>CM035094.1:48067998-49565498 GCA_020205505.1 Panax japonicus
AATATAATATTATTATTCTCATTCCTTGATCAAGACCCATAATTAAGGTTTGGATTCCATATCTGATTTATCTGTCATAATTAAGTTAAAAGAATTAACTTAATATCCTGAACAAATTCATATAATGAAATAATCATTATAACTATTCTAAAATTATTTCATATATTATTTAAATAATATAAGATTATATTTTCATAGAAAATAATTAATAAAAGAATTTCCAATAAGAAATTAATTAGTATAAAAATTATAATTGATAATAATCAATACTTCTAAAAATAAATTTATCTGCAATACTTAATGTAATAAATAAATTTTATTTATCATAGATATAATTATAATTACACATTACCTTGACACATATCATTCATATTTATTTTAATAAATAAAAAAAATTTATACGCAAAATTTATGATTTATTTATATAGAAAATATCGGGTTGTCACACATGGCTTAGCCACCAAGTTTACTTGCCCACAACCCTTACATGGTGACCAAGTTGCCACCCCTTTTGCCCATGGGTCTCCCCCATGGGTTTAACCCATTCGGTGACCCATCGGTTCGATTCGCGGTTTATTTTCTTGTATCAGGCTTAATTAAATCTAACATTTGGCCTTACATTAATTCTTACTGGGCCTACCCTAGGCTTGATTACACATTCCATTGGGCTTGATATAATCCAAGTCCAATTGGATTCTACAAAGTCCATGAACTCAAAGTCCATTTAGACTAATCGTATTCTACGCATTTCATTCTCGAATTCTCGTATTCTCTTCGTATATCATTCGTACGATATTCGTATTATACGTCGTACTAATCTTCGTACTATACTCATATAATAACTAGTATTATACTCGTATTTCCCACACATAATAACTCTAATTATTATACGAAATCATAAAATTCTCGGAACTCACTTTTCCGAACCCTTAGGTTTTAAGTCCGCAGGCGAAAACTTCATTTTTTGCCATAACTAAAATATTATTGAATATTCCATCTCGTCTCAGAATTATATCATTACGTATTTCTTGGAAATTCAAAATAAATGTACGAGTCGAAACGGATGAATAGTGCCTATTTCGTCTTTTTCCCCAAAAATATTTTTGTTCCCGAATTTTTTTATTTTCGTCTTGAAAATTCTTACTCGTTTTGAATGGTTTCAAACTTGTTAAGGAAGTCATTTAATTTGTTTTTAAGCCATTCCTAAATATGTGACGTTTTGAATGGTTTCAAACTTGTTAAGGAAGTCATTTATGTAAGGTTTTAAGCCCAGAAAAGCTCAATGTTGATATTTATTTTATTATTTTAATAATAAAATTTAATTTCATTTTGCATAATTATGTGTCATAAATTTTGTCCATAATTATAGATTTTATAATTTATGTATATGAAAGAGTGTCATATATAGAAGACATAAATTATATGTTATGTATAAGTAAAGAAATATTGTTCTCAATCTTAGATGGAAATGAACAAACCATTCTAGTAGATTGCAATACACTTGATTGGATGATTTGTCTTAGTCATGTAAAGTGAATACTTTAATTTAGTGTATTGGTGTATTTTTGAAATACATAGAACTGGATCATTATGAAAAATTATTTGTTAAATACTGTTATTATAAATAATTTTTCAATTACTATTAAGTGCAATTACTCTTAATCCTGAGAGAATAATGAACTTAATTTTATGATGTATGTCACTTTAATATATTAAAGAGTGGGATTTTAAATACAATCAATGCCTCAATATGTTGGGTGATATATGCTATGAAATTAGGAACATGTATTTTTCAAGATGGAATTATACAATTAAATTATAATATCCCCTTGATATAATTTATTAGTTGATCACCAGAATTATGGCCAAGTATTTTAGTAATTCAAATTACTAAAGTATTAATTTAATTTATTAAATTAATGTGCGATCAAAAGTGTAAATTATGTAGTCAAGGATATAAGCAGTAAATGTAGTGGGTTAACAGTTTTATTCTTACACGCGTTATGGATATTATTGTAGAGGAGTATTTTTGAAAGATACTGATAGTGGAAGGATTTAATTAATTAATTTTAATTCTATTAATTCTAGAGTGCAATTATAACTATTTAGTGGAATTAGTTATAATTAATATAATTCTAATTGATTAAAGAGTTAATCAGAAATTAGTGTAGACACTCGAAAATTTGCATTCCTGTTACTAACCTTGTAGGAGGGCAGAATCATCTTCCAGAGATAATCCTGGAAGTCAAAGCAGCTCAATCCTGGAGACAACCCCGGGATACTCAGTTTGCCATCTCGGAGACAACCCCGAGATACTCAGTTCCAGTCCCGGAGACAACCTCGGGAGATACAGTTTCAACGTTGGAGACAACCCTGAGGAATGCAATTGCAGTTCCGGCGATAACCCCAGAAATGCTCATTTTAAATCCCCAGAAGTCAGCTTCAACCTCAGAGATAACCCCGAGGCGCTCAGTCATAACCCCGGAGATAACCCCGGGAGGTCAGGTACACCTCAAAGACAACCCTGAGGACATTCAGTACTCACAGCAGCCCAATCTTAGAGATAACCCTGAGCAACGACTACTAAATCAGCCCTAGAACCAGAGACAACCCTGGTGAAGGGCAAAATCATTATTTTTCCACCTCAATTCCACAATCACGTCGTCTCAACAACATTTCTACCCACATTATACACAGAAGTGTCCTACAAGAACCATAGCTCAAATCCCGAATGACTACTACATAAGACAGTATACCGGATAGAATTTAAAGACTTGAAGGCATGGATCCATCTTTCTGGCTTTGTACAACATCTTATCCCATGTCATTGTGTAGCTCTCGACAACAGCATTCCAGAAAGCTATTATACACCTCAATCGAATGCCCAGCTTGAAAGTTATGAAGGTTCAAGTGGACAAACGCGTTGTATGCATGCACATACTTCGAGACGGCATGGCCCATGGAGCTCGGGGCACCCCGGGTAGCCGCAAGTACATCTATGGCTACTGTAGGTACACTTGCGGATTTCCCCTCTATAAATACAGGGCTTGGGGTGGCCATTTTGAAGAGCGAAAAAATGAGGAAGCCATGTCCATTTTGCTTTGTACACGATTTAAACTGTGTGCTTTCTCTTTCCAAACACATGTGAGCTTGTGTTTTGCTATACTTTACCAGTGGAAACCGAGTATTCATTCATTTAAAGCTATCTGAAGTCTTCTTGGTAGCTCACTGTAAGACACCTCACATTACTTAAAACCTTTATCCAATTTCATTCACACATAGTTATTCACGTTGAGAGTCGTGTTGTGTGCGTATGCCCAGACCATCGGTCCGTGCCTTTTATTGCTTATATATATATATTATCGAGTTATGTCTCGATTGAGCCTCGATTTATATCCGGTGCGTTTATTGCTAATATATATATTCTCGAATTATCGATTGAGCCTGGATCGACATATCTGGTGCGTTTACTGCTTATATATATATATATATATATATATATATATATATATATATATATATAATTGAATTATTGATTGAGCCTGGATCGACATATCCGGTGCGTTTATATTTCTGTCAGGCCTGGAGATCACTTCATGGCCATTTACCTCTTATATATATTGTAAGACCCCGAATTTTATGAAATAAAAATATTCAATTTTCTTATAATAACTATTCAGTAAATGGTTAAATTGATAAAAGGTTAAAGTTAAGGGTGATATATGATTTTTTTCAAAATACATAAGTGGTTATAAAATATTCATTGTTGTCGGGGAATATTCGTTTGGTCGTGGAATATTCTTTCTGTCGGGAAATATTCGTACGACGACGCAGCCATTTGTGGGCCCCATAACGAATAACTGTTGGATGAAGAAAATGAAAAAAATTGAGTTTTTATAAATAGCACTGTTGGAATACCCGGTGGTTAAAATACAGTAATACGCGTTATTGAACAGTAGCACACGGTATTGCATAGTATTTTTAAATTATTGATTCTTACGTAAGAAGGCACTACTCAATAATTGTTACAGTAATTACTGTTCAATATTTTATTTTATTGATTCAATAATTGCTGCGTTGATATTTTATATTATTGTTGTTCAATAATTGTCACTGCACAGTATCTCCATTATCAGATCAATAATTCATATTATTTGAATAATATTATTAGATAGCATTATTGGCACTGTCTAGAAAGTTCTGTCAAGGAGAGGTTTGGTCACCTAATTACGCACCAGTAAAGAGAAATCCTTATCGGAAAGCCCCCTCTTTCCTGGGAACTGCCTGGTTGTCATTATTGTGATTCTGTAATATTATTTGTGAATAATTAATTATTGATTTATATGATAAGGAAATATTTTTTGATGTGGATGTAAATGATGGATTTATTTATGTAGTTATAAATGAAGGAATTAATGTTGAGGTATTTTATCAGTATTTTGTCGGATTGGAGGTATTAAAAGATCAAATCGGTGTTCTTACAACTTTATTGTGTGAGTTATAATATTTATTCCGACCGTTGGATCGTTGTAATTTTTGGATATGTTATACATATATAAGTTGAGTATATGTCCACAAATTTTGAACCGTTAAAAATGAGCGTATAATTTCTTATGATTTTTAAGAGGTAACTGATTCGGAAATTAGGTTTTGGTGGAAAATTCTAGAATTGAATGGACCCCACTCTTGGTTGTTGGGGGAGATGGATGATTTTTGGTGGGTGAAATAGTAGCAGGTAAAGCCATCAGGTAGCAGGTCAAGTCTGCTTCGGCGTGCTAACATTTTCCTATAAGTAGAAGGCTAAGTTAGAATAAAAAATCACACCAGAAACAAGTTTTTTTTTATCTTTCTATCTCTAGATTATTGAGTGTATTTTATGAGTATTTAGATACTTTGTGAGTTTCTGTTAATCAGTGCAAGTTTCCTTCAGCCTTATACCGATATTCCGATCAGAAGTACTGATATTTTGAGATAAGGGATATTATCTTCTTCTTAAATTATATTTTCTTCAATATCATTATGCCAAAATATTGGTATGAACTTTTTATCAAATTTAGAACTTTTTGTGTCGGGGTTACTATTCACATATACGACACTATTCACGTATACGACACTATTCACTAAAAAATGAAATTTTCTTCTTTTTGTCCAAGTTGTCTATTATGGTTACTATCTTTGATTGTATCTATGTTTTGATCATTATTTTTGAATTCTGCTTCAAAATAGGTTATTTCGGAATATTATTGAACTTGGATAAACTGTAATACGAATCCTTAATATTTGATCTGTTATCTCACTGGATTCGTTTTCTTTAAAATATTTTTCATCATCCTCAGTCCTAAATGCTGATATAAATGAATATCTTTGGCTTGTAGTGCAAAGATGAATGATTACCTAATGAATATCTTTGGCCCCGTAGTGCAAAGATGAATAGGTGTTGAGATGAACATGACCAACTGGTGATACAAATGAATATCTTTGGCCTGTAGTGTAAAAATGAATATTTGATTCAAGATGTATATTGATTGATGTTACAGGGATAAAATTTTGATGATGGAATTTTAAATCTTAGAAGATGGTAGAATTCTTTCTCTACTTGACTCTTCTAATGGATTGCTATTTTCCGCTGCAGTTGTTGGTCTAAAACTTGTTGTCTATTATATTTTATCAGATTATTCTCTGTTGAAGACTAATGATAATTTGTTGTATATTATCTTAGTCATAATATTCTTTACTGGGCTAGTTGAGCTCACCCTTTTGTTCCATTTTTCTTCTCAGGAGGTGAGAACATAGCAGTAACTAGCCGGGGTATGGAGTGATGGTTCTGGAAAGTTGTTTTAGCAGTCTTTACTATTTTTAAAATAGTGTATCAATAATTATAATGAGGACTCCTTTTGAGTTTTTATACTCTCTATTTGTATTTAAACTTACTGTTTAATGAAGTTGTATTTGTTTCTGTACCATGTATTTGGCGACTCAGAATGGGTTGGATGGAATGGACCTATTATGTGGTTGTCACAGTTGGTGTCAGAGCTTAGGGATATTGTAACGACCCAAAATAGGTCCATTCCATCCAACCCATTCTGAGTCGCCAAATACATGGTATAGAAAATAACTACAACTTTATTACAACAATTGTCGTGCAAAATACAACAACACATATGCTGTGAGTTTGTATACAAATATATATCAACTGTGACTCATGTCCCAACCGTGGACAGCACCTCATAATGACACCTTACATAAAGGTATAGTCGAAAACTGTTTTAGAAATTAGAATCTTTGGGAAGTGCTCAAGGAAACCTTCGTACATGGGAGGCCATGCGCCTAGGTTATTATAGATATCATATGGCCACAGAATTATCCTTGGTTGACCCAATAGACCCCAAAGAAAAACAAGAAGATTACTATCATATTCTTCCCAATGACAAGTCTTCTCCTGACATATCATTATCTCCACTGTCTCTAATTGAGATTAATATTTCAAATAGACTCCAAGATCATATAGATAGTGCTGGTAGATATACTCAGCAAGTGGATGAGCACATCCATGTCTTATGATGACACAAGGTGGTATGTCATTAGACATCTTGTATGACAGTGGCAAAACACCCTTCCAACGTTAGGTTCGCTTCACCCTAGTTGATTCGCCAACATAACTACTAAATGATGACCACCGTTCTATTCCCCTGTTATCCCCCGCTCGACCCAGCTACACTTGTATTACCTGAAAGGAATTGTGAACCAAAAGGGTGAGCACAACTTGCTCAGTAAAGAATGTCATGACTAAAGATAAATAAATTATCAATAGTCTTCAATAGTAATAAATCAGAGATTTAGAACATATGGTATATGATAAAAAATTTCAACCATAGTTGCAGCGGAATGAGCAATCCATTAAAAGAGTCAAATAGACTATAAAGTCTATTATCTTCTCCATGTTAAAAGTCCACCAACAATGTTTTATCCCTATAACATCAATCAACAATTCCTGTCCACAATCACATGTATAACTCATAATCGTAATTGTTGTTCTAAATTCCTTTTCTCATCCAGGACAAAGATAATTTTTATCACCTGAAACATCAAAGATCATGGTTATACCAAATCACAGTTCATGTTCATAATCATACTAATAAATTCATCTTTGTACTACGGCCAAAGATATACATCAATAAGTCATCTTTGCACTACAGGCCAAAGATATTCATCAACAAGTCATCTTTGCACTACATGCCAAAGATATACATCAACAAGTCAACTTTGCACTACAGGCCAAAGATATTCATCAGTTGGTCATGTTCATCTAAACACATGTTCATCTTTACACTACGGGCCAAAGATATTCATCAGAAATCATTCATCTTTGCACTACAGGCCAAAGATATTCAATTATATCATCATTTAGGACTGAGGATGATGAAAAATATTTTTAAAGAAACTAATCCAGTGAAACAAAATGACAAGGATTAAGGATTCGTACTTTATTTTATCCATGTCCAAAAATACCTCAAAAATAATCATAGTGGTGTAAAATTCAAGAATGATCAAAACATGGATACAATCAAAGCTAGTATCCACAATAGATATTTTAGACAAAAAGAAGAAATTTCATTTTTCGGTGAAGAGTATCGTATTCGTGAATAGTGTCGTATACGTGAATAGTGCCGTATACGTGAATAGTAACTCCGACACCAAAAGATAGAAATTTCACAAAAAATATCTTCACGCTTCATGAATAGTACTCGTGAATAGTAACTCATGAATAGTAACTCATGAATAATAACTCATGAATAGTAACTCATGAATAGTAACCCCGACATGAAAAAGTTCCAACCAATATTTCGGCATAATGATATTGAAGAAATAATATCATTTTAGAAGAAAATAACCTCCCTTACTATCCCTTACCTCGAAAGACAATACTTCTAGTTGAAACACCGGATATAGGCTATGACTTGAACTTGCACCGTATAGCAATACTCAAAGTATACTCAAAATACTCACAAGAATACGCTCGATATTATAGAGAGAGAAAACTTCAGTTTCTGGTATAATTTTCAATTCTAACCTAAGCACCCTATTTATAGAAAAATGCTTAGAACACCAAAGCAGAAAATTTAATAAATTAATATTATTAATTTTCCAAATCATCATACGCACTCCATCAGCTGAAATCAGCCACTAACACATGTTAAATGAGGGAAAAAATGTAAAAAAAGTTTTTGTAAATAAAAATAATTAAAACTTTCAAAAATCAATTATTTCGGAGCTTCGGAACTTCAATAATTCATAATAAATAGCTTTTTTTCAGAAAAATTCAAAACTCACTACTTTCCATAGGAAATTCAATTTTCTACAACTTTGCAGAAGAAAGTTTTTCCAAATTCCAAACAGAAATTGACCGAAATCCACAAACGGGTGATTTTACAAGTTATAATCAAATTTCAGTCAAGAAATGGGGTCCACCGACACATAAAACATGCTTTAAATATTTTTGGTAATAAAAATACTCCTCTTCCACATATACTCATATATCCCTCATTCATCGTAAAAATATCATCATTATTATATTATAATAATATAATAATATATTTAAATGAATTATTTTATCAGAAAAAGATAAAATATTAATTTTCAACAATTGTCACATTAAAAATTTTCTCCATCTATATCCACATAAAATCAATATTTTCCTCATCATATAAATCAATAAGTAATTATTCATAAATAATATTACAGAATCACAGTACTGACAACCAGGCCGTTCCCAGGAAAGAGGGGGCTTTCCAATAAGAATTTCTCCTTACTGGCGCGCAATTAGGTGACCAAACCTCTCCTTAGACAGAATTTTCTAGACATTGACAATAATGTTATCTAATAATATTATTCAGATAATATGAATTATTGCTTCAATAATGAAAATACTGTGTAATGACAATTATTGAAACAACAACAATATAAAATATCAATGTAGCAATTATTGAATCAATAAAATAAAATACTGAATAGTAATTACTGTAACAATTATTGCGTAGTGACTTCTTACGTAAGAATCAATAATTCAAAAATACTGTACAATACCGTGTGCTACTGTGCAACAACGCGTATTACTTTACTTTACCCACCGGGTATTCAAACAGTGTTAACAGTAACGATTACGCCGTTATTTATAAAAAATTTATTTTGTCGTTTTCTTCATCTGACAGTTATTCTATTATGGGGCCCACAAAAGGCTGCGCCGTCGTACGAATATTCCCTGACAGAAAGAATATTCCACGACCAAACGAATATTCCCCGGCAATAATGAGTATTTTATAATCAATTGCTTATTTTGAAAAAAAAATTCATATATCACCCTTAACTTTAACCTTTTATCAATTGAACTATTTACTGAATTGTAATTATAAGAAAAAATTGAATACTTTTATTTCATAAAATTCGGGGTCTCTGGAGGAGATCGGGGAATAGGACTAGGAGGGGAGAGATGAGTAAATCATTCGCTAGTGTATCCTACCTAAGCTTATTTATTGGTCAGTCATAATATCGAGATATTATGTGATATGTTAATTTGTTCAATTAACCCTTGTTTTGAAGCTGTATTCTAGAATGATATCTGAAATACAGGAGATGAGCAATGGAGAAATCATGAGGACATGGAAGATGGAAGCAAGGTATTCTTAACTTTTTGAAATACTAGGTACGTAAATTTCGGGGACGAAATTTCATTAGGAGGGGAGATTGTAAGACCCCAAATTTTATGAAATAAAAATATTTAATTTTCTTATAATAACTATTCAGTAAATGATTAAATTGATAAAATGTTAAAGTTAAGGGTGATATATGAATTTTTTCAAAATACACAAGTGGTTATAAAATATTCATTGTTGTCGGGGAATATTCGTTTGGTCGTGGAATATTCTTTCTGTCGGGAAATATTCGTACGACGGCGCAGCCATTTGTGGGCCCCATAACGAATAACTATCAGATGAAGAAAACGACAAAAATTGAGTTTTTATAAATAATGGCGTACTTATTACCGTTAACACTGTTGGAATACCCGGTGGTTAAAATACAGTAATACACGTTATTGAACAGTAGCACACGGTATTGCATATTATTTTTAAATTATTAATTCTTACGTAAGAAGGCACTACTCATTAATTGTTACAGTAATTACTGTTCAATATTTTATTTTATTGATTCAATAATTGCTACGTTGATATTTTATATTATTGTTGTTCAATAATTGCCACTGCACAGTATCTCCATTATCAGATCAATAATTCATATTATTTGAATAATATTATTAGATAGCATTATTGGCAATGCCTAGAAAGTTCTGTCAATGAGAGGTTTGGTCACCTAATTGCGCGCCAGTAAGGAGAAATCCTTATCGGAAAGCCCCCTCTTTCTTGGGAACTGCATGGTTGTCATTATCGTGATTCTGTAATATTATTTGTGAATAATTAATTATTGATTTATATGATAAGAAAATATTTATTTGATGGGGATATAAATGATGGATTTATTTATGTGGTTATAAATGAAGGAATTAATGTTGAGGTATTTTATCAGTATTTTGTCGGATTGGAGGTATTAAAAGATCAAATCGGTGTTCTTACAGCTTTATTGTGTGAGTTATAATATTTAATCTGACCGTTGGATCGTTGTAATTTTTGGATATGTTATACATATATAAGTTGAGTATATGTCCACAAATTTTGAACCGTTAAAAATGAGCGTATAATTTGTTATGAATTTTAAGAGGTAATTGATTCGGAAATTAGGTTTTGGTGAAAAATTCTAGAATTGAGTGGACCCCACTCTTGGTTGTTGGGGGAGATGGCTAATTTTTGGTGGGTGAAATAGTAGCAGGTAAAGCCATCAGGTAGCAGGTCAAGTCTGCTTCGGCGTGCTAACATTTTCTTATAAATAGAGGGCTAAATTAGAATTGAAAATCACACCAGAAATAAGTTTTTTCTCTTTCTCTCTCTAGATTATTGAGTGTATTTTGTGAGTATTTAGATACTTTGTGAGTTTCTGTTAATCAGTGCAAGTTTCTTTCAGCCTTATACCGATATTCCGATCAGAAGTACTGATATTTTGAGATAAGGGATATTATCTTCTTCTTAAATTATATTTTCTTCAATATCATTATGCCGAAATATTGTTATGAACTTTTTATCAAATTACTATTCACGTATACGACACTATTCATCGAAAGAATAAAATTTCCTTATTTTTGTCCAAGTTGTCTATTATGGTTACTATCTTTGATTGTATCTATGTTTTGATCATTATTTTTGAATTCTGCTTCAAAATTGGTTATTTCGAAATATTATTGAACTTGGATAAACTGTAATATGAATGCCTTAATATTTGATCTGTTATCTCACTGGATTCATTTTCTTTAAAATATTTTTCATCATCCTTAGTCCTAAATGATGATACAAATGAATATCTTTGGCCTGTAGTGCAAAGATGAATGATTACCTAATGAATATCTTTGGCCCGTAGTGTAAAGATGAACAGGTGTTGAGATGAACATGACCAACTGGTGATACAAATGAATATCTTTGGCATGTAGTGCAAAGATGAATATTTGATTCAAGATGTATATTGATTGATGTTACAGGGATAAAATATTGATGATGGACTTTTAAATCTTAGAAGATAGTAGAATTATTTCTCTACTTGACTCTTCTAATGGATTGCTATTTTCCGCTGCAGTTGTTGATCTAAAACTTGTTGTCTATTATATTTTAGTCAGATTATTCCCTGTTGAAGACTAATGATAATTTGTTGTATATTATCTTAGTCATAATATTCTTTACTGGGCTAGTTGAGCTCACCCTTTTGTTCCATTTTTCTTCTGAGGAGGTGAGAACATAGTAGAAACTAGTCGGGGTACGGAGTGATGGTTCTAGATAGTTGTTTTAGCAGTCCTCACTATTTTTTAAATAGTGTATCAGTAATTGTAATGAGGACTCCTTTTGAGTTTTTATACTCTCTATTTGTATTTAAACTCACAGTTTAATGAAGTTGTATTTGTTTCTGTACCATGTATTTGGCGACTCAGAATATGTGTGATGTATACCTATTTTGGGGGCGTCACACACACACACACACACACACACATATATATATATATATATTTATATTTCTCGTCCTACCTGGAGTTACTTAATGGCAGTTGATTGTTCATATATATATATATATTTACAACATATATATATATATATATTATACATACTGCATCATCATGTGAGCCTAGGAATCATGTGATCACAGATTCAGTTCCTGAATATAGATTCAGTTCTCGTGATGGACATTTTCAGCTGCAACTAGCTTGTAAATTATTCACGGTGTCTGAGTTTCCTTAGACGGCTCTAATTCCCACAAAGAGTTCGACACTGCTATGTATATTATTTTCTCGAAGATTCCTCGTATCTCAAAAATAAAAATAATCAAGCCGAATACATCATAAAATGGAAGTATCAAAGGCCTCAATTACTAATGAGCACAAGGGTTTAAAAAACTTGTTTTACAAAATATCACTGCCATATCTCGTTAAAATTGAACTTTTATACAAAATTCAAACCCTTTGTATATAGGTGCAAACGAGGCACAACACTACTTTTAGATAATTTAACATTGACCCACCCACACACACACATTCAGATAAACGTTTAAATTGAAAAGTGGTGGTCACTGTGTTACCACGGATATCGGGGGGTGCCTAACACCTTCCCCCCGCATAATCAAGCACCCGAACCCTAATGATTCTCAGTTTCACAGACCAGTTAAATAGTGTCACATCACTAGGTCAATGTGCAAACTTTTTCTCGGTTGAGTTGGTGCAACCATTTAAAAATACCAACTGGCGACTCTTACAGTCCAATCATCAACATATACATGTCGGACCTTTTCACAACTTTTTTTTTCAAACAAATCTCACCTAACATGAAAATACCAAAAGACAAGAACAGAAAAGGGATAAATAAAAATCCCGATGTCGACAGGTGGTGACTCTGCTGGGGACATCCAGTAAGAGGGTTTAAACCGCTATTAAAGCTTTTCAAAATGTTTATCTTCTTATGTGTGGATGTTGTATTTACATTTGAAATGAATGTGTACTAATGCATTTACTTACTTTACTTAGTGCTTCACACTATATCTGCCTGTGATATTAGTGCTTTGCACATGTCATCATTTCCATACGGTGAGACGCGTAGTATGTGAATGTATGTTGTGTGGTTCCTCCACCAGGAGGCTATCCTATTGGTGTTTGATTATTGGTGTGATGCCCCCAAAATTAGGTATACATCACCCATCTTGAGTCGCCAGATACATGGTACGGAATTCAAATACAACTTACTAATACAACTGTCGTGTACAATATCACAAAACATAACTGTGAGTTTGAATACAATTATTGTCTACTAGAGACCATACAAACTCAAAAGGTGTCCTCAATACAATTATTGTCACACTATTTAACAGAATAGTGAGGACTACTAATACTATTCTCTGGTCCATCACTCCGTTCCCCGACTCGTCCCAGCTATATTCTCATTTCCTGAAGAGAACAGTGAAAGAAAGGGTGAGCTCAACTAGCCCAGTAAGAAATATTATGACTAAGATAATGCAGAATAAATTATCATTAGCCTTCAACAGTGTTAAACTGATAAAATACAATAAACATCAAGTTTAACTACAGCGGAACCAGCAATCCATTAAAAGAGTCATGTAGAAAATAAAATCTACTATCTTTTATGATTTAAAAGGTTTTTCATCATCGTTATAGCTGAGACTCAGCTTAATAAATATTCCACATCATCGAATCACCCCCGCACTACGGCCAAGGATATTCTTTAGTATCACGACCACAATTATTCATGCACTACGGCCAAGAATATTTGTGTATTCATTAATGGTCATGATCATGCCAACAACTGTCCATCAATGCACTACGGGCCAATGAGGATTTTTAATTTTTACATCACTTGTAATATTACGGTCATGATTACACCGAATAATCCCTGGTCATAATCATACCAAGTCCATCTATGCACTACAGGCCACAGATGACTTTCAACAAAATATAAACATGAGGATGATGACAATGATATAATCATTCAATAAAACAAGTTCAAGAATTATTTTATCCAGAAATTATTAACGTCCAAATTGTCAACACGATACTGTTTTGTGGTGTAAAATTCAAGAATGATTAGAAGAATATTTTCATGAAAGGATACTGGATGAAGCGCAAATATCAAGGATATTCTACTAATTTCATGGAGTATAGAAGTTAAAGTTTTAACCAACTGAGTATAATAAAGAATGAAATAACAAAAGAAATCACCATGCATGCGATAGACCGCACATGCAGGTTATTCCAGCAGAATAATAATAACGGAACCAGGTCAGGTGAAATTCACACCGACAGGATGTTCCAACAGAATAATAAATAACGGAACCAGGTCCGGCGTAAAACGCACAGACAGGATATTCCAACAGAATAATAAAGAATGGAACCAGGTCCGGCGTAAAACGCACAGACAGGATATTCCAACAGAATAATAAATAATGGAACCAGGTCCGATGTAAAACACACAGACAGGATATTCCGACAGAAATATAAAGATAGGATAGTAAATGGATGTCACCAAGTATAGGGTATTCCGCGTATACCGGTTATTCCAACAGAATAACAAAGAATGGAATAACATAAGGATTTCACCAAGTATAGGGTATTCCGCGTATACCGGTTATTCCAACAGAATAACAAAGAATAGAATAAGTTCTCTTCAAGAAGAAAGAATAACACCCCTTACCGTCTTAGGAATACTGCAGTAGTGTAGTAACCGAATACTCTTCTTCTTTCTCTATTACTCTCTCTATACTTTCTCTCTCTATAGCTTGAACGAATTCGTGAAAAATAATGAAGCCTTAGGCCTCTATTTATAGAAGATTTATTACTATTTACGAAAGTATTTACTATTTACGAAGGTAATTACTATTGACGAAGGTAATTACTATTTACGAAGGTAATTACTATTTACGAAAATAATTACTATTTACGAAAATAATTACTATTTACGAAGGTAATTACTATTTACGAAGGTAATTACTATTTATGAAAGAGACTCTTAGATGATGACATATGGCCCCCCATAAATAATTAAACTTACCACAAACGTCTAATAATAGACTCTTTATATACATCAAGAATTGAATAAAAATTACCAAAAAATCATTTTATTTTTAATCAACACATATTTAATCTTTCAACAATTTTTAATCATTTATAACTTGTCGTCTCAATTATTGTTTAAATAATATAACATATTATACAGATGATACTGTGACAATAATTGAATCAATAATATAAGAGATATGATGCAGCAATTACTGTAGCAATAATTGAGTATAGCTGAGTGACTTCTCACGTAAGCATCAATAATTAATACCGTGTGCTACTATGCAACAACGCGTATTACTTTACTTTTACTACCGAGTAGTTCAACAGTTTTAACGGTAACACCTCCGCCGTTTATTTTATAGAAAGATAATTTTGTCGTTTTCTAACTACGACAATACTTCCGTTGTGGGGTCCACCAATGATTGTGCTGTCGTACGAATATTCCCCGACAAAAAGAATATTCCCCGACCAAACGAATATTTTATAACAACTTGCGTACTTTGCAAAATTTATAAATATTACCCACAACTATAACATTATATCCAATTTATTCCATAATATTCAAAAATAATAATTATAGAAAATTCATCTTTATTTATAAAAACTGGGGTCTTACAACCTCCCCTTCTTATGAAATTTCGCCCTCGAAATTAGGGTACGTACCTGGTATGTCAAAGAGGTAAGGATACCTTGATTTCATTTCAGATTCTAACTCCCAAGTCATTTCCTCAACATCGTGGTTTCTCCACAAAACTTTGACTTGAGGTATAACCTTGGATCGTAGAATATGTTCCTTCTTATCCAAGATTTGAACAGGAATCTCTTCATACGTCAGATCTTCCGCTATTTCGTCCGGTTCTAACTCAATAATGTGGTTCGGGTCTTTCACATATTTTCGTAACATGGATATGTGAAAAACGTTATGAACACGAGACATACTTGGCGGTAAAGCGAGTCTATAGGCCACAGCTCCTATTCGATCGAGGATTAAAAATGGACCGATGAATCGAGGATTAAGTTTTCCTCTCTTTCCAAATCTTGTAACTCCTTTCCATGGAGTAACACGTAACAACACATGATCTCCTATATTGAATTCCACGTCCTTTCGATGAAGATCAACATAACTCTTTTGTCGACTTTGTGAGGTTTTTATACGTTGTCGGATCGTTTGAATCTTTTTCGTAGTCATACGTACCAACTCCGGTCCCAACAACGTTGCTTCACCCACCTCATCCCAGCATACTGGAGAACGACACTTTCTTCCATACAACGCTTCGAATAGAGCCATGCCAATACTTGCTTGATAACTGTTGTTGTAGGAAAACTCCACCAATGGTAAGAACTTGTCCCAAATTCCCTTGAAATCAAGGACACAGAGTCTTAATAGATCTTCAAGAGTTTGAATAGTTCTCTCCGACTGTCTGTCCGTCTGAGGATGATATGCCGAGCTAAATCGTAAGTCTGTACCCATAGCTTTTTGCAAACTAACCCAAAATCGTGAAGTAAATCTTGGGTCTCGATCAGAAACTATGGATACCGGTATACCATGCAGTCTTACAATCTCGTTTATATACATACGAGCAAGACGTTCAAGTGTATAAGTTTCTCGTATCGGTAAGAAATGAGCAGACTTGGTCAATCTATCAACAATAACCCAAATCGCATCTATGCCTTGAGAAACCTTAGGAAGACCGGTAACGAAATCCATGGTAATGTGCTCCCATTTCCATTCTGGAATTTCAAGTGGTTGCAATGGACCTCTTGGTACTTGATGCTCCGCTTTAACTCGTTGACAAGTTAAACACCTTGAGATAAACAACGCTATCTCTCTCTTCATATTGCTCCACCAAAATGTATGACGAATATCATGATACATTTTGGTACTCCCAGGATGGATTGCAAACGGTGTATTGTGCGCCTCCATCATGATTTTATACTTTAAATCAGGGTCGTTAGGAACACAAAGTCTGGAGTTGACTCGAAGTATTCCCTCTTCATCGATTCTTGCTTCCGGCATAGCACCTTCTTGCACTTTCTTCCTCATACGCATCAGCTCCAGGTCTGTAGCTTGAGCAGCTTTAACTTTATCGATTAAAGTCGGTTCTACTCGTATATTCGCCATCGTCACATGCGTCCCTGGAGTCTTTAACTCTATCCCCATCCTTTGCAAGTCACACAAAATGGGCCCTTGCGTTGACAATATCGCACTCGTACTTGCATGTGATCTTCTACTCAATGCGTCAGCTACCACGTTTGCTTTTCCAGGATGGTATTGGATGGTATGATCATAATCTTTCAACAGTTCAAGCCAACGTCGTTGTCGCATGTTGAGTTCCTTTTGAGTGAAGAAATATTTGAGGCTTTTATGATCCGTAAAGATCTCCACTTTCTCCCCATACAAGTAATGCCTCCAAATTTTAAGTGCAAAGACAACAGCTGCCAACTCTAGATCATGAGTAGGATAATTCTTCTCATATTCTTTGAGTTGTCGCGAGGCATAGGCTATGACTTTTCCATGTTGCATGAGAACGCATCCCAGCCCTTTGCCCGAAGCATCACTGTAGATGACAAATCCCTCCGAGCCAGATGGTATTGTTAGAACAGGTGCTGAAATGAGTCTCCTCTTGAGTTCTTGAAAACTCTTCTCACATTCTTCGTTCCAACCGAACTTTGTATCTTTCCGAGTCAGCTGAGTCAATGGAGTAGCGATTCGAGAAAATCCTTCCATGAATCTCCGATAATAACCAGCTAAACCGAGAAAGCTACGTACTTCGGTCACTGATTTAGGTTGCTCCCAGCTTTGAATAGCTTCAATCTTTGCTGGGTCAACAGATATTCCATGACTTGATACCACGTGCCCAAGGAATGCTACTTCCTCAAGCCAGAACTCGCATTTCTTCAACTTGGCATAAAGCTTATATTCACGAAGCTTTTGGAGTGTCAGCCTCAAGTGTTGCTCATGATCTTCAAGGCTTTTGGAATAAATAAGGATGTCATCAATAAAGACGACCACAAAGTGATCCAAATATTCCTTGAATACTCGGTTCATCATATCCATGAAGGCAGCAGGAGCATTAGTCAATCCAAAGGACATGACTAGGAATTCATAATGCCCGTACCGAGTTCTGAAAGCCGTCTTTGGAATGTCATCGGTTCTAATCTTCAATTGGTGATACCCGGAACGAAGATCGATCTTTGAAAAGAATTTGGCTCCTTGCAACTGGTCAAACAAGTCATCAATACGTGGCAATGGATACCTATTTTTGATGGTGACATGATTTAACTCCCGATAATCAATACAAAGTCGCATACTCCCATCTTTCTTCTTCACGAATAGAACAGGAGCACCCCAAGGAGAAGTACTAGGACGAATAAAGCCAATGTCTAACAATTCCTGCAGTTGGGTTTTTAACTCCTGAAGTTCAATAGGAGCCATTCGATATGGGGCTTTAGAAATGGGTTTTGTACCGGGTTCAAGGTCGATACAAAATTCAATCTCACGCTCTGGGGGTAGGCCAGGAAGTTCTTCAGGGAATACGTCAGGAAATTCATTAACAATAGAAATATCGTTCAAAACTGACGTATTTTTGTTTAAATCTGTGACATGAGCTAAGAAAGCTTGACATCCGTTTTTCAATAAACGAATAGCTTTATGGCTTGAGATGACCGTGATTGATTTTAATGGTTTGGTCGCTTGAATTCGCATAATAGGTTGATTAGGAATATGAAAGCTAACAACCTTATGGAAACAATCAATTTTTGCATGATAAGTAGTTAACCAATCAATCCCTAGAATCACGTCAAATGCAAGTATTTTCAATGAAATAAGATCTACAGGTAATGTGAGGGTACCGATTTGAACCAAACAAGACTTATAAACAGTGGATGTAATGAAGGTTTCTCCCAACGGAGTTTCCACAGATAAGTCAAAGTCCAATTTCTCCGGAGTCAAATTTAATCGATGAGCGCAAGTAGGAGAAATAAAAGAATGGGTAGAACCGGTATCAAATAAAGTATAGACTTCGTTAGAGTTTATGATAAGCTTACCCGTGATGACCTCATTCGGGTTCCTTGCTTTCTGGGAGGTCACAACAAACGCTCTCCCTTGCACTACCGGCTTTGACCTTTCTGGGACGGCCTTTGGTGCCTCCACCCTAGCTGAATTTGTCTTTGGTAAACGACAAAATCGGGCCAAGTGACCTTCTTTTCCACAATTATAACATGCTTTGGACGGCATCGCGCAATTTGGACTGATGTGTCCCTCCCCTCCGCATTTGAAGCATATGATAGGTGGTCTTTCTCCTTCCTTAACAACGGGTGCTGGTGCTGACGTCTTTCCATCATTGTTGAATCTCCTCTTTTTGAAATGTCCATTCTTATTGTTTTGGCCCTGATTACCACCGAAGTGGTAACCACTTCTGGCCTGCTGATTCCCTCCACGCTTGTTGTCACCGCTTTGATGACCACTCTCGCTGGTATTATAATTTTGCCGGCTGCTCTCTTTTAGTTGAGTTGACTCGTTATCGCGCTCCACTAACTGAGCCCTATTAACATCTGAATACAAACACAGTTTATGAGAAATAAGATGTTGACGTATCTCCGGCTTCAAACCTCTTAAAAACATTCGCGCCATTCTCTCTTCATTATCCACCAAGTGGGATGCAAACCGCGATAACTCCGCAAATTTTGCCTCGTATTGCGACACGGTCATATTATTTTGTTCCAACTTAATAAACTCCACCTCCTTCATGTGGCGAATACTTTCGGGAAAGTATTTATCATTGAACAGCTCCTGGAACTTCTCCCAAGATATCTTCAGTACAGCAGGTTGAGTACGTTTTACTGATTCCCACCAGTAATCTGCCTCTCCGCGCAACATAAAGGCGGCAAAGGGAACCTTTTGCTCCTCGGAGCATCCCAAGACATCAAATATCTTGGTCATCTGCTTTATCCATGTTTCCGCCATAAGTGGTTTTGGCTCTCCCTTAAACTCCGGTGGTCCCAGCTCCTTGAATTGTTTAGCGGTGACCGCCCGAGAGTTTCCCGTGTTTCCATCTACGTTTTGGACAGGAGTTGCTCTCGCCTGCTGTTGTATGAATTGCATAAAACCTCTGAACATTTGATCATTCGTCATTTGGTCAGTGTTGTTGTTTGCATGAGGATTTTCGCCTTCCTGATGCACATTATCCTGATTATTGATATGTGGTGAGTCAACGATCGCCTGTGCTCCATTGTCATTCTCAACATTCTCAGTTGTCATTTTCAGATACTGCCACAAAACAAAAGGTTAATTGACATGTAACATATTATCCCTATATTCTGACCGACCAATAAAATAGCACATAAACTTAGGTAGGTCATACTAGCGAAGGAATTCCCCGTCTCTCCCCTCCTAGTTCTAGTCTCACATCTTAGCCAGGGATCATATCCCTAAGCTCTGATACCAACTGTGACGCCCCCAAAATTAGGTATACATCACCCATCTTGAGTCGCCAGATACATGGTACGGAATTCAAATACAACTTACTAATACAACTGTCGTGTACAATATCACAAAACATAACTGTGAGTTTGAATACAATTATTGTCTACTAGAGACCATACAAACTCAAAAGGTGTCCTCAATACAATTATTGTCACACTATTTAACAGAATAGTGAGGACTACTAATACTATTCTCTGGTCCATCACTCCGTTCCCCGACTCGTCCCAGCTATATTCTCATTTCCTGAAGAGAACAGTGAAAGAAAGGGTGAGCTCAACTAGCCCAGTAAGAAATATTATGACTAAGATAATGCAGAATAAATTATCATTAGCCTTCAACAGTGTTAAACTGATAAAATACAATAAACATCAAGTTTAACTACAGCGGAACCAGCAATCCATTAAAAGAGTCATGTAGAAAATAAAATCTACTATCTTTTATGATTTAAAAGGTTTTTCATCATCGTTATAGCTGAGACTCAGCTTAATAAATATTCCACATCATCGAATCACCCCCGCACTACGGCCAAGGATATTCTTTAGTATCACGACCACAATTATTCATGCACTACGACCAAGAATATTTGTGTATTCATTAATGGTCATGATCATGCCAACAACTGTCCATCAATGCACTACGGGCCAATGAGGATTTTTAATTTTAAATCACTTGTAATATTACGGTCATGATTACACCGAATAATCCCTGGTCATAATCATACCAAGTCCATCTATGCACTACAGGCCACAGATGACTTTCAACAAAATATAAACATGAGGATGATGACAATGATATAATCATTCAATAAAACAAGTTCAAGAATTATTTTATCCAGAAATTATTAACGTCCAAATTGTCAACACGATACTGTTTTGTGGTGTAAAATTCAAGAATGATTAGAAGAATATTTTCATGAAAGGATACTGGATGAAGCGCAAATATCAAGGATATTCTACTAATTTCATGGAGTATAGAAGTTAAAGTTTTAACCAACTGAGTATAATAAAGAATGAAATAACAAAAGAAATCACCATGCATGCGATAGACCGCACAGGCAGGTTATTCCAGCAGAATAATAATAACGGAACCAGGTCAGGTGAAATTCACACCGACAGGATGTTCCAACAGAATAATAAATAACGGAACCAGGTCCGGCGTAAAACGCACAGACAGGATATTCCAACAGAATAATAAAGAATGGAACCAGGTCCGGCGTAAAACGCACAGACAGGATATTCCAACAGAATAATAAATAATGGAACCAGGTCCGATGTAAAACACACAGACAGGATATTCCGACAGAAATATAAAGATAGGATAGTAAATGGATGTCACCAAGTATAGGGTATTCCGCGTATACCGGTTATTCCAACAGAATAACAAAGAATGGAATAACATAAGGATTTCACCAAGTATAGGGTATTCCGCGTATACCGGTTATTCCAACAGAATAACAAAGAATAGAATAAGTTCTCTTCAAGAAGAAAGAATAACACCCCTTACCGTCTTAGGAATACTGCAGTAGTGTAGTAACCGAATACTCTTCTTCTTTCTCTATTACTCTCTCTATACTTTCTCTCTCTATAGCTTGAACGAATTCGTGAAAAATAATGAATCCCTAGGCCTCTATTTATAGAAGATTTATTACTATTTACGAAAGTATTTACTATTTACGAAGGTAATTACTATTGACGAAGGTAATTACTATTTACGAAGGTAATTACTATTTACGAAAATAATTACTATTTACGAAAATAATTACTATTTACGAAGGTAATTACTATTTACGAAGGTAATTACTATTTATGAAAGAGACTCTTAGATGATGACATATGGCCCCCCATAAATAATTAAACTTACCACAAACGTCTAATAATAGACTCTTTATATACATCAAGAATTGAATAAAAATTACCAAAAAATCATTTTATTTTTAATCAACACATATTTAATCTTTCAACAATTTTTAATCATTTATAACTTGTCGTCTCAATTATTGTTTAAATAATATAACATATTATACAGATGATACTGTGACAATAATTGAATCAATAATATAAGAGATATGATGCAGCAATTACTGTAGCAATAATTGAGTATAGCTGAGTGACTTCTCACGTAAGCATCAATAATTAATACAGTGTGCTACTATGCAACAACGCGTATTACTTTACTTTTACTACCGAGTAGTTCAACAGTTTTAACGGTAACACCTCCGCCGTTTATTTTATAGAAAGATAATTTTGTCGTTTTCTAACTACGACAATACTTCCGTTGTGGGGTCCACCAATGATTGTGCCGTCGTACGAATATTCCCCGACAAAAAGAATATTCCCCGACCAAACGAATATTTTATAACAACTTGCGTACTTTGCAAAATTTATAAATATTACCCACAACTATAACATTATATCCAATTTATTCCATAATATTCAAAAATAATAATTATAGAAAATTCATCTTTATTTATAAAAACTGGGGTCTTACAACTGGACTCGTAGGGAGACTAACTCCAACGAGGCTTAGGAAAGACACCACCCAGATTAGCTCCAGTTGAAGGACCAGATTAAATTCCCATCGAGTAAATTACAATGATCTGGGAACCTACATGCCAAAAAGCCGTGAGAGTAGCCTAAGATAGGTCAACCTCTGATAAACCAAATGCGGAGGGAAGTCTCTTCATACCTTCCCATTTTAATTGCTTGTAATTTTCAATTACTTGTAATTTCATTTCCATGTCAATCTCAATGTAATGGAAAATATAAAGGAATATGTGTACATGCATTCCCTTTCATATCAAAATCTGTCATGCTATACCATTACAACTGACACCCGTTTTGCAAGATAATACTCCCAAATGGACACATCATATAGCATGTAACATTTCTACATTCCCTAAAACTAAACAACATAAGTCTTTTTGTAGGGAAACAATTGGTCCTGTTACTCGCTCAAAATCTAAAAAGGCAATAAGCCTACATCCAAGCATGGCTACATCTGGTCAGTCTAATCCTACTCCTGTCTCTCGTTAGGAGTTCGAAGGATTAAGCAACCAAATTACAAAGTTGGCTGTTATGCTCAAAGAACTACACAAGTCCACTTTGGGTCCACAAATACCCATACATACTAAATCCTCTACACATGGAGGAACCCAAGGACCGGACAAAGAAATCACCCATCTAAAAGAAGATCAAGACACCAGTGATATTAGGAAGAAAGCCCTACAAATAGAAGAGACCATTCGGTCTATCAAAGGGGTTGGAGCACATGGGAGTGTTTCATATTCAGACCTTTGTATCTTCCCTGGGGTTCATTATCTAGAAAAGTTCAAGACTCCCAATTTTGAAAAGTATGATGAATTGGGAGATCCTTACACATATTTGAAAGTATTCATTGGAGAGCTCGGATCTTATACCAAGGATGAAAAGCTCAGAATGCAGCTGTTTCAGAAAAGTCTGACTGGAGAAGCCAGAGCATGGTACACCAGATTAGACAACTCCAAGATTCTAGCTAGGAGGAGCTAGCTCATGCTTTCCTCAGTCAATATAGTTTCCAAACTCAGATGGCTCCAGAACGGTATCAAATTACCAAGGTCAAGAAACAATTCAATGAGTCTTTTAGAGAGTATGCCCAAAGATGGAGGCATTTGGCTGCTCAAGTTATTCCATTTATGATTGAGTTTGAAATGGTGATGACCTTCATAGACATTCAAGAGGCTCCCTTCTATGAGAGGGTCTTAGCTGGCATAGGCTAACCATTCTCTGAAATGATCAAACATTGAGAAATGGCTGAGAAAGGATTGAAATCTGGGAAGATTCAAGACCTTGTCGCTCTAAAAGTTGTGTCTGAGCACATCCAGTCTAGAAGTTATAGAAACAACCTCCGGAGGGTCCATAAGAAGAAAGAGGATGATGTTTCCATGATACTACAAGGACAAAAAGGCAATCAGAACATGCATATTCAAAGGAGAAACTACTCCCCTTTTCAAGCTCAGTCTTCAAACCCTCCATTGCCAAAGAGTGGAGAAGTTGTAAGACCCCGAATTTTATGAAATAAAAGTATTCAATTTTTCTTATAATTACAATTCAGTAAATGGTTAAATTGATAAAAGGTTAAAGTTAAGGGTGATATATGAATTTTTTTTTTAAAATAAGCAAGTGATTATAAAATACTCATTGTTTTCGGAGAATATTCGTTTGGTCGTGGAATATTCTTTCTGTCGGGGAATATTCGTACGACGGCGCAGCCTTTTGTGGGCCCCGTAACAGAATAACTGTCGGATGAAGAAAATGACAAATTAATTTTTTTATAAATAACAGCGTAATCGTTACTGTTAACACTGTTGGAATACCCGGTGGGTAAAGTAAAGTAATACGCGTTGTTGCACAGTAGCACACGGTATTGCACAATATTTTTGAATTATTGATTCTTACGTAAGAAGGCACTACTCAATAATTGTTACAGTAATTACTATTTAGTATTTTATTTTATTGATTCAATAATTGCTGCATTGATATTTTATATTGCTGTTGTTTCAATAATTGTCATTACACAGTATTTTCATTATTAAAGCAATAATTCATATTATCTGAATAATATTATTAGATAACATTATTGGTAATGTCTAGAAAGTTCTATCTAAGGAGAGGTTTGGTCACCTAATTGCGCGCCAGTAAGGAGAAATTCTTATTGGAAAGCCCCCTCTTTCCTGGGAACGGTCTGGTTGCCAGTACTGTGATTCTATAATATTATTTGTGAATAATTACTTATTGATTTATATGATGAGGAAAATATTGATTTTATGTGGATATAGATGGAGAAAATTTTTAATGTGACAATTGTTGAAAATTAATATTTTATCTTTTTCTGATAAAATAATTCATTTAAATATATTATTATATTTTAATAATATAATAATGATGATATTTTTACGACTGAATGTTGGATATATGAGTATATGTGGAAGAGGAGTATTTTTGTTATCAAACATATTTAAATCATGTTTTATGTGTCGGTGGATCCCATTTCTTGACTGAAATTTGATTATAACCTGTAAAATTGCCCGTTTGTGGAATTCGTTCAATTTCTGTTTGGAATTTGGAAAAACTTTCTTCTGCAAAGTTGTAGAGAATTGAATTTCCTATAGGAATGTAGCGAGTTTCGAATTTTTCTGACAAAAGAGCTATTTATTATGAATTATTAAAGTTCTGAAGCTCCGAAATAATTGATTTTTGAAAGTTTTAATTATTTTTATTTACAAAAACATTTTTTACATTTTGTTTCCCTCATTTAACATGTGTTAGTGGCTGATTTCAGCTGATGGAGTGCGTATGATGATTTGGAAAATTAATAATATTAATTTATTAAATTTTCTGCTTTGGTGTTCTAAGCATTTTCCTATAAATAGGGTGCTTAGGTTAGAATTGAAAATCACACCAGAAACTGAAGTTTTTTCTCTCTATAATATCGAGCGTATTCTTGTGAGTATTTTGAGTTTACTTTGAGTATTGCTATACGGTGTAAGTTCAAGTCATAGCCTATATCCGGTGTTTCAACTAGAAGTACTGTCTTTGAGGTAAGGGATAGTAAGGGAGGTTATTTTTTTCTAAAATGATATTATTTTTTCAATATCATTATGCCGAAATATTGGTTGGAACTTTTTATCAAATTTGGAACTTTTTTATGTCGGGGTTACTATTCATGAGTTATTCACGGGTTACTATTCACGAGTTACTATTCACGAGTACGATTCATGAAGCGTGAAGATATTTTTTGTGAAATTTCTATCTTTTGCTGTCTAAGTTACTATTCACGTATACGACACTATTCACGTATACGACACTATTCACGAATACGGCACTATTCACCGAAAAATGAAATTTCTTCTTTTTGTCTAAAATATCTATTGTGGATACTAGCTTTGATTGTATCCATGTTTTGATCATTCTTGAATTTTACACCACTATGATTATTTTTGAAGTATTTTTGGACATGGATAAAATAAAGTACGAATCCTTAATCTTTAATCTTTGTCATTTTGTTTCACTGGATTAGTTTCTTTAAAAATATTTTTCATCATCCTCAGTCCTAAATGATGATATAATTGAATATCTTTGGCCTGTAGTGCAAAGATGAATGATTTCTGATGAATATCTTTGGCCCTGTAGTGCAAAGATGAACAGGTGTTTAGATGAACATGACCAACTGATGAATATCTTTGTCCTGTAGTGCAAAGATGACTTGTTGATGTATATCTTTGGCCTGTAGTGTAAAGATGACTTGTTGATGAATATCTTTGCCCTGTAGTGCAAAGATGACTTATTGATGTATATCTTTGGCCGTAGTGCAAAGATGAATTTATTAGTATGATTATGAACATGAATTGTGATTTGGTATAACCATGATCTTTGATGTTTCAGGTGATAAAAATTATCTTTGTCCTGGATGAGAAAAGGAATTTAGAACAACAATTACGATTATGAGTTATACATGTGATTGTGGACATGAATTGTTGATTGATGTTATAGGGATAAAACATTATTGGTGGACTTTTAACATGGAGAAGATAATAGACTTTATAGTCTATTTGACTCTTCTAATGGATTGCTCATTCCGTTGCAACTATGGTTGAAATTTTTTTATCATATACCATTTGTTCTAAATCTCTAATTTATTACTATTGAAGGCTATTGATAATTTATTTATCTTTAGTCATGACATTCTTTACCGAGCTAGTTGTTCTCACCCTTTTGGTTCACAATTCCTTTCTGGTAATACAAGTGTAGCTGGGTCGAGCGGGGGATAACAGGGGAATAGAACGGTGGTCATCATTTAGTAGTTATGTTTGGCGAATCAACTAGGGTGAAGCGAACCCAACGTTGGAAGGGTGTTTTGCCACTGTCATACAAGATGTCTAATGACATACCACCTTGTGTCATCATAAGACATGGATGTGCTCATCCACTTGCTGAGTATATCTACCAACACTATCTATATGATCTTGGAGTCTATTTGAAATATAACTCTCAATTAGAGACAGTGGATATAATGATATGTCAGGAGAAGACTTGCCATTGGGAAGAATATGATAGTAATCTTCTTGTTTTTCTTTGGGGTCTATTGGGTCAACCAAGGATAATTCTGTGGCCATATGATATCTATAATAACCTAGACATATTGCCTCCCATGTACAAAGGTTTCCTTGATCACTTCCCAAAGATTCTAATTTCTAAAACAGTTTTCGACTATACCTTTATGTAAGGTGTTATTATGAGGTGTTGTCCACGGTTGGGACATGAGTCACAGTTGATATATATTTGTATACAAACTCACAGCATATGTGTTGTTGTATTTTGCACGACAATTGTTGTAATAAAGTTGTAGTTGTTTCTATTCCATGTATTTGGCGACTCAGAATGGGTTGGATCGAATGGACCTATTTTGGGGTCGTTACAGAAGTCATACGTATTTGAGTGTTCACACCCTTAGGGGACTCACTCAACATCATTCTCAAGCTTCTGACAGCTCAAAAGAAAATTACTCATCTTCTTCCACCAGCTAACCCGAGTGGAAAAGGTTTTAATGCAAACAAGACATATGCTTATCATGATGGAGCTTCAGGCTATGATACTTAAGATTGTTGGGCCCTGAAGCATAAAATCTAGGATTTAATTGACAATGGTGGATTGTGGTGACCAAACCCGACCAGCCTCACATTCAAGACAACCCTCTTCCTCAACACAAGGAAGAGGAGGTTAACATGATTAACTGGAACAGTGGACAGAGCTCCAACTATATGGGTGGTTCATCCCAAACCAGCAAGGATAGTGCTGACATATGGGATTATGCATAGTTCTAATTTATGATGGAACAAAAAATGAAGGCTCTTAGTGATCAAGTCAATCAATTGGCGGAATTGGTGGTTCATCAACACCAAGTCACACGTCAATTATTCAGTTAGGGGCATGCTAGCCTCATTTCTCTTATTCCAAGTACCCCACCACTTACTCTAGAAAGTGAAACACTAGAGGATAAGATTGGAAAAAGAGAAAAAGCCAAAGCCCGTCAGGATTTAGCCAATAAAAGGGAATTCACCTATTTAGGCCAACCGATGGAAGAATATTGTAGACGCTAATAAATGAGGGAAGAATCACAAATCTGCTACCTCCAATTAGCCTGCACTAAAGACAGTTTGATTTTAATGGAGTATGTCTATACCACTCCCACTCTCGTGGTCAAAGCACTGAAGAATGCTGGGCACTCCGCCATCTTATTAACAACCTGATTGACAGAGGTGTCTTGTAAATGGCAGACAATGACGTTGTATTACTGGAGAGTGGGGACACATTTCCTATAAAATGGAAGGAAGTCAGTAGCAGTTATTTCCTCTGAGGGAGACTTGGCTGCCACGCCATTTACAATTCAACCTATTCAACTCAAAGGTGTTGAAAACCCTTTGAAAGTGGATGTGCCAAAGCCAAACATATTGCCATTCAGGCCACAATATCATGTTGTCAGCCTACAGAAAGTGTTGGGCTTCGGCACAGAAACGCATAGCGGAAATTAAAATTTTAAAGCAATTTCCGAAACCCTAAAACATGATCCATGCGAAAATCAATTAATTCAGAGGTTTAGAGATTATACCAGATATAAACAAATACGAGAATCTGAAACCGACTGCGCCTCGAATCTCCAACGCAATACAAACCGATTGCGCCTCTACGGTATCCACACAAACGTCGCACGAACCGTCAAACGATTCTACAATAAGAAGGACTTGCGGTACTAGCCACCAAAAGGAATGGATTTTTGAAACTGTTTTCTCTCTAGTCTATCTCTAAGAGCGGCTAGGGTTTTTCAATTCTGATCTCTTACCCTAAGTAGCTACTATATATCATATATATAGTAGTTAAAAGGAATTAATCAAAATCAAAACCTAATTTTATAAAATCTGAATATATATATATATATATATATATATATATATATATATATATATCTCTTAATTAAGTCTTACTTAATTAATATACATATATACAAATTCTCCTTTTAATTTAAATTCGTGATTTAAATACTATTAATCATATTAATATATTTAAATCCTTAAAATTTAAATTAATTCCCTTTTAAATAACGTTCTATGTGTGTGACCCTATAGGTTATTATTACGTTGACAATAATTTTAAAATCATATTATAAAATTATAAACAGTGAGCGGCATCTAGTAATGCATCACTGCTACCCAAGTAATAATAAGATCGATGATTCGATGCAACCTTTTGTGACCAATGTTTCAATGCAATTTAATCCTTTTAACCTTAATATCCTATATTAAACTCGCGTCATGGAATGTGTCATACTCTTCATAATTTAATCTGAGTTTTCTTGATCAATGAGTAGACTATATGAAACAAATCACTATTTGAGCATGGCCATGCATTTCATAGTCCTACTCAATCAAGAGGCCTATGGATATCACCCATAATATATAGGATGGTTAAATTCCATCTAGATCACTTATATTTCTCACATGATTAATGATGAACCCAATAATCACCTTTATAGTCCACCCTATTAAAGGTGACATTTGATGATATCAAAGTACATAAATTCTCGTGTAGTAATATAGCAATTTCAGGTCGGAGGACCATTACATCATTGTCACTATGAGAATTGCTAATGACACTTCGCATAATGCTCCATATAGAATTCTCATGGTGGGTCTGTCCAGTACATCGTTCTCTAACATGTACCTATGCATTGACTTAATATCTCATATATTTATGACCAATGAGATTTGGTCATCAGTCAATCCACATACTAGTCTCAATGCATCATTGTTGTCCCATCAATAATGATACTCGACTAGGGACATTTAAGAACACTGATACTAATGGTAATATATAATCTCATGTTCAAGTCACATACTTGAAACTATATAATTTGTATCACTATTCTAAGGAATTTTATTATGTTAACAATTATATTACGCAGTAAATAAAACCATAATAAAATCATATATTTATTCAATCAAATATAATATCAAAACGTTAAGCAATTATATCAAATAATTAGCCTCTAGGGCATAAACTCTAACAGTCTCCCACTTGCACTAGAGCCAATCACTCGTGTATCTAATACCCATTGAACTAGTGTGACCGTCGTGCTTCTGCTGTGACAAAGCCTTGGTTAGTGGATCTGCAACATTATCATCTGTTGGCACTCTTCCTATATGTACATCTCCTCTATCAATGATTTCATGGATGAGATGGTACCGCCTAAGTATATGCTTGGATCGTTGGTGAGATCTGGGTTCCTTAGCCTGTGCAATGGCTCCATTATTATCACAATATAGAGCAACCGGATCAACAATGGTTGGAACAACACCAAGTTCAGTGATGAACTTTTTAATCCATTTAGTCTCCTTGGCTGCACTAGAAGCAGCAATATACTCAGCCTCTGTTGTAGAATCAGCTACTGTCTCTTGCTTCGAACTTTTCCAGCTAACAGCACCACCATTAAGGCAAAACACAAAACCTGACTGAGACTTATAGTCATCATTGTCAGTTTGGAAACTAGCATCTGTGTAACCCTTTACTGCTAGTTCGTCTTCACCTCCATATACCAAGAATGAATCCTTAGTCCTTTTCAGGTACTTGAGGATATTCTTGACTGCTGTCCAGTGACCTTCACCTGGATTCGACATGTATCTGCTCGTCATGCTCAAAGCATACGAGACATCCGGACGAGTACATATCATTGCATACATGATAGATCCAATTGCCGAAGCATAAGGGATCTTTCTCATACGCTCCTCATCATCTTTTGATTTAGGACATTGGGCCTTAGAGATCTTTACACCATGAGTCACGGGTAAGTTTCCTCTTTTCGCCTCTTGCATGCTGAACCGTTTCAACACTTTATCAATATATGTACTTTGACTTAGGCCGAGCATTTTTCTTGATCTATCTCTATAGATCTTGATACCTAAAATGTAGGCAGCATCGCCCAAATCTTTCATGGAAAAACATTTTCCTAACCACGTTTTTACAGCCTGTAAGGAAGGAATGTCATTCCCAATAATTAATATGTCATCAACATATAATACTAGGAATACAATGTGACTCCCACTAACCTTCTTATATACACAAGGTTCATCTTCATTTTTAATAAAGCCAAATTCTTTGACTGCTTCATCAAATCAAAGATTCCAACTCCGAGAGGCTTGCTTCAATCCATAAATGGATCGATGCAGCTTACATACCTTTCCAGCATCCTTTGGAGTGACAAAACCCTCAGGTTGTGTCATATACACATCCTCAAGGAGATTTCCGTTAAGGAAAGCAGTTTTGACATCCATCTGCCAGATTTCGTAATCATAAAAAGCTGCAATAGCAAGTAAGATCCTGATGGATTTAATCATTGCCACTGGAGAGAAGGTTTCATCATAGTCAACACCTTGAATTTGTTTGAAACCTTTTGCTACCAGTCGGCCTTTATAGGTTTGTACATTACCATCCATGTCGGTTTTCTTTTTGAAAACCCACTTGCACCCGATTGGTTTTACCCCTTCAGGTGGATCAACCAGAGTCCATACTTGGTTAGTATACATGGAGTCCATCTCAGATTTCATGGCTTCAAGCCATTTCTCAGAATCTGGTCCATTCATAGCTTCTTGGTAGGAATCAGGCTCATCTTGATCTATGAGCATCACATCGCCGTTTTCAGTCACAAGATATCCATAATATCTCTCAGGCTCTTGGCGTGTCCTACCAGATCTACGAATGACTTGTGTAATTTGAGCAGGTTCACTTTCCACAATTTCTTGTGGTTCCTGCTAATGTTCCAACTCAGGTTCAATGATATTTTGTGGTTCTCGAATTTCTTCGAGTTCTACTTTCCTCCCACTGTTTCCTTTAGAGACAAATTCTCTTTCTAGAAAAATACCAGTTCGAGCAACAACCACTTTGTTCTCAGAAGGTTTGTAGAAATAATACCCTTTTGTTTCCTTTGGGTATCCTACAAAATTACATTTGTCAGATTTGGGTCCGAGCTTGTCAGAATTCAGACGTTTTACGAACGTCTCGCAACCCCAAATCTTCATGAACGACATACTAGGACGTTTCCCAGTCCACATTTCATATGGTGTCTTCTGAACCGTCTTTGTAGGAACACGGTTAAGTGTGAATGCAGCTGTCTCTAGGGCATGACCCCAGAAGCTTATTAGAAGATCTGCATGACTCATCATTGATAGTACCATGTCCAACAAGGTTCGATTTCTCCTCTCAGATACACCATTCCATTGCGGTGTTCCAGGTGGAGTGAGCTGTGATATAATACCACACTCCTTTAGAAGGTCATCAAAGTCTTGGCTTAAGTATTCACCTCCTCGATCGGATCGAAGGGCTTTTATACTTTTGCCAAATTGGTTTTGAACTTCATTCTTGAATTCCTTGAACTTTTCAAAGGATTCGAATTTGTGTCTCATAAGATACACATATCCATATCTACTAAAGTCATCAGTAAATGTAATGAAGTAATAAAACCTACCTCTTGCTAACGAACTCATGGGTCCACATACATCACTATGTATAAGTCCCAATACATCGCTAGCCCGTTCACTGTGTCCAGTGAAAGGGGCTTTAGTCATCTTGCCTAATAAACAAGACTCGCATTTCTCATATGATTCAAAATCAAATGAATCCAAGAACCCATCTTTATGGAGTTTGGATATGCGTTTCTCATTTATATGGCCTAAACGACAGTGCCAGAGATATGTCGGATTTGAATCATTTGATTTAAATCGTTTTGTATTTATGTTATAGATAGGCATTTCTAAATCAAGAACATAGAGACCGTTAAACAATTGTGCAACACCATAACAAATATCATTTAAGTAAAACAAACAACGATTGTTCTTTATTATAAATGAAAAACCTTTCTTGTCCAAACAAGAAACAGAAATAATGTATTTGCTTATAGCAGGCACAAAATAACAATCTTCTAATTCTAAAACTAGCCCAGTGGACAAAGATAAATGATAAGTTCCTACGGCCAGTGCAGCAACTTTTGCTCCATTTCCAACTCGTAGGTCAACCTCTCCTTTCGCCAAAGTTCTACTCCTTCGGAGTCCCTGCACATTAACACAAATGTGAGAACCACATCCAGTATCCAATACCCATGATGTAGAAGTAGATAAGTTGACTTCTATAACATATATACCTGAATCAGAAGTCGTACTTCATTTTCTTTTCTTCACTTCTTCCAGATAAGCATGACAATTCCTTTTCCAGTGTCCAGGTTTTCCATAGAAGTGACATTCACCTTCTTTAGCCACCCCACCTTTAGGTTTTAAAGCCTGTTTGGTTTTGGAATTGGGTTTGGCAAAAGATTTAGATCCTATCTTCTTCTTGCCTTTCCAATTTCCCTTAGCATTCCCCTTTTGCACCATCATTATGGGAGCGGGTCCTGCCTTTTTCATATTGTTCTCGGCAGTTCTTAACATGCTCAACAACTCAGTAAGGGGTTTCTCAAATTCATTCATAAGATAGTTCATAACAAATTGAGAGTAGCTGCTATTCAAAGATTGCAAAACAAGGTCAGTTTGGGCTTCCGGAGTGATTGGAAAACCCAACCTATCAAGGTACTCAATATACCCAATAATTTTCAGCACATGTGGACCAACTGGATCACGTTCACCCATTTTGCAGTGATACAACGCCTTGCTTGTATCATACCTCTCCTGTCGAGCATGCCCTTCGAACAATTTCTTGAGATGCTCGATCATCTTATAAGCATCCATCAACTCATGTTGCTTCTGAAGCTCAGCGTTCATGGTTGCTAGCATGACACAACTCACATCCAGAGCATCATCTTGATGCTTCTTGTAAGCATTATGCTCCGCACGTGGTGCAGTGACAGCTGGTGCTACAGGAATGGGCCCATCAAGGACATATAGCTTACGCTCTTGTTTGAGGACAATCCTCAAGTTCCTATGCCAGTCAAGGAAATTAATTCCACTTAGCTTGTCCTTTTCAAGGACTGATCGTAATGAAAGACTATTTGTGTTGTTGTTGTTTGCCATTTGATATCTACAATTTATAAGTGCAACAATAATAAGTCAAATTACAGAGTTGATATTATATAATTGATAATAGTACATTGAAAATATACCTCCCACTATTTTATTCAAATTAATAGCCCTCACCATTAATTCGGAAAGCATTTTCTATTAAATCTTTCTAGTGAGCCAAGATCCATATTTCATTATGCCTTAAGTTAGCTTTGGCTATTCTCTCAAAACATAATTATTTAGGTAGACAACCCTTTGTCAATTATATCATATATAACTCCTGGATAGTTCGGTAAACAACATTTGTTTCTAGTCCATCTAATGGTACCAACCAAACTCTATGCCTCTAAGTCCACAATCCTATTGAGATAACTTAGTTAAGTCGGGCCCAATGATTTTAATAGTTTGGATATCACAATTATCCTATCGCATCTTACCTAGATAAATAGGGTACTTTGCTTTGGCAAACCTACATCTATTGATCAAGGTCTAGATGAGTGTTATTCATCGGAAGGCATCTGATTTAGACTTAATAATTTAATGAGGGATTTTATTAATTTAGATCTCACCAATTTTAATCTTGTTAAGCATGCACATTATTAATCATATCATATCATATACAAGCATAAATAAAGTGCAAAATTAAATGTGTCACAGTTATGGCCCAATCCACTGTCAATCTTTTCAAGCTAATGAAAGATTGAAGGTCAATCTAAGGTGGTAAAAGATCTTAAAATAAATAACTTCCTTGGATCTTCCTCTAGCATCATCTTTCCATTGTGTTCTCCATCTTGACATCTTCATCAATTACAGATTATTACATGACATAAAGAAACCTCGAGTTACATTCGAGGGGATTTAGATGAGAAGAGAATATTACATTAGAATTTATAGAAAGGCACGACATGCAAGTCGTATTTCAAAACCAAAAACCACTAACCTATGGGTCAAAAGGCCATAACAGTGCACCATGCATATCACAATAAGCACATAACAATTTATATATAATTAAAGAAAACTATATATAAAATATAGGGGACACGACCATCGTGCACTACGACGGGGGGGTCCAAGGGGGGGTCTCCCCCCTGGCGGTGGTATGGCTGACCGGTCAGCGAGCGGGGTCGGGGGCAGCGCCCCTGGAAAAAAATTTCGAACTACATTCTGTATTGCAGAATTTTTCCATACGAATCTCTGAAACAGTTTCAGAATCATACATTTTAATCCACCAAAACACTCATAATAACAAATCATATATGTCCAGTTTCGATTTAGTCATATTAAAACGAATAACAGTACACCCAGAATTTATCATATATTTCCAGTTTCGATTAATCATATTAAAACGATTCTTCATGCTTCTAATCCGATTAGAGTAGTTATATTGTTATTCCACCGATTAAAGATACGATTAACAGTATCATCATATATATTACCAGAATACACATACAACGGAATATCATATATTCAATTTTATATCGGTAAACATGCATCATCATATATCATATATATCGAATACAATTAAAACACGTACTCTGAATTAATCTTTTCGCAAGTAGCTCTGATACCACTGTTGGGCTTCGGCACAGAAACGCACAGCGGAAGTTAAAATTTTAAAGCAATTTCCGAAACCCTAAAACAGGATCCATGCGAAAATCAATTAATTCAGAGGTTTAGAGATTATACCAGATATAAACAAAAACGAGAATCTGAAACCGACTGCGCCTCGAATCTCCAACGCAATACAAACCGATTGCGCCTCTACGGTATCCACACGAACGCCGCACGAACCGTCGAACGATTCTGCTATAAGAAGGACTTGCGGTACTAGCCACCAAAAGGAATGGATTTTTGAAATTGTTTTCTCTCTAGTCTCTCTCTAAGAGTGACTAGGGTTTTTCAATTCTGATCTCTTACCCTAAGTAGCTGCTATATATCATATATATAGTAGTTAAAAGGAATTAATCAAAATCAAAACCTAATTTTATAAAATCCGAATATATATATATATATATATATATATATATATATCTCTTAATTAAGTCTTACTTAATTAATATACATATATACAAATTCTCCTTTTAATTTAAATTCGTGATTTAAATACTATTAATCATATTAATATATTTAAATCCTTAAAATTTAAATTAATTCCCTTTTAAATAACGTTCTATGTGTGTGACCCTAGAGGTTATTATTACGTTGGCAATAATTTTAAAATCATATTATAAAATTATAAACAGTGAGCGGCATCTAGTAATGCATCACTGCTACCCAAGTAATAATAAGATGGATGATTCGATGCAACCTTTTGTGACCAATGTTTCAATGCAATTTAATCCTTTTAACCTTAATATCCTAGATTAAACTCGAGTCATGGAATGTGTCATACTCTTCATAATTTAATCTGAGTTTTTTTGATCAATGGGTAGACTATATGAAACAAATCACTATTTGAGCATGACCATGCATTTCATAGTCCTACTCAATCAAGAGGCCTATGGATATCACCCATAATATATAGGATGGTTAAATTCCATCTAGATCACTTATATTTCTCACATGATTAATGATGAACCCAATAATCACCTTTATAGTCCACCCTATTAAAGGTGACATTTGATGATATCAAAGTACATAAATTCTCGTGTAGTAATATAGCGATTTCAGGTCGGAGGACCATTACATCATTGTCACTATGAGAATTGCTAATGACACTTCGCATAATGCTCCATATAGAATTCTCATGGTGGGTCTGTCCAGTACATCGTTCTCTAACATGTACCTATGCATTGACTTAATATCTCATATATTTATGACCAATGAGATTTGGTCATCAGTCAATCCACATACTAGTCTCAATGCATCATTGTTGTCCCATCAACAATGATACTCGACTAGGGACATTTAAGAACACTGATACTAATGGTAATATATAATCTCATGTTCAAGTCACATACTTGAAACTATATAATTTGTATCACTATTCTAAGGAATTTTATTATGTTAACAATTATATTACGCAGTAAATAAAACCATAATAAAATCATATATTTATTCAATCAAATATAATATCAAAACGTTAAGCAATTATATCAAATAATTGGCCTCTAGGGCATAAACTCTAACAGAAAGTACCATGGAAGTATGGAGAGGCTAAAGGATCCACATCCAATATAACTACTGTAGTGTTGAAAAAGAATCCACTGTATCTTCCCCAAAGGGTGATGAAACCTTTCATCAGGTCAAAGGGAAAAGTTCCCATGGAGAAGATTGAAGAATTCCTCCGTACTATGGGACACAATGAAGCCAAGGTGGTTTTAGGCTTGAAAGAATCTCCACAATAGATTTCTATACTAGACTTGGTTTTCTCCTCAGAGGATCACAAGAAGCTCTTACTGAGAGTCTTAGAAGAAGCCCATTTGACAAAATCAATGGATGTTGAAAAGTTCCATCATCTGGTCGATCACATCTTTAATAGTAATGTGATATCCTTCACCGATGATGACATACCTCCCGAAGGGACGGGTCATTGCAAACCGTTGCACATAGCGGTTATGTCCTCCAGATATATAGTGGGAGGAGTTCTGATAGATGGGGGATTATCCTTAAACATCTACCCTAATGCCACCTTGGAGAAAATTAATATCAATCTCAACAGGATCCGAAGAATCCATACAATTATCAAAGCTTTTAATAGATCCCGATGAAATGTTGTCAAAGAGATTAAACTACCTATGGAGATTGGTCCATATACATTCTGCGTATCCTTTCATGTGCTCAAAATAGCTACAGGATACAACCTACTTTTGGGAAGACCGTGGATTCACATGGCTAGAGCCGTCCCTTCCACCCTTCATTAGCAACTCAAATACATCATTAATATCAGCTTAGTCACTGTTAATGCTGAGCCAGAATGTCCTGTACAAGGTGACATACCAATCATCAATTTAAATACAGAGCCTGTCAGCTTCCAGTCCCTTGAGGTGAGCAACACTCACTATCAACCCATTGGGGCGTCACCTCTGATACCCAGAGTTTCTGCCGAGGTAATGTCGGCAAGTCAAGATATGATATCCTTGGGTTTTCAACCTGGACAGGGGTTAGGAAAGGATCATCAGGGAATTAAGTGCCCAATTCAAATTCCCAGTCAAACAAGGACAGCCGGACTAGGCTATTCTCCTAGGTCCCATCACAAACAAAAATAGGTTCCTTCAGCCACACGACGATTGTCTGCATCTACAGAAGCTGAACCCATACAAACTTTAGTAAAGGTTCCTACCCATGTGGTAGCTATGTTATTTCCTAAGTCGATACCGATCAAAGGAAAGGAAGTCTTGATTCTAGACCCCGAAGTTGAGGGAAAGGATCGGAGGCGTAAACAAGACATTGCAAGACGATTATCAAACGTGCGCGTCCTAGTCCATACGGAGGGTATGAATAGAGACATTCCAGATGATGATTATCCAGACATCATGGTCATCATTCAGGAAAAGGAGGAAGACAACATCCCATTCATTAAACTACCACGTTAGCCACCTCCGGGCCACTGTTGTCCACCAGGACTTCACATTTGGTAATTGGAGCAGCACTCCTTGCATTTATCGACAAGGGTAAAAAGGGCAGAAACTCCCTCTGCCCTGTAGATAACAATAATTGCTTACTTTTTCTGTACAGTATTAGCAGTTACTTTTGTCATTTCATGCTAACACTTTGAACAGTTTCATATATTAAGTGAAAGCATTTTATTTCAGGACTTTAAAGTTAGATGGGCCTAAACTTGCTGATGAGGTGCCTATTCTCCACAAGGACTGTAACTTTGATGTAAAGTTGGACTTAGACTTGATGGAAATACAAGAGGACTATGAGATACCTCAGGAGATCAAGGAATGGGTCGAAGACAAACCCACACCAAATCTTGATCAAAACACCTCTTTTAACCTCAGAACCTCAAAAAACCCCAAACAAATCCAGATTGGTACGGACCTTACTCCAAACCAAAGGAATGTCATGGTTACTCTATTGACCCAATTCCAGGATGTGTTTGCATGGTCTTTATGAAGGCATGGTCGGTTTGTCCACTGACATTGTCATTCATCGCCTTCCCATCAAAGAGAGATTCAAGCCAGTCAGGCAGAAGCTTAGGCGATTAAAATATGAGTGGATTTTAAAAGTAAAAGAAGAAATTGTGAAACAATTTCAAGCCGACATCATTATAGTGTCAACATACCCTGACTGGCTATTCAACATAGTCCCCGTGCCTAAACCTGGAGGAAAGGTTCGAGTTTGCATTGATTACAGGGATTTGAACAAAGCTTGTCTCAAAGATAGCTTTCCCGTGCCATTCATCCACATTCTGATTGATAATATAACTTAATATGACATGTACTCCTTTACTGATTGCTTTACGGGGTACCATCAAATCATGGTTATTGAAGAGAATCGTGAGAAAACTGCATTCATCACTCCTTGGGGAGCCTTTTGCTATAAACGGTTGTCATTCGACCTCATCAATGTTGGAGCTACCTATCAGCGAGCCATGATGGACCTTTTCCACGATCTAATGAACAAAGAGATAGAAATCTACGTGGCTGACATCATTGTTAAGTCCCGAAGGGAGGAAGACCATCTAGATCATCTCAAAAATCTTTTCAACAAGTTGCGTTTGTACAACTTGAAGTTGAACCCGGCCAAATGCGCCTTTGGGGGTTAAATCAGGCAAGTTGCTAGGATTCCTAGTCAGTCACAAAGGGATTGAGCTAGATCCCACAAAAATCCAAGCCATCACGGAAATGCCCTTACCTCAGACAGAGAATGAAAAATGGGGATTTTTGGGAAGAATCAACTTCATTAGCCGATCCATCTCCTAACTCACAACAACTTGTGAGCTTATCTTCAAGTTATTAAGGAATAACTCCTCCATAAAATGGAATGATGAGTGTCAAAAAGCCTTCCTTATAATAAAAAAATAGCTAATAAATGCTCCTATTTTGGTATATCCCAGGGATGGTGTTCCCATGTTCGTGTACATGTCAATCAATGACAATGCCACGGGCTGCATGATGGGACAGAAAGATGATAGAGGCCAAGAAAGAGCTATCTATTACCTCAACAAAAGATTCAACAGCAGTGAACACAAGTACACTCTGATTGAGAAAAAATGTTGTGATTTAGCATGGGCTTCCATAAGATTACAACATTATCTCTATGGTCACATAACCCTTCTAATATCCCGCATGGATCCTCTCAAGTATGTATTCAGTAAACCCATTTTAAATTGCCGACTTTCTAAATGTCAGTTGATCCTACAACAATTTGACATCGTCTATGTGACACAAAAGTCTATCAAAGGTTAAGGAATTATGGATCAACTGGCCGCCGCACCTTCAAAGGATTTCAAATCCTTTGAAATATACTTCCTCGATGAAGGGGTAATGACAGTTTAACAACACCATCAAGACGATACACACCACTCATGGAAGATGTATTTTGATGGAGCCATAAACATAGAAGGCTCTGGAACCAGAGTAGTTCTAATATCCATTACGGGGGAACAGTGTCCCGTCACCGTCAAATTGCAGTTTGTCAGCACCAACAACATAACTGAGTATGAAGGCTATATCATGGGGTTGAAACTAGCCCAATCAATGGGCATTAGACGGTTAACTATCTTTGGAGATTCTAAATTGGTAATTAGATAAACCACTGGGATCTACCACACCAAAGAGCTACATTTGATGTCTTACCATCGGCAGGTTCTACAGATGGCTTCGGGGTTTAAAGAAATATCCTTCCTCCACATCCCTTGGAATAGGAATGACTTTGCAGATGAGCTAGCAACTTTGTCCTCCTTGATCAACATACTTGACAAGGAAGACATGCCAACCATCACATTTTCCCGGCAAACGGCTCCAGCCGAGAATTACATTGGAGAAGTATCAGATGAGCTGCCTCCCATCCAACACCCTTGGTATCAACATATCAAGGAGTATCTGCGAGATGGATCTACACCCGTTGAGGCGAGTCAGGCTGAAAGAAAGTAGATTCATCTAATGACTATTAAATTTTACTTGAGCGAAGACGCACTCTACAAAAGAGATGTAAGACTAGGTCTCATCAGATTTCTGGACAAAGACAAAGCTTAAAGGCTCATGGATGAAATCCATGGTGGAGTATGTGGCCCACACATGAGCGGCCCTCTACTGGTCAAGAAAATCCTAAGAATAGGGCATTACTGGCTTTCTCTCAAGGTTGACTATGATGATCACGTTAAAAGATGTTATATTGAAAAATTCATGGGAATGCTATCCACGCCCCACCAAGGGAGCTCCACAATATGAGTTCGCCCTGATCCTTCTCAATTTGGGGAATGGACGTGATCGAGCCCATCGAGCCCAAAGCCAGTAATGGTCATCGATTCATCTTCACCATGATCGATTACTTTACCAAATGGGTAGAAGTAGTCTCCTTCCCCAAGGTTACTAAAGAAGTTATCATTGCTTTCATAAAAAACAATGTCATTCGTCGATATGGACAACCAGAGGTGATTGTGTCAGATAATGCCAAAAACCTCAATAATCAAATGATGGAAGAGTTATGCAGTAAATTCCACATCAAACATCTAAACTCAGTCATCTACCGTCCAAAGATGAATGGTTTTGTTGAAGCGGCTAATAAGAATATCAAAAAGATCATGCAAAATATGCCCACCAATCACAAAGGATGGCCTGACTTATTTCCTCTGACTCTATTAGCCTACAGAACATCAATGCACACTTCCACTAGGGCAACTCCCTACTCATTAACCTATGGGATGGAAGTAGTGCTCCTCATAGAAGTGAAAATGGAATCCCTCAGAGTGTTGATAGATGCTCAGCTGGATGAAGACCAATAGTTACAAGATATGTATCACCAATTGTCTCTAATAGATGAATGGCGAGCTGCTTCTATCTTCTATGGTCAGTTATACCAACTGAGGATTGCCAGATCCTACAACAGAAAAGTCCGACTACGGCAATTCAAGGAGCATGACTTGGTCTTGAAGAAAATTCTTGACAACCAAGATCAATCCAAAGAAAAATTCGGCCCAAACTGGGAAGGTCCATTTGTTATCAAGGAGGTATTGACATGAGGAGTTCTCAGATTACAGGAAATGGATGGCGATGAATTGTTGTAACTCGTTAACTTAAACACCGTGAAACGGTACTATGTCTAAAGTTACCAACAAAATATCATCCTGGGTTTGGATCCCCAGTCAATTCAGGTTTTCTAAACCCTTCACTATATACAACCCTTCTTCACATCTGTTTTCCCCATCAGGGATAAACACACCTCCCAACCAGCAGCCTGGTTTTGGATCATTAGATCCATCACTCACCTTAGGTTATCCCACCAAGGATTAAACCTTTCACACTTTCAGTTTATCCTGGACATGGGATCAAACTTTTCATCTGCAGTCTGTCTGTACACGGGGCGAACTACGCATACCTAATCTCCCCAATACATGGGAGTAAGTAGGCAACCATCTTTATGGTCCGGTCTCACCACAAAAAAACAAAACAAAAACATCTATTCTCCCACTTTACCATATACAATTTTGAACCTTTACACCAGGTTCAAACTACGCAGACCTGATCTCCTCTTCAATAGAAGTACGTAAGCGGTTCATGGTTCGGTCTTACCCCCTACCAAAACACAAAAACTTTTCAACGGTACTGGGATCATCCTTCAATCCATCACGCTTCATCTACTTCAGACCAAAGGGATGGAACTACCTGAACTCCCCACATAAATAGGAGAATCGGCGACCATCGAATCTGCGATTGATTCCTCAAAGAGAAAGACCAATCCATAAGAGATGAAGTTTCCCGGGCTCCCCTTACAAAGGAGTACATGAGACCATCCGTGGTGCGGTAGACCTCAGAGAGGAGAGCCACACTCCTCACCATACACTAATCCCAAGACACCAAAGATGGTAGGGAATACACACAGATCAATGATGCATTCTGAAAGACCCTGAGGCATCTCAATGTCCATCCATCATGGGAGAGTTCAGAATACATCAAGATCACAAGCCCTGGAGAAACATACAAAATATCAAGAAAGTAACAAGGCACAACTAAAAGGAAAGTGAATCAACATATATTTCCCTGCCATATATAATACTGTTTGATATATACAATATCTGTTGTACATGACAAAAATGGCTAAGCTAGTATGTGTAGGAAAATACAAGCCCATCTACAAATTAGTGTATATACGCGCTATCAAGTCCAACATGGCATCCCTCTCAGAAGAAGGAGGTAACGTTGTAAGCTCATGCCCAAGGGTATCTACACGAGCTAACAGATCCACAGCTAACTGTATGGTGATAATGCTCATCAATATATGTGCTCATCTCTGCAATGATCGCGGTAGTATGGGACCTCACTGCATTACTATTTGTAATAGCGACATCCCGGGCAGATATAGCGCCATCCCACTCAATAATCACTGTATCTCTAGATGATCTGGCCTCATCCCGCTTAACAACAGCCGTGTCTCTATGAGCTAAGGCATCATCTCTCTCTACTAGAGCGACATTTCTCCCAGCAAGAGCGGTTAACATCAAGGCTCTAACCTGATCTCGCTCAAATGTCATCAGATGCAGACTTTACTCTAGATACTCTGCCGAATGCGGGGTCACAGTAGCAGTCATACACGGAGAATCTACAAGAGCTGCTGTCAAACTAGCAAAGAGCTCAGTGGGAGAATCCCAAAAACTTGTTGGGTAAAATCTATATATGCACAGCACGCAAGTATGCGTGGTCAACAAGTAATAAAGAGTAAGTAAAGTATCGTTCCCACGAAGAATTAACTAATAAAGTTTACCAAGCATTAACCCGTAACCGTTTTAGTCTTATTTAAACGAATGATTTGATCTTTTATAAGTAAACTATGAAATTAAATAACCCTAACTATTCCTAGAGTGAGACTAGATAATGAAGATATGAGATCACAATTTCATATATTAACTCATTCAAATCCACACACTTCATGTTAAGCCAAATTAATTATACCGGATTGTTAGCCAAGAACACGAAAATAAAGTATAGCCATCTCTCAATGTACTATACCCATATCACATATAATCCACAGTTGATAGAATACACATGAACACCCACATTACCTAAACCACTATATTTCTATGTGATTTACAAATAATTAGGGTTTAAGCCCAAGTTCTCAATTAACTACGAATGGTGCTTCGGTATATGTATATCCTAAGCACAAATCATACATTCTATCACAATGTAGAATATACAATCATAAGCTAATAAGATCAGATCTAAACCCATACTTCGTCTCTCGAGTCCGTATGGATTATCACAGTAATTGATAGCCAATCACCTAAGCAATTAAGCATGAATCTAATTAGACAATCCCATAACAATCAATAAAGCTAACAAAGAAATATATCAGAATAAACTAATCCATAGAATCTATTGTAATCTTAGAATAGAGTTTAAATCATAACTGAATCAAAATTGCCGTCCACATATTGAATAAACATCATCAATACAACTAGGAATCAAAGAAAGAACAAGAGTAGAGAATTAGAGTGCAAATCTGTGTTCCACATCCACGATTAAATCTCTAATGCCTTCCAAATGCTTCAAGTCTTCAATATAATCAAATCTAGAAAGTAACTACCCTAAACTACATTAATCTATAATCAAAATATAAGAGAGAAAGAAAAGATAGCTAAATGTTCCCCCCAAGGGATGGGATGCATTTACATCTGAATATTAGTCTAATATATTAAGAGTCCCAGTCCTCCCATCCTTCTCCAAACAATTAGCCTGTTCGATATTTCAATTGAAAATCAACTACCGAATTAAGACTGGCGTACCTGCGCCGTGATAAGCTTTGGATAGGGCGCAACTGCACTATGATGGATTTGGAAAATAAGTCTGGCGTAGCTACGCCGTGTCATAGGCCAAGCTGGGCGCAGCTGCGCCGTGCATCAGTTGGGACTGACATGTTCTGCTGTAATCTTTTGCTACATTGTAGGCTCAAAGTACTTCACTCCAAAACTTCATTCCAACATCTAGCAACAAGCTCAGTTCCATTTTCCTTTCCATCATCAATCCATCATTGCTACGAACACAACTTAGCTCAAATAACACTTACAGAGTTTCCAGTACTACACTACAAAACAAAGCACAAAAGCATAAAAATCTATACAATAACACGAGTTTAAGCACAAATTCAAGTCAGTTAATATCCTTAATAAGTTGTTATAAAAAAATTTATTAGTGTCCTCCATGGGCTCCCCACTGTCAAAATCAATCCCCGACACGGTGGATACAACCCCGGCTGACGTAATTTCTGCCTCCATCCATGCGGATTACACTGAAGAACGGCCCGGATGGCTAACAGTAAACTCAGCCCTCTCACACTGAGTCCAACAGGCATACACCCTAGATCTATCCTCTGCTGACAAATGCTGAGAAGACAAACGCTGACCTAATGCCCCCTAAAAAGGATAAACATCCTGAAAATGGTTAAACTGTGCCATCACAGCCAGTGGGTGATACGTGGTCATGCCCCTTAAACCAGCCTTAGGGAGATAATCCATGCCAGGTGTATGAGTAATGAAGCTGTAGGGAGAGCTGATCCCTGTACACGGTAAAATGTCAAATGGATCCTCGATCCTTACCAAGAACACCGACCAGGATGCAGCGTCTGTGCACTCCGATGGCTGAAAGGAGTAAGACATGGCTATCTCATGGGAAAATTAGTACCCATACCGTCGGAAGGTGACAATCGGTCTCAGGTGTGACATAAACCACACATACAACAAGACTACCAAACCATTAAAATCAATCACTGTCATCTCAAGCCATAAAGCTATTCGTTTATTAAAAAATGGATGTCAAGCTTTCTTAGCTCATGTCACGGATCTAAAAAAAATACGTCAGTTTTGAATAATATTTCTATTGTTATTAAATTCCCTGACGTATTCCCTGAAAAACTTCCTGGCCTACCCCCAGGGTGTGAAATTGAATTTTGTATCGACCTTGAAACTGGTACAAAACCCATTTCTAAAGCCCCATATCGAATGGCTCCTATTGAACTTCAGGAGTTAAAGACCTAACTGCAGGAATTGTTAGACATTGGCTTTATTCGTCCTAGTACTTCTCCTTGGGGTGCTCCTGTTCTATTCGTGAAGAAGAAAGATGGGAGTATGCGACTTTGTATTGATTATCGGGAGTTGAATCATGTTACCATCAAAAATAGGTACCCATTGCCACGAATTGATGACCTGTTTGACCAGTTGCAAGGAGCCAAATTCTTTTCAAAGATTGATCTTCATTCCGGATATCACTAATTGAAGATTAGAACCGATGACATTCCAAAGACGGCTTTCAGAACTCGGTACGGGCATTATAAATTCCTAGTTATGTCCTTTGGATTGACAAATACTCCTGCTGCCTTCATGGATATGATGAACCGAGTATTCAAGGAATATTTGGATCACTTTGTGGTTGTCTTTATTGATGACATCCTTATTTATTCCAAAATCTGTGAAGATCATGAGCATTTAAATACCCCTACAGAATGGGTGTGGCAATACGTGGTTGACCTCAATGTCTCTGCCACAATCATCGGTACAATGGTATAACCCTCCCTGAGAGCTCTCACTGCCATAACGACACTGATGTCTAGATGATCCATATACAATGGCATGTACAAATAAGCCACTATGCATATCATGAATGTATATACTCTGGCAACACGCCACTGATCCTCCGACGTGGTGAAATCCCCGGAGTGATGTGCATAACTGTCCAGTGAGCTGAATATGTCTATCATAAAACACTGAAACGTTGGGACACTGTATTCCCGGATGTAATCTCATCCTGTGCTACTCTATGCCTCAACCTGGTGAGGGTCATGAACTGCAGGCCCATATTGTCGATAGCCATCTGAGCGCAAGGCTTGTCCAGTAGCAAAGCCGTCAACCACTCATACTCCTCTAAGGTAGGAGTCAACTCTTGGGTCTCAAGACGGAAAACCTGCCTCTCTTGTACCTAGTGCTCCACCATGCCTTCTACAAAGCCCAATGGAACCTGGAACATCAGGAGGGTCATAGAGTGCGGCAACAGCTGATCTACAATCACCATATCTGGAGGTTATAAACTATCATACCAAGATCTCAAATATGAGACTACAAATACTTGGGGGGGGGGAGTGTGTGATCAATGCGGCTAACTGTCGAGGAAGATATCTGTGTGTGCCGTATCATAACACCATCTAGGGGTTAATGTTGAACATCTTTGGACATACATATGCATGACATAATACATGCATGATGTGACACCCCCAAAATAGGTATACATCACCCATCTTGAGTCGCCAAATACATAGTACAGAATTTAAATACAAACTTCTTTTATACAGTACGACAAAACGTAGCTTAGAGTTTCAACATGGATAATGTCTCGTAGAGAGTATCACACTCAAATAAAGTCCTCATTACAATTATTATCACACTATTTCACATAATAGTGAGGACTACTATAGCCACCTATCTGGATCGTCACTCCATTTCCTGACTCATCCCAGCTATATTCTCATTTCCTGAAGAGAACAGTGAAAGCAAAAGGGTGAGCTCAACTATCCCAGTAAGAAATATTATGACTAAGATAATGCAGAATAAATAATTATTAGCCTTCAAAAATGTTAAACTGATAAAATACAATAAACACCAAGTTTAACTGCAGCGGAACAAACAATCCATTGGAAGAGTCAAGTAGAGCATGATATTTACTATCTTCTATGATTTAAAAGTTTATCATCAATTTTATTGCTGGGACTCAACTAAATAAATAATCCACATCACTAAATTATCCATGCACTACGGGCCAATGATATTCATTTTTTATCACTAATGGTTATGATCATACCAAAAACTGTCCATCAATGCACTACCGGCGAATGATGACTTTTACCACATCATTTGTAACATTTCTGGTCATGATTATACTGAATGAACCCTGATCACAATCATACCAATCAACAGTCCATCTATGCACTACGGCTAAAGATGACTTTCATCATAATATAAGCATGAGGATGATGACAATGATATAAGAATTCAATTAAATGAGAGCAATGAAAAATTTTAAAGATTTATAATTCAATTTATCCAGAATTCAATAATGTCCAAATTGTCAACATGATACTCCTTTGTGGAGTAAAATTCAAGAATAATATTGTATCAAAAATAGTTTGGACATGAAAGAAATAAATTTTTTCCATCAATAGTATCCCGTGAATAGTACTTCATGAATAGTATCCCATGAATAGTACTCCGGCATGAAAAGATTAAACTTTACCAAGAATATTTTGAAAAATATCATTGTGAAACAATACTAGATGAAGCACAAATTCCAATAATATTCTACTAATTTCAAGGAGTATAGAAGCAATATTTGTCAACATAAGTGTAGAATTCACAATCTGAAATGAAATAATATTACTTACATACTACAGAGTATGGAAGAAAATATTATTTCATATGAATATTGAACAAAAATAATATCCCTATATGAATACGAAAGAAAGAATACCCCTTACCTTAGTAGGAGATTGGATACTGAAATAGTATAGTAACAAAATACTCTTTTTCTTTCTCTCTGATTTTCTCTCTATAGAATTCTCTAGTGAGTCGTAGTGAATTGGTGAGATGAAAGAAGAAATAAGCTTCTATTTATAGAAGCTTTCTAGCTTAGCCCTTGCAATGTGAAAAGGCAAGTGGCTTGACGACTGGTGATGTGAAAAGAAAAGTGGTTTGACGCCTCTAATGTGAAACAACAAGTGGTTTAACACCTATAATGTGAAACGAAAATTGGTTCGACGCCTGTAATATGAAACAGCAAGTGGTTTGACATCTGGTAAAGGTAATTACTATTGGCGAAAGTGACTCTTAGATTATAACATATGGCCCCCCATAGAATAAACTAAACTTACCACAAACGTCTCATAACAAACTTCTTATTTATATCAAAGATTGAATAAATATTACCACAAATCCTTTTATCTTCAATTAACACAATTTAATCTTTCAACAATTATTCATCATTACTATTATAACTCACAATATTTAACAACCAGATCATTCCCAGGAAAGAGGAGGCTTTCCGATAAGGATTTCTCTCCATTGGCGCACAATTAGGTGACCAAACCCATTTCCTCGACAGAACTTTCTAGACATCGTCAATATTTTAAATAATAATATGAATAACTTTGTCGTCTCAATTATTAATTTAATAATATAAAATATTATGCAGATGATACTGTGATAATAATTGAATCAATACTATGAGATACTATGCATCAATTACTGTAGTAATAATTGAGTATAACTGAGTGGCTTCTTACGTAAGAATTAATAATCAATATCGTGTGCTACTATGCAACCACGCGTATTACTATACTTTTACCACTGGGTATTTCAACAGTTAACGGTAAAACTTTCACCGTTATTTTTATAAAAAAGACATTTCTGTCATTTTCTATCTCCGACAATAATTCTATTATGGGGTCCACCAATGATTGTGCCATCGTACGAATATTCCCCAACAAAAATAATATTCCCCGACCAAATGAATATTTTATAACAACTTGTTTTACTTTGCAAAATTTTCACGTATCACCCTTAACTTAAATCTTTTTATCAATTTAACCATTTACTAAATAATATAATAATTATAAGAAAATTGAATACTTTCATTTCATAAAAATTTAGGATCTTACACATGACAAACAATATATGGCAATATGATGTAGGGAATGGAAAACAGTATATATACATTCCTAAGTACATCATCATCTAATACATCATCTTTGTATAACTGGAAAATACAGGGAAATGAGGCACAAACGCCCTACAACTAATAAAGGCCTATCAAAAGATATAACGAAAATGGGGCACAGCCACCCAGTATCTAACAGAGGCCTATCAAAAGATATAGCGAGACAATACATCAGAAGAATTCAATGGTGTTAATGTCTACTTCATCTATCTTGTCCATCTGATGTAACTCCTCTCGAGTCACTGGATCTCCGCCAAGAGGGATGTCAGGCCTATACAATGGAGGATCTGCACTGTCAAAACCATATGGGTCACCTGAAGGGCCATTCTTTGAGCTGGAAGGATCAAAAGTATCCGCCTCGGAAGGATCTCTGCCCAAATGTTGGATGAAAAAATGTGCCCGATCCAACTGCCGGGTCAAGCTATCAATCTTCATCAAATGAGTAGGATCTCGGACGCATGCCATCTAATCCGTCATCATCACAGATCTAGGAACCATATCCCCCATAAACTGAGTGACACATGTATGGGCTCCTGATGGTACGAGGGGACCACCAGCAGTAGAATGCCTTTTGAATGAAAGGACCCTCTGACAAAGTAAAGCCGTCAACTCCCAGAAATGGGATATCACTGACAGGCAACTGCAACACAAGCCAATAATGCCTTGCAGAAGGCAAGATCGATACACGAATGTGACTTCCCCTGAATAGGTCCACAAAACACATTCTGAGTCGCCAAACAAATGGTACAGAAAATAACTACAACTTCATTATTACAATTGTCGTGCAAAATACAACAACATATATGCTGTGTGTTTAAATACAAATATTGTCTTCTAGAAAATATCCAAACTCAAATAAGTTTTCATTACAATTATTGATACACTATTTTACAAAATAGTGAGGACTACTAAAACAACTGTCTTGAAACATTACTCCACACCCCGACTAGTTCCCGCTATATTCTCGCCTCCTAAGAAAAAATGGAACAAAAAGGAAAATGATGAGCTCGACTAGCCCAATAAAGAATATCATGACTAAGATAATGTAGAAAAACTTATCGCTAGCCTTCAATAAATCAGATAAAATATAATGGAAAATAAGTTTTAGATCAATATTCACAGCGAATATTACAATTCATTAGAAGAGTTAAGTAGAGAATGAAGTCTACTATCTTCTATGATTTAAAAGTCCATCATCAATATTTTATCCATGTAGCATCAATCAATATACATCTTGAACCAAATATTCATCTTTGCACTACAGCCAAAGATACTCATTTGTATCACCAGTTGGTCATGTTCATCTCAACACCTGCTCATCTTTGCATTACGGGTCAAAGATATTCATCGGTAATCTTTCATCTTTGCACTACAGGACAAATATATTCAGTTATATCACTATTTAGGACTGAGAATGATGAAAATATTTTAAAGAAAATGAATCCAGTGAGATAAAAGGATAAAGATTAGGGATTCGTACTTTAGTTTATCCAAGTTCAAAAATACTCCATAATAAACAATTTTGGAACAAAATTCAAGAGTGAAGATCAAAACATGGATACAATCAAAGATAGTAACCATAATAGACAACTTGAACAAAGAAAAGAAAATTTAATTTTTCTGTGAATACTGTCGTATTCGTGAATAGTTCATTATACGTGAATAGTAACCCCGACACAAAAAGGTAGAAATTTCATAAGAAAAATCATACTTCATGAATAGTACTCGTGAATAGTACCGTATTCGTGAATAGTGACGTATACGTGAATAGTGTCGTATACGTGAATAGTAACCTCGATATGAAAAGGTAAAATTTTTATAATAAAATCCATACCAATATTTCGGTATAATGATATTAAAAGAAATAACATCATTAACGAAGAAAATAACATCCTTTACCTCAAAAGACAAGTACTTCTGACTAAAATATCGGATATAATACTGAAGAAAACTTGAACTGCTTATCGACTCTCAAAGTATCTAAATACTCACAAAACTACGCTCGATATTATAGGGAGAGAAAATTTCTGATTATGGTGGGATTTTCAATTCTAACCTAAGCACGCTATTTACAAGAAAATTCTTAGAACGCCAAAGTTGACTAACCTGCTACTGGTGGTTTCCTTTGCCATTCACGCACACCACCTTTGAAATTCAACATTTTTCCATAAAAAACATAAAAGTGGGGCCCAACCATATTTTTAATAAAAGCATTTATTTTCGAAGCTTCAATAATTCAAAATAAATAGCCCTTTTATCATAAAATACGAATTTTATGTCTATTCCATATAAAATTTATTTCTCTACAACTTTGTAGAAGAAAGTTTTTCCAAATTCCAAACGAAAAATGACCGAAATCCACATACGGATGATTTTTAATACCTCCATTTCGACAAAATACTGATAAAACACCTCAACATTAATTCCTTCATTTATATCCACATAAAATAAATATTTTCTAATCATATAAATTAATAATTAATTATTCAAAAATAATATTACAAAATCACAATAATGAGAACCAAGTCGTTCTCAGGAAAAAGGGGGCTTTTCGATAAGGATTTCTCCTTACTGGCGCACAATTAAGTGACCAAACCCTTTCCTAGATAGAACTTCTTTAGACATTGCCAATAATGCTATCTAACAATATTATTCAAATAATATGAATTATTGATCTGATAATGGAGATACTTTGTAGTGACTATTATTGAAACAACAATAATATAAAATATCAACACAACAATTATTGAATCAATAAAATAACATACTGAACAGTAATTACTGTAACAATTATTGAGTAGTGCCTTCTTACGTAAGAATCAATAATTCAAAAATATTGTGCAATACTGTGTGCTCCTGTGCAACCACGCGTATTACTATATTTTAACCACCGGGTATTCCAACAGTGTTAACGGTAACAACTACGTCATTATTTATAAAAAAACTCAAACTTGTCATTTTTTTCATTCGACAGTTTTCCGCTATGGGGCCCACAACTGGCTGTGCCATCGTACGAATATTCCCTGAAAGCAAAAATATTCCAAACCAAACGAATATTCCCCGACCATAATGAGTATTTTATAACCACTTGCTTATTTTGCAAAATTTGCACATTTCACCTATAACCAAAGCATTATATCAAATTAACACCTTATTATTCAAAATAATAATTAAAGAAATTAAATCTTTATTCATAAAAAGTTGGGGTCTTACAACCTCCCCTCCTTATGAAATTTTATCCTCGAAATTGATATACGTACCTGGTATGTCGAAGAGTTGAGAATACCTTGTTTTCATATCAGATTCTAACTCCCAGGTCATTTTCTCAATATCGTGATTTCTACATAAAACTTTGACTTGAGGTATAACCTTTGAGCATAGAATATGTTCCTTCTTATCCAAGATTTTAATAGGTACCTCTTCATACGTTAAATCTTCTGCTATCTCATCTAGTTCTAATTCAATAATGTGGTTCAAGTCTTTCACATATTTACATAGCATGGATATGTGGAAAACATTATGAACACGAGACATACTTGGCGACAAGGCGAGTCTATAGGCCACATTTCCTACTCGGTCAAGAATCTCAAATGGACCAATAAATCTTAGATTGATCTTTCCTTTCTTCCCGAATCTTGTAACTACCTTCCATGGAGCAACACGTAACAATACATGATCCCCAATATTAAATTCTACGTTAATTCGATGAAGATCTACATAACTCTTTTGTCGATCCTGTGCCATTTGTATTCATTTTCGGGTCATTTGGATCTTCTCTATAGTCATACGTACCAATTCTGGTCTCAACAACATTGATTCTCCCACCTCATCCCAGCATACTGGAGAATGACACTTACGCCCATACAATGCCTCAAATGGGGCCATGCCAATACTTGCTTGATAACTGTTGTTGTAGGAGAATTCCACTAATGGCAAGAACTTATCCCAACTTTCTTTGAAGTCAAGGACACAGAGTCTTAATAGATCTTCAAGAGTTTGAATAGTCCTTTCCGATTTCTCGTCCGTTTGAGGATGATATACCGAACTGAATTGTAAATCCGTGCCTATAGCTTTCTGCAAACTAACCCAAAATCGTTAAGTGATACTTGGGTCACGATCCAAAACTATGGATACTGGTATGCCATGCAATCTCACAATCTTATTCACGTACATACGAGCAAGACGTTCAAGGGAATAAGTCTCTCGTATCGAAAAGAAATGAGCTGACTTGGTTAATCTATATACAATAACCCAAATCGCATCAATGCCTTGAGAAACCTTGGGAAGATTATAATGAAATCCATTGTAATATGTTCCCACTTTCATTTCAGAATCTCAAGTGGTTGCCAATGGACCCTTTGGCACTTGATGCTCCGCCTTTACACGTTGTCAAGTTAACCACCTTGAGATAAACTCTATAATCCATCTCTTCATATTTCTCCACCAAAATGTTTGTTGAAGATCATGATACGTTTTAGTACTTCTAGGATGGATTACAAATGGTGTGTTGTGTGCCTCCATCATGATTCTATGTTTCATGTCAGAGTCGTTAGAAACACAAAGGCTGGAGTTGACTCAAAATATTCATTCTTCGTCGATTCTTGCTTCTGGAATAACACCTTCTTGTACTTTCTTTGTCATACGCATCAGCTCTGGGTCTGTGGCTTGAGCATCTTTAACTTTATCGATTAAAGTCGATTCTACTCGTATATTTGATACCATCACGTGGGTACTTGGAGCCTTTAACTCTATCTCCATCCTTTGCAAGTCATACAAAATGGGCCTTTGCGTTGACAATATCGCACTCGCGCCTGCATATGATTTTCTACTCAATGTGTCAGCTACCACGTTTGCTTTTCTAGGATGGTATTGGATTGTATGATCGTAATCTTACAACAGCTCAAGCCAACATCATTGCCTCATGTTGAGTTCCTTTTGGGTGAACAAATATTTGAGGCATTTATGATTTGTATAGATCTCCACTTTCTCTCCATACAGGTAGTTCCTCCAAATCTTTAGAGTGAAAACGACTGCTGCCAACTCTAGATCATGAGTAGGATATTTCCTCTCATATTCTTTGAATTATCGTGATGCATAGTGTGACGCCCCCAAAATTAGGTATACATCACCCATCTTGGGTTGTCAGATGGTACATAATTCAAATACAACTTATTAATACAACTGTCGTGTACAATACGACAAAACATAACTGTGAGTTTGAATACAATTATTGTCTACTAGAGATTATACAAACTCAAAAAGAGTCCTCATTACAATTATTAATACACTATTTCACAGAATAGTGAGGACTACTAATGCTATCCTCTGGACCGTCACTCCGTTCCCCGACTAGTCCCTGCTATGTTCTCATTTCCTGAAGAGAACAGTGAAAGAAAGGGTGAGCTCAACTAGCCCAATAAGAAATATTATGACTAAGATAATGCAGAATAAATTATCGTTAGCCTTAAACAGTATTAAACTGATAAAATATAACAACATCGAGTTTAACAGCAGCGGATCAAAGCAATCCATTAAAAGAGTCAAGTAGAGAATAGAATCTACTATCTTTTATGATTTAAAAAGTTTTTAATCACTTTTATCGCTGAGACTCAGCTCAATAAATAATCCACATAATTAAATCATCCCTGCACTATAGGCCAAGGATATTCTTTAGTATCACGACCACGAATTATCCATGCACTACAGGCCAAATATAATCGTGTTTTCATCAACGGTCCTGATCATACCATAAAACAATTCATCTTTGCACTACGGCCAAAGAGAATCCATAGCCATAATCATACCAAAAACTGTCCATCAATGCACTACGGGCCAATGAGGACTTTTTCCACAACATTTGTAATATTAAGGTCATGATTATACCGAATAATCCCTGGTCATAATCATACCAAGTCCATCTATGCATTACAGGCCACAGATGACTTTCAACATAACATAAACATGAGGATGATGACAATGATATAAGAATTCAATAAAACAAGTTCAAGAATTATTTTATCCAGAAATTATTAACGTCCAAATTGTCAACATGATACTGTTTTGTAGAGTAAAATTCAAGAATGATCAGAAGAATATTTCCATGAAAGGATACTGGATGAAGCGCAAATATCAAGGATATTCCACTAATTTCATGGAGTATAGAAGTCAGAATTTTAATCATCTGAGTAATACCAAATACAATAACAAAAGATATCACCATGCATGCGATAGAGACCGCATAAACAGGTTATTCCAGCAGAATAATAACAACGGAACCAGGTCAGGTGAAATTCACACCGACAGGATGTTCCAACAGAATAATAAATGCGGAATAGTAAATGATGGAACCAGGTCCGGCGTATAGCACAGACAGGATATTCCGACAGAAATGTAAAGACGGAATAGTAAATGGAACCAGGTCCGGCGTATAGCACAGACAGGATATTCTGACAGAAATGTAAAGACGGAATAGTAAATGGATGTCACCAAGTATAGGGTATTCCGCGTATACAGGTTATTCCAACAGAATAATAATGAATGGAATAACATAAGGATTTCACCAAGTATAGGGTATACCGCGTATACAGGTCATGTATAGGGTATGCCACTTTTACAGGTTATTCCAACAGAATAACAAAGAATGGAATAACATAAGTTCTCTTCAAGAAAAAAGAATAACACCCCTTACCGTAAAAGAAACTGGATATAGAAGTAGTAAAGTAGCAGAATACTCTTCTTCTTTCTCTCTATAATTTCTCTCTCTAGAGTTCAGTGAATTCGTAAGAAACTAATGAAGGAATGAGCTTCTATTTATAAGAAAATGGAATGCATAGTAACTAATCCATGAACGGTCCAGATTGATTTACTTTAATCTGATGGTCCATATTTAAAGAAAAATCTTTTAAATATAATATAATATATTCTATTTATATAAAAAGATTTTTACTATGCAAACACTATGCAACACTATGCAAGACACTATGCAACACTATGCATAATAAAATATAATATATTCTATTTATAGAATAACTTTAATAAAGTATTCTGTTTTATATAAAAAGATGTTTCTGTTTTATTACGTTAATAATACGAATAAAAAAAAACGTCATCATCGCTATAATAATTCATATTATTAATCGACAATAAGTGAATCAAACTGAGCGACTTCTCACATAAATATCAATAATCAATACCGTGTGCTACTATGCAACAACGCGTATTACTGTACTTTTACTACCCAGTAGTTCAACAATATCAACGGTAAAACTTCCGCCGTTATTTTCAATAAAATATTTTTGTCGTTTTCTCAATTCGACAATAATTCCGTTGTGGGGTCCACCAATAATTGTACCGTCGTACGAATATTTTCTGACACAAAGAATATTCCCTGACCAATTGAATATAATATAACAACTTGCATACTTTGCAAAATTTATAAATACTACCCACAACTATAATATTATCTCAAATTCACACCATAATATAAAAAAATTATTTCGAGAAAATTAATTCTTTATTTATAAAATCTGGGGTTTCACAATCTCCCTTCCTTATGGAATTTCGCCCTTGAAATTTACGTACGTACTTGGTATGACAAATAGGTGAGGATACCTTGACTTCACTTCAAATTCTAACTCTTGAGATATAACCTTTGAGTGTTGAATACGATTCTTCTTATCCAAGATTGTAACACGTATCTCTTCAAACGTTAAATCATCTGCTTTCTCGTCCGGTTCTAAATTAATAATGTGGTTCGGGTCGTCCACATATTTACGTAACATCGATACGAAAAAAAAACGTTATGAACACGCAATATATTTGGCGGTAAAACGAGTCTATAAGCCACAGTTCCTACTCAATCGAAGATTTCAAATAGGCCAATTAAATCGAGGGTTGAGATTTCCTCTCTTCAGCAACTCTTGCTTCTAAAATAACACCCTCTTGAACCTTCTTCTTCACATTCATAAGATTCGGGTATGTAGCTTGAGCGTCTTTAACTTTATCGATTAAAGTCAATTTTACTCGTATATTCATTATCTTCACGTGGGTCCCTAGAGTCTTTAACTCCATCTTCATCATTTGCAAGTTATACGAAATGAGTCTTTGTGTTAACAACATCGTACTTGTAAACGCATACGATCTTCTACTCAACACGTCAGCTACCACGTTCGCTCTTCCACGATGATATTGAATAGTACGATCGTAATCTTCAACAGCTCGAGTCAACGTCTTTGGTGCATGTTACTTTAGTTTTAGTTGAAAAAATTATTTTGAGGGTTTAAGAAATGGGTTTTGTACTGGGGTCAATACAAAATTCGATTTCATGCTCTGGGGGTAGTTTAAGAAATCTTCAAGAATACGTCAGGAAATTTATTAACAATAAAAATATCATTCAAAACTGTGACTCTCATCCAAGACTTGGATAACACATGAAATGAAGGCTTCTCCTAACGGAGTTTCAACCGATAGGTCAAAGTCCAACTTCTCTAGAGTCAAATTTAAACGTTGAACGCAAGAAAGAGAGATAAAAGAATGGGTAGAACCGATATCTAATAAGGTATAAACTTCGCAAGAATTTATAATTAACTAACCCGTGCTAACTTCGTTCAGTTTACTCGCTTTTTGAGAAGTCATGAAAAACGTTCTTCCTAAAACCAACGACTTTGTTTTGTCCGTATCCGCTTTTGGTGCCACCGTCCCAGCTGGACTTGACTTTGGTGCACGATAAAATCGGGCTAAATGACCTTCTCTTCTTGCAATTTTCACTTCTATTATCTTTGTCATGATTACCACAGAAGTGGTTACCATTCTTGGCATGATAATTTTCCCCACGATGGTTATCATTGTTCCGATAGCCGTTGCCACCAGTATGATTATTATCGTGTTGTTGGTCGTTACCTTTTGCTTGAGCTGAAACAACACTCTCATGTGTTTCATTGCTTATCTCAGCATTTTCAGATGCCATTCTCAAATATTGTCACAAAACAAGGGTTAATTAACATATCACATTTTATCCCTATACTCTGACCGACCAAATAAATACCACATAAACTTAGGTAGGTCATACTAGCGAAGGAATTCCCCATCTCTCCCCTCCTAGTTCTTATCTCACATCTTAGCCAGGGATCATATCCCTAAGCTTTGATACCAACTATGACGCCCCCAAAATTAGGTATACATCACCCATCTTGGGTTGTCAGATACATAGTACATAATTCAAATACAACTTACTAATACAACTGTCGTGTACAATACGACAAAATATAACTGTGAGTTTGAATACAATTATTGTCTACTAGAGATTATACAAACTCAAAAAGAGTCCTCATTACAATTATTAATACACTATTTCACAGAATAGTGAGGACTACTAATGCTATCTTCTGGACCGTCACTCCGTTCCCCGACTAGTCCCTGCTATGTTCTCATTTCCTGAAGAGAACAGTGAAAGAAAGGGTGAGCTCAACTAGCCCAGTAAGAAATATTATGACTAAGATAATGCAGAATAAATTATCGTTAGCCTTCAACAGTATTAAACTGATAAAATATAACAACATCAAGTTTAACAGCTGCGGATCAAACAATCCATTAAAAGAGTCAAGTAGAGAATAGAATCTACTATCTTTTATGATTTAAAAATTTTTTAATCACTTTTATCACTGAGACTCAGCTCAATAAATAATCCACATAATTAAATTATCCCTGCACTATAGGCCAAGGATATTCTTTAGTATCACGACCACAAATTATCCATGCACTACGGGCCAAAGATAATCGTGTTTTCATCAACGGTCCTGATCATGCCATAAAACAATTCATCTTTGCACTACGGCCAAAGAGAATCCATAGCCATAATTATACCAAAAACTGCCCATCAATGCACTACGGGCCAATGAGGACTTTTTCCACAACATTTTTAATATTAAGGTCATGATTATACCGAATAATCCCTGGTCATAATCATACCAAGTCCATCTATGCACTACAGGCCATAGATGACTTTCAACATAACATAAACATGAGGATGATGACAATGATATAAGAATTCAATAAAACAAGTTCAAGAATTATTTTATCCAGAAATTATTAACGTCCAAATTGTCAACATGATACTGTTTTGTAGAGTAAATTCAAGAATGATCAGAAGAATATTTCCATGAAAGGATACTGGATGAAGCGCAAATATCAAGGATATTCCACTAATTTCATGGAGTATAGAAGTTAGAATTTTAATCATCTGAGTAATATCGAATACAATAAAAAAAGATATCACCATGCATGCGATAGAGACCGCACAAATAGGTTATTGCAGCAGAATAATAACAACGGAACCAGGTCAGGTGAAATTCACACCAATAGGATGTCCCAACAGAATAATAAATGCGGAATAGTAAATGATGGAACCAGGTCCGGCGTATAGCACAGACATGATATTCCGACAGAAATGTAAAGACGGAATAGTAAATGGAACCAGGTCCGGCGTATAGCACAGACATGATATTCCGACAGAAATGTAAAGACGGAATAGTAAATGGATGTCACCAAGTATAGGGTATTCCGCGTATACAGGTTAATCCAACAGAATAATAATGAATGGAATAACATAAGGATTTCACCAAGTATAGGGTATACCGCGTATACAGGTCATGTATAGGGTATGCCACTTTTACAGGTTATTCCAACAGAATAACAAAGAATGGAATAACATAAGTTCTCTTCAAGAAGAAAGAATAACACCCCTTACCGTAAAAGAAACTGGATATAGAAGTACTAAAGTAGCAGAATACTCTTCTTCTTTCTCTCTATAATTTCTCTCTCTAGAGTTCAGTGAATTCGTAAGAAACTAATGAAAGAATGAGCTTCTATTTATAAGAAAATGGAATGCATATTAACTAATCCATGAGGTCCAGATTGATTTACTTTAATCTGACGGTCCATAGTTAAAGAAAAATCTTTTAAATAAAATATAATATATTCTATTTATATAAAAAGATTTTTACTATGCAAACACTATGTAACACTATGCAAGACACTATGCAACACTATGCATAATAAAATATAATATATTCTATTTATAGAATAACTTTAATAAAGTATTCTGTTTTATATAAAAAGATGTTTCTGTTTTATTACGTTAATAATACGAATAAAACAAAACGTCATCATCGCTATAATAATTCATATTATTAATCGACAATAATTGAATCAAACTAAGCGACTTCTCACATAAATATCAATAATCAATACCGTGTGCTACTATGCAACAACGCGTATTACTGTACTGTTACTACCCAGTAGTTCAACAGTATCAACGGTAAAACTTCCGCCGTTATTTTCAATAAAATATTTTTGTCGTTTTCTCAATCCGACAATAATTCCGTTTTGGGGTCCACCAATAATTGTACCATCGTACGAATATTTTCTGACACAAAGAATATTCCCTGACCAATCGAATATAATATAACAACTTGCATACTTTGCAAAATTTATAAATACTACCCACAACTGTAATATTATCTCAAATTCACACCATAATATAAAAAAATTATTTCGAGAAAATTAATTCTTTATTCATAAAATCTGGGGTTTCACACATAGGATATAACTTTCCCATGTTGTATGAGAACACATCCTAACCCTTTGCCAGAAGCATTGCTGTAGATAACAAATCCATCTGAACCAGATGGTGTTTTCAGCACAGGTGTCGAAATGAGTCTCCTCTTAAGCTCTTGGAAACTCTTCTCGCATTCCTTGCTCCATATGAATTTTGTATCTTCCCAAGTCAGCTGAGTTAACGGAGTTGCGATTCGAGAAAATCCTTCCACAAATCTCTAATAATAACCAACAAAGCCCAGAAAGTTACGTACTTCGGTCGTAGACTTCAGTTGCTCCCAACTTTGTATTGCTTCAATTTTCGTCGGGTCAATAGATACTCCATGTTTTGACACCACGTGCCCAAGGAATGCTACTTTCATAAGCCATAACTCACATTTCTTCAGCTTGGCATATAGATTATTATCCCGAAGCCTTTAAAGTATTATCTTCAAATGGTGCTCATGATCTTCACGGCTTTTGGAATAGATGAGGATGTCATCAATAAAGATAACAACGAACTGATCCAAATATTTCTTGATTACACAGTTCATCATATCCATGAAAGTAGCAGGAGCATTAGTCAATCCAAAATACATGACTAAGAATTCATAATGCCCATACCGAGTTCTGAAGGCAGTCTTCAGAATATCCTCAGTTTTAATCTTCAACTAAAGATATTCAGAACGAAGATCGATCTTTAAAAAGAATTGTGCTCCATGTAACTGCTTGAATAAGTCATCAATGCGAGGTAGGGAATACCTATTCTTGATGGTGAAATGGTTCAATTCTCGGTAGTCCATACAAAGTCACATAGTCCTGTCTTTCTTCTTTACGAATAAAACAGGAGCACCCCAAGAGATGTACTAGAAAGAATGAAACCGGTGTCTAACAACTCATGTAGTTGGACCTTTAACTCTTGAAGTTAAATAGGAGCCATTCGATATGAGGTTTTATAAATTGGGTTTGTTCCAGGTTTAAGGTCAATAAAGAATTCAACCTCACATTCTGGGGGTAGACCGGGAAGTTCTTCAGGAAATACGTCAAAAAATTCACTAACAATAGAAATATTATTCAAATCTGACGTATTTTTGTTCAAGTCAATAACATGGGCTAAGAAAATTTTGACATCCGTTTTTCAATAAACGAATGACTTTATGACTTGATATGACAATGATTGAATTTAGTCATTTGGTTGCTTGAATTCGCATAACAGGTTGGTTAGGAATATGAAAACTAACAACATTAGGAAAATTATCAATTTTGTCATGATGAGTAGTTAATCAATCAGTCCCTAAAATTACATCAAATGCAAGTATCTTTAAAGAGATGAGATCAACATGTAATGTGATGGTGCCAACTTTAATCAAGCAAGATTTATAAATAATGGATGTAATGAAAATTTCTCCTAACAGACTTTCAACAGATAAGTCAAAGTCTAATTTCTCATGAGTTATGTTCAAACGTTGAGCACAAGCAAGAGAAATAAAAGAATGGGTAGAACCGGTATCTAATAAGGTATAAACTTTGCAAGAGTTTATGTTTAGCTTACCCGTGATCACCTCGTTTGGGTTCCTCGCATTTTGGGTAGTTATGACAAACGCTCTTCTAGAAACCACCGATTTGACTTGTCCGGGACAACCTTTGGAGTCACCATCTCTGCTGGACTTTGTTTCGTTATAGGATAATCTCTAGCTATATGACCTTCTTTTCCACAGTTATAACACACCTTGAATTGTTGTGGGCAGTTTGGGCTGATGTGTCCCTCTTTCCTGCATTTATAATATACGACCGGTGGTCATTCTCCTCCCCTAGAAATAGTTGATGTTGGTGCTGACGTCTTCACGTTGTCATTGTTGTTCCTCCTCTTTTTGAAATCTCCCCCCGACTCGCTTCTTCTACTATTATGGCCACGATTACCACCAGAGTGGTTACCGCTTTTGTCTGGATATTTTCCTCCCCGCTGGTTATCATTACTCCGATGACTGCTGCCACTGGTATGACCCTGGTTGTTGTCCCTCAGTTGAACAAACTTATTATCTCGCTCTAATAATTGAGCCTGATTCACAACATCCGAATATAGAGAAAATTTGTGAGAGATAAGGTATTGATGAATTTCAGGTTTCAAATCTCTTAGAAACATTCGCGTCATTCGTTCCTCATTCTCTACCAAATGAGGTACAAACTTGGATAACTCCACGAACTTAGCCTCGTAATGAGACACAGTCATGTTGTTCTGTTCTAGTTTGATAAACTAAACTTCCTTCATATGATGAATACTTTCAGAAAAGTACTTGTCATTGAATAATATCTGGAATGCTTCCCAAGACATATTGAGTGCGGCTGGCTGGGTACGCTTCACAGATTCCCACTAAAAATTTGCCTCACCGCGGAACATAAAGGTAGAAAAAGGAACATTTTGTTCCTACGCATCTCAAGACATCAAATATCTTGGTAATTTTCTTAATCCACGTTTCTGCCTTGATCAGATCTAGCTTTCCCAAAAACTCTGGTGGTCCCAACTCTTTGAATTGCTTGGCTGTGACAAGTTGCGCGTTGCTATTATTTCCACCCATATTTTATACACGAGTCTCCATCGTTTGATTTTACATGAACTGCAAAAACCTTCTAAACATCACATCATTCATCGTTTGATCGGTGATGTTGTTTATAGGAGGAACATTGTCGTCCTGTTGCACGTTCTCCTCATTGGTGATTAAAGGTTTCTCCACGGTCTCATTCACTCCATTGTTAACATTTTCAGCTGCCATTCTCAAATACTGCCATAAAACAAGGGTTAATTAAAGAAATTAACATGTCACATATTATCCATATATTCTGACCGACCAAACAAATAGGCTTAGGTAAGACACACTAACGAAAGATTTACTCGTCTCCCCCCTCCTAGTTCTATTCCCCGATCTCTGCTAAAGACCATATCTCTAAGCTCTGATACCAACTGTAACGCCTCTAAAATAGGTCCACAAAACCCATTCCGAGTAGCCAAACACATGGTATATAAAACAACTACAACTTCATTATTATAATTGTCATGCAAAATACGATAACATAAATGTTGTGAGTTTAAATAGAAATATTATATTCTAGACAATATCCAAACTCAAATAAGTCTTTATTACAATTATTGATACACTATTTTACAAAATAGTGAGGACTACTAAAACAACTGTATTGAAACATTACTCCACACCCCGACTAGTTCCCGCTATATTCTCGCCACCTGAGAAGAAAAATGGAACAAAAAGGAAAATGATGAGCTCAACTAGCCCAGTAAAGAATATTATGAGTTAGATAATATAGAACAAATTATCGTTAGCCTTTAATAAATCAGATACAATATAATGGACAACAAGTTTTAGATCAATATTCGCAGCGAAAATAACATTTCATTAGAAGAGTTAAGTAGAGAATGAAGTCTACTATCTTCTATGATTTAAAAGTATATCATCAATATTTTATCCATGTAACATCAATCAATATACATCTTGAATCAAATATTCATCTTTGCACTATGACCAAAGATACTCATTTGTATCACCAGTTGGTCATGTTCATCTCATCACCTGTTCATCTTTGCACTACGTATAACAACCCAATATTTTCTATATAAATAAATAAGAAATTTTGCTTATAAATTTTTTTATTTTTTTTATTTTAAGAATGAGGATTTGTACAAGATATTGTGTATATATATTTATGTGGTAAATAAAATTTATTTAATACATAAATGTTTACAAATAATTTTAGTTTAGAGTTATTGATTATTATAAAAGTATATTCTTATAATAATTACTTTTATGGTAGAAATATTTTTATTAATTATTTTCCATGAAAATATTATCGTATATTATTTAAATAATATATGGAGTGATTTTTAGAATAAATATAATAATTATTTTATTATATGAATTTTAGTACAGATTATTAAGTTAATTATTTTACCTTAATTATTAAGGATTAAATATGAAGAATAAATCAGATATGGAATCCAAACCCTAATTTTGGATTATTGTCAAGGTATGAGAATAATAATATAATATAATTATATTTTGATTTTTCAGTGCTTTAAATATGTACTGTATACGTGGACCGATAATGGTTGGTCAATTATGGTGTTATATGACAAATCCTAGTTTTACTGTGAAACCCTAATTTAAAACTCGAATACGAGTTTGAAGCTATTTGGTAACTGTGAATTGTGAGTTTAAGACTATTATATAACTGTGTTATATGATTTTCGATGTGTGTTATATAATGTTATGATAATTTGAAAACCCTAATTGTAAATTTAAAACCCTAATTTATATTTGAATTTCTAATAATTAGAAACCCTAATTGGAAACCTAAACTAGAGATTTTGATTAGTCAGAAATTATGTTACTGTGGATAATAACGCGTATGATAGATTTTATTTCTAATTAAGGTAAACCTAATTAGTAATTAAAATTATAATGATTAGAACCCTAATTATGTTTTGGAAACCCTAATTATTTAAAAACCCTAAATTTTATTTAGTAAGTTCTAATTAAAATTTTATTGAACTTTAATCTTTATCCTTAAAACCCTAGAAATTATTTTGGAAACCTTAAGGATTAAAATCTAGTGATTAAAACCTAGATTCAAGTACCATGGACAAGTATACCCTTAAAATAACAATGCAAATGACCAAATTACCCTTTATTTAAAAATGGAGTGTTCTAGAATTGCATGACTCATCACTTGTGTTTATCCCATGTGTGTAAAACCAGCCAATCCTTATCCATATTGACACCTTGCATGATAGATACATTGCATCTATGTTCTATAAATAGATTAAAGGAGAGAGAAAATCATTTGCTAGCCATTTTTGTACACAACACCCAAGCCTTTTCTCTCAACCCAAAACCGACGAAAATATAAGCTAAATCAGTTCCATAAACAAGCTCCACGATCAGCTATAACAAATCAGAAGCCTAAGATCTATATCGATCAAAGTAAAGGTATTAAACCTTAATTCAAAATCTGTCCAAATTTTGGTGGTTAGATGTTATGTTTGAGTGTTAAAATATGTTGTTAGTAGTGTATAATGATGATCTGGGTTGATGGATGTTAGATCCATAACATCTATATGCTCGGATTTGATTTTTTGCAAAATATGGAAAAACTTGGTTCTGTAGACGACAACGAATGTCAGTGGCCACAGATCCTTGATCGTTTATGATTTGTGTTATTTTTAAGTTGTTACATGTAGCTTGTTTTGTGGTCTGTAATCTGCAAGTGGACTCAATGTCATTTGATGTCTAGAATAGAAGTTATTTACGGTCAAATGTAGTTGACCGGCCATGACCGGGAGTTTCTGGGTAACCCAGAAACAGCCAAGAACCGACCTGACAAGTTTTAAACCGGTCATATATTTTAGTGTATTTATGTTTTGTTGTTTGTGTTGTATCTAGTCTATAGCTTGATATTTGTACTACATGTTCATACCTTATAATAGCCTAAGAATCATATGGAGGAGAGTCAGTGGCTAGTCAAAGCAGGCCAGATGATCACGAACTGAGTTTCTAGGTAACCTAGAAACTCAAGAACGTGATCTATGACAGGGTTTGACCAGCATGGATCTTGTTATTTGGTTGTTGTTTTGTTGCTTTTATGTAATGAATCTTTTCCTTGTTATGTTGGCTACATACTCCATGTTTTAAAGAACAAAAACATTACAAGATCAACAAGTTGTGGAAGCCCAAAACGAGCCAGTCGAACTGTTCTTCATTTCTGGGTAACCCAGAAAATGAAGAACAACTCTGACAGCTTGTTCAAGGCTCCAGATCTCGTTAGTTAAACATGTTTTGATGATGTTTTCTGTTGGATCGTGTAGTCTTGTACTTGTACTACATTATCTGACCATCAACATATCCAGAAACAAATTTAGTAGCGTTTAATCAATGGTCAAAGTGGTACCCACGAAACTGCCTTATGAATGCTCAAGAACATGAATAACATCTATAGCGATAGTTTTGTCACTATATGTGACCTTTAGTGACAGACAATATTTTATTTTCCTGAAATTAATTAAAAAATAGAAAAAAATAGTTTTTAATTATTAAAAATACCAAATAAATTATTAAAAATTAATTTAAATTCCAAAAATTAGTATTTAATTATTTAAAAATATATTTCATAAATATTTAATATTTTTGGAATATTAAAAATATTTAATTTATTTAATTATAATATTAAATAAATTATTTAAAAATGATTTTAATATTTGAAAAATCATTTAAAATTATATTATGACATAAGAAAATATTTTAAGTTATTTTTAATGACTTTTAATATTTTTTGATAAATTTCATTAATAAATAAATATTAATGATAATTAAGTTATTTACTAAATGAATTAAATAAATTAATTAAAAATGATTTTATTATATTAAAAATCATTTTTAATAATAATAAGGTATTTAAAAATATTTTAAGTTATAAAATATAACTTTTAATATTTAAAGGATTATTTTATTAATAATTATTAATTTATTATTAATGATATTAAATTTATTTAATCATTATATTAAATGAATAGTTTAAAAATGGTTTTATTAATTTAAAAATTATTTAAAAGGGATTTAAATGAATTAAAAATATTTTAAGTTATACTTAATGACTTTTAATATTTTGATAAGTAAAACAATAATACTTTAATATTAATGATAATTATTTAAAAATGATTTTAAATGTTTTAAAAATCATTTAAGGGTAATATTAATACTTTAAAAGTATTTTGAGTTATTATAAATAACTTTAATATTTGGGAAATGATTTCATTAATAGTTTAATATTAATTAAATATTAATTATAATAGAATTGTTTAATATTTAAATCATTTGATAATGATTATGATGTTTGAAAATTTATGATAAATTATAATAAATGTTTTACAATTATATCAAGTCATTTAAAAATAATATGACTGATACTTATAGATATTGAGTTACAAGACAGAGTCTTAGACTCGGTAATTACCCGATAAAGCTGTCGGTAGACCGACATATTTTAAACATTGATCTGGACTTAGATAATTTGATTAGATAAAGTGATTATTTGTGATTCAATGATTATTAAACATATGTGCCAATGTGATTAGGGTATGTGCTGACTGCAATAAGCAGTGTTATGTGTTATAATATGTTATTCTAAACAGTAAAATGATTTGATTAATGATATGTCGTGATATAAACGATAAAACTAAGTTGTAAATTATAAGCATCACATCAGGCAAGTATCTTATCTTTGCAGTTTCTTTATGCAATGGACATGAGTAAGAATATTTATGAATTATATTATTACTGTAAAGCTTATTAAACCTATATTATATACGCCCATTGATTATCAACATGTTAGTATATGATACTTCAGATATAAATTCTGTTCGTTAATTTCGATAAATGGTTATACAAGTGTCCCCACTTGGATAATCATTGTATTTAAACACATTTTGATATACCTTTGTCAATTACCCGTATACATATATGTTGAATTATAGATTATTGTTGAATAAGATAAAATCTTTGATTTGGAACCCAGAAAAGTATGAACATCCTTATACGGGAAAACTTTTATGCACCCAAGGCGGACAGAGTGAACGATACCCTCGTTCTTGCACGTAGTATTGATCAATGTAGGGCATAACGGGCTAATCACCCACCGTGTCCGTAAGTTATGACGGTTTACAGATGAATTTTTGTTTAACCTTTTCAAAAATGAAAACAATGTTCATAGTATGCTACATTAACCCTATTTATAGTCAGTACGTAGTTTCAAAAATATGGTATAGAATTTATATATTATTATCATTGGTACATATTACTTCACAACTATTGAATCGTTGTAGAAGGGTAGTATAAAGAAAACACTTAAACTCTTTCAACTTATATATATAATTGCTATTACTTGCTGAGCTACTCAATTGCTCATTCCTTGCTTAATTTAAATGTTTTCAGCTAAATGTGAAGAAGCAGAAAGCTCATGCAGAAACAAAGGAAAAGGAAAACTAACCAAATAAGATTTGTGGTATTCTATGTAATAGTTTGAGACTATTAAGACAATGATATATATATTATCTATCATGATATGTAATGAATGTAATAAAGGTTACGTACTTGGGAGCTAGACTCTGATAATTATGTAAATTAAGTTTGAATTTTATATTATTGTTATTATTATTAGTATTATTCCTCTCATAGAAATGGTATCGTAAAGCACCGAGTTCAGGTTTCAAGTACCCGGATTTGGGGGCCTTACAGGTTGGTATCAGAGCTTAGGGTTAAAAACCTTAGGTGGGCTAGACCTTAGGCTATAACCTTAGAACAGAGGAAAACGTTGAAAATATAAATAACTCATATAGAGTTTAAAAAGAGATGAATTGACTAAATTCATCGTCAAACAAAATAAAAGATAACTTATATAAAACTATTATTTGCTGTGTGTATAAACTATATGCTAATCAAGATAATTTATGTGTGTAGATGTCTGGTGGAAAAGGCTTGTTATATGCTTATAACATGAAGAAGGATCAAACCTATACACCCGAGCTGATATCGAAGCCAATAGCTAAAATGGAGGCACATAATGAAAACAAATCAGACGATGTGGTTATTGTAGAAAATGTAGTACCAGATCCGGAGATGGTAGAGCTGATAGATAGTGATTCGGACACTAAAGTTGAAGTTGATCAAGCATCAATGGAGGTGCAGGATCTTAGGAACATGGTTTCTTCTCTGGAAAGGCTGTGGGAGATAGAAAAACTGCTTAATAATCAATTGCGTCAAACATTAATAGAAACAATGGAAGAACATGATAAGCTTAATATCCAAATTGATCAGATGAGAGCCATAAGCAACACATCGTGTGCATCTCCGAGCAAGAATGGGAAAAGAAAGATAGAAGACCATGACTTAGGAAAATTCGATAAGAAGAAAGGGAAAAGAATTTGTTATCTGTGCGGTTATGAAGGACATACTACTCTGTATTGTCCTGACTACAAACTAGGAGCATGTTTTATCTGTGGGATAGAAGGACATCAGGCGAAATGTTGTCCAAGGAAGAGGTGTAATAAATAAGTATTATAGGTTCTGTGATGTAGGTGTGTTTAATGTAATATATAGGATAAGTATGTCTGTGTAATGTAATGTTTCCAACTTTTGTAATGATCAAGTTTGTAAATCCTGACTTTTGTGGTCATAAAGGGATAGCTGAAGTTCAAAGCATTATGTACCATGCTATGTAAAATATTCGTTAAATGAATATGAATCTATGTTTGAGAAATGAAACAAGTATAAAATATTAAACTTATGTGACAAGGTTTAGAATATAAGTTAAATTTATGATTTTATTTAACCAGATAATGCCGCCAAGACGTCAAACTCAAAATTAAAGGGAAAAAGAATCTGTCAACAATGTTGAGGGACAACAACAAGCAGACCCGATGCAACACTTTGCCAACATGGTAGCACAAGCTATACAGCAAGGAATACCAGTCGCTGGAAACCAGCCGGACAACTGCTTGGCAAATTTCAAAGACTTTAAGGCTATAGGACCGCCGAAATTTAAAGGTACAACCGACCCTGTAGAAGCCCAAACTTGGGTTAAAGAGATTGAAAAGGCATTTGTGGTAGCTAGGGTAGCTGAGGGGCAAAAGAGCCGCTTTTGCCACTTACATGATGAAGGGTGAGGTAAATTTTTGGTGGGAAGCGAATTAGGTGAGGGCAGGAGAAGGTGTAGTCACATGGGATAGATTTAAAACACTGTTCTTCGAGAACAATTTTTTACCTAGTATGCAGACTAGGATGGAGGTTAAATTTTTAAAATTGAAACAGGAAAACATGACGGTGTCAGAATACGCCGCCAAATTTAATGAGTTAGCTAAGTTTGCCCCGCATCAAGTGGAAATGGAGGCTAGAAAAGCGAAAAGGTTTGAGCTGGGATTGAAACCCTGGCTCTACAACAAGGTGGCAGTGTTGCAGATTCCTACTATTTGCAGCAATCATGGAGAAAGCGATCATAGCTGAGGAGGGAAGTGAGGCCATGAGCCTATACAACAAGGAGAGAAAGAACAAAGGCAAGGTAGAAGGAGCTGGGAAGGTAGGAATTAATAGTGGGAGCAATAGTGCAGATGGCAAGAGGAAGGGGATAAATTTTAGAAGTGTGTAGGTAAAATAAGATGGTACGAAGAAGCAGATTGTACCGTGTAAGACATATGAAAAGAACCACTTTGGGGAGTGTCTGAAAGGAAAATTCGTTTGCTATAAGTGCGGGCAGGAGGGCCATATCTTTCTCAACTGCCTGCCCCAATCCTAGGATGAACAGTGGATGTTTTCTGTTTAGTTCGACTGAGCACAGGGTGAAAGATTGTCCGAAGAGGAGGGTGGATGTAGGTAGTGTTAATACTGGAACTGGCAGAGGGACTTTGGCAATCACGGGACCGACTTCGTCAAGCAAGCCAACAAAATCTACTGCGAGGATTTTTAACATGACGGTCTAGGATACGGCAGCAGCTGGCACTGGAACCCCAAGTGTGATTCGTATAACTTTTATTTTCTTATGCATGATTTTCATATATATAGTATTTTATTTCTAAAGAAATTTTTAGGAGGAATTTGAGTTCTTTTAGAAACCAATTTTTCCGTTTAATCATAAAGACAAGCTTTATGTGTATAGTTAAAGATTAGTTCGATCAAATTAGGATCGAGATCTACTTGCAATGATTGCGTATGCTATGTACCCCTGTATGTATAGGTTTTAAAACGGTGATTCTGGGGATGAAATCTTTATAAGGGAGGGTGAATGTAACAACCCGATATTTTCTATATAAATAAATAAGAAATTTTGCGTATACTTTTTTATTATTATTTTAAGAATGAGGATTTGTACAAGATATTGTGTATATATATTTATGTGGTAAATAAAAATATATTTAATACATAAATGTTTACAAATAATTTTATTTTAGAATTATTGATTATTATAAAAGTATATTTTTATAATAATTACTTTTATGGTAGAAATGTTTTTATTAATTATTTTCCATGAAAATATAATCATATATTATTTAAATAATATATGGAGTGATTTTTAGAATAAATATAATAATTATTTTATTATATGAATTGTAGTACAGATTATTAAGTTAATTATTTTACCTTAATTATTAAGGTTAAATATAAAGAATAAATCAGATATGGAATCCAAATCCTAATTTTGGATTATTGTCAAGGTATGAGAATAATAATATAATATTAATTATATTTTAATTTTTTAGTGCTATAAATATGTACTGTATACGTGGACCGATAATGGTTGGTCAATTATGGTGTTATATGACAAATCCTAGTTTTACTGTGAAACCCTAATTTAAAACTCGAATACGAGTTCGAATCTATTTGGTAACTGTGAATTGTGAGTTTAACACTATTATATAACTGTGTTATATGATTTTCGTTGTGTGTTATATAATGTTATGATAATTAGAAAACCCTAATTGTAAATTTAAAATCGTACTTTATATTTGAATTTCTAATAATTCAAAACCCTAATTGGAAACCTAAACTAGAGATTTTGATTAGTCAGAAATTGTGTTATTGTGGATAATAACGCGTATGATAGATTTTATTGCTAATTAAGGTAAACCTAATTAGTAATTAAAATTATAATGATTAGAACCCTAATTATGTTTTGGAAACCCTAATTATTTAAAAACCCTAAATTTTATTTAGTAAGTTCTAATTAAAATTTTATTGAACTTTAATCTTAATCCTTAAAACCCTAGAAATTATTTGGGATACCTTAAGGATTAAAATCTAGTGATTAAAACCTAGATTCAAGCACTATGGACAAGTATACCCTTAAAATAACAATGCAAATGACCAAATTACCTTTTATTTAAAAATGGAGTGTTCTAGAATTGCATGACTCATCACTTGTGTTTATCCAATGTGTGTAAAACCAGCCAATCCTTATCCATATTTACACCTTGCATGATTGATACATTGCATCTATGTTCTATAAATAGATTAAAGGAGAGAGAAAATCATTTGCTAGCCATTTTTGTAAACAACACCCAAGCCTTTTTTCTCAACCCAAAACCCACGAAAATATAAGCTAAATCAGTTCCATAAACAAGTCCCACGATCAGCTATAACAAATCAGAAGCCTAAGATCTAGATCGATCAAAGTAAAGTTATTAAACCCTAATTCAAAATCTAGTCCAAATTTTGGTGGTTAGATGTTATGTTTGAGTGTTAGAATATTTTGTTAGTAGTGTATAATGATGATCTGGGTTGATGTATGTTAGATCCATAACATCTATAGGCTTGAATTTGAGTTTTTGCAAAATCTGGAAAAACTTGGTTCTGTGGTCTGACAACGAATGTCAGTGGCCACAGATCCTTGATCGTTTATGATTTGTGTTATTTTTAAGTTGTTACATGTAGCCTATATTATGGTATGTAATCTGCAAGTGGACTCAAGGTCATTTGATGTCTAGAATAGAAGTTATTTACGGTCAAATGTAGTTGACCGGCCATGACCGGGAGTTTCTGGGTAACCCAGAAACAGCCAAGAACCGGCCTGAAAGGCTTTTAAGCCGGTCATATCATTTAGTGTATTTATGTTTTGTTGTTTGTATTGTATCTAGTCTATAGCTTGATATTTGTACTACATGTTCATGCCTTAGAATATCCTAAGAATCATATGGAGGAGAGTCAGTGGCTGGTCAAAGCAGGCTAGATGATCACGAACTGAGTTTTTGGGTAACCCAGAAACTCAAGAACGTGATCTCTGATGGGGTTTGACCAGCATGGATCTTGTTATTTGGTTGTTGTTTTGTTGCTTTTATGTAATGAATCTCTTCCTTGTTATGTTGGCTACATAATCCATGTATTAAAGAACAAAAATATTACAAGATCAACAAGTTGTGGAAGCCCAAAACGAGTCAGTCGAACTGTTCTTCATTTCTGGGTAACCCAGAAAATGAAGAACAGCTCTGACAGCTTGTTCAAGGCTCCAGATCTCGTTAGTTAAGCATGTTTTGATGATGTTGTCTGTTGGATCGTGTAGTCTTGTACTTGTACTACATTATCTGACCATTAACATGTCCAGAAACAAATTTAGTAGCGTTTAAACAATGGTCAAAGTGGTACCCACGAAACTGCCTTATGAATGCTCAAGAACATGAACACCTATAGCGACTGTTTTGTCACTATAGGTGACCTTTAGCGACAGACAGTATTTTATTTTCTGGAAATTAATTAAAAAATAGAAAAAAATAGTTTTTAATTATTAAAAATACCAAATAAATTATTAAAAATTATTAAAAATTTAGAAAATTATTTTATAATTATTTTTAATATATTTCATAAATATTTAAAATTTTTGGAATATTAAAAATATTTAATTTATTTAATTATAATATTAAATAAATTAATTAAAAATGATTTTAATATTTGAAAAATCATTTAAAATTATATTATGACATAAGAAAATATTTTAAGTTATTTTTAATGACTTTTAATATTTTGTGATAAATTTCATTAATAAATAAATATTAATGATAATTAATTTATTTACTAAATGAATTAAATAAATTAATTAACAATGATTTTATTATATTAAAAATCATTTTAAATAATAGTAAGGTATTTAAAAATATTTAATTATAAAATATAACTTTTAATATTTAAAGATAAATTTCATTAATTAATTATTATTAATGATATTAAGTTTATTTAATAATTATATTAAATAATTTAGTTTAAAAATGATTTTAATATTATAATAATCATTTTAAATGAAAATAAAGTGTTTAAAGATATTTTAAGTTATAAAATATAACTTTTAATATTTAAAGGATAATTTTATTAATAATTATTAATTTATTATTAATGATATTAAATTTATTTAATCATTATATTAAATGAATAGTTTAAAAATAGTTTTATTAATTTAAAAATAATTTAAAAGGGATATAAATGAATTAAAAATATTTTAAGTTATACTTGATGACCTTTAATATTTTGATAAGTAAAACATTAATACTTTAATATTAATGATAATTATTTAAAAATCATTTTAAATGTTTTAAAAATCATTTAGGGGTAATATTAATACTTTAAAAGTATTTTGAGTTATTCTAAATAACTTTAATATTTCTGAAATAATTTCATTAATAGTTTAATATTAATGATAATAGAATTGTTTAATATTTAAATCATTTAGTAATGATTCTGATTTTTGAAAATTTATGATAAATTATAATAAATGTTTTACATTTATATTAAGTCATTTAAAAATAATATGACTGATACTTATAGATATTGAGTTACAAGACAGAGTCTTAGACTCGGTAATTACCCGATAAAGCTGTCGGTAGACCGACATATTTTAGAAATTGATCTGGACTTAGATAATTTGATTAGATAAAGTGATTATTTGTGATTCAATGGTTATTAAACATATGTGTCAATGTGATTAGGGTATGTGCTGACTGCAATAAGCAGTGTTATGTGTTATAATATGTTATTCTAAACAGTAAAATGATTTGATTAATGATAGGTCGTGATATAAACGATAAAACTAAGTTGCAAATTATAAGCAGCGCATCAGGCAAGTATCTTATTTTTGCATTTTCTTTATGCAATGGACATGAGTAAGAATATTTATGAATTATATTATTACTGTAAAGCTTAATTAAACCTATATTATATACGCCCATTGATTATCAACATGTTAATATATGATACTTCAGATATAAATTCTGTTCTTCAATTTCGATAAATGGTTATACAAGTGTCCCCACTTGGATAATCATTGTATTTAAACACATGTTGATATCCCTTTGTCAATTACCCGTATACATATATGTTGAATTATAGATTATTGTTGAATAAGATAAAACCTTTGATTTGGAACCCAGAAAAGTATGAACATCCTTACACGGGAAAATTTTTATGCGCCCAAGGCGGACAAAGTGAACGATACCTTCGTTCTTGCACGTAGTATTGATCAATGCAGGGCATAACGGGCTGATTACCCCCCGTGCCCGTAAGTTATGACAGTTTACAGATGAATTTTTGTTTAACCTTTTCAAAAATGAAAACAATGTTCATAGTATGCTACATTAACCCTATTTATAGTCAGTACGTAGTTTTAAAAATATGGTATAGAATTTATATATTATTATCATTGGTATATATTACTTCACAACTATTGAATCGTTGTAGAAGGGTAGTATAAAGAAAACATTTAAACTCTTTCAGCTTATATATATAATTGCTATTACTTGTTGAGCACTCAAATGCTCATCATTGCTTAATTTAAACGTTTTCAGCTAAGTGTGAAGAACCAGAAAGCTCATGCAGAAATAAAGGAAAAGGAAAGCTAACCAAATAAGATTTATGGTATTCTATTTAATAGTTTGAGACTATTAAGACAATGATATATATATATATATATATATATTATCTATCATGATATGTAATGAATGTAATAAAGGTTACGTACTTGGGAGCTTGACTCTGATAATTATGTAAATTAAGTTTAAAATTTATATTATTGTTATTATTATTAGTTTTATTCCGCTCATAGAAATGGTATCGTAAAGCACCTAATTCGGGTTTCAAGTACCCAGATTTGGGGGCCTTACACTACGGGTCAAAGATAGTCATCAATAATCATTCATCTTTGCACTACAGTCCAAAGATATTTAGTTATATCACCATTTAAGACTAAGAATGATGAAAATATTTTAAAGACAACGAATCCAGTGAGATAAAAGGACAAAGATTAGAGATTCGTACTTTAGTTTATCCAAGTTCAAAAATACTCCATAATAAACAATTGTGGAACAAAATTAAAGAATGAAGATCAAAATATGGATACAATCAAAGATAGTAACCATAATAGACAACTTGGACAAAGAAAAGAAAATTTAATTTTTCTGTGAATATTGTCGTATTCGTGAATAGTGCAGTATACATGAATAGTAACCCCGACACAAAAAGGTAGAAATTCAATAAAAAAAATCATAATTCGTGAATAGTACTTGTGAATAGTATCGTACTCGTGAATAGTGACGTATACGTGAATAGTAACCTTGACATGAAAAAGGTAAAAATTTTATAATAAAATTCATACTAAAATTTCAGACCTTTTCACAACTTTCACAACTTGATTTTTTAAACAAATCTTACCTAACACGAGAACACCAAAAGATAAGAATATAAAAGGGACAAATAAAAATTCCGACTGATAAGTAGGTTTAATACCTGCTTATTGGTTACCAACTCACTGAAATTTTACTCAACTCAAGTATTTTTGGTATGTTTTATTTGATTTTTGTGTTTGTTTTGCAGCGTGCATAGTTGGAACTCTTAAGGCATGGAAATGGCATGGTAAAGGCACGACAAGGCATATAAATGGCATAGTGGCAAGCACTGGCTAGGATGGAGTAAGTAGATGAGTTCAAGTAGGTGAGGGGGACAACTAGAAGGGCTTTGATGTGGCCAAATGAAGAAGTAAAAAGTGAAGAAAAGAAGAAGAAAGCAAGTAACAATCAACAATAGTCCAGCAGCAATAGCAAGAAGCCAGCAGAATACATCATGCAGCAGCAGCGCAGCTGCGCTGCCATATAGGCTAGACACGGTGCATCCGTGCCAGAGGGAGATCAGACGCAGACAAGGCCAGCGCGCGGTCGCGACCAATTTGCAAAGGGACACGGTACTCCTGCACCAAGCACTCGGAAACATCACATATAGCGCCCGTGCCCGAATTACACTGCGATACCGCACGGCCAATTCAGTCACACTTGGTTTAAAATGCTGACTTTTCTATTTTTCAAGGCTGAAGCGTGTCTGCTATATGGGGATATATTTGTTGGTTTTGAAAAGATGTATTATCATAAGTTATTATTACTATTATTAGGGTTTTATATTCTAGAGAGATTCCATAGTCTTTCTCTACTATTTTGGGCTTCTCTCTCTAGATTGATCGATTGTAAAGACCGGGTTTTAATTTTGTTGATGAATGTGGACCTGAACTAGCTTGGAATCAACTTTGAAGCAGGGTTTGTAACGCCCGAGAATTTCAAATTTTGAATGAATTAAATTTTTATTTGATTATGTGAATTAAATGAATTTAATTGATTTATTATGTGACTAAGATATTCGAAATTCGTTCTATGACCTAGGACATACGGATGTGGTTAGTTTTCTGGCTTTGTGCTAGTATTAATGGTTGTGAATTATCAAGATGAAAACGAAGGTTTTTCGAGAATTTTTGCGTAAAAACACTATTCATCCGATTTTGTTCGGAGCTAGGGTTTAAAATTTTAAGAAACGCGTAATGATAGAATACGAAGATAGTATGGAATATCCAATAATAATTTCGTTATGGCAAACGAAGTTTTCGCTCGCGGACATAAAACCTAAGGGTTTGTGAAAGAGGTTTCTGAAAGGAAAATGCAATGTGTATAGTCATTTCAGATATTATATGTATGAAATATGAGTATTATACTAGTATAAATACGAGTATATTATGAAGAATAGTACGACATATAATACGATTACTATATGAGTATTAGACGAAGAGAATACGTGAGTTATACATATAGAATACGAGACGTATTAATAAATTATGAGTTAAGGGTTTGGTATAATTTAATTGGACTTGGATTAATAGCAAGTCCAATGAATTAAGTGTTCAAGCCCAAGTTAAGGCTCAACATTAAGTTATGTCAAGCCCAATCCAAAAATTAAACCGCGGGTCGAACCGATGAGTAATGGGATGGGTAAAACCCATGGGGTGTCAAAAAGGGGAGGTGGGCCGGCCATTTGCCCACCAAGTAAAGTGATTACTTGGTGGCTAAGTTGCAAAGGAGGTGGAATAGTAAGGAGGTGGAAAGTTGACCATTTTTCCCTCACTTTGGTTGCTTATAAATACATGGCTTGAGTTGGATTTTTATTATTTTTACAAAGCTTGTCAATATATATTGAGAGAGAGAAAGAGCTAGAAACACTAAATCCTTCTACTTCTAAGCAAACTTTTATACGTTTATCTAGAACGTGAGTTACATCAAAGGTAAATTCTCATATACTGTAATCTTCATCTTTTTCGATTTCTTTCTCGTAGAAGAATCGTAGATTGGTGGAGCATGTTTATTGAGGAGATATAAGGATGCCTATTAATGACTAAATCATTGATATGTCATGACCAAATAGAAATCATAAGTGTTTACGTAAGTTAAAAACCATAGAAAGTCTTGAACGTGAATTTAGTTTGGGATGAACGTTTTGAAAACCATTATAGCTAAGGAATGTGCTTATTGTGTGGTTAGGATGGTTATGATGAATCAATGGAGTTTTCCATTTGATTTGGCTTATAGAACACGAGTAACGAAGTTATGGTGAATTTTGTGAAAACAGACGTTAAACGTCGAAAATGTAGAAAGCCCGATTAAAGGTCAAAAGTTGTCGTGTGACTTGAAAACATTGGATTTCAATGTCAACACATGAGATTAGGTAATTAAAATTCTTGGGGAGAAGGAATCGTCGTATTCCGACTTATAACGAAGAAAATGAGTATTGAACGGTCGAAACGTTAAACGAACGCTTAAAAATGAACCCAAAGGTGAATTCCGGGTTAACGAATTCAAAAATGTGAAATTCTTATATAAACACATAAAGGATGTGATTTATGACTTGTAGGCTTTCGAATTGGTCAACTTGAATGTAAAACGAACAAATTAGGAAGCCGGAAGTTTCGTTAGAAAAAGTGGACTGTTATGGCTAACTGGTGCACAGACTCAATGCCGCAGCACCAAAACTAGTACAAAGTGGTGGCGCCGCAGCATTAGACTCGGCCGAGTACCCTGCTAACTCGCACTGCAGCACCACTAGAATACATAGGATGTCGCGCCACAGCGCCGACAGTAGAAAAATGTTGACCAAGTTAGGTTTTGTTCCATTTGAATGTAGACCTAAGGTAAGACATTGAAGGTACTTAATATACCTAATAAGACTGACCTTAAATCACTTATAAGGTGTTAATATAAGAAGATCTAGTAAGGTTTAATAGAAATTAAACAAAGAACACGAAGATGTAATAAGTAAACAGTAAAAGACTTTCAACGTTGGTATTTAACCAATAATGATCGAATGTCGGTTAATGACGTAAGAACGTTAATGAGACGTAACAAAGTATAGGAAGTCGAATCAACTTTAATAATGAAGTTAATTTGAATAAGACATAGAAGAGAAAGAAGTTGATTAGAACTGTAAAGTTAGTTTATTTTATAAATAATTATAGTGTGCTATGTGAATATATCATGTTGATCCTGTAAAGACTGAGAATTTTTGAATTGTTAATTCGAAGACGCTTGAAAACAAGTCTTTCTTAACGCTTGCCTAACCTTCGTGTTAGTCAAGTTTTATGTGATGCATGTTATACAATGCATGAATGGTATTAAAGAAAGAGTAGATGCCTGTTTTAACTTGGCTAGACAAGTATTGAAGAATGAATGAATTTGTTTACTAGTCTATTGATATAGAACTGTTAACGCTATCCTATGCCAAGTATTTGGCACGGATGAGAAGGCAAGTTTGTCTATGTACAAACAAAAGTATTTTTCATCGATTATTCGATGGGCACGCGAGGTTGCCAAATGTTGAACGTAAATACGTTTAACGTAAGAGTGTTGATCAACATAGAGTACAATAGGCTGATCACCTAGAAGTGCTCGTCAGTAAAGACGGATGGATGGCCTTAGTGGCGGATATCCTTTTCAAGTATGAAAACGAAAAGAGTATGTTCATGGTCTATTGACCGGTTCATCATTCCTAAGCTATTATATATACTTTTGAATTGTTATTATGACATGAGAAGTACTAGTCAAAGGTTTCATAATGCTTCGTAGATAATTGTTTAGATATGGAATTAAAGCATGTAATTGTTAATGTGATATTCATATGATTCTTTGTTAAGACTTGCTGAACTTGTTATGCTCATTCTTGTTTGAACCATATGTTTGCAGCTAAAGCCGAATGAATTGAGAGTTCTAAGAGAGATAAGGGCAAGGCTAATGTAAGACCCCAACTTTTTGAATAAAGATTAAATTTTCTCAAAATATATTTTTTGAATATTATGGTGTGGATTTGATATAATGTTATAGTTATGGGTAATATTTATAAATTTTGCAAAGTACGCAAGTTGTTATATAATATTCGATTGGTCAGGGAATATTCGTTTTAACAGGTATATTCGTACAACGACACAATCATTGGTGGACCTCCACAACGGAATTATTATCGGATTGAGAAAACGACAAAAATTCTTTATAAAAATAATGGCAGATGTTTTACCGTTAACTGTTGAACTACCCGGTAGTAAAAGTATAGTAATACGCGTGGTTGCATAGTAGCATACGATATTGATTATTGATGCTTACGTGAGAAGTCACTCAGTTATACTCAATTATTGCTACAGTAATTGCTGCATCATATCTCTCATATTATTGATTCAATTATTGTCATAGTATCATCTGCATAATATGTTATTTTATTAAATCAATAATTGAGAAGATAAAGTTATTCATATTATTAAATTGCAATATTACAATGTCTAGAAGTTCTATTAAGGAGAGGTTTGGTCACCTAATTGCGCACCAATAGGGAGAAATCCTTATTAGAAAGCCCACTCTTTCCTGGGAATGACTTGGTTGATAAATATTGTGAGTTATAATATTAATGATTATTGTTATTAAAATTGAAGTTGTGTTCATAGTTGAATTTGCAGACGCGGACGTGATATTTGAGTCCGGAATGATGAAATTAGTAAAAATAGTGTATAAACACAATTTTCCGGAATTCACTATTTAGTCAAAAAGTTAACAGTTGACTTTTTCAGGAAAAGTCAAACTTTAAAATTTTAAAATTTATATTTTTGATAAAAATGGTTTCATTGTGTTGGAATTATTTGTGTTAGTGAAAATCGACAATTATTTCGATAATAATTGATGTCTGGAGGTTATATTGAACCAATCGGGTATTTAACCGGATAAATGAGCAATTGATTGCTATTATTTCACATGATTATAACTATTTGTTCACATGTGTATACTATTGTTTCACATTCTTGTTACTATTAGGGGAGTTGGTGCAAGATTGATAATACTTACATGACTAAGTTATAGATGGAGGTATAGATGGATGTACTATACTGTAATTGATATTTTTACATGTCTAGAACTATTGATTCACATAATTTACTATTGAATCACATTATTTACTATTAGGGGAGGTGGTGCAAGTTTGATAATACTTCCATGACTAAATTAAAAAAAAGGAAAAGTTGGAGGTATTGTACTGTAATTTTCGAGCGCCAAAACGTGCAATTATCGAAACTATATTTTTCTATAAATAGAAGCTCATTATTCCTTCATTTCTCACCAATTCACAAAAGCTTTAGAGCGATTATTATAGAGAGAAATTATTGAAAGAAGAAGTGAAGTCTGCTACCTTACTATTCCAATATCCAGTTTTTCTAAGGTAGGGAGTATTATTTCTTTCTTATCCATTAAGAGAACTTCTGTTATTCCATTCTTTATTATTCTGTTGGAATAACCTGTATACACGGGCTACCCTATACTTGGTGAAATTCTTCTGTTGTTCCATTCTTTATCATTCTGTTGGAACATCCTGTCTGTGCGTTCTACGCCGGACCTGGTTCCATCTTTATTATTCTGTTGGAATATCCCGTCTGTGCGTTTTACGTCGGACCTGATTCCGTCTATATTATTCTGTTGGAATATCCTGTCTGTGCATTTTACGCCGGACCTGATTCCGTCTTTATTATTCTGTTGGAATATCCTGTCTGTGCGTTTTACGCCGGACCTGATTCCGTCTTTATTATTTTGTTAGAATATCCTGTCTATGCGTTTTACGCCAGACCTGATTCCGTTATTTATTATTTTGTTGGAATAACCTGCCTGCGCGGTCTATCGCATGCCTGGTGATTTCTTTTGTTATTCCATTCCTTATTATACTCAGTTAGGTTAAAGTTTTGACTTCTATACTCCACTGAAATTAGTAGAATATCCTTGATATTTGCGCTTCATCCAGTATCTTTTCATGGAAATATTCTTCTGAGCATTGTTGAATTTCACTCTACAAAGCAGTATCATGTTGACAATTTGAACGTTATTAGTTCCTGGATAAAATAATTCTTGAACTTGTTTTATTGAATTCTTATATCATTGTCATCATCCTCATGTTTATATTTTGTTGAAAGTCATCTGTGGCCTATAGTGCATATATGGACTTGGTATGATTATGACCAGGGATTATTCGGTGTAATCATGACCGTAATGTTACAAATGATGTGGTAAAAGTTCTCATTGGCCCGTAGTGCGTTGATGGACAGTTGTTGGCATGATCATGACCATTATTGAATACACAAATATTCTTGGCCCGTAGTGCATGGATAATTGTGGTCGTGATACTAAAGAATATCCTTGGCCGTAGTGCAGGGGTGATTCGATGACTGTGGATTATTTATTAAGCTGAGTACCAACGATAAAATTGATGAAAAACCTTTTAAATCATAAAAGATAGTAGATTTTATTCTCTACTTGACTCTTTTAATGGATTGCTTGTTCTGCTGCAGTTAAACTTGATGGTTGTTATATTGTATCAGTTTAACACTGTTGAAGGCTAATGATAATATATTCTGCTTTATCTTAGTCATAATATTTTCTACTGGGCTAGTTGAGCTCACCCTTTTACTTTTATTGTTCTCTTCAGGAAATGAGAACGTAGCAGGGACTAGTCAGAGAATGGAGTGACGGACCAGATGATAGCATTAGTAGTCATTACTATTCAGTGAAATAGTGGATAATAAATGTAATAATATTGAATTTGAGTATGTATATTGTCTAGACGACAATATTTGTATTAAAACTCACAGCTTATTTTTTTCGTACTTTACACGACAGTTGTATAATTAAGTTGTATAATTAAGTTGTATTTGTATTTTTTACCATGTATTTGACGACTTAGAATAGGTGATGTATACCTATTTTGGGGGCGTCACAGCTAAGATGGACAAATAATCGTCCTGTAATAGATTAGTGTATTTGATTATAATATACTTATGAATAACAATGAATGTATTCTGTTTATGAACCTGGGAAAGGATTTATTACAAATGTAATATAAAGATAGTAATTACACTTATTTTGTTGTTATCTCAATGGAATAATTGTATGGATTGTAGTATCGTGGAGCACCATCTGTCGGGTTGGAAGATACCCGGATTTGGGGGCGTCACAGGGTTTATAAGATTTGATTCTCATTTTCCTTATATCTATTGCTTTCATTTCTTATTTCAATGCTTGGCTTCAATCCCATAATGGATGTTGATTCAAAAATGAACTAACTTCCATTATGGGATTCTAATGGAGTTTAATGTGTAGTTCATATTTGTATGCCTATTTGTGATGCTTGTATGTTTAATATTGGATTTCTTGACATGGTTGTGCTAAAGCATAGAATGCTTGATCACCATTCACCCTAATTACTTGTATGGAATTGGAAAAGGAAGTATAAGTACAGATTAGACCATGTTGGCATATGTTTATAAGACTTATTTGTGTTAGGTTTTGTGATTTGTGGCCCAGATAAGCATATAATAGTTCACTATGTGTAGTCATTGAGAGAGCTTGTGCTTAAATCATTATTGCTTTTAATTCACATAGACATATAGTGGGTTAGGTAATTTTGATGCTTACATGAATTCTATCATTTGTGGATTTTGTGTGAATTGGATATAGTACATCGAAAGATGGTTATGTTTCACTTTTGTGCTCTCGACTAGCTGTCCATATTAAATAATTAGGCATAACAGGAGGCGTGCATTACGGATAAAACATTAAATGACATTAAGATACCATTTCTCTCCACTTGATTCCCTTAAGTTAGTAATTAGTATTTTTGTGTAGACATCAATTTACTTGTGTAAGACCCCAACTTTTATGAATAAAGATGAATTTTCTATAAATATCATTTTTGAATATTATGGAATGAATTTGATCTAATGTTATAGTTGTGGGTAATATTTATAAATTTTGCAAAGTACGCAAGTTGTTATATAATATTCGATTGGTCGGGGAATATTCGTTTTAACAGGGAACATTCGTACAACAACACTATCATTGGTGGACCCCACAACAGAATTATTGTCGGATTGAGAAAATGACAAAAATACTTTATGAAAATAACGGTAGAAGTTTTACCGTTAACTATTGAAACACCCGATGTTAAAAGTACAGTAATACACGTAGTTACACAGTAGCACACAGTATTGATTATAGATGCTTACGTGAGAAGTCACTCAGTTTTGTTCAATTATTGTTACAGTAATTACTGCATAGTATCTCACGTTATTTGATTAAGTTATTGTCAATATTTTATAATCAATAATTGAGATGACAAAGTTATTAATATTATTATTTACAATATTAACTACGTCTAGAAGTTCAGTCAAGGAGAGATTTGGTCACCTAATTGCGCGCCAATGGGGAGAAATCCTTATTGGAAAGCCCCCTCTTTCCTGGGAACGACCTGGTCGATTAATATTGTGAATTATAATAATGATGATGAGTTTTGTTTTATTAGTAATATTAATGTAATAAAATAGAAAAGCTTTTTATATAAAATAGAATACTTTTATAAAGTTATTTGTTTTATTAGACTAATAGTAAAATCTTTTTATATAAAACAGAATACTTTTATAAAGTTATCTGTTTTATTAGACAATAATTAGAATATATTATATTTTATTATAAACCAATCTGGACTGTCTATTTAAAGTAAATCAATCTGGACCGTTCATGAATTAGTTACTATGCAATCCATTCTTCTATAAATAGAAGCTCATTCCTTCATTATTTCTTACGAATTCACTGAAACTATAGAGAGAGAAACTATAGAGAGAGTTCTTCTTCTATAATCTTGAGCATATTTCTTTAGAGTTTAAGAAAGCTTTGAGCGTAGTGCAAGTTTTCTTTGAATATATCCTCGCCCTACTAGTCAAAATACTCTTATTTTATGGTAAGGGATATTATTTGTTGTACTCTTTAGGGGTATTCCTTCTTTCTTATTGGTGAAATTCTTTTGTTATTTTATTCTTTATTATTCTGTTGGAATAACCTGTATACACGGGATACCCTATACTTGGTGAAATTCTTCTGTTATTCCATTATTTATTATTCTGTTGAAATAACCTGTATACGCGGGATACCCTATACTTGGTGAAATTCTTCTGTTATTCCATTATTTATTATTCTGTTGGAACATCCTGTTTGTGTGTTTATGCATGACCTGGTTCCATTGTTTATTATTCTGTTGAAACATCCTGTCCGTGCGTTTACGTATGACCTGGTTCCATTATTTATTATTCTGTTGGAATATCCTGTCGGTGCGTTTACACATGACCTAGTTCCATTATTTATTATTATGTTGAAATATCCTGTCGGTGCGTTTACGCATGACCTGGTTCCATTATTTATTATTTTGTTGGAATATCCTGTCGGAGCGTTTACACATGACCTGGTTCCATTATTTATTATTCTGTTTGAATAACCTGTCTGTGCGGTCTATCGCATGCCTGTTGATTTTTTTTGTTATTCCATTCTTTATTATACTCAATTGATTAAAGTTTTGACTTCTATGCTCCATGAAATTAGTGGAATATCCTAGATATTTGTGCTTCATCCAGTATCTTTTCATGAATATATTCTTCTAAGCATTCTTGAGTGTTACTCTAAAAAGAAGTACCATGTTGACAATTTGGACATTATAAGAAGGGGAGGTTGTAAGATGTGACGCCCCCAAAATTAGGTATACATAACCAATCTTGAGTCGCCAGATACATGGTATAAAAATCAAATACAACTTAATAATACAACTGTCGTGTACAATACGACAAAACATAAATTGTGAGTTAGAATACAAATATTGTCTACTAGAGAGTATACAAACTCAAAAGGAGTCCTCATTACAATTATTATCACACTATTTCACATAATAGTGAGGACTACTAATGCACCATCTAGGACCATCACTCCATTCCCCGACTCGTTCCAGCTATATTCTCATTTCCTAAAGAGATCAGTGAAAGAAAGGGTGAGCTCAACTAGCCTAGTAAGAAATATTATGACTAAGATAATGCAGAATAATTTATCGTTAGCCTTCAACAGTGTTAAACTGATAAAATATAATAACTATCAAGTTTAACAGCAACGGAACAAGCAATCCATTAGAAGAGTCAAGTAGGGAATAAAATCTATTATCTTCTATGATTTAAAAGGTTTTTCATCACTTTTATCGCTGAGACTCAGCTAAATAAATAATCCACATCATCAAATCATCCCTGCACTACAGACCAAGGATATTCTTTAGTATCACGAACACGAATTATCCATGCACTACGGCTAAAGATAATCATGTTTTTATCAACGGTCCTGATCATGCCATAAAACAATTTATCTTTGCACTACGGCCAAAGAGAATCCATAGCCATAATCATACCAAAAACTATCCATTAATGCACTACGGGCCAATGAGGACTTTTTCCACATCATTTTTAACATTACGGTTATGATTACACCGAATAATAACTGGTCATAATCATACGAAGTCCATCTATACACTACAGGCCACAGATGACTTTCCAAAAAATATAAACATGAGGATGATGACAATGATATAAGAATTCAATAAAACAAGTTCAAGAATTAATTTATTCAGGAACTAATAACGTCCAAATTGTCAACATGATACTGCTTTGTAGAGTAAAATTCAAGAATGATCAAAATAATATTTTCATGAAAAGATACTGGATGAAGCGCAAATATCAAGGATATTCCACTAATTTCGTGGAGTATAGAAGTTAAAACTTTAACCAACTTAATACAATAAAGAATGGAATAACAAAAGAAATCACCATGCATGTGGTACTTCGCATAGACAGGTTATTCCAACAAAATAATAATAACGGAACCAGGTCAGGCAAAATTCGCACCGACAGGATGTTCCAATAGAATAATAAAGAATGGAATAATAACAGAAATCACCATACATGTGGTACTTCGCATAGACAGGTTATTCCAACAGAATACTAAATAAGGAACCAGGTCAGGCGTAATACGCACCGACAGGATGTTCCAACAGAATGATAAATAATGGAACCAGATCATGCGTAAAGCCCAGACAGGATACTACAACAGAATAATAAAGAATGGAATAACAGAAGAATTTCACCAAGTATAGGGTAGCCCGCGTATACAGGTTATTCCAACATAATTATAAATAATGGAATAACAGAAGTTCTCTTCATAAATAAGAAAGAAAGAATACCCCTTACGAGTACAACAAATAATATTCCCTACCTTAGAAAAAAGAGTACTGGATATAGAAGTAGTGAAGTAGCAGAACACTTTTCTTCTTTCTCTCTATAGTTTCTCTCTCTAGAGTTTCAGTGAATTCGTAAGAAATAATGAATGAATGAGCTTCTATTTATAGAAAAAAGGACTGCATATTAACTAACTCATGAACGGTCCAGATTGATTTACTTTAATCTGACGGTCCATATTTAAAGCAAAATCTTTTAAATAAAAATATAATATATTCTATTTATAATATAATAAAACGAATAACTTTATAAAAGATTTTACTATGCAAACACTATACAGGCACTATGCAAACACTATGTATAATAAAATATAATACATTCTAATTATTGTCTAATAAAACAGACAACTTTATAAAAGTATTCTGTTTTATATAAAAAGATTTTACTATGCAAAATACTATGCAGGCACTATGCAAATACTATGCATAATAAAATATAATATATTCTATTTATAGAATAACTTTATAAAAGTATTCTGTTTTATATAAAAAGATTTTCTGTATTATTACATTAATAATACCAACAAAACTGAGTGACTTATCACGTAAGCATCAATAATTAATACTGTTTACTACTATGCAACCACACGTATTACTGTACTTTTATTACCGAGTAGTTCAACAATATTAACGATAAAACTTCCGCCGTTATTTTCATAAAATATTTTTATCGTTTTTTCAATCCGATAATAATTCTGTTACGGGGTCCACCAATGATTGTGCCATTGCACGAATATTTCTTGATAAAATAAATATTCTCCGACCAATCGAATATAATATGACAACTTGCATACTTTGCACAATTTATAAATACTACCCACAACTATAACATTATCTCAAATCCACACCATAATATTAAAAAATATTTTGAGAAAATTAAATATTTATTCATAGAAGATTCTTATTGGAAAGCCCCCTCTTTCTTGGAAACGACCTGGTCGATTAATATTGTGAATTATAATAATGGTGATGAGTTTTGTTTTATTAGTATTATTAATGTAATAAAACAGAAAATCTTTTTATATAAAACAGAATACTTTTATAAAGTTATTCGTTTTATTAGACTAATAGTAAAATCTTTTTATATATAACAGAATACTTTTATAAAATTATCTGTTTTATTAGACAATAATTAGAATATATTATATTTTATTGTAAACCAATCTGGACTATCCGTTTAAAGTAAATCAATCTGGACCGTTCATGAATTAGTTACTATGTAGTCCATTCTTCTGTAAATAGAAGCTCATTCCTTCATTATTTCTTACGAATTCACTGAAACTTTAGAGAGAGAAACTATAGAGAGAGTTCTTCTTCTATAATCTTGAGCGTATTTCTTTAGAGTTTAAGAAAGCTTTGAGCATAGTGAAAGTTTTATTTGAGTATATCCTCGCCCTACTAGTCAAAATACTCTTCTTTTATGGTAAGAGATATTATTTGTTGTACTCATTAGGGGGATTTCTTTTTTTTTATTTGTAAAATTCTTCTGTTATTTCATTCCTTATTATTCTGTTGGAATAACCTGTATACGCGGGATACCCTATACTTGGGTGAAATTCTTCTGTTATTCCATTATTTATTATTCTGTTGGAACATCCTGCCTGTGCGTTTACGCATGACCTGGTTCCGTTGTTTAATATTCTGTTGGAACATCCTGTCAGTTTGTTTACGCATGACCTGGTTCCATTATTTATTATTCTGTTGGAATATCCTGTCGGTGCGTTTACGCATGACCTGGTTCCATTATTTATTATTATGTTGGAATAACTTGTCTGTGCGGTCTATTGCATGCCTGGAGATTTCTTTTGTTATTCCATTCTTTATTATACTCAGTTGGTTAAAGTTTAGACTTCTATACTCCATGAAATTAGTGGAATATCCTTGATATTTGCGCTTCATTCAGTATCTTTTCATGAAAATATTCTTCTGAGCATTCTTGAGTGTTATTCTACAAAGAAGTATCATATTTATAATTTGGACATTATTAGTTCCTGGATAAATTAATTCTTGAACTTGTTTTATTGAATTCTTATATCATTGTCATCATCCTCATGTTTATACTATGTTGAAAGTCATCTGTGGCCTATAGTGCATAGATGGACTTGGTATGATTATGACCAGGGATTATTCAGTGTAATCATGACCGTAATGTTACAAATGATGTGGAACAAGTCCTCATTGACCCGTAGTGCATTTATGGACAGTTGTTGGCATGATCATGACCATTGATGAATAGACGAATATCCTTGGTTGTGGTGCATGGATAATTTGTGGTTGTGATACTAATGAATATCCTTGGCCGTAGTGTAGGGATGATGGGGATTATTTATTAAGTTGTGTCTTATCGATAAATGTCATGAAAAACCTTTTAAATTATAGAAGATAGTAGATTTTATTCTCTACTTGACTCTTCTAATGGATTGCTTGTTCCGTTGCAGTTAAACTTGATGTTTGCTATATTTTAACAGTTTAACACTGTTGAAGGCTAATGATAATTTATTCTGTATTATCTAAGTCATAATATTTCTTGCTGGGCTAGTTGAGCTCACCCTTTTGCTTTCATTGTTCTCTTCAGGAAATGAGAACGTAGCAGGGACTAGTCGGGGAATAGAGTGATGGTCCAGATAATAGCATTAGTAGTCCTTACTAATCTATGAAATAATGTGATAATAAATGTAATGCGGACCCCATTGAGTTTGTATATTGTCTAGATGACAATATTTGTATTAAAACTCACAGAATATGTTTAGTCGTATTTTACACGATTGTTGTATAATTAAGTTGTATTTGAATTTTGTACCATGTATTTGGCGACTCAAATAGGTGATGTATACTGATTTTGGGGGCGTCACAACTTGTTAATTAATCGTTTGAGTATACAGTAATAGCGATAAGGTTGTTGCATGATAGCGTAGATTTATTCACCTTTCTCAGTGGGATCGATACTATCTTACTATGTACTACTTGTTGACCTGTGTATACTTGCATGAGTTAGAGTCTATTTTGTTAACCCGAAATAGCCCAATAAGTTTTTGGCGTCGTTGCCGGGGAACAATGTTTAATTTTATTACCGTCGTCATTAACTAAAGCTAGATTTGTTTGACTTGAACAATTCTTTTCTTATCGTATTTCTATTTGACTTTTGCTTGCATTTCAGGTACTTGTGTATAGTATATGTGTGACAACCCGAGAAATCAGATAATTTATTAAAATCTTAAATGATTGATTTAAGGTCAAATAATAGATCTAGACAGAAAATGAGTGTATGCGTTTGATGTTATTGGGATGGAATTTTGAGGATTTCAAAATTTCGTGAAGGCTTTTAGGTGAATTATTCAGGATTAAGGATTTATGTGACTATGTTATGTGAATATGGTTATGTATGTGTATTGAATGTGGTTAAGGGTCAAGGGTTGACCAGATTAATTATATATGTGTCAAACCCTAATCGTATATTAAAAACGCCAACGTTTAGTTAGAAAACCCTAACGTCTGATAAGAAATCCTAGAAACCGGTTCTGAAACCCTAATTTTGGTTTCGGGGATTTGAAACCCTAATTCGGATATTAAAAACCCTAATTGGGAATGCAATGATATGTATAAGGTTAAACGTCATTAATTATAATTTAATTAGGGAAAACCCTAATGAATTGCTGGAAATCCTGATTGATTATTAGAAACCCTAATACTTGATCTGAAAATCCTAGTTTCAGATTCTGATAAATTGAAGCCCTAATCTGGGAATAGAAATGATAATTATAATGCTTATGTGGTATTAATTATACTATTAATTTGGGAAAAACTTAATTATTAGCAAACCCTAATTTCAAATTTAGAAAACCCTAATTTCGGGATTTAAAACCCTAATTTTATAATTAGGGAAAACGAAAGTGTTAATTTAATACTTTTAATGTTAATTAGGATATATTAATTCTAATTTTCAAGATTAAGTAATTAGAAAACCCTTAATCTATTTACGAATTTTTAATTTCTATTTTAGAAAATTATTTTCTATTAGAAACCCTAAATTGTGGGACTGAAAACCCTAATTTCCAATTTTTGAACACTAATTGTACAGTGGTGGATTTAATTGCTATATTAGCAATGTTAATTAGGAAATATAAATCCTAATTGTCAAGTTATTAGAAACCCTAATCTAATTAGGAAAACTAAGTTCTAATTTAGAAAATTTATTTTTCTATTAGAAACCTTAATTAATGGTTTATAAACCCTAATCCGTAATTTTGACCCTAATTGCGTAATGAGCAATTATAATTAGGAAATACTAATCCTAATTAGTACTCCCTCCGTCCCAAATTAACTGCTCAGTTTTGACTTTTTTAAGTCAAATTGACTATTTTTAGAATTAATAATTAATCATATATAAATATATTTCTAAAATTATAAAAATTAGGATTAGTAATAAATTGTATATACTTTCTTTTGGTTATAATCTCTTCACCTATATTTTAGCAAAAATAGTAAAAAGATTAATTTTAAAAATGGTCAATTTGACTTTAAAAAGTCAAAACTGAGCAATTAATTTGGGACGGAGGGAGTAAGATTTAAAGTATGATTAAGAAATTAAAACATAATTAGTAATTCTAATTATAAGTGAGAAATATTAATTTTCTATTTTCAAAATCTAAATTGGAAATTTTAGGAAATTAAATTACAAACCCTGAAATTTTTTAAACCCTAACCCTAAACCCTAGGAGTTTGTAGCAAATGACAATTTTAGAATTAAAATTGGAAGCAAAATGACCATAATGCCCTTATGTCACATTTTATATTTAGTAATTTGCAAATCTTGGCAAGATATTGAGTTGGTGACCAACCTAAGATATCCCATGTGCCTCTATCTCCCAAATATCAGATATCCTTGACACCTAGCATCAATTGTGGCCATGGATTAAAAATTTAGATAATAAAAGTAAGAAAACGCTTAGTTTACTTTTTTATTTCTCCAAGTCCCTTATCTCTCTTCATTTTACGAAATTCTAGAGTGAGAGAGAGTGAAATAGTAAGTCATGATCAGATCATAGCTACCCATAACAGGATCAAAGTCAGAATCAAAGATCAAAGCTAAAAAGTGGTAAGAACCCTAAAAGTTGAAATCCTTTGATCTTATGTTGTTTAATGTTAGTTGTTCGTTAAATATGTGTTATAAGATGTCAATTAGAGATCTGGGTTGTTGGATCATAGATCCATAACATTAAGGTGCTCGGATCTAACTTTTTAAGAAATCTGAAAATGATGAAAAAAAATGGTCCTGACAGTCTAAAGGTCAGATGCCTTAGATCTTTACGTGTTAACTTTTTTGGGTGTTTTATGTTTTGGATCTCTTCTATGACATGAGGACTCTGATCTGAAACTTGAATCAGGGTCATAACATGTCTAGATCGTATGTTACAAGCGGTCAAAATGCGTTGACCGGTCACGATTTATGGTTTCTGGAAAACCCAGAATTTCCAAATTGTCTGACAACGTTTTTGCAGGTCTTGATCTTGCTTGTAGATTATTGCTTTGGTAGTTTTGTTGGTCGTATCTTGTAGACGGGTATGTTATCTACACATAGAAGTCATTATAACATTTACAACATTAACAGACTCGTCTAAAAGTATGGTCAAACTATGTTGACCGAATTGCCTTAAGAACAATCTGGAAAATCCAGGTTTGTTCATGAACATGTTTCTGCCCCTTACTTTGACCAGCTTGAATATTGTGAATTATTTGTTGTTAGACTATATTGGTGATATATTATGGTACCCTGACATGTGGTCTACAGTATTGAACCAATGGTTCACCAAAACAAGTTTCAGGATTCACGTTATAAGGATCGAAAACTAGTACCCTCGACTGTTCTTCATTTTCTGGAAAACCCAGAAAATGAAGAACAGTGTTGTCAGATATTTTGGAGGCCTAGATCTTCCAAGTGTGATGTTGTATGACATAGTGGATGACTAATTCGTGTAGTATTACATAAACCCTACCCGATCAATGTTTAACATGGCCCAGAATCATGATAGACAGAAAATTATTGACGGTCAAAGTAGATAACCTTTAAACTGACCATGAAGCTGAAGAACATGATCAAGAACATCAAGAACACTTATAGCGACAGAAAGTGTCGCTATAGCCCTTTAGCGAAAGATTATTATTATTATTTTTCAGAAATTAATTAAAAATAGAATAAAAATGGTTTTTAATTATTAAAAATACTAAATAAATTCTGGAAAATTATTTTAAATTCTGAAAAATAGTTTTTAATTATTTTGGGTATATTTCAAAAATATTTAATATTTTTGGAATATAAAAGGTATTTATTTATTTAATTATAATATTAAATAAATTTTTTTAAAATAATTTTAATTCATGAAAAATCATGAAAAATAATATTATGATATAAGAAAATATTTTAAGTTATTTTTGATGACTTTTAATATTTTGTGATGAAATTCATTAATTAATCAATATTAATGATAATTAGTTTATTTAATAGATATATTAAATAAATTATGGAAAAATAGAATTAATGATTTAAAAATCATATAAAAATGATTTAAGTGTTATAAAAATATTTTAAGTTATAAAATATAACTTTTGATATTTTGGCATGAAAATATTAATATTTTAATATTAATAGCAATTATCGGATAATGGATTTAAGTATTTAAAAATCATAAAATTATGATTTTAAGGTATTAAAAATACATTGGTATATTATAATTATATTATAATATTATGTTATGATTTTCATTAATATTTTATATTAAATGAATATTAATTATTAAGGAATTATGTGATATTTAATTCAATTAAATATGGTTTTAATGATAAAAAAATATTGATAATTGATAATAATTATTTGAAAATTGTTGCAAGTCAATGAAAATTATTTTGACTGCTTAGATAGTTATCTGTGTTAATTGTTAAGTGTTTAGGCAGAGTTTAATTGAACTTAAACTCAATATTCGTCCGACTAGACCGTCGGGATGATAGAATTATGTCGGTTTCAAGTCAGACTGAAATAGTTTGACCTGATACTAAGTCTTATGTGTTATAAAGACTGATAGGGTTATGTGCTATGTGTTTAGGTTATTCTGTGTGTATAAATATAACAGTATTATACTGTGATGATATTATTCTAATATTGGAGATCTATATTTCTAATATTAGGTCTTCAGGGTAAAGCGATATAAATTGCGTAGCAGTAATCAACGGTTCAGGCAAGTTTCTTTGTACTTAACTCTAATAAGAGTGTTTTATTCAAGCTTATGGTTAATCATTGCTGATTGCCACGAAAATTGTATTATGTACTTCTTGCATGTATAAGTCAGGTATGAAAGGCTGATCACCTTCATTACCAGTTGGTTCAGAAATTTTTGTTCATGTTTAAAACTTGTTCAGTCAAAAGTTTGTTCGTGCTAGTTCTCAATTATATTGATGAATTATAGCCAGCTTATTATTCATACTCTTCAATCATGATACATCGTTATATTGTTGTAATTAAACTTACTGGGCAACTTTCATGCTCACCCTTGCTATATCATGATAAAACATTGCAGATAAGGCGAACGTGTTCGGATACAGGAAAAAGATAATGCCAAATTAAGCTTGGGATATAAAGTGCGGCTAGTTTGTAATAGCGTATTTTGATAAATGTGTTGTATTTTAGATAGTTTATGAATTGCGTAAAAGTTAAGGTTACTCGACCTTGGGGATAAGTGTGTAAGTTTAATGTATAAATAATTTATGTTTATATCTTCCGCAAACAGTTATAGAATGATTAGTGTATCGTATCCGCGGCGATTTGCGTCCCGGATTCTGGGCTGTTACAGTTGATATCAAAGCTGTTGGTTATGAAGCTTAGGTAGGAATACCTGAGACCAATAACCGCAGTGATTAGGATAAGATCTAACTCACATAGAGTTAGTTGGTCAGTAAGATTCAAAGATGAATCTCGGCGAGTGTAAAGCACAGAGTTCCCTAACTCTGATAATAAGTTGAACAGTAATGGTGAATAGATTGAGTCTAAAAGACTAAAAGTGCAGGGATAGGAGATCATAAAACAAAACGATCATAGTGCATGGAATTGAATCGTAATATATACGATAAGATCACCCCGTGATCTGATAAGGTTATGACAGCCAGAAAGAATCAACCTGATGATTGAAAAGATTACAGCAAGATGCTGTGTATCAGTTGTACTATGAAAACTCATGAAAGAGTTATGGATTATGAATACGAATAGAATTCGTATTGAAAAAGGGGGTTAAGTATTAGGTGGGAATTTCAATGAGGACTCGTGTTGGCAACTGAGTTGTATGATTTCTTGTATGGGCGGGGAATTGTACTTGGTGTAAAAACTACTTAGTTGGTGGCATTGGTAACCATTGAAATGTTGTGTCACGCTAGTTGTTATATATAGATAAATAGGTCATAGGTAGAGAATGTAGGATTAAGTACGAGTTCTTAGAACTCATACTTATGTGACATTCTTGACTCATAGTTATATGAAATGTTTATGAGCCCCTCAGCGAACGGACGCCAAAGGTCAGAATAGGGTAAGTTCTTAAACTCATATAATTGTGGCCAGGTTATGAACTCATAAGTGTGGTTTTATGAACTGGGTATAGTTGTGTGTTAATGGAGTATTAAGGATTATAGGAACAGATAGAATGTTTAAACAAATGATTTCAAATATCAAAATTTGTTTTTAATTATCACTCATGTACCATGTAACCTGGTGCAGAGATGATAAAAATGTGATGGAGTTGTAAATACAGGAATACTTACTGTGAATTTGACCTTTGCGAGTGTTTTGAGTATCTTTGTTAGATACCCGAGAAGTTTGAGTATCTTTGATAGATACCCGAGAAGTTTGAGTATCTTTGATATATACCCGAGAAAATAAGTTCAAGATCTTGTATGATCGCTCAGTATAAATGGTGTAAGGTGCACAGTGTAAGGTGTAAGGTGAATTTCGGGGACAAAATTCTTATAAGGAGGGGTGAATGTGACAACCCGAGAAATTAGATAATTTATTAAAATTTTAAATGATTGATTTAAGGTCAAATAATAGATCTAGACAGAAAATGAGTGTATGCGTTTGATGTTATTGGGATGGAATTTTGAGGATTTCAAAATTTCGTGAAGGCTTTTAGGTGAATTATTCAGGATTAAGGATTTATGTGACTATGTTCTGTGAATATGGTTATATATGTGTATTGAATGTGGTTAAGGGTCAAGGGTTGACCAGATTAATTATATATGTGTCAAACCCTAATCGTATATTAAGAACGCCAACGTTCAGTTAGAAAACCCTAACGTCTGATAAGAAATCCTAGAAACCGGTTCTGAAACCCTAATTTTGGTTCCAAGGATTTAAAACCCTAATTCGGATATTAAAAAGCCTAAATTAGGAATGCAATGATATGTATAAGGTTAAACGTCATTAATTATAATTTAATTAGGGAAAACCCTAATGAATTGCTGGAAATCCTGATTGATTATTAGAAACCCTAATACTTGATCTGAAAATCCTAGTTTCAGATTCTGATAAATTGAAGCCCTAATCTGGGAATAGAAAGGATAATTATAATGCTTATGTGGTATTAATTATACTATTAATTTGGGAAAAACTTAATTATTAGCAAACCCTAATTTCAAATTTAGAAAACCCTAATTTTGGGATTTAAAACCCTAATTTTATAATTAGGAAAAACGAAAGTGTTAATTTAATACTTTTAATGTTAATTAGGATATATTAATTCTAGTTTTCAAGATTAAGTAATTAGAAAACCTAATCTAATTACGAATATTTAATTTCTATTTTAGAAAATTATTTTCTATTATAAACCCTAAATTATAGGATTGAAAACCCTAATTTCCAATTTTTGAACACTAATTGTACAGTGGTGGATTTAATTGCTATATTAGTAATATTAATTAGGAAATATAAATCCTAATTGTCAAGTTATTAGAAACCCTAATCTAATTAGGAAAACTAAGTTCTAATTTAGAAAATTTATTTTTCTATTATAAATCTTAATTAATGGTTTATAAACCCTAATCCATGATTTTGACCCTAATTGCGTAATGAGCAATTATAATTAGGAAATACTAATCCTAATTAGTAAGATTTAAAGTATGATTAAGAAATTGTAATATAATTAGTAATTCTAATTATAAGTGGGAAATATTAATTTTCTATTTTGAAAATCTAAATTGGAAATTTTAGGAAATTAAATTACAAACCCTGAAATTTTTTAAACCCTAACCCTAATGTCCAAACCCTAAACCCTAGGGGTTTGTAGCAAATGAAAATTTTAGAATTAAAATTGGAAGCAAAATGACCATAATGCCCTTATGTCACATTTTATATTTAGTAACTTGCAAATCTTGGCAAGATATTGAGTTGGTGACCAACCTAAGATATCCCATGTGCCTCTATCTCCCAAATATCAGATATCCTTGACACCTAGCATCAATTGTGGCCATGGATTAAAAATTTAGATAATAAAAGTAAGAAAAAGCTTAGTTTACTTTTTCATTTCTCCAAGTCCCTTATCTCTCTTCATTTTCGAAATTCTAGAGTGAGAGAGAGTGAAATAGTAAGTCATGATCAGATCATAGCTATCCATAACAGGATCAAAGTCAGAATCAAAGATCAAAGCTAAAAAGTGGTAAGAACCCTAAAATTTGAAATCCTTTGATCTTATGTTGTTTAATGTTAGTTGTTGGTTAAATATGTGTTATAAGATGTCAATTAGAGATCTGGGTTGTTGGATCATAGATCCATAACATTAAGGTGCTCGGATCTAACTTTTTAAGAAATCTGAAAATGATGAAAAAAAATGTCCTGACAGTCTAAAGGTCAGATGCCTTAGATCTTTACGTGTTAACTTTTTTGGGTGTTTTATGTTTTGGATCTCTTCTATGACATGAGGACTCTGATCTGAAACTTGAATCAGGGTCATAGCATGTCTAGATCGTATGTTACAAGCGGTCAAAATGCGTTGACCGGTCACGATTTATGGTTTCTGGAAAACCCAGAATTTCCAAATTGTCTGACAACGTTTTTGCAGGCCTTGATCTTGCTTGTAGATTATAGCTTTGGTAGTTTTGTTGGTCGTATCTTGTAGACGAGTATGTTATCTACACATAGAAGTCATTATAACACTTACAACGTTAACAGACTCGTCTAAAAGTATGGTCAAACTATGTTGACCGAACTGCCTTAAGAACAATCTGGAAAATCCAGATTTGTTCATGAACATGTTTCTGCCCCTTACTTTGACCAGCTTGAATATTGTGAATTATTTGTTGTTAGACTATATTGGTGATATATTATGGTACCCTGACATGTGGTCTACAGTATTGAACCAATGGTTCACCAAAACAAGTTTCAGGATTCACGTTATAAGGATCGAAAACTAGTACCCTCGGTTGTTCTTCATTTTCTGGAAAACCCAAAAAATGAAGAGCAGTGTTGTCAGATATTTTGGAGGCTCAGATCTTCCAAGTGTGATGTTGTATGACATAGAGGATAACTAATTCGTGTAGTATTACATAAACCCTACACGATCAATGTTTAACATGGCCCAGAATCATGATAGACATAAAATTATTGACGGTCAAAGTAGATAACCTTTAAATTGACCATGAAGCTGAAGAACATGATCAAGAACATCAAAAACACCTATAGCGATAGAAATTGTAGCTATAGCCCTTTAGCGACAGATTATTATTATTATTATTCGGAAATTAATTAAAAATTGAAAAAAAATGGTTTTTAATTATTAAAAATACTAAATAAATTATGAAAAATTATTTTAAATTCTGAAAAATAGTTTTTAATTATTTTGGGTATATTTCAAAAATATTTAATATTTTTGGAATACAAAAGGTATTTATTTATTTAATTATAATATTAAATAAATTATTTAAAAATAATTTTAATTTATGAAAAATAATATTATGGTATAAGAAAATATTTTAAGTTATTTTTGATGACTTTTAATATTTTGTGATGAAATTCATTAATTAATCAATATTAATGATAATTAGTTTATTTAATAGATATATTAAATAAATTATGGAAAAATAGAATTAATGTTTTAAAAATCATATAAAAATGATTTAAGTGTTATAAAAATATTTTAAGTTATAAAATATAACTTTTGATATTTTGGCATGACAATATTAATATTTTAATATTAATAGCAATTATCGGATAATGGATTTAAGTATTTAAAAATCATAAAATTATGATTTTAAGGTATTAAAAATACTTTGGTATATTATAATTATATTATAATATTATGTTATGATTTTCATTAATATTTTATATTAAATGAATATTAATGATTAAGGAATTATGTGAAATTTAATTTAATTAAATATGGTTTTAATGATCGAAATTTTTTGATAAATAATAATAAATATTTGAAAATTGTTGCAAGTCAATGAAAATTATTTTGACTGCTTAGATAATTATCTGTGATAATTGTTAAGTGTTTAGGCAGCGTTTAATTGAACTTAACCTCGATATTCATCCGACTAGACCGTCGGGATGATAGAATTGTGTCGGTTTCAAGTCAGACTGAAATAGTTTGACCTGACACTAAGTCTTATGTGTTGTAAAGACTGATAAGGTTATGTGCTATGTGTTTAGGTTATTCTGTGTGTATAAATATAACAGTATTATACTATCATAATATTATTCTAATATTGTAGATCTATATTACAAATATTAGGTCTTCGGGTTGCGATATAAATTGCGTAGCAGGTAATCAACGGTTCAGGCAAGTTTCTTTGTACTTAACTCTAATAAGAGTGTTTTATTCAAGCTTATGGTTAATCATTGCTGATTGCCACGAAAATTGTATTATGTACATCTTGCATGTATAAGTCAGGTATGAAAGGCTGATCACCTTCATTACCAGTTGGTTCAGAAATTTTTGTTCATGTTTAAAACTTGTTCAGTCAAAAGTTTGTTCGTGCTAGTTCTCAATTATATTGATGAATTATAGCCAGCTTATTATTCATACTCTTCAATCATGATACATCGTTATATTGTTGTATTTAAACTTGCTGGGCAACTTTCATGCTCACCCTTGCTATATCATGATAAAATATTGCAGATAAGGCGAACGTGTTCAGATACAAGAAAAAGATAATGCCAAGTTCAGTTTGGGATATAAAGTGCGGCTAGTTTGTAATAGCTTATTTTGATAAATGTGTTGTATTTTAGATAATTTATGAATTGTGTAAAAGTTAAGGTTACTCGACCTTGGGGATAAGTGTGTAAGTTTAATGTATAAACAATTTATGTTTATATCTTCCGCAAACAGTTATAGAATGATTAGTGTACCGAATCCGCGGCGATTTAGGGCCCGGATTCCGGACTGTTACAATATGCACACTTGATCGTCACATCCTGAGTTGATACCTATACAATACAATATCAACGGGAGAGCTTGGAGAGCGCATGCAAATCAGAATACACAAATAATTACTGAGACAACATCATCCAACATGGCAGAAAAGCCTAGAGAAGAGCACAGAGCCTTAAGGGATTATTCAATGCCCAAGATTAATGAGTTACAGTCAATTATTGTAAGTCCGGTGATAACAACAAATTCCTTTGAAATTATGACAGGCACGATACAAATGGTGCAAAATTCAGTCTAATTTGGGGGTGCTACTACAGATGACCCTAATGAGCATTTGTTGAGCTTTATAGAGATATGTGACACTTTTTAGTACAATGGAGGTGTCAGAGGATACAATTAGGCTCAGACTGTTTCTATTTCTTTAAGGGATAAGGCAAGAAGTTGGCTCCATTCATTGACAGCAGGGTCAAACACCACATGGGATGACTTAGCACAGAAGTTCTTAGCCAAATATTTTCCTATGGCTAAGACAACAAAGATGAGAACTATAATTTCCCAGTTTGAGCAGCAACAGGGCGAGACACTATATGAAGCATGGGAACGCTAACCACAACACTTGGCATAACGGTAAGTTTCCACCTGGGGTGAACCGTAAACTTGGTCATCCTGAGATCGATTCTCGCCTGCAGTAAGTGTGAGGGACAATTAAAAAGTGGTCTGTGTGGCCACAGATTGCACATTTCTGGGCCGAGCCATTTCTTAGGCCAAGCCTGTGCATAAAGCCTGGTCCAGGGTGGGGAGACTAAGTCCGACTGCGGTTCGAATACTCCACATTATCAAAAAAAATGAAGCATGGGAACGCTACAAAGAAATGCTAAGGAAATTCCCTCATCATGGAATACCTGATTGGATGGTTATAAACACTTTTTATAATGGATTGGGTTGACAGTCAAGGATAATAGTAGATGCTGCTGCAGGAGGAGCCTTATGGACCAAAAGTTATGAAGAAGCGTATGATTTCATTGAGACTGGTAGCAAACGATTTTCAGAATCCTACGGCTAGGATGCTATAACCTAAAGTTACGAGAATGTTAGAGGTGGATGCCATTACACAATTGTCAGCTCAGATGGCAGCTATGGAAAAGAAGATTGATTCTTTGGCAGATAATAAGTCAAGTCATTTGCTTATGTATGCGAGATATGTGAGAGGTCACATCAAACAGACCAATGTACGATTAGTGCAGAATCAGAGCAATTTATGACTACTACCAGAAGAATCAGTACCAAAACTTCTATAATCCCAACAACCACAACCATCCCAATTTCAGCTGGAACAACAATCAAAACAACCAACAACACCAACAACCACAATAATTTCAGTCTCAACATCAATACCAATCACCACCATCTCACCAATAATATGCACCCAAACCACCTTACCCTCCTGGATTCCAACAACAATATCAACATCATCCACCACTTGCTCCATAACTAGAAAAGAAGTCAGAAATAGAGGAGATGATGCTGAAGTACATGGCAAATACTGAAGTTATGATAAAGAGCCAAGCTGTGGCTATCAAGAATTTTGAGACTCAGATGGGCAAAATGGCCAATATAATGAACAATAGACCCCAAGGGGCTTTGCCAAGTACTATGGAAACAAATCCAAGAAGGGAAGGAAAGGAGAAATGTCAGGCTATTTCACTAAGGTCAGGAAAATAGTTGGCAGATGTACAGGCTGACGCGCCTGCGCCAAATATATAAGAGGAGACCGCACGACCGCGCCATGAGGAAAACGGTTCTGAACAGAGGGTAGTGAAGAATAATAATTAAGAGTTACCTGAGAAACCAATAACCAAACCACCACCTGTTTACCCTCATGTTCAATATCCACAAAGGTTGCAAAAGAAAAGAGACGATAAACAATTTGCCAAATTTTTGGAGGTATTCAAAAAGCTACAGATAAATATACCCTTCGTAGATGAATTAGAACAGATGCCAAGCTACGCAAAGTTTATGAAAGGAATTCCGTCAAGGAAAAAATGACTAGAGGACTTTGAGACAGTAGCCTTGATAGAAGAGTATAGTGCAGTGCTACAACGTACGCTTCCTCCAAAACTTAAGGATCCGGGAAGCTTCAAAATATCGTGCTCTATTGGAAAAATGTTTTTCAATAAATGCCTGTGTGATTTAGGGGCAAGCATAAATTTTATGCCTCTGTCAGTTTTCAATCAATTGGGATTGTCGGCTCCAAGGCCAACAAATATTTCACTATAGCTTGCTGACAGATCCGTTATGTAAGACCTCAACTTTCATGAATAAAGATTAATTTTTCTCGAAATATATTTTTGAATATTATGGTGCGGATTTGATATAATATTATAGTTGTGTGTAATATTTAAATTTTTTGCAAAGTAAGCAAGTTATTATCAAATATTCAATTGGTCGGGGAATATTCATTTTAACAGGAAATATTCGTATTATGGCACAATCATTGGTGAACCCCATAATAGAGTTATTGTCGGAGTTAGAAAATGACATAAATATCTTTTTATAAAAGTAACGGTGAAAGTTTTACCGTTAACTGTTGAAATACCCGGTGATAAAAGTACAGTAATACGCGTGGTTGCATAGTATCACACGATATTGATTATTAATGCTTACGTGAGAAGTCACTCAATTATACTTAATTATTGCTACAGTAATTGTTGCATAGTATCTCACGTTATTTGATTCAATTATTGTCAATATTTATATTATTAAATCAATAATTGAGATGACAAAGTTATTCATATTATTATTTGCATTATTGACGATGTCTAGAAAGTTCTGTCGAAGAAAGGGGTTTGGTCACCTAATTGCGCGCCAGTAAGGAATAATACTTTTCGAAAAGCTCCCTCTTTCCTGAGAATGATTTGGTTGTTAAATATTACGAATTATAATAATGATGATAAATGTTGTTAAAAATATTAAGGGAATTTTTATGAACTATTTGTGGTAATTTTGACTTATTATTTGGACCCCCACTTACCTATTTTTCAAAACTGTCGGTAGAAGTTATCTCAATTATATATATATATATATATATATATATATATATATATATATATATAAGTGTTATATTTATATATATATTTATGATGTGTCTGAGATGAAGAAAAAAGGGGGGAGGTTATTACGTATAATGGAGGTAATAATATATATATATATATATAACATGTGAGTGTGTGTGTGAGTGAGTGGTGGTGGTGGTGGGTGAAATTCGGCAGGTTATGTAATATTTTTTTCAAAGCTTTCACCTTATTGGCTAAACAATTCCATAATGTTGTCACTGTTGATAACATATGAATGAGGCTATTTACTTATTAGATAATGTCCCTAAGATGTCATGTGATAGTTTTTTCTAATTGGCCAACACCAAATATTGATAAACCCATGAACTTCGTCCGAATATTTTTCTGTTCAGTCCATGATTTTTTTCTAAATAGTATCCTTCCATTCTTCTATAAATAGGATGCTAGTTTAGAATTGTAAATCACACCAGAATCAAAAAATTCTTCTTCTATAATATTGAGCGTATTTCTTTAGAGTTTAAGGAAGATTTGAGCGTAGAAAATAGTTTAAGTTTTCTTCAAGAATATCCCCGCCCTACCTGTCGGAATACTCTTCTTTTTAAGGTAAGCGATACTATTTTTGTTCAGTATTCATAAGAAATAATATTTTCTTCTATACTCTATAGTATATGAGTAATATTATTTTGTTTCGTATTCCTAATTCTACACTCATTCTGTTAAAGTATTATTTTTATACTCCATGAAATTAGTAGAATATCCTTGATATTTGCGTTTCAGCCAGTATCTTTTCATAAAAATATTATCCTGAGCATTCTTGATAAGTTTTAACTTTTTCATGCCGGAGTACTATGTACGGGATACTATTCTCGAATAACTATTCACGGGGTACTATTCACTCGAGTACTATTCACCTGAGGTACTATTCATGACAAAAATTTATTTCTTTTCGGTCTAAATCATTTTTGATACATTATTATTCTTTAATTTTACTCCACAAAGTAGTATCATGTTGACAATTTGGACATTATTGAATTCTGGATAAATTAAATTATAAATCTTTAAAACTTTATCCTTTGCTTTCTTTTAAATGAATTCTTATATCATTGTCATCATCATCGTGCTTATATTGTGATGAAAGTCATCTTTGGCTTACGCGCATAGATGGACTATTGATTGGTATGATTATGACTAGGGATTATTTGGTATAATCTTGACCATAATGTTACAAATGATGTGGTAAAAGTCCTCATTGGCCCGTAGTGCATTGATGGACAGTTGTTGGCATGATCATGACCATTGGTGAAAACACGAATATCCTTGGCCCGTAGTGCATGGATAATTCGTGGTCGTAATACTAATGAATATCCTTGGCCCATAGTGCATTGATAATTCAGTGATGTGGATTATTTATTAAGTCGAGTCTTAGTGATAAAATTAATGATGAACTTTTTAAATCATACAAGATAGTAGATATCATGCTTTACTTGACTCTTCTAATGGATTGTTTTTTCTACTGCAGTTAAACTTGATGTCTATTATATTTTATCAGTTTAACATTATTGAAGGCTAATGATAAATTATTCTGCATTATCTTGGTCATAATATTTCTTACTGGGTTAGTTGACTCACCCTTTTTCTTTCATTGTTCTTTTCAGGAAATGAGAACGTAGCCGAGACTAGTCGGGGAACAGAGTGACGGTTCGAGATGGTGGCTATAGTAGTACTCACTATTTTATGAAATATTGTCATAATAAATGTAATGAGGACTTCATTTGAGTTTGAATACTGTCTATAAGATAGTATTCATGTAAAAATGCTTAGCTACACTTTTGTTGTATGTATAAAAGAAGTTTGTATTTGATTTTTGTACCATGTATTTGGCGACCCAAGATGGGTGATGTATACCTATTATGAGGGCATCACAGTTGGTATCAAAGCTTTGGGATATGATCCCTGACAACGATGTAAGACTAAAACTAGGGGAGAGATGGGAAAATCCTTCGTTAGTATGACTTACTTTAGTTTATTTGTTATTTAATTGGTCGGTCAAAATATAGGGATAATATGTGGCATGTCAATTAACCCTTGTTTTGTGACAGTGTTTGAAAATGACATCCAAGAATGTTGAGATAAGCAATGGAGCACATGAGACCGTTGAGTCACCAACGATCAATACCCATGATAATGTGCATCAGGAAGGTAATAATCCTCAGAAAAACAACAACACTGACCAAATGATGAACGATGGGATGTTCAGAGGCTTTATGCAATTCATGCAACATCAGGCGAGAACGACTCCTGTTCAAAATGCAGGTGGAAACACTAGCAACTCTTGAATGGTCATCGCTAAGTAGTTCAAGGAGCTGAGACCACCAGAGTTTTGGGGAGAGCCAAAACCATTTAAGACGGAGACGTGGATAAAGCAGATCACCGAGATATTTTATGTCGCGGGATGCTCCGAGAAGCAAAAAGTTCCATTTGCCACCTTCATGTTGCGAGGAGAGGTAGATTACTGGTGGGAATCCGTAAACCGTACTCAGCCTACCGCACTCAAGATGTATTGGGAGAAGTTCCAAGAATTGTTCAACAACAAGTACTTTCCAGAAAGTATTCGTCACATGAAGGAGGTAGAATTCATAAAGCTGGAACAAAACAATATGACCGTGTCACAGTACAAAGCTAAGTTTGTGGAATTGTCCCGATTTGCATCACACTTAGGTTGATAATGAGGAAAGAATGACGTGGATCTTTCTAAGAGGTTTGAAACCCGAAATACGTCAATACCTCATTTCTCACAAACTATGTTTGTATTCAGATGTTGTAAATATGGCCCAGTTATTGGAGCGTGATAATAAGTCAACCCAACCAAGAGATAACATCCAACAAAATGATAATACCAGTGGTAGCCGTCATCAAAGTGGTGACAAAAAATATGGAGGAAGTCAACATGCTAGAAATAGTAACCACTTCGGTGGTAATCATTGCCAAGACAATAAAAGTGGAAATTTCAAGAAGAGGAGATTTAATAATGATGGAAAAATGTCAGCACCATCACCCGTTGTTAAAGAAGGAGAACGATCATCGATCGTTTGCTACAAATACGGAGGGGAGGGACACATCAGTCTAAACTGTACGTAGCAGTTAAAATCATGTTATAATTGCATAACAGAACGTCACCTAGCCCGATTTTGTCATACAGTAAAGCCAAATCCAGTTGGGATGGAGGCACCAAGGGCCATCCCAGAAAAGTCAAAGTCGTTAGTTCAAGGAAGAGCGTTTGTTGTGACCTCCTAAAAAGTGAGGAACCCGAACGAGGTTATCACTGGTAAGCTAATCATAAACTCTAGAGAAGTCTATACTTTATTTGATACCGGTTCTACCCATTCTTTTATTTCTCCTACTTGCACTAAACGTTTAAATTGAACTCCGGAGAAATTAGACTTTGACTTATCTGTTGAAACTTCATTGGGAGAAACCTTTATTACATCCACTGTTTATAAGTCTTGTTTGATTCAAATTGGCACCCTCACATTACATGTCGATCTTATTTCTTTGAAAATAATTGCGTTTGATATAATTTTGGGGATTGATTGGTTAACTACTCATCATGCTAAAATTACTTATTTTTATAAGATTGTTAGCTTTCATATTCCTAACCAACATATTATGCGAATTCAAGTAACCAAACCACTAAAATCAATTACTGACATATCAAGCCATAAAGCTATTCGTTTATTGAAAATCGGATGCAACCTTTCTTAGCCAATGTCACGGATTTAAACAAAAATACGTCACATTTGAATGATATTTCTATTATTAATAAATTTCCTGATGTATTCCCTGAAGAACTTCTTATCCTACCCCAAGAGCGTAAAATTGAATTTTGTATCGACCTTGAACCCGGTACAAAACCTTATATCGAATGGCTCCTATTGAACTTCAGGAGTTAAAAACCCAACTACAAGAATTGTTAGACATTGGTTTCATTCATCCTAGTACGTCTCCTTGGGGTGCTCCTGTTCTATTCGAGAAGAAGAAAGATGGGAGTATTCGACTTTGTATTGATTATCAGTAGTTAAACCATGTCACCATCAAAAATAGGTACCCGTTGCCACACATTGATGACCTGTTTGACCAGTTGCAAGGAGCTAAATTCTTTTCAAAGATCAATCTTCATTCCGAATATCATTAGTTGGAGATTAAAACTGATGACATTCCAAAGACTGCTTTCAGAACTCGGTACGGGCATTACGAATTCCTAGTCATGTCTTTTAGATTAACTAATGCTCCTGCTGCCTTCATGGATATGATGAACCGAGTATTCAAGGAATATTTGGATCACTTTATGGTCGTCTTTATTGATGACATCCTCATATATTCCAAAACCCATGAAGATCATGAGCAACACTTGAGGCTGATACTCCAAAAGCTTCGTGAATATAAGCTTTATGCCAAGTTGAAGAAATGCGAGTTTTGGCTTGAGGAAGTAGCATTTCTTGGGCACATGATATCAAATCACGGAATATCTGTTGACCCACAAAGATTGAAGCAATTCAAAGCTGGGAGCAACCTAAATCAGTGATTGAAGTACGTAGTTTTCTCGGCTTAGCTTGTTATTATCGGAGATTTATGGAAGAATTTTCTTGAATAACTACTCCATTAACTAAGCTGACTAAGAAAGATACAAAGTTCGATTGGAGCGAAGAATTTGAGAAGAGTTTTCAAAAACTCAAGAGGAGACTCATTTCAGCACCTATTCTGACAATACCATCTGCTTCAGAGGGATTTATCATATACATCGTTGCCTTCAGGCAAAGGGTTAGGATGTGTTCTCATGCAGCATGGGAAAGTCATATCCTATGCCTTACGAAAACTCAAAGAATATGAGAGGAATTATCATACTCATGATTTAGAGTTGGCAGCAGTCATTTTCATACTAAAGATCTAGAGGAATTACCTGTATGGGGAGAAAGTGGAGATCTATATGGATCATAAAAGCCTCAAATATTTCTTCACCCAAAAGGAACTCAACATGTGGCAACGACGTTAGCTCAAGCTGTTGAAAGATTACGATCATACCATTCAATACCATCCTGGAAAAACGAACGTGGTAGCTGACGCATTGAGTAGAAGATCATATGCAGGTACGAGTGAGATATTGGCAATGCAAAGGCCCATTTGGTATGACTTACAAAGGATAGAGATAAAGACTCCAGGGACCCACGTGATGATGACAAATGTACGAGTAGATACGACTTTAATCGATAAAGTTAAAGCTACTCAAGCCACAGACCTAGTGTTATGCGTATGAGGAAGAAAGTATAAGAATGTGCTATTCCAGAAGCAAGAATCTATGAAGAAGGAATACTTCGAGTCAACTCCAAACTTTGTGTTCTTATCGACCCTGATTTGAAGTATAAAATAATGATGGAGGCACACAATACACCGTTTTCAATCCATCCCGGGAGTGCCAAAATGTATCATGATCTTCGACATACATTTTGGTGGAACAATATAAAGAGAGAGATCACAGAGTTTATTTCAAGGTGTTTAACGTGTCAACGAGTTAAGGTGGATCATCAAGTGCCAAAAGGTCTATTGTAACCACTTAAAATTTCAGAATGGAAGTGGTAACACATTACCATGGATATTGTTACTGGTCTTTCCAAAGTTTCTCAAGGCATAGATGTAATTTGGGTTATTGTTGATAGATTGACCAAGTCTGCTCATTTCTTACCTATACGAGAAACTTATTCACTTGAGCGTCTTGCTCGTATATACATAAATGAGATTGTAAGACTGTATAGTATGACAGTATCCTTAGTTTCTTATCGAGACCCAAGATTCACTTCAGGATTTTTGGTTAGTTTGCAAAAAGCTATGGGCACGGATTTACGATTCAGTTTGGCATACCATCCTTAAACGGACGAGCAATCAGAAAGGACTATTCAAACTCTCGAAGATCTATTAAGACTCTGCGTCCTTGACTTCAAAGGAAGTTGGGACAAGTTCTTGCCATTGGTGGAATTCTCTTACAACAACAGTTATCAATCAAGTATTGACATGGCTCCATTCGAGGCATTGTATGGACGCAAGTGTCGTTCTCCAGTATGTTGGGACGATGTGATGCATGATTTGTTTGAGTTGTGATTCTGGGGATAGAATCCTTGTAAGGAGGGAAGGATGTATCAATTCAGAATTTTAAATTGTAATTCAAAATATTTATTGAGTTATATAAATATTTTAATTGTTTATTAATCAAATAAATATTCGTTTAAGGTGATTTCATTTGATTTGATTATTTATTTGTTAAATAAATAATTTATGAGCTATGAAAACTGATCATCATGAGATATTATTATAATTTAAATTATAATTAAGTTAGAGAGTTTGTAATGATTAAATGAATTATTATAATGATATTTTAATTTGAATTTATAATTAAAATGATGTGTTAGTTGATTAAATAAAATTATAATTATAAAGAAGATTATAATTATGTTGTATTGATTTATGTGGTAAATTAATTTAATAAATTATTATTAGAATTAATTAAATTAAATATTAAAATTTAATTAAATAAAGTGTGACCATAAACTATACTATAAAGGAGTTATTAAAATAAGTTAAAGGATGTTAATTCAGTTTTGCCAAACAAGGCTTAATGCATATTAAGTCGTTAATTTAAATATGTTTTACCAAACAAGGTATAAGAATTTAATTGATTAAATTTTAAAGTAGTTAGCGAAATAAGCCTTATGGCTTTTGATTTTCAAAAATAAGATAACTGACATCAATTATACATATATTTATATTATATAATTAATACCTATATTATTTGTAAGATCCCAACTTATTATAAATAAAATTGAATTTTCCTTTATTCATTATTCTAAATTAATAAAGGTTAATTTGATATAATGCTTTGATTATGGGTGAAATGTGAAAATTTTACAAAATAAGCAAGTGGTTACGAAATATTCTTTTTGTCGGGGAATATTCGTTTGGTCGTTGAATATTCTTATTATCGGGAATCTCCATACGACGACGCAGTCATTTGTGGGCCCCATAACGGAAAACGGTTGGATAAAAGAAAACGATAAAGATGAAGTTTTATAAATAACGACGTAAATTATTACCGTTAACACTGTTGGGTTATCTGTTGGTTAAAATATAGTAATATACGTGGTTGCACAGTAGCACACGGTATTGCACAGTATTGTTGAATTATTGATTCGTACGTAAGAAGGCACTACTCAATAATTTTACAGTAGTTGCTGTTCAATATTTTATTTTATTGATTCAATAATTGTTGCGTTGTTAGTTTATATTATTATTGTTTCAATAATTGTCACTGCACAGTATTTTCCATTATCAGATCAATAATTCATATTATTTGAATAATATTATTAGATAACATTATTGGAAATGTCTAGAAAGTTCTGTCAAGGAGAGGTTAGGTCATTTAATTGCGCTTCAGTAAGGAGAAATCCTTATTGGAAAGCCCCCTTTTCCTGGGAACGGCCTGGTTGTCATAATTGGGATTCTGTAATATTATTTGTAAATAATTAATTATTGATTTATATGATAATGAAATATTTATTTGATATAAATGATGGATTTATTTATTTTATGTGGTTGTTAATGAAGCAATTAATGTGGAGGTGTTTTATCAGTATTTTGTCGGACTGGAAGTATTAAAAATCATCTGATTGTGGATTTCGAATATTTTATGTTGGGAATTTGGAAAAACTTTCTTTTACAAAGTTGTAGAGAATTCGATTTCAGGCAGAATGGACATAAAATTCGTATTTTTCTGATAAACGGTCTATTTTCTATGAATTGTTGAAGTTTCAGAAAATAAAATGATTTTTATTAAATTATAGGTGGGACCCACTTTTATTCAAACACATGTGGGCTGCTAATTTGGGTCAATGATGGCTGGTGGCTGAATTGGTCTTTAGGCATGCGTAGAAATGAGTTTTGTAATAATAATAATTTATTAATTTAGTCTCCTTTGGCGTTCTAGCATTTTCCTATAAATAGAGGGCTAAGTTAGAATTAAAAATCACACCAGAAACAAAGTTTTCTCTCTTTCTCTCTCTATATTATCGAGCTTATTCTTGTGAGTATACTTTGAGTGTTGCTATACGATGCGAGTTTCTGTCAGCACTATACCGAAATTCAGTCTGAAGTGCGGTTATTTTGAGGTAAAGGATGTTATTTCTTTTGTAAATGATATTATTTTCTTTAATATCATTACGCCAAAATATTGGTTGAACTTTTTATCAAATTTGGAACTTGTTGTGTCGGGGTTACTATTCACGTATACGGCACTATTCACGTATACGGCACTATTCACGAATACGACACTATTCACCAAAAAATAAAAATTTTTCTTTTAGTCCAAGATGTCTATTTTGGCTACTATCTTTGATTGTATCCATGTTTTGATCGTTATTTTTGAATTCTGCTTCAAAATTGGTTATTATGGAGTTTTATTGATCTTGGATAAAACTGTTATACGAATCCCTAATATTTGTCCTTCTATCTCACCTGGATTCGTTCTTAAAAATATTTTTTTATCATCCTCAGTCCTTAATGATGGTATTATTGAATATCTTTGGCCTGTAGTGCAAAGATAAATGATTACTGATGAATATCTTTGGCCCGTAGTGCAAAGATGAACAGGTGTTGAGATGAACATGACCAACCGGTGATATAAATGAATATCTTTGGCCTGTAGTGCAAAGATGATTAAAGATGTATATTGATTGTTATTACAGGGATAAAATATTGATGATGGACTCTTAAATATTAGAAGATAGTAGAATTCATCCTCTACATGACTCTTCTAATGGATTGCTGTTTCCGCTGTATTTGTTGATCTAAAACTTGTTGTCGATTATATTTTATCAAAAAATTTTCCCTGTTGAAGACTAACGATAATTTGTTGTATATTATCTTAGTCATAATGTTCTTTACTAGGCTAGTTGAGATCACCCTTTTCCTTTTTGTTCCATTTTTCTTCTCAGGAGGTGAGAACATAGCAAGATCGAGTCGGGGTATGGAGTGAGGTTTCTAGGAAGATGTTTTAGTAGTCCTCACTATTTCTATAAAATAGTGTTTGAATAATTGTAATGAGGACTTATTTGCGTGTGGATATTGTCTAGAAGACAATATTTGTATTTAAACTCACAGTATGTATTGTCGTATTTCACACGACATTTGTATTATTGAAGTTGTAGTTTGTTTTATGTACCATGTATTTGGCGACTCAGAATGGGTGTTGTATACCTGTTTTGGGGGCGTCACAGTTGGTATCAAAGCTTAGGGATATGGTCTCTGGCGGAGATCGGGGAATAAAACTAGGAGGGGAGAGATGAGTAAATCTTTTGCTAGTGTCCTACTAAGCTTTTTTGTTGGTTGGTCATAATATAGGGATATTATGTGATATGTTTAATTAACCCTTGTTTTATGGCAGTATTTAAGAATGGCTGCTGAGAACGTTAACAATGGAGTGTACGAGACTGTGGATCAACCTTTACTCACAAACCAGGAGAACGTTCAACAGAAAGGAAATATTCCTCCTGTAAACAACACTACCGAGCAAACGATGAACGATGGAATATATAGGAGCTTTTTGCAGTTCATGAAAAATCAGACGAGGGAGACTCGTGTACAAAATACGGGTGGAAATGATGGCAACTCACAGTCTATCACAGCCAAGCAGTTTAAGGAGTTGGGACCACCAGAATTTAAGGGAAAACCGGATTCGATCATTGCAGAAACATGGGTCAAGCAAATTACCAAGATATTCGATGTCTTGGGATGCACGGAGGAACAGAGGGTTCCATTCGCTACCTTTATGTTTCGTGGTGAAGCTGATTACTGGTGGGAATCTGTGAAGCGTATCCAACCAGATGCACTCAACATGTCTTGCGAAAGATTTCAGAAACTTTTCAATGAAAAGTACTTTCCTAAAAGTATTTGTCATATGAAAGAGGTAGAGTTTATTAGACTCGAACAGAATAACATGACGGTGTCTCAGTACGAGGCAAAGTTCGCAGAGTTATCCAGGTTTGCACCTCATTTGGTGGAGAATGAGGAACGTATGACGTGGATGTTTCTGAGAGGTCTAAAACCTGAGATTTGTCAATACCTTATATCTCATAAATTTTCTCTGTATTCAGATGTTGAAACATGGCTCAATTGTTAGAGCGAGATAGTGAGTATACTCAACCGAGGGACCACAACCAGGGTCATATCGGTGACAGCAGTCATCAGAACAATGATAACCAGCGAGGAAGGAAGAATACGGACAAAGGCGGTAACCACTCAGGTGGTAATCGTGGCCATGATAATAGAATAGGTGACTCAAGTGGAAATTTCAGAAAGAGAAGATTCAACAACGATGGGAAGACATCAGCAGCAGCACCAGCACCAACAACAAATTCTAGGGGAGGAGAACGACCGTCAGTTAGATGTTACAAATGCGGGAAGGAGGGACATATCAGCCCAAACTGTCCACAACAATCCAAGGTATGTTACAACTGTGGAAAGGAAGGCCACATCGCTCAAGATTATACTATAGCGAAACCAAGTTCAGCGGGAGTGGTGATTCCAAGGGCTGTCCCGTATAAGTCAAAATCAGCGATTCCCGTAAGAGCGTTTGTCGTGACTGGCCAAAATATGAGGAACCCAAATGAAGTGATCACGGGTAAGCTAATCTTGAATTCTTGCGAAGTTTATACCTTACTAGATAACGGTTCTAGCCATTCTTTTATCTCTCCTGCTTGTGCTCAACGTTTAAACTTGACTCCGAAGAAATTGGACTTTGACTTATCTGTTGAAACTCCGTTGGGTGAAACCTTTGTTACATCTACAGTTTATAAATCTTGCATGATACAAGTTGGCACTATCACATTACCTGTTGATCTTATCTCTTTAAAGATACTTTTTTTTGATGTGATTTTAGGAATTGATTGGTTAACCACTCATCATGCCAAAATTGATTGTTTTTGTAAGGTTGTTAGTTTTCATATTCCTAACCAACCTGTCATACGAATTCAAACTACTAAACCAATAAAATCAGTTAATGTCATATCAAGCCACAAAGCTATTCGTTTATTGAAAAATGGATGCCAAGCTTTCTTAGCCCATGTTATGGATTTAAATAAAGACAAGTCAGATTTGAATAATATTTTTGTGGTTACAGAATTTCCTGATGTATATTCCTGAAGAGCTTCCCGGTCTACCCCCGGAACGTGAAGTTGAATTCTTTATTGATCTTGAATCGGGTACAAAACCCATTTCTAAAACCCCATATCGAATGGCTCCTATTGAACTTCAGGAGTTAAAAGTCAACCTACAGATTGTTAGGCATCGGTTTCATTCATCCTAGTACATCTCCATTGGGGTGCTCCTGTTTTATTCGTAAAGAAGAAAGACGGGAGTATGCGACTTTGTATTGACTACCGAGAATTAAACCATGTCACCATCAAGAATAGGTATCCACTACATTGCATTGATGACCTGTTTGACCAGTTGCAAGGAGCACAATTCTTTTCAAAGATCGATCTTCGTTCTGGTTATCATCAGCTGAAGATTAAAACTGAGGATATTCCAAAGACTGCCTTCAGAACTCGGTACGGGCGTTATAAATTCTTAGTGATGTCTTTCGGATTGATTAATGCTCCTGCTGCCTTCATGGATATGATGAACCAAGTATTCAAGGAATATTTGGATCAATTCGTTGTTGTCTTTATTGATGACATCCTCATCTATTCCAAAAGCCGTGAAGATCATGAGCACCATTTGAAGCTAGTACTTCAAAGACTTCGTGAACACAAGCTTTATGCCAAGCTAAAGAAATGCGAGTTCTGGCTTGAGGAAGTAGCATTCCTTGGGCACGTGGTGTCAAAACATGGAGTATCTGTGGACCCGACGAAGATTGAAGCAGTACAAAGTTGGGAGCAGCCAAAGTCGGTAACTGAAGTGCATAGCTTTCTGGGCTTAGCTGGTTATTATCGGAGATTCGTGGAAGGATTTTCTCGAATCGCTACTCAGTTAACTCAGCTGACTCGGAAGGATGCAAAATTCGTATGGAGCGAGGAATGAGAGAAGAGCTTCCAAGAGCTCAAGAGGAGACTCATTTCGGCACCTGTTCTGACAATACCATCTGGTTCGGATGGATTTGTTATCTATAGCGATGCTTCTGAAAAGGGGTTAGGATGTGTTCTCATGCAACATGGGAAAGTCATAGCCTATGCCTCACGAAAACTCAAAAGAATATGAGAGGAATTATCCTACTCATGATCTGGAGTTGGCAGCAGTCGTATTCGCGTTGAAGATATGGAGGCACTACATGTACGGGGAGAAAGTGGAGATTTATACGGACCATAAAAGCCTCAAATATTTCTTCACCCAAAAAGAACTAAACATGAGGCAACGACGTTGGCTTGAGCTGTTGAAAGATTACTATCACACTATTCAATATCATCCTGGAAAAGTGAACGTAGTAGCTGACGCATTGAGTAGAAGATCATATGCGAGTACGAGTGCAATATTGTCAACGCAAAGGCCCATTTTGTATGACTTGCAAAGGATGGAGGTAGAATTAAAGACTCCAAGGACCCACATGATGATGGCGAATATATGAGTAGAACCGACTTTAATTGATAAATTTAAAGCTGCTCAAGCTACGGACCTGGGGCTGATACAAATGAAGAAGAAAGTGCAAGAAGGTGTTATTCCAAAAGCAAGAATCGATGAAGAAGGAATACTTTGAGTCAACTCTAGACTTTGTGTTCCTAACGATTCTAACTTGAAGCATAAAATCATGATGGAGGCACACAACACCCCGTTTGCAATCCATCATGGGAGTACCAAAATGTATCATGATATTCGACACACATTTTGGTGGAACAATATGAAGAGAGAGATCAAGGAGTTTATCTCGAGGTTTTTAACTTGTTAACGTGTAAAAGCGGAGCGTTAAATACTAAAAGGTCCATTACAACCACTTGAGATTTCGGAATGGAAGTGGGAACACATTACTATGGATTTCGTTACGGGTCTTCCCAAGGTTTCTCAAGGTATAGATGCGATTTGGGTTATTGTTGATAGATTAACCAAGTCTGCCCATTTCTTGCCGATACATGAGACTTATTCTCTTGAACGTCTTGCTCGTATATACGTGAACGAGATTGTGAGATTGAATGGCATGCCAGTATCCATAGTTTTGGATCGTGACCCAAGATTCACTTCCAGATTTTGGGTTAGCTTACAGAAAGCTATGGGCACGGACTTACAATTCAGTTCAGCATATCATCCTCAAACGGGCGGACAATCAGAGAGGACTATTCAAACCCTTGAAGATCTATTAAGACTCTGTGTTCTAGATTTCAAAGGAAGTTGGGATAAGTACTTGCCACTAGTGGAATTCTCCTACAACAACAGTTATCAAGCAAGTATAAGCATGGCTCCATTTGAGGCGTTGTATGGACGAAAGTGTCGTTCTCCAGTATGCTGGGATGAGGTGGGAGAAGCAACGTTGTTGGGACCAGAGTTAGTATGCATGACTACAGAAAAGATCAAAATGATTCGACACATATTCACACTTCATAAGATCGACAAAAGAGTTATGCTGATCTTCATCGAAAGGACGTGGAATTTAATATTGGGGATCATGTACTGTTACGTGTTGCTCCATGGAAGGGAGTTACAAGATTTGGAAAGAGAGGAAAGCTCAATCCAAGATTTGTTGGTCCATTTGAGATTCTTGACCGAATAGGAAATGTGGCTTATAGACTCGCGTTACCTCCAAACATGTCCTGTGTTCATAATGTTTTTCACATATCTATGTTTCGTAAATATGTGAAAGTTTCAAACCACATTATTACGTTAGAAACAGACGAGATAGCCGAAGATTTAATGCACGAAGAGGTACCTGTTAAGATCTTGGATAGGAAAGAGCATGTCCTACACACCACGATTATACCACAAGTTAAGGTTTTGTGGAGAAACTATGCTGTTGAGGAAATGACATGGGAGTTGGAGTCAGAAATGAAAGTGAGGTACCCTCACCTTTTCGATACACCAGGTACGTACGTAAATTTCGAGGACGAAATTTTATAAGGAGGGGAGGTTGTAAGACCCCAACGTATTATAAATAAAATTGAATTTTCCTTTATTCATTATTCCAAATTAATAAGGGTTAATTTGATATAATGCTTTGATTATGGGTGAAATGTGAAAATTTTACAAAATAAGCAAGTGGTTACAAAATATTCTTTTTGTCGAGGAATATTCATTTGGTCGTGGAATATTCTTATTGTCGGGAATCTCCGTACGACGGCGCAGTCATTTGTGGTCCCCATAACGGAAAACAGTTGGATGAAAGAAATTGATAAAGATTAAGTTTTATAAATAACAGCGTAAATTGTTACTGTTAACACTGTTGGGTTACCTGGTGGTTAAAATACAGTAATATGTGTGGTTGAACAGTAGCACACGGTATTTCACAGTATTATTGAATTATTGATTCGTACGTAAGAAGACACTACTCAATAATTGTTACAGTAGTTACTATTCAATATTTTATTTTATTGATTCAATAATTGTTGCGTTGTTAGTTTATATTATTATTGTTTCAATAATTGTCACTGCACAATAGTTTCCATTATCAGATCAATAATTCATATTATTTGAATAATATTATTAGATAACATTATTGGCAATATCTAGAAAGTTCTGTCAAGGGGAGGTTAGGTCATCTAATTGCGCGCCAGTAAGGAGAAATCCTTATTGGAAAGCCCCCTCTTTCCTGGGAACGGCATGGTTGTCATAATTGTGATTCTGTAATATTATTTAAGAATAATTAATTATTAATTCATATGATAAGAAAATATTTATTTTATGTGGATATAATTGATGAATATATTATTTTATGTGGATATAATTGAAGGAATAAATGTGGAGGTGTTTTATCAGTATTTTTTCGGACTGGAAGTATTAAAAATCATCTGATTGTGGATTTCGAATATTTTATGTTGTGAATTTGGAAAAACTTTCTTTTACAAAGTTGTAGAGAATTCGATTTCAGGCAGAATGGACATAAAATTCTTATTTTTCTGATAAACAGTCTATTTTCTATGAATTGTTGAAGTTTCAGAAAATAAAATAATTTTTATTAAATTATAGGTGGGACCCACTTTTATTCAAACACATGTGGGCTGCTAATTTGGGTCAAGGATGGCTGGTGGCTGAATTGGTCTTTAGGCATACGTAGAAATGAGTTTTGTAATAATAATAATTTATTAATTTAGTCTCCTTTGGCGTTTTAGCATTTTCCTATAAATAGAGGGCTAAGTTAGAATTGAAAATCACACCAGAAACAAAGTTTTCTCCCTTTCTCTCTCTATATTATCGAGCATATTCTTGTGAGTATACTTTGAGTGTTGTTATACGATGCGAGTTTCTGTCAGCACTATACTGAAATTCAGTCAGAAGTGCGGTTATTTTGAGGTAAAGGATGTTATTTCTTTCGCAAATGATATTATTTTCTTCAATATCATTATGCCAAAATATTGGTTGAACTCTTTATCAAATTTAGAACTTGTTGTGTCGGGGTTACTATTCATGTATACGGCACTATTAACGTATACGGCACTATTCACGAATACGACACTATTCACCAAAAAATTAAAATTTTTCTTTTTGTCCAAGATGTCTATTTTGGCTACTATCTTTGATTGTATCCATGTTTTGATCGTTATTTTTGAATTCTGCTTCAAAATTGGTTATTATGGAGTTTTATTGATCTTGGATAAAACTGTTATACGAATCCCTAATATTTGTCCTTCTATCTCACTAGATTCGTTCTTAAAAATATTTTTTATCATCCTCAGTCCTTAATGATGGTATTATTAAATATCTTTGGCCTGTAGTGCAAAGATAAATGATTACTGATGAATATCTTTGGCCTGTAGTGCAAAGTTGAACAGGTGTTGAGATGAACATGACCAACCGGTGATATAAATGAATATCTTTGGCATGTAGTGCAAAGATGATTAAAGATGTATATTGATTGTTGTTACAGGGATAAAATATTGATGATGGACTCTTAAATATTAGAAGATAGTAGAATTCATCCTCTACGTGACTCTTCTAATGGATTGTTGTTTCCGCTGTATTTGTTGATCTAAAACTTGTTGTCGATTATATTTTATCAAATTTTTTTCCTGTTGAAGACTAACGATAATTTGTTGTATATTATCTTAGTCATAATGTTCTTTACCGGGCTAGTTGAGCTCACCCTTTTCCTTTTTGTTCCATTTTTCTTCTCAGGAGGTGAGAACATAACAGGATCGAGTCGGGGTATGGAGTGAGGTTTCTAGAAGATGTTTTAGCAGTCCTCACTATTTCTATAAAATAGTGTTTGAATAATTGTAATGAGGACTTATTTGCGTGTGGATATTGTCTAGAAGACAATATTTGTATTTAAACTCACAGTATGTATTGTCGTATTTCACACGACATTTGTATTATTGAAGTAGTTAGTTTGTTTTATGTACCATGTATTTGGAGACTCAGAATGGGTGTTGTATACCTGTTTTGGGGGAGTCACATTATTACCTATACGTTATAATTTTAGTACGTAAGGTTAAAGTATGAGAGAAAGAACTCAGAAGAAGTAAAAGAAGAGAAGAAGAAAGTTATAGAGAAAAAATTGAGAGAGAATTGGGAGAAGTCTAGAGAATTTGAGAGAATAATTGGGGAAAAGAATGCTTGATAATCAAAGGATAACCATCAACTTTTAGACAACAAAGGTATCATCTTACTCTTTTAAATGTTTTAAAGTTGTAGTTTTATTCTCTTCCAAAATCCTCTGTAAAAACTTTGTGAGGGTTGAATTAATTGTTGTATATAGTTTTATATGATAAATTGGTTGTTATGAAGTTGTTTTCATAAGTTTATAGATGAGTTATAGTAATTTAATTCATGTTAAGTATTTATTTGTGAAAGAAAACATGTTATAGTGAATTGGTATTAAAATATATGAATATGACTTAATTTAAAGTAAACATTGAGGTTTAATTCTTTGTATAATGTATTAATTGATTGTTGATTTTGAAAGTAGATTAATAAACTAAAACAAAGTATTTTGAATTAATTATTTTGGTTGAAAAACAAAATCACAGTGATGATTTTCACTAAAAATGTCAAAAAGTGAAGTTTTATCAAAAACAGTAAAAATTAGATGTTTAAAATTCGATGTTTATATTGCTATATGGGTAAAATCATGTTAAGAGTTCTTAATTTATGTTTGTGTGAAGTTTGTATATGTATTATGTGTTAATTCAGTCGTTAGAAAGTAGCTTGTAGGCCAAAATTGGCTTTGTCTATACTGTTGTCGAAGTTGGTCGCCGGGGACTGTAGTTCGGCGCCGCAACACGATCCCGCAGTACACTTCTCGCGCCGCAGCGCTAGCGTCACGCCGCAGCGCCAACGCCGCAGTGTAAATTGTAGCGCCGCAACGCGAGTTAGCAGAATGGTCAGACAGTGTGTTTTAATTGCACAAAGTCTAAAAAAGTTGTTAAATGAAATAGTATAACTGTTAAGATGTGATTTTGGTATTTCTATACTAAGAATGATCATATTATTAATAGTTAACGAGTTTTATTATTAATGTAATTTGATTATGTTATAAAAAAAATCAAACCATACATGATGTATATATAAAGTATTTGTAATGACTAATTATGTCATGATGATATGTATATAGGATATTGTGAATCGAATTTTTACGGTTTAGCTTATACGCAAGGCAAGTTCCTTACTCTACCTTGTTATTATTGTGCAAGTTTACTTACCCTATCTCAATTACAATTACGCAAGTTTCCTAAAATTTATTCTTATGTTGAGTAAGTTTCTTGTATCTAAGTTGTTTATGATGATGCAAGTTTTCTAAACCTTATTCTGATATTGAGCAAGTTATTCTTGTCTTTAACTTGTTATTTAGAATGCAAGTTTATATATTCTGATATACTAATGTTGAACAAGTTTTATCGTTCAATTTACTATTTGTTATGAATGCATAGTACTAAATTCTAAAATCCTTAGCTTATTATTGTTCAAGCAAGGTATGTTATGATTATTCATTGTTTATGCTCTTAGATTATTCATAAAGCATGACCTTATTATACAATGTTGATTTACTTATTGTTTGTTCCATAGCATAATATTATTACCTTTGTATTCAACTAATCCTTATTTGATGTTTGTTAAACCTAAATTACCTTGAAACTTATCCAAACCAAACTTACTTTGGTGCGGACTTGTATTCTAAATGATGTGATGAACAACTCTATTATTAGGGATAATTTACGCATAGCGTTGATGTAACAACCCGATATTTTCTATAAAAATTAAATCATAAATTTTGCATATAAATTTTTTATTATTATTTTAAGAATGAGGATTTGTACAAGATAATGTATGCATGTAATTATGTAATAAATAACAATATATTTATAACATGAATGTTTATAAATAATTTTATTTTAGAATTATTGATTATTATAAAGTATATTCTTATAATAATTATTTTTATAGCAGAAATGTTTTTATTAATTATTTGCTATGAAAATATGATTATATATTATTTACATAATATATGAAATGATTTTTAGAATTATTATAATAATTATTTATTTTATCATATGAATTTATGCAAGATTAATTAATTTAATTATTTTAACTTAATTAATAATGTTACATATGACCGATAAATCAGATATGGAATCCAAACTCTAATTTTGAAATTTTATCAATGGATAAGAATAATAATATAATAATATTATATTTTAATATTTCAGTACTATAATTATGTACTGTATGTTTGTGGATTGACAATGGTTTGTCAATTATGGGGTATTATGATAAAACCCTAATTTTACTGACAAACACTAATTTCGAAGTCAAATGAGACTTTAAAATCTGTTAAGTCAATATGTTATGTGATTCATGATAATTATAATTATTAATAATCAAGAGGAAACCCTAATTGTAAATTAAAACCCTAATTTCTTAAATTAGAAACCTTAAATAATAATTAGTTAATTTCTAAATGGAAACCCCAATTTAAAACTCAGGGTGAGTTCGACATTGTTATATAACTGTGTGATATGATGCATGCATGTTATGTATTATATAATTTTATATTGATTAGGTAAACCCTAATTAATATTTAGAAATATTAATTTCTAGAAACCCTAATATTTATTTTATAAACCCTAATTTATTTAAATTGTAAACCTTAATTGTTGATTGGGAAGCTTAATGCTAATTAGCGTATCTTAAACCTAATTAGTAAGGTGTTAAGTAATTAAAAACCTTATTAATTAAGAAACCTTAATTTTGTATTTTAGAAACTAAAATTTTATTATTTTATTTATTTATTTTATTTTATTGTGCAAACCCTAAATTGGAAATTCTAAAAATTATTTGTAAACCTTAAAATGGTCCAAACCTTAAACCCTAAGGGTCAAACCCTAAGGGTTTACCATATTACTTAATTGCCATTAAAATTAAATAATAAATGTCCAAAATTCCCTTTTATCACATTTGCTAATATGTTGAGTGTAAATCTTGCTATAATTTGAGTTGGTTACCAACTCTTGACTTCTTGTGACTGAAATTCAATGTATATCAGCCTCTACAAGTTAGCCACTTCATTACATGACATCTATATATAGAATCAAGAGAGAGAAATGCCATTTGTTAGCCCTTTTGTGCAACGAATACTCCATCAACTCTCTCTCTTCCAAAACCCACGAATTATGTAATATATCAGTCCCTAATGCAAGCCCCACGAATTCCTCTAACAAATCATAAGCCCAAATCCCAGAAATCAAAGCATAAAAGGTATAAACCCTAATCTAAAATTTCGAACCTTGATCCTCTGTTAAAAGTTATGTTTGAGTGTTAAGATATGTTGTATATATTGTTATTAAGTGATCTGGGTTGATAGATGTTGGATCCATAACATCTATAAGCTCAGATCTAGTATTTTTGCAAAAGCTGGAAATTTTTGTCTTTGTTGTCTGACATCAAGTGTCAGTCCTTGTAGATCTGTGCTTGTTTATTGGTTTTGTGTTTTAAAGGTTTGAAGTTTTTCTCTGTAATGTTGGTTGTATGCTGAAAGTGATGTCATGATCATTGAACGTATATATCAAAAGTTATTCACGGTCAAAGTCCATTGACCGAACACAAAAATCAGTTTTCTGGGAAACCCAGAAAACTGAAGAACGTGTTCGGGTAGTGATTTTGACCGGCCTGGAATTCGCTTCTGTTAAGCCGTTATGATGTGTAATGGTATTGATATTATAGCTTGACATGAGGACTACAAGTCCAGAACACGCGTGAACCTTAGAAAGCAATAGACCGAATATAGTGATCGGTCAAAATGCGTTGACCATTCAGTTTTTATTTCTGGGTAACCCAGAAGTTACCAGATGGGTCTGATAGCTTGTTCATGAGTCCCAATCTATTTAGTGTTATGTGATTTGTGTGTTTTGTCATTTTCGTGTTATAATATGTTGTATTTACTTCATTTGTAAATCTTTAGATCACCTAAAACACAAACATGAGCAAATTAATCGACGGTCAAAGTAGGCTTGACCGACTGCTTATGAAGATTTCTGGAAAACCCAGAAACCTTCAAGAGCGATTTTTCTGACAACGTTTGATCGGCATGTATCTATTGATTCTGATGTTGTTATATGTATTTTATGTATTAGATCTCTTGTTTTGCATATCCTTTACATACTGAAAGTGTTAGATCATGTAAAGCATACTTGAAGTGAACGTTATGATGATCGTAAGAAGGCAGTATGAACTGTTCTTCATTTCTAGAAAACCCAAAAATGAAGAACAACTCTGACAATGGATTTGAGGGCCTATAACTCTCTAATCATTTGTGTTATTTTCATGATATCGACTGTTAGTGGTATTATTACAGTTATATTACAATACCAACACATTACCAAGCCCAGAATCCTGATAACCAAAGATCTATAACTGGTCAAAGTAGGTACCTTGTGTACTGACATTGAAGATCTAGGTTTGCTGAAGAACACAATTAGCGACAGTTTTGTCACTAAAGCCACTTTTAGCGACATATAATTTCTTAAATTAATTATTTTAATTAAATAATTATAGAAAATTGGTTTTTAATTATTAAAAATACAAAATAAATTATTAAAAATTATTTAAGGTCCAAAAATTATATTTTAATTATTTTAAATATATTTCAAAAATATTTAATATTTTTGGAATATTAAAAGTATTTAATTTATTTAATTATAATATTAAATAAATTATTTAAAAATGATTTTAATACATAAAAAATCATTTAAAATTATATTATGGTATAAGAAAATAATTTAAGTTATTTTTGATAACTTTTAATATTTTGTGATGAATTTCCTTAATTAATTAATATTAATGGTAATTAAAGTTATTTAATAAATGTATTAAATAAATTATAGAAAATAGAATTAATGATTTAAAAATTATAGAAAAATTATTTAAAGGTTATTTAAGTTATAAAATATAACTTTTGATATTTTGTCATGAAAAATATTTTAATATTAAATGATATTAAATTTATTTAAAATAAATTAGTTTAAAAATGATTTTTATATTAGAAAAATCATTTTAAATGAAAATAAATAGTTTTAAAATATTTGAAGTTATAAAATATAACTTTTAATATTTAAAGGTAAATTTCATTAATTAATTATTATTAATGATATTAAATTTATTTAATAATTATATTAAATAAATAGTTTAAAAATGGTTTTATTATTTAAAAATCATTTAAAAAGGATATAAATGAATTAAAATATTTTAAGTTATAATTAATGACTTTTAATATTTGGATAAACAATACATTAATACTTTAATATTAATGATAATAATTTAAAAATGATTTTAATTCTTTTAAAAATCATTTAAGGGTAATATAAATACTTTAAAAGTATTTTGAGTTATTATAAATAACTTTAACATTTTGGCAATGGTTTCATTAATAGATTAATATTAATTAAATATTAATAATAATAGAATTATTTAATATTTAAATCATTTAATAATGATTCCGGTGCTTGAAAATTTATGATAAATTATAATAAATGTTTAACAATTAATATAAGTCATTTAAAAATAATATGACCGATACTTACAGATATTGAACTACAGGATAGAGTCTTAGACTCGATAATTACCTGATAAAGCCGTCGGTAGATCGACATATTTCAGAAATTGATCTGGACTTAGATAATTTGATTATATAAGTGTTTATTTGTGATTCAATGGTTGTGGAACATATGTAACAATGTGATTAGGTTATGTGCGGACTGAAATAAACAATGCTATGTGTTATAGTATGTTATTCTAATCGATCAAATGATCTTATTACTGATAGGTGTTACATAAAGATTGAACTAAGTTACGAACTGTAAGCAACACATCGGGCAAGTATCTTTCCTTTGCATTTCCTTTATGCAATGGACATGAGTAAGAAGTTTCAGAATTATATTATTATTATGCTATATTATTAACCCTATTGTGATATATTCTATATCCCCGATCATTGTTTATCAACATGTTAGTATATGGTAATTCAAATATATATTATGTTCGTTAATTTCTATATATGGTTATACAAGTGTCTCCACTTGGATAATCATTGTATTTAATCACATGTTGATATATATATATATAAAAGCCGTCTATGCTACTTGACCAGCTAGACACAGATCCAGAAATATAGTTGAATAAGATAAAACCCTTTTGTATCCAATCAAATTGTTTTGGTTCAGATTCCAGTCTAAGTATGAATATCCCGATCACGGGAAAACTTTTATGCGCCCAAGGCGGACAGAGTGAACGATTCTATCGTTCTTGTAATGTAGTATTGATCAATACAGGGCCCATGGGAAGTACAACCTAAAGCCCGTAAGTTATGACGGTTTGCAGATGAAGTTCTGTTAAACCTTATCGAAAACACAAAACAATGTTTATAGTATGTCGACTACCCTATATATAGAGTCTATACGTAGTTTCAAAATTTGGATATAGAATTGTTATGTTATGATTATCGGTTTAGTTTACTTCACAACTATAAATTCGTTGTAGAAGTGATGTACAAAAAAAACATTTATTTCTTTCAACTACTTATATTTCTAATTGTTATTACTTTCTGGGCACCCAAATGCTCACCCTTGCTTAAATTTAAATGTTTTCAGCTAGGCATGAACAACTTGAAGGTTCAGACAAGAACAAGTGACAAGGAAAGCAAACAGAACATGTTTAATGATATCTTTTGTAATAGTTAGACAATATATAGACAGTGATATGTATTATATACCGTGTAAAGAATTATAGTAAAGTTGCGTAATTGGGATTAGACTCTAATAAATGTAAGATAAGTTTGATTTTTATATTATTGTTATTATTATTAGTATTATTTTGCTCATAGAAATGGTATTGTGAAGAACCGAGTTCGGGTTTCAAGTACCTGAGTTTGGGGTCTTTACAGTTGAAATGTTTGTGCACAATTGTATGAAGGGCTGATCCCCCTAAGTACGAGGAGTCCCTATAGTCTTATGACTGTTAAAGTTTAAGTTAAAAGATTACTTATAACTATGGACATAGTTTGAGGTCTTATGACCCTCAGATATGTATTTCAGAATTGGTTTATCATCAATAGAGCATATTGTTCAGTTCTATTGAGCCAATTATTTGGCAATTATTGTAAAGTTTATTCATTGTCATTTCAAGTGAGCCTTGTTTGCTCACTCTTACTTATATAAATATTACAGCTAAATTTGAGAAGGTCGATGTACCTAGCATCGGTAAAGGAAAGAGAAAGATGAACACGTATTGAAGACTTGTAATCATGTTGATATTTTATTGTCAGACTTGATTTTAATTATTGTAATGAACTTATTAAATTTTTCCGCATATGATGTTTGTATTTGAAGGTTAGATAACCTGGGAGATTTTTATTAATGTAATCCTTTAATGGGAAGGTTTCTATTCAATTTTATTATGATTGGGTATTTAGACATGAATGTTATTATCAAGTGAACACCAAATCTTAAGGTAATGAAGTACCCGGATTTGGGGGTGTCACAGACGAGGTGGGTGAAGCAACGTTATTGGGACCGAAATTTGTATTTATGACTACGGAGAAGATTCTAATAATCCGGCATCGTTTAAAAATCTCACAAGATCGAAAAAAGAGTGATGATGACCCACGCAATTTTTAAGTGATTCAGTCCCTATCTAAGTCTCCAGCACCTCAAGATCAGATCATGGTGATCAGATTCAAGATCAAAACATCAAAGTTGTATAAACCCTAAATCTTAAAAAACTTATGATCGGATGTTAGATGTTGTTATTTGTTGGTTAGAAATGTGTCAAAGGGTGTTAAGTACTGATCTGGGTTGTTAGATCATGAATCCATAACATCTAGATGCACGAAATAAAGTTTTTAGGACTGATCTATGAACCCTAAATTTTTGTCTGACAACCGAATGTAAGGGCTCATAGATCTCTCTATGTTAAGTGTTAGTGGTGTTTGATGTTATAGATTTGTTCTATGTAGTAAGGGCTTTGCTCTGGATCTTGAAAAAAGCCCATATCATGTTTATATTGCAAGATTTAAGCGATCAAAGTTCGCTGACCATGCACAAAAAACTGGATTTCTTGGTAACCCAAAAACCCAGATTTTTCAGACAACGTTTTTGCAGGCTTTTGATTTTGCTGCTCTTTGATAGTCAGGTCATTTTTTTGGTTGGATCTTGTAGACTGACATGCAGGCTATACATATATAAGCCTTTACATTACCAAAATTAGAAACATAAATGATTATAATCGTGGTCACAGTAAGGTTGACGAAACTGCCTTATGAAGGTTTCTGGAAAACCCAGATCTTCAAGGAGCAGTTCTTGACCACTACTTTGACCGGTCACGATCTCTTAGATTTTTTGTTGTTATGATGATCTAATGTTATTGAATTGTACCTTGACATCTCTACTTCAAAGCAAGCTCAGGATGCATGTTACAAGGATCGAAAAGTAGGTACCATGGCAGCTCTTCATTTCTGGGTAACCCAGAAAATGAAGAACATGCCTGAAATAATATTTGGAGGTCTTTATCACTCTGTTGTGTTATGTTATGGACATGAAAGTTGCTGTAGGTTGTAGTGCTACATAAATACTATAATCCTAACCCAATTTTGAACCCAGAAACTTAAAGATCTAATAATTAGTGGTGGTCAAACTAGCTACCTTGCACTCTATCGATGAAGATCTGGGCAGGCTCAAGAACACTTAAGAACGCCTATAGCGACGTTTTTGTCGCTATAAGCCTCTTTAGTGACAGTTAATTTCTTATAATTAACTATTTTATTTAATAAATAAAAAAGCTATTTTTAAATATTAAAAATACATAATAAATTACTAAAAATTATTTTAAAGTCCAAAATGGGTTTTTAATTATTTTGAATATATTTCATTAATATTTAATATTTTTAGAATATTAAATGGGTTTAGTTTATTTAATTATAATATTAAATAAATTACTTAAAAATGATTTTAATACTTTAAAAATTATTTAAAATAATATTATGGTATAAGAAAATATTTAAGTTATTTTTAATGACTTTAATATTTTGTGATGAATTTCATTAAGAAATTAGTATTAATGATATTTAATTTATTTAATAAATATATTAAATAAATTATGAAAAAATAGAATTAATGATTTAAAAATTATATAAAAATGATTTAACTGTTATAAAAATATTTTAGGTTATAAATTATAAGTTTTGATTTTTTGTCATGAAAACATTAATATTTTAATATTAGTGGCAATTATCGGATAACGAATTTAACTGTTTAAAATTCATATAAATATGATTTTAAGGTATTAAAAATACTTTGATATATTATAAATATATTATATTATGATGTTATAATTTTTATTAATATTTAGTATTAAATAAATATTAATGATAATGGAATATTGTGGTATTTAAATTAGATAAATATGTTATTAATGATTGAAAAATTGTAATATATAAATGATAATAAATATGTGAAATTTATTATGAGACTTGGAAAATTATTTTGATTGATAATATAATTATCTAAGATAATTGTTAAGTGTTTAGGCAGAGTTTAATTGAACTTAAACTTGATATTTGTCCGATTAGGCAATCGGGATGTCAGAATTATACCGAACTCGACTCTGACTTTAAAAGTTTGACTTGATGTTAGGTTTTATGTGTTTTATAGATTGATAGGATTATGTGATAGTGTGTTTAGGTTATTTTAAATATTGTGATGATATTATTCTAATATTTGGAGATTTGTATTATTTATATTAGGTTTTCAGACAAAGCTAAATAAGTTACATAACGATAATCAGCGGATCATGCAAGTTTTTTTTAACTCGACCTCGAGTTGTTTTATTCAAATATACTTGTGGTTAATCATTGCTGAATGCCATGTCTATGAATTATTGATTCATACTTTGTGCATATTACATGTATTCATCAGGTATGCAAGGCTGATCACCTTCATTATCATTCGGTCCAGATATAATTGTTTATGTTCCATGTTTGTTCAGCTATAAAAGTATATTCATGCTATTTCTCAATTATGTTACAGAATTTTAGCCAGCTTATTGTGCAATTCTTTCCATCATGATATATCTTTAATTTATTAAACTTAAACTTGATGGGAAAACTTGTTACTCACCCTTGCTATATCATGATTAATATGGTAGATTAAGACGAATACAGGAAAGGATAAAGCCAAGTCCAGTTTTGGATTATATGTGCAGCTAAAAATGTAACAGTATTGTATGTTAATAACATTGTATGTTAGATATGTTATGAATTATGTATAAGTTAAGGTTACACAACCTTGGGAAATAGTGTGTAAAGTTTAGTGTATAAACAATTTATGTTTATATCTTCTGCAATAGTTATAGAATGATTGTACCAGATCCGCAGTGATTCGCGACGCGGATATGGGGACCTTACAACACATAAGGAAAACCATAAGCACCAATTAGTCATATATTTGACTTACGCATTGGTTTACTTAACTTTACTTCTTAGGGTTCGTGTTCTTGCAACATAAGTTTTCGCGACCAACTTTCATTATCGATTTACGGCTTCATGACATACGAAGATGTCTTGTGAGGGCCCCGAATCCGAGGTCCCGAATCACCGCGGATCCGGTTCGATCATTCTATACCACTATTACTATTTTGCGGAAGATATAAACATAAATTATTTATACAATAAAGTTTACACACTATTCCCCAAGGTCGAGTAACCTTAACTTAATACACAAATCATAACTTATTTAACACATAACATTATTATTATACAACTATTACAAATCTAATCGCACACATTAACTTTAAGCTGTAACTGTCTTTAACCTTTCCTTGTATCCGACGTGTTCGTCTTAATCTTCAATGTTTATCATGATATAGCAAGGGTGAGCATAAGGATTGCCCATCAAGTTTAAGTTTAATAATTTAACGATATATCATGATTGAAAGAATCTGAATAATAAGTTGGCTATAATTCAATAATATAATTATGAACTAGCAGGAATAAACTTTTGACTGAACAAGTATATAACATGAACAAATATATCTAGACCGAAGGGTAATGAAGGTGATCAGCCTTTAATACCTGACTTATACATACAATATGTATAGAGTACAATTCTACATTGGCAATCAACAATGATTATCCATAAGCATATCTGAATGAAACAACTCTTAGTACTGTTAAGTAAAAATAAACTTGCATGAACAGTTGATTACTGCTACGCAATTTATAACGCTTGATCCGAAGACCTAATATTAGTAATATAGATCTCCAATATTAGAATAATAATGTCAGGCTGCACCTACATAACATCACGTACTAACAAATAACATCACATAAGACAGAACAAGGATAGTCAAGCTATGTCAAAAAACTCGCGTATGAAGTTTCTGGGTTTTTCCAGAATTTTGACAAAATAGACGGTCAATGCTTGTTTGACCAAGATTAAGTTTCATTATGGGCACAATATAGGCAATATAAAAGCTTGATGTTATAGTCCTTATACTAGACTATAAGTCCATTACACAAACATGGCCAAATCACCTGTCAGTAGCAAGATCCGAAGCCTTGAAAACCATGTCAGACCGGTTCTGGGTTTCTGGGCTGCCAAGAACCCAGTTTTCATGAACGGTCAATGACCTTTGACTGCTCATAAGTTACGATCTAGACATGCTATGACTTTGTTTCAAGTTTCAAAACAAAGACCACATAAACATACTACAAGTTTAAAACTTAAAACAACACAAATCATTAACATAGAAAGATCTAAGGCGTCTGACATTCGGTTGTCAGACAACATTTTTCTAATTTTCCAGATTTGAGAAATCTTTAAATTCGAGCACTTGGATGTTATGGATCTGGGTTCTAACAACCCAGATCACTAAATGACATCTTAATACATAACTTTAACAAATCAACAACATTTAACATTAAATCGTAATATTTTAAAAATTAGGGTTCTTACGTTCTTATGCTTTGATTTTTGATTTTTGATCTTTGATCTGTTATTGGAAAGCTGAGAGAAAATAAAGTCTTAACTTAATACTCATATTCATTCTCAATCTTGAAATTCTAGAGAGAGAAAAGTTTTGGACAAAATGAAAAGTAAAGTGAGACTTTTCTTACTTTTGATCTATATAAATGGTGTATGCAATGAATCTCGGCTGATAAAGGGCTGATGTGAAACCCCAAATTTTCTGAATAAAGATGTAATTTTCTCGAAATATTTTTTTAAATATTATGGTGTGGATTTGATATAATGTTATAGTTGTGGGTAAAATTTATAAATTTTGCAAAGTATACAAGTTGTTGTATAATATTCGATTGGTCAGGGAATATTATTTTTGTCGGGGGAATATCCGTATGACGGTATAATCATTGGTGGACCCCACAACAAAATTATTGTCTGATTGAGAAAACGACAAAAATATTTTTATAAAAATAACGGCGAAAGTGTTATCGTTAAAACTGTTGAACTACTCCATAGTAAAAGTATAGTAATATGTGTGGTTGCATAGTTGCACACAGTATTGAGTATTGATGCTTACGTAAGAAGTCACTCAGTTATACTTAATTTTTGCTACAATATTTTTGCATCATATCTCTCATATTATTGATTCAATTATTGTTACAGTATCATCTGCATAATATGATATATTATTAAATCAATAATTGAGACGGCAAAGTTATTCATATTATTATTTGCAATATTGACAATGTCTAGAAGTTCTGTTAAGGAGAGGTTTGGTCACCTAATTGTCCGCTAATAAGGAAAAATCCTTATCGGAAAGCCCTCTCTTTCCTGGGAACGACCTGGTTGTGAAATATTATGAGTTATAATATTAATGATGAATAAGTTCGTGTTGATTAAAGATGAAATTGATTGTTCCATTGTGTTGGGATTATTAGTGTTAGTAGAAATTGATATTTATTTCGATAATAATTGATGTCTGAAGGTTATATTGACCAATCAGGTATTCGGGGCACTTTTCGTTTCAGAGTACTATTCACAGATTACTATTCACTCGATTACTATTCACTCTAGTATTGTTCACTCAGGTATTTGTAACACTTTTCATGTTAGAGTACTATTCACGGGTTACTATTCACTCTAGTATTGTTCACTCGGGTATTTGGGATACTTTCTATGTCGGGGTACTATTCATGGGATACTATTCCCGAAGTAATATTCACGAGGTACTATTCACCCAAAAAATATATTTCTTTTCGGTCCAAATCATTTTTGGGTACAATATTATTCCATGAGAAGATGTGATAATTTTTCAGACTGTTGGTTGCAGTTATAATAGTAAATCAATATGGATCACTGGTTGAAGATATAATAGTAAATCAATATGGACCGCTGGTGGAAAGTTATAATAGTAAATCAATATGGATCGCTGGTTTAAAGTTTTAATAGTAAATCAGTATGGACCGTTGCTTTAAGTTTTAATAGTAAACCAATATGGACCGTCCATTTAAAAGTAAAATCAAACTGGACCGTTCATGAATTATTTACTATTCAGTCAATTCTCTTATAAATAGAAGCTCATTCCTTCATTATTTCTTACGAATTCACTGAAACTATATAGAGAGAAACTATAGAGAGAAAGAAGAAAAGTATTCTGCTATTTCACTATTCCAATATCCAGTTTCTTCTAAGGTAAGGGATATTATTTGTTGTACTTGTAAAAGATATTATTTGTTGTACTCGTAAGAGGTATTATTTCTTTTGTATTCATGAAGAGAACTTCTGTTATTCCATTCTTTATTATTATGTTGGAATAACCTATATATGCGAAGTACCACATACATGGTTAAATTCTTCAGTTATTCCATTCTTTATCTATGTGATCTATCGCATGCCTGGTGAATTCTGTTGTTATTACATTCTTACTATTTTGTTGGAATAACCTGTTTATGTGAAGTACTGCATACATGGTGAAATTCTTCTAATATTCTGTTCTTTATTATTCTGTTAGAATATCATGTCTGTACGTTTACGCCGAACCTGGTTCCATTATTTATTATTCTATCGGAATATCTTGTCTGTACTTTTACGCCGGACCTGGTTCCATTATTTATTATTCTGTCAGAATATCATGTCTGTGTGTTTACGCCGGATCTGGTTCCATTATTTATTATTCTATTGGGAATAAACTGTCTGTGCAGTCTATCACACGCATGATGAATCCTTCTGTTATTCCATTCTTTATTATTCTGTTGGAATAACCTATCTATGTGGATTACCATATGCATTGTGAATGATCCTTCGTATTCATTCCTTATTAAATTGTTGAAATGATCTGTCTACGTGGATTACCGCATGGCGGGCGAAAATCCATTTGCAGTTTCATATATTCTATTATACTCAGTTGGTTAAAGCTTTGGCTTCTATACTCCATGAAATTAGTGGAATATCCTTGATATTTGCACTTCATCCAGTATCTTTTTCATGGAAATATTCTTCTGAGAATTATTGAATTTTACACTACAAAGCAGTATCATGTTGATAATTTGGACGTTATTGGTTCCTAGATAAATTAATTTATAAATCTTTAAAATTTATTCTTGAACTTGTTTTATTGAATTATTATGTTATTGTCATTGTCATCATCATCATGCTTATATTGTGATGAAAGTCATCTTTGGCTTATGTGCGTAGATGAACTTGGTATGATTATGACCAGGGATTATTCGGTATAATCATGACCGTAATGTGACGAATGATGTGGTAAAAGTTCTCATTGGCCTGTAGTTCATTGGTGGATAGTTGTTAGTTTGATTATGACTAGAGATTATTCAGTATAGTCATGACCATTGATGATTACATGAATATCTTTGGTCGTGGAGAAGGGATGATTCGATTTTATTTATTAAGCTGAGTCTCATCGATAAAGTTGATAAAAACTTTTTAAATCATAGAAGATAGTAGATTTATACCTTATTTGACTTTTCTAATGTTTAACTTGATCCGTTGCAGTTAAACTTGTTGTCTATTATATTCTATCAGTTAAACATTGTTGAAGGCTAATGATAATTTATTCTTCAATATCTTAGTCATAATATTTCTTACTGGGCTAGTTGAGCTCACCCTTTCTTTCACTTTTCTCTTCAGGAAATGAGAACGTAGTTGGGAAAAGTCGGGGAACAGAGTGATGGTCCTAGATGGTGCATTAGTAGTCCCCACTATTCTGTGAAATAGTGTGATAATAAATGTAATGAGGACTCCATTGAGTGTGGATATTGTCTAGATGACAATATTTGTATTAAAACTCACAGCCTATGTTTTGTCGTATTTTACACGACTGTTGTATAATTAAGTTGTATTTGTATTCAGTACCTTGTATCTGGCGACTCAAGATGGGTGATGTATACCTGTTTTGGGGGCGTCACTGTAGGTATCAAAGCTTAGCGATATGATCCCTGGCTGAGATGTGAGACAAGAACTAGGAGGGGAGAGACGAGGAATTGCTTCACTAGTATGACCTATCTAAGTTTATTTGGTATTTAATTGGTCGGCCAGAGTATAGGGATAATATGTGACATGTTAATTAACCCTTTTTTTATGGCAGTATTTAAAAATGGCATCCGAAAATGTTGGGATAAGCAATGAAGCACATGAGACCGTTGAGTCACCAACGATCAATATCTAGAATAATGTGCAGCAGGAAGACAATAATCCTCAGGTAAACAATAACACCGATGAAATGATGAACGATGGGATGTTCAGAGGCTTTATGCAATTCATGTAACATCGGGTGAGAGAGACTCTTGTTCATAATGCAGGTGGAAACAATCACAACCCACGGTCGATCACCGCTAAGCAGTGCAAGGAGCTGGGACCACCTGAGTTTTTAGGAAAGCCAGAACCACTTAAGGCGGAGACGTGGTTAAAGCAGATCACCAAGATATTTGATATATTGGGATGCTCCGAGGAGCAAAAGGTTCCCTTTGCTACCTTTATACTGCGTGAAGAAGCTGATTATTGGTGAGAATCTGTAAAACGTACCCATCCTGACGCACTCAAAATGTCTTGGGAGAAGTTCCAAGAGCTGTTCAACGACAAGTACTTTCCCGAAAGTATTCTTCACATGAAGGAGGTGATGTTTATCAAGTTGGAACAAAATAATATGGCCGTGTCGCAGTATGAGGCTAAGTTTGCCGAGTTATCCCGATTTGCATCCCATTTGGTCAATAATTAGGAATGAATGAGGCGAATGTTTCTAAGAGGTTTGAAACCTGATATACGTCAATACCTAATCTCTCATAAACTTTGTTTATATTCAGATTTTATGAATAGGGCTCAGTTATTGGAGCGCGATAATGATTCAGCACAACCAAAAGGCAACGACCAACAACGCGATAATAAGCGTATCGGTGGCAATGACCATCGGAATAATGATAACCATCGTGGGGGAAATTATCAAGCCAAGAATGGTAACTACTTCGGTGGTAATCATGGCAAAGATAATAGAAGTGGAAATTTCAAGAAGAGAAGGTTCAATAATGATGGAAAGACAACAACACCAGCACCTGTTAAGGAAGGAGAACGACTGTCATTCGTATGCTTCAAATGCGGAGGGGAGGGATATATCATTCGAAACTGCGTGAAGCAGTCCAAAGCATGTTAGAATTATGGAAAAGAAGGTCACCTAGCCCGATTTTGTTGTGCAAGAAATTCAAGTACCGCTGGGACGGTGGTACCAAAGGCGGATACGGATAAAACAAAGTCGGTGATTTCAAGAAGAGCGTTTTTCGTGACTTCTCAAAAAGTGAGTGACCCGAACGAAGTTAGCACAGGTTAGTTAATTATAAATTCTTGCCAAGTCTATACCTAATTTGATACCGGTTCTACCTATTCGTTTATATCTCTTGCTTGCGCTCAAAGTTTCAATTTGACTTCGAAGAAATTAGACTTTGACTTATTGGTTGAAACTTTGATAGTAGAAACCTTCATTACCTCCACTGTTTATAGATCTTGTTGATTCAAATCGACACTTTCACGTTACCTATCGATCTTATCTCTTTGAAAATACTTGCATTTGATGTGATTTTAGGACTAGATTGGTTAACTACTCATCATGCTTTTCGAGGTTGTTAGCTTTCATATTCCTAACCAACCTGTTATGCGAATTCAAGCAACCAAACCACTAAAGTTAATCAATGTCATATCAAGTCATAAGTAAAGAGCCCTGAGCCTTTCGCTGGTGACTTCCTTGTATGGAATGCACCGAAGCCGAACTTTTCGTAGGGGACACTGTGAATAATGGTGGCAAGTTGATAGGTATCAATGTGACGTGCTATCCAAGTCTTGGATGAGAGTCACAGTTTTGAATGATATTTCTATTGTTAATAAATTTCCTGACGTGTTCTTGAAGACTTCTTAGCCTACCCTAGAGCGTGAAATCGAATTGGGTATTGACCCCCAATACAAAACCCATTTCTAAAACCCACAAATATTTTCCTCACCCAAAACAAACGTGTAATGTGATAAAGACGTTGGCTCGAGCTGTTAAATATTATGATCGTACCATTCAATATCATCGTGGGAAAGCGAACGTGGTAGCTGACGCGTTGAGTAGAAGATCGTATGCGTTTACGAGTGTGATGTTGTTAACACAAAGACCCATTTCGTATAACTTACAAATGATGGAGATAGAGTTAAAGACTCTTGGGACCCACGTGAAGATAACGAATATATGATTAAAATAGACTTTAATTGATAAAGTTAAAGCTGCTCAAGCTACATACTCAGAGCTGTTGAATGTGAAGAAGAAGGTTCAAGAGGGCGTTATTCTAGAAGCAATAATCGATGAAGAGAGGAAATCTTAACCCTCGATTTTATTGGCCCATTTGAAATCCTTGATCGAGTAGGAACTATGTCCTATAGACTCTTTTTACCGCCAAGTATGTCACATGTTCCTAACGTTTTTCACGTATCGATGTTACGTAAATATGTGGACGACCCGAACAATATTATTGAATTAAAAATAGACGAGATAATAGAAGATTTAACGTATGAAGAGATACATGTTAAAATCTTGGATAAGAAGGATCATATTCAACACTCAAAGGTTATACCTCAAGAATTAGAATCTGAAATGAAGTCATGGTATCCTCATCTCTTCGGCATACCAAGTATGTACGTAAATTTTGAGGGCGAAATTTCATAAGGAGGGGATATTGTGAGACCCCAAATTTTATGAATAAAGATTTAAATTTCTCGAAATATTTTTTTAAATATTATGGTGTGGATTTGATATAATGTTATAGTTGTGGGTAATATTTATAAATTTTGCAAAGTATGCAAGTTGTTGTATAATATTTGATTGGTCGGAGAATATTCTTTTTGTCGGAGAATATCCGTACGACAGTACAATCATTGGTGGACCCCACAACGAAATTATTATAGGATTGAAAAAACGACAAAAATATTTTTATAAAAATAACGGCGAAAGTGTTACCGTTAAAACAATTGAACTACTTGGTAGTAAACTAGAATAATACGCGTGGTTGCATAGTAGCACACGGTATTGATTATTGATGCTTACGTAAGAAGTCACTCAGTTATACTAAATTATTGCTAAAGTAATTGCTGCATCATATCTCTCATATTATTGATTCAATTATTGTTACAGTATCATCTGCATAATATGATATATTATTAAATCAATAATTGAGGCAACAAAGTTATTCATATTATTATTTGCAATATTGACAATGTCTAGAAGTTCTGTCAAGGAGAGGTTTGGTCACCTAATTACGCGCCAATAAGGAAAAATCCTTATCTGAAAGCCCCTTCTTTCCTGGGAACGACCTGGTTGTTAAATATTATGAGTTATAATATTAATGATGAATAAGTTTGTGTTGATTAAAGATGAAATTGATTGTTCCATTGTGTTGGGATTATTAGTGTTAGTGGAAATCGATATTTATTTCGATAATAATTGATGTCTGGAGGTTATAATGACCAATCGGGTATTCGGGGCACTTTACGTGTTGGAGTAATATTCACAGGTTACTATTCACCCGATTACTATTCACTCTAGTATTGTTCACTCGGGTATTTGGAACACTTTTTGTATCAGAGTACTATTCATGAGTTACTATTCATGGGTTACTATTCACTCTAGTATTGTTCACTCGGGTATTTGGGACACTTTTCGTGTCAGGGTACTATTCACGGGGTACTATTCCCGAAGTACTATTCACAGGGTACTATTCACCTGAAAAATATATTTCTTTTCGGTTTAAATCATTTTTGGGTACAATATTATTCCATGAGGAGATGTGATAATTTTTCAGACCGTTAGTTGAAGTTATAATAGTAAATCAATATGGATCGTTGGTTGAATATATAATAGTAAATCAATATGGACCGCTGGTGGAAAGTTATAATAGTAAATCAATATGGATCTCTGGTTTAAAGTTTTAATAGTAAATCAGTATGGACCGTTGCTTTAAGTTTTATTAGTAAACCAATATAGACCGTCCGTTTAAAAGTAAATCAATATGTACCGTTCATGAATTAGTTACTATTTAGTCCATTCTCCTATAAATAGAAGTTCATTCCTTCATTATTTCATACGAATTCACTGAAACTATAGAGAGAGAAACTATAGAGAGAAAGAAGAAAAGTATTCTACTATTTCACCATTCCAATATCCAGTTTCTTCTAAGGTAAGGGATATTATTTGTTGTACACGTAAGGGATATTATTTGTTGTACTCGTAAGGGGTATTATTTCTTTCGTATTCATGAAGAGAACTTCTGTTTTCAATTCTTTATTATTATGTTGGAATAACCTGTATATGCGAAGTATCGCATACATGGTGAAATTCTTCTGTTATTCCATTCTTTATTATTCTGTTGGAATAACCTATCTGTGCGGTCTATCGTATGCCTGGTGAGTTCTGTTGTTATTACATTCTTACTATTCTGTTGGAATAACATGTTTATGCGAAGTACCGCATAAATGGTGAAATTCTTCTAATATTTCCTTCTTTATTATTCTGTCAGAATATTCTATCTGTGCGTTTACGCCGGACCTGGTTCCATTATTTATTATTCTGTCAGAATATCTTGTCTGTGCATTTACGCGGACCTGGTTCAATTATTTATTATTCTGTCGGAATATACTGTCTGTGTGTTTATGCCGGACCTGGTTCCATTATTTATTATTCTGTTGGGAATAACTTGTTTGTGCAGTCTATCGCACGCATGATGAATCCTTCTGTTATTCCATTCTTTATTATTTTATTGGAATAACATGTCTATGTGGATTACCACATGCATGGTGAATGATCCTTCGTATTCATTCCTTATTAAATTATGGAAATGATCTGTCTACTCCATGAAATTAGTAGAATATCCTTGATATTTGCACGTCATCCAGTATCTTTTCATGGGAATATTCCCCTGAGCATTCTTGAATTTTACTCTACAAAGCAGTACATGTTAAAAATTTGGACGTTATTAGTTCCCGGATAAATTAATTTATAAATCTTTAAAATTTATTCTTGAACTTGTTTTATTGAATTATTATGTTATTGTCATTGTCATCATCATCATGCTTATATTGTGATGAAAGTCATCTTTGGCTTACGTGCATAGATGGACTTGGTATGATTATGACCAGGGATTATCTGGTATAATCATGACCGTAATGTGACGTATGATGTGGTAAAAGTCCTCATTGGCCTGTAGTTCGTTGGTGGACAGTTGTTGGTATGATTATGACTAGGGATTAATCGGTATAGTCATGACCATTGATGATTATATGAATATCCTTGGTTGTGGAGCAGAGATGATTCGATTTTATTTATTAAGCTGAGTTTCAGCGATAAAGTTGATGAAAAACTTTTTAAATCATAGAATATAGTAGATTTTATACCTTACTTGACTCTTCTAATGGATTACTTGATCCGTTGCAGTTAAACTTGTTGTCTATTATATTCTATAAGTTTAACATTGTTGAAGGCTAATGATAATTTATTCTATATTATCTTAGTCATAATATTTCTTACTGGGCTAGTTGAGCTCACCCTTTCTTTCACTCTTGTCTTCAGGAAATGAGAACGTAGCTGGAACTATCGGGCAAAAGAGTGATGGTCCTAGATGGTGCATTAGTAGTCCTCACTATTCTGTGAAATAGTGTGATAATAAATGTAATGAGGACACCATTGAATGTGGATATTGTCTAGATGACAATATTTGTATTACAACCCACAACCAATGTTTTGTCATATTTTACACGACTGTTGTATAATTAAGTTGTATTTGTATTCAGTACCTTGCATCTGGCGACTCAAGATGGGTGATGTATACCTGTTTTGGGTGCGTCACAGCTGAAGTCTGAGATTTGTATCACATGCTAGGGCTAGGGTTAGTCACCAACCAATAATATTGCTAGATTTACACTCCACCACATTAAAGAATGCAAAAATGGCAAAATAGTCTTTTAGCATTTAATTTTAATGGCATTTTAGTAAATGGCCAAACCCTTAGCGTTTAGGGTTTGGGTTAGGATTTAGGGTTTGAACCTTTTAGGTTTTAGAAATAATTTCTAGAATTTTTAAATTAGGTTTTCAAAAAATAAAATTAATATTTGTAATATTATAATTAGTATTTTTTAATTATATTAAAATTTCTTAATCATAATCTAAATCTTGCTAATTAGGATTAGTATTTCCTAATTAAAATTGCTAATTAAGCCATTAGGGGCAAAATGGTCATTTGCGTTTATAACCCAAAAATTAGGGTTTCTAATAGAAAAAATATAATTTTCTAATTTAGAAATTAGATTTCGTAATTAGATTAGAGTTTTCTAATTACTATAACTTTAAAAATTAGGATTAATGTTTCCTAATTAAGAATTAAAATTACCTAATTACAAATTAGGGTTTCAAATTAAACAAAATAGGGTTCCTAATAATTAGGGTTTTTAATTATTAGAATTTCTAATTAATGAATTAGGGTTATCCCTAATTAAGTTTGTGATTAATACAAAAACTATATACGTTGTACTTAAATCCCTAATTTAGGATTCCTATATACCGAATTAGTGTTTTTAAATTCCCGAAACTAAAATTAGGGTTTCCAGAACCGGTTTCTAGGGTTTCTTATAATTCGCTAGGTTTTTTTTAACCGAACGTCGACGTTCTTAATATATACTTAGGGTTTGTCACATATATCGTTTATATGGTCAACCCTTGACCCTTAGCCACATTTTGAATATATAAATGACCATATACACGGAACATAAACACGTGTACACTTAATCCTGAATAATTCACCTAAATCCTTCACAGAATTTTGAAATCCTCAAAATTCTATCTTAAAAATATCAAACGCATACACTTATTTTATTTCTAGGTTCTAATTTTGAACCTTAAATCAATTAAAAAAAATTTAAAAAAATTTCAAATTCTCGAGTTGTCACATTCACCCCTTCTTCTAAAAATTATGTCCCCGAAATTTACCTTACACCTTACACCATACCTTCTCATCATCACATGCTACCCAATACATTCCTCACAAGAATTAAAAATTTTCAAATTCTGCTTAAGGCTTTTACAGACTATTTTCTGTCATTTTCGCAAACGTTATATGGAAATTCATTCGAAAACCGTATTAACTTACAGGCATAGTGGGTAATTAGCCCGATATACCCTGTACTTATAAAGTACTTCTGGTCTGATCTGTTTCTCGTATCCGCCTTGGGCGCATAAACTCTTACCTCAGTTTTATTGGATTCCACACCAAAATAATTTGGTTTGGCAAATTTCTTTCAATGAACACTTAGAGTTTTCATAAATGTTTGTCTAGCTTAATCAAATAGTATAGACTCATATCAATAATTCAATTTAATCGAATTATTTAGGTGTAGCCAAACCCCGTTGGCAAATTAAAATTTTTGAAAATATTTTTGATAATGACGCCATTATGCCGTACTGTATTAACAGCCCTTTTGAGGATGCCGTCATTATATGACTTTGTCATAACACATCATACAATAATAGAATAACGATTTTAGATCAAATTCACACTAAGTATTCTTGTATTTACAACTCCATCAACTTTTTATCATCTCTACACCAGGTTACATGATACATAACTGATAAATAAAATATATTTTGATATTTCAAATCATTTGCGTCTAGCTGAAATAAGTAGCATAGACTATACTTTAAACCGTTTCAAAAATGATTACGAGTCTACATATATATATATATATATATATATATTAATAGCACATAGTGCTTATTTAGCTTGATGTCTAAATTTCAAAGTCTAGCATAGCTAGGAGTTTTGGAAAACTTATGTCTCCACTAATAATCATTTGCTTAACAATCTATCTATTCCTATAATCTTTAATACTCTGTTTGCACATAGTTCTACCCAGTTCGTCAAACCACACTTATGAGTTCATTTACTTGCCACAATCATATGAGTTCAAGAACTTGTCCTAGTCAGACCTTTGGCGTCCATTCGTTGAGGGGTTCATAAATATTTCATATAACTATTAGTTAAGAGTGTCATATAAGTATGAGTTTTAAGAACTCGTACTTAACCTGATATCCTCTACATATGACCTATCTATCTGTTCTACACATGAGAAAGGAATCACCCTCTTAACATGCATATAGCAAATAGCGCGACACATACATCCCAATAATTATACTAACTCCATTCTCTATACGAATTTTATTTAATCTGTATTCATAATCCTTTCCTGAATCTGTACCAATTCATAGTACAACTGACACCTAGCAATCTTGCTGTAAACTTTTCAATCATTCACTTGATCATTCTCCATATTATAACATTATTCGATTACGGGGTGATCTCATCGTATATATTACGATTCATTTCTATATCTTAATCGTTTTCTTTTACGATCTCCTATCATTGTACTTTTAGTCTTTTAGACTGTATGTATTCATCATTACTGTTCAACTTTATTATAAGAGTTATGGAACTCTGTATCTTTTACCCCCACCGAAATTCGTCTTTGAATCTTACCGATCAACTAACTCTATTTGAGTTAGTACTTATCCTAATCACTGCGGTTATTAGTCTCAGGTATTCCTACCTAAGGTTCATAACCTACAGCTCTGATACCAACTGTGAGGCCCCCGAATCTGAGGTCCCTAATCACCGCGGATCCGGTTCGATCATTCTATACCACTATTACTATTTTGCAGAAGATATAAACATAAATTGTTTATACAATAAACTTTACACACTATTCCCAAGGTCGAGTAACCTTAACTTAATACATAAATCATAACTTATTTAACACATAAAATTATTATTATACAACTATTACAAATCTAATCGCACACATTAACTTTAAGCTGGAACTGTCTTTAACCTTTCCTTGTATCCGACGCATTCGTCTTAATCTGCAATGTTTATCATGATATAGCAAGGGCGAACATAAGGATTTCCCAGCAAGTTTAAGTTCAATAATTTAACAATATATCATGATTGAAAGAATCTGAATAATAAGTTGGCTATAATTCAACAATATAATTGTGAACTAGCAGGAACAAACTTTTGACTGAACAAGTATATAACAAATATATCTGGACCGAAGGGTAATGAAGGTGATCAGCCTTTCATACCTGACTTATACATGCAATATGTACAGAGTACAATTCTACATTGGTAATCAGAAATGATTATCCATAAGTATATCTGAATGACAGAACTCTTAGCAGAGTTATGTAAAAACAAACTTGCCTGAACCGTTGATTACCGCTACGCAATTTATAACGCTTTATCCGAAAACCTAATATTAATAATATAGATCTCCAATATTAGAATAATATCATCACAATATAATACTATTATATATATATAGATATACATAGAATAACCTAAACACATAACATATAACACATAACCCTATCAGTTTATAACACATATAAAACCTAACCTCAAGTCAAACTATTGCAATCAGAGTTGAACCCAACACAAATCTGACATCGCGACTGTGACGCCCCCAAAATTGGTCCATTTCATCCAACCTATTCTGAGTCGCCAAATACATGGTACAGAAAACAACTACAGCTTTATTACAACAATTGTCGTGCAAAATACAACAACACATATGTTGTGAGTTTGGATAGAAATATATACCAACTTTTACTCTCATCCCAACCTTGGATAACACGTCACAATGACACCTTACATAAAGGTATAGTCAAAAACTGTTTTAGAAATTAAAATCTTTGGGAAGTGCTCAAGGAAACCTTCGTACATGGGAGGCCATGCGTCTAGGTTATGATAGATATCATATGGCCACAAAATTATCCTTGGTTGACCCAATATACCCCAATGAAAAATGAGAAGATTACTATCATATTCTTCCCAAAGATATTCAACAACAGGTCATCTTTGTATTACAAGCCAAAGATATTCATCATAAATCATTCATCTTTGTACTACAGGCGAAAGATATTTAGTTATATCATCATTTAGGACAGAGGATGATGAAAAATATTTTAAAGAAAACGAATCCAGTGAAACAAAAAAATAAATATTAAGGATTCATATTTCAGCAATTCCATGTCCAAAAATACCTCATAAATAATCATTGTGGAGTAAAATTTAAAAATGATGAAAATATGGATACAATCAAAGCTAGTATCCAGAATAGATATTTTAGACAAAAAGAAGAAAATTGTATTTTTCGGTTAATAGTGCCGTATTCGTGAATAGTGTCGTATACATGAATAGTAACTCCGACACCAAAAGATAGAAATTTCACAAAAAAATCATCATGCTTCGTGAATAGTACTCGTGAATAGTACTCGTGAATAGTAACTCGTGAATAGTAACTCATGAATAGTAAATTATAAATAGTAACTCGTGAATAGTAACTTATGAATAGTAACTCCGACATGAAAAAGTTCCAAATTTGATAAAAAAAACTTCAAATCAATATTTCGGCATAATGATATTGAAGAAATAATATCATTTATGAAGAAAATAATCTCCCTTACCTCAGAAAGAATAGTACTTCTGACTGGAATACTGGATATAGTGCTAAAAGAACTTGCACCGTATAGCAATACTCGAAGTACTAAAATACTCACAAAAATACACTCGATATATAGAGAGAGAAATCTTTAGTTTCTGGTGTGATTTTCAATTCTAACCTAAGCACCCTATTTATAGGAAATTTCTTAAAACACCAAAGTAGAAAATTTAATAAAATAGAATAATTATTAAAATTTGTCTACGCCAACCTTTGAATTCAGATTTCAACATGCTTAACAACACATGAGCCCACCAACCAACCACAAAAACGTTTTTCTTTTAAAACAAATTTAAAACTTTTAAAAAATAATTATTTCAGAACTTCAAAACTTCAATAATTCATAATAAATAGCTCTTTTATCAGAAAATTTGAATCTCACGACTTTTTATAGGAAATTCAATTCTCTAAAACTTTGTAGAAGAAAGTTTTTCCAAATTCCAGATAGAAATTAACCGAAATCCATAAACGGGCAATTTTACAGGCTATAATCAAATTTCAGTCAAGAAATGGGCCCACAGACATGTTTAACATGTTTTAAATAACTTTTGTAATAAAAATACTCTTCCTCCTTATATACTCATATATACCACATTTATTATAAAACTATCACCATTATTATATTATGAAAATATAATAATAAATTATTTTATCAGAAAAGATAAAATATCATTTTTCAACAATTGTCATTTTAAAAATTTTCTCCATCTATATCCACATAAAATAAATATTTTCACCATCATATAAATCAATAATTAATTATTCACAAATAATATTACAGAATCACAGTACTGGCAACCAGGCCATTCCCAGGAAAGAGGGGGCTTTCCAATAAGAATTTCTCCATACTGGCGAGCAATTAGGTGACCAAACCTCTCCTTAGACAGAACTTTCTAGACATTGCCAATAATGTTTCTAATAATATTATTCAGATAAAATAAATTATTGCTTCGATAATGGAAAATACTGTGTAGTGACAATTATTGAAACAACAGTAATATAAAATATCAACGAAGTAATTATTGAATCAATAAAATAAAATACTGAACAGTAATTACTGTAACAATTATTGAGTAGTGTTTTCTTACGTAAGAATCAATAATTGGTGCAATACCGTGTGCTACTGTGTAACAACGCGTATTACCGTATTTTAACCACCGGGTATTTCAACAGTGTTAACTGTAATAACTACACCGTTATTGATAAAAACTCCCTTTTTGTCATTTTCTTCATCCGACAGATATTCCATTACGGGGCCCATAAATTACTGCATCGTTGTACGAATATTCCCGACAAAATGAATATTCCATGATCAAATGAATATTCCCCGACAGCAATGAGTATTTTATAACCACTTGCATATTTTGAAAAAAATATTATATATCACCGTTAACTTTAACTTTTATCAATTTAACCATTTACTGAATAGTAATTATAAGAAAAATGGAATACTTTTATTTCATAAAATTCCGTGTCTTACACTGACAGTCTAGTCAGATAAATCTCGAGTTTAAGTTCAATTTAACATTGTCTAAACACTTAACCATTATCTACGAAAATTTATTAACAGTCAAAATAATTTTCATAAGCTCGTAATTATTTTTAAATAATTATTACTATTTATCATGATTTTTCAATCATTAATATCGTATTTAAATGAATTTAATACCATATAATTCTTTTATCATTAATATCTTTTAATATTAAATATTAATGAAAAACATGTCATAATATTATAATATATTTATAATATCACAAAGTATTTTTAATACTTTAAAATCACCTTTATATGATTTTTAAATAATTAAATTTATTATCCGAGAATTGCTATTAATATTAAAATATTAATATTTTCATGAAAAAATATCAAAAGTTATATTTTATAACTTCAAATATTTTTATAATACTTAAATCTTTTTTATATGATTTTTAAATCATTAATTCTATTTTCCACAATTTATTTAATATATTTATTAAATAAACTAATTACCATTAATATTGATTAATTAATGAAATTTATCACAAAATATTAAAAGTCACTGAAAATATCTTTAAATATTTTCTTATACCATAATATTATTTTTCATGATTTTTCATGTATTAAAATTATTTTAAATAATTTATTTAATATTTTAATTAGATAAATTAAATACTGTTTATATTCCAAAAATATTAAATATTTATGAAATATACTCAAATTAACTAAAAACTATTTTTCAGACTTTAAAATATTTTTTCAGAATTTATTTTATATTTTTAATAATTAAAAACCATTTAATTTGATTTATTAAATTAATTAATTATTTTTTGGCATTAATAATTAATAAAAGGGCCTTATAGCGACAGAACCATCGCTATAGGTGTTCTTAAGCTGTTCTTGAGTCTGCCCAGAAATCATGTCAGTGTTTGAGTTAGTGGGTTTGTCCATCATTTGATTTATGCTCCTAAGTTGTTCTGGGCGGTCTAAGGAATCCGTATTGTAGTATGCATGTAATACTACACTTACAAACAAACATCATGGCTATACAACATCAGATCAGTGAGTTATTAGCCCCCAAAATGTCTGACAACAATGTTCTTCATTTCTGGGTTTTTCAGAAAATGAAGAACAAACGAAGGTGCTATATTTATATCATTGTAGATTCTAGTATATGTCTTATTTGTGTAATCTATTGGTTGTATCGTGTAGAGAACATGTTAGGCTGAAACTACATAACAACACGTACTAACAACAACATCACATAAGACAGAACAAGGACAGTCAAACTATGTCAAAAAACTCGCGTATGAAGTTTCTGGGTTTTTCCATAATTTTGACAAAACATACGGTCAATGCTTGTTTGACCAAGATTAAATTTCATTTTGGGCACGATATGGGTGATATAAAAGCTTGATGTTATAGTCCTTATACCAGATTACAAGTCCATTACACAAACATGGCCAAATCTCCTGTCAGTAGAAAAATCAGAAGCCTTGAAAACCTTGTCAGACCAGTTCTAGGTTTCTGGGATGCCCAGAACCCAGTTTTCGTGAACGATCAACGACCTTTGACTGCTTATAAGTTACGATCTAGACATGCTATTACTCTGTTTCAAGTTTCAAAACAAATACCACATAACATACTACAAGTATAAAACTTAAAACAACACAAATCATTAACATAGAAAGATCTAAGGCTTCTGACATTCGGCTGTCAGACAACATTTTTTTAATTTTCCAGATTTGAGAAATCTTTAAATTCGAGTACTTGGATGTTATGGATCTGGGTTCTAATAACCCAGATCACTAAATTACATCTTAATACATAACTTTAACCAATCAACAACAACATTTAACATCAAATCGTAAGATTTTAAAAATTAGGGTTCTTACCTTCTTATGCTTTGATTTTTGATTTCTGATCTTTGATCTGTTATTGGAAAGCTAAGGGCTGATAAAGTCTTAACTTAATACTCATATTCACTCTCAATCTCGAAATTCTAGAGAGAAAAAAGTTTTGGACAAAATGAAAAGTAAAGTGAGACTTCTCTTACTTTTGATCTATATAAATGTTGTATACAATGAATCTTGGCTGATAAAGGGCTGAAGTCTGAGATTTGTATCACATGCTAGGGCAAGGGTTAGTCACCAACCAATAATATTGCTAGATTTACACTCCACCACATTAAAGAATGCAAAAAGGGCAAAATAGTCTTTTGGCATTTAATTTTAATGGCATTTTAGTAAATGGCCAAACCCTTAGGGTTTAGGATTTGAGTTAGGGTTTAGGGTTTAAACCATTTAGGTTTTAGAAATAATTTCTAGAATTTACAAATTAGGTTTTCAAAAAATAAAATTAGTATTTCTAAATTATAATTAGTATTTTCTAATTATATTTAAATTTATTATTCATAATCTAAATCTTGCTAATTAGGATTAGTATTTCATAATTAAAATTGTTAATTAAGCAATTAGGGTCAAAATGGTCATTAGGGTTTAAAACCCAATATTTAGGGTTTCTAATAGAATTTTTTTTTCTAATTTAGAAATTAGATTTCGTAATTAGATTAGAGTTTTCTAATTACTATAACTTTAAAAATTAGAATTTATGTTTCCTAATTAAGAATTAAAATTACCTAATTACAAATTAGGGTTTCAAATTTATAAATTAGGGTTCCTAATAATTAGGGTTTCTAATTATTAGAATTTCTAATTAATGAATTAGGGTTCTCCCTAATTAAGTTTGTGATTAATAAAAAACCCATATACGTTGTACTTAAATCCCCAATTTAGGGGTTCCAATATACCGAATTAGGGTTTTAAAATTTTCGGAACTGAAATTAAGGTTTCCAGAACCAGTTTCTTAAAATTTGCTAGGATTTTTTTTAACCGAACGTTGACGTTCTTAATATGTACTTAGGGTTTGTCACATATGACGTTTATCTGGTCAACCCTTGACCATTAATCACATTCTAAATACATAAATGACCATATACACAGAACATAAACACATATACACTTAATCCTGAATAATTCACCTAAATCCTTCACAGAATTTTGAAATCCTCAAAATTCTATCTTAAAAATATCAAACGCATACACTAATTTTCTGTCTAGGTTCTAATTTTGAACCTTAAAAAAATTAATAACAATTTTAAAAATCTTCAAATTCTCGGGTTGTCACATGTCTTACTCAAAAAGTTCATCATCTTTGATGATTTACATTCTTATCTTCTTCTTATAACTTCTATAGGACTCATCACACATCGTTTCTCTACTAGTAGTCCATATGGTACTCTGAGTGGTTTCCCACAAACAACCAATAAACAAGTTCCCATCTCATCTACACTTCCATCACAATGAGTTAGATCGGTTGCCAGTTTCATATATACCTTCGCTCTCTAAAGGAATTGTTTATCCCAGCTCCCATATGTCAACCATCAAAGGTTACGATTGTACCGCAACCTAACTTATCGTAACTTATCCGAACCATTAACTATAACGTTCGTTAAGTCAATTTCTTATTCCTTATGGCTTTCGGGCAACTAAAAGTCATACCCCAGGATTCATTCTTTGTGATGCCCCCAAAATAGGTATACATCACCCATTCTGAGTCGCCAAATACATGGTACAAAATACAAATACAAACTTAAATTATACAACTGTTAAGTGTCGTGTAGAATTCAACACAACATAATCTGTGAGTTTTAATATAAATATTGTCTTCTAGACAGTATTCAAACTCAAAATAAGTCCTCATTAGATTTATTATCACATTATTTCACAGAATAGTGAGGACTATTAATGCAAACATCTGGACCGTCACTCCGTTCCCCGACTAGTCCCAGCTATATTCTCATTTCTTGAAGAGATTAATGAAAGCAAAGGGTGAGCTCAACTAGCCCAATAAGAAATATTATGACTAAGATAATGCAGAATAAATTATTGTTAGCCTTCAACAGTGTTAAACTGATAAAATATAATAAACATCAAGTTTAACTGTAGCGGAACAAACAATCCATTAGAAGAGTCAAGTAGAACATGATATCTACTATCTTCTATTATTTAAAATGTTTATCAACAGTTTTATCGTTGAGACTCAACTTAATAAATAATCCACATCATCGAATCATCCATGCACTACGGGCTAAGGATATTCATTAGTATCACCAATGGTCATGATCATACCAACAACTGTCCATCAATTCACTACGAGCCAATGATGACTTTTACCACATCATTTGTAACATTACGGGTCATAATTATTGATAAGTGGGTTTTATACCTACTTATTGAATACCAATTCACGTGAACTATGCCCATCTCAAGTACATTTTAGTGTGTTTTTAGTTGCATTTCATGTTATTTAGCATTGCATATACTTCAAACTCCTTTTGGTGAAAAAGTGCAGGAAACAACCTAATTTGGTGGAATTAGATGGCACAAGGCGAATGGACGCATGAAGCGAGGCACAAGCTAGGATATGCGTGGCATTAGGATCAAGTTGAGTAGAAGACTAAGCGTGGATGGATAAAGGAAGGAGCATCGAACATATCAGTTGTAGCAGTAGAACTATAACTCAAAGTTGCAGAAGCCGCGCGATAAGACAAGCTTGGGAACGCGCGACCGCGGGTGATGCCTGTAGCTACTGATTTGTTTTATTTTAATTTGTAATTATAAGGGTTTTAATTGATTTAAAACGATTTCCTGGCTGGTGTCAGATGTATCATTATTCAGTTTTTACATATTTTCATTTCTCGGAACTAGGGATTATACTCTGAGAGAGATTCCAACGTAGAGCGAAGCCTAAACTCTACTTTTCTAATTCTTCTTGGGATTCTCTACCATTGTGGATTTTTATTATTATTTTGCTGGATTTTTATGAGGATTTGAATATTACTATTAGATTATAATCAGCAATTGGTTTGATCATTTCTATCTTTTATCTTTCAATTGTTTATTTATTAGCCATGTTTAGCTTTGATCCGATAATGGCTTTTGGTTAAGTCATGAACTAAACTCAATTATGGGATTCTAACGGATTTTAATATGTAGTTTGGTTGCATGCTTGAATGTTGGACTGTATTACACATCATATGGGATTTCTATCATGATTGTTTTGCATGTATGAATGATTCATCACCATTCGCTTTTAGTACTTGTATGGAATTGACAATGAACATACATGTATGTATTGTAATCATGACAGCGTAAGTATATGGGGCTGTTTTGTATGGCTTGTGTATTTTGTGACACAGATAGACATATACTGCTTCACCGTATGAGTTAGAATAAGGGCTTATGCTTAAATTCAATATGATTGCAATTTCACATAGACATATAGTGATTGTGGTTATATTGATGATTACATAGAGTCTATCACCCTTGGATGCTGTGTAAGTAAGTCATAGTACATTGAAAAATGGCTATGACTCTTTTAGTGCTCTTGGCTACTTTGTCGTGATATGTGAACAAGTCTTGCATGATAGTGGTGATTAGATGAAGTATTAAATGAAGTTAAGATCCCATTACTTTTAGATTTGATTTATTACATCTTTATTATTGTGTTAGTCGTTATTGGAGATTAGCGTAATTCACCAATCATATTCATTAGTTTGAGCATATAAATATAGTGATTTAATTGATGCATAGTAATTTAAATTAAACAACTTTCCCTGTAGGATCGATACTTTACTTGCTTTGTATTACTTGTTGACACATGTATGCTTGCATGAGTTAGAATTCTTTTGTTAGAACTGAAAAAGAGGCAACAAGTTTTTGGTGCCGTTGCCGGGGAAAGGCTTTTAAATTATTATTATTATCATTAGTTTTAAGCTATATTGTATGACTTAGACAAATTCATTCTTATCTCATTTCCATTTTTGTTTTTGTTTTAGGAACTTGCATAAATTTTTATGCGCATACGGTCATCCAACCCCGACTTAACACCTGTTTAGGATAACATAAACGGGAGAGTTTCGAAAGCGAGTGTCCGTACAAACTTACAAGCACAGTTAGAAAGTATTACATCTAATATGGCAGCCGAGGCACAAGGAGAAGATCAAAGAGAGGAGTATAGGGCTCTAAAGGAATATTCCATGCCCAATATTAATGGATTACAGTCTAGCATCGGCAGACTAGCAATAACAGCCAATACATTTTAGATAAAAATGGGCACTATTCAGATGGTACAAAATTCGGTACAGTTTGGGGGTACCACTACAGATGATCCTAATGAACACCTGTTGAGTTTCATCGAAATTTGTGATACATTCAGATACAACGAAGTGACAGAGGATGATATCAGACTTAGGCTATTCCCATTCTCATTAAGGGATAAAGCAAGAAGTTGGCTTCATTCTTTGCCAGCAGAATCTATAACTACATGGGAGGACTTAGCACAGAAATTCTTAGCCAAGTTGTTCCCAAGGGCTAAGAATGCAAAGATGAGGACAACTATCTCTCAGTTTGAGCAACAACAGGGCGAGTCCTTATATGAAGCATGAGAGAGATACAAAGAGATGCTGAGAAAGTGTCCACATCACCGTATACCGGATTGGATGGTGATCAACACATTTTATAATGCATTGGGATGGCAGTCGAGACCGATTGTAGATGCAGCTGCGGGAGGGGCATAATGGGAAAAAAGCTATTAGGAAGCCTATAACCTTATCGAGACAATGGCATCAAACGATTTTCAGAATCCTACATCTCGAATGCCACAACCCAAGGTTGCAGGTGTGTTAGAAGTAGATGCTATCACTGCAGTTGTCAGCACAGATGGCAGCTATGGCAAAGAAAATAGATACATTAACAGAAGGTAAAACAAAGACGGTTGCCTTCGTATATGAGATTTGTGCGAGGTCACACTCGACAGATCAATGTGCTATCAGCTCAGAGTCGGTTGAGTATGTGAGCAATTACAGAAAAGACCAAGGTTAGTTTTAGAACACATACCACCCCAACAATTGAAATCATCCAAACTTTAGTTAGTCAAATAAACAAGGGAATCACCAGAATCAGTTTCAGACGAATAATCAGTTTCAGTCACAACCAGCGCAACCACAGTTTAATCTTAGACCACATTTTCCTTCGAGATTTTCTCAACAACAACAACATCACACTCCAGCTGTACCTCAACAAGAAAAGAAATTAGAAATGGAGGAGATGATGATGAAATACATGGAAAATACAGAGGTTATGATCAAAAGCCAAGCAGTGGCTATTAAGAATCTTGAAACTCATATGGGGCAGATGGCAAACATGCTTACCAACAGGCCCCAGGGTTCATTGCCGAGTAATACAGAAACAAATCCACAAAGAGACGATAAGGAACAGTGTCAAGCTATCACATTGAGGTATGGGAAAAACACTGCAGACACTGCAAGTCGCGCGCCCACGCCTAATTGTACTGAGGAGGCCGCGCGAAAGCATGAGGCAGAGCAGTAAGTTGCTAAAGAAGAAAAGATAAAGCAGGTTCAGAGGAGAAACTTAAGAGTTCGGTACCACCAATTCACCCTCAAGTTCCGTATCCGTAAAGATTAAATAAGCAAAGGGAAGATAAGCAATTCAGCAAGTTTATGGAGATATTTAAAAAGCTGCAAATCAATATACCTTTCGCCGAGGCATTGGAACAAATGCCAAGCTATTCAAAGTTTATGAAAGGTATACTGTCAAGGAAGAGGAGATTAGACGAATTTGAGATAGTAGCCTTGACAGTAGAATGTAGTGCAGTACTTCAGCAGAAGTTACCACTGAAGCTGAAGGATCTGGGTAGTTTCACAATCCCATGCACAATCGGGAAGATGAATTTTGAAAAATGTTTGTGTGATCTTGGGGCAATCATAAATTTGATGCCTTTGTAGTATTCAATTAGTTGGGATTGCTGGCTCCAAGGCCGACCAACATTACGTTACAGTTAGCTGACAAATCCATGACGTATTCCACGAGGACTTGTTGAAGATGTCTTGGTGAAGGTGGACAAATTTATCTTTCCGGGTGACTTCATCATTTTGGATTACGAGGAAGATAAAAATATACCAATTATATTAGGGAGACCATTCTTAGCCACTGGCAAGACTTCGATAGATGTGCAAAAAGGGAAACTCACGATGCGTGTACATGATCAGGAGGTGACCTTTAACGTCTTTAAGGCAATGAAATTCCCAACAGATGAAGAAGAATGCTTTCGGGTTGATGTGGTGAACCGGGTTCTAAATGATGAAGTATAGAGTATAGTGGATTGTGAACCATTGAGAAGTATCATTGCTGGAAATTTAGATGTGGAGGATGAGGAATTAAATAAATTCGTTCAACATCTGGATACCACTCCACAGTATGGAACCATTGCAGTATGTGATAAGTTTCCTGACAAGCAACTTAAAGTGAATGGCCAGTGATTGAAGAGTGATCCTGGTGGTGAGGTGGACAGAAAAAAAGTCACCTCGATTCTATCTTCGACATGAGACTCGGAGACAGTCAAGCTAATTGACTATAACTTAGCGCTTGATGGGAGGCAACCCATTGTTTCCATCTCTACTTAGTATTTATTTAGTTCAAGCTGTTTGGTTTAGCTTATTCTCATTACTTGTTAGGATAGTTTGAGTACCTTTCTATGCTTATTCATCGTAGTCGAATCACAGAAGAGCATGTTCGTTCAGTGCATTGAAATTATGGTGACATAATAGGCATTCATTTTTAATTAGTAAACCATGCTTTGATAAGGTCTATTGATGTTAATGCTGGTTTATTGGAGAGCATGCATTTCTGTCTTGCAAATTCTAAAAAATAAAAGCTAGCAGTGCAGGTATCAGGGACGCGCGGTCGCGCAACAATTTTAGAATAGACCCGCGCGACCTGCGCGATATGCGTGCTAGAACAGATTTGTCAACCGCGCGCCTGCGTGCCCAGCCCATTAAAACCTCGCGCGTCCGCGCGCGACATCAGACGTGGAAAATATTTTAGGTTTTAAAATGTGATGGATATCAGTTTGACTCTCATTTGCAATCAAACAAGAAGTGCAATCACAGTGTCTCTCCATAACTCACGTCTCTATCTCTCTATCAGTTACAAATTGAAGTCGTACATCTCTCAATCATATATCCATGATTCTCTCCACGTTCAAAGCTCAAACCCACTTTCTCATCCATTGATATAAACTAGGGCTTCTGATTAAGTTGGGCATAAACGAAATTGAGATTACTCTCATCACTAGTTCTTCTTCATTCTCAGTTAAATCATCTGCATTATCTGTCTCAAAAAAAATGGGGCCTAAGAGAGCACGTTCTATTTCATCTTCTTCTTCATCTTCCTCGGGCAGTCAAGGAGATTATATTGTTGATCACACCAAGTTTCTAAACTTGGAAGCTCAGCAGGAGTATTACAGAATTATGGCAAAGACGTTTGTCAAGGAGCGCGATTTCAAACCAGAAGGGTAAGATGGTCAATTATGTGCCATGATTCATGAGAGAGGCTGGGGTAGACTAACTAGCCACTTCCCACGCCCATTCCAATGAGCATAGTCCTGCGAGTTTTATGCTAATGCCAAGGTCACCATGAGCAGTATAGCAATGGTTTGCAGTGTCGAGATAGATTATAGACCTCGTGCCATCCGCACCATTTTTAGACTTACCAATACACTGCCAACGGGGGCTGCTAACTGGTCACTGGTGCACATTTGGAGACATACTTGGAGTTGGTTATTGCTGAATTGTGCGTGCCTGGCACGAAATGAACCTATAAAGTTGGCATGAGTCAACCTCTCATATTCCCAGTCACAGCCCTGAACCGATATGCAAAGGCGTGGAATTTGTTCATATGTGCCAAGCTCGTGCCTTCCTCTCATTAGCACGAGATCACAGCGGAGAGGGCAATTTTTCTGTGGGGGCATAATCACCGGGAAATACATTGAAATTGGTCATCTCATCCATTAGAATATGTTGCGATATCTGCGGGGAGGCACCATTGGGAGCATTCCATATGCATCAGTGGTTGCTATGCTATGTGCTCATCAGGGATGTAACTAGGGCAACGAACAAATGCAATACCTAAGCCAGGACATAACTCATGCCAACATTACAAAATTTGAGGATTGGGCAGGAGGTGTACCACATCCTCGAGGATTAGGTTTTATCATTCAGCCTACCTTCCCAGAGCCATTATAGCATCCCCCTCAGACAGATGGGGCAGGCTCGTCTACGCAAGCACCTGCTGCCCATGGTGATCGCCAGCTCCGAAGGTTGGAGCGAAAAGTCGATGCCATGTACGATAATATCAGAACGTTTGCAACGGGACTCACGATGGCCTTAGCCGAGGCTTTTGCACAGCAAGGAATGACGCTAGAGTGGCCTCAGTTTGGGACAACTGTGCCATATCCACCCCCAGATTCACCACCCGAGGAGGGTGGTACCATTGATCATTAGGGGAGTTTTTCGTTACCCTTTACCTTAATTCAATGGGGCATTGAATATTATAAGTTTGGGGGTATTAGGGTAGTAGTATAGTTGCATGTAGTTGTTTTTTCATGATTAGTTTAATGTTTGCATCATATAGTTTATTTTTACATAGTTTATTTTTGCACAGAGTTGCATGTTTATTTGCATGTTCATTTTTAGTATTGCATGTCTCACAGTTCTTGCCGTATGGAAATTTTTGTCTACTCGATCATGATAGTGAATTTTTGAAAGATTTTTTAGTATGATGGATAACATGAACCTAGCTATAATGTTTTACACGATGAAGTTCATGTTGTTGTTTAAATGCTTTTGGTTTGCACGATTGTGTTCATAATCACTTGTAGGTATAAGAAGTATGTGTTGTATTGCTCAATAGAAAATGTAGTGTCAAAAAGAGAAATATGTGAAACATTGATGTAGACTTGCAAAACATTGACATTCAAACTTCGGGAAAACATGGGTATCTATGTATAAAAAAATAGTAATAACGTGGCTAGTCTTATTTCGGGTCCCTGGCTACTTGAGTAAGTACGCCCAAGGGGATTGTCTCCACACCTAATGCCTTAAGGTTTTTCATGGTCCGGGAATCGTTGGTTGAAAGCTCGCTAAGGGGTAGCAGTGTTGCCTAATGGAGTAAGACATTGCATAGTTATGTGAAAAAATAGCAATAAACACCGCGTGAAAGTGCGAAAATCGCCCTCGTGAGTAAAAATAAAGAAGTTAAGCCCATTGTTGAACCTCAATTTGTTTTGATATGTTGGAATAGTTTTCGTTGCATATGTATACATGAGTCTTGATTTAAACTATAATTTTCTGTTTTGAGCAATTTAGTATGTGTATTCTTTGCTTAAATCAAGTTTTAGTGAACATAACACACACACGTCATATCTATAACATTTATGAATTATCTTAGTGTACGACATTATGCCTATAGTTTGGTTTGAATCTGTATTCTTGAACTTGGAAAAATTCGCTGAGGCATTTTGGACTGAAATTCTGTGATAGCTGGAATAATGTGAGACTAGTTGCATCATAATTAAGTTGCATAGTAATATAGCTGCATTTTCATTGTTCACTAGTATGCATTGCTTGAGGGCAAGCAACAGTTCAAGTTTGGGGGTATTTGATAAGTGGTTATTATACCTACTTATTGAATACCAATTCACGCGAACTATGCCCATCTCAAGTACATTTTAGTGTGTTTTTAGTTGAATTTCATGTTATTTTGCATTGCATATACTTAAAACTCCTTTTGGTGAAAAAGTGCAGGAAACAACCTAATTTTGTGGAATTAGAAGGCACGAGGCGAATGGACGCATGAAGCAAGGCACAAGATGGGATATGCGTGGCATGAGGATCAAGTAGAGCAGAAGACTAAGCGTGGATGGACAAATGAAGGAGCAACAGAACAGATCAGTTGCAGCAGCAGAACCAGAACTCAAAGTTACAGAAGTCGTGCGGACGCGCGACGGGACAAGCTTGGGGACGCGCGCCCGCGCGAGCACCCGTCTGGACAACATTACACACTGCAAGTTGCGCGCGCGCGCAAGGATTACACTGGGAGAGCACGCGGCCGCGCGCGATGCCTGTAGCTGCTGATTTGTTTTATTTTATTTTTTAATTAAAAGGGTTGTAATTGATTTAAATCGATTTTTTGGTTGGTGTCAGACGTATCATTATTCTATTTTAACGTATTTTCATTTTTCGGAACTAGGGTTTACACTCTAAGAGAGATTCCAACGTAGAGCGAAGCCTAAACTCTACTTTTCTAATTCTTCTTGGGATTCTTTACCATTGTGGATTTTTATTAGTATTTTGCTGGATTTTTATGAGGATTTGAATGTTACTAGTGGATTATAATCAGCAATTTGTTTGATCGTTTCTTTCTTTCATCTTTCAATTGTTTTATTATTAGCCATGTTAAGCTTTGATCCCATAATGACTTTTGGTTCAGTCATGAACTAAACTCAATTATGGGATTCTAACGGATTTAATATGTAGTTTGGTTGCATGCTTGAATTCTGGACTGTATTACATATCATATTGGATTTCTATCATGATTATTTTGCATGTATGAATACTTGATCACCATTCACTTTTAGTACTTGTATGGAATTGCCAATGAACATGCAAGTATGGATTGTAATCATGATAATGTACGTATATGGGGCTATTTTGTATGGCTTGTGTATTTCGTGAACCAGATAGACATATACTGTTTCACCGTATGAGTTAGAATAAGGGCTTATGCTTAAATTTAATATGATTGCAATTTCACATAGACATATACTGATTTTGGTTATATTGATGATTACATAGAGTCTATCGTTTATGGATGTTGTGTAAGTGGGTCATAGTACATTGAAAAATGGTTATGACTCTTTTAGTACTCTTGGCTACTTTCTTATGATATGTGAACAAGTCTTGCATGATAGTGGTGATTAGATGAAGAATTAAATGAAGTTAGGATCCCATTACTTTCAGATTTGATTTATTAAATCTTTATTATTGTTTTAGTCGTTATTAGCGATTAGCATAATTAACCAATCATATTCATTAGTATGAGCATATAAATATAGTGATTTAATTGAGGCATAGTAATTTAAATTAAACAACTTTCCCTGTGGGATCGATACTTTAATTGCTCTGTATTACTTGTTGACACATGTATGCTTGCATGAGTTAGAGCTCTTTTGTTAGAACTGAAAACGAGGCAACAATTATACCAAATAATCCCTGGTCATAATTGTAAGACCCCAACTTTTTGAAAAATGATTAAATTTTCTCGAAATATATTTTTGAATATTATGGTGTGGATTTAATATAATGTTATAGTTGTGGGTAATATTTACAAATTTTGTAAAGTACGCAAGTTGTTATATAATATTCGAGTGGTCGGGGAATATTCGTTTTAATAGGGAATATTCGTACAACGGCACAATCATTGGTGGACCCCCCCCCCACAACGGAATTATTGTCGAATTGTGAAAATGACAAAAATACTTTATGAAAATAATGGCGGAAGTTTTACCGTTAACTGTTGAACTACCCGGTAGTAAAAGTACAGTAATATGCGTGGTTACATAGAAGCACACGGTATTGATTATTGATGCTTACGTGAGAAGTCACTCAGTTATACTCAATTATTGCTACAGTAATTTTTGCATCATATCTCTCATATTATTGATTCGATTATTGTCATAGTATCATCTGCATAATATGTAATTTTATTAAATCGATAATTGATACGACAAAGTTATTCATATTATTAAATTACAATATTTACAATGTCTAGAATTTCTGTCAAGGAGAGGTTTGGTCACCTAATTGTGCGCCAATAGAGAGAAATTCTTATTAGAAAGCTCCCTCTTTCCTGGGAACGACCTGGTTGATAAATATTGTGAGTTATAATATTAATGATGAATGTTATTAAAATTAAAGTTGTGTTCGGAGTTGAATTTAGAGACGCGGACGTGATATTTGAGTCCAGAACGATGAAATTAATAAAAATAGTCTATAAACACAAAATTTTTCGGAATTCACTATTTGGTCAAAAAGTCAACAATTGACTTTTTCGGGAAAAGTTAAACTTCGAAATTTCCAAATTTATATTTTTGATAAAAATAGTTTCATTATGTTGGAATTGTTTCTGTTAATAAACATCAACATTTATTCCGATGATAATTGATGTCTAGGGGTTATATTGATAAATCGGGTAATTTATCGGATAAATAAGAAATTAATTGCTACTAATTCTTATGCTTATATAACTATTTGTTCACATATGTGTACTATTGAATTACATTATTTACTATTAGGGGAGTTGGTGCAAGATTGATAATACTTGCATGACTAAGTTAAAAATAGAGGTATAGATTGAGGTACTATAGTGTAATTCATATTTTTCACATGATTATACTATTGATTCACATGATTGAACTATTGATTCACATTATTTACTATTAGGGGAGGTGGTGCAAGTTTGATAATACTTGCAGGACTAAATTAAAAATAAAAGAAAAGTTAGAGGTATTGTACTGTAATTTTTCGAGCCCCAAAACGTGAAATTATTGAAACTATATTTTCCTATAAATAGAAGCTCATTCTTCCTTTCATTTCTCACCAATTCACAAAAGCTTTAGAGCAATTATTATAGAGAGAAAGAAGAAGAGAAATCTGCTACCTCACTATTCCAGTATCCAGTTTTTTCCATGGTAGGGAGTATTATTTCTTTCTTATCTATGAAGTGAACTTCTGTTATTCCATTCTTTATTATTTTGTTGGAATAACATGTATACGCGGGCTACCCTATACTTGGTGAAATTATTCTGTTGTTCCATTCTTTATCATTCTGTTGGAACATCATGTCTGTGCGTTCTATGTCGGACCTGGTTCTGTCTTTATTATTCTGTTGGAATATCCTGTCTGTGCATTTTACGCCGGACCTGATTCCGTCTTTATTATTCTGTTGGAATATCCTGTTTGTACATTCTACGCCGGACCTGATTCCGTCTTTATTATTCTATTAAAATATCTTGTCTGTGCGTTTTATACTGAACCTGATTCCGTCATTATTATTCTGTTGAAATATCATGTCTGTACGTTTTACGCCGGACCTGATTCCGTTATTTATTATTCTTTTGTTATTCCATTCCTTATTATACTCAGTTGGTTAAAGTTTTGACTTCTATACTCCATAAAATTAGTGGAATATCCTTGATATTTTCACTTTATCCAGTATCTTTTAATGGAAATATTCTTCTAAGCATTTTTGAATTTTACTCAACAAAACAGTATCATGTTGACAATTTGGACGTTATTAGTTCCTGGATAAAATAATTCTTGAACTTGTTTTATTGAATTCTTATATCATTGTCATCATCCTCATGTTTATATTTTGTTGAAAGTCATCTGTGGCCTATAGTGCATAGATGGACTTGGTATGATTATGACCATGGATTATTCGGTGTAATCATGACCGTAATGTTACAAATGATGTGTTAAAAGTCCTCATTGGCCCGTAGTGCATTGATGGACAGTTGTTGGCATGATCATGACCATTATTGAATACACAAATATTATTGGCCCGTAGTGCATGGATAGTTGTGGTCGTGATACTAAAGAATTTCCTTGGTCGTAGTGCAGGGGTGATTCGATGATGTGGATTATTTATTAAGCTGAGTCCTAGCGATAAAAGTGATGAAAACCCTTTTAAATCATAAAAGATAGTAGATTTTATTCTGTACTTGACTCTTTTAATGGATTGCTTGTTCCACTGCAGTTAAACTTGATGGTTGTTATATTGTATCAGTTTAACACTGTTGAAGGCTAACGATAATATATTCTGCATTATCTTAGTCATAATATTTCCTACTGGGATAGTTGAGCTCACCCTTTTACTTTTATTGTTCTCTTCAAGAAGTGAGAACGTAGCAGGGACTTGTCAGGGAACGGAGTGACAGACCAGATGATAGCATTAGTAGTCCTCACTATTTAGTGAAATAGTGGAAAATAAATGTAATATTATTGAATTTGAGTTTGAATATTGTCTAAACGACAATATTTGTATTAAAACTCACAGCTTATGTTTTGTCGTACTTTACATGATAGTTGTATAATTAAGTTGTATTTGTATTCTATACCATGTATTTGACGACTCAGAATAGGTGATGTATACCTATTTTGGGGGCGTCACAGTTGGTATCAAAGCTTAGGAATATGATCCCTGGTTAAGATGTGAGACTAGAACTAGGAGGGGAGAGACGGGAAATTCCTTCGCTACTATGACCTACCTAAGTTTATTTGGTCAGTCGGAGTGTAGGGATAATATATTTTATGTCAATCCTTGTTTTGTGGCAGTATTTGAAAATGGCATTCGAGAATGCTAAGAACATCAATGGATCACAGGAGACCTTTGAGTCTCCACAGATCAATAACCAGGACAATGTGCATCAGGAAGGTGACAATCCTCATGCAAACAACAACACTGACCAAATGATGAACCATGGAATGTTCTGAGGCTTCATGCAATTCATTCAACATCAGGCCAGAGAGGCTCTTGTCCAAAATGCAGGTGGAAACACTGGCAACTCTCGAACGGTCACCGCCAAACAGTTCAAGGAGTTGGGACCACCGGAGTTTATTGGAGAGCCAAAACCACTTAAGGCGGAAGCATGGATAAAGCAGATAACCAAGATATTTGATTTCTTGGGATGCTCCGAGGAACAAAAGGTTCCCTTTGCCACCTTTATGTTGCGTGAAGAGCCAGATTACTGGTGGGAATCTGTAAAATTTACCCAACTTGACGCACACAAGATGTCTTGGGAGAAGTTCCAAGAGCTGTTCAACGACAAGTACTTTCTCGAAAGTATTCGTCACATGAAGGAGGTGGAGTTTATTAAGTTGGAACAAAACAATATGATCGTGTCGCAATACGAGGCTAAATTTGCGGAGTTATCTCGATTTGCATCTCAGTTGGTTGATAATGAGGAGCAAATGACCCGAATGTTTTTAAGAGATTTGAAACCGGAGATACAACAATATCTTTTTTCTCATAAACTGTGTTTGTATTCAGATGTTGTAAATAGGGCTCAAGTTGTTGGAGCGCGATAACGAGTCAATGCAACCAAGAGAAAGCAGCCGGCAGAATAAAAATACCAGTGGTAACAGTCATCGAAGTGGTGAAAACAAACGTGGAGGGAATCAACATACTAGAAATGGTAACCACTTCGGTGGTAATCATATCCAAGACAATAAAAATGGATATTTCATGAAAATGAGATTCAACAATGATGGAAAGACGTCAGCACCAGCACCCGTTGTTAAGGAAGGAGAACGACCACCTATCATATGCTTCAAATGCGGAGGGGAGGGACACATCAGTCCAAACTGCGTGATGCCGTTCAAAGCATGTTATAATTATGGAAGAGAGGTCACTTAGCTCGATTTTATCGTTCACCGAAGACAAATTGAGCTAGATTGGAGGCACCAAAGACCATCCCAGAAAAGTCAAAGCCGGTAGTGCAAGGGAGAGCATTTGTTGTGACCTCCCAGAAAGCAAGGAACCCGAACGAGGATTTGATACCAGTTCTACCCATTCTTTTATTTCACCTACTTGCGCTCAACGTTTAAATTTGACTCCTGAGAAATTAGACTTTGACTTATCTGTTGAAACTCCATTAGGAGAAACCTTCATTACATCCACTGTTTATAAGTCTTGTTTGATTCAAATCGGTAGCCGTACGTTACCTATCGATCTTATCTCCTTAAAAATACTTGCATTTGACGTGATTTTAGGGATTGATTGGTTAACTACTCATCATGCTAAAATTGATTATTTTCGTAAGGTTATTAGCTTTCATATTCCTAATAAACCTATTATGCGAATTCAAGCGACCAAACCGTTAAAATCAATCACGGTCATCTCAAGCCATAAAGTTATTCGTTTATTGAAAAACGGATGTCAAGATTTCTTAGCTCATGTCACAGATTTAAACAAAAATACGTCAGATTTGAAGGATATTTTTTATTGTTAATAAATTTCTTGACGTATTCCCTGAAGAACTTCCTGGCCTACCCCCAGAGCGTGAAGTTGAATTTTATATCGATCTTGAACCCGATACAAAACCCATTTCCAAAGCCCCATATCGAATGACTCCTATTGAACTTCAGGAGTTAAAGACCCAATTGTAGGAATTATTAGACATTGGTTTCATTCGTCCTAGTACATCTATTTGGGGTGCTCCTGTTCTATTCGTGAAGAAGAAAGATGGGAGTATGAGACTTTGTATTGATTATCGGGAGTTGAATCATGTCACCATAAAAAATAGGTACCCATTGCCACGTATTGATGACCTGTCTGATCAGTTCAAGGAGCACAATTTTTTTCAAAGATCGATCTTCTTTCTGGATATCATCAGCTGGAGCATAAAACTGAGGATATTCCAAAGACTGCCTTCAGAACTCGGTACAAGCATTATAAATTCTTAGTTATGTATTTTGGATTGACTAATGCTCCTGCTGCCTTCATGGATATGATGAATCGAGTATTCAATGAATATTTGGATCACTTTGAGGTCGTCTTTATTGATGACATCCTTATTTATTCCAAAAGTTGTGAAGATTATGAACAACACTTGAGGATGATACTCCAAAAGCTTCGTGAATATAAGCTTTATGCCAAGTTAAAGAAATGCGAGTTCTGGCTTGAGGAAGTAGCATTCCTTGGGCACGTAGTATCAAGTCATGGAATATCCGTTGACCCGACAAAGATTGAAGCTATTCAAAGCTGGGAGCAACCCAAATCAGTGACCGAAGTACGTAGCTTTCTTGGTTTAGCTGGTTATTATCGAGGAATCGTGGAAGGATTTTCTTGAATCGCTACTCCATTAACTCAGCTGACTCAGAAAGATACAAAGTTTGATTGGAGCGAGGAATGTGAGAAGAGTTTTTAGGAACTCAAAAGGAGACTCACTTCAGCACCTGTTCTGACAATACCATCTTCTTTGGAGAGATTTGTCATCTACGGTGATGCTTCGGGCAAAGGGTTAGGATGTGTTCTCATGTAACATGGGAAAGTCATAGCCTATGTCTCAAGACAACTCAAAGAATATGAGAGGAATTATCCTACTCATGATCTAGAGTTGGCAGTTGTTGTCTTCGCACTTAAAATTGGGAGGCATTACTTGTATGGAGAGAAAGTGGAGATCTTTACGGATCATAAAAGCCTCAAATATTTCTTCACTCAAAAGGAACTCAACATGCGAAAACGACGTTGGCTTGAACTATCAAAAGGTTATGATCATACCATCCAATACCATCCTGAAAAAGCGAACGTGGTAGCTGACGCATTGAGTAGAAGATCATATATGGGTACGAGTGCAATATTCACAACACAAAAGCCCATTTTGTGTGACTTGCAAAGGATGGAGATAGAGTTAAAGACTCTAGGGACCCATGTGATGATGGCGAATATATGAGTAGAACTGACTTTAATTGATAAAGTTAAAGTTGCTCAAGTTACAGATCCGGAGCTGATGCGTATGAGGAAGAAAGTGCAAGAAGGTGCTATGTCTGAAGCATGAATCGATGAAGAAGGAATACTTCGAGTCAACTCCAGACTTTGTGTTTCTAACGACCCTGATTTAAAGTATAAAATCATGATGGAGGCGCACAACACACCGTTTGCAATCCATCCTTGGAGTACCAAAATGTATCGTGATATTCGTCATACATTTTAGTGGAGCAATATGAAGAGAGAGATAACGATGTTTATCTCAAGGTGTCTAATTTGTCAACGAGTTAAAGCGGAGCATCAAGTACCAAATGGTCCATTGCAACTAATTGAAATTCCTGAATGGAAGTGGGAGCACATTACCATGGATTTCGTTACCTGTCTTCCCAAAGTTTCTCAAGGCATAGATGCGATTTGGGTCATTGTTGATAGATTAACCAAGTCTGCTCATTTCTTACCGATACTAGAAACTTATACACTTGAACGTCTTGCTTGTATATACATAAACGAGGTTGTAAGATTGCATGGTATGCCAGTATCCATAGTTTCTGATCGAGACCCAAGATTCACTTCAAGATTTTGGGTTAGTTTGCAAAAAGCTATGGGCACAGATTTATGATTTAGCTCGGCATATCATCCTTAGATGGATGGGCAGTCGGAGAGGACGATTCAAACTCTTGAAGATCTATTAAGACTCTGTGTCCTTAACTTCAAGGGAAGTTGGAACAAGTTCTTATCATTGGTGGAGTTTTCCTACAACAAAAGTTATCAAACAAGTATTGGCATGGCTCCATTCGAGGCGTTGTATGGAAGAAAGTGTCATTCTCCAGTATGCTGGGATGAGGTAGGTGAAGCAACGTTGTTGGGACCAGAGTTGGTACGTATGACTACGGAAAAGATTCAAATGATCCGACAACGTACAAAAATCTCACAAGATCGACAAAAGAGTTATGCTGATCTTCATTGAAAGGACGTGGAATTCGATATTGGAGATCATGTGTTGTTACGTGTTGCTCCATGGAAAGGAGTTACATGATTTGGAAAGAGAGGAAAGCTCAATCCTCGATTCATCGACCCATTTTTAATCCTTGATCGAGTAGAAACTGTGGCCTATAGACTTGCGTTACCTCCAAGTATGTCTCGTGTTCATAACATTTTTCACATATCCATGTTACGTAAATATGTGAAAGACCCGAACCATATTATTGAGTTAGAATCGGATGAAATAGGGGAAGATTTAACGTATGAAGAGGTTCCTGTTAAAATCTTGGATAAGAAGGAACATATTCTACACTCCAAGGTTATACCTCAAGTCAAAGTTTTGTGGAGAAACCACGATGTTGAGGAAATGACCTGGGAGTTAGAATCTGAAATGAAATCAAAGTATCCTCACCTCTTCGACATACCAGGTACGCACCCTAATTTCGAGGAAGAAATTAGATAAGAAGAGGAGGTTGTAAGATCCCAACTTTTTGAATAAAGATTACATTTTCTCGAAATATATTTTTGAATATTATGATGTGGATTTGATATAATGTTATAGTTGTGGGTAATATTTACAAATTTTGCAAAGTACGCAAGTTGTTATATAATATTCGATTGTTCGGGGAATATTCGATTTAACAAGAAATATTCGTACAACGGCACAATCATTGGTGGACCCCCCCACAACAGAATTATTGTCGGATTGAGAAAACTACAAAACTACTTTATGAAAATAATGGTAGAAGTTTTACCGTTAACTGTTGAACTACCCAGTATCATTATTTAGTTTGAACGTATTTTCATTTTTCTAAACTAGGGTTTACACTCTGAGAGAGATTCCAACGTAGAGCGAAGCCTAAACTCTACTTTTGTAATTCTTCTTGGGATTCTTTACCATTGTGGATTTTTATTAGTATTTTGCTGGATTTTTATGAGGATTTGAATGTTACTAGTGGATTATAATCAGCAATTTGTTTAATCGTTTCTTTCTTTCATCTTTTAATTATTTTCTTATTAGCCATGTTAAGCTTTGATCCCATAATGTCTCTTGGTTCAGTCATGAACTAAACTCAATTATGGGATTCTAACGGATTTTAATATGTAGTTTGGTTGCATGCTTGAATGCTGGACTGTATTACATATCATATGGGATTTCTATCATGATTATTTTGCATGTATGAATGTTTGATCACCATTCGCTTTTAGTACTTGTATGGAATTGACAATGAACATGCAAATATGGATTGTAATCATGATAGTGTACTTATATGGGGCTGTTTCATATGGCTTGTGTATTTCGTGAACCAGATAGACATATATTATTTCACCGTATGAGTTAGAATAAGGGTTTATGTTTAAATTCAATATGATTGCAATTTCACATAGACATATACTAATTTTGGTTATATTGATGATTACATAGAGTCTATCATTTATGGATGTTGTGTAAGTGGGTCATAGTACATTGAAAAATGGTTATGACTCTTTTAGTGCTCTTGGCTACTTTCTTATGATATGTGAACAAGTCGTGCATGATAGTAGTGATTAGATGAAGTATTAAATGAATTTAGGATCTCATTACTTTCAGATTTAATTTATTAAATCTTTATTATTGTTTTAGTCGTTATTAACGATTAGCGTAATTCACCAATCATATTCAATAGTATGAGCATATAAATATTGTGATTTAATTGATGCATAGTAATTTAAATTAAACAATTTTCACTGTGGGATCGATACTTTACTTGCTCTATAATACTTGTTGACACATGTATGCTTGCATGAGTTAAAACTCTTTTGTTAGAACTGAAAACGAGGCAACAATTATACCGAATAATCCCTGGTCATAATTGTAAGACCCCAACATTTTGAAAAAAGATTAAATTTTCTCGAAATATATTTTTAAATATTATGGTGTGGATTTGATATAATGTTATAGTTGTGGGTAATATTTACAAATTTTGCAAAGTACGCAAGTTGTTATATAATATTCGATTGGTCAGGGAATATTCGTTGTAACAGGGAATATTCGTACAACGTCACAATCATTGGTGGACCCCCCACAACGAAATTATTGTCGAATTGAGAAAACGACAAAAATACTTTATGAAAATAACGGCGGAAGTTTTACCGTTAACTGTTGAACTACCCGGTAGTAAAAGCACAGTAATATGCGTGGTTGCATAGAAGCACACGATATTGATTATTGATGTTTACGTGAGAAGTCACTCAGTTATACTCAATTATTGCTATAGTAATTGTTGCATCATATCTCTCATATTATTGATTCGATTATTGTCATAGTATCATCTGCATAATATGTTATTTTATTAAATCAATAATTGATACGACAACGTTATTCATATTAATAAATTAAAATATTTACAATGTCTAGAAATTCTGTCAATGAGAGGTTTGGTCACCTAATTGTGCGTCCAATAGAGAGAAATCCTTATTGGAAAGCCCCCTCTTTCCTAGGAACAACCTGGTTGATAAATATTGTGAGTTATAATATTAATGATGAATGTTATTAAAATTGAAGTTATGTTCAGAGTTGAATTTGGAGACGCGGACGTGATATTTGAGTCCGGAACGATGAAATTAGTAAAAATAGTCTATAAACACAAGATTTTCTGGAATTCATTATTTGGTCAAAAAGTCAACAGTTAACTTTTTGAGAAAAGTTAAACTTCAAATTTCAAAATTTATATTTTTGATAAAAATAGTTTCATTATGTTGGAATTGTTTGTGTTAGTGAACATCGACATTTATTCCGATGATAATTGATGTCTAAGGGTTATATTGATAAATCGGGTAATTTATCGGATAAATAAGAAATTAATTGCTACTAATTCACATACTTATATAACTATTTGTTCACATATGTGTACTATTGAATCACATTATTTAGTATTAGGGGAGTTGGTGCAAGATTGATAATACTTGCATGACTAAGTTAAAATGGAGGTATAGATGGAGGTACTATACTGTAATTCGTATTTTTCACATGATTATACTATTGATTCACATTATTGAACTATTGATTCACATTATTTACTATTAGGGGAGGTGGTGCAAGTTTGATAATACTTGTAGGACTAAATTAAAAGTGAAAGAAAAGTTGGAGGTGTTGTACTGTAATTTTTCGAGCCCCAAAACGTGCAATTATCGAAACAATATTTTCTTATAAATTGAAGCTCATTCTTCCTTCATTTCTCACCAATTCACAAAATCTTTAGAGCGATTATTATAGAGAGAAAGAAGAAGAGAAATCTGCTACCTCACTATTGCAGTATCAAGTTTTTTCCAAGGTAGGGAGTATTATTTCTTTCTTATCTATGAAGAAAACTTCTGTTATTCCATTATTTATTATTTTGTTGGAATGCCTTGTATACGCGGGCTACCCTATATTTGGCGAAATTTTTCTGTTGTTCCATTCTTTATCATTTTGTTGGAACATCATGTCTGTGCGTTCTATGCCGGACCAGGATCCGTCATTATTATTCTGTTAGAATATCATGTCTGTGCGTTTTACGCCAGACCTGATTCCGTCTTTATTATTCTATTGGAATATCCTGTCCGTGCGTTCTACGCCGGACCTAATTCCGTCTTTATTATTCTGTTGGAATATCCTATCTTTGCATTTTACGTCGGACCTGATTCTGTCATTATTATTCTATTGGAATATCCTGTCTGTGCGTTTTACGCCAGACCTGATTCCGTTATTTATTATTCAGTTGGAATAACCTGCCTGTGTAGTCTATCGCATGCCTAGCGATTTCTTTTGTTATTCTATTCCTTATTATACTCAGTTGGTTAAAGTTTTGACTTCTATACTCCATGAAATTAGTGGAATATCCTTGATATTTTCACTTTATCCAGTATCTTTTCATGGAAATATTCTTCTAAGCATTCCTGAATTTTACTCAACAAAGCAGTATCATGTAGACAATTTGGACGTTATTAGTTCCTGGATAAAATAATTCTTGAACTTGTTTTATTGAATTCTTATATCATTGTCATCATCCTCATGTTTATATTTTGTTGAAAGTCATCTGTGGCCTATAGTGCATAGATGGACTTGGTATGATTATGAACAGGAATTATTCGGTGTAATCATGACCGTAATGTTACAAATGATGTGGTAAAAATCCTCATTGGCCCGTAGTACATTGATGGACAGTTATTGGCATGATCATGACCATTGTTGAATAAACAAATATTCTTGGCCCGTAGTTCATGGATAGTTGTGGTCGTGATACTAAAAAATATCTTTGGCCGTAGTGCAAGGGTGATTCGGTGATGTGAATTATTTATTAAGCTGAGTCCCAGCGATAAAAGTGATGAAAAACCTTTTAAATCTTAAAAGATAGTAGATTTTATTCTCTACTTGACTCTTTTAATAGTTTGTTTGTTCTGCTGCAGTTAAACTTGATGGTTGCTATATTGTATCAGTTTAACACTGTTGAAGGCTAACGATAATATATTCTGCATTATCTTAGTCATAATATTTCCTACTGGGCTAGTTTAGCTCACCCTTTTACTTTAATTGTTCTCTTCAGGAAATGAGAACGTAGCAGGGACTAGTCGAGGAATGGAGTGACGGACCAGATGATAGCATTAGTAGTCCTCACTATTCATTGAAATAGTGGAAAATAAATGTAATAATATTGAATTTGAGTTTGAATATTGTCTAGACGACAATATTTGTATTAAAACTCACAGCTTATGTTTTGTCGTACTTTACACGACAGTTTTATAATTAAGTTGTATTTGTATTCTGTACCATGTATTTGGGGACATCACAATAATCATACCAATCAACAGCCCATCTATGCACTACGACCAAAGATGACTTTCATCACAATATAGCATGAGGATGATGACAATGATATAAGAATTCAATTTAAATGAGAGCAAGGATAAATTTTAAAGATTTATAATTCAATTTATTCAGAATTCAATAATGTCCAAATTGCCAACATGATATTGTTTTGTGGAGTAAAATTCAATAATAAATTGTATCAAAAATAATGTAGATAGAAAAGAAATCAATTTTTTTGTCGTGAATAATACTCCATGAATTGTAACCGATTAAATAATACCCATGAATAGTACTTCGGGAATAGTAACCCGTGAATAATACCCTGACATGAAAAGATTAAAATTTATCAAGAATGCTCAGAATAATATTTCTATGAAAAGATACTAGATGAAGCGCAAATATCAAGGATATTCTACTAATTTCATGGAGTATAGAAGCAATACTTATCAACATAAGTGTAGAATTAGAAATATGAAACGAAATAAAATTACTTAAATACTACAGAGTATGGAAGAAAATATTATTTCTTACGAATATTGAACAAGAATAATATCACTTACGGATACAAAAGATATAATACATCTTACCTTAGTAGGAGATTGGATACTGCAATAGTGTAGTAACATAATACTCTTCTTATTTCTCTCTTATTCTCTCTATACTTTCTCTCTCTATAGCTTGAATGAATTGGTAAAAAATAATGAACAAATGAGCTTCTATTTATAGGCTTGGCAGAGTAAGGGTAAAATAGTCTTTTTGCCATAATTTATGACATCATCGCTTACATCATCGATCATATTACATCATTGCTTACCTCATCATCTAATGACATCATCGCTTACCTCATCGTCCGATGACATCATCGCTTACATTATAGAAATTCATATTCAATTTATTCTCTTCCACATCCTTTTACTTTTGTACCATGAATTTACTATAATAATGTTACCATTCAAATTATAAAAAACATATTATTATATAATCACATCATACTACTATAATGTAATATTATACTAATGTATTTGAATGAATTATTTTATCGAAAAAGATAAAATACCAACTTTCAATAAATGTCACATGCTAAAAATTCTTTAGTTTAAATCCTCATTGAATAAATATTTTCTTATCATATATATCAACAATTAATTATTCACAAATAATATTACAGAATTAAAATATTGACAACTAGGTCGTTCCCAGGAAAGATGGAGCTTTTCGATAAGGATTTCTCTTTATTGGCGCGCAATTAGGTGACCAACCCCCTTTCCTCGACAGAACTTTCTAGGACATTGTCAATAATGTAAATAATAATATTATTCAAATAATATGAATTATGTATTTGATATTTTGAAATACTGTGCAATGACAATTATTGAATGAATAATATAAAATATCAACGTAGCAATTATTGAATCAATAAAATAAAATATTGAACAGTAATTACTGTAACAATTATTGAGTAGTGATTTCTTACGTAAGCATCAATAATCCAAGATACTGTACAATACCGTGTGCTACTATGCAACCACGCGTATTACTATTTTTTTACCACCGAGTATTTCAACAGTTAATGGTAAAACCTTCGCCGTTATTTTTATAAAAATATATTTCTGTCATTTTCTAACTCCAACAATAATTCTTCTGTGGGGTCCACCAATGATTGTTCCGTCATACGAATATTCTCTGACCAAAAAGAATATTCCCCGGCAAAATGAATATTTTATAACAACTTGCTTACTTTGCAAAATTTATAAATATTACCCACAACTATAACATTATATCAAATCCACACCATAATATTCAAAATGATATTTAGAGAAAAATTGGTCTTTATTCATAAAAGTTGGGGTCTTACAACCTCCCCTTCTTATGAAATTTCATCCTCGAAATTAGGGTACATACCCGGTATGTCGAAGAGGTGAGGATACCTTGACTTCATTTTAGATTCGAACTCCCAAGTCATTTCCTCAACATCGTGGTTTCTCCACAAAACTTTAACTTGAGGTATAACCTAGAAGCGTAGAATATGTTCCTTCGTATCCAAGATTTTAACAGGTACTTCTTCGTACATTAAATTTTCCGCTATTTTGGCCGGTTCTAACTCAATAATGTGGTTCAGGTCTTCCACATATTTACCTAACATGGATATGTGAAAAACGTTATGAACACGAGACATACTTGGCGGTAAGGCGAATCTATAAGCCACAGTTCCTACTCGATCGAGTATTTCAAATGGGCCAATGAATCGAGGATTGAGCTTTCCTCTCTTTTCAAATCTTGTAACTCCTTTCCATGGAGCAACACGTAACAACACATGTTCTCAAACATTGAGTTCCACGTCCTTTCGATGAAGATCATCAACTCTTTTGTCGATCTTGTGAGGTCTTTATATGTTGCAGGATCATTTGAATCTTTTCCGTAGTCATACGTACCAATTCTAATCCCAACAACGTTGCTTCATACCTCATCCCACCATATTGGAGAATGACACTTTCTTCCATACAAGGCCTCGAACAGAGCCATTCCGATACTTGGTTGATAACTGTTGTTGTAGGAGAATTCCACAAATGGAATGAACTTTTCCCTAACTTCCTTTGAAGTCAAGGACACAGAGTCTCAATAGATCTTCCAGAGTTTGAATAGTCCTCTCTGAATGCCCATCCGTCTGAGGATGATATGCCGAACTAAATCGTAAATCCGTGCCCATAGCTTTTTTTAAACTGACCCAAAACCATAAAGTGAATCTTGGGTCTCGATCAGAAACTATGGATACTGTCATACCATGCAGTCTTACAATCTCATTTATGTACATACGAGCAAGACGTTTAAGTGTATAAGTTTCTCGTATAGGTAAGAAATGAGCAGACTTGGTCAATCTATCGACAATGACCTAAATTGCATCTATGCCTTGGAAAACCTTGGGAAGATCGGTAACGAAATCCATGGTAATGTGCTCCCACATCCATTCTGGAATTTCAAGTGGTTGCATTGGACCTTTGGGCACTTGATGCTCCGCCTTGACACCTTGAGAAAAACTCTGATATTTCTCTCTTCATATTGCTCCACCAAAATGTATGTCGAATATCATGATACATTTTAGTACTCCTAAGATGGATTGAAAATGGTGTGTTGTGCGCCTCTATCATGATCTTATACTTCAAATCAGAGTCGTTAGGAACACAATGTCTGGTGTTGACTCTAAGTATTCCTTCTTCATTGATTCTTGCTTCCGAAATAGCACCTTCTTGCAGTTTCTTCTTCATACGCATCAGCTCCAGGTATGTAGTTTCAGTAACTTTAACTTTATCGATTAAAGTCGGTTATACTCGTATATTTGCCATCATCACATGGGTCCTTAGAGTCTTTATATGTATCTCCATCCTTTGCAAGTCATACAAAATGGTCCTTTGCAATGGCAATATCGCACTCGTACCCGCATAGGATCTTCTACTCATTGCGTCAGCTACCACGTTCGCTTTTTCCAGGATGGTATTGAATAGTATGATCATAATCTTTCAGCAGTTCAAGCCAACGTCGTTGCCAAATGTTGAGTCCCGTTTGAGTGAAGAAATATTTGAGGCTTTTATGATCCGTAAAGATCTCCACTTTCTCCCCATACAGGTAATGCCTCTAGATTTTAAGCACAAAAACTACTGCTGCCAACTCTAGATCATGAGTAGGATAATTCTTCTTATATTCTTTAAGTTGTCGTGAAGCATAGGCTATCCTATGGTGCATGAGAACACATCCTAAACCCTTGCCTAAAGCATCACTGTAGATGACATATCCCTCCGAACTAGATGATATTGTCAAAACAGGTGCTGAAATGAGTCTCCTCTTGAGTTCTTGAAAACTCTTCTCACATTCCTCGCTCCAACAGAATTTTGTATATTTTAGAGTCAGCTAGTTAATGGAGTAGCGATTCGAGAAAATCCTTCCACGAATCTCCGATAATAACCAGCTAAGCCCAGAAAGGTACGTACTTCAATAATTGACTTAGGTTGCTCCCAGGTTTGAATTGCTTCAATCTTTGTCGGGTAAACAGATATTCTATGATTTGATATCACGTGCCCAAGGAATGTTATTTCCTCAAGCTAGAACTCGCATTTCTTCAACTTGGCATATAGCTTATTTTCACGAAGCTTTTGGAGTATTAGCCTCAAGTTTTGCTCCTGATCTTCATGGCTTTTGGAGTATATAGGGATGCCATCAATAAAGATAACAACAAAATGATCCAAATATTTCTTGAATACTCGGTTCATCATATCCATGAAGGTCGCAAGAGTATTAGTCAATCCAAAAGACATGACTAGGAATTCTAATGCCTGTACCGAGTTCTAAAAGTAGTCTTTGGAATGTTATCAGTTTTAACTTTTAACTGATGATATCCGGAATGAAGATCGATCTTTGAAAAGAATTTTACACATTGTAACTGGTTAAATGGGTCATCAATTCGAGGTAACGGGTACCTATTTTTTACGGTGACATGATTCAACTCTCGATAGTCAATACAAAGTCCCATACTTCCATCTATCTTCTTTATGAATAGAACAAGAGCACCCCAAGGAGACATACTAGGGTGAATAAAACCGATTTCTAACAATTTCTGTAGTTGGGTTTTTAACTCCTGAAGTTCAATAGGAGCCATTCGATATGGGGCTTTAGAAATAGGTTTTGTACCGGGTTCAAGGTTGATACAAAATTCGATTTCTCGCTTTAGGGGTAGGCTAGGATGTTCTTTAGGGAATACGTCAGGAAATTTATTAACAATAGAAATATCATTCAAATCTGACGTATTTTTGTTTAAATCCGTGACATGGGCTAAGAAAGCTTTACATCCATTTTTCAATAAATGAATACCTTTATGGCTTGATATAACAGTGATTGACTTTAGTGATTTGGTTAATTGAATTCATATAAAAGGTTGGTTAGGAATATGAAAGCTAACAACCAATTTTAGCATGATGAGTAGTTATCCAATCAATCCCTAAAATCAGATTAAATGCAAGTATTTTCACAGAGATAAGATCGGCAGGTAACGTGCGGTTACCGATTGGAATCAAACAAGACTTATAAACAGTGGATGTAATGAAGGTTTCTCCCAACAGATTTTCAACAAAAAAATCATAGTCTAATTTCTCCGGAGTTAAATTTAAACGTTGAGCACAAGTAGGAGAAATAAAAGAATGGGTAGAACCGGTATCAAATAAGGTATGGACTTCGCTAGAGTTTATGATTAACTTACCCGTAATTACCTATTTTGGATTCCTTGCTTTTTGGGAGGTTACGACAACTGCTCTCCCTTGAACTACCAATTTTATCTTATCTGGGACGGCCTTTAATGCCTCCATCCCAGCTGGACTTGACTTTGGTGCACGACAAAATTGGGCTAGGTGACCTTCTCTTCCACAATTGTAACATGCTTTGGACTACTGTGTACAGTTTGGACTGGTGTGTCATTGCCCTCCGCATTTGTAACATACGATCAGCGGTCGTTCTCCTTCCTTAACAACAGGTGTTGGTGCTAACGTCTTTCCATCATTATTGAATTTCCTCTTCTTGAAATTTCCACTTCTATTATCTTGACCATGATTACCACTGAAGTGGTTACCATTTCTGGCATGTTGATTCCCTCCACGTTTGTTGTCACCGCTTCGATGACTGCTACAACTGGTATTATCGATTTATCGGCTGCTCTCTCTTGGTTGGGTTAACTCATTATCGCGCTCCAATAACTAAGCCATATTTACAACATCTGAATATAAATACAGTTTGTGAGAAATTAGGTATTGACGTATCTCAAGTTTCAAACCTCTTAGAAACATCCGCGTCATTCTCTCCTCATTAACAATCAAGTGGGATGCAAACCGGGAAAACTTGGCAAACTTAGCTTCGTATTGTGACATGGTCATATTGTTTTTCTCCAGCTTGATAAACTTCACCTCCTTTATGTGACGAATACTTTCGGGAAAGTACTTTTCGTTGAACAGTTCTTGAAACTTCTCCCAAGACATCTTCAGTGCTGCAAGTTGGGTACATTTTATGTATTCCCACCAGTAATTTGCCTCTCCTCGCAACATGAAGGTGGCAAAGGGAACCTTTTGCTCCTCGGAGCATCCCAAGATATCAAATATCTTGGTGATCTATTTTATCCACGCCTCCGCCTTAAGTGGTTTTGGCTCTCCTAAAAACTCTGGTGGTCCCAGTTCCTTGAACTGCTTAGCGGTGACCATTTGTGGGTTGCCAGTGTTTCCACTTGCATTTTGGACATGAGTCTCTCTCTCCTGATGTTGCATGAATTGCATAAATCCTCTGAACATTCCGTCATTCATTATTTGGTCAGTGTTGTTATTTACCTGAGGATTATTGCCTTCCTGATGCAGCTTATCCTGGGTATTGATCTGTGGTGACTCACCAGTCTTCTGTGCTCCATTACTAATCTCAACATTCCCGGATGTCATTTTCAAACATTGACACAAAACAAGGGTTAATTGACATGCCACATATTATCCCTATATTCTGACCGACCAATTAAATAACAATTAAACTTAGGTAGGTCATACGAGCGAAGGAATTACCTGTTTCTCCCCTCCTAGTTCTAGTCTCACATCTCAGTCAGGGATCATATCCCTAAGTTTTGATACCAACTGTAACGTCCCCAAAATAGATATACATCACCCATTCTGAGTCGCAAAATACATGGTACAAAATACAAATACATACTTAATTTATACAACTGTTAAGTGTCATGTAGAATACGACACAACATAATCTGTGAATTTTAATACAAATATTGTCTTCTAGACACTATTCAAACTCAAAATAAGTCCTCATTACAATTATTATCACACTATTTCATAGAATAATGAGGACTACTAATGCAAACAACTGGACCGTCACTCCATTCCCCGACTAGTCCCAGCTATATTCTCATTTCCTGAAGAGAACAATGAAAGTAAAGGGTGAGCTCAACTAGCCCAGTAGGAAATATTATGACTAAGATCATGCAGAATAAATTATTGTTAGCCTCTATAGTGTTAAACTGATATAATATAATAAACATCAAGTTTAACTGTAGTGGAACAAGTAATCCATTAGAAGAGTCAAGTAGAGCATGCTATTTACTATCTTCTATGATTTAAAAAGTTTATCAATAGTTTTATCGCTGAGACTCAGCTTAATAAATAATCCTCATCATCGAATCAGCCCTGCACTACGGGTGAAGGATATTCATTAGTATCACCAATGGTCATGATCATACCAACAACTGTCCATCAATGTACTACGGGCCAATGATGACTTTTACCACATCATTTGTAACATTATGCGTCATAATTATACCGAATAATCCCTGGTCATAATCATACCAATCAACAGCCCGTCTATGCACTACGGCCAAAGATGACTTTCATCACAATATAAGCATGAAGATGATGACAATGATATAAGAATTCAATTTAAATGAGAGCAAGGATAAATTTTAAAGATTTATAATTCAATTTATCTAGAATTCAATAATGTCCAAATTGTCAACCTGATATTGATTTGTGGAGTGAAATTCAAGAATAATATTGTATCAAAATAATTTGGACAGAAAAGAAATCAATTTTTTTTGTCGTGAATAATACCCTGTGAATAGTAACCGAGTAAAAAGTACTTCGAGAATAGTAACCCATGAATAGTACCCCGACATGAAAAGATTAAAATTTATCAAGAATGTTCAGAATAATATTTCCATAAAAAGTTACTAGATGAAGCGCAAATATCAAGGATATTCTAATAATTTCATGGAGTATAGAAGCAATACTTATCAACATAAATGTAGAATTGGAAATATGAAATGAAATAATATTACTTACATACTACAGAGTATGGAATAAAATATTATTTCTTACGAATATTGAACAAGAATAATATCACTTAAGAATACGAAAGAAATAATACCCCTTATCTTAGTAGGAGATTGGATACTGCAATAATATAGTAACAGAATACTCTTCTTCTTTTTCTCTTATTCTCTCTATACTTTCTCTGTAAGACCCCGAATTTTATGAAATAAAAGTATTCAATTTTTCTTATATTTACAATTCAGTAAATGGTTAAATTGATAAAAGGTTAAAGTTAAGGGTGATATATGAATTTTTTTCAAAAATAAGCAAGTGGTTATAAAATACTCATTGTTGTCGGGAAATATTCGTTTGGTCGTGGAATATTCTTTCTGTCGGGGAATATTCGTACGACGGCGCAGCCTTTTGTGGGCCCCGTAACAAAATACCTGTCGGATGAAGAAAACGACAAATTAAAGTTTTTAAAAATAACGGCGTAGTTGTTACTGTTAACACTGTTGGAATACCCGGTGGGTAAAGTAAAGTAATACGCGTTGTTGCACAGTAGCACACGGTATTACACCAATTATTGACTCTTACGTAAGAAGGCACTACTGAATAATGGTTACAGTAATTATTGTTCAGTATTTTATTTTATTGGTTCAATAATTGTTACGTTGATATTTTATATTGCATTTGTTTCAATAATTGTCATTACACAGTATTTTTCATTATCGAAGCAATAATTCATATTATCTGAATAATATTATTAGATAACATTATTGGCAATGTCTAGAAAGTTCTGTCTAAGGAGAGGTTTGGTCACCTAATTGCGCGCCAGTAAGAAGAAATTCTTATTGGAAAGCCCCCTCTTTCCTGGGAACGGCCTGGTTGCTAGTACTGTGATTCTGTAATATTATTTGTGAATAATTAATTATTGATTTATATGATGAGAAAATGTTGATTTTATGTGGATATAGATGGAGAAAATTTTTAATGTGACAATTGTTGAAAATTAATATTTTATCTTTTTCTGATAAAATAATTTATTTAAATATATTATTTTAATAATATATTAACGGTGATATTTTTATAATGAATGTGGAATATATGAATATATGAGGAGGAAGAGTATTTTTTGTGGCATTAAATGTTTAACACAGATTTTGTGTGTCGGTAGACCTATTTCTTGACTGAAAATTTGATTATAGCCTATAAAATCGTCTGTTTATGGATTTCGGTCAATTTCTGTTTGGAATTTGGAAAAACTTTCTTCTGCAAAGTTGTAGAGAATTGAATTTCCTATAAAAACACGCGAGATTCGAATTTTCTAGAAAAAAGGCTATTTATTGTGAATTATTGAAAATCTGAAGCTCCGAAATAATTGATTTTTGGAAGTTTAAAATATTTTTATTTACAAAAACGTTTTTTTTTGTTTGTGGGCAGCCTAGCATGTGATGTAAATGCTGAATTCAAAATCTAGAAAGTGTGCGTAGAGATTTTGTTATATATATTATTATTATAATAAATTTTCTGCTTTGGTGTTCTAAGCAATTTCCTATAAATAGGGTGCTTAGGTTATAATTGAAAATCACACCAGAAACTGAAGTTTTCTCTCTCTATATTATCGAGCGTATTCTTGTGAGTATTTTGAGTATACTTTGAGTATTGCTATACGGTGCAAGTTCGTTCAGCGTTATTCCGGTCAGAAGTACTGCTCTTTTGAGGTAAGGGATAATAAGGGATTTTAAGGGTTATTATTTCGAAATTCTTCTAAACCTTCAAAAATTCTGGAAAAAATTGAAATGATATTTTGATGAGTTTTGTAGATTGTGTCCAAAAATGGCGATTGTTGGATGTATAGATTAAGAGTTATGGATTTTATGAGAAAAGACTATTTTTAAAAGTAATCGCTTATAACTCGTTGTGGTTAACTCCAAAATTGATGAAATTTTTATTGGGAGTACATCTATATGATATCAGTATACCCTGTGAATTTCGGAATTTTTGGATAAAAGTACAATTTATGATAAATGTTTAAATATTCGATGGTTTTGGCCATGTGAAAAATAGTAAATAACTTTTAAAAATTCTAAGAAAAATATATGTTCATTATAGGACTATATTCTGCTAAATCCCAGAAAAGAAATATTTTTGGAACTGATTTAGTATTTTTTATGAAAATATTCTAGTTATGAGTAAATGAATTAAATATGTTATGTGAAGTAAGAAAATTGGAAAATATAATTTTATGGCTTGAGAATCATATATGAAGTATATGCAGATTTTTGATGAGGGTTTTGGTTATTGGTGATGAAATCTTATGAGTTTGGCATTTTAGAATGATTAAATGCATTATTTAGTAAAGTGTAAACAATTAAAATAAATTGTTTATAAGCTTAAAAAAAATATTATTCTTTCAATATCATTATACCGAAATATTGGTATAGATTTTATTGTGGAATTTCTACCTTTTTGAGTCGGGTTTACTATTCATGAGTTACTATTCATGAGTTACTATTCACGAAGTTACTATTCATGAGTTACTATTCATGACAAAATTGATTTCTTTTTCTAACCAAATTATAGTTGATTTCTGAATATTACTCTGGAGATTAAAACTATATATTGATTATATTGATTTTATTATCATATATAACATTTTTATAACCATGATGTTGAAATTCTCTTTCACTGGAGTGTAAAGATGGGTAGATTATTGGTATGATCATGACTAGGGTTCTCTTTGGCCAGTAGTGAAAAGTTGAATTGTGACTTGTATGATCATGACCATTGAATTTATAATTAAATATCTTTAGCTTAAGTGCAAAGGTGAATTGATCAACATATATGGTTATAATTATGGTTTATATAAATTCTGAAATGATTATGTATTTCTTTGAGATATGAATATCTTTGGCCTGTAGTGCAAAGATGAATTGTTGATGAATATCTTTGGCCTGTAGTGCAAAGATGACTTGTTGATGAATATCTTTGGCCTGTAGTGCAAAGATGACTTATTGATGTATATCTTTGGCCGTAGTGCAAAGATAAATTTATTAGTATGATTATGAACATGAACTGTGATTTGGTATAACCATGATCTTTGATGTTTCAGGTGATAAAAATTATCTTTGTCCTGGATGAGAAAAGGAATTTAGAACAACAATTTTGATTATGAGTTATATATGTGATTGTGGACAGGAATTGTTGATTGATGTTATAGGGATAAAACATTGTTGATGGACTTTTAACATGGAGAAAATAATAAACTTTATAGTTTATTTGACTCTTCTAATGGATTGCTCGTTCTGCTGCAACTATGGTTGAAATTTTTTATCATCTACCATATGTTCTAAATCTTTGATTTATTATTGATGAAGGCTATTGATAATTTAATTATCTTTAGTCATGACATTCTTTACTGAGCTAGTTGTGCTCACCCTTTTGCTTCACAGTTCCTTTCAGGTAATACGAGTGTAGCTGGGTCGAGTGGGGGAATAACAAGGGAATAGAACGGTGGTCTATAGATGTTGAGGGTGAGGTGAATTTAACTTGGAAGGGTGTTTTGCCACTGTCATACAAGATGTCTAATGACATACCACCTCGTGTCATCATAAGACATGGATGTGCTCATCCACTTGCTGAGTATATCTACCAGCACTATTTATATGATCTTGGAGTCTATTTGAAATATAACTCTCAATTAGAGACAGTGGAGATAATGATATGTCAGGAGAAGACTTGCTATTGGGAAGAATATGATAGTAATCTTCTCGTTTTTCTTTGGGGTCTATTGGGTCAACCAAGGTAAATTCTGTGGCCATATGATATCTATAATAACCTAGACGCATGGCCTCCCATGTACGAAGGTTTCTATGAGCACTTCCCAAAGATTTTAATTTCTAAAACAGTTTTCGACTATACCTTTATGTAAGGTGTCATTATGATGTGCTGTCCACGGTTGGGACATGAGTCACAGTTGATATATATTTGTATCCAAACTCACAGTATATGTGTTGTTGTATTTTGTACGACAATTGTTGTAATAAAGTTGTAGTTGTTTTCTGTACCATGTATTTGACGACTCAAAATGGGTTGGATGGAATGGACCTATTTTGGGGTTGTCACATTCTCTCTCTATAGCTTGAATGAATTGGTGAAAAATAATAAAGAAATGAGCTTTTATTTATAGGCTTGGCAGAGTAAGGGTAAAATAGTCTTTTCGCCATAATTTATAACATCATCGCTTACATCATCGATCATATTACATCATTGCTTACCTCATCGTCCGATGACATCATCGCTTACATCATAGAAATTCAGATTCAATTTGTTCTCTTCCACATCCTTTTACTTTTATACCATGAATTTACTATAATAATGTTACCATTCAAATTATAAAAAACATACTATTATATAATCACATCATACTACTATAATATAATATTATAATAATATATTTGAATGAATTATTTTATCGAAAAAGATAAAATACCAAATTTCAACAAATGTCACATGCTAAAAATTCCTCAATTTAAATCCACATTGAATAAATATTTTCTTATCATATATATCAACAATTAATTATTCACAAATATTATTACAATATTGACAACCAGGTCGTTCCCAGGAAAAATGGGGCTTTCTAATAAGGATTTCTCCCTATTGCCACGCAATTAGGTGACCAAACCCCTTTTGTAATACCCCAACTTTTATGAATAAAGATGAATTTTTATAAATATCATTTTTGAATATTATGGAGTGAATTTGATATAATGTTATAGTTGTGGGTAATATTTATAAATTTTGCAAAGTACGCAAGTTGTTATATAATATTCGATTGGTCGGGAAATATTCGTTTTAACAGGGAATATTCGTACGACGGCACAATCATTGGTGGACCCCATAACAGAATTATTGTTGGATTGAGAAAACGACAAGAATATCTTTTTATAAAATAACGGTGTAAGTTTTACCATTAACTATTGGAACACATAGTGGTTAAAATACAGTAATACGCGTTGTTGCACAGTAGCACACGGTATTGCACAATATTTTTGAATTATTGATTCTTACGTAAAAAGGCACTACTTAATAATTGTTACAGTAATTACTGTTCATTATTTTATTTTATTGATTCAATAATTGTTGCGTTGATATTTTATATTATTATTGTTTCAATAATTATCACTGCACAGTATTTCCTATTATCAAATCAATATTTCATATTATTTGAATAATATTATTAGATAACATTATTGGCAATGTCTAGAAAGTTCTATCAATGAGAGGTTTGGTCACCTAATTGTGCGCCAGTAAGGAGAAATCCTTATCGGAAAGCCCCCTCTTTTCTGGGAACGGTCTGGTTGTCATTATTGTGATTCTGTAATATTATTTGTGCATAATTAATTATTAATTTATATGATAAGGAAATATTTATTTTATGTGGACATAAATGATGGATATAATTTTTTTTATGTGGTTATAAATGAATGAATTAATGTTGAGGTGTTTTATCAGTATTTTGTCGGATTGGAAGTATTAAAAAATCAAATCGGTATTATTATAGATCTATTGTGTAAGTTATAATTTTAATCCGACTGTTGGATCGTTGTGATTTTTGGATATGTTATGCATATATAAGTTGAGTATATGTCCACAAATTTTGAACCGTTAAAAATTAACGTATGATTTGTTATAAATTTTAAGAGGTGTTGAAAATTGTCCGTTTTGATATTCAAATATTTTCTGTTTGGAATTTGGAAACACTTTCTTCTAAAAAGTTGTAGAGAATTTGATTTTGTGTGGAATGGACATAATATTCGTATTTTTCTGATAAAAGGGCTATTTATTATGAATTACTGAAGTTTCGAAAATTAAAATATTTTTATTAAAAATATGGGCGGACCCCACTTTTGGTTGTTGGGAAAGGTGGCTGATTTTAGTGGGCCCCACTTGTGGTGGCTGAATTTTTTTTCAAAGATGTGTGCATAGAAAAAAATAATATTATTATTTTATTATTTAGTCTCCTATAGCGTTCTAGAAATTTCCTATAAATAGGCGCTTAAGTTAGAATTGAAAATCACACCAGAATCAGAGAATATTTCTTTTATAATCTTGAGCGTATTTCTTTAGAATTTTATAAAGCTTTGAGCGTAGAAAACAGTGAAAGTTTTCTTCAAGAATATCCCCGTTATACCAGTTGGAATACTCTTTTTTTCAAGGTAAATGATGTTATTTTTGTTCAATATTCGCTTGAAATAATATTTTCTTCTATACTCTTTAGTATATAAGTAATATTATTTTGTTTCAGATTTCGAATTCTCTACTCGTTTGTTCAAATTTTGGCTTCTATACTCCATGAAATTAGTAGAATATCCTTGCTATTTGCGCTTCATCTAGTATCTTTTCATGGAAATATTATTCTTAGCATTCTTGATAAGTTTTAACTTTTTCATGCCGGAGTACTATTCACGGGGATTTTTTAGCATTCTTGATAAGTTTTAACTTTTTCATGCCGGAGTACTATCCACGGGGATTCTATTCCCGAAGTGCTATTTGCGGGGTACTATTCACTCGAGTACTATTCACCCGGGGTACTATTCATGATAAAAATTGATTCATTTTCGGTCCAAATTATTTTGGTACAATATTATTCTTGAATTTTTACTCCACAAAACAGTATCATGTTGACAATTTGGACTTTATTGATTTCTGGATAAATTAAATTATAAATCTTTAAAAATTTATCCTTGAACTTGTTTTATTGAATTCGTATATCAGTGTCATCATCCTCATGTTTATATTATGTTGAAAGTCATCTGTGGCCTGTAGTGCATAGATGGACTTGGTATAATTATAACCAGGGATTATTCAGTATAATCATGTCCTTGATGTTATAAATGTTGTGGTAAAAGTCCTCATTCGCCCGTAGTGCATTGATGGACAGTTGTTGGCAAGATCATGACAATTGATATATACACGAATATCCTTGGCCCGTAGTGCATGGATAATTTGTGGTCGTGATACTAAAGAATATCCTTGGTCGTAGTGCAGGGGTGATTCGATGATGTGGATTATTTATTAAGTTGAGTCTCAGTCCTAAAAGTGATGAAAAACCTTTTAAATCATAGAAGATAGTAGATTTTATTCTCTACTTGACTCTTCTAATGGATTGGTTGTATTAAAACTCACAGCTCATGTTGTATATTTAAGTTTGTATTTGTATTTTGTACCATGTATTTGGCGACTCAGAATGGGTGATGTATACCTATTTTGGGGGCGTCACAGTTGGTATCAAAGCTTAGGGATATGATCCCTGGCTAAGATGTGAGACTAGAACTAGGAGGGGAGAGACGGGGAATTCCTTCGCTAGTATGACCTACCTAAGTTTATTAGATATTTAATTGGTCGGTCAGAGTATAGGGATAATATGTTTCATGTCAATTAACCCTTGTTTTATGGTAGTATTTGAAAATGACATCAGAGAATATTGAGAATAGCAATGGAGCATAGGAGACCATCGAGTCGTCATAGATCAATACCCAGGATAATGTGCAATAGGAAGACAATAATCCTCAGGTAAACAACAACGATCAAATGATGAACGATGGAATGTTAAGAGGCTTTATGAAATTCATGCAACATCAAGCGAGAGCGGCTCCTGTCCAAAATATAGGTGGAAACACTGGAAACTCTCGGACGGTCACCGCTAAACATTTCAAGGAGCAGGGACGACCAGAGTTTATTGGAGAGCCAAAACCAGTTAAGGCGGAAACGTGGATAAAGTAGATCACCAAGATATTTGATGTCTTGGGATGCTCCGAGGAGCAAAAGGTTCTCTTTGCCACCTTTATGTTGCGAGGAGAGGAAGATTTCTAGTGGGAATCGGTAAAGCGTACTCAACCTGCCGCACTAAAGATGTCTTGGGAGAAGTTCCAAGAACTATTCAACAACAAGTACTTTCTTGAAAGTATTCGTCACATGGAAGAGGTAGAGTTCATCAAGTTGGAGCATAAAAATATGACCGTGTCGCAGTTCGATGCTAAGTTTGCCAAGTTCTCCTGATTTTCGTCTCACTTGGTTGATAATGAGGAGAGAATGACGCGGATATTTCTAAGAGGTTTGAAAACCGAGATACGTCAATATCTAATTTCTTATAAATTGTGTTTGTATTCAGATGTAGTAAATAGGGCTCAGTTATTGGGGCGTGTTAACGAGCCAACCCAACCAACAGAAAGCAGCCGACAAAATGATAATACCAGTGGTAGCAGTTATCGAAGCGGTGACAACAAACGTGAAGGGAATCAACATGCCAGAAATAGTAACCACTTCGGAGGTAATCATGGCCAAGACAATAAGAATGGACATTTTAAGAAGATGAGATTCAACAATGATGGAAAGACGTCATCACCAGCACCTGTTGTTAAGGAAGGAGAACGACTACCTATTATATGCTTCAAATGCGGAGGAGAGGGACACATCAGTCCAAAACGTGTTACAATTATTGAAGAGAAGGTCACCTAGCTAGATTTTGTCATACTTGGAAGCCAAGTCCAGTTGGAACGGTGACACAAAATGCCATCCCAGACAGCTCAAAACCAGTAGTTCAAGGGAGAGCATTTGTTGTGACCTCCTAGAAAGCAAGAAACCCAAACAAGGTTATCATGGGTAAGCTTATCATAAACTCTAGCGAAGTCTATACCTTATTTGTTACCGGTTCTACCCATTCTTTTATTTCTCCTACTTACGCTCAACGTTTAAATTTGACTCCAAAGAAATTAGACTTTGACTTATCCGTGGAAACTCCGTTGGGAGAAACCTTCATTACATCCACTATTTATAAGTCTTATTTGGTTCGAATAGGTACCCTTACATTACCTGTCAATCTTATTTCATTTATAATACTTGCATTTGACGTAATTCTAGGGATTGATTGCAAAAAATTTAGTACTATTCACCCAGGGTACTATTCACTCGATTACTATTCAACCGAAGTACTATTCATGATAAAAATTGATTCGTTTTCAGTCCAAATTATTTTGGTACAATATTATTCTTGAATTTTTACTCCACAAAGCAGTATTATGTTGACAATTTGGACGTTATTGATTTCTGGATAAATTAAATTATAAATCTTTAAAAATTTATCATTGAACTTGTTTTATTGAATTCTTATATCATTGGTATCATCCTAGTGTTTATATTATCTTGAAAGTGATATGTGGCCTGTAGTGCATAGATGGACTTAGTATGATTATAACCAGGGATTATTCAATATAATGATGACCGTAATGTTACAAATGATGTGGTAAAAGTCCTCATTGGCCCGTAGTGCATTGATGGACAGTTGTTGGCATGATCATAACCATTAATGAATACACGAATATCCTTGGCCCGTACTGCATGAATAATTTATGGTCGTGATACTAAAGAATATCCTTGGCCGTAGTGCAGGGGTGATTCGATGATGTGGATTATTTATTAAGCTGAGTCTCAGCGATAAAAGTGATGAAAAAACATTTTAAATCATAGAAGATAGTAGATTTTATTCTCTACTTGACTCTTCTAATGGATTGCTTGTTCTGTTGTAGTTAAACTTGATGTTTGTTATATTTTATCAGTTTAACACTGTTGAAGGCTAGCGATAAATTATTCTGCATTATCTTAGTCATAATATTTCTAACTGGGCTAGTTGAGCTCACCCTTTTGTTTTCATTGTTCTCTTCAGGAAATGAGAACGTAGCCGGGACAGTCGGGGAACGAAGTGAAGGTCCAGATGATAGCATTAGTAGTCCTCACTATTCTATGAAATAGTGTGATAATAAATTTATTGAGGACTTATCTTGAGTTTGAATACTGTCTAAAAGACAATATTTGTATTATAACTCACAGCTCATGTTGTATATTTAAGTTTGTATTTGTATTCTGTACCATGTATTTGGAGACTCAAAATTGGTCATGTATACCTATTTTGGGGGCGTCACACCTTTCCTTGACAGAACTTTCTAGACATTGTCAATAATGCAAATAATAATATTATTCAAATAATATGAATTATTGATTTGATAATTAGAAATACTGTGAAATGACAATTATTGAATCAAAATATAAAATATCAACGTAGCAATTATTAAATTAATAAAATACAATATTGAACAGTAATTACTGTAACAATTATTGAGTAGTGACTTCTTACGTAAGCATCAATAATCTAAGATACTGTACAATACCGTGTGCTACTATGCAACCAGGCGTATTACTGCACTTTTACCACCGGGTATTTCAACAGTTAACGGTAAAAGTTTTGCCGTTATTTTTATAAAAATATATTTCTGTCATTTTCTAATTCCGACAATAATTATGTTGTGGGGTCCACTAATGATTGTTCCATCGTACGAATATTCTCCGACCAAAAAAATTATTACCAGACCAAACGAATATTTTATAATAACTTGCTTACTTTGCAAAATTTATAAATATTACCCACAACTATAACATTATATCAAATCCACACCATAATATTTAAAATGATATTTAGAGAAAAATTAGTCTTTATTCATAAAAGTTGGGGTCTTACATTCTTTATCGTCCAAGTCATACAGTCTTTTGTATACTCAGAGCGAACATTCAAGTTAATCATTAACTCGGCTTCGTTACGTTAACGTCATTGTCTTAATTCAGTTCTTTACCATTCATGGTTTAATCATTCATCTTTATTATCTTACGGTCAAACCATACACGGGGTATAGGTTCTATACGTTTAGTATTTGCGTACACTCAACCTTCACGTTGGTTAAAGTGTTTAACGCTTACATTTCATTTTAACATTCTCTATCTGAATCACTATCAGCTTCCATTAATCTTATTACAGTTTGTTATGGCTTTTTTGATACCATTCGTATCTTACTTAATACTTTCGTTATCCATTACATGAACCCCATGTTCATTACTCGTTCTTAGTGTCGAAGCCATACCGATCGTTGTATGCTAAGACCGATCGTTCATCGCAACAACGTTGCATTCACAACGTCTATATGCTTTACACTTATCTCTCATTACCACAACATAACATCGAAATGTTATTCATTACCTTCATCACTCAACATCTAAGGAATCACAATCATAGTAATCCTTCACGTTCGTTCATCGCGACTATGGTCCCCGGATATCAGTTACGTAATCTACCGCTTAGATTCTCTGTCTTTTAATCTCATTTAATCTTTCCGTTCAACCTTTAATAAAGGTTAAATAACTTGATTAAGTGTTACATTAATTGAACTACACATTCATTAGTTTTCGTTACACTTCTCCCAGGTTTTGAGCAATTAAAAGCTCATTGCTAGTTTTTCCTTGCACCGACGCTGCGGTGCCGGTCCGCTTCCCTTTCTCTCTCGTTGCGGTGTGAGTCTGCAGTACCCAGCTCCCCGATCTGGCGCTACAGCACCACCTTACAAGGCATGGATAGCGTCGCAGTGCCAAGCCCTAAACCTAAAAATATATTTCTATGTCTTTTATCGTTCTGAGACGCTTACTTCCGCTTCCATAACTTATTCATTATAACTCAGAACGAGGTCGTTCCAAAGCCATTCCCTTCCTTATCTTACATACTTCAATACCCCTCAGATAGAACTTCATTCTGAATCCATTAATGTGCTATTTGATTAGCTTAATCTTCACCCTTCATTCATTTTTATGTTTTTAATGTTCTTCGTTCGTTCGTCTGTAATTCGGTCATCCAAACTCAGAACTCGTTCGTTCTTGAGTCCATGACTCACATTTTCTATGTTATCTTACTTTCTTATGAAACCCAGACCTTCGGGTTCATTTACATATTTTTAATTCTCGTTCGTCTTTGACAAAATTTTCGCCATAACTTCATTATAGCTAGACCTGGTAAACGGGCCGGGTTTTCGGCGGGCCGGACCATCAACGAGTCGGTCTAAAAAGGCCCAGATTTTGGTGGGTTGAAATTATGCAGCCCGTGGCCCGGGTTGGGCCGGCCCGGCTCGGCCCGCAGGCTTTTCAATTTTTTTTATAAAAATCTGTAAATCACAAAGGTTGGAGAAAAAAATACAATCTAAGTTGCTGTTACAATTTACATACAATTATACAAATCACAGAATTACAGAAATATGCTCCAAATACAGAATTACAAATTCAACGAGTTGCATAAGATTTGTATTCGGTCTCAAAACAGTCCTTTCCGCCATTGAATCTTTCCATTTTGAAGCATTTCCCATCTCATCTTCTACGAGGAAAAAAATAGAGAATTACAAACAAATTAAATCTTAGCAGGAACACACTGCTTATGAGATAAAATTTCTAATTTGCTATCCAGACAAACTTTGAGCAATTAATATGTAAACCAATCTCAATTAACCGGAAAATAATGCAACCAACTCCGTCAAAAGTAATCAAATTCTGATGCTCCCATATAGAAATTTACTGAACACAAAGTTTTCACAGTAACTACAAAGATTTTACAGTTATCCAAGTGATTCTCTTCATCTTCCTCTGAAATCTCTGATTAAGAACATGCCTAATCATACTCCAATAATCCAATTCAAATATAAAAAGACCACTGACAAAAATTGAAAATAAGACCACTGATAGAAATTAAAAACAAAAATATACAAGAACACTGAACTCTAAAAAACTACTATTACAATATTTAGGTCTTACATGAAATTGAAAACATATGACCACAGACCACGTGTAATTAACAAAATTCATATAATATTTTTTCTCATATATGACTAACAAAACCTGCTTGAAAAAAATAAAAATACATGTGTAACAAAATCATAATCAGTAAGTACAAGGATTTAAAAAAAAACAAGAATATACAAGAAAAAAATGACTCTTTTTCCTTCATTTTCGATCGAGTGATCACTCAATAGTTTAAGAAAAATAAAAATCATCAAAAGAATTTTTATAAAGATTAAAAATACATGGGAGGTGGTTGACCTGAAATCTGCAGATGTAATTAAGACTGAAAAACGAAGAGTAAACTACCTGTAGGCTGTAGAGAAGAAGAAGTTACACAGTCATCACTCGTCAGTAGGTGTATCGGCGACTCGGCAACTCGGCGTGGTCTCAGACCAACTAGTAACTGGACTCTCCGCTCTCGGTCCCTCACTCTCTCAGACCAACTGGACTCTCTGATCTCGTCAGTCGCCTCGATCTCTCTCCCTCACTTCCCTCAATCTCAGTTCTTAGTTTCAGATCTAGATGAGAGATGACTCATGACTAGAAGACTGAACTCTGAAGGCTAGATCTAGAAATATCCCTTTTGGCTTTTACTTTATTAACGAGTCAGGCTTTCTCGAACATAGCTTTAGCAATTTAGCATGATAATTGATATCCATTAACCCTCACTAGTATCGAATAAGTTTTTTTTAAAGGATTGGGCGGGACGGGCACCCACGGGTGGGCCATCATTGGGTCGGGCCAAAATTGGGCTGGGCCAAAAAAGCCCAGATATTAATGGGCCAAAAAAATAATGCCCGTAGCCCAAATTTTGACTGGGGGGGCTGGCCCAGCCCACGGGCCTGGGCCGCTTTTGCCAGGTCTAGTTATAGCTAAGTTTAATCCATTCTTTATGAATGTTTCTACCGTTCCTAACCAAGCAATAAGCATCTAACTTATACGAGATGGTTTTAAATTTGTCCATCAAAAACAATTACATTACGATATTTTTAAATTTGTCCATCAACAACGTTCTTCGTGTTCTTTGTGTGTTCTTCATGTTCTTTATTTTTAATCGATATTTTGATTATGATTTCACTTTTTCTTAGAATTTGATGTTATAGAACACCATCCTTACTTATTTCACCTACTCATTCATTTTATCCACTCGGATCGTTCAAATTCATTACGAATCTTATACTTCCTTAAGAAAATTTTAACATAAACTTCAAATTCTTATTTTCTTTATTTCTCATGATTTAAACCATATGAAATTATCCCTAACATCATATACTTCTTATTCTCATTAAGTTATGTTTTTGAACATAAAAACTTAAAGCAAACTAACTTAGAAGTTAGGTTTTAATACCTTCCCGCTTTATTTTTCTTCCTTTAGACAAAGTCGGTGATTCACTATCTTTTCTATTTCACGATCCACTCCGATTCGAACATTCATGCTCAATATCTTCCTTCCTCTTCTTCTCCAAGCTCTCTCTCTCTCTCTCTCTCTCTCTTCAAAGTGTTGGTTGATTTTTCAAAAAAATCAACTAACACCTTTCTTATATAGATTTTCAAAGCTAGGGGTATTTTAGTCATTTCACCCCCAATTCACTATTCCAACCTCCTTAGTTAACCTCCTTACTATTCACGAAACTTCCCATGGAAATTTTGTTGTTCCGTCTTTCGAGTTTCGTTCGACAGTTTTTACAACTGCGATTCTCGAAATTTAAATATTTTTGGATATTTCGTCTTTCCTTTAATGATTAACTTTTACGTATTCACGTTTTCCCCTAACGTAGTTAAACGAGTGAAAAGTACATAGCAGTACTTTTCAATCATTTTTATTTCGTCCGATTTTTGCACGTTTTTCGAAAAAAACTTTTATCAGCTTACTTAACTTTTTAGGATATATTATCGCCAAATCTTTCAACGGAATGTCATTTTGACATACCGAACTCTCAGAAAGGCTTAGGTTGGGTTTCGTCGGGTGAATAGTGCATATTTCGTCTTTTTCTCCGAAAATATTTTTTTCCTAGAAAAATTTTATTTTCATCTCGAAAATTCTTTCTCGTTCAGTCAAGTTCGTAGCCTTATCCTCCCGATTTATAATCATCCTAGGTTCTAGAACGATTAATAAACACATAGAACATAATAGTATTAATAAAAATTTATTTTATTAATAACAAATTCTTTATACTTCAATTCTGGACAATCCGGTTTTCTGAGTTGTCACATTATCGGATTTGATTCTCATTTTCCTTATATCTCTTGCTTTCATTTCTTATTTCAATGTTTGTCTTCAATCCCATAGTGACTGTTGATTTAGAAATGAACTAACTTTCATTATGGGATTCTAATGGAGTTTAATGTGTAGTTCATATTTGTATGCCTATTTGTGATGTATGTATTTTCAATATTGGATTTTCTGACATGGTTATGCTAAAACATTGAATGCTTGATCACCATTCACCCTAATTACTTGTATGGAATTGGAAAAGGAAGTATAAGTACATATTAGATCATGTTGGCATATGTTCATGAGACTTATTTGTGTTAGGTTTTGTGATTTGTGACCCGAATAGGCATATACCTATTCACCATGTGTAGTCATTAAGAGATCTTGTGCTTAAATCATTAGTATATTTAATTTACATAGACATATAGTGGGTTAGGTAATTTTGATGTTTACATGAATTCTATCATTTGTGGATTTTGTGTGAATTGGACATAGTACATCGAAAGATGGTTATGTTTCACTTTTGTACTCTCGACTAGCTGTCCATATTAAAAAAATAGGCATAACAAGAGGCGTGCATTATGGATAAAACATTAAATGACATTAGGATCCCATTTCTCTCCACTTGATTCCCTTAAGTTAGTAATTAGTATTTTTGTGTGAACAATTAATCTAGACATCAATTTACTTGTTAATTGATCGTTTGAGCATACAGTAATAGTGATAAAGTTGTTGCATGATAGCGTAGATTTATTCACCTTTCTCCATAGGATCGATACTTTCTTACTTTGTACTACTTGTTGACCCGTGTATACTTGCATGAGTTAGAGTCTATTTTTCTAACCCGAAATAGTCCAACACCGACGTCGACAATTGTAGAAACCTGCTTGATCCCCACTCTAGCCCTTATTAAGATATAACAAAATAGCAAAATAAAATCTATCAAAAAAGTTTTCAAATTATCCCGATAAATATCAGGGAGTTGAGGACTCTCTATATATTATATCACTTTGCAGTATGTTGAGCCCACACTCAGAAAAGTACGTAATATCAGAATATGGGTCATGGAGGAAGATCAAGAGAAAAGAAAAGTCTTCATCAGAATAAAAAAAAAATCTCCACTGTGCTACAATAAAGCACGATGTATGTAATATAATTTATTTAATTTTTTGATTATGCTAAATTATTTGAAAGATCTTGGGATAATAATTTTTAGAAAGTAAAAATTATTAATTTATTTAGAAATCGTTTCCTACAATTTATTGCTCCAATCCTGTCATTAAGAATTATATGTATTACCATAATTATTGTCGATGTCGGGATTTTTGTGTGTCCCTTTCCGTTACTTGTTCTTTGGTGTTCTCATTTTAGGTGAGATTTGTTTGAAAAAACAAGTGAAAAAGGTCCGACATGTGTATTGTCGACGATGGACTGTTAAGAGTCGCCAGTTGGTTTTTTAAATGGTTGTACCAGCACAACCGAGAAAAGGTTTGCACATTGACCCAGTGATGTGACACTGCTAAACGGGTCGGTGAAACCGATATTCATTAGGGTCCGGGGACTTGGTTATGCAGGGGGAAGGTGATAGGCACCCCCCGACATCCGTGTTACCACAGTGACCGCCTCTTTTCAAGAAACTATTATCTGAATGTATGTGTGTGTGGGTCAATGAGCTGTTATATGGAAGTTGTGCGAGGCCTCGTTCGAACCTATATACAAAGGGTTTGAATTTATGTAAAAATTTAGTTTTTAACAAGATATGGACAATGATGTTTTATAAAAGAGGCTTTTTCAAACCCTGATGCTCAATAGGAATTGAGACCTTTTACACTCCCATTTTTATTAAATGAGCTGCTAAATTGATTTTATTTGACGGATGCGAGGCATCCGTACGAAAATAATATATAAAAATAATGTCGACTTCCTTGTGGGTATGGAAACTATCTGAGGAAATTCAGACACCGCAGAATAATTTATCAGCTGCTTACAGCTGAAAATGTCCATCACGGGAACCGAATCTAGATTCAATGGGATGAATATGTGATCACATGATTTCTAGGCTCACAAAATACTGCAGTTTATATGAAAGCAGTAAGCAGGTATATATATATATATAAGCTGTAAATATATATATATATATATATATATATAAGATCACCAACCACGAAGCACCTCCACGGGGGATCAAAAATGTAAATAAAGCTGTTGAAAGCTATCAACCACCACGGAGAAAATTCCATGCGGGACAAAATGTAAATAAAGCTGTAAATACGGTCAACCGCCACGGAGGAAACTCCAGGCGGGACAGAATGTAAATAAAAGTGTAAATACGGTCAACTGCCACGAAGTAAACTCCAGGCAGGATGAAATGTAAAGAAAGCTGTGAAAGCGATCAACCACCACGAAGTAAACTCCAGGTGGGACAATATATATATATATATATATATATATATATATATATATATATATATATATATATATATATATAAAAGCAATAAACGCACCGGATGTAAAATCCAGGCTCATCAAATAGAGTTCGTCCACAGTTCATATATATATATATATATATATATATATATATATAAAAGTGAATAAACGCACCGAATATAAAATCGAGGCTCATCGAACTGAGTCCGAACACAGTTCATATATATATATAAAAGCGATTAAATGCACCAGATCGAAGTCTAGGCTTATCGAACAAAGTCCGACACACAGTTAATATATAAGTATATATATATATATATATATATATATATATATATATATATATATATATATTAAAGCAGTAAACGCTCCAGACCAAAGTCTAGACTTAATCGAGGCATAACTCGATAATGTTAGTAAATATATATGTAAATATATATATATAATATATATAGACTGAAATGAAATCACGAACCGAAGTACGAGAAAAGCAAGCAACACGCCTCTCAACGTGTATAAGAGTGTGTGCAAAGTTGGAGAGAAAGACTCTAAAGTGTGTGAGAAGGCTTACAGCTGACAGATAAAAAAGGCTTTTATTTCTTTAGAGTGGGTAAACACTGGCTTTTGTGAGTACAAAAGAGGCTATATATGAGCTCACAGGTGTTTGAAAGTAGGAAATACACTATATGGGCGAGTGTAGAGCGAATTGTACATGGTTTCCCCGTCTTTTTCTCTTAGAAAATCAGCACCCCAAACCTTCTATTTATAGGTATATTAGCCGCAGGTGTACCAGAGGCAACCCGGGTTTGTCGGTTTGGGTCGTCTCGAAGTACGTGCACTCATGCACTGTAATGTCCACTTGATTTTTCAAAAGTACAATCCGGGCATCTGTTTGAGGTATTCTGGACCTATTTCGGACTGCCGTTATCGAGTTTTATACGATGGCATAGGATTAGAGTTTGTACGAAGTCATTAAAGATGGGACGATGCCCTCCGGTCTTCAAGCTTTAACTTTCATCCGTTACCCCGCACAATAGTCACTCGGGATTGGTTAGCCTTGTGGGACATCATTGCGTTGAGACGTGACTGTGGCATCATGTTTGACGAGATAACGATGTTGCCCCTCACCGGTGTTATCGCCGGATTGGGCTGATAAAGCAGACGTTGCTCAGGCTTCGCTGAGATTGGACTGCTGTAATTGTTGAAGGTCCTCACTGTCATCTTTGAGGTGTGTTTATCTTCCCGATGTTATTGCTGGGTTGGTGCAGTGTATCTCATTGTGAGCGCCGAGATTGAAGCTGGTTGTATTTGAAACAAGCATTTTCGGGGTTATCTCCGAAACTGTATTACTTGGGTTTATCGCCAAGGTTGGTGGCTATTCCCATAGTTTGGACTGAGACTAGATATCTCGAGGTCATCTCTGAGATTAATCGGTCTTCTCCGGTGTGAGTTCCGGTATTGTATCTGCAGGCCTCGAGGTTACATCCGAGGTTGAAATCGTTACTCCCAGATTGTGATCTGGGGTTGATGCTGAACTTTCGGTAGTATCCGGTATGGATTTGGATTGTCTTTCAGGGTTCTCTCTTAAATGACGAATCTATCCTCCAGCAATGTTAGTAATAGTAGTATAGAAAATTTCGAGTGTCTACAGATGCCCCTCTTTATCATACTCATGCATGGCGATGTATGGGTGGGATAAAGAATCCTAGACACTTGAAACGCAACAAGACAAACGTGGTACTATGGATAGCAAAAATGATTCAAATGTATGATGCATGTGTACGGGGTTGTAGCCCAACATGCTGGGTATGACTACTGGATCCCTGTTTCTTCAACTGGGGATTGGAAATACTGACCAGATCTGAGGTGTAAGCCGAATCTGTTAGGATGTTGATGTTAGAGTTATCACCAAATCCCTTTGTTTTTATAACGACTTGATCTTGACGATGTACCTCTTATGTGTAAGAGATTTGTGGCGATAAATCTTGATCTGTTTGAGGATGTGTATAACATATTCCATCATCTATCCTCTTTGATAACATTGTCCTCTTCTGGTTGGTATCGCCAGAACATGTCAAGATCCTGCTGGATTTACTTCCAACAGCAAATGTTGTCAGGTATGCCTGACCTTCGTTGACGTTTACTTTACCGACATGTGAATCAACGGCTGAGAAATCCTGTAGGATATACTGTCAAGGCTGCTTGACCTTCGCTGACATGTGAATCAATGGCTGAGATTATGTAGATTGTCAAGGTTACTTGACCTTCGCTGTCGTGTAGATCAACGGAGCATTGCGTTGTGACCCCTACCGGGGATCCACTGGGGAATACGAGCATTTGGGTATAAATACCTCGAATAGCTCTAGAGCTCGGATAGGTTTAAACGCTATCGGCTGAAATGACGTCAAGGTTTCTTGACCTTCGTTGATATGTGTGTTAACGGTTGAGCATGTGTTGTGACTCCCGCCGGAGATATACGTTGTAACCCCCGTCGAGGATCTACTGGGGACTCATGAGTACGTACGCAACTATCAAATAGTCCTTAATTCTTTGATGGGTTTACTTGCCATCGGCTGAAATAACGTCAAGGCTGCTTGACCTTCGTTGATAGACATATCAACGGATGAACTTGTTGTAACCCCCACTGGGGATTTACGTTGTAACCCCCGTCGAGGACTCACGTTGTAACCCCCGTCGGGGACCTACGTTGTAACCACCCAGAGTTGGCGGCATCAGACCTGTACGAGGTATTACCGGATGTGGTTTGTGACAAATAAGATCATTGGTAGGGTATACCTCGTGCTCGGGTGACTACCAATGAGTGCTGGACAAATTCAAAATCTCATCTGAGAGAACCAAGATTGTATGTAGTTTTGCTCAATCGCGTGGCTTTTTTCTTCTCGATTTGATCTTTCTAGTCCATAAGAAACTCCGTTTCAACTCAAACTAGATCGAGCTAGAGGGATGGGACCCATATAGCGGTGCCACAGGTACACCTGCTACAGCCGCAGGTGGGCCTGCGGCCAGGCGTGGATGATAAATTCCAGCAGATTGGTCACCACAAGTCACTTTCAACTTGTTTCACTTATAAAAAATTGCAAACCATCTTTAGATCTGCTGAATTCGGGCTGCTTTCTGCAAATTCTGTCACCGTACAAGCGTTCTACACTATCCTGGTAACGTATGCATGTATTTTTTCCAGTTTCTGTTCGTTAGATTGTGAGTTATTGTACAAAATGCATCTAAACACATAGTAGTGATTATGTATGCATAAATGACTTGATAAAAAATATTCAACATAGTAAATGTTAGTATTAAACCATGCTGAACATAATGACGTGAAAAAATTTAACTTTTAAAACAGTCAAATTGGCACCTTTTTCTGCTATTTTTTGTCATTTTTGAGGTCCAATGAGCAAAAGGTAGAAAGACAAAGTACTCCTAGCATTGAGGTTGGCCTTATTCATGATGATTTTGATTTTTAATGCATATATTACGTATACGACTTTGGGGCAGGTGTGCTACTGAATGGCCACATAGACATGCCTTTGTGCATGTGGATAGTCCTATTTTCAAAGGGGACTATGGAAATTTTTTTTTCGAAATGTAGGCATTGGGTAGTCATGTATTCTAACTCCATCATATGTTAAAGTAAATCTATGCATGCATATAGTCATAAAATGCATTTTACAAAGCTCCAGGTAAGGAAATACCACACCCTTTCTGAGGTGATTTGGAGACTTGTTGTCCAGATATTATGGATCTGGATCAGTCGAGCAGTTCCTATAGGACCGCTTCTAGCGTACGACGGAGGGCTTCTGAAGTGCCAAGTCCCCGTTCGGTTAGACAGCCTCGTCGGTTGGTGGAGGCCGTGATACGTCCTGTCCAGGCTGATGTGCCAGACGTTGAGGATGAGGAGGCGGATGTTCCGATTGAGGATCCCGCTCCTGCTGTACATGTCCCTCGCAGGGAGCTTCTGAGCATCCATGTGGTGAGCCCAGAGTTGCTGGGTGATTTGGGCAGGCATCCATCGATGTACTTGCATGCTAACGAGGTATGGCGTTATAATTTGATCTTCCTTCTTTCCTATTGATGAGGATTAAAGGGTTCTGATGTTGATCTGTATTTCATGCAGGTTCCAAGTTTTACACAGCCTTGAGGGAACTGGTTTAGCATTCACTCCATGTACCAGGTGCTTCATACTGACTATAGAGCGATAGTGCATGGGTGGGGATTCGGGGCATTCTTATCCATCCTTCCCCGTCGTTGTCCCTGGGGTTACCTCAGGGCATTGTCTGAGCGATGGTTTCATTAGACTCAGTCACTCCACCTGCTGGATTGTAAGGTGATGATGACGCCTATGGATTGGCGATTTATCATAGGTATGGAGTTTGGAGGGGAGCCGGTGCATTGCATGGCGAATATCACCCCTACTGCCGTCAGATCCTTATTAGGAGTTCCGGCAGGGAGCTCAAATGTAGGGTTGTCCGTTCAGGTCCTTTGAGCGTAGATGCTATGAGCGGGCTATTGAGTTAGCCCATGCCTGAATATGTCAGGATCAGGGATCGCGTTCTACGGCGATTGTTCCTGATGATCATTCGAGGTTGCTTCATAGCGGACAACTCTTCCACGGTATCTTTCGCTTTAGTCAGCGCCACACGCGATGTGGACCATATTGGAGAGTATGATTGGGGCCCTTATACCTTTTCCTATTTCCTATGGGGCATGTGCATGCGCTCATAGGGATTGACTGAGGCTTGGCTAGGATTTTACCCATTTCTGCTGGTGAGTATTTCTCTTGTTTTTTCCCATTCATAGGTTAAGAGTGTTTACTGATAGCAGCTATTTTGCAATTGTGTTGGTAGTTCTGGGCCCATTAGAAGATCCCATGTTTGCGTCCTGTGAGTATGTTAGGTTTAGATACCTATCCACGAGGACGACGATGGCACCATTCTATTTTGTCAGAGGTCCCTGTATCTAAGGGATTCACTCACTGCCGTATGTAGCTGGAGTTGTTGACGTTGAGGATGGTCATCCGACCGGAGTTGAGTATTTGATCTCTACATGTAGAGTTCTTCTCTTCATTGATGGAGGCTGGGAGCTCTATTTAGGAAAGCGTGCTATTAGGAGCACCACAGGGGAGATCCGTATAACGATCTTGCCTCCTGCCAGGCGTCATTAGCCTGTATCATAGTCACCCATCACTGATATACCATTATTGGGGGTTGACGTCTTTGCATTATCAGAGGGCCCATGTACTCAGGAGACTTTCCAGCGTTGGTGGTTCCCTCGCACTATTGGAGCCCAGTCCTACGCCACACAGTTTATGGGGGACATGGTTCCAGTATCTTTGATGATGACTGATTGGGTAGCTTGTGTCCGAGCTATGACTCATCTAACCCAGATTGATAGCTTGACCCGGCAGTTATATCAGGCACATGTATTTATTCGGCATTTGGGCAGAGATCCAGCAGAGGTGGAATCATTTGTTCCTTCCAGCTCAGGTGCTAGCCCCTCAGACGACCCATTTGGTTTTACTGGTGCAGATCCTCCTCTTTATAGGCCTGATATCCCTGTTGATAGAGATCTAGTGACTCAGGAGGAGTTAAATCATGTGGACAGGATTGAGGACGTAGACATCGAGACCCTGGTCTTCTTCTGATGTATATTCTCGTTATATCTTTTGATAGGCCTCAGTTAGATATTGGGTGGCTGTTCCCCATTCTCGCTATATCTTTTGATAGTCCTCTGTTAGTAGTAGGGTGGTTGTGCCCATTTCCTTGTATTTTTAGCTGTACAGAGCTGATGTATTAGATGATGATATATTTAGGAATGTATGCACCATTTTTTATTCCCTATATCATATTGCCATCCATTATATGTTATGCATGTATCATGTTATGCATATGTATATATGTCCAGAGATATTTGGCATTGACCCCTGGATGGTCTTATGACACGGCTCGCACAGATGTCTTCTTCGACAGTTAGCCGTATAGATCATACCCCACCATCAGTGGTGGAATTAGGTATGCGATCGTGGTAGGATAACATGTCACCACCAGACTGGGTGACTGTAGATCTGTTGCTGCAACATACCATGACCCTTTTGGCATTTTAGGTTCCTGCAGGATTTGTAGACGGGGTGCTAAAGAATTGGCTACCTGATAGGCATGTATTTCGTTTTGGCACCCATGAGTTGACTCCTACTCTGGAGGAGTATGCACATTTGACGATGCTGCCTTTAGACAGACCTTGCGTGGACCTGGGTTTGGGAAACATGAGTAGAGGATTCATGACTCTCATAGGATTGAGGCGCAGAGTAGTGCAGGACGAGCTGACATCTAGCAATGTGATCTCCTAATATTTTTTGTACGATAGATTTCGCTTAGAGGATAGCTACTTATGACATTCAGGGGATTTCACCGTACCGGAGGACCATTGGCATTTGGCTAGAGTTGATGTACTGATGCTATGTGTACTGTCATATGTGTACATGCCGCGGTATATGGATGAGATAGATATAGGCATTATCATGGCCGTGAGAGCTCTCAGGGAGGGTCGTACCATTGTGCCTGTGATTGTAACAGAGACACTGCGGTCGACATCCTATTATTGCACGTATCCTACAGTAGTGTTCACATGGAGTTCGGTCATGTTGTACGTGTGGTTTATGTCACACTTGAGACCGGTTGGTACCCTTAGACGACATGGGTATAACTTCTCCCATGATGTGGCCATGTCATACTCCTTTAAGCCATTAGAGTGTACAGATGCTCAGTCCTGGTCCGTATTTTTGGCAGATATCAGAGATCCATTCAGCATATTGCCATGCTCCGGGCTTTGATCACCATACAACTTCATTACTCACGCTCCGGGCATGGATTTTCTCCCTCTGGATGGATTGACGGGTGTGACTACTTATCACCCATTGGCCGTGATGTCGCAGTTCGACCAGTTCTAGGATTTCCATCCTTTTGAGGGGGGGGGGGGATAGGTCAGCGTTCAGCTTCTCGATATCTTTCAGCAGAAGACCGATCCCGTGTGTATGCTTGTTGGGATCAGCATGAGATAGCTACTTTTTTGTCAGTCATCCCGATTATTTTGTAGAGTATTCCGCATGGATGGAGATAGAGATTTTATCGGCTGCAGCTGTATTTACAATTTCGGACATTGAGTCAAACGATGCAGAGCCCATGGAGGACATTGATACTTACATCGAGGAGAAGCCCACTACTGGGTTGCCAGCATTTCTTTCGGATTCTCCTAGTACCAGTACTTTTGTGATTCAGCACTTGGCACAGTACTTAGAGCAGATTCTTCATCTGATGACCTTTGAGAGAGACCAAATTCGATCTATGATGTCGATTACTCTTGATGTGAGGGACGCAGCTCTATTGGAGAGAGACGAGGCATTAGATCGTAGAGATGCTGCTGTTGTTAAGCGGGATGAGGCTATATCAGCCAGAGATGCATTGATAGTTGAGTGGGATGAGGCTATATTTACCCGGGATGCAGCCGTCACAGATAGCACTATAGTGATGTCCCTTACCACTGGCATGATTACATAGATGAGGGCATATATCGATGATCATATGGTCACCATGCAGATGGCTACAAATCTTTTGGGTCGTGTGGATATTATTATACAGGAGACCACAGCTTCGCCTCCGCTTTCTGAGAGGGACACCATGTTGGGCTTGTTAGCTCGCATATACCCTGACTGGAAGATGAGCCTGTATTTACCTGCCCATACTAGCTTAGCCATTTTGTCATGTGCAGTTTACATTGTATATATATCAAATAACATTATATATGACAGGGAAATATATTTTTGGATCACTTCCCTTTTAGATATGTCCTGCTATTTGCTTGATATTTTGCCTGCTGCTTCAGGGCTTGTGATCTTGATGTATTCTGAATTCTTCCTGGGTGGATGGACATTGAGTTGTCTCTGGACAGTTTAGAATGAATCATTGATCTATGCATATCCCTACCATCTTTGGTGTCTTGGGACTTGTTTCCGAATGGAAATGTGTAGAGGAGTGTGTCTTTCCTCTCTGAGATTGACCGCACCACAGATGGTCGCCAGTACTTCAATTTAGGAGAAGCCTAGTTAATTCAATCTCTTATTGGTTGGTGTTGCTCTTTAAGGTATGACCGCAGCTTAGATGGTCGCCGAATCTCCTATTTGGGAGTAGTTCAGGTAATTCCATCCCTTTGGTCTGAAGCCAATGAAATGTATTGTATTGAAGGATGATCCCAGTACCAACTGACAGGGGTTTGTGTTTTGGTAGGGGGTGAGATCGTACCTTGAATGGATGCCTACGTACTCCTATTGAAGAGGAGATCATGTCTGCGTAGTTTGAACCTGGTGTAAGAGGTTCAAAGCTGTATATGGTAGAAATGGTGTAGGAATGTTTTTGGTTGTTTTTGTTTTTGTAAGGAGAAGAGGGTATAAATGTTTTTGTTTTTTTTTATTGTGACCAGGCCATATGAAATGGTTGCCTACGTACTCCTATTGAAGAGGAGATCAGGTCGACGTAGTTCGCCCCTCAAGGTGAGAAGAAAAGCGTAATCACATGTGCAGGTCAGAGTGCGGTGAGGAGAAAGTTAAATCCTAGGTTGAGGATAAACTGTAGGTACAAGAAGTTTGATCCCAGGTATGGGTAGCCAAACTTCAAGTGCAAGAGGTTCAATCCGCGGTGGGATGACCTAAATTGTATGAGTGCAAAGGAGAAAGCCAGGCTGCTGGCTTGAAGAGTACATTTCCCTGAGGGGAAAAGTGTAGATAAGTTGTATTTGGTACGGGGTTAAAGAACCGGAATGAATGGTAACCTAATGATGATGCACCAGGGTGTTTGCGAATTATTTCAGACATAGTACCGTTTCACGACGTCTGAGTTGATGAGTTGTGCAAATTCATCGCCGTCCATTTCTTGTAATCTGAGAGCGCCTCCTGTCAATACTTCCTTGACAATAAACGGGCCTTCCCAGTTAGGAGCAAATTTTCCTTTAGTCTGATCTTGGTTGTCAAGAATCTTCTTCAAAACCAAGTCATGTTGTTTAAACTGCCATAGCCGGACTTTTTTGTTGTAGGATCTGGTGATCCTTTGTTGATTTAACTAACAATGGAAGATAGTCGTGGTTCGTCCTTCGTCTATTAGAGACAATTGGTGATACATGTCTTATACCCATTGGTCTTCACCCAGTTGAGCGTCAATCAACACTCTGAGGGATTCCATCTCAACTTCTATGGGGAGCACCATTTCCATCCCATATGTTAAAGCGTAGGGGGTTGCCCCAGTTAAAGTGCGCATTGAGGTTCTATAGGCTAACAGAATCAGAGACAATAAATAGGTCAGGCCAATCTTTGTGGTTGGCGGACATCTTTTGCATAATCTTCTTGATGTTTTTGTTAGCCGCTTCAATAGCACCGTTCATCTTTGGACAATAGATGACAGAGTTCAGATGTTTGATGTGGAATTTACTACATAATTCCTCCATCATTTTGTTGTTGAGGTTTTTGGCATTGTCTGACATAATCACCTCTAGTTGTCCATATCGACAAACGACATTGTTTGTGATGAAAGCAATGATGACTTCTTTAGTAACCCTGGGGAAGGAGGCTGCTTCTACCCACTTGGTGAAGTAGTCGATAATGGTGAAGATAAATCAATGACTGTTACTGGCTTTAGGCTCAATGGGCCTGATAACGTCCATTGTAGTAGCCACGAATCCAGCCCCCGAATCGCCGCGGATCCGGTATACTATTTCTATAACTATTCGCGGAAGATATAAACATAAATTGTTTATACATTAAACTTTACACACTTATCCCCAAGGTCGAGTAACCTTAACTTAAATACAATTTATCAATTATCTATTACACAACAATATTTATCACAATATGCTAATACAACTAGCCGCACTTTATGTTCCAAGCTGAACTTGGCATTATCTTTTCTATCACTGATTCATTTATTTAAGAATCATTTATATTCTCAATTCAAAATAAATCTTATTTATCTATACAACACTTCAAACTGTATATAGCTGCCAATTACATTTGATAAAACTATTAATCATAGATTTATACCATTTCTAATTTAAAAAAATGTATTCATTTTGTGCATCGCTCAATCTTCATCATCCGTATAGCAAATAATATTGTCTAACATCATTAACCTGCAAAAAATTTATGTTTGCAAGATTGAGCTCGACAGCCCAGCAAATTTAACAATCTATCATGTTTCATATAGCACACAATTCTATATGCACTACATTTCCTTTAATATGCATATCCGCATGCAACATATATTCTTTACTAAACATATCCTACATGCATCAATAATTTCTTACAAAACATTAATTCATGCATTATACATTTCTAATTTATCAAGTTACATCATACAACATGTAATCACATATTGATTGAGTTCCATAACCCAATTAACTTAGTCATATTTTAACTTTTAACAATTCATAGAGCATAATATGTAATTTAACACATAACACGTTCATCCACAAACATAATAGAACTGAAAAACTTGCCTGCACCGTTGATTACCGCAACGCAATTTATAACGCTTTACCCGAAGACCTAATATTAATAATATAGATCTCCAATATTAGAATAATATCATCACAGTATATTACTGTTATATTTATATCCACAGAATAACCTAAACACATTACCACATAACCCTTTCAGTCTTTACAGCACATAAGACTAGGTATCAAGTCAAACTATTGCAGTCTGAGTTGGAACCGACACAATTCTATCATCCCGACGGTCTAGTCGGACTTTTATCGAGTTTAAGTTCAATTAAACTCTGTCTAACCACTGAACAATTAACACCGATAATTTCTAATCAGACAAAACATATTTCCCAGGCTCGTAATAATTTTCGGATAATTATTACCATTTATCAACATTTTTCAATCCTTAAAACCGTATTTAAATGAATTAAATACCACATAATACCTTAATCATTAATATTTATTTAATATAAAATATTAATGAAAATCCTTACATAATATTATAATATAATTATAATATCACAAAGTATTTTTAATATCTTAAAATCATTTTTATATGATTTTTCAACACTTTAATCTGTTATCCGATAATTACTATTAATATTAAAATATTAATATTTTCATGCCAAAATATCAAAAGTTACATTTTATAACTTAAAATATTTTTATAACACTTAAATCGTTTTTATATAATTTATAAAGCATTAATTCCCTTTTTCCATAATTTATTTAATATATCTATTAAATAAACTAATTATCATTAATATTGATTAATTAATGAAATTCTTCCCAAAATATTAAAAGTCATCAAAAATAACTTAAAATATTTTCTTATACAATAAAATAATTTTTCATGATTTTCATTGTATTAAAACTATTTTTAAATAATTTATTTAATATTATAATTAAATAAATAAATACCATTTATATTCAAAAAAAATTAAATATTTTCAAAATATACTCAAAATAGTTAAAAACTATTTTTCAGATTTTAAAATAATTTTTCATAATTTATTTTGTATTTTTAATAATTAAAAACCATTTTTTTCTAATTTTTAATCATTTTCCGGAAAAATAATAATAATCTGTCGCTAAAGGCCTATAGCGACACTCTCTGTTGCTATAGGTGTTCTTGAGTGTTCTTGAGCCTTCATGACAGACACCGAGTGGATAGGTTTGACCGGCAATAACTTTGTGGTATTAACGAATTTGGGCAATCTGTAAGTTGGGTCTTGTAGAGGAAATTCCAGACTACAATAAACAACAAACATAACCTCTAAACAACATCAGATCTGGAAGAAATCAGCCATCAAAGTAGGTGTCAGAGTTGTTCTTCATGAAGAACAGTTCGAGGTACCTACTTTGGACCTCTATAACTTGATGATCGTGAAATGTTTGTGCGATATATCACTTCCAGTATGTAGACAACATGTAGGACTATAACTATAACACTTAACATCAGCATAACAACATCATATCTAACAGTAAATGGTCGGTCAAAGTACAACACGGAAATAGGTCTGGAAAATTCTGGGTTCGCGATTTAACAGAATTGGTCAACGGGTTTTGACCGCTTGTAACGTTTGATCTAAAAGTGATCTAGCTTTGATTCTTTTTGCATCTTAAAGAACACATAACAGGCTATGGGTTACAAGTTTTAAACATCAAAAACTCATAACACAGACGGATCTATCGGATCTGACATTTGGCTGAAAAACATAATATTCCATATTTCCAGATTTTGAAAAACTTTAAATTCGTGCACTTTGATGTTATGGGTCATGGATTTAACAACCCAAAACATCAATTGACACCCTATTACACATCTTTGCACAATCAATTGCAACATTTAACCAAGAATCGAAGGATTTCAAAATTTAGAGATTTTATACCTTTTGAGCTTTAATTTTCATTTTCTGCCCTTTGATTCTGTTCTTGGTTTGCTGATTCTTGATCATTTCTTAACTTCTCACTCCCTTTCACTCTAAAATTTCAAAATTGATGAGAGAGAATGACTTGGCTGATTTGAGAAAATAATGTAGTACTTTCTCTCTCTAAATCTTTATATAAGGCTTGATTCAATGTATAGGCTGCTGATCTAGATGATATGTAGCACATGGCTAGGTCTAGGGTTGGTGAGCAACTCACCTTAGGGCAAGACTTGCAAGCTAAGTCACAATAATGCAATAAAGGGTAATCTTGTCATTTCCTTAAATTTCTAGATTTTTGCATTTGATGAAACCCTTAATTTTTAGGGTTTGGATCATTGAGAGTTTAGGGTTTGACCCTTAAATATTTAGCAACTTGAATTTCTAAGATTTTCTAATTAGAATTTAAAATAGAAAATCATGATTTTAAAAAATATATAATTAGGGATTCTAATTATATTATACTTTCCTAATCATGCGCCAATCTTGCTAATTAGGACTAATTTTTCCTAATTGAATTACTAATTAAGCACTTAGGGTCAAATTTGTACATTAGGTCTCAAAACCACATATTAGGGTTTTAAATAGAAAAATAATAATTCAATTTTAGAAATTAAATTTCTTAATCCGATTATGGTTTCTAATAACTTGACAATTAGGATTTATATCTCCCAATTAACATTGCTAATATAGCAATTAATTCCACCACTGTACAATTAGGGTTCAAGATGGTCATTAGGGTTCAAAATCGCGAATTAGGGTTTAAAACCCTTGAATTAGGGTTTCTACTAGAAAAATTAATTCTCTAATTTTAGAAATTAAATCTCGTAATTAGATTAGGGTTTCTAATTACTCATAAATTGAAATAATTAGGATTAGGGTTTCCTAATTAACTTTGCTAATTTTAGCAATTAAAACCACAATTGAGCATTAGGGTTTCTGACAGAACAATAGGGTTCCATAAATTGAAAATTAGGGTCTGTTAATTAATTAACCTTTACCCTAATTAGTACTTAATTATTACCACGTAAGCATTAAAATTCTTCGTTATATTCCCAGATTAGGGTTTCATTTTATCAGAATCTAAAATTAGGGTTTTCAGATCTGGTATTAGGGTATCCAAACAATCAATTAAGATTTTAAACAATTCATTAGGGTTTTCCCTAATTAATTTAATATTATGGACGTTTAACCTTGTACATAACATTGCATTCCCAATCTAGGGCTTTCAATATCCGATTTAGGATTTCGTACTCCCAGAACTGAAACTAGGGTTTCCAGAACCGATTTCTAGGGTTTCTTATTAGACGTTAGGGTTTTCTAACTGAACGTTGGCGTTCTTAATATAAACTTAGGGTTTGTTACAGATATAAATTATCTGATCAACCCATGACCCTTAACCATATTCTGAACACATCATTAACCATAAACACATAACATAATCAGATAAATCCTTAATCCTGAATAATTCACCTATATCCTTCACCGAATTTTGAAATCCTCAAAATTCAATCCCAATAACCTTAAACGCATACACTTATTTTCTGTCTAGGTCTAATATTTGACCTTAAATCAATCATTTAAGATTTTAATAATTTGCCAAAATTATCGGGTTGTCACATTCACCCCTCTTTATAAGAATTTCGTCCCCAAAATTCACCTTACACCTTACACCTTACACCTTACACCGTGCACCTTACACCATTCACACATATTTCACATGCTACCCAATACACCACTCGCAAGGGTAAAAATTTTAAAACTGTGCTGAGGAATCGTATAGACTGTTTGTTTTTCATTTTCGCAAAGGTTTTATGGAAATTCATCCGCAAACCGTCATTACTTACGGACACAAAGGGTGATTAGCCCGATATGCCCTGTACTGGCCAAGTACTGATTTCATCTGTTTTCCCATCACTGCCAAAGGCAAAAATTTTTTTATCTCAGTCTTATTCGATTCCACAGCAAAACCTTTTGGTTTGGAAAATTTCTTTCAATAAAACATTTTTGAGAATGACGTCATGATGCCGCACTGTATTTAACAGTCCGTTGAGGATTTCGTCATTTTGTGACTTTGTTATACTACATCATACTGTAGTGGGCTGACGATCCTTAGATCACATCCAACACCAAGTAATTCTGCATTGATAACTCCATCATTTTTTTTATCATCTCTGCACCAGGTCACATTGTACATAAGTGATAAATAAAAACAATTTTTTTTAAGAGGCACATAGTGCTTATTTAGCTTGATGTCAAAAATTGAGGTTTAGCAAAGCAAGAGGTTTAGGAAAACCTAAATCTCCACTAATGATCATATGCTTAACAATCTATCTGTTCCTATAATCCTTTACACTCCATTCACACACAACTATACCCAATTCATATAACCACACTTATGAGTTCATAACCTGGCCACAATTATATGAGTTTACGAACTTACCCTAGTCTGACCTTTGACGTCCGTTCGCTGAGGGGCTCATAAACATTTCATATAACTATGCGTCAAGAATGTCACATAAATATGAGTTCTAAGAACTCGTACTTAATCCTATATTCTCTACCTATGACCTATTTATCTATATATAATAACTAGCGTGACACAACATTTCAACTATTACCAATGCCACCAACTAAGTAGTTTTTACACCAAGTACAATTCCCCGCCCATACAAGGAATCATACAACTCTGTTGCTGGCACGAGTCCTCATTGAAATCTCCACCAAATCTTAACCCCCTTTTTTTCAATACGAATTCAATTCGTATTCATAATCCATAACTCTTTCATGAGTTTTCATAGTACCATTTCATAGTACAACTTTCACACAGCATCTTGCTGTAAACTTTTCAATCATAAGATTGATTCTTTCTGACTGTCATAACCTTATCAGATCACGGGGTGATCTTATCGTATATATTACGATTTATTTCTATGCCTATGATCGTTTTGTTTTACGATCTCCTATTCCTACACTTTCAGTCTTTTAGACTCGATCTATTCTCCATTACAGTTCAACTTTATTATCAGAGTTAGGGAACTCTATGTTTTACACTCGCCGAGATTCATCTTTGAATCTTACCGACCAACTAACTCTATGTGAGTTAGATCTTATCCTAATCACTGCGGTTATTGGTCTCAAGTATTCCTACCTAAGCTTCATAACCAACAGCTCTGATACCAACTGTAGTAGCCCCGAATCCAGGCCCCGAATCGCCGCGGATCCGGTATACTATTTCTATAACTATTCGCAGAAGATATAAACATAAATTGTTTATACATTAAACTTTACACACTTATCCCCAAGGTCGAGTAACCTTAACTTAAATACAATTTATCAATTATCTATTACACAACAATATTTATCACAATATGCTAATACAACTAGCCGCACTTTATGTTCCAAGCTGAACTTGGCATTATCTTTTCTATCAATGATTCATTTATTTAAGAATCATTTCTATTCTCAATTCAAAATAAATCTTATTTATCTATACAACACTTCAAACTGTATATAGCTGCCAATTACATTTGATAAAACTATTAATCATAGATTTATACCATTTCTAATTTAAAAAAAAAGTATTCATTTTGTGCATCGCTCAATCTTCATCATCCGTATAGCAAATAATATTGTCTAACATCATTAACCTGCAAAAATTTTATGTTTGCAAGATTGAGCTCGACAGCCCAGCAAATTTAACAATCTATCATGTTTCACATAGCACACAATTCTATATGCACTACATTTCCTTTAATATGCATATCCGCATGTAACATATATTCTTTACTAAACATATCCTACATGCATCAATAATTTCTTATAAAACATTAATTCATGCATTATACATTTCTAATTTATCAAGTTACATCATACAACATGTAATCACATATTGATTGAGTTCCATAACCCAATTAACTTAGTCATATTTTGACTTTTAACAATTCATAGAGCATAATATGTAATTTAACACATAACACATTCATCCACAAACATAATAGAACTGAAAAACTTGTCTGCATCGTTGATTACCGCAACGCAATTTATAACGCTTTACCCGAAGACCTAATATTAATAATATAGATCTCCAATATTAGAATAATATCATCACAGTATATTACTGTTATATTTATATCCACAGAATAACCTAAACACATTACCACATAACCCTTTCAGTCTTTACAGCACATAAGACTAGGTATCAAGTCAAACTATTGCAGTCTGAGTTGGAACCGACACAATTCTATAATCCCGACGGTCTAGTCGGACTTTTATCGAGTTTAAGTTCAATTAAACTCTGTCTAACCACTGAACAATTAACACCGATAATTTCTAATCAGACAAAACATTTTTTCCAGGCTCGTAATAATTTTCGGATAATTATTACCATTTATCAACATTTTTCAATCCTTAAAACCGTATTTAAATGAATTAAATACCACATAATACCTTAATCATTAATATTTATTTAATATAAAATATTAATAAAAATCCTTACATAATATTATAATTTAATTATAATATCACAAAGTATTTTTAATACCTTAAAATCATTTTTATATGATTTTCCAACACTTTAATCCGTTATCCGATAATTACTATTAATATTAAAATATTAATATTTTTATGCCAAAATATCAAAAGTTACATTTTATAACTTAAAATATTTTTATAACACTTAAATCATTTTTATATAATTTATAAAGCATTAATTCCCTTTTTCCATAATTTATTTAATATATCTATTAAATAAACTAATTATCATTAATATTGATTAATTAATGAAATTCATCCCAAAATATTAAAAGTCCTCAAAAATAACTTAAAATATTTTCTTATACCATAAAATAATTTTTCATGATTTTTCATGAATTAAAATTATTTTTAAATAATTTATTTAATATTATAATTAAATAAATAAATACCATTTATATTCCAAAAATATTAAATATTTTCAAAATATACTCAAAATAGTTAAAAACTATTTTTTAGATTTTAAAATAATTTTTCATAATTTATTTTATATTTTTAATAATTAAAAACCATTTTTTTCTAATTTTTAATCATTTTCCGAAAAAATAATAATAATCTGTCGCTAAAGGCCTATAGCGACACTTTCTGTCGCTATAGGTGTTCTAAGTTGGGTCTTGTAGAGAAAATACCAGACTACAATTAACAATAAACATAACCTCTAAACAACATCAGATCTGGAAGAAATCAGTCATCAAAGTAGGTGTCAGAGCTGTTCTTCATGAAGAACAGTTCGAGGTACCTACTTTGGACCTCTATAACTTGATGATCGTGAAATGTTTGTGCGATATATCACTTCCAGTATGTAGACAACATGTAGGACTATAACTATAACACTTAACATCAGCATAACAACATCAGATCTAACAGTAAATGGTCGGTCAAAGTACAACACGGAAACAGATCTGGAAAATTCTGGGTTCGCGATTTAACAAAAATGGTCAACGGGTTTTGACCGCTTGTAACGTTTGATCTAAAAGTGATCTAGCTTTGATTCTTTTTGCATCTTAAAGAACACATAACAGGCTATTGGTTACAAGTTTTAAACATCAAAAACTCATAACACAGACGGATCTATCGGATCTGACATTTGGCTGAAAAACATAATATTCCAGATTTCCAGATTTTGAAAAACTTTAAATTCGTGCACTTTGATGTTATGGGTCATGGATTTAACAACCCAGAACATCAATTGACACCCTATTACACATCTTTACACAATCAATTGCAACATTTAACCAAGAATCGAAGGATTTCAAAATTTAGAGATTTTATACCTTTTGAGCTTTAATTTTCATTTTCTGCTCTTTGATTCTGTTCTTGGTTTGCTGATTCTTGATCATTGCTTAACTTCTCACTCCCTTTCACTCTAAAATTTCGAAATTGATGAGAGAGAATGGCTTGGTTGATTTGAGAAAATAATGTAGTACTTTCTCTCTCTAAATCTTTATATAAGGCTTGATTCAATGTATAGGCTGCTGATCTAGATGATATGTAGCACATGGCTAGGTCTAGGGTTGGTGAGAAACTCACCTTAGGGCAAGACTTGCAAGCTAAGTCATAATAATGCAATAAAGGGTAATCTTGTCATTTCCTTAAATTTCTAGATTTTTGCATTTGATGAAACCCTTAATTTTTAGGGTTTGGATCATTGAGAGTTTAGGGTTTGACCCTTAAATATTTAGCAACTTGAATTTCTAAGATTTTCTAATTAGAATTTAAAATAGAAAATCATGATTTAAAAAAAAATATAATTAGGGATTCTAATTATATTATACTTTCCTAATCATGCGCCAATCTTGCTAATTAGGACTAATTTATCCTAATTGAATTGTTAATTAAGCACTTAGGGTCAAATTTGTACATTAGGTCTCAGAACCACATATTAGGGTTTTAAATAGAAAAATAATAATTCAATTTTAGAAATTAAATTTCTTAATCCGATTAGGGTTTCTAATAACTTGACAATTAGGATTTATATCTCCCAATTAACATTGCTAATATAGCAATTAATTCCACCACTATACAATTAGGGTTCAAGATGGTCATTAGGGTTCAAAATCGCGAATTAGGGTTTAAAACCCTTGAATTAGGGTTTCTACTAGAAAAATTAATTCTCTAATTTTAGAAATTAAATCTCGTAATTAGATTAGGGTTTCTAATTACTCATAAATTGAAATAATTAGGATTAGGGTTTTCTAATTAACATTGCTAATTTTAGCAATCAAAACCGCAATTGAGCATTAGGGTTTCTGACGGAACAATAGGGTTCCATAAATTGAAAATTAGGGTTTGTTAATTAATTAACCTTTACCCTAATTAGTACATTATTATTACCAATAAAAATTAAAATTCTCCATTATATTCCCAGATTAGGGTTTCATTTTATCAGAATCTGAAATTAGGGTTTTCAGATCTGGTATTAGGGTTTCCAAACAATCAATTATGATTTTAAACAATTCATTAGGGTTTTCCCTAATTAATTTAATATTAAGGACGTTAAACCTTGTACATAACATTGCATTCCCAATCTAGGGCTTTCAATATCCGATTTAGGATTTCGTACTCCCAGAACTGAAACTAGGGTTTCTAGAACCGATTTATAGGGTTTCTTATTAGACGTTAGGGTTTTATAACTGAACGTTGGCGTTCTTAATATAAACTTAGGGTTTGTTACAGATATAAATTATCTGATCAACCCATGACCCTTAACCACATTCTGAACACATCATTAACCATAAACACAGAACATAATCACATAAATCCTTAATCCTGAATAATTCACCTATATCCTTCACTGAATTTTGAAATCCTCAAAATTTAATCCCAATAACCTTAAACGCATACACTTATTTTCTGTCTAGGTCTAATATTTGACCTTAAATCAATCATTTAAGATTTTAATAATTTGCCCAAATTATCGGGTTGTCACATCCATTCCCCACATTGAGAAGGGCCAATGCAAACTCATATTGTGGAGTTCCTGTGGAGGGGCGTGTATAGCATTCCCATGAATTTGGCACTGATAGCATCTTTTGACGTGTTCATTGCAGTCATCTTTGAGAGATAGCCAATAATGTCTCGTCTTGAGGACTTTCTTGATAAGGAGGGAACCACTCATGTGGGGGCCACAGACTCCGCCATGGATTTCATCCATAAGCCTTTGGGCTTGATCTTTGTCTAAACATCTGAGGAGACCTAATCCTGCATCTCTTTTGTAGAGCGCATCTCCACTTAGATAGAATTTCATTGCAAGTCGATGGATCCGCCTTTTCTCAGTCGGGCTCGCCTCAGCGGGTGTAGATCTATCTCGCAAATATTCCTTGATATGTTGATACCAAGGATGTTGGATGGGAGGTAGCTCATCCGATACTTCTCCAACGTAATTCCCATAGGCTGGGTCCTTGTGCAGGGAAATTGTGACGCTCGGCGAGTGTTCCTTATCTGATATGCGAATCAAGGAGGCAAAAGTAGTTAATGCGTCTGTAAAGTCATTCCTATTACGAGGAATGTGTAGGAAGGAGATTTCTTCGAACTCCAAAGCCATCTTCAAAACCAGTCGATGGTAAGGCAACAAATGTAGTACCTTGGTTTGATAGATTCCGGTGGATTGTCTGATTATCAACTCTGAATCTCCAAAGACAGTTACCTGCCTGATGCCCATTGAACGGGAAGTTTTATCCCCACGAGACAGCCTTCATACTCAGCCGTATTGTTGGTGCTGACAAACTGTAATTTGACGGCAACGGGATATTACTCCCCCGTATCAGATACTAGAACTGCTCCAGCTCCAAAGCCTTCCATATTAACATCTCAATCAAAATACATCTTCCATGATTGGCGCGTATCGTATTGATGGTGTTGATGCACTGTCATTACTCCTTCATCAGGAAATATGTTTCCAAGGGTTTGAAATCCCCTGAAGGTGTGGCAGCCAGTTGATCCGTGATTCCTTGACCTTTGATGGACTTTTGAGTCACACATAAGATGTCAAACGGTTGTAGGATCAACTACTATCTGGACAGCCGGCAATTTAACATGGGTTTATTGAACACGTACTTGAGAGGATCCACGCGGGATATGAGATGGGCTGTGTGAACATGGAGGTAATGATGTAACCTCATGGAAGCCCATGTTAAAGCACAACACGTCTTTTCGATCAGAGTGTACTTGTGTTCACTGCTACTGAACCTTTTGCTGAGGTAATAGATAGCTCGTTCTTGACCTCTATCATCCTTCTGTCCCAGCATGCAGCCCATGGCATCGTCACTTATGGACAGGTACATAAACAGGGGAACATCATCCCTGGGGAGCTTTGACTAGCTGTTTCTTGATTGTAAGGAAGGCTTTCTAGCACTCATCATTCCATTTCATGGAGGAGTTCTTCCTTAATAGTTTGAAGATTGGCTCACAAGTTGCTGTGAGTTGGGAGATAAACCTGTTAATGAAGTTGATTCTTCCCAAAAATCCCCGTATTTCCTTCTCTGTCTGAGGAATGGGCATTTCAGTGATGGCTTCGATTTTGGTAGGATCCAGCTCAATCCCTTTGTGGCTGACTAGAAATCCTAGCAACTTGCCTGATTTAACGCCAAAGGCGCATTTAGTTAGATTCAACTTCAAGTTATACTTACGCAACTTGTTGAACAACTTTCTAAGATGGTCTATAGGGCCATCCTCCTTCTAGAATTTGACAATGATGTCATTCACGTAGATCTCGATCTCTTTATGCATTAAGTCGTGGAAAAGAGTCATCAGAGCTCGTTGATAGGTAGCTCCGGTATTGATGAGGCCGAATGACAACCGTCTATAGAAGAAAGTTCCCCAAAGAGTGATGAAAGCAATTTTCTCACGATCTTCCTCGGCAACCATGATCTGATGGTACCCCGCAAAGCAATCAGCAAAGGAGTACATGTCGTATTGCGCAGTATTAACGATGAGAATGTGGATAAATGGCACGGGAAAGCTATCTTTTAAGCAAGCTTTATTCAAGCCCCGGTAATCCACGTAAACTCGCACCTTCCCTCCAGGTTTAGGCACGGGTACAATGTTGGATATCCACTCAGGATATGTAGACACCATTATGATGCCAGCTTGAAATTATTTCACAATTTCTTCTTTCACCTTTAAACTCCACTCAGGTTTCAGTCGCCTGAGTTTCTGCTTGACTGGCTTAAATCCCTCTTTAATGGGAAGGCGATGAAGGACAATGTCAGTGGATAAACCCACCATGTCTTCATGAGACCATGCAAACACATCCTGGAATTTGGTTAATAGCGTAACCATAACATTCCGTTGGTTTGGGGTAAGGTCTGAACCTATCTGGATTAACTTAGGGCTTTCTAAGGTTCCGAGATTGAAAGAAGTGGTTTGATAAAGGTTGGGTTTGGGTTTGTCTTTGACCCATTCTTGAATTTCTAGAGGCACCTCAATGTCATCCTGTATATCCATCAAGGCTGAATACATCTATACATCAAAGGTACAATCCCTGTGTAGAAGAGGCACCGTATCAGCAAGTATGGGCACATTTAAATTCAGAGTCTTGAAACAAAATATGATTTCACTTAGTATATATGAAATGCGTTGATCATACACAGTGTTAGCATATACTGGCAAAATAAACTGCTAATACTGTACAGAAAAGTAAGCATTTATTATATCTACATGGCAGAAAGAGTTCTGCCCGTTTTACCCTCGTCGACTAAAGCAAGGAATGATGTTCCAATTGTTAAGGGCAAAGTCTGGGTGGACCGCAGTGATGGAGGGATTGTCATCATCCTCCCTGTCCCGAATGATGGCCATTACGTCTGGGTAATCATCGTCTGGGGTGTATCTTTTGGTATGTTCATCATGAACGATGATGCGTATACTGAACATCATCCGTATGACGTCTCGCTTGACTCTTCGTTCCTCTTCTTCCACTGTAGAATTTGGAACAAAGACTCCTTTCCCCTTCATCGGTACCAATTTGGGACATAACATAGCCATTACATTAGCTGGCACCTTTACGGGAGGTTGTGCAGACTCAGATTTTGAAGGCGAAGCTAAACGCCACATGGTTGAAGTTGAGGGAATCTGCTGATACTTATGAGGATTCCTGTTATTAGAGCTGGCAGAATAGCCTAGTCCAGCGGTTCCAGCTTGCCTGGTTAAACGAATTAGATACTTGATACCCTGGCAATCTTTACCCAACCCTTGTTCCGGTTTATGACCTGACGACATCATTTCTTGAGTGGCCGACATAACCTCGGCAGAAATCTTGGGTTCAGGAAATGGTGCTCCAATAGCATGGTATTGGGTGTTGTTTATTTCCAAAGCATGAAAACTGACTGGTTCCACATCGGCATTGGCATTGATGAATGGCATGTCTCCGTGCTGAGGAATCTCCGGTTCAGCGTTGACTGTGACCAGGCTATTGTTGATGATGTATTTCAACTGTTGGTGAAGAGTGGATGGGACTGCCTCAGCCATATGAATCCATGGTCGTCCCAAGAGCAGGTTGTATCCCGAATCTATCTTGAGCACATGGAAAGATAAGCAGAATGTGTGAGGACCAATTTCGATTGGCAGCTCAATTACTCTGACCGAGTTATGGCGGGCTCCATCAAAAGCTTTGATGATAGTATGGCTACTCCGAATTCGGTTGAGATTGATGTTCATCTTGACCAAGGTAGCATATGGGCAGATATTCAGAGAGGAACCTCCATCTACTAAGACTCCTACTACCATATAACCAGAGGACAAGACCGCAATGTGCAATGGCTTACAATGACCGGTCCCTTCGGATGGTATGTCATCATCAGTGAAGGATATCACATTGTTGTTGAAAATGTGATCAACCATATGTTAAAACTTTTCCGTATCCACTGATGTTGGTAGATAGGATTCTTTTAAAACATTTAGCAGGACCTTTCGGTTACTCTCGGAAGTTAGGACCAAGTCCAAAATTGATATTTGTTGTGGAGCTTCTTCCAAGCTTAAAACTATCGTAGCTTTGTTATGACCCATAGTGCGGAGGAATTTTTCGATCTTCTCCATGGGTATTTTCCCCTTTAATTTGGTGGTAGGTTTCATCACCTGTTGGGGAAGATACAGTGGATTTTCCTTCGACACTGTAGCAGTTGTATGTGAGGCAGATCCTTCACCTTCTCCATAATTCCACGGAACTGTGCGCAAGCTAACAATAGGATATTGTGCTCTACACGGTAAGTTGATTGGCTTGGGAGCGGCCACTTTCAAAGGATTATTGCCTCCCTTGAGTTGAATTTTTGGCATTGTGAGCAATGTATTAATCCCATCAGTTTCTGTGGATATAAAGGCTACCACACTGTTCCACTTTGTAGGGCCTGCATTCTCACTTTCACGTAACACAATATCTTTGTCTACTAAGCGCAGGACACCACTGTCGATCAGATTTTGAATAAGGTGGCGGAGTGCCCAGCATTCTTCTGTGATGTGACCACGAGACTGGGAGTGATATTGACATACTCCATCAAAGTTATACCGTCCCGAACGGGGGTTGATTGGGGGTAGATCCTTCCTTCATTGATTATCATATAAAGGATTTCTTCCATAGGTTGGCCCAGATAGGTGAATTCCCTTTTGTTGGCAAAATATCGACAACCTTTGGCATTTGCTCTCTTCGTCACTTTATCTTCCAGCATTTCATTTTCTGAAAGTGACGAGGGAATATTCATGACAATAGGTAGGAGACTGGCATGCTCCTTGCTGATTAATTGACGAGTCACTTGATGATGATAAGTCACTAGTTTCACCAATTGTTCAATTTTTTTGCAGAGAGCTTTCATCTTTCATTCCATTGTGAACTGGAACTGAGCATAATTCTATCAGTCATCACTTTCTTTGATGGTCTGGGAAGAATCATAGCTGAAGTTGGAACTCTGTCCACTACTCCAATTAATCATGTTGACCTCTTCTTCTTTGTATTGAGGAAGAGGGTTGTCTTGAACATGAGGCTGATCAGGTTTGGTGACTATGATCTCCCTGTTATCTATTAGGTCCTGGATCTTATGTTTCAATGCCCAACAATCCTGAGTATCATGTCCAGGTGCCCCGACATGATAAGCACATTTCCTAGCAGCATTGAAACCTCGTCCATTAGGGCTGGCTGGTGGAAGAAGATGCGTAATTTTCTTCTGTGTTGTCAGAAGATTAAGAATGTTCTCGAGGTATCCCCTAAGGGTGTAAAAACTCGATGGCGTTTGACTTCTCCACCTTTTGGTACTTGAGGGTTTGCAGACTGTACTGGAAAAGGAGTGTAGTTTCTCCTTTAAATAGGCATATTTTGATTGCCTTTTTTCCCCTGCGGTATCAGGAAAACATCTTCCACTATCTTTTTATGGACCCTCCTGGGGTTTTTCCCATAATTTCCAGATTGGATGTGATCAGCAACAGTTTTGAGTGCAACTAGGTCTTGAATCTTCCTTGACTTCAATCCCATCTCAGCCATCTCCCCATGTTTGACCATTTTAGAAAATGGTTTGTCGATGCCGGCTAAAACTCTCTCATAGAAGGGAGCTTCTTGTATGTCTATGAAAGTCATGACCATTTCTGACTATGTCATGGCAGGACTATCTTGGGCAGCCAGGTGTCTCCACCTCTGGGCATACTCTTTGAAAGACTCGTTAGACTGTTTCTTGATCTTGGTAATTTGATACCGATCAGGAGCCATCAAAGTTTAAAAACTGTATTGAGTGAGGAAGATGTGACGCCCCCGAATCCAGGTACTTGAAACCCGAACTCGGTGCTTCACGATACCATTTCTATGAGCGGAATAATACTAATAATAATAACAATAATATAGATTTTCAAACTTAATTTACATATTATCAGAGTTTAGTTCCCAAGTACGAAACCTTTAAACATTTGTTACATGATAATAATAATAATATTTATTATCCTTATCATAAAGTCAGGCTATTACATAGAATAGCTTAAACATTTAGTCAGCAACATTCCCTTTCCCCTTGTTCTTGGCAGATCCTTCGGGTTGTTCACACTTAGCTGAAAACATTTAAAATTAAGCAAGAATAAGCATTCGAGTGCTCAGCATGTAATAGCAACAATAATAATAAACTAAAAGGATTAAATATTTTCTTTGAAAAATACTTCTACAACGGATCAACAGTTGTGAAGTAAGCTGAACCAATAATCAACAACAGGTAATTTTGATTTCAAATTTTTGAAATTATATATTGTCTATAAATAGGAATCAGTTGACAGACTGTGAACATTGTTTTCTATTTTTGAAAAGGTTAAACAGAAATTCATCTGTAAACCGGCATTGCTTACGGGCACGAAGGGTGATCAGCCCCATTGTACCCTGTATTGATCAATACTACATTACTAGAACGATATTATCGTTCATCCTTTGTCCGCCTTAGTGCATAAAAATTTCCATGATTGGGATGTTCATGATAGTCTTGAATCCATACCAAAACAATTCGGTTGGATAAGTTTTTATCTTTTTCAATAACAACTTTAAATTTATGTCTAGCTGGATCAAATAGCTTAGACGACTTTTATTTCAACGTATTAGTACTAGGCAACTATAAGTATGTATCAACATGTGATAAAATATAATGATTATCCAAGTGGGGACACTTGTATAACCATGTTATAGAAATTAACGAACAGAATAAATAACTTGATCAATAATAACAGGATAAAGGAAATTGTACAACAATTACTGCTTAATAGCTTACTTATACAGAATCATTGCATAAATATATACAAAGGTTGAAATATTTGAACAATTAATATGAACAATTCAGATATTATCTTACGCATGTCCGTTGCATAAAGTAAATACAAAGGGTTAGATACTTGCCTTGTCCGCTGCTTACACAACTTAGATTTATCTTTTCTATCAATCCCTATCATTAAATAAATCATTGGTCTGATTAGAATAACATCTCATATCATATAATACTGCTTATTGCAGTCAACACATTCCTAATCACATTGTCACATAACTTTAACACCATTGAATCACAAATAAACAGTTATCCAGTCAACCTATCTAAGTCCAGATCAATTTCTGAAACATATCGGTCTACCGACATCTTTATCAAGTAATTATCGAGTCTAAAACTCTATATAGTAGTTCAATATTCATTAGATAACTTAAACACCAGTCGCACTATTTTTAATGGCCTTATAATAATTTTAAACAATTATTACCATTTATTGTAATTTTTGAAATATCAGAATCATTATAAAATGATTTAAATAATTAACAATTCTATTATCATTAATATTTAATTAATAATAAACTATTAATGAAACCATTGCCAAAATATTAAAGTCATTAATAATAACTTCAAATATTTTTTAAAACATTTATATTACCCTTAAATGATTTTTAAAACATTTAAAAATCATTATAAAATAATTACCATTAATATTTAATATTAATGAACTATTTATAAAAATATTAAAAGTCATTAATTATAACTTAAAATATTTTTAATTTCATTTATATCCCTTTTAAATGATTTTTAAATTAATAAAACCATTTTTAAACTATTTATTTAATATAATTATTAAATAAATTTAATATCATTAATTATTAAAAAAATATCATTAATATTAAATTATTAATGAAATTATTCTTTAAATATTAAAAGTTATATTTTATAACTTAATATATCTTTAAACACTTTATTTTCATTTAAAATGATTTTTATAATATTAAAATTATTTTAAACTAATTTATTTAATATAAATTTTAAATAAATTTAATATCATTAATATTAATTAATTAATGAATATTATCACAAAATATCAAAAGTCATTAAAAATAACTTAAAATATTTTCTTATATCATAATATAATTTTAAATGATTTTTCGTGAATTAAAATCATTTTTAAATAATTTATTTAATATTATAATTAAATAAATTAAATATTTTTAATATTCCAAAAATATTAAATATTTATGAAATATATTTAAAATAATCAAAATATATTTTTTGGAAATTAAAATAATTTTTAATAATTTATTTTGTATTTTTCAGAATTAAAAACTAATTAATAATAATTATTTAATAAAAATAATTAATTTTCGCAAAAACCGTCGCTAAAAGAGGCCTATAGCGACGAAACTGTCTCTATAGGTGTTCTTGAGCTGCCCAGACAGAAACCGAGAGGGCACGTTTGACCAACTTTTCTGACCGGATCATGATGTTTGTGTGTATGTTTTTGGTCAGATCATGCAGTATAAATGCAACACTACACAATTCAACAAGAAATATGATCAAAGAACATCACAATCAGAAGATATAAAGTCTCAAAGTGGCTGTCAGACCTGTTCTTCATTTCTGGGTTTTCCAGAAATGAAGAACAGTTCGTAATGCCTACTTTGGGCTTCCACAACTTGCAAGATATGATATGTTTTAGTTATTTCAAAGCTGCAGTATATAAACCACATATAACACTATAGATCCATCACAAAACATCACTAAAACAACAATAGAATAGCCAGATTCAACTCGGTCAAACCATGTCAGACGACATGTTCAAGTGTTTTCTGGGTTACCCAGAAAACAACTTTTCATGTTGGTCCGGCCTGGTTTGACCATAGATTACTAATTTCCTGATTGATTAAAAGGAGATTTTAAGGCATAATAATGAAGTCCATATACAAGACTACAACATAGATTCAACAAATAAACAAAACAAAGAACAACATGCAAGATCTGAGCCGTTGAACTTCCTGTCAGACGAATCTGGTCAAGTTCTTGACTGCCCAGAAAGTTTCGGTCAATGCCGATCAACAGTATTTGACCGTGAATAATTTGCAATATATTACTGATTTAGGCCTGATTCTTGCTCCGGATTAAGTAGGACATACCAGACTACAAGCAAAAAGCTTTAAACAACTAAAATAATTAACAGGTAACGATTAAAGAGGCCTGACATTCGGTTGTCAGACATAGAACAAAAATTTCCAGATTGTTCAAATCTTCAAATCTGAGCTTCTAAATGTTATGGATCCAACATCTAGCAACCCAGATCATCATTAGACACTAAAACAAACATATTCTAACACTTAAACACAAGATCTAACAACAGATTATGGACAGAATTAAAACTAAAGTTTTTATACCTTTCAAAGAGAGATTTCTGATTTTGGCTTCTGATGTTATTAGGAATTTCGTGGGGTTGTGTTTTGAAACTGAAATACTTGCTAAATTCGTAGGTTTAGAGAGAGAGAGAGAGAGAGACGAGGCTTGAGGAAGAGTTTGTGCAAAATAAAGTTACCAAATGCAATTTCTCTCTCTATGTCAATCTATATATATCCATGTTAGATGCATGTATTGCTGATGCAGGAGCTGAATGCTGTCAATTTAGAGCATGTGTGGTGGTTGGGTTTGGCCACCAACTTTCCCTAAATGTCAAAACCTAGTATTTAGCCCAAATAATGCACTAGGGGAAAAATGGTCTTTTGATAAATCATTTTAATGGCATTATTGTAACTTACCAAACCCTTAGGGTTTAACCCTAAGGTTTAGCACTTAGCAAATTATAGGATTTAGCAACTAGGGTTTGAACAAAAATAAAATTATAAACTAAAATTTTAGTTTCTAAAATTCACAAATTAGGATTTCTAAATTAGTTTATGTTTCCTAATTACATAAACATAACAATTAGGTTTAAGGATTTACTAATTATAATTAAGATCACTAATTACCAATTAAGGCACCAATTTGGTAATTAGGGTTAATAATTTACTAATTAGGATTAACAATTTAATAATTAGGGTTAACAACTTATAATTAGGGTTTCTAATTACATTAATCATGATCATTAGAGTTTAAATAACATAATTAACCTTGCCACCTAAGTAATTAAGATTTACAATTATCAATTAGGGTTCCTAAATATCAGTTAGTGTTTCGATTTAGCAATTAGGGTTTTAATTTCAAATTAGGATTTTAATTTAATAATTAGGATTCCTAATTAGCATACCATAACATATAGCATATAACACAAATATTTAATAATCTTAAATTTCCCATTTAAATTGATAAATAGGATTAAATCAATTAATGCTAGGGTTTGGTCAATATACCATAATTGACCAATTATCAACAGTACAATTTTTACAGTACATATTTATAGCATTGAAAAATCAAAATATTATAATATTATAATATTATTATCATTCCTTGATCAAAACCCAGAATTAGGGTTTGGATTCCATATCTGATTTTATCTGCCATAATTAACCTTATTATTTAAGTAAAAATAATTTACTTAATAACCTAAACAAACTTCATATAATAAAATAATCATTATATTTATTCTAAAATCCTTTCATATATAATTTAAATAATATAAACGTATAATTTCATTAAAAAATAATTAATAAACCATTTCTAATATAACCTTAATTATTGTAAAAATATAATTTATAATAATAAACATTTTTAAAATAATTTTTATTTGCAACTATTAATGTAATAAATAAATTTTATTTATCACACATATAATTATAATTACACATTACCTTGGCACATATCATTCATATTTATTTTAATAAATAAAAAAAAATTATATGCTAAATTTATGATTTATTTAATAGAAAATATTGAGTTGTCACATTCACCCTCCCTTATAAAGATTCCGTCCCCAGAATCACCACTTTAAAACCTATACCTACCAGGGTACATGACATTCATAATCGTTGCAGGTAGATGTCGATCAACTTTGATCAGACAGATCTTTAACTATTTACTTAAAGCTTGCCTTTCTGATTATACGGAAATTTGATTTCTAAAGAAACTCAAATTCCTCCTTCAAAATTTCCTTATAAAATAATTTACTATAAATAGGAAAATCATATATAAGAAAATAAAAGTTATAAGAAAAGTACCTGGAGTTCCACTGCCAGCTGCCACCGTGTCTTGGACTGTCATGTTGAAGACTCGTGCGGTAGCTTTCGTCGGCTTGCTGGATGAAGTTGGTCCCGTGATTGCCAAAGTTCCACCGCTTTTCCCCATGTTCACACTTGCTGCCTCCGCTTTCCTTTTCGAACAGTCTTTCACCTTATGGTCCTTTGATCCACATAGAAAACACCCACCAATTTTCTTAGAATTGGGGCAGTTGGGAGAGATATGGCCCTCCTGCCCGCACTTGAAACATGCAAATTTTCCCTTCAGACATTCTCCCAAATGGTTTTTCCCACAATTACCACATTGCACCATCGGCCTTTTCTTTACACCTTCTTGTTTTACCTGCACCCCACCAAAGTTGTTCCCTTTTCTCTTTTCACTCCTATTCCCAGTACTTGCTTCCACTTCCCAGTTCCCTCAACCTTACCCTTATTCCTTCTCTCTTTGTTGTAGAGGCTCATGGCCTCACTCCCTTCCTCAGCAATAATCGGTTTCTCCATGAGTGCTGCAAATATAGAGATTTGCAACACTGCCACCTTGTTGTAGAGCCAAGGTTTTAATCCCAGCTCAAACCTTCGCGCCTTTCTAGCCTCCGTATCAACTTGATGCGGGGCGAACCTAGCCAATTCATTAAATTTTGAGGCATATTCCGCAACAGACATATTCTCTTATTTTAATTCAAGAAATTTTACTTCCATTCTAGCCTGCATACTAGATGAAAAATAGTTTTAGAAAAATAGGGTTTTAAACCTTTCCCAAGCAACTACACCTTCCCCAGCCCTTGCCTGATTAGCTTCCCACCAAAAAATTGCCTCACCCTTCATCATATAGGCAGCAAAAGCCGTCTTCTGCTCCTCAGCTACCCTAGCTATTACAAACGCCTTTTCTATTTCTTTAACCCAAGTTTGGGCTTCTACAGGGTCAGTTGTACCTCTAAATTCGGGAGGTCCTACAGCTTTGAAGTCCTTGAAATTTGCCAAGCGGTTGTCCTGTTGGTTCCCTACGGCTGTCATTCCTTGTTGCATGGCCTGAGCTATCATATTTGTAAATTGCTGCATTGGATCTGGTTGTGGTTGTCCTTCAACGTTGTTGTCAGATTCTTCTGCCCTTTGATTACGAGTTTGTCGTCGAGGCGGCATTATCTGATTAAATAAAACATAATTTAACTTACATTCTAAACCTTATCATATAAGTTTAATATATTAAACTTATTTCATTACCCAAACATAAGTCCATTTTCATTAATTCAAAGTAATTTACATAACATAGCCCATAATACTATCCCTTTGTGACCACAAGAGTCGGGATTTACATCTTTGACCCATACAAAAGTTTAAAATATTACATTACAAACATACCTATCACACATAATATGTAAAATCCCAGATTTTATGAATAAAGAATTAATTTTCTCGAAATAATTTTTTTAATATTATGGTGTGAATTTGAGATAATATTATAGTTGTGGGTAGTATTTATAAATTTTACAAAGTATGCAAGTTGTTATATTATATTCGATTGGTCAGGGAATATTCTTTGTGTCGGAAAAATATTCGTACGACGATACAATTATTGGTGGACCCCACAACAGAATTATTGTCGGATTGAGAAAACGACAAAAAATATTTTATTGAAAATAACGGCGGAAGTTTTACCATTGATACTGTTGAACTACTGGGTAGTAAAAGTACAGTAATACACATTGTTGCATAGTAGCACACGGTATTGATTATTGATATTTATGTGAGAAGTCACTCAGTTTAATTCAATTATTGTCGATTAATAATATGAATTATTATAGCGATGATGACGTTTTATTTTATTCGTATTATTAACGTAATAAAACAGAAACATCTTTTTATATAAAACAGAATACTTTATTAAAGTTATTCTATAAATAGAATATATTATATTTTATTATGCATAGTGTTTTGCATAGTGTTGCATAGTAAAAATCTTTTTATATAAATAGAATATATTATATTTTATTTAAAAGATTTTTCTTTAAATATGGACCGTCAGATTAAAGTAAATCAATCTGGACCGATCATGATTTAGTTACTATGCATTCCATTTTCCTATAAATAGAAGCTCATTCCTTCATTATTTTCTTACGAATTTATTGAAACTCTAGAGAGAGAAATTATAGAGAGAAGCTATAGAGAGAAAATTATAGAGAGAAAGAAGAAGAGTATTCTGCTACTTCACTACTTCTATATCCAGTTTCTGTTTCGGTAAGGGGTGTTATTCTTTCTTATTCATGAAGATAACTGTTGTTATTCCATTTCTTATTATTCTGTTGGAATAACCTGTATACGCTGTCTACCCTATACTTGGTGACATTCTTCTATCATTCTGTTGGAACATCCTGTCTGTATGTTTTACACCGGACATGGTTCCGTCTTTATTATTATTCCGTTGGAACATCCTGTCTGTGTGTTTTACACCGGACCTGGTTTCGTCTTTATTATTATTCCGTTGGAACATCCTGTCTGTGTGTTTTACACCGGACCTGGTTCCGTCTTTATTATTCTGTCGGAATATCCTGTCTGTGCTATACGCCAGACCTGGTTCCATCATTTATTATTCCGCATTTATTATTCTGTTGGAACATCCTGTCGGTGTGAATTTCACCTGACCTGGTTCCGTTATTTAGTATTCTGTTGGAATAACCTGCCTGTGCGAAGTTCCGCATGCATGGTGATTTCTGTTGTTATTCCATTCTTTATTATACTCAGTTGGTTAAAGTTTTGACTTCTATACTCCATGAAATTAGTAGAATATCCTTGATATTTGCGCTTCATCCAGTATCTTTTCAGGAAAATATTCTTCTGAGCGTTCTTGAATTCTACACCACAAAACAGTATCGTGTGGACAATTTGGACGTTATTGGTTCATGACAAATTAATTCTTAAACTTGTTTTATTAAATTTTTATATCATTGTTATCATCCTCATGTTTATGTTATGTTGAAAGTCATCTGTGGCCTGTAGTGCATAGATGGACTTGGTATGATTATGACCAGGGATTATGCGGTGTAATCATGACCGTAATATTACAAATGATGTGGAAAAAGTCCTCATTGGCCCGTAGTGCATTGATGGACAGTTTTTGGTATGATTACGGCTATGGATTCTCTTCGGCCGTAGTGTAAAGATAATTGTTTTATGGCATGATCAGGACCGTTGATGAAAACACGATTATCTTTGGCCCGTAGTGCATGGATAATTCGTGGTCGTGATACTAAAGAATATCCATGGCCTGTAGTGCAGGGATGATTTAATGATGTGGATTATTTATTGAGCTGAGTCCCAGCGATAAAAGTGATTAAAAAACTTTTTAAATCATAAAAGATAGTAGATTCTATTCTCTACTTGACTCTTTTAATGGATTGCTTGATCCGCTGCTGTTAAACTTGATGTCTATTATATTTTATTAGTTTAACCTTGTTGGAGGCTAATGATAATTTATTCTGCATTATCTTAGTCATAATATTTCTTACTGGGCTAGTTGAGCTCACCCTTCTTTCACTGTTCTCTTCAGGAAATGAGAACATAGCAGGGACTAGTCAGGGAATGGAGTGACGGTCCAGAGGATAGCATTAGTAGTCCTCACTATTCTGTGAAATAGTGTATTAATAATTGTAATGAGGACTCCTTTTGAGTTTGTATGATCTCTAGTAGACAAAAATTGTATTCAAACTCACAGTTATGTTTTGTCGTATTGTACACGACAGTTGTATTAGTAAGTTGTATTTGAATGATGTACCATGTATCTGGCGACCCAAGATGGGTGATGTATACCTAATTTTGGGGGCGTCACAGTTGGTATCAGAGCTTTGGGATATGATCCCTGGCTAAGATGTGAGACTAGAACTAGGAGGGGAGAGACGGGGAATCCCTTCGCTAGTTTGACCTACTTAAATTTATTTTGTATTTAAATTAGTTGGTCAAAGTTTAGAGATATTATGTTATATGTCAATTAATCTTTGTTTTGTGGCAGTGTTTGAAAATGGCAGCTGAAAATGTTCACAATGGAGTGAATGAGACCATCGAGACACCTTTAATCACTAATCAGGATAATGTGATGTTAGACGAAGGACAAATTAGAGATGTCTACGTGGTGAATGAAGAACTAATAGTTGCATCCGAGCTAGTTGCAGAGGTAGCAGCTGAGAGTGAGGAGGAAGAGGAAGAAGACGAAGAAGAGGAACCTGAAGAGAATTGGTTAGACAAATTTTATAATCGAAACTTAGAATTACAAAATCGTGTTCATGAGTTAGAAGAGCAGGCTGAAGAACGGCAGGCGGTCGTGGAACAAAGAGATGCAACAATTCAAAATTGTGTCACCCGATGTGCGATGCTTGAACAGAAGCACTCTTTGGCAGAGTATAAGATATTAGAGCTGGAATCTGAGAACGCGCTGATCAAAGTTTTGATGAAAGCAGAAACAACTGAACGAAGAAGAATAGATGATGTGTGGGTAACAGCCGCACGACGCATTGATAGTGTAGAAAAAGACGTCCGATCTAATAAAGCCAAAATAGATGAAATGGATTTTGCTTTTTGGACAACAATTGGGAGAATCCAACATCGAATTCGGAATTATCCTGTGCATAACGGTCAACCCCAATTCGATATGGATCGGAGAATAATGATTCGAATCATGGATCAGGAATGCGACGAAGCAACTAAAGGTGGAATGTACTCTATAGCAAAACCAAATCCGATAGTTTAAATAAGAGCATTTGTTGCGAAACCCGAACGAATTTATTACGGGTAAGTTAATTTCAAACTCTTGTGAAGTCTATACCTTATAAGATACCTGTTCTACCCATTATTTTTTCTCTCTTGCTTGCGTTCAACGTTTAAATTTGACTCCGGAGAAGTTAGACTTTGACTTATTGGTTTAAACTTCGTTAGTAGGAGCCTTCATTACCTCTACTATTTTTAAATCTTGTTTGATTCAAATAAACACTTTCACGTTACCTATCGATCTTATCTCTTTGAAAATACTTGCATTGATGTGATTTTTGGAATCGATTGGTTAACTACTCATCATGTTTTTCGTAAGGTTGTTAGCTTTCATATTCCTAACCAACCTATTATGCGAATTCAAGCAACCAAACCACTAAATTCAATCATTGTCATATCAAGCCATAAGTAAAGAGCCCCGATCCTTTCATTGTTGACTTCCTTATGTGGAATGAACTGAAGCCAGACTTTCTGTAGGCAACGTCGTGAATGACGATGACAAGTTGATAGGTATCATTGTGAGGTGCTATCTAGGTTAAGGGATAGAAGTCACAGTTAGGTATCAATGTGACGTACTATCCAAGTCTTGAATGGGAGTAACAGTTTTGAATGATATTTTTATCATTAATAAATTTCTTGACGTATTCCTGAAGACTTCTTAGCTTACCCCAGAGCGTGAAATCCAATTTGGTATTGACACCAGTACAAAACCCATTTCTTAAACCCTCAAATATTTTCTTCACCTAAAACGAACGTATAACGTGCCAAAGATGTTGGCTCGAGCTGTTGAAGATTACGATCGTACCATGCAATATTATTATGGGAAAGCGAACATGGTAGCTGACGTGTGAGTAGAAGATCGTATGCGTTTACAAGTTCGAATATACGAACTCACGTGAAGATAACGAATATACAAGTAGAATCGACTTTAATCGACAAAGTTAAAGCCGCTCAAGCTACACACTCGGAGCTGAAGAATGTGAAGAATTAAAAAGGTTCAAGAGGGCGTTATTTTAGAAGCAAGAATTGACGAATAAAGGAAGTCTAAACGCTTGATTTTATTGGCCCATTTGAAATCATTGATTGAGTAGGAACTATGACTTATAGACTCATTTTACCGCCAAATATATTGCGTGTTCATAACGTTTTTTTTTTTCGTATCGATGTTACGTAAATATGTGGACGACCCGAACCACATTATTAATTTAGAATCGGATGAGATAGCGGATGATTTAACGTTTGAAGAGATACGTGTTACAATCTTGGATAAGAAGAATCGTATTCAACACTTAAAGGTTATATCTCAAGAGTTATAATTGGAAGTGAAGTCAAGGTATTCTCACCTGTTCGGCATACCAGGTACGTACGTAAATTTTGAGGGCGAAATTCCATAAGGAGGGGAGATTGTAAAACCCCAGATTTTATGAATAAAGAATTAATTTTCTCGAAATAATTTTTTTAATATTATGGTGTGAATTTGAGATAATATTATAGTTGTGGGTAGTATTTATAAATTTTGCAAAGTATGCAAGTTGTTATATTATATTCGATTGGTCAGGGAATATTCTTTGTGTCAGAAAAATATTCGTACGACGGTACAATTATTGGTGGACCCCACAACAGAATTATTGTCGGATTGAGAAAACGACAAAAATATTTTATTAAAAATAACGGCGGAAGTTTTACCGTTGATACTGTTGAACTACTGGGTAGTAAAAGTACAGTAATACGCGTTGTTGCATAGTAGCACACGGTATTGATTATTGATATTTATGTGAGAAGTCGCTAAGTTTAATTCAATTATTGTCGATTAATAATATGAATTATTATAGCGATGATGACGTTTTGTTTTATTCGTATTATTAACGTAATAAAACAGAAACATCTTTTTATATAAAACAGAATACTTTATTAAAGTTATTCTATAAATAGAATATATTATATTTTATTATGCATAGTGTTTTGCATAGTGTTGCATAGTAAAAATCTTTTTATATAAATAGAATATATTATATTTTATTTAAAAGATTTTTCTTTAAATATGGACCGTCAGATTAAAGTAAATCAATCTGAACCGATCATGGATTAGTTACTATGCATTCCATTTTCCTATAAATAGAAGCTCATTCCTTCATTATTTTCTTACGAATTCATTGAAACTCTAGAGAGAGAAATTATAGAGAGAAGCTATAGAGAGAAAATTATAGAGAGAAAAAAGAAGAGTATTCTGCTATTTCACTACTTCTATATCCAGTTTCTGTTACGGTAAGGGGTGTTATTCTTTCTTATTCATGAAGAGAACTGTTGTTATTCCATTTCTTATTATTCTGTTGGAATAACCTGTATACGCGGTCTACCCTATACTTGGTGACATTCTTCTATCATTCTGTTGGAACATCCTGTCTGTGTGTTTTACACCGGACCTGGTTCCGTCTTTATTATTATTCCGTTGGAACATCCTGTCTGTGTGTTTTACACCGGACCTGGTTCCGTCTTTATTATTATTCCGTTGGAACATCTTGTCTGTGTGTTTTACACCGGACCTGGTTCCGTCTTTATTATTCTGTCGGAATATCCTGTCTGTGCTATACGCCGGACCTGGTTCCATCATTTATTATTCCGCATTTATTATTCTGTTGGAACATCCTGTCGGTGTGAATTTCACCTGACCTGGTTCCGTTATTTAGTATTCTGTTGGAATAACCTGCATGTGCGAAGTTTCGCATGCATGGTGATTTCTGTTGTTATTCCATTCTTTATTATACTCAGTTGGTTAAAGTTTTGACTTCTATACTCCATGAAATTAGTAGAATTCCTTGATATTTGCGCTTCATCCAGTATCTTTTCAGGAAAATATTCTTCTGAGCGTTCTTGAATTTTACACCACAAAACAGTATCGTGTGGACAATTTGGACGTTATTGGTTCATGTACAAATTAATTCTTGAACTTGTTTTATTAAATTCTTATATCATTGTTATCATCCTCATATTTATGTTATGTTGAAAGTCATCTGTGGCCTGTAGTTCATAGATGGACTTGGTATGATTATGACCAGGGATTATGCGGTGTAATCATTCCCGTAATATTACAAATGATGTGGAAAAAGTCCTCATTGGCCCGTAGTGCATTGATGGACAGTTTTTGGTATGATTATGGCTATGGATTCTCTTCGGCCGTAGTGTAAAGATAATTGTTTTATGGCATGATCAGGACCGTTGATGAAAACACGATTATCTTTGGCCCGTAGTGCATGGATAATTCGTGGTCGTGATACTAAAGAATATCCTTGGCCTGTAGTGCAGGGATGATTTAATGATGTGGATTATTTATTGAGTTGAGTCCCAGCGATAAAAGTGATTAAAAAACTTTTTAAATCATAAAAGATAGTAGATTCTATTCTCTACTTGACTCTTTTAATGGATTGCTTGATCCGCTGCTGTTAAACTTGATGTCTATTATATTTTATCAGTTTAACCTTGTTGGAGGCTAATGATAATTTATTCTGCATTATCTTAGTCATAATATTTCTTACTGGGCTAGTTGAGCTCACCCTTTCTTTCACTGTTCTCTTCAGGAAATGAGAACATAGCAGGGACTATTAAGGGAATGGAGTGACGGTTCAGAGGATAGCATTAGTAGTCCTCACTATTCTGTGAAATAGTGTATTAATAATTGTAATGTGGACTCCTTTTGAGTTTGTATGATCTCTAGTAGACAAAAATTGTATTCAAACTCACAGTTATGTTTTGTCGTATTGTACACGACAGTTGTATTAGTAAGTTGTATTTGAATGATGTACCATGTATCTGGCGATCCAAGATGGGTGATGTATACCTAATTTTGGGGGCGTCACATAATATATTAAACAAACCTACACCACAGAACCTATACTACCTATTCACTACGCATTTTCATTGATCGTGGGCAACTTTTTGCTTGATGACCTTCTATCCCATAGATAAAACAAACACACTGCTTAGGATTGGGACACTGAGGAGAAAAATGTGCCCCATGTCCGCAATTGTAGTAAACATTTTTGCCTTTCCTGTACACGCCTTCATGCTTCTTGTCACATTTTGTACACTTTTGTATGTGTTTAAAGTTCCCTTGGTTGTTATCAGGATCACGATCATTCATTTTTCTTTTTCCCTTTTGGTTCAGAGCTGCACATGATTTGTTGCTTTTAGCTCCTATTTGGTCAATTTGGATTTTAAGCTTATCTTGTTCTTCCATTATTTCAATTAATGCTTTCCGCAGTTGGCTATTTAGTAATTTTTCTATTTCCCACAACTGTTCCAAAGAGGAAACCTGGTCCCACAGATTCTGCACTTCGATTGATGCTTGGTCAGCTCCAACTTCAGTGTCTGAATCACTGTCGGTTAGTTCCACCATTTCTGGATCTGGTACGACATTCTCCACAATAACCACCTCATCGAGGTTGCTTTCACTTTGAGCCTCTATTTCAGCTATTGGCTTTGATATCGGCTTCTTCTTTACGATCCAAGGGTATCCTAATCCTTTTTCACCTGACATCTACACACACAAATTATCCTGATTAGCATAAAATATATACACATAACACATAAAGGTTTTATATAAGTTATCTTTTAGTTTGTTTGACAATGAATTTATTCGATTCATTTATCTTTAAACTCTATAGGAGTTATTTATATTTTCAACGTTTTCCTCTGTTCTAAGGTTATAGCCTAAGGTCTATCCCACCTAAGGTTTCTAATTCTATAGCTCTGATATCATTCTGTGACGCCCCCGAATCCAGGTACTTGAAACCCGAACTCGGTGCTTCACGATACCATTTCTATGAGCGGAATAATACTAATAATAATAACAATAATATAGATTTTCAAACTTAATTTACATATTATCAGAGTTTAGTTCCCAAGTACGAAACCTTTAAACATTCGTTACATGATAATAATAATAATATTTATTATCCTTATCATAAAGTCCGACTATTACATAGAATAGCTTAAACATTTAGTTAGCAACTTTTCCCTTTCCCCTTGTTCTTGACAGATCCTTCGGGTTGTTCACACTTAGCTGAAAACATTTAAAATTAAGCAAGAATGAGCATTCGAGTGCTCAGCAAGTAATAGTAACAATAATAATAAACTAAAGGATTAAATGTTTTCTTTAAAAAATACTTCTACAACAGATCAACAGTTGTGAAGTAAGATGAACCAATAATCAACAACAGGTCATTTCGATTTAAAATTTTTGAAAATACATATTGTCTATAAATAAGAATCAGTTGACAGACTGTGAACATTGTTTTCTAATTTTGAAAAGGTTAAACAGAAATTCATCTGTAAATCGACATTGCTTACGGGCACGGAGGGTGATCAGCCATGTTGTACCCTGTATTGATCAATACTACATTACTAGAACGATATTATCGTTCATCCTTTGTCCGCCTTAGCACATAAAAATTTCCCATGATTGGGATGTTCATGATAGTCTTGAATCCATACCAAAATAATTCGGTTGGATAGGTTTTTATCTTGTTCAAAAACAACTTTAAATTTATGTCTAGCTGGATCAAATAGCTTAGACGACTTTTATTTCAACGTATACATACTAGGAAACTATAAGTATGTATCAACATATGATAAAATATAATGATTATCCAAGTGGGGACACTTGTATAACCATGTTATAGAAATTAATGAACTGAATAAATAACTTGATCAATAATAACAGGATAAAGGAAATTGTACAACAATTACTGCTTAATAGCTTACTTATACAGAATCATTGCATAAATATATACAAAGGTTGAAATATTTGAACAATTGATATGAACAATTCAGATATTATCTTACGCATGTCTGTTGCATAAAGTAAATACAAATGGTTAGATACTTGCCTTGTCAGCTGCTTACACAACTTAGATTTATCTTTTCTATCAATCCCTATCATTAAATAAATCATTGGTCTGATTAGAATAACATCTCATATCATATAATACTGCTTATTGCAGTCAACATATTCCTAATTACATTGTCACATAACTTTAACACCATTGAATCACAAATAAACAGTTATCCAGTCAACCTATCTAAGTCCAGATCAATTTTTGAAACATATCGGTCTACCGACATCTTTATCAAGTAATTATCGAGTCTAAAACTCTATATAGTAGTTCAATATTCATTAGATAACTTAAACACCAGTCGCACTATTTTTAATGGCCTTATAATAATTTTAAACAATTATTACCATTTATTGTAATTTTTGAAATATCAGAATCATTATAAAATGATTTAAATAATAAACAATTCTATTATCATTAATATTTAATTAATAATAAACTATTAATGAAACTATTGCCAAAATAATAAAGTCATTAATAATAACTTAAAATATTTTTTAAAACATTTATATTACCCTTAAATGATTTTTAAAACATTTAAAAATCATTATAAAATAATTACCATTAATATTTAATATTAATGAACTATTTATAAAAATATTAAAAGTCATTAATTATAACTTAAAATATTTTTAATTTCATTTATATCCTTTTTAAATGATTTTTAAATTAATAAAAACATTTTAAAACTATTTATTTAATATAATTATTAAATAAATTTAATATCATTAATCATTAAAGAAATATCATTAATATTAAATTATTAATGAAATTATTCTTTAAATATTAAAAGTTATATTTTATAACTTAATATATCTTTAGACACTTTATTTTCATTTAAAATGATTTTTATAATATTAAAATCATTTTAAAATAATTTATTTAATATAAATTTTAAATAACTTTAATATCATTAACATTAATTAATTAATGAATATTATCACAAAATATCAAAAGTCATTAAAAATAACTTAAAATATTTTCTTATATCATAATATAATTTTAAATGATTTTTTATGAATTAAAATCATTTTTAAATAATTTATTTAATATTATAATTAAATAAATTAAATACTTTTAATAGTCCAAAAATATTAAATATTTATGAAATATATTTAAAATAATCAAAATATAATTTTTGGAAATTAAAATAATTTTTAATAATTTATTTTGTATTTTTCAGAATTAAAAACCAATTAATAATAATTATTTAATAAAAATAATTAATTTTCGCAAAAACCGTCGCTAAAAGAGGCCTATAGCGACGAAATTGTCGCTATAGGTGTTCTTGAGCTGCCCAGACAGAAACCGAGAGGGCACGTTTGACCAACTTTTCTGACCGGATCATGATGTTTCTGTGTATGTTTTTGGTCAGATCATGCAGTATAAATGCAACACTACACAATTCAACAAGAAATATGATCAAAGAACATCACAATCAGAAGATATAAAGCCTCTAAGTGGCTGTCAGACCTGTTCTTCATTTCTGGGTTTTCCAGAAATGAAGAACAGTTCGTAATGCCTACTTTGGGCTTCCACAACTTGAAAGATATGATATGTTTTAGTTATTTCAAAGCTGCAGTATATAAACCACATATAACACTATAGATCCATCACAAAACATCACTAAAACAACAATAGAACAGCCAGATTCAACTCGGTCAAACTATGTCAGACGACATGTTCAAGTGTTTTCTGGGTTACCCAGAAAACAGCTTTTCATGTTCGTCCGGCCTGGTTTGACCATAGATTACTAATTTCCTGATTGATTAAAAGGAGATTTTAAGGCATAATAATGTAGTCCATATACAAGACTACAACATAGATTCAATAAATAAACAAAACAAAGAACAACATGCAAGATCTGAGCCGTTGAACTTACTGTCAGACGAATCTGGGCAAGTTCTTGACTGCGCAGAAAGTTTCGGTCAATGCCGGTCAACGGTATTTGACCGTGAATAACTTGGAATATATTATTGATTTAGGCCTGATTCTTGGTCCTGATTAAGTAGGACATACCAGACTATAAGCAAAAAGCTTTAAACAACTAAAACAATTAACAGGTAACGATTAAAGAGGCCTGACATTCGGTTGTCTGGCATAGAACAAAAATTTCCAGATTGTTCAAATCTTCAAATCCGAGCTTCTAAATGTTATGGATCCAACATCTAGCAACCCAAATCATCATTAGACACTAAAACCAAAATATTCTAACACTTAAACACAAGATCTAACAACAGATTATGGACAGAATTAAAACTAAGGTTTTTATACCTTTCTAAGAGAGATTTCTGATTTTGGCTTCTGATGTTGTTCGGAATTTCGTGGGGCTGTCTTTTGAAACTGAAATACTTGCTAAATTCGTAGGTTTAGAGAGAGAGAGTGTTGAGGAAGAGTTTGTGCAAAATAAAGTTACCAAATACAATTTCTCTCTCTCTCTCAATCTATATATATCCATGTTAGATGCATGTATTACTGATGCAAGAGCTGAATGCTGTCAATTTAGAGCACGTGGGGTGGTTGGGTTTGGCCACCAACTTTCCCTAAATGCAAAACCTAGTATTTAGCCCAAATAATGCACTAGGGGCAAAATGGTCTTTTGATAAATCATTTTAATGGCATTATTGTAACTTACCAAACCCTTAGGGTTTAACCCTATGGTTTAGCACTTAGCAAATTATAGGATTTAACAACTAGGGTTTGAACAAAAATAAAATTATAAACTAAAATTTTAGTTTCTAAAATTCACAAATTAGGATTTCTAAATTAGTTTATGTTTCCTAATTAAATAAACTTAACAATTAGGTTTAAGGATTTACTAATTATAATTAAGATAACTAATTAGCAATTAAGGCACCAATTTGGTAATTAGGGTTAATAATTTACTAATTAGGATTAACAATTTAATAATTAGGGTTAACAACTTGTAATTAGGGTTTCTAATTACATTAATCATGATCATTAGAGTTTAAATAACATAATTAACCTTGCCACCTACGTAATTAGGGTTTACAATTATCAATTAGGGTTCCTAAATATCAGTTAGGGTTTCGATTTTGCAATTAGGGTTTCAATTTCAAATTAGGATTTTAATTTAATAATTAGGATTTCCTAATTAGCATACCATAACATATAGCATATAACACAAATATTTAATAATATTAAATTTCCCATTTAAATTGATAAATAGGATTAAATCAATTAATGCTAGGGTTTGGTCAATATACCATAATTGACCAATTATCAACAGTACATATTTATAGCACTGAAAAATCAAAATATTATAATATTATAATATTATTATCATTCCTTGATCAAAACCCAGAATTAGGGTTTGGATTCCATATCTAATTTTATCTGCCATAATTAACCTTATTAATTAAGTAAAAATAATTTACTTAATAACCTAAACAAACTTCATATAATAAAATAATCATTATATTTATTCTAAAATCCTTTCATATATAATTTAAATAATATCAACGTATAATTTCATGGAAAAATAATTAATAAACCATTTCTAATATAACCTTAATTATTGTAAAAATATAATTTATAATAATAAACATTTTTAAAATAATTTTTATTTGCAACTATTAATGTAATAAATAAATTTTGTTTATCACACATATAATTATAATTACACATTACCTTGGCACATATCATTCATATTTATTTTAATAAATAAAAAAAAATTATACGCAAAATTTATGATTTATTTATATAGAAAATATCGAGTTGTCACAGAAGACATGTGCTAGCTCTTCCTAGCTATGGATTTTGGAGTTATCTAATCTTGTGTACCACGAACGGGCTTTTCCAGTTAGACTTTTTTGGAACAACTGCATTCTGAGTTTTTCATCCTCTGCATAGGATCCAAGTTCTCCAATAAATACTTTTAACTGTGTATAAGGATCTCCTAACCCGTCATATTTTTCAAAGTCAAGATTTTTAATTTTTTCTGGGTAATGAACACCAGGAAAAATTCACAGATCAGCATATAAAACACTCCTGTGTGTTCCAATTCCTTTGATAGTGCGAAGGGTCTCTTCCATTTGGAGGACTTTCTTTTTGATGTCACCAGTGTCTGGATCTCCAGTGGGATGGGCAGCATCAAGAGTTTTGTTGGTCGTATCCAACTGTGGTTCATGTATGGTAATGACCGGGTTTCCCCCTTGTGTGGAGGATTCAACATGTACGGGTATTTTCTGACCCTGTGTAGACTGGTGTAATTCTTTGAGTAGACCCTGTGATTTGTTCGCTTAATTCCGTCGAATTCTTTGCGAGAAACTGGATTAAGTTCAGTCTAGTCGGATGACGACATGATTGACTGTAGGCCTGTTGCCTTTTTGGACTTTGACCGGGTAGTAGGTCCGATTAATTCCCTGCGAAAGACTGGCATAGTTTAGTCTTTAGGGGATGTATACAATAACATGCTATGTAATGTGTCCATTTTTAGGAGTTTTTATCCTGCACAACGGGTGTCAGCTATTTATAGCATGTTAATATGTATGTGTACATATTTCTTTATATTTCTCATTACATGGAGATAGATATGGAATGAAATTACAAGTAATTGTGTTTACAAGTAATTGAAATGAGAGCAAGAAGAGACTTTCCTCCGTTTTGGGTTTATTAGAGGCTGACCTATCTTAGGTTACTCTCGCGACTTTTTGGCATGAAGGTTCCCAAATCATCGCAATCTACTAGACAGGAAGTTAATCCGGTCTTTCAACTGGAGTGAATTTGGGTGGTTCCTTTCCTGAGCCTCGAAGAATTAGTCTTCTCACGAGTCCAGTAATCAAACATTGACGGGATAGCCTCCTGGTGGAGGGACCACACAACATACATTCACATACATCGCGTCTCACCGCATAAAAATAATGACATGTGCGAAGCACTAATATCACAAGCAGATATGGTGCGAAGCACTAATATCACAAGCAGTTATGGTGCGAAGCACTAATATCACAGGCATTAAGTGCAATAAAGAAATGCATTCGTACACATTCATCAAAATGTAAATGTAACATCAACACACAAGTGGACATCAATTTACTTGTTAATTGATCGTTTGAGCATACAGTAATAGTGATAAGGTTGTTGCATGATAGCGTAGATTTATTCACCTTTCTCCGTGGGATCGATACTTTCTTACTCTGTACTACTTGTTGACCCGTGTATACTTGCATGAGTTAGAGTCTATTTTATTAACCCGAAATAGCCCAACACCGACGTCGACAATTGTAGAATCCTGCTTGATCCCCACTCGAGCCCTTATTAAGATATAACAAAATAGTAAAATAAAATCTATCACAAAAGTTTTTAAAGTATCCGGATAAATATCAGGGAGTTGAAAACTCTCTATATATTATATCACTTTGCAGTATGTTGAGCCCACACTCAGAAAAGTACGTAATATCAAAATAAGGGTCATGGAGGAAGATCAGGAGAAAGGAAAAGTCTTCATCAGAATAAAAAGAAATCTCCACTGTGCTACAATAAAGCACGAGGTATGTAATATAATTTATTTAATTTTTTGATTATGCTAAATTATGAGAAAGATCTTGGGATAATAATTTTTAAAAAGTAAAAATTATTAATTTATTTAGAAATTGTTTCCTACAATTTATTGCTCCAATTCTGTCATTAAGATTTATATGTATTACCATAATTATTGTCGACGTCGGGATTTTTATGTGTCCCTTTCCATTACTTGTTCTTTGGTATTCTCATTTTAGGTGAGATTTGTTTAAAAAAACAAGTGAAAAAGGTCCGACATGTGTAATGTTGACGATGGACTGTTAAAAGTCGCCAGTTGGTTTTTTAAATGGTTGTACTAACACAACCGAGAAAAGGTTTGCATAATGACCTAGTGATGTGACACTGCTAAACAGGTTGGTGAAACCAGGATTCATTAGGGTCCGGGGACTTGGTTATGCGGGGGGGAAGGTGTTAGGCACCCCCCAACATCCGTGTTACCACGGTGACCGCCTCTTTTCAAGAAACTATTATCTGAATGTGTGTGTGTGGGTCAATGTGCTGTTATATTGAAGTTGTGCCAGGCCTCGTTTGAACCTATATACACAGGGTTTGAATTTATGTAAAATTTAGTTTTTAACAAGATATGGCAATGATGTTTTATAAAAGAGGTTTTTTCAAACACTGATGCTCAATAGGAATTGAGACCTTTTACACTCCCATTTTTATTAAATGAGCGGCTGAATTGATTTTATTTGACGGATGCGAGGCATTCGTAAAAAAATAATATACAAAAATAATACCGACTTCCTCGTGGGTATGGAAACCATCTGAGGAAATTCAGACACCGCAGAATAATTTACAAGCTGCTTACAGCTGAAAATGTCCATCACGGGAACCGAATCTAGATTCAATGGGATGAATATGTGATCACATGATTCTTAGGCTCACAAAATACTGTAGTTTATATGAAAGCAGTAAGCAGATATATATATATAAAAGCTGTGAATATATATATATATATATATACAGACAAGATCACCAACCACGAAGCACCTCCATGGGGGATCAAAAATGTAAATAAAGCTGTTGAAAGCTATCAACCACCACAGAGGAAACTCCAAGCGCGACGAAATATAAATAAAGTTGTAAATACGGTCAACCGCCACGGAGGAAACTCCAGGCTGGACAGAATGTAAATAAAGTTGTAAATACGGTCAACTGCCACGAAGTAAACTCCAGGCAGGACGAAATGTAAAGAAAGATGTAAAAGCGATCAACCACCGCGAAGTAAACTCCAGGTGGGATAATATATATATATATATATATATATAAAAGCGAATAAACGCACCAGATATAAAATCCAAGCTCATCGAACAGAGTCCGTCCACAGTTCATATATATATAAGCGAGTAAACGCACCAGACCGAAGTTTAGGCTCATCGAACAAAGTCCGACACAGTTGATATATATAAGTATATATATATATATATATATATATATATATATATATATATATATATATATATATATATATATATATATATATATATATATTAAAACAGTAAACGCTCCAGACCGAAGTCTAGGCTCAATCGAGGCATAACTCGATAATGTTAGTCAATATATATGTATATATATACATATTTATAATATATATACATACTGAAATGAAACCACAGACCGATGTCCAGACAAAAGCAAGCAACACGACTCTCAACGTATAGAAGGGTGTGTGCAAAGATCAAGAGAAAGACTCTAAAGTGTGTGAGAAGGCTTACAGCTGACTGATAAAAAAGGCTTCTATATCTTTAGAGTGGGTAAACACTGGCTTTTTTGGGTACAAAAGAGGCTATATATGAGCTCACAGGTGTTTGAAGATGGGAAATACACTGTATGGGCGAGTGCAGAGCGAATTGTGTAGGGTTTTCCCGTCTTTTTCTCTTAGAAAATCAGCACCCCAAGCCCTCTATTTATAGGCATATTAGCCGTAGGTGTACCTGCGGCTGAACCGCACGTCTACCAGAGGAAACCCGGGTTGGCCCGGGTTTGTCAGATCGATTCGTCTCGAAGTACGTGCACTCAGACATTGTAATGTCCACTCGATTTTTTAGAAGTGCAATCCGGGCATCCGTTTGAGGTATTCAGGACCTATTTCGGACCGCCGTTGTCGAGTGTTGTACGATGGCATGGGATTAGAGTTTATACAAAGTCATTGAAGATGGGACGATGCCCTCCGGTCTTCAAGCTTCAACTTTCATTCGTTACCACGCACAATAGTCACTCGAGATTGGCTAGTCTTGTGGGAGATCGTTGCGTTGAGAAGTGATATGGCATCGTGTTGACGAGATGACGATGTTGCCCCTCACCGGTGTTATCGTCGGATTGGGCTGATAAAGCAGACGTTGCTCATATTTTGCTGAGATTGGACTGCTGCAATTGTTGAAGGTCCTCACTGTCATCTTTGAGGTGTGCCTGTCTTCCCGATGTTATTGTCGGGTTGGTGCAGTGTATCTCATTGTGAGAACCAAGATTGAAGCTGGTTGCATTTGAAACAAGCATTTCCGGGGTTATCTCTGAAACTGCATTCCTTGGGTTTATCGCCAAGGTTGGTGGCTATTCCCATGGTTGGGACTGAGACTGGATACCTCGAGGTCATCTCTGAGATTAATCGATCTTCTCCGGTGTGAGTTCCGGTATTGTATCTGCAGACCTCGGGGTTACATCCGAGGTTGATGCTGAACATTCGGTAGTATTCGGTATGGATTTGGATTATCTTTCAAGGTTCTCTCTTAAAAGACGAATCCATCCTCCTGCAATGTTAGTAACAGTAGTACAGAAAATTTCGAGTGTCTACAATTATCCTTGTATTAATTAAGAAAAAATGTATTCCATATGGTTGCCTAGATAAATGAGATAGATAGATACTTAAGGACAATAGAGAAAAAATTGTAATTAATGCTTCTTAGAAATTTGTTAACGTCAAATATATTGGAAAATTTTGAACCCCCTAAAACATCACTTATTTAGAGTATTCACATCAGTTTCTTTATCTTTATCTCTACTCTGCAGTGTTATTGGATCATTATGCAAAATAAAGATTCAATTTTTTCACTATGTACCTAACAGATTCCTTATATTGATTCTTTAAATAATGAAATTTGATATTTAAAAGTTCCAACAGTCAAAACATCAAATTAATAATATTATAATTTATAAAAGAGAGTATAATTTATCAATTATATTCCACTGTAAAATAATTTTTATTTTATTTTAAATTTTAAGTAACTTATGGAGTGAGTATTAAATGAATTGTAATTGTAAATATACATAAGATCAATATTAACTTTAAAAAGTTAATTTGTGATATTTTTAAATTTAATATGATTCATTTAAATTTTGAAAATAATAAATTTTATAATTAATAGTACGTTTATAATATTTATAATTATATTGACATAAATTTATATCAATTTTAAATTTGAATACATTTGAAATTAATTTTTTTTAAAAAGTCATTATTAAGTTTATAATATGAAAATTAAGTTGTATAAAAAATGTCAAGATGTGTATGAGTTGTCCACTTAAATGAGGGTGTAAAATATCATTTTATATATATAGAGAACGATCTTTTGATTCCCTCATACTGGGGAGTAAAATCTTGTATATGGATTAAAATAGAGAGTCAAATAAATATAAGGAAACTGTTGGATAATGATTTGTTGATGTATTCTTCAAAATGGGGGATGGAGAGTTGATTAGGGAAACTGTTGTTTGAGTATTCATAACAGTTTCCCCAATAGACTGTCTATCCTCATATTTGAAGAATATATCCAACAGTTTCCATATCCTTATATAATTCTCTATTTTAATCCATATATATGATTTGACTACTCAGGGTGAGGGAATCAAAAGAGCATTTCCTATTTATGTAAAATGACATTTCACACCCTATTTATTTTGATGTTATGTTGGTTAAAGGATCTTATCTCACTTAATTATTGATTTGGGTATGCCAATCAAATTCACTCATTTTTATTTTTTAAATAGAGGATTTAGAGAAGTAAGAGAACTATAAAAAAAATAAAAAAAATAGTCAAATTTTGATTTTGATCATTTTTGTAAAAAATATTACTACTAATTATAAATTTTATTATTTTATAATTAAAATAGTGTTGTTTTAGTTCTCATCATAATGATTGTTGCACATTTTGATTTGTAGCAATATCTATTTTTAAATTAAAATAATTACAAATTTTAAATTCAAACAATAATTATTTTTAAATAAATATTAGTTACAACGTTCAAAACATGATTTAAGTGTTGGAACTTTCAAATTTTAACTTTTAAATTTTAAATTTCAAAATTTAATATTTAAGGAATCTGTGACGCCCCCAAAATAGGTATACATCACCCATTCCTGAGTCGCCAAATGCATGATACAAAATTCAAATACAACTTAATTATACAACTGTCGTATAAAATACGACAAAACATTAAGCTGAGAGTTTTAGTACGAATATTGTCTTCTAGACAGTATTCAAACTCAAATGGAGTCCTCAATACAATTATTATCACACTATTTTATTGAATAGTGGGGACTACTAATGCAAACATCTGGACCGTCACTCCGTTCCCCGACTAATCCCAGCTATTTTTTATTTCCTGAAGAGAACAATGAAAATAATGGGTGAGCACAACTAGCACCGTAATAAATATTATGACTAATATAATGCAGAATAAATTATCATTAGCCTTCAACAATGTTAAACTGATAAAATATAATAAACATCAAGTTTAACTACAGCGAAACAAGCAATCCATTAGAAGAGTCAAGTAGAGCATGATATCTACTATCTTCTATGATTTAAAAAGTTTATCATCAATTTTATCGCTGAGACTCAGCTTAATAAATAAACCACATCATCGAATCATCTCTGCACTACGGGCCTATGATATTTATGTAATCATCAATGGTCATGATTATACCGAATAATCATTGGTTATAATTATACCTACAACTGTCCATAAATGTACTACAAGCCAGTGAGGATTTTTACCACATCATTTGTAACATTACGGTCATTATTATACCGAGTAATCCTTGGTCATAATCATTCCAATCAATAGTACATCTATGCACGTAAGCCACATATGACTTTTATCACATTATAAGCATGAAGATGATGACAATGATATAAGAATTCAATTAAAAGAAAGTAAATGATAAATTTTTAAAGATTTATAATTTTATTTATCCAGAATTCAATAATGTCCAAATTTTCAACATGATACTACTTTGTGGAGTAAAATTCAAGAATAATATTGTATCAAAAATGATTTGGACAGCAAAGAAATCAATTTTTGTCATGAATAATTCCCCGGGTGAATAGTACCCTGTGAATAGTACCCCGTGAATAATACCCCGTGAATAGTATTGTTGAATAGTATTTTGTGAATAGTACTGTGTAAATAGTATCTCGTGAATATTACTTTGTTAATAGTACCATAAAAATGAATACTACTCATAGACAATAGGCATGAAAAGCTTAAAATTTAACAAGAATGTGCAAAAAATATCCTTGTGAAACTATACTTGATGAAGCGCAAATTTCAAGGATATTCTACTAATTTCACGGAGTATAGAATCAATACTTTTTAACAAAATAAGTGTAAGACCCCAACTTTTTAATGAATAAAATCGAATTTTCCTCTAATTATTATTGTGAATAATAATGTGTTAATTTGATATAATGCTTTGGTTATGGGTGAAATGTGAAAATTTTGTAAAATAAACAAGTGGTTATAAAATATTCATTGTTGTCGGGAAATATTCGTTTGGTCATGGAATATTTTTGTTGACAGGGAATATTCGTACGACGGTGCAGCTATTTATGGGCCCCATAACGGAAAATGGTCAGATGAAGAAAATGACAAGTTTGAGTTTTTATAAATAACGGCGTAGTTGTTACCGTTAACACTGTTGGAATACCCGGTGGTTAAAATACAGTAATACGCGTGGTTGCACAGTAGCACAAAGTATTGCACAGTATTTTTGAATTATTGATTCTTACGTAAGAAGGCACTACTCAATAATTGTTACAGTAATTACTGTTCAGTATGTTATTTTATTGATCCAATAATTGTTGCGTTGATATTTTATATTATTATTGTTTCAATAATAGTCACTGCACAATATCTCCATTATCAGATCAATAATTCATATTATTTGAATAATATTGTTAGATAGCATTATTGGTAATGTGTAACGACCCCAAAATAGGACCAATCCAACAAACCTATTCTGAGTCGCCAAAAACATGGTACAGAAAACAACTATAACTTTATTACTACAATTATCGTGCAAAATACAACAACACATATGTTATGAGTTTTAATACCATATATACAACTGTGACTCATGTCCCAACCTTGGATAGTACGTCACAATGGCACCTTACATAAAGGTACAATCAACAACTATTTTAGAAATTAAAATCTTTGGGAAAGTGCTCAAGGAAACCTCCGTACATGGGAGGCCATGCGTCTAGGTTATGATAGATATCATATGCCAACAGAATTATCCTTGTTTGACCCAATAAACCCCAAAGAAAAACGAGAAGATTATTATCACATTCTTTCCAATGGCGACTCTTCTCTTGACATATCATTATCTCCACCACTTCTAATTGAGAATTATATACTTAAACCAAACTCTAAGATCATATAGGTAGTGCTCGTAGATATACTTAGTAAGTGGATGTGCACAACCTTGTCTTATGATAACACGAAGTCGCATGTCATTAGACATCTTGTATGATAGTGGCAAAACACCCTTCCAACGTTGGGTTAGCCTCGCCCTATTTAGGTTCACCAAATATAACTACTAAATGATGTATAAAATATAACCCACTTTTTTATACTGTTTAGGGAGAACCTCCACAGCTAGAGACCACCGTTCTATTCCCATGTTACCCTCGCTTGACCCAGCTACAATCTTATTACCTGAAAGGAATTGTGAAGCAAAAAGGGTGAGCACAACTAGCTCACTAAAGAATATTATGACTAAAGATAATTAAATTCTCTATAGCCTTCATCAATAATAAATCAGAGATTTAGAACATATGGTAGATGATAAAAAATTTCAACCATAGTTACAGCGGAACGAACAATCCATTAGAAGAGTCAAATAGACCACAAAGTCTATTATCTTCTCCATGTTAAAAGTCCACCAACAATGTTTTATCCCTGTAACATCAATCAACAGTTCTGGTTCACAATCATATGAATAACTCATAATCATAATTGTGGTTCTAAATTCCCCTTCTGATCCAGGACGAAGATAATTTTCATCACCTGTCTTTACCTGAAACATCAAATATCATGGTAAAATCAAATCACAGTTCCTGTTCATAATCATATTAATAAATTTATCTTTACACTATGGGCCAAAGATATTCAACAACATGTCATCTTTGCACTACGGGTCAAAGATATTCAACAACAGGTCATCTTTGCGCTACGGGCCAAAGATATTCACCAATAATTCATCTTTGCACTACAGGCCAAAGATATTCAACAAGTCATCTTTGCACTACGGGCCAAAGATATTCATATCTCAAAGAAATATATAATCATTTCAGAGTTTATATAAACAATAATTATAACCATGTTGATCAATTCACCTTTGCATTTAAGCTAAAGATAATCGTTTATAAATACAATCGTCATGATCATACTAGTCAACAATTCAGTTTTGCACCACTGGCCAAAGAGAACGCATAGTCACGGTAATACCAATACTTTACCCATCTTTACATTAAAGTCAAAGAGAAATTCCATCACCAAGGTTATAAAAATGTTGTATATGATAATAAAAACAATATGATCAACAACTGCATTTAATTTCAAGAATAAGATTCATAAATCAATGATTTCATAACACCTTAATCCAAATTTTATAAATCACTTAATAATCTCATAATCTAATATTATTAAGATTACCACAATATCTTAATTATTTCATAAACTTATAAATAATTTATTTTAATTATTTATACTTTACTAATTAATGCATTTAATCATTCTAAAATGCCAAACTCATAATATTTCATCATCAATAACCAAAACCCTCATCAAAAATCTGCATATACCTTATATAGGATTCTTAAGCCATAAAATCCTATTTTTCAAATTTTTTACTTCACATAACATATTTAATTTATTTACTCATAACTAGACCATTTTCATGAAAAATACCAAATCAGTTCCAAAAATATTTATTTTCTGTGATTTAGCATAATATAGTCCCATATTGAACATATATGTTTCTCAGAATTTTTAAAATTTATTTACTATTTTTTATATGGCAAAAACTTCCGAATATTTCGACATTTATCATAAATTGTACTTTTGTCCAAAAATTCTAAAATTTAAACGGTATACTTCTGTTATATATATGTACTCCCAATAAAAATTTCATCAATTTTGGAATTAACCACAAGGAGTTATAAGCGTTTACTTTTAAAATAATCTTTTCTCATAAAATCCATAACTTTTAATCTATATATCCAAAACTCGCCGTTATTGGACACAATCAACAAAACTCATCAAATTATCATTTCAAATTTTTCTAGAATTTTTGAAGGTTCGCAAAAATTTTAAACTAAAAAACATAATAACCCTTAAAATCCCTTACTATTCCTTATCTCAAAAGAGCAGTACTGGAATGTCGGATATAATGCTGAACGAACTTGCACCGTATAGAAACACTCAAGATATCTAAATACTCACAAAATACGCTCGATAATATAGAGAGAGAAAACTTCAGTTTCTGGTGTGATTTTCAATTCTAACCTAAGCTCCCTATTTATAGGAAATTGCTCAGAACACCAAAGTGAAAAATTTAATAAAATATTAATATATTTATATTATTTTCTTACGCACACCTTGCCATCTGAATTCAGCCACAAACATATGCAAGTGGGTCTCACAAACACACCAAACATGTTCTTCTTTTAAAAAATATTTAAAACTTCAAAAATCAATTTTTCTGGAACTTCAATAATTCATAATAAATAGCCCTTTTATCAGAAATATTCAAATCTTATGTCCATTCTATAGGAAATTTAATTCTCTACAACTTTGGAGAAGAAAGGTTTTCCAAATTCTAAACAGAAATTGACCGAAATTCACAAACGGGCAATTCTACATGCTATAATCAAATTTCAGTGAAGAAATGGGCCCACAGACATGTTTAACATGTTATAAACAACTTTTGAAATAAAAATACTCTTCTTCCTCATATACTCATATATCCCACAGTCATTATAAAAATATACCCATTATTATATTACTAAAATATAATAATATATTTAAATGAAGTATTTTATCAGAAACTGATAAAATATTAATTTTCAACAATTGTCACATTAAAAATTTTCTCCATATATATCCACATAAAATTAATATTTTCCTCATCATATAAATCAATAATTAATTATTCACAAATAATATTACAGAATCACAATACTGACAACCAGGCCGTTCCCAGGAAAGAGGGGGCTTTCCAAAAAGGATTTCTCCTTACTGGCACGCAATTAGGTGACCAAACCTCTCCCTAGACAGAACTTTCTAGACATTGCCAATAATGTTATCTAATAATATTATTTAGATAATATGAATTATTGCTCCGATAATGAAAAATACTATGTAGTGACAATTATTAAAATAACAGTAATATAAAATATCAACGTAGCAATTATTGAATCAATAAAATAAAATATTGAACAGTAATTAATGTAACAATTATTGAGTAGTGACTTCTTACGTTAAAAAAAATATCACGCTTATTGAATAGTACTCGTAAATTGTAACTCGTGAATAGTAACTCATGAATAGTAACTCATGAATAGTAACTCATGAATAGTAATTATATGAAAAATTGAATATTTTTATTTCATAAAATTCGGGGTCTTACAATCTCCCCTCCTTATAAAATTTCGTCCCCGAAATTTACGTACCTGGTATTTCATAGAGTTGAGAATACCTTGCTTTCATTTTAGATTTCATCATCCTTGTCAACATGATTTCTGCATTACTTATCTCCTGTATTTCAGATATCATTCTAGAATACAGCTTCAAAATAAAGGTTAATTGACATATCACAATTTGTCAACTTAAGTAAGAAAAATCAGCTTAGGTAGGACACACACTAGTGAAGGATATTACTCGTCTCTCCCTTCCTAGTTTTAATCCTGGATCTCCGCCAGAGATCATATCCCTAAGCTCTGATACCAAATGTAACGCCCCCAAAATATGTCAAATCCAACCAACCTATTCTGAGTTGCCAAAAACATGGTACAGAAAACAAATACAACTTTATTACTACAATTGTCGTGTAAAATACAACAACACATATGTTATGAGTTTTAATACCACTATATACCAACTGTGACTCATGTCCCAACCATGGATAGTACGTCACAATGGCACGTTACATAAAGGTACAATCAATAACTATTTTAGAAATTAAAATCTTTGGGAAGTGCTCAAGGAAACATTCGTACATGGGAGGCCATGCGTTTAGGTTATGATAGATATCATATGCCCACAGAATTATCCTTGGTTGACCCAATAAACCCCAAAGAAAAATGAGAATATTACTATCATATTCTTTCCAATGGTGAGTCTTCTCTTGACATATCATAATATCCACTGCCTCTAATTGAGAATTATATACTTCATCCAAACTCCAAGATCATATAGGTTGTGCTCGTAGATATACTCAGCAAGTGGATGTGCACAACCTTGTCTTATGATAACACGAAGTCGCATGTCAGTAAACATCTTGTATGATAGTGGCAAAACACCCTTCCAACGTTGGGTTAGCCTCACCCTATTTGGTTCATCAAATATAACTACTAAATGATGTATAAAATATAACCCACTTTTCTATACTGTTTAGGGAGAACCTCCATAGATAGAGACCACCGTTCTATTCCCATGTTACCCCCGCTCAACCCAGCTACACTCTTATTACCTGAAAGGAATTGTGAAGCAAAAGGGTGAGCACAACTAGCTCAATAAAGAATATTATGACTAAAGATAATTAAATTCTCAATAGCCTTCATCAAAAATAAATCAGAGATTTAGAACATATGGTAGATGATAAAAAATTTCAACCATAGTTGCAGCGGAACGAGCAATCCATTAGAAGAGTCAAATAGACCACAAAGTCTATTATCTTCTCCATGTTAAAAGTCCACCAACAATGTTTTATCCCTGTAACATCAATCAACAGTTCTGGTTCACAATCATATGAATAACTCATAATCATAATTGTGGTTCTAAATTCCCCTTCTAATCAAGGACGAAGATAATTTTCAATCACATGTCTTTATCTGAATCATCAAATATCATGGTAAAACCAAATCACAGTTCCTGTTCATAATCATACTAATAAATTCATCTTTACACTACGGGCCAAATATATTCAACAACAGGTCTTCTTTGCACTACGGGCCAAAGATATTCAACAACAGGTTATCTTTGCGCTACGGGCCAAAGATATTCACCAATAATTCATCTTTGCACTACAGGCCAAAGATATTCAACAAGTCATCTTTGCACTACGGGCCAAAGATATTCATATCTCAAAGAAATATATAATCATTTCAGAATTTATACAAACAATAATTATAACCATGTTGATCAATTCACCTTTGCACTTAAGCTAAAGATAATCGTTTATAAATCCAATGGTCATGATCATTCCAGTCAACAATTCATTTTTGAACTACTGGCCAAAGAGAACCCATAGTCACGATCATAACAATACTTTACCCATCTTTACACTCAAGTCAAAGAGAAATTCCATCACAAAGGTTATAAAAATGTTATATATGATAATAAAAACAATATGATCAACAATTGCATTTAATTTCAAGAATAAGATTCATAAATCAATGATTTCATAACACCTTAATCCAAATGTTATAAATCACATAATAATCTCATAATCTAATATTATTAATATTACCACAATATCTTAATCATTTCTTAAACTTATAAATAATTTATTTTAATTATTTATACTTTACTAATTAATGCATTTAATCATTCTAAAATGCCAAACTCATAATATTTCATCACCAATAACCAAAACCCTCATAAAAAAATCAGCATATACCTTATATAGGATTCTTAAGCCATAAAATCCTATTTTTCAAATTTCTTACTTCACATAACATATTTAATTCATTTACTCATAACTAGACCATTTTCATGAAAAATACCAAATCAGTTCCAAAAATATTTCTTTTCTGGGATTTTACATAATATTGTCCCATATTGAACATATATTTTTCTTAGAATTTTTAAAATTCATTTACTATTTTTCATATGGCCAAAACTTCTGAATATTTAGACATTTATCATAAATTGTACTTTTGTTTAACAATTCTAAAATTTACACGGTATACTTCTGTTATATACATGTACTCCCAATAAAAATTTCATCAATTTTGGAATTAACCACAAAGAGTTATAAGCGTTTACTTTTAAAATCGTCTTTTCTCATAAAATACACAACTCTTAATCTATATATCCAAAACTCGCTATTTTTGGACACAATCAACAAAACTCATCAAGTTATCATTTTAAATTTTTCCAGAATTTTTGAAGGTTCGCAAAAATTCGAAACTAAAAAACATAATATCCCTTAAAATCCTTTACTATCCCTTACCTAAAAAGAGCAATACTGGAATGTCGGATATAACGATGAACGAACTTGCACCATATAGCAACACTCAAGATATCTAAATACTCACAAAATACGCTCGATAATATAGAGAGAGAAAACTTCAGTTTCTGGTGTGATTTTCAATTCTAACCTAAGCACCCAATTTATAGGAAATTGTTTAGAACACAAAAGAAGAAAATTTAATAAAATATTAATATATTTATATTATTTTCTTACACACATCTTGCCATCTGAATTCAGCCACAAACATATGCAAGTGGGTCTCACAAACACACCAAACATGTTTTTCTTTTAAAAATATTTAAACTTCAAAAATCAATTATTCCGGAACTTCAATAATTCATAACAAATATCCTTTTTATCAGAAGAAAGTTTTTCCAAATTCCAAACAAAAATTGACCGAAATCCACAAACGGGTAATTCTACAGGGTATAATCAAATTTCAGTCAAGAAATGGGCCCACAAACATGTTTAACATGTTTTAAATAACTTTTGCAACAAAAATACTCTTCCTCCTCATATACTCATATTTCCCACATTCATTGTAAAAATATCCCCATTATTATGTTATTAAAATATAATAATATATTTAAATGAATTATTTTATCAGAAACTGATAAAATATTAATTTTCAACAATTGTCACATTAAAAATTTTCTCCATCTATATCCACCTAAAATCAATACTGACAACCAGGCCTTTCCCAGGAAAGAGGGGCCTTTCCAATAAGGATTTCTCCTTATTGGCGCACATTTAGGTTACCAAACCTCTCATTTGACAGAACTTTCTAGACATTGCCAATAATTTTATCAAATAATATAATTCAGATAACATAAATTATTGTTTCGCTAATGAAAAATACTGTGTAGTGACAATTATTAAAATAACAGTAATATAAAATATCAACGTAGCAATTATTGACTCAATAAAATAAAATATTGAACAGTAATTACTGTAATAATTATTGAGTAGTGACTTCTTACGTTAAAAAAAATCATGCTTCGTGAATAGTACTCGTGAATAGTAACTCATGAATAGTAACTCATGAATAGTAATTATAAGAAAAATTGAATATTTTTATTTCATAAAATTCAGGGTCTTACATAATGTCTAAGGAATTTCTGTCTAGGAAAGGGGTTTGGCAACCTAATTGCGCGCCAATAAGGAGAAATCCTTACCGAAAAGTCCCCTTTTTCCTAGGAACGACCTGATTATCATTATTGTGATTCTGTAATATTATTTGTGAATAGTTAATTATTGATTTATATGATAAGAAAATATTTATTTTATGTGGATATAAATGAGGGTTATATTTATTGTGGTTATAAACGATGGAATTAATGTTGAGGTATTTTATTATATACTATGGATTGATGTTTCCGCTACAGTTGTTGTTCTAAAACTTGTTGTCTATTATATTTTATCAGATTTTTCCATGTTGAAGACTAATGATAAAGTTTTGTATATTATCTTAGTCATATTATTCTTTACTGGGTTAGTTGAGCTCACTTTTTTCCTTTTTATTCCATTTTTCTTCTCAGGAGGTGAGAACATAGCAGGAACTAGCCGGGGTTTGGAGTGATGGTTCAGGATAGTTGTTTTAGTATTCCTCACTATTTTGTAAAATAGTGTATCAATAATTGCAATGAGGACTCCTTTTGAGTTTGTATACTATTTATTAGAAAATATTTGTATTCAAACTCACAGTATATGTGTTGTCGTATTTTGCACGACAATTGTATTACTGAAGTTGTATTTGTTTTTGTACCATATATTTGGTGACTCAGAATGGATGATGTATACCTATGTTGGGAGAGTGCATATTTTGATTTGATGTTTAAATGTAAATGCTCCTGATTATATGTAAAGTCCTTCAAGAGATATATGTACAAGGACTTAGTGATAGATCAAATTTGTTAGGTTGATCTACATCTTGAAATGTAATAGATAGGCATCAATAAGAATCGTAGTGTATCAAGATGCTCAAGATTATAGAAGTCAAGGCAGAAACATAGAGCTCAAAGGATCGTAGTGTGCTTGCCTTGAAGGACCTCTTCGGGAATCGTAGAGGGGTCCCAACGTTTGTAGAACCAACTCAAAGATCGTAGTGTGCTCTCGGAAATGTAGAGCTTGTAATAACAAGTAAGTGAAGATTGTAGTGTGCAAGTCTTTTAAGAGAAATCGTATTGCTCTTGTTTAATAGCATCAGACCAAGCACCAAGGTGACAAGACACCACGATCTGGATCGTAGAGTATCATCTGCCTTGTGTCAGAAGCATCGAGCCCTACCTTTTGTTTGGAGACAAACTCCAACAAATGTGGAATGGGTTTTGAATGTTGAAGTCCTCATCAGTCCCAACAGTACAAAAGATATCCTTAGTATATAACAACAGAAATGTATTCAAGAAGCTAAGGAAAGGACCATAGGACCAAGGAAAACACCTTTTCAGATGTTAGGTTAGAAAGCAGTCTGACGTGTTAATGGGCCACGATGCAATTCAGAAGATGTGCAGAAAAGTCTCCATCAAAGATTAGAAATGTCAAACGCATTAAATGCTTCAACAAAAGGTTTCAACTGATAGATTTCAAGGATCACATATATGCAAAACATATAAAAATGAAAAGACTAAGCAAGCAATGTACAAAACGCACAAGAACACTCAGCGCTCAACTCTACGATTAGAGAAAAAGAGAAAGCTTGCTCAGCTACTCAGTTCTTTCGAACAAGTGCTTAACAGCAACTGAGTAGCAACAACCAAGAACTCAAACAACGACTAATCAACTGAAGTAAGAATGTAAGGCCCCAACTTTTTATAGATGAAGATTTAATTTCCTCTATTTATTATTTTGAAATAGTAAGGGTTGAATTGATTAATGTGGTTAGTTATGGGTAAAATACGCAAATATTTTTAATAAACAAGTGGTTATAAAATACTCATTGTTGTCAGAGAATATTTGTTTGGTCGTGAAATATTCTTGCTGTCAGGGAATATTCGTACGACGGCGCAGTCTTGTGTGGGCCCCATAGCGGAAAACAATTGGATAAAGAAAATAACAAGTATGAGTTATTTATAAATAACGGCGTAGTTGTTACCGTTAATACTGTAAGAATACCCGGTGGGTAAAACACAGTAATACGTGTTGTTGCACAGTAGCACACGGTATTGCACCAATTATTGATTCTTACGTAAGAAGGCACTACTCAATAATTGTTATAGTAATTACTGTTCAGTATTTTATTTTATTGGTTCAATAATTGCTGCGTTGATATTTTATATTACTGTTGTTTCAATAATTGTCACTACATAGTATTTTCCATTATCGAAGCAATAATTCATATTATCTGAATAATATTATTAGAAAACATTATTGGCAATGTCTAGAAAGTTCTGTCTATGGAGAGGTTTGGTCACCTAATTGCGCGCCAGTAAGGAGAAATTCTTATTGGAAAGCCCCCTCTTTCCTGGGAACGGCCTGGTTGCCAGTACTGTGATTTTGTAATATTATTTATGAATAATTAATTATTAATTTATATGATGAGGAAAATATTGATTTTATGTGGATATAGATGGAGAAAAATTTTTAAAGTAATAATTGTTGAAAATTGATATTTTATCTCTTCTGATAAAATAATTCATTTAAATATATTATTTTAATAATATATTAATTGTGATATTTTTACTATGAATGTGGGATATATGAGCATATGAGGAGGAAGAGTATATTTGTTGCATTAAATGATTAACACATGTTTTATGTGTCGGTGGACCCCATTTCTTGAATGAAATTTGATTATAGCCTGTTAAATCGTCCGTATGTGGATTTCGGTCAATTTCTGTTTGGAATTTGGAAAAACTTTCTTCTGCAAAGTTGTAGAAAATTGAATTTCCTATAAATGTCGTGCGATTTGAATTTTCTGATTAAAGGGCTTTTTATTATGAATTATTGAAGTTTTGAGGTTCCAGAATAATAGATTTTTAGAAGTTTAAAATATTTATAGTTAGAAAAACGTTATTATTATTTTGGTTGGCCCCCCATGTGTTGCAAATGGCTGAAATCAGGTTTTCAATGTAGGCGTAGGAATTTTTTAAAAATATTATTATTATATTAAATTTTTTGCTTTGGTGTTCTAAGCAATTTTCTATAAATAAGGTGCTTAGGTTAGAATTGAAAATCACACCAGACACTAAAGTTTTCTCTTTCTCTCTCTATATTATCGAGCGTATTCTTGTGAGTATTTTGGTACTTTGAGTATTGTTATACGGTGCAAGTTCCTTCAGCACTATATCTAGTATTCTAGTTAGAAGTACTGTTTTTGCGAGATAAGGGATATTATTTTTTAAAAATGATATTATTTCTTCAATATCATTATGCAGAAATATTGGTTGAAACTTTTTATCAAATTTGGAACTTTTTCATGACGGGGTTACTATTCATGAGTTACTATTAATGAGTTACTATTCATGAGTTACTATTCACGAGTACTATTCACGAAGCATGATGATATTTTTTCTGAAATTTCTATCTTTTAGTGTCGGAGTTACTATTCACGTATACGGAACTATTCACGTATGCGACACTATTCACGAATACGACACTATTCACAAAAAAATTAAGTTTTCTTTTCTATGTCCAAGATTGTCTGTTATAGTTCCTATCTTTGATCGGATCTATGTTTTGATCATTCTTGAATTTTACTCCACTCTAGATTTATGAAGTATTTTTGAACTTGGATTGTTTAAAGTACGGATCCTTAATATTTGTTCTTTTGTTTCACTGGATTCTTTTTCTTTAAAATATTTTTCATCATCCTCTGTCCTAAATGATGATATAACTGAATATATTTTGCCCTTAGTGCAAAGATGAATGATTTTATGATGAATATCTTTGGCCCGTAGTGCAAAGATGAACAGGTGTTTAGATGAACATGACCAACTGGTGAATATATTTGGCCTGTAGTGCAATGATGAATATTTGATTTATGATGTATATTGATTGATGTTACAGGGATAAAATATCGATGATGGACTTTTAAATTCATAGATGATTGTAGATTTCATTCTCTACTTAACTCTTCTAATGAATTGTTGTTTCCGCTGCAGTTGTTGATCTAAAACTTGTTGTCTATTGTATTCTATCAGATTTTTCCCTGTTGAAGACTAAGGATAATTTGTTGTACATTATCTTACTCATAATATTCTTTACTGGACTAGTTGAGGTCACCCTTTTCCTTGTTGTTCCATTTTTCTTATCAGGAGAGGAGAATATAGCGGGAACTAGTCGGGGTGTGCAGTAATGGTTCAAGACAGTTATTTTAGTAGTCCTCACTATTTTGTAAAATAGTGTATCAATAATTGTAATGAGGACTTATTTGAGTGTGGATATTATCTAGATTACAATATTTGTATCTAAACTCACAGTTTATGTATTGTCGTATTTTGCACGACAATTGTATTAATGAAGTTGTATTTGTTTCTGTACCATGTATTTGGCGACTCAGAATGGGTTGGATGGAATGGACCTATTTTGGGGTCGTCACAGTTGGCATCAGAGCTTAGGTATATGATCTCTGGCGGAGATCAGGGAATAGAACTAGGAGGGGAGAGTCGAGTAAATACTTCGTTAGTGTGTCCTAACTAAGCTTATTTGTTGGTCGGTCATAATATAGGGGTATTATGTGATTTGTTAATTTGTTTTATTAACCCTTGTTTTATGGCAGTATTTAAGAATGTCAACTGAGAATGTTAACAGTGAAGTAAATGAGACCGTGGAGACGCTTGTACTCACCAACGAGGAGAACGTGTAACAGGAAGGCAATATTCCTCCTGTAAACAACACCACTAAGAAGACGATAAACAACGGGATGTTTAGGAGCTTTTTGCAATTCATGCAAAATTAGACGAGGGAGACTCGTGCACAAAATACGGGTGGAAATGCTAGCAATGCGCGGCTTGTCATAGCCAAGTAATTCAAAGAGTTGGGACCACCAGAATTTAAGGGAAAGAAGGATCCAATCATGGCGGAAACGTGGGTCAAGAAAATTACCAAGATATTTGATGTCTTCGGATGCACGGAGGAACAGAAGGTTCCTTTCTCCACTTTCATGTTACGAGGAGAGGCAGATTATTGGTGGGAATCCGTAAAGCGTACTCAGCCTACCGCACTGAAGATGTCTTGGGAGAAGTTCCAAGAATTGTTCAATGATAAGTATTTTCCCAAAAGTATTCGTCACATGAAGGAGGTATAGTTCATCAAGCTGGAGCAAAATAATATGAACGTGTCGCAGTACGAAGCTAAGTTTGCCGAGTTGTCCCGATTTTCATCCCATTTGGTTGATAATGAGGAGAGAATGACGCGAATTATTTTGCGAGGTTTGAAACCCAAAATACGATAATACCTCATTTCTCACAAACTTTGTTTATATTTAGATGTTGTGAATAGGGCTTAGTTATTGGAGCGCGATAATGAGTTGGCTCAACTGAAGAATAATGACCAATAACTCGATGATAATTGTACCGGTGGTAACGGTCATCAGAACAATGACAACAATCGTGGAGGAAATTATCATGCCAAAAATGGTAACCACTTCGGTGGTAATTATGTCCAAGATAATAGAAGAAATAATTCAAGTGGAAATTTCAAAAAGAGAAGATTTAACAATGACGGGAAGACGTCGGCACCAACACCAACAACAAATTTTAGAGGAGGAGAAAGACCGCCAGTTAGATGCTACAGATGCGGAGAAGAGGGACACATAAGTTCAAACTGTTCACAACCTTCCAAGGTATGTTATAATTGTTGAAAAGAAGGTTATATCGCTCAAGATTGTACGGTAGCGAAACCCAGTCCAACGGGGATGGTGACTCCAAAGGCTGTCCCGGACAAGTCAAAGTCAACGGTTCCTGGAAGAGCGTTTGTCTTGACTGGTCAGAATGCGAGGAACCCGAACGAAGTTAGCACGGGTTAGTTAATTATAAATTCTTACAAAGTGTATACCTTATTAGATACCAGTTCTACCCATTCATTTATCTCTCCTACTTATACTCAACGTTTAAACTTGACTCCGGAGAAAATTAGACTTTGACTTATCGGTTGAGACTCCGTTAGGAGAAACTTTCATTACATTTACTGTTTATAAATCTTGTTTGATCTAAGTTGGCACCATCACATTACCTGTTGACCTTATTTCTTTAAAGATACTTGCTTTTGATGTGATTTTGGGGATTGATTGATTAATTACTCATCATGCCAAAATTGATTGCTTTCGTAAGGTTGTTAGTTTTCATAGTCCTAAGCAACCTGTTATTCGAATTCAAGCAACCAAACCATTGAAGTCAAACTCTTACGTATCAAGCCGTAAAGTCATTCGTTTATTGAAAAATGGATGTCAAGATTTCTTAGGCATGTTATGGACTTGAATTAAAATACGTCAGATTTTAATGATATTTCTATTGTTAGTAAATTTCCTGATATATTTCCTGAAAAAATTTCCTGGCCTACTCCCAGAGTGTGATATTGAATTTTGTATTGACTTTGAACCCGGTATAAAACTCATTTCTAAAATCTCATATCGAATGGCTCCTATTGAACTTCAGGAGTTAAAACCCCAACTATAGAAGTTGATAATCGAGCCTCTATTTGATAACTTCTTTTGTGGAATGCACCGAAGCTAGACTCTCCGTAGGGGACACCATATTCGTGGGATAGTAAACTTATAGGTTCCATTGTGACGTGCTATCCAAGATTGGGATATGAGTCATAGTTGAGAACAACCTAAGTCGGTAATAGAAATACGTAGCTTTCTAGGCTTAGTTGGTTATTATCGGAGATTCGTTGAAGGATATTCTCGAATCGCTATTCCATTAACGCTGCTGACTCGTAGAGATACAAAATTCGAATGGAGCAAGGAATGTGGGAAGAGCTTCGAAGAAATAAAGAGGAGACTCATTTTGCCACATGTTCTGACCATCCATCCTGGAAAAGAGTACGTGGTAGCTGACGCGTTGAGCAGAAGATAGTATGCGTTTACAAGTGCGAATATACGAACCAACGTGAAGATAGTAAATATACGATTAGAATCGACTTTAATCGATAAATTTAAAGATGCTCAAGCTACAGACCTGGAGTTGATGAATATGATGAAGAAGATGCAAGAAGTCGTTATTCCAAAAGCGAGAATCGGCGATGTGAAGAAAGTTCAAACCTTCGATTTATTAGTCCATTTGAAATCCTCGATCGAATAGGAATTGTGGCCTATAGACTCGTTTTACCGCCAAGTATGACGTGTGTTCATAACATTTTTTACGTATCGATGTTACGTAAATATGTGGACGACCCAAACCACATTATTGAGTTAAAACCAGACGAGATAACAGAAGATTTAACGTACGAGGAGGTACCAGTCAAGATCTTGAATGGGAAGGAGCATGTCCTACGTATGTCAATTTCGAGGACGAAATTTCATAAGGAGGGGAGGTTGTAAGGCCCCAACTTTTTAAAAATGAAGATTTAATTTTCTCTGTTTATTATTTTGAAATAGTAAGGGTTGAATTGATTAATGTGGTTAGTTATGGGTAAAATGCGCAAATATTTTTAAATAAGCAAGTGGTTATAAAATACTCATTGTTATCGGAGAATATTTGTTTGGTCGTGGAATATTCTTGCTGTCGGGGAATATTCGTACGATGACGCAGCCTTGTGTGGGCACCATAACGGAAAGTAATTGGATGAAGAAAATGACAAGGTGTCACCGTTAATACTGTTGGAATACCCGGTGGTTAAAACACAGTAATACGCGTTGTTACACAGTAGCACACAGTATTGCACCAATTATTGATTCTTACGTAAGAAGGCACTACTCAATAATTGTTATTGTAATTACTGTTCAGTATTTTATTTTATTGATTCAATAATTGCTGCGTTGATATTTTATATTACTGTTGTTTCAATAATTGTCACTACATATTATTTTCCATTATCGAAGCAATAATTCATATTATTTGAATAATATTATTAGAAAATATTATTAGCAATGTCTAGAAAGTTCTGTCGAAGGAGAGGTTTGGTCACCTAATTGCGCGCTAGTAAGGAAAAATTTTTATTGGAAAGCCCTCTCTTTTCTGGGAACGGCCTGATTGCCAGTACTGTGATTCTGTAATATTATTTGTGAATAATTAATTTTTGATTTATATGATGAGGAAAATATTGATTTTATGTGGATATAGATGGAGAAAATTTTTAAAGTGACAATTGTTGAAAATTGATATTTTATCTTTTCTTATAAAATAATTCATTTGAATATATTATTTTAATAATATATTAATGGTGATATTTTTACTATGAATGTGGGATATATGAGTATATGAGGAGGAAGAGTATTTTTGTTGCATTAAATGATTAACACATGTTTTGTGTGTCGGTGGACCCCATTTCTTGACTGAAACTTGATTATAGCCTATAAAATCGTCCGTATGTGAATTTCGGTCAATTTCTCTTTGGAATTTGGAAAAACTTTCTTTTGTAAAGTTGTAGAGAATTGAATTTTCTATAAAAACTCGTGAGATTCGAATTTTCTGATTAAATGGCTATTTATTATGAATTATTTAAGTTCTGAGGTTCTAGAATAATTGATTTTTGGAAGTTTAAAATAATTATAGTGTGAAAAACGTTTTTATTGTTTTGGTTGGCCCCCCATGTATTGCAAATGGATGAAATAAAGTTTTCAAAGTAGGCGTAGGAATTTTTTTTAAATATTATTATTATATTAAATTTTTTGCTTTGGTATTCTAAGCAATTTCCTATAAATAGGGTGCTTAGGTTAGAATTGAAAATCACATCAGAAACTAAAGTTTTCTCTCTCTTTCTCTCTCTATATTATCGAGCATATTCTTGTGAGTATTTTGGTACTTTGAGTATTGCTATATGGTGCAAGTTCCTTCAGCAGTATATCCAGTATTCTAGTCAGAAGTACTGTTTTTGCGAGGTAAGGGATATTATTTTTTTAAAATGATATTATTTCTTCAATATCATTATGCCGAAATATTGGTTGAAACTTTTTATCAAATTTGGAACTTTTTCATGTCGGGGTTACTATTCATGAGTTACTATTCACGAGTACTATTCACAAAGCATGATGATGTTTTTTGTGAAATTTCTATCTTTTGGTGTCGGAGTTATTATTCACGTATACGACACTATTCACGTATACGGCACTATTCATGAATACGACACTATTCACAGAAAAATTAAGTTTTCTTTTCTATGTCCAAGATTGTCTGTTATAGTTCCTATCTTTGATTGGATCTATGTTTTGATCATTCTTGAATTTTACTCCACTCTGGTTATTTATGAATAATTTTTGAACTTGGATTGTTTAAAGTACGAATCCTTAATATTTGTTCTTTTGTTTCACTGGATTCTTTTTCTTTAAAATATTTTTCATCATCCTCAGTCCTAAATGATGATATAACTAAATATATTTGGCCCGTAGTGCAAAGATGAATGATTTTATGATGAATATCTTTGGCCCGTAGTGCAAAGATGAACAGGTGTTTAGATGAACATGACCAACTGGTGAATATCTTTGGCCTGTAGTGCAAAGATGAATATTTGATTTATGATTTATATTGATTGATGTTACAGGGGTAAAATATCGATGATGGACTTTTAAATTCATAGATGATAGTAGATTTCATTCTCTACTTAACTCTTCTAATGAATTGTTGTTTCCGTTGCAGTTGTTGATCTAAAACTTGTTGTCTATTGTATTCTATCAGATTTTCCCCTGTTGAAGACTAAGGATAATTTGTTGTACATTATCTTAGTCATAATATTCTTTACTGGGCTAGTTGAGCTCACCCTTTTCCTTGTTGTTCCATTTTTCTTCTCAGGAGACGAGAATATAGCGGGAACTAGTCGGGGTGTGGAGTATTGGTTCAAGATAGTTGTTTTAGTAGTCCTTACTATTTTGTAAAATAGTGTATCAATAATTGTAATGAGAACTTATTTGAGTGTGGATACTGTCTAGATGACAATATTTGTATTTAAACTCACAGTTTATGTATTGTCATATTTTGCACAACAATTGTATTAATGAAGTTGTAGTTGTTTCTGTACCATGTATTTGGCGACTCAGAATGGGTTGGATGGAATGGACCTATTTTGGGGTCGTCACAAAGAAGTTCCAAGTCAGAAGGACTTCAGGAGTTCTAAGTGAACTGTGAAGAACCATGTCTGCTGGACTTGAAGAGTTCAAGAGTGAACTAAGAAGTTCCTAGACTGCTGGTCTAGAAGGAATCTGTGGGATTCAGAAAGTGTAAAAGACATCCTTAGTTGATTTCCTACTCGAGGAGTAGAAGAGTGGACTATGAGCTTTAAGTGCTCTGAACCACTTAAAACTACTGTGTCTATTACGTTCTTGCTATAACTGCCATATCTGCCATAACTGCTATAACTGCCTCACTCTCATTAACTCACTATCTTAAGGGAGATTAAAACAAATATTAATTCCGCTGAGTTTTAATCATTATCAACTAACAAGTTAAAATGAAAAGATTTTTTGATATCTATTCAACCCCCCCCCCCTTCTAGATAATTATTGTGCCTCCAAGAACTAACAATTGGTATCAAAGCAGGTTCTACTATATAGCCTACAACGCTTAAGTAGATCCAATGGCACACTTACCATGCAAATCAAGGACTGGAGGAGGTAGCAAGCTACCAATGTGCAACAAAGATAAATTCGCAAACTGGAAAGTTCGGATGGAAGCATACATGCACTCAATAGATGAAGATCTATTTGAAACTGTTCAGAATGGGCCCTACGTTCCAACAAAGCTTGCACCAACTACAGACGACCCAAACAAAATACAAATCAAAGTCAAAGAGGAATGGACAGACAACGAGAAGAGAGTTGTTCAACTCGACAAGAAGGCCAAGAACATTTTGTTTTAATCATTAGAAGATGATCTATTCAAAAATGTGGTCAACAGCAAAATAGCAAAGGAGGTTTGGGAAGCACTACTCATCATGCATGAAGGAACGGAAGAAGTAAGAGAAAACAAATTATAAGACCCCAACTTATTATAAATAAAATTAAATTTCCTCTATTTATTATTTTGAAATAGTAAGGGTTGATTTGATTAATGTGGTTAGTTATGGGTAAAATGCGCAAATATTTTAAATAAGCAAGTGGTTATAAAATATTCATTTTTATCGGAGAATATTCGTTGGGTCGTGGAATATTCCTACTGTCGAGGAATATTCGTACGACGGCGCAGCCTTGTGTAGGCCTCATAACAGAAAGCGATTGGATGAAGAAAACGGCAAGTTTGAGTTGTTTATAAATAACGGCGTAGTTGTTACCATTAATACAGTTGGAATAACCGGTGGTTAAAAACAGTAATATGCGTTGTTGCACATTGGCACACGGTATTGCACTAATGATTGATTCTTATGTAAGAAGGCACTACTCAATAATCGTTACAATAATTACTGTTCAGTTTTTTTATTTATTGATTCAATAATTGCTGCGTTGATATTTTATATTCCTGTTGTTTCAATAATTGTCACTACACAGTATTTTCCATTATCGGAGCAATAATTAATATTATCTGAATAATATTATTAGATAACATTATTGGCAATGTCTAAAAAGTTCTGAAGTTGTTATTGTATTCCAGTTCTCATTGGAAACATTATTTCCATTTTATTGTTGGACAATGAAATCTTTGGTATTATAATTAAGAACAATTGTTGTTCTATTTATAATAATAATGTTTTGTATAGAACTGGAATATTACTTAATGGATTTTATATACTTGACTTACGTGAAAAATATATTTTGCAAATTGAACAAACTAGTATAAGAAAAGGAGATGATCATTCAAAGAGTTGAATGTATGTATTTGTTGAAATACAAGTGTGAATTATTTGAAAGGTTCAAAGAATTCAGAAATGAAACAAATTGACAAAGTATTAAGATTCTTTGATTAGATCAAGGAATAAATACTTGTGCAATAAGTTTCTAGATCATCTTAAATGGTTTTCTCATAATGGACGCCTCCTGATACGCAATAATTGATTGATGTATTTGAATGGAAAAATCGTACTTTGTTGGACATGGTACGGTCCATAATGATTTTATCGACATTCCAGTATCCTTCTGGGATAATGTCTTAGAAATGGCTGCATATCTACGAAAAAGGAAACCTCAAAATCCGGCCCCAAGACTCCATAAAAGTTATGGACAGGGAGGATTCCTAATCTTAAGTATGTTAAGATAAGGGGTTGTCCAACTTATATGAAACAGTTTCAAAGGATAAGTTTGGGACACGATTTGACAAGTACAGATTTATGGGACATCCTAAAGTAAGTTTAGGGCATATGTTCTATAATCCTACTTAGAAAAAGGTGTTTGTTGCGAAACATGCTGCCTTCTAAGATAAAGGTGTTTATCATTGAAAGGGCTAGTGGGAGGACAATACATCTTGAAAAGTTCAAGAACCACAAAACACTACAAGTCAAATAAGAGGAACCTATAGATAGACCTATTGTACCACAACCGAATCGTAAATCTGGAATAGTACCGAAGATACCTAGGAGGTATGGATTCATCATGGATGATGATGATGAGGTACGTATCATAGAAGATGATGATCCAGTTACATACGATGAGGTAAGAGTTGTAGACACTCTCAAAAATGGAACATTCATTTTGATGAGAGAATCAAAAGAGTTTGATTTTATCAAAAATAAGAATGAACCTAGTATGTACAAAAGGGTCAGTGGGAGCGTCGTGACATTCCTAGTATTATATGTTGATATACTATGGATAAGGAATGACATGCCAATGCTAAAATTAATAAAGATAAAGTTGTCTAAACATTCCTCCATGAATGATTTGGGAAGAGTATCTTAATTGGGGATGCAAATCTATATAGATAGATTTAAAAGGATGCCCGGCTTAACCCAAGGAACGTATATTCATTTGATGCTAAAGTCGTTTAGCATGGAAAACTCCAAGAGATGTCTCATATTGATGAGTCATGGAGTGTATCTCTCTTAATAGTCCCCATAGACTCCTAAAAGAGAGATCGCATGAGTGACAATCATGTATGCAATGAAATATACGCGACCTGATGTTGATCAGTCATATTCTGGAGAAGTTCACTGTGAGACAGTGAAAAACATCTTAAAGTACTTAACCAGCACTAAGGATGTGATATAATTAATGGCGGGTCTGAATTAAAACTAGAGGACTTAACAAACTCAAGTTTTTCAGATAGACCAAGACGACAGAAAATCCACTTTAAGGTAAAGGGTTACCTTGAACGGTGGTGCAGTGAATTGGAAAGGTTCCAAACAGCAAAGAGTTGTTGGTTTAGTGATAAAGACAAAGTATATAGCTATAAATGAAGCTATAAGTTGATTGTTTGGATGAAAAGTTCATAACAGAACTAGGAATAGTTCCTAAGTCTAATCTTAGATCCAAACATATGTTGTGGCACTTTCATTTGATTATAGGAATCATTGAAAGATGGGAAATCACTATAGAGATAGTGAACTCTCAAGAACAACATTACATATCCATTAACTAAAGCTTATCCAACAGCAGGATAATCGTCACTTAGAGAAGAAGAGTATGAGATACCATGACGATTGGCTTTAATGCAAGTGGGAGATTGAAAGTAATATGCACACAAGCCAATCATGTTTGATGATAAAGCATATACTTTGTAACAATCTTATTCATTTATTAATAAAAAGTATTAATTTATTAAAGGCATTTAATTATCTACATGATGCTGTTTTATAATATGTGATAAACCCATAGTTTTAAGCATTGCTTTTAGAATAATGATGATGATCATTCTAATGAGATCTAAATTCTTAGAAAGCTTAAAACTAAAATAGTTCCCAATCGTTGGATTACTAAATTGGGGATTAGTGAATCCGGATAGATTGGTACATACGTTGCTTGCTCATTGGATGAGGATGATTGATCTCATGGTCATTTGTGTGGAGACACTAAAGCAAGTATGTTGGTGCTTATTAGAGAATAAGTTCACTGAACGTGACTCGCTAAGGAATACCTAATGGAGTTTTACTTGCATGTCAATAGGAATTCCTGTAGTGATAGTAGTACAAGTGATCCTTGGACTTGAGATCATCATAGTATCTTGTGTATGATGAGTTATACTTTGACTTATTCCTTAAGACCCTTAGGGTATATCAAAGGGTATGCTTGGGTATAATAAATTGTACATGGAGATAATGTATGATCAATAAAGAATCTACCACTTCTAGTAAAAGAAGAGAAATGTCCTATGTGATTCGATAAATGACAACCCATTAGTCCTTGGCCAAGGCAGAATGAAATTAGAAAGGAGTTTCTAATTTGCATTATTTGGGGTTGTGCATTTAAGAGTCGAAATACATATAATTAAATAAAATAAGACTTGACAGAAATTCCATGTCTTATATTTAATTGGGACATTGTATGGTGGAAGGATTTAATTGTACGGTAACTATTTACTCAAAGGTTCTTTTATGATTAATGTTGAAATCTATATTATCTGGAAAGTCGTTGATCGCTAGGGAGGCTTATCTCTATTGTAGAATAAATATTATTTATTTAAATAAATTATTAGTTTAATTTATTTATTTAAATAAGATTAGAATTGTTCTAATTGATTTATTCACAACCGGTTTAATATGGAGAACCTAAAGGGTCACACCATAAAAGGAAGAATAATTATTTAAGAAGTTAATGGCATAATCGTAATAATAAGTTAAGTATATTTAATTTAATTTATGGTGATAGAATAAATTAAATAGCTTAATATTTATTATTTAATATTTTGGAAATATTAAATATAAATTAATAAGAGGAGTCTTATTATTATTATTACAATTATTATTATTTAATTCCTAAAGGAGTTTGGGAATTAATTAATATAAGTACTCTCATTTATTCCTAATAGGATTAGGAGGGAAAATTAGTTAAAGGAGTTTAATTAATTATCCCTAATAAGATTAGGGAGCCCATTTAATTAAAAGAGTTTAATTAAATAAATAATACCTTATTTTTAATAGGGTTACTTGATATCTTTATAAGAGGAGTCTTATATCAGATATCAAACATACGTCATTCCAATTGTTGGAGAGTACGCCCCTTTTTCTATAGAGATAGAAAACTAGGGTTTGAGCCAAATACTCATCTTCTTGAATTCTTCTTCTTCCTTGGTGGATCACCTCTAGAGGCCAAACACTTGGGTGGCTAACGTTGATCAAAGGAAGGAACCCAACCCGGTGGATTCAAGTTGAACGCGAAAAGGATTGGAGGTGAACTTGTACCTGAGGAAGCTCGATCTTCAAGGGTATGATTCTTGTTCTTTCTTTTCGTTTAATTAATAATTGTGCATAAAGGGTGATCCGGGTTTATGGTTTGTAAAATTTTAAAACTCTGATTTTCCACGTTTCCGCTAATTTTTGCAATTTGATTGCGTTCATGAATATTACAAACCTAACAGTGGCATCAGAGCCAAACTTTTATGCGAATTATTAATTATTTTAATTGATATGTATGTTGATATGTGTTTAGAACAATTTAATTGGGCATAATTTTGTTGTATAAAAAATAATAATAATAAAAATAAAAATATTTTACCGAAAACTGTTTTCGGAAACTGTTTTTTTTACCGAGTTCGTGGGTCAGTTTAATTTAAAAACTAATCTGACTTGCGGCCTGTTTTTTTTTTGAAACATACTGCACGGATTTCAAGGTAATGAGATCAAGAGCATCACGTTACAGGATTTTACCGAAAACTTTTTTTTTTTTTTTTTTTTTTTTTTTTATGGATCTCATTTATCAAAAGTTACAGGATTGACTAGATTATATATATATATATATATTCGGTTATATATATATTATAAATAATAGTTATATTATATATATATATATATATATATATATATATATATATATATATATATATATATTTGTATATATAATATTTTATTATTTTATTATTAAAGTAAAAGTTTATTTTAATCTTAAAATAAAATGTTTATTTTAATTTTAAAATAAAAGAGTTTATTTTAATTTTTAAAATTAGATTTCATGCTAACTAATTAGAGTTGGAATTGGATTCCATGATAACTAATTGGAGTTGAAATTGGATTTCATGTTTTCTAAAATAAAGGAGTTTATTTGTGAATAGGAAAGAGAATCCTAATTTCCTTAAATAAAGGAGTTTATTTAGATATGAAATATGATTTCATATTATTCAAAATAAAGGAGTTTATTTATGAATAGGAAAGAAAATCCGTGTTTTCCTAAATAAAAGAGTTTATTTAAGATATGAAATAAGATTTCATATTACCCAAAATAAAGGAGTTTATTTTGACTTGGAATTGGATTCCATAATTAATTAAAATAAAGGAGTTTATTTTGATTAAAGATTTTGATTAAAATAAAATAGTTTATTTTATTCAAAATTGGATAAATTAAAATAAAATAGTTTTATTTTGATTTAAATTTGGATTAAAATAAAGGAGTTTATTTTGATTCAAAATTAAATTTTATACTAACTAAATTTGCCCATTAAATGATATCAATATATATATTAAATGTTTATTATTCATGAGATGAATATTATTTATTGATGCATATGGTGATGTGTATGATAATAAATGGGATTGATTATGGACTATTGACCAATGCGATTGGATTTTATTTTAGTTGGATGCTTGAATGTATGGGTTTTATTAAATGGGGTCTGCGTACCTCGTCTTCTCTAATTTTTCTTAATGTAAATTCTATCTCCCTCCTATGTACTTCCCCTTGACTGCTGATCAAGGTTTCTATTTATTTTAAATAGTTTTGTAATAGGAATAGTTAGAATTAATTTTGAAGAATTGGAGATCAAGGAGCAAGGAGCGCTTGAAGACTCATTTGTAATGGAGCCCGGGTTTAAATGTAATAGTTATATTTAAATATTAATTCTTGCACCCCTAGGGTTTGACCTTTTGGTTCACTTGGTGACTCTAGTGAACCAAACTAGAATAAAAGTCCATAATCAATCCAGGTAGAATATAGTATTCTATATGTGCATGCTTATACTATATATATATATATTATATATTATGCAAACATGCTTCGCATGTTAATTAATATGACGCGTATTTTATATATATATGTACATGCGCGCTAAACAAGATGAGACATATTAATAACAAACCCCTCAAATATTTTATATTAAGTTGTAACGTTCAAAGATATTTGGAATATCGAACGTCGCCTTCTAGCATGATAGAAACAATAGAGTATTGAATATTTAATATGAGTTTGTTGTGCACACACAAGGCGAGTATTAAATATTTAAGATGTTGTTTTTATTACATATGATGTTTATAAGGAATTGAACATTACTGCTTTGTTGTGCCCATACAAGGGCTGTAGTTTTCTCTTCACTTATATGGAAATGCTGGGTCTGACTTAACTTAAATCATTTTAGTTCGGATGTGCACACACTTGACCATTACGATTTAAGAGGCAAAATACAAGGAGTTACATAGTTGATGTAATTGACAAGAGTTGTCTACCTATTTATTTATATATAGTTTGTTGTGCACACACAAGGCTATATACATTTGAAATGAGATCCTTATTCTCACTAGCATATCTTTAATTAGATATTGCCGAACTATATATATTGAGGGTAATATAGTTTGAAGAAAATAGTGGGAGATACCAATTTAAAACAAGACCTGATTTATTTTGGTAATTAATAAAAGAATGTATGTTAAAATGTTGTTAATTACAAATTCATTTACAGATTTTTACAATGTCTAAATTACTATCACTGCATAGCATATTAGATGCTTATTTAACCGGACCAAATTAAATGGATTGGTTAAGAAAATTGAGAATAGTTCTCATGGCTGAAAAGCTATCTTATGTCCTTAATACGCCTATCCCTGCAAAGGTTGCAGACAATGCCTCTGAGGAAGAGATTGCTACTTTTAGAAAGTGGCAAGATGATGCACAGTTGGCTCAATGCATCATGCTCGCATCCATGAGTAACGAGCTTCAGCGTCAGCATGAAACTATGGATGCTCTTACTATATTCCTGCACATCAAGTTGTTGATGCTAAGGAAAGTAGGACTGATAGATATCAGATATCTAAGGAGCTCTTCCGATCTAGAATGACCGATGACACTACAGTACAGACAAAAGTCCTTAACATAATCAATTTGATTGATCAATTAGGACAACAGGTTTTGTCATGGATGGAGAGTTTAGCCAAGATTTGATCTTGCACTCACTTCCAGACTCCTTTCACAATTGTTGTGAATTTTTCATATGAACGAGCTAGATATCAGCCTCGCTGATTTGCTTAACATGTTGAAAAATGTTGAGAGTCACTTTCCAACCAAGAAAGACCAAGTCTTACTGGTAGGGGCCAAAGGATCTTCTGAAAAGAAGAACGATTCTAAGAAGGTAAATAGAAAGGCAAAAATAAAGGATAATAAGAACAAAATTGATACAGATAGCAAAGGAGTTTGCTTCCACTGCAATAAGCCTGGACACTGGAAGGAAACTTCAAGAAGCATCTTGCAGAGGCTAACCAAAGAAGCTTAGTGAAGTTTCGATTACAAATTCAATTTTGTTCATGATTTAAAATAAATTTTTCTTTAAGTCAAGGTTCTACTTGGGTATTGGATACCGACTTTGGTTATCATAAATATAGATTTATGAAGGGACCAAGCAGAAGTAGAAAGCTAAACAAATATAAGTAATCCTATGTGCGGGAAATGTAGCAAAGGTTGCCATATTAGCCATAAAAACTTATAGTTTAGCAATGCCTACGGACAAGTCTATTAAGTCAATAAGTTGTTATTGTATTCCAGTTCTCATTGGAAACATTATTTCCATTTTATTGTTGGACAATGAAATCTTTGGTATTATAATTAAGAACAATTGTTGTTCTATTTATAATAATAATGTTTTGTATAGAACTGGAATATTACTTAATGGATTTTATATACTTGACTTACGTGAAAAATATATTTTGCAAATTGAACAAACTAGTATAAGAAAAGGAGATGATCATTCAAAGAGTTGAATGTATGTATTTGTTGAAATACAAGTGTGAATTATTTGAAAGGTTCAAAGAATTCAGAAATGAAACAAATTGACAAAGTATTAAGATTCTTTGATTAGATCAAGGAATAAATACTTGTGCAATAAGTTTCTAGATCATCTTAAATGGTTTTCTCATAATGGACGCCTCCTGATACGCAATAATTGATTGATGTATTTGAATGGAAAAATCGTACTTTGTTGGACATGGTACGGTCCATAATGATTTTATCGACATTCCAGTATCCTTCTGGGATAATGTCTTAGAAATGGCTGCATATCTACGAAAAAGGAAACCTCAAAATCCGGCCCCAAGACTCCATAAAAGTTATGGACAGGGAGGATTCCTAATCTTAAGTATGTTAAGATAAGGGGTTGTCCAACTTATATGAAACAGTTTCAAAGGATAAGTTTGGGACACGATTTGACAAGTACAGATTTATGGGACATCCTAAAGTAAGTTTAGGGCATATGTTCTATAATCCTACTTAGAAAAAGGTGTTTGTTGCGAAACATGCTGCCTTCTAAGATAAAGGTGTTTATCATTGAAAGGGCTAGTGGGAGGACAATACATCTTGAAAAGTTCAAGAACCACAAAACACTACAAGTCAAATAAGAGGAACCTATAGATAGACCTATTGTACCACAACCGAATCGTAAATCTGGAATAGTACCGAAGATACCTAGGAGGTATGGATTCATCATGGATGATGATGATGAGGTACGTATCATAGAAGATGATGATCCAGTTACATACGATGAGGTAAGAGTTGTAGACACTCTCAAAAATGGAACATTCATTTTGATGAGAGAATCAAAAGAGTTTGATTTTATCAAAAATAAGAATGAACCTAGTATGTACAAAAGGGTCAGTGGGAGCGTCGTGACATTCCTAGTATTATATGTTGATATACTATGGATAAGGAATGACATGCCAATGCTAAAATTAATAAAGATAAAGTTGTCTAAACATTCCTCCATGAATGATTTGGGAAGAGTATCTTAATTGGGGATGCAAATCTATATAGATAGATTTAAAAGGATGCCCGGCTTAACCCAAGGAACGTATATTCATTTGATGCTAAAGTCGTTTAGCATGGAAAACTCCAAGAGATGTCTCATATTGATGAGTCATGGAGTGTATCTCTCTTAATAGTCCCCATAGACTCCTAAAAGAGAGATCGCATGAGTGACAATCATGTATGCAATGAAATATACGCGACCTGATGTTGATCAGTCATATTCTGGAGAAGTTCACTGTGAGACAGTGAAAAACATCTTAAAGTACTTAACCAGCACTAAGGATGTGATATAATTAATAGCGGGTCTGAATTAAAACTAGAGGACTTAACAAACTCAAGTTTTTCAGATAGACCAAGACGACAGAAAATCCACTTTAAGGTAAAGGGTTACCTTGAACGGTGGTGCAGTGAATTGGAAAGGTTCCAAACAGCAAAGAGTTGTTGGTTTAGTGATAAAGACAAAGTATATAGCTATAAATGAAGCTATAAGTTGATTGTTTGGATGAAAAGTTCATAACAGAACTAGGAATAGTTCCTAAGTCTCATCTTAGATCCAAACATATGTTGTGGCACTTTCATTTGATTATAGGAATCATTGAAAGATGGGAAATCACTATAGAGATAGTGAACTCTCAAGAACAACATTACATATCCATTAACTAAAGCTTATCCAACAGCAGGATAATCGTCACTTAGAGAAGAAGAGTATGAGATACCATGACGATTGGCTTTAATGCAAGTGGGAGATTGAAAGTAATATGCACACAAGCCAATCATGTTTGATGATAAAGCATATACTTTGTAACAATCTTATTCATTTATTAATAAAAAGTATTAATTTATTAAAGGCATTTAATTATCTACATGATGCTGTTTTATAATATGTGATAAACCCATAGTTTTAAGCATTGCTTTTAGAATAATGATGATGATCATTCTAATGAGATCTAAATTCTTAGAAAGCTTAAAACTAAAATAGTTCCCAATCGTTGGATTACTAAATTGGGGATTAGTGAATCCGGATAGATTGGTACATACGTTGCTTGCTCATTGGATGAGGATGATTGATCTCATGGTCATTTGTGTGGAGACACTAAAGCAAGTATGTAGGTGCTTATTAGAGAATAAGTTCACTGAACGTGACTCGCTAAGGAATACCTAATGGAGTTTTACTTGCATGTCAATAGGAATTCCTGTAGTGATAGTAGTACAAGTGATCCTTGGACTTGAGATCATCATAGTATCTTGTGTATGATGAGTTATACTTTGACTTATTCCTTAAGACCCTTAGGGTATATCAAAGGGTATGCTTGGGTATAATAAATTGTACATGGAGATAATGTATGATCAATAAAGAATCTACCACTTCTAGTAAAAGAAGAGAAATGTCCTATGTGATTCGATAAATGACAACCCATTAGTCCTTGGCCAAGGCAGAATGAAATTAGAAAGGAGTTTCTAATTTGCATTATTTGGGGTTGTGCATTTAAGAGTCGAAATACATATAATTAAATAAAATAAGACTTGACAGAAATTCCATGTCTTATATTTAATTGGGACATTGTATGGTGGAAGGATTTAATTGTACGGTAACTATTTACTCAAAGGTTCTTTTATGATTAATGTTGAAATCTATATTATCTGGAAAGTCGTTGATCGCTAGGGAGGCTTATCTCTATTGTAGAATAAATATTATTTATTTAAATAAATTATTAGTTTAATTTATTTATTTAAATAAGATTAGAATTGTTCTAATTGATTTATTCACAACCGGTTTAATATGGAGAACCTAAAGGGTCACACCATAAAAGGAAGAATAATTATTTAAGAAGTTAATGGCATAATCGTAATAATAAGTTAAGTATATTTAATTTAATTTATGGTGATAGAATAAATTAAATAGCTTAATATTTATTATTTAATATTTTGGAAATATTAAATATAAATTAATAAGAGGAGTCTTATTATTATTATTACAATTATTATTATTTAATTCCTAAAGGAGTTTGGGAATTAATTAATATAAGTACTCTCATTTATTCCTAATAGGATTAGGAGGGAAAATTAGTTAAAGGAGTTTAATTAATTATCCCTAATAAGATTAGGGAGCCCATTTAATTAAAAGAGTTTAATTAAATAAATAATACCTTATTTTTAATAGGGTTACTTGATATCTTTATAAGAGGAGTCTTATATCAGATATCAAACATACGTCATTCCAATTGTTGGAGAGTACGCCCCTTTTTCTATAGAGATAGAAAACTAGGGTTTGAGCCAAATACTCATCTTCTTGAATTCTTCTTCTTCCTTGGTGGATCACCTCTAGAGGCCAAACACTTGGGTGGCTAACGTTGATCAAAGGAAGGAACCCAACCCGGTGGATTCAAGTTGAACGCGAAAAGGATTGGAGGTGAACTTGTACCTGAGGAAGCTCGATCTTCAAGGGTATGATTCTTGTTCTTTCTTTTCGTTTAATTAATAATTGTGCATAAAGGGTGATCCGGGTTTATGGTTTGTAAAATTTTAAAACTCTGATTTTCCACGTTTCCGCTAATTTTTGCAATTTGATTGCGTTCATGAATATTACAAACCTAACAACCCTTTCTCATAATCCTTCAATTGTCTTGATGCATACGCAATAACTTTGTTGTTCTGCATAAGAACACAACCCAACCCTTTATGTGAGGCATCACTATACACCACAAAATTTCCTGTACTATCTGGTAATGTCAACACAGGTGCCACACTTAACTTCTTCTTCAAATCTTGGAAACTCTCTTCACATTTCTTCAAGCTGTTGTTGCTGTTGTTGTTGTTGTTTCCACCGTTACCACCTCCATTCTTAATCTCATTCTCATTTTTCTTCTTCTTTTGTTCCTGATTGAACTTTGTCACTGCCTCGCCTCCACCTTCAGTGAGTACTGCTTTCTCCATCACCGCTGCAAATGTCTTCAACTGGAACAGGGAGACCCTACTGTACAGCCAAGGCTTCAGTCCCTGTTTAAATCTCTTAGCCTTACGCTCGTCTGTGCTGACATGATATGGTGCAAACCTCGCCAATTCGTTGAACTTCGTGGCATACTCAGATACCGTCATCGTTCCTTGATTTAGTTCCAAAAACTGTACTTCCAGCCGACTATTCTAACTCTCTGGGAAATAAGTCTCGAAGAACAACTCCTTGAACCTATCCCAGGTCATCACTCCTGGCCCTTCACGAGTTTTATTAGCCTGCCACCAATAACTAGCTTCTTCTTTCAACATGAATATTGCGAAAGCAGTCTTCTGATCATCCCCTACCCTAGCGACATCGAACACCTTTTCTATCTCCATAATACAGGTCTATGCTTCGACTGGATTCATAGACCCACGGAATTCAGGTGGTCCAACCGCCTTGAAATCCTTAAATGTTGTACTATGGTTTTGTTGTTGACTTTCTAACGCTCCTATCAGTAGTGTCACTAGTTGTTAACGGGGTTACCGTCAACATTGTCGTTATTGGTAGTTCTCTCATTGTTTCTCTGTCGGGGTGGTTCACGTCTGGGAGGCATTTTCTGTTGAAATAAAACATCTATTAGACTATTACTCAGCTTCTTTAAGTATTTTCTAATTAACTTGCCTCCATAAAAGAAATAACCACATAACACATAACACTTTGAATAAAGTAACAACTTTTATTTATTCAAAACCTTTTTGGAAAACATAAAACAATAGAACTACTATCTACATTACTTTCCTGAACTACAAAAGTTTTAGGACAACATCATAGTCATATCCCATAGGTTGCATAACACTTGGGATTTATAATTTATTTAACCTTTCACTCATCGTACAAAAGCTACGATGTTCTATTAAGATACTTCTTAGCCCTATTACGTTCTTCCTCCATGACTCAAAACATTGTTCTGCGATTGAACACGAATGATGGCAGCGTCTCAAACTGAATCGGATATCCCATGACCCGATCTTGAGCTTGATTAATTGCGGTGTTAAATACTTTATCCATCTCTTCCATCTTCATCCTCTTTGTTTGCGTGTCTCTTACTGCTAATCTAGTTCATTAAAAAGTTTCCTCATAAGCATCTTCAGTTCTTGCCCTTTTAGCATCTTCTTCTCTCAGCTTGTTCTTCAGTTCAGCGACCACTTCGATCAATTGCTCTTTCTCTCCTTCAGTCTGTACTAGTTTCTCCTCGACATTTGTAAATCGTTCTTCACGATTCTGGATATTGCTATCTTTTTGTGTCATTGTAGTCTGTTGTTCAGCTACTATCTCTTCAACTCCTCAGAATAGGTGATGTATACCTATTTTGGGGGCGTCACACCAGGACTTCCGCCTGACAGAGAGATTGAGTTCGTAATTGACTTAGTGCCAGGAACTGCACCAATATCGAAAGCCCCGTACAGAATGGCTCCAGTAGAAATGAAAGAACTGATGGTACAACTGCAAGAGCTGTTAGACAAGAAGTATATTCAACCAAGCGTATCACCGTGAGGAGTGCTAGTTTTATTTGTTAAGAAGAAGGATAGATCAATGCGTCTTTGCATTGATTATAGAGAGTTAAACAAGTCACTATTAAGAATAGGTATCCGTTACCTAGAATAGATGACTTGTTTGATCAGTTGAAGGGTGCTAAATATTTCTCGAAAATAGATTTGAGAAGTGGGTATCACCAATTGAAGGTAAGAAAGAAGGATATAACTAGAACGGCATTCAGAACTCGTTATGGACATTACGACTTTTTGGTGATGTCTTTTGTTTTAACAAATGCCCCTGCTGCGTTCATGGATTTGATGAACAAAGTATTTAAACCATTCTTAGACAAGTTCGTAATGGTATTTATCGACGACATTCTGATGTATTACAAAACTCAAGAAGAACACGTGGAACATTTACGTTTGACATTGGAGACACTAAGAAAAGAAAAGCTGTACGCGAAATTCTCTAAGTGCAAATTTTGGCTCGATCGTGTACAGTTTTTGGGTCATGTGATTGACAAAGATGGGATTTCAGTGGATCCATCGAAAGTGGAAGCTGTAATAAATTTGAAACAATCAAGGACACCTTCGGAGGTGAGGAGTTTCTTGGGACTGGCCGGTTATTATAGAAGATTCATTCAAGATTTTTCCAAGATAGCCACTCCGTTAACAAATTTGACAATGAAAGCTGTAAAAAAATTTTGGACGGAGAAATGTGAAGAGAGCTTCCAAGATTTGAAGAAGAAGCTAAGTGTGGCACCTGTGTTAACCCTGCCGGATAATACAGGAAATTTTGTGGTGTATAGTGATGCCTCACATAAAGGATTGGGTTATGTTCTTATGCAAAACGGCAAAGTTATTGCCTATTCATCAAGACAACTGAAGGATTATGAGAAAGGTTATCTGACTCATGATTTGGAATTGGCTGCAGTAGTATTTGCTCTCAAGATATGGAGACACTATCTGTATGGAGAGAAATGTGAGATCTACACAGACCACAAAAGTCTGAAGTATATTTTCACTCAGAAGGATCTGAACATGCGTCAGAGAAGGTGGATGGAATTGATAAAAGATTACGATTGTGAGATCTTTTATCATCCAGGCAAAGCGAATGTGGTTGCAGATGCTTTAAGCAGGAAAGGTCAGGAGAAGTTGATGATGTTAACAACTCAGGAGGAGCTCATTTCAGCAATGACAAAGTTAGAGCTGGAAATCAAATTTCCACAGGAATACGACGAGTGACTATTTCAGTTAAAAGCAGGTCCAACTTTACTGGACAAGGTGAAGAACGCTCAGTTACAAGAAGAAGAATGTGGGAAGATAAAATAGAATATGGATGATGGTAGCGATACGAAATAAAAGGTCGATACCGAAGGATTACTACGGTACGAGGGAAGAATCTGGGTTCCTGCAACACCAGAGCTAAAAGACGAAATCTTGACCGAAGCTCATAGCTCAAGATATTCATTCATCCAGGAAGTACGAAGATGTATCAAGATCTATGCCGACATTTTTGGTGGCCAAATATGAAAAGGGACGTTGCAGAATGCATGGCGAAATGTTTGACATGTCAAAGAGTAAAAGTTGAACATCAAAGACCCAGCGGATTACTTCAACCGTTGAAAATACCGGAATGGAAGTAGGAACACATCACGATGGATTTTGTGGTGGGTCTTCCAACTACTCAGAGAGGATGCGATGCGATTTGGGTGATAGTGGATAGAATGACGAAATCAGCGCACTTTTTATCATTAAAGATTAGGTTCAATCTTGATCAGTTGGCAAGATTGTACATCAAAGAGATCGTTTCGAGACATGGAGTGTCAGTGTCAATTGTGTCCGATAGAGACCCACGATTCACGTCAAATTTCTGGAAGAGACTAAAAGAAGGCATGGGAACTCAATTGCGAATGAGTACGGCTTATCATCCACAAACAGATGGCCAAAGCAAATGAACGATCCAGACATTGGAAGATATGCTGAAAGAATGTGTCATGGATTTCAAAGGAAGCTGGGAAGAACAATTACCATTGGTGGAATTCGCCTACAATAATAGTTATCACGCGAGCATCGACATGCCGTGTGACACCCCCAAATTGGGGTTACCTGACCCCCGAGTTTGGTGCTCACGATCCACAACATAAATAACATTTAACTACCCATTTAATTATAAATAGGAACATACATTTCATTAACTAATATAGTTAATACATTATCCCAGGTTCTCTAACCTTAACATTACAATCATACCCCTTAGATATACAAAAAGGGTTTACAAACATAACATAATAATAAGTTTATTATAACTACTCCAGCATTTTGCCTTTGTTCTTCACAGCACCTTCTGCAACTTCGTCCCTAGCTGAAAAGTTTTATTTAGCAAGGGTGAGCAACAAATTTGCCCCGCAAGTTAAGATATACAATGAATGTATAAGTATCAGAATAATAGACTATCTATTTTGATAGAATGACACCAAAGTTCGGGGAACTTTGAATTAGCTAAACAATGCGTTAATCAATAACAAGGCTTTTCCCTTCCTATGCAATACAATAATTTGATAATGAAAGAGTACAACGCTTTCAAAGTTCTACGATATTCAAATGAATAAACAAGAATCAATTCTACGCAATAACAAAGTGAAATATTTTCCAGATTTATGCTGAGTGATCTCACCAGATCTTTGAACTTATTTTCTCGGGTATCTATCAAAGATTTACTTTGATACATACGCAGGCGTATCAGATAACCATAAAGATTAAATCATACCCCTCTACAAGTATAACAAGTGATCAGCTTTATTATACCCGATATTATGCATAATACTTAACAGTGCGCAATGGCCGAATTTACGACCCAATATGTTCCCTTTATATAAAAGGTTGTTCTTCTCAGTATCAGAATCAAGATTTTGATTTAAAAACAAAATGCAAGGATTTCAATATCTAATCACTTCTCTTCTCTTCTCTTCTCTAACCTATCAAGTCCTAACAAATGTTCGTCTAGCCAGAATAATTAGCTAAGACATTTCTCAATATAATTTGACAATAAACAGGAATTATCTGTACTATCAATTCTACCTTCTACGAATATGAATATCCAACAACAGTTATTCTACAAATGTATATTCTCCGAATCAGTAATTTAATCATGCACTAACTACGAATAATCAACAATAAATTCCCTGGACATGGTATAATTAGCAATAATTAACCATTATAATATTTGAATGAATATAACTCAAGGTTGAGTTAGGAAACTTACCTTTCGCGTTGATTACAGCTAAACAATAAACTTATCTGCTTTCAAAAGACCTATAACCAATAATATCGGTCTTAAAATTAGCATAATTATTCATAACACGTAACACTGTATTCTACAGTCAAACTTCTCCTAGACACATTACCACATAGTCACATTAGTGTTTATAACCTATATAAACACTTCTCAATTCTAACTAGTTAGGTCTGGTTGGACTTTGGTCTCATCTCGGTGTTATGGTCACCCTATCCGACAATTAACACATTGATTGTCTAAAAATAGACCCTTTAGGGTTTAGGGTTTAAACCCTTTAGGTTTGCAATTTAGTTTCCAAGATTTTCGAATTTCGGTTTTTAAAATAGAAAATTAATATTCCAAAATTATAATTAGGATTCAATAATTAAATTAATATTTCATAATCATAAAATTTAATCTTGCTAATTAGGATTAATATTCCTAATTAAAATTGCTTAATTTAGCAATTAGGGTCAAAATGGTCATTAGGGTTTATAACCCACAAATTAGGGTTTTAATTAGAAAAATAAATTTTCTAAATTATAATTAGGGTTTGTAAAATAGAAATTAAAATAACTAAAATATAATTAGGGTTTTATAATCATATTAAAGTTTAATAAACACCTTAGGCTTGTCAATTAGGATTAGGGTTTCCTAATTTAGGGTTTAGAATTCCCGAATATGAAATTAGGGTTTTTTGACGTACAATTAGGGTTTCTAACGGTACGTTAGGGTTTCTAATTATGAAATTGGGGTTTCTAATCTCTTATTAGGGTTTATAATTTTAAACCTTATCCGATCAATCATTGATCAAAATTTCTATAAAGTACAAACACAAACTCATTAATATAATTATTTTAATTATATTTTCTATCGAATCCATATCCGAACTTAGGGTTAGGGTTTCTATTCTTTATTAAGCACAACTCTACTCTAATTTTATTAGTCAATACACAAATTGACCTTCTCAGGACTCGTATCATAGATACTTGTCACAAAATTGATAATTAATATTAATATTAATTATATAAAAAAACAAATTTTGATTATTCGAAATCTCGGGTTATCATATGTCGCCTTACGAAGCGTTATACGGTAGAAAATGCAGAACTCCACTGTGCTAGGATGAAGTTGGTGAACGTCAACTGCTAGGACCAGAACTAGTGCAACAAACTGTTGAGATTATCAAACTCATCAGGGCAAGGTTGGTAGCAGCTCAAGACCGACAGAAAAAGTATGTTGATCAACACAGGCAAGATCGTGCATTTGACATAGGAAGCTACGTATTCCTAAAAGTTTCTCCTTGGAAGGAGAAAATTTGTTTTGGTAAAAAGGGAAAACTAAGCCCGAGGTTTATTGGACCCTTTGAAGTGTTGCGAAAAGTTGGAGAGGTAGCTTACGAGGTAGCTCTACCTCCAGAATTGGAAAATATTCACAATATTTTCATATTTCGGTGTTACGACCATATAAACCCGATTACAATCACGTGATCGAGTACGAACCGTTGCAGTTTGAGAAAGATTTGTCTTATGAAGAGATTCCTATCCAGATAGTCGACAGGAAAGAACAAGTGCTCAGGAATAAAGTGATACCTTCTGCGAAGGTGATATGGAGGAACCACAATGCTGAAGAAGCTACGTGGGAACTCGAAGAGAAAATGATGAAAGATTACCATAAGTTATTTGTTTAATCTGTGTCTTCGATTCTGGGGACAGAATCTTTGTAAGTAGGGAAGAATGTAACGAATGTGTTGTTTGAGTTGTGATTTTGGGGACAGAATCCTTATAAGAGGGGAATGATGTAACATTCCAATTTTTTTATGTAAATTATAAATATTTATTGATTTATATAAATATTTATTGGATGTGTTTATTATTGGATAAATAATTGTTCAATTTGATTAATTTGATTTAGTTAATTATTTATTTGTTAAATAATTAATGTGTTATGTGGATTGAGTTATGTGATTAAGTGATTTATTTAATAAATTGTTATTACATAAAGTGTGACAAATAACTATGTGATAAAGATTAATTAAAATAAATTAAAGTAATTTAATTTAGTTTTACCCAATAAAAGCTTAAGGATATAAATTATTTTATTTTAAAGGGGTTTGCCAAACAAAGCCCTATGGCTTTTGGATTTTTAAAATTTAAATTGTTTATAAAATAAACTAAATAAATAATATATATATATATATAAGTGGTACGTTATATATTTTATAACTGATGTTATTATTGATTAGGCTTATTATGGCCATGTCCGTTTTATGTTACGCGTATTGGATATCAGTTGAGTTACGTTGTTAGTAGTCTAAATTATTACTGAGAAAAGAAAGAAGGACTAGAGAGAGTTTTGAGAAAAAGAAAGAAGTTCAGAGTTTAAGAGAGTTTGAGAGAAAACGTGATTTTCAAAGCAAGTCTGTTAACAAAGATTCGTTAGCAAGCAAAAAGGTGGATTTCTCTAACATTAATATATGTACATATATATATTTATGGTTTCATGATGCCTAATGTCTCTGTGTTCTTCAATTTTACTGTGTATAAGATTTTTACAAAACTCTCTGTAAAACTATGTTTGTATAATTAGTTAGAGAAACATGTGTATGTATAGTTGCAATTGTTATCACTAGCATGTATATGTGTGACTGTATACTAATTACATGATAAAGGAAGGAAAATTTGTTTTACAGTGAAAAACATGTTTGAACGTATGTTTTGCAAAATAACAAAATTGGTATGTGATTATATAAATTGTGAACTACTATGAAATTGAACTATACATGTTAATATGTGGGTATACTTGTATTTCAAAGGTATTAATTTGGTTATAAGCATGGAATTACGTTCACTGTAATTTAATAAATCAACAATGGAGTTTTTGTTTTAGAAACATTCAAAGAATTAGTTTATGATATTGTTGATTAGTGGTTGGTAATTGGTATATAGATGATTGTTAACGTTCATGTGTAATTTATGTGAAGTTATACATGTTAATTGGGGTTAATTGTTGTTAGAAATTAAGACAGTAGCTTTGGCTCTGTTCTTCGTTTTGTTTCTGTGAGTTTCGGCGCCCCAGCGTCAAAATTCATGCTCCTTCGTGCCTTAGCGCCAAAAGTCGCACCTCAACCAGACTTCGCGCTGCAGCGCCGAAGTCAGCGCCGGAGCATCGGACCTCGCGCCACAGCGCCGAGTCCCTATGTAAGTCTCGCGCCGAAGCGCCACCTCAGTGCTGCAGCGCCACCCACAGTTCAAACTGTGGCGCCGCGGCGCCATTTAACAGAAAGTTCAGAAACGACTTTTGTCTTGCACAAAAGTCTAATATTTTAAAGGAATGATATATGATAAATGTTGAGTATGTATTTCTGGTATTAGAGTATATTAATACTATGAGTGAACATGGAATTACTAATTAACAAATATTGCTATTAGTTTTATTAGATAAAATTTGATTATGCGATTTGATTACATGGTTAGACATTTAAACCATACGTGATGTAGCGTTGATTATGACTAATCATGTCATGTTAACATATGTATATAGGATAATTGTTATTTGGATTATAACGGTTTAATCTACGCGCAAGGCAAGATTCTAAATCCCTGTCTTTTTACATTGAACAAGTTTTCTAATCCTAAAGCTTCTTTATGCAAATTTCATATGCTATACTTTATTGAGTAAAGTATTTCCATTAAGCAACTTAATTGTATCCAGTTATTCATGATGATAAAAGCTTCCCATCTCCACACTTTCGTTGAGATAGTTATTATGATTATGCAAGTTTTTCCTAACTCTAAACTTGTTATATTAGCATTCAAGTACCTTTATTCTGTTGACTCAGTTTATCATTCCAATTATTGTTGTTATGCATGCTTGATATTAAATTCTAAGATGTAACCTTAGCTTAATGTTATTCAAAGCAAGGTATGATGTGTTATTCAATGGTTATGCTATTAGATTATCCCTAAAACATGAACTTAGAACGAAATGTTTATTCAGTTATGATTATTAATTAACATAGTGTTATTATCTTTTATTCAATTAATCCTTAGTTGATATCTGTTGAATTCCAAATTACCTTGAAGTGTATCCAAACCAAACTATCTTTTGGGCGGACTTGTACTCAAAATACTGAGATGAACAACCCAATTTATAGGGGTTACGCTTAGTTTTGTACTTTGCGCTAAAATGTTTGTATACAATACATGTACGAAGGGTTGATCCCCCTAAGTACCTTGAAGTCATTATAGTCGTATGACTGTAAAAGTTTAAGTTAAAAGATTACTTATAACTGTAGATAAGGTTCGTGGTCATTAGACCCTCAGTTGAATGTTTAAGATGTTAATAGAATTTATTGTTCAATTCTATTGAGTCCCTGAATTGGCAAGGAATGTTTCAGTTCTTTTAAGCCTCTGAATAGGCAATGAACGTATAAGAAGTTAATAGAACTTATTGTTCAGTTCTATTGAGCCCCTGAATGGGCAAAAAATGTAAAAGTTTTATTCATTGATATTTCAAGTGAGCCTTGTTTGCTCACTCTTGCCTGTAAAATCCTTACAGCTAAAGATGGAAAGGGTGACGTACTTAGCACCAGTAAAGGAAAGGGAAAGATGAACAAGTACTGAAGACTTGTAATAGTTTGATAGTTTTATTATCAGACCTTGATTTAAAGATTGTAATGAAGTTTATTTTATTTTTCGAATGAATGATTGTTTGTAAAGGTTAGATAACCTGGGAGATTTTATTTTATGTAATTCCTGTATGGGCAGATTTATTATTCAATTTTATTTATGATTGGGTAGTTATAAATGATTTTTTTGATTACGTGAACACTAAATCTTGAGGTAATGAAGTACCGGGATTTAGGGGTGTCACACCTGAGGTACTGTCTATCCCGACCCTCTTCAAAGTTAATCACTTCCCATCATCCTCATTTAGTCAATTCTATGAATACCCTCGATGGTTGGAAGTGATACTACATCCACTAAACCAATTTCCAGTTGCAAAATCCAAAAATGTTGTCACTGAGGAACCAAATGCAGTCAACTTCATTTTGCTCCCACAAACCACCATCTCTACGATCCTTGACTCTAGCCCCATCGTAGAGTCCCAAATAGAAATCGTAGAGCCACATATTCCAAACATTGAAACTCAGGCCCCTCCATTAGACATACCATCCTCCTCCTCAAATGAATATTTTTATCCTTGATCTTGCTCTCTACTCCGTGCAAGATCAATCCTAGAAGACATCCCCTCCCTTCAACAATCCTCAAACCAGTGATCCTTAATACGCCTATCCCTGCAAAGGTTGCAGACAATGCCTCTGAGGAAGAGATTGCTACTTTTAGAAAGTGGCAAGATGATGCACAGTTGGCTCAATGCATCATGCTCGCATCCATGAGTAACGAGCTTCAGCGTCAGCATGAAACTATGGATGCTCTTACTATATTCCTGCACATCAAGTTGTTGATGCTAAGGAAAGTAGGACTGATAGATATCAGATATCTAAGGAGCTCTTCCGATCTAGAATGACCGATGACACTACAGTACAGACAAAAGTCCTTAACATAATCAATTTGATTGATCAATTAGGACAACAGGTTTTGTCATGGATGGAGAGTTGAGCCAAGATTTGATCTTGCACTCACTTCCAGACTCCTTTCACAATTGTTGTGAATTTTTCATATGAACGAGCTAGATATCAGCCTCGCTGATTTGCTTAACATGTTGAAAAATGTTGAGAGTCACTTTCCAACCAAGAAAGACCAAGTCTTACTGGTAGGGGCCAAAGGATCTTCTGAAAAGAAGAACGATTCTAAGAAGGTAAATAGAAAGGCAAAAATAAAGGATAATAAGAACAAAATTGATACAGATAGCAAAGGAGTTTGCTTCCACTGCAATAAGCCTGGACACTGGAAGGAAACTTCAAGAAGCATCTTGCAGAGGCTAACCAAAGAAGCTTAGTGAAGTTTCGATTACAAATTCAATTTTGTTCATGATTTAAAATAAATTTTTCTTTAAGTCAAGGTTCTACTTGGGTATTGGATACCGACTTTGGTTATCATAAATATAGATTTATGAAGGGACCAAGCAGAAGTAGAAAGCTAAACAAATATAAGTAATCCTATGTGCGGGAAATGTAGCAAAGGTTGCCATATTAGCCATAAAAACTTATAGTTTATGAGGAAAATATTGATTTTATGTGGATATAGATGGAGAAATGACCATTGTTAAAAATTTATATTCTATCTTTTCTCATAAAATAATATTTTATTTTATTATTATAATATAATAATGATGATATTTTTATAATGAATGTGGGATATATGAGTATATGAGGAGGAAAAGTATTTTTGCTGCAATAAATGTTAAAAACATGTTAAACATGTTAGTGGACCCCATTTCTTGACTGAAACTTGATTATAGCCTGTAAAATCGTCCGTATGTGGATTTCGGTCAATTTCTGTTTGGAATTTGGAAAAACTTTCTTCTGCAAAGTTGTAGAGAATTAAATTTCCTATGGAATAGACATAAGATTTGAATTTTCTGATAAAAGGGCTATTTATTATGAATTATTGAAGTTCCAGAATATTGGGTCTGAATTGATTTTGTTACAAAAATTGTTTTAAACATGTTTTCATTTTTTTGTGTGATAAATGTGTTTTTGATGTGGTGGGCTAAGGAAAATTTGATTATAAATATATTATTTTATTAAATTTTCTGCTTTGGTGTTCTAAGCATTTTTCTATAAATAGGGTGCTTAGGTTAGAATTTAAAATCACACCAGAAACTGAAGTTTTCTCTCTATTTCTCTCTCTATATTATCGAGTGTATTCTTATGAGTATTTTGATATCTTGAATGTGTTTATACGGTGCAAGTTCGTTCAGCGTTATTCCAATCAGAAGTACTGCTTTTTTGAGGTAAAGACAGGTGATGAAAATTATCTTCGTCCTGAATGCGAAAAGGAATTTAGAACTACAATTATGATTATGAGTTATTCACATGATTGTGGAAAGAAACTGTTGATTGATGTTACAGGGAGAAAACATTGTTGGTAGACTTTTAATGTGGAGAAAATAATAGACTTTATAGTCTATTTGACTCTTCTAATGGATTGGTCGTTCCGCTGCAACTATGGTTGAAAAATTTATCATCTACCATATGTTCTAAATCTCTGACTTATTACTGATGAAGTCTATTGATAATGTAATTATCTTTAGCCATAATATTCTTTACTGAGCTAGTTGTGCTCACCCTTTTGCTTCACAATTCTTTTCATGTAATAAGAGTGTAGCTGGGTCGAGCGAGAATAACAGGGGAATAGTGTGATGGTTCGGGTCTGTCAAAGTTTCTCAATACATTATAAAACGGCATGACATACAATATATAATTGTATTGAGGACCTAAGATATGTGTGTCGTATATTACATCACTTAATAATTGATTTTTGTGAACAACAATAGAGTGAGGCGAACCCAACTTTGGAAGGGTGTTTTGTCACTATCATACAAGATGTCTAAAGACATACAACCTCACGTTATCATAAGACAGGGTTGTGCAAATCCACTCGCTGAGTATATCTACGAGCACTACCTATATGATCTTGGAGTTTATTTGAAACATAATTTTTAATTCCAGACAGTGGAGATAGTTATATGTCAAGAGAAGACTCAACATTTGAAGGACCATGATAGTAACCTTCTTGTTTTTCTTTGGGGTCTATTGGGTCAACAAAGGAAAATTCTGTGGGCATATGATATCTATCATAACTTAGATTCATGACCTCCTATGTACGAAGGTCTCCTTGAGCACTTCCCAAAGATTTTAATTTCTAAAACTGTTCTAGATTGTACCTTTATGTAAGGTATCACTGTGAGGTGCTATCCATAGTTGGGACATGATTCATAGTTGGTATTAAAACTCACTGTATATATGTTGTTGTATTTTGCACGACAATTATAGTAATAAAGTTGTAGTTGTTTTCTGTTACCATGTATTTGGCGACTCGTAATATTTGGATGGATTGGACCTATTTTGGAGGTGTCACTTTTAGTATCAGAGCTTAGGGATATGATCTCTGGCGGAGATCGGGGAATTGAACTAGGAGGGGAAAGACGAGTAAATCCTTCGCTAGTGTGTCCTACCTAAGCTTAATTGTTGGTCGGTCATAATATAGGGGTATTATGTGATTTGTTAATTTGTTTAATTAACCCTTGTTTTATGGAAGTATTTGAGAATGTCGACTGAGAATGTTAACAGTGGAGTAAATGAGACCGTGGAGACAACTTTTCTCACCAATGAGGAGAACGTGCAACAGGCTGACAATGTTCTTCCTGTGAACAACACCACTGAGCAGATGATGAACGATGGGATGTTTAGAAGCTTTTTGAAGTTCATGCAAAATCAGACGAGGGAGACTCGTGTTCAAAATACAGGAGGAGTTGATAGTAATTCACGGTTTGTCACAGCCAAGCAGTTCAAGGAGTTGGGACCACCAGAATTCTGGGGAAAGTCGGATCCGATTAAGGCAGAGACGTGGGTCAAACAAATTACCCAGATATTTGATGTCTTTGGATGTATGGAAGAACAAAAGGTTCCATTCGCCACCTTTATGTTCCATAATGAGGCAGATTACTGGTGGGAATCTGTGAAGCGTACCCATCCAGCCACACTTAGCATGTCTTGGGAAACATTTCAGAAACTGTTCAATGACAAGTACTTTCCTGAAAGTATTCGTCATATGAAGGAGGTAGAGTTTATTAGACTAGAGTAGAATAATATGACGGTGTCTCAGTACGAGACGAAGTTTGCAGAGTTATCTAGGTTTTTACCTCATTTGGTGGAGAATGAGGAACGTATGACGCGGATGTTTCTAAGAGGTTTGAAACCCGACATACATTAATATCTCATTTCTCATAAGTTTTCTCTTTATTCAGATGTTGTCAATAGGGCTCAATTATTAAAGCGAGATAACAAGTATAGTCAACCGAGGGACCACAACCAGGATCATACCGGACCGGTGACAGCAGTTATTAGAACAACGATAACCAGCGGAGAAAGAAGAATACGGACAAAAGCGGCAACCACTTTGGTGGTAATCATAGCCATGAGAATAGAATAAGAGAGTCGGGAGGAGATTTTAAAAAGAGGAGAGTCAACAATGATAATATGAAGACGTCAGCACTAACTGGTTCCAAGGAAGGAGAACGACCACCGGTCATATGCTATAAATGCGGGAAAGAAGGACATATCAGTCCAAACTGCCCACAACAGTTTAAGGTATGTTATAATTGTGGAAAGGAAGGATATATCGCTCGAGATTGCACTGTAGCGAAACCAAGTCCAGCGGGGATGGTGACTTAAAAGGTTGTCCTAGAAAAGTCAAAGTCAGTGGTTCCTAGAAGAGCGTTTGTCGTGACTGGTCAGAATGTGAGAAAACCGAACGAAGTTAGCATGGGTAAGCTAATCATAAATTCATACAAAGTTTATACCTTACTAGATACCGGTGCTACCCATTCATTTATTTCTCTTGCTTGTGCTCAACGTTTAAACTTGACTCCGGAGAAATTAGACTTTGATTTATCTGTGGAAACTCCTTAAGGTGAAACTTTTGTTACATCCACTATTTATAAATCTTGTTTGATCCAAGTTGGCACCATCACATTACCTTTTGATCTTATCTATTTAAAGATACTTGTTCTTGATGTGATTTTAGGGATTGATTGGTTAACTACTCATCATGCCAAAATTGATTGCTTTCGTAAGGTTGTTAGTTTTCATATTCCTAAGCAACCTGCTATTCAAATTCAAGCTATCAAACCATTGAAGTTAAACTCTTTAATATCAAGCCATAAATTCATTCGTTTATTGAAAAATAGATGTCAAGTTTTCTTAGCCTATGTCATGGACTTGAACAAAAATACGTCAGATTTGAATGATATTTCTGTCGTTACTAAATTTCCCGACGTATTTCCTGAAAAATTTCCTGGCTTACTCCCAGAGCGTGATATTGAATTTTGTATCGACTTTGAATCCGATACAAAACCCATTTCTAAAATCTTATATCGAATGGCTCCTATTGAACTTCAGGAGTTAAAAATCCAACTATAGAAGTTGATAACTTAGCCTCTATCTGGTGACTTCTTTTGTGGAATGCACCGAAGCCAGACTCTCCGTAGGGGATGCCATATCCTGTGCGATAGTAAACTGATAGGTGTCATTGTGACGTGCTATCCAATGTGGATATGAGTCATAGTTGGGAGCAACCTAAGTCGGTAATCAAAATATGTAGCTTTTTAGGCTTAGTTGGTTATTACCAAAGATTTATTGAAGGATATTCTTGAATCGCTATTCCATTAACGCAGCTGGCTCGTAGAGATACAAAATTAGAATGGAACAAGGAATGTGGGAAGAGCTTTGAAGAACTCAAGAGGAGACTCATTTCGGCACATGTTCTGACCATACCATCCTTTAAAAGCGAACGTGGTAGCTGACGTGTTGAGTAAAAGATCGTATACGAGTACGAGTGCGATATTATAAAAGACCTATTTCATATAACTTACAAATGATAGATATAAAGTTACAGAATATAGGGACTCACTTGATGATATACGAGTAGAACCGACTTTAATCAATAAAGTTAAAATCGTTCAAGCTACACACCAGAGCTGATGAATATGAAGAAGGAGGTACAAGAAGTTGTTATTCCAAAAGCAGGAATTGGCGATGTGAAGAAAGCTCAAACCTTCGATTTAATAGTCCATTTGAAATCCTCGATCGAGTAAGAACTGTGGCCTATAGACTCACTATACTGCCAAGTATTTCGCGTGTTCATAACGTTTTTCACGTATCGATGTTACGTAAATAGGTGGACGACCCGAACCACATTATTGAGTTAGAATAAGATGAGATAATTGAAGATTTAATGTACGAGGAAGTACTAGTCAAGATCTAAAGGAGCATGTCCTACGCATGAAGGTCATACCACAAGTTAAAGTTTTGTGGAGAAACCATGCTATAGAGGAAATGACCTGGGAGTTGGAAACGGAAATGAAAGCGAGGTACCCTCACCTTTTCGAAACACCAGGTACGTATGTCAATTTCGAGGACGAAATTTCATAAGGAGGGGAGGTTGTAAGACCCCAACTTATTATAAATAAATTAAATTTCCTCTATTTATTATTTTGAAATATTAAGGGTTGATTTGATTAATGTGGTTAGTTATGGGTAAAATGCGCAAATATTTTAAATAAGCAAGTGGTTATAAAATATTCATTTTTATCGAAGAATATTCGTTTGGTCGTTGAATATTCTTACTGTCGGGGAATATTCGTACGACGGCGCAGCCTTGTGTGGGCCCCTTAACGGAAAGAGATTGGATGAAAAAAACGACAAGATTGAGTTGTTTATAAATAACGGCGTAGTTGTACCGTTAATACTGTTGGAATACCCGGTGGTTAAAAATAGTAATATGCGTTGTTGCACAGTAGCACACGGTATTGCACCAATTACTAATTCTTACGTAAGAAGGCACTACTCAATAATCGTTATAGTAATTACTATTTAGTATTTTATTTTATTGGTTCAATAATTGATGCGTTGATATTTTATATTACTGTTGTTTCAATAATTGTCACTACACAATATTTTCCATTATCGGAGCAATAATTTATATTATCTGAATAATATTATTAGATAACAATATTGACAATGTTTAGAAAGTTCTGTCTAAGGAGAGGTTTGGTTACCTAATTGCGCGCCAATAAGGAGAAATCCTTATTAGAAAGCCCCCTCTTTCCTAGGAACGGCCTGGTTGTCAGTATTGTGATTCTGTAATATTATTTATGAATAATTAATTATTGATTTATATGATGAGAAAAATATTGATTTTATGTGGATATAGATGGAGAAAATTTTTAAAGTGACAATTGTTAAAAATTGATATTTTATCTTTTCTGAAAAAATAATGTTTTTTTATATTATTATAATATAATAATGATGATATTTGTATAATGAATGTGGGATATATGAGTATATGAGGAGGAAGAGTATTTTTGTTGCAATAAATGTTAAAAACATGTTAAACATGTCGGTGAACCCCATTTCTTGACTGAAATTTGATTATAGCCTGTAAAATAGTCCGTATATGGATTTCGGTCAATTTCTGTTAGGAATTTGGAAAAACTTTCTTCTGCAAAGTTGTAGAGAATTAAATTTCCTAAGGAATAGACATAAGATTTGAATTTTTTTGATAAAAGGGCTATTTATTATGAATTATTGAAGTTCCAGAATATTGGGTCTGAATTGATTTTGTTACAAAAATTGTTTTAAACATGTTTTTCATTTTTTTGTGTGGTAAATGTGTTTTTGATGTGGTGGGCTAAGGAAAATTTGATTATAAATATATTATTTTATTAAATTTTCTACTTTGGTGTTCTAAGCATTTTTCTATAAATAGGGTGCTTAGGTTAGAATTGAAAATCACACCAGAAACTGAAGTTTTCTCTCTATATTATCGAGTGTATTCTTGTGAGTATTTTGATATCTTGAGTGTTGCTATACGGTGAAAGTTCACTCAGAGTTATTCCAATCAGAAGTACTGCTCTTTTGAGGTAAAGACAGGTGATGAAAATTATCTTCATCCTAAATGCGAAAAGAAAATTTAGAACTACAATTATGATTATGAGTTATTCACATGATTGTGGAAAGGAACTGTTGATTGATGTTACAGGGATAAAACATTGTTGGTAGACTTTTAACGTGGAAAAGATAATAGACTTTATAGTCTCTTTGACTCTTCTAATGGATTGCTCGTTCCGCTGCAACTATGGTTGACAATTTTTATCATCTACCATATGTTCTAAATCTCTGATTTATTACTTATGAAGTCTATTGATAATGTAATTATCCTTAGCCATAATATTCTTTACTGAGCTAGTTGTGCTCACCCTTTTAGTTTCACAATTCTTTTTAGGTAATAAGAGTGTAGATGTGTCGAGCGAGAATAACAGGGGAATAGTGTGATGGGTCGGGTCTGTCAAAGTTTCTCAACACATTATAAAACGGCATGACATACAATATATAATTGTATTGAGGACCTAAGATGTGCGTGTCATATATTACGTCACTTAATAATTGATTTTGGTCAACAACAATAGGGTGAGGTGAACCCAACTTTGGAAGAGTGTTTTGTCTCTATCATACAAGATGTCTAATGACATACAACCTCGAGTTATCATAAGACAAGGTTGTGCAAATCCACTCGCTGAGTATATCTATGAGCACTACCTATATGATCTTATAGTTTATTTGAAACATAATGTTCAATTCCAGACAGTGGAGATAGTTATATGTCAAGAGAAGACTCACCATTGAAAGGACCATGATAGTAACTTTCTCATTTTTCTTTGGGCTCTATTGGGTCAACCAAGGATAATTCTATAGGCATATGATATATATCATAACTTAGATTTATGGCCTCCTATGTACGAAGGTTTCCTTGAGCACTTCCCAAATATTATAATTTCTAAAACAGTTCTAAATTGTACCTTTATTAAGGTATCACTGTGAGGTGCTGTCCATAGTTGGGATATAAGTCATAGTTGGTATTAAAACTCACAGTATATATGTTTTTGTATTTTGCACGACAATTGTAGTAATAAAGTTGTAGTTGTTTTCTAGTACCATGTATTTGGCGACTCAGAATAGGTTGGATGGATTGGACTTATTTTGGGGGCGTCACACAAATAGTCTTTCCTAACACATCAGTATGAAATGTTTGCACATGTTCAAGGTGAAAATGTCACTGCCACGTACGAGAGATTCTACGTTCTTCTCAACTCTCTACGAACCTATGGGAAGTTCTATCCAAATAAAGATCGAATCATAAATTTCATGAGAGCCTTACCAAGCAGGTGGGATGCCAAAACCACTTCTATTAGAGGGTCAAAGAATCTCCATGAGATGACTGTTCAACAGCTATATGGAAGCGTTCTTACATACGAACTGGAGTTGACTTAACAAGCAGAAACTCTATCAGAAGGAAGAAAGAAGGATAAGGGTGTTGCTCTCAAAGCAATTGAAAGTACATCCAAGGTCAACTCTGAAATTGACTCTGATTATGATGAAGGTGATGATGAAGACCATTGAATGCTGGTATAAAGACTCAGAAGGTTCTTGCGTCAAGGCAAAACCAGCAAGTCAAAGAAGGTCAGCAACTACAGCAGCCTGGAGCAAATGAATGATCTATGCTACAACTGCAAGAAGCCTGGCCATTTCATTGCCAACTGCAACAAACCTCTCAGAGAAGAGCTAAAGAAGAAAGCACATCCAAAGAAGGAATACAAAGGCAACAAAAGGCCTCAGAAGAGAGACAAAGGCCTTGTAGCTGGAGGATCGTGGAGTGATTCAGACAATGACTCAACTCCCGAATCTGGAGATGATGAAGATTCTCAAATGGCTAATTTGTGCCTGATGGCCAAACATGCAAAGGACAAACTGAACTCCAACATATATTAAATAAACATCAATGATGTATTTGACTTTAACTCTCCTGATGTAGACATTGATGATTTGAGAATTGCACTGCATGGCAGAACAACTGATTTGCATCAATACATGAAATGGTTTAGAGTTCTGTCGAAGGATTATTCATTTCTTCAAGAGGAGAAAAAGAAAGTTCAAAAAGAACTGGAAACAACCTTTCTAAGTACTAATTATCTCTCCAAGCTTGAGGTTGAGAATCATCTTTTAAAACAGACCAATGAGCTCAAGGCACAAAGAAAGTCTAGTCTAACCTCTAAAATTGAGGAACTAGAAAAGACTATCTCTACATGGAATAAATCCTCATCATCCATGGACTCCTTGCTCTCTAGTCAGAGAAGTGCATCTGACAGAACATGTTTAGGCTATGGGGGATCCACCTCAGAGCCTTGTGTGGAAAAGATAAAGGAAACTAGCACTAGTAATGCTTCAAGTTTTAGTAGGACATTACATTTGTGAAATCCTCACAGAAGGAAGAACTAGCCCAACCCTGTTCTACTAACTTAATCCATATTCCAAGCAGTAAAGGATCTCATGCTGGCCTGGGCTTTATAAAAGAGAAGAGTAACTCACCAACCTCGAAGGATCGTAGAGTTAAGTAAGACCAACTCTACGAATCAACTGAGGAGGTACAATAGAGGTAAGGTACACTCCTCACAATTCATGAAACCCAAGGACATGTGGAAGAAGGAAAATTAGTTTAACAGAAGGATGACTAAAGAAACACACAAGTCCAAATGGATGATGAATTCACACACACATACATGCATGCATCATTCTAGATGTTTTGTGTGCAATAAAGTTGGTCACAAGGCTGCAAAGTGCTATTGAAATTCAATATTTATGAGAACCAAGATCAAGTAGATTTGGGTCCCCAAGGGCACTAATAAAGAAGGACCAATGCAAATATGGATACCGAAATGAAGGTTTAATGTTGTCACAGGAAAAGAGCTCCACGGTCACAACTTGGTATCTAGACAGTGGATGCTCAAGGCACATGACTGAAAATAAAGCCCTTCTGTCCAACTACATAGAGAAGGAAGGTCCCTCAGTCATCTTTGGAGACAATGGCTCTAGAAAGACAAGAGGATATGGCTTAGCTGGAAATGGTGCAGTGTCCTTGAGTAGAGTGGCCTATGTGGAAGGACTACAACACAATCTTCTAAGCATTAGCCAACTCTGCAACAAGGGTCATCAAGTAACATTCCTAAATAATCATTGTCAAGTCAAAGATTTGAAGACATCTGCTGTAAAGCTAACTGGAACAAGAGAAGGAAATGTCTACACAATGAATCTTGGACAGCTAAGCTCAGATGAGACAATATGCTTTCTGGCTAAAGCATCTGAAGAAATGAGTTGGCTATGGCATAGATGATTCTCTCATTTAAACTTCAAAAGTATGTCCAAACTTGCCTCAAAAGATCTTGTTGCAGGCCTATTCAAGTTCAGCTTCGTCAAAGAAAGATGATGCAATGCCTGTCAGCTTGGAAAGCAAACCAGAAGCTCATTCAAGAGCAAAACTGCCAACTCAATCGACAAGCTCCTGTAGTTGCTCCACATGGATCTATTTTGGCCAATTCCAACGACGAGCCTCGGAGGGAAAAGATACTCACTGGTCATAGTCGACGACTACACCAGATTCACATGGGTGTTCTTTCTAACCTCAAAGGATGAAATAAGTTCCCAACTAATCAAGATGTTCGGGCTAGTGATGAATGAAAAAAGAGAGAAAATCAAGGATATATGGAGTGATCATGGCAGAGAATTCGACTTCTCATAAATGGACCAGTTCTGCATAGACGATGGCATAAGTAACAACTTCTCAGCTCCACGAACTCCTCTATAAAATAGGGTAGCTGAGAGAAAGAACATGACACTGATAGAGGCTAGAAGAAATCTACTAGCAGTAGCCCATCTACCTTAATACTTCTGGGCAGAAGCTGTCAACACTGCATGCTACACTCAGAACAGATCACTCATACACTACGATTAAGAAGACTCCCTACGAACTGTGGAAAGGAAGAAAGCCAAGTGTCAGGTACTTTCATGTATTCGGTTGTGCATGCTATATTCTCAACAATGGAAAGCAGTACTTGACAAAGTTTTAACCCAAGTTAGACGAAGGAATCTTTCTTTTGTATGCCACATATAGTAAAGCCTATAGAGTGTTCAACAAGAAGACACTGAGTATTGAAGTCTCGATTCACATCATCTTTGATGAAATAGACTTAGTCAAAATAATTCCTCAAGACACTACGACCAACAGTTTAGACACTACAAACGAGGTCGTCGAGCTCAACACTACGATCGTAGTGCCAGATAGTGAAATCGTTGAGCACGAAAATGAGATCGCAGAGAGGCCAATGCCAGAGAACGAACCTCCACACCAAGAAGAAGAAATAGATCTTGGAGGCCTAAGACATGAAGGCATCAGGACAGATGTCCCAACAGGAAACAGATGGGCAAGAGATCACACTTAAGATCTAATCATTGAAGATCTGACTGCAAGAGTCAAAACAAGAGCTGCCACCTAGAATGAATGTTTTTATCTAAGCTTTGTGACAACCCGATATTTTCTATATAAATAAATCATAAATTTTGCGTATAATTTTTTTTAAGGATGAGGATTTGTACAAGATAATGTGTATATGTATTTATGTGGTAAATAAAAATATATTTATTACATGAATATTTACAAGTAAATTTATTGTAGAATTATTGATTATTATACAGTATATTTTTATAATAATTAATTTTAAGATAGAAATGTTTTTATTAATTATTTTCCCTGAATATATAATCATATATTATTTAAATAATAAATGAAGTGATTTTTAGAATAAATATAATAATTATTTTATTATATGAAATTTTGTACAGATTATTAAGTTAATTATCTTACCTTAATTATTAAGGTTAAATATGAAAGAATAATCAGATATGGAATCCAAACCCTAATTTTGGATTATTGTCAAGGTATGAGAATAATAATATAATATTTATTATATTTTTGATTTTTCAGTGCTATGAATATGTACGGTATTACCGTATTGATAATGGTTGGTCAATTACGGTGTATTTTTTTTACCAAACCCTAGTAATCATATTAAACCCTAATTTGAGATCCAAATTAGAGTGTGAGATTGTTTTATAAGTGTATTATATTAATTATATCGTGTATTAATGTATTAATTAGGTAAACCATAATTAAAATTTTGGAAATCCTAATTGCTATAATTAGTAACCCTAATTTAAAATTAGAGTTTGAGATTGTTGGTTATTGTATTAATGTAATTAATTCACAAGTATTATGATTACAATTATTAAATTTAGAAACCCTAAATTATTAAACCCTAATTTAGTAATTGGAACCCTAATTGTAATTTGGTAACCCTAATTACCTAAAGAGTAAACCCTAATTGCTAAATTAGCAAAGTCAACAATAATTATATGATATAAATCCTAATGTTACGGTATAAAGTAATTAGAATATTAATCTAATTAACAAACCTAAATTGTCTAATTTTAGAAACTAAAATTTAGTCATTTTATATTATTATTTTTGTAATAAACCCTAATTGCTAAATCCTAAATTTGAAAATTTTTGAAATCCTAGTTGCTAAATCTTTAAGGGATAAATGTTAAACCCTAAACATTAAAATGTCTAAACCCTAAACCCTAAACCCTAAGGCAATTTTTTAGAAATTTAAGGAAATGACTATTATGCCCCTAAGTGTATAATTGAGGCTAAATTGTAGGTTTTGAAAATAGGTGAAGTTGTTGGCCAACTCCTAACCACTCCATTGACAGAAAATTGACAGCAACAAGCCTCTAACTCAGCCATTCATGAATCTAGCATGTCTATATAAAGGATTGAGAGAGAGAAAAAGTGATTTTGCCTAGCCAATTTTATTCAATACTCAACCAACTCTCATTTTCTCTCAAACCAACGAAATTTGTTGCTAAATCAGTCCCTTTATCAAGCCCCACGTTCACCATAATCCAATCACAAACAACTTGGAAGCTAAGAAATCAAAATCAAGGCATAAAGGTATAAAAACCCTAATTTTAGAAATCCTTTGATTTGATGTTAATTGATGCAATTGATTTGTTAAATATGTGTAATAAGGAGTGTATTAATGTTCTGGGTTGTTAGATTCATGACTCATAACATCAAAGTGCTCAAAATCAAAGTTTTTCCAACTTTTAAAAAAACCGAAATCTGTTATTTTTAGGCAAATGTTAGGCCTTATATCTCTACGATTATTTAGTTTTTTTGGGTTTTTGTAAGTTGTTATATGTATTATGTAATGTGATCTTTAAGGTGAAAAAAGAATCAAGTTCATATCTGTTATATATCAGGAGTTATTCATGGTCAAAACCCGTTGACCGAAACTGCTCAAGAACACGAACCCAGAATTTTTTTTAGCAACTTCCGTGTTCATGTTTGACCGGAAATATCTTGCTCATGTTTTGATGTTAATATGTTATGAAGATTTATAGTTGTAGTCCTACATGATGTCTACACAATGAAATTGATATATCACATAAACGTTACACGATCATCAAGTTATAGGGGTCCAAAGTAGGCACCTCAAACTGTTCTTCGTGAAGAACAGCTCTGACAGCTACTTTGATGGCCAATATCTACTAGATCTGTTGTTGTTAAGCCATGATGTTTGTTGGTAATTGTAGTGTTACATGAGTACTACAAGATTTATGTGTTAGATCGCCTAGAAACATTTTGTACGAAAGTTATTTATGGTCAAACCACCCACCTAGCACACTGGTTTATGTTTCTGGAAATCCTCAAGAACACCTATAGCGACAGAAAGTGTCGCTATAGCCCTTTAGCGACAGTTTTATTAATAATTTTCGGAAATTAATTAATAAATAGAAAAAAATAGTTTTTAATTATTAAAAATAAAAAATAAATTATTAAAAATTATTTTAAATTCTAAAAATTAGTTTTTAATTATTTTAAATATATTTCATAAATATTTAATATTTTGGTAATATTAAAAGTAATTAATATATTTAATTATAATATTAAATAAATTATTTAAAAATGATTTTAATATTTGAAAAATTATTTAAAATTATATTATGGTATAAGAAAATAATTTAAGTTATTTTTGATAACTTTTAATATTATGTGATAATTTTCATTAATAAATTAATATTAATGATAATTAAGTTATTTATTAAATGAATTAAATAAATGAATTACAAATGATTTTATTATATTAAAAATCATTTTAAATAATAATAAGGTATTTAAAAATATTTTAAGTTATAAAATATAACTTTTAATATTTAAAGGTAAATTTCATTAATTAATTATGATTAATGATAATAAAGTTATTTAATAATTATAATAAATAATTTAGTCTAAAAATGATTTTATTATTATAATAATCATTTTAAATAAAAATAAAGTGTTTAAAGATATTTTAAGTTATAAAATATAACTTTTAATATTTAAAGGATAATTTCTTTAATAATTTAATATTAATGATTATTAAATTATTATTAATGATATTAAATTTATTTAATAATTATATTAAATAAATAGTTTAAAAATGGTTTTATTTATTTAAAAATCATTTAAAAAGGATATTAATGATTTAAAATATTTTAAGTTATAATTAATGACTTTTAATATTTGGATAAATAGTTCATTAATATTTACATATTAATGGTAATTATTTAATGATGATTTTAAATGTTTTAAAAATCATTTAAGGGTATTATAAATACTTTAAAAATATTTTGAGTTATTATACATAACTTTAATATTTTGGCAATGGTTTCATTAATAGTTTAATATTAATTAAATATTAATGATAATAGAATTGTTTAATATTTAAATCATTTAATAATGATTCTGATATTTCAAAAATTATAATAAATGATAATAATTATTATAAGGCCATGAAAAATTAGTGCGACTGATGTTTAAGTTATCCAAATGGATATTGAACTACGGTTTAAAGTCTTAGACTCGATATTTACCCGATAAAGCTGTCGGTAGACCGACATGGATCAGAAATTGATCTGGACTTAGATACTTTAGTTAGTTAACTGTTTATTTGTGATTCAATGGTTATCAAGGTTGTATGACAATGTGATTAGGAAGGTGTTGATGTTTGATTATGAGTCAACGATTGTTGAACATGTGTGATAATGTGAATAGAGAATGTGCTGACTGCAATAGGCAGTGTTATGTGTACGATATGTTGTACTAATCAGTAAAATAATCTGATTAATGTTAGGTGATTTCATAAAAGATAAAACTAAGTTGCAAAGTGTATGCAGCGCATCAGGCAAATATCCTAACTTTGCATTTTCTTTATGCAATGGACAGAAGTGAGAAGTTCAAAATTATTATTATGTACAGATCGTTAAACCTATATTATATACACCCTTTGATTATCAACATGTTAGTATATGATAATTCGAATATATATTCTGTTCGTTAATTTATAGAAATGATTATACAAGTGTCCCCACTTGGATAATCATTGTATTCAATCGCATGTTGATATACCTTTGATATACATATATGCTGAATTATATATTATGGTTGAATAAGATAAGACCTTTGTTATGAAAACCCGACAGGTATGAACATCCCGATAATGGGAAAATTTTTATGCGCCCAAGGCGGACAGAGTGATTGATAACATCGTTCTTATACATGTTGTATTGATCAATACAGGGTACAATGGGGCTGATCACCCTCCGTGCCCGTAAGTCATGACGGTTTACAGATGAATTTATGTTCAAACCTTTTCGAAAATGAAAACAATGTTCATAGTATGTCACAGAAACCCCATGTATAGTCAATACGTAGTTTTAAAAATTTGAAAGAGGGTTGTTATGTTATTATTATTGGTACAGATTACTTCACAACTACTGACTAGTTGTAGAAGAATATTATAAAGAAAACATTTAAATTCTTTCAGCTTATATATATAATACTTGCTAGGCACTCAAATGCTCATACTTACTTAATTTAAATGTTTTCAGCTAAGTGTGAAGGACCAGAAGGATCTGTTAAGAGCAAAGGAAAAGGAAAAGTTGCTGAATGACTTTTTATGCTACTGATTGTAATAGTTTTAGATTATGAAGATTATGATATATATATATATATATATATATATATATATATATATATATATATATATATATTTATATATATTATGACATGTAATGAATGTTTAAAGGTTACGTACTTGGGAGAAAGACTTTGTTGTATATGTAAATTTAAGTTTAAGTTTTATATTATTGTTATTATTATTAGTAGTATTCCGCTCATAGAAATGGTATCGTGAAGTACCGAGTTCGGGTTTCAAGTATCCGGGTTCGGGGACTTTACAGGATGGTATCAGAGCTATAGGGTTAGAAACCTTAGGTGGGTTAGACCTTAGGCTATAACCTTAGAACAGAGGGAAACATTGAAAAATATAAATAACTCATATAGAGTTTAAATAAAGATGGATTGGATAAATTCATCGTCAAACAAACTAAAAGATAACTTATATGAAACCTTTATGTGTTATGTGTACATATTATATGCTAATCAGGATAATTGTTGTGTGTAGATGTCAGGTGAAAAAGAACTAGGATACCCACGGGTCGTAAAGAAGGAGCTAATATCGAAGCCAATAGCGGAAATAGAAGCTCACAATGAAACCAACTCGGATGAGGTGGTCATCATAGAAAACATATTACCAGATCCGAAAATAGTGGATTTGACACATAGTGATTCAGATCCTAAAGCTAAAGCTGATCAAGCATCAATGGAGATGCAGGAATTGAGGAACAAGGTTTATTCTCTAGAAGGGTTGTGGAAGACAGAAAAACTGCTTAACAGTCAATTGCGTCAAGAGTTAATAGAAACAATGGAAGAGCAGGATAAGCTTCAAACCCAAATTGACCAAATAGGAGCTAAAAGCAACAAGACAAGTGCAGCTCTGAACCAGAAGGGAAAAAGAAAAATGAATGATCGTGATCTTGATAACAACCAAGAAAACTTTAAACACATAAAAAAGTGTACAAATTATGACAAGAAGCATGAAGGCGTATGCAGAAAGGGGGAATATGTTTGCTATAATTGCGGACAGAAGGAACATTTCTCTCCTTATTGTCCCAATCCAACTCAATGTGTCTGTTTTAATTGTGGAAAGAAGATCATCAGGCAAGAAGCTGTCCAAGAAAGAAGACTTAGTAAATAGGTAGTATAGGTTATGTTGTGTAAGCATGTTTAATATAATATGTGTGTTTAGTATGTCTGTGTAATGCATTATTATAAAACTTTTGTGTAAGTGGTGATACAAATCCCGACTTTTGTAGTCACAATGGGATAACTGATGTTTAAGCACTATGTGCTATGATATGTAAAATATTTTGAAAGCAATGAATGAATATGAATTAAAGTTTGAGTTATGAAACAAGTTTAATAAGTTTAAACTTATATGATAAGGTTTAGAATGTAAGTTAATTTATGGTTTTTACTTAACCAGATAATGCCGCCAAGACGTCAAACTCGGAATCAAAGGGCAGAAGAGTCTGTCAACAACGTTGAAGGACAACAACCAGCAGACCCAATGCAGCATTTTGCGAATATGGTAGCTCAGGCTATGCAACAAGGAAACCAGCCGGATAATCACTTGGTGAATTTTAAAGATTTTAAGGTTGTAGGACCGCCAGAATTCAAAGGTACGACTGACCCTGTAGAAGCCCAAACTTGGATTAGGGAAATTGAGAAGGCGTTTATAATAGCTGGGGTAGCTGAGGGGCAAAAGACCTCTTTTGCCACCTACATGATGAAGGGTGAGGCAAATTTCTGGTGGGAAGCGAATCATATGAGGGCAGGAGCAGGTGTGATAGCTTGGGATAGATTTAAGACTTTATTTTTTGAGAACTATTTTTCAGCCAGTATGCAGTCTGGAATGGAGGTAAAATTTTTTGAGTTGAAGCAAAGGGATATATCAGTGGCAGAATATGCCGCGAAATTCAATGAGTTAGCTAGGTTTGCTCCGCATCAAGTCGATACGGAGGCTAGGTCGAGGGAGCTGAGAAGGTGAGGACTAATAGTGGAAGCAAGAATGTCGACGAAAAAGGAAAGGAAACTATTTTGGAAACGTACAGGTGAAGCAAGAAGGAATTAAGAAGCAAGGGATTCAGTGTAAAACGTGTGGATAGAACCACTCCGGAGAATGTTTAAAAGGAAAATTTGTGTGTTATAAATGCTGGCAGGAGGGCCATATCTCTCCCAACTGCCCAAATCCTAGAATGAACAGTGGTTGTTTTATTTGTGGATCATTGGAGCACAGAGTGAAGGATTGTCCGAATAGGAGGGTAGAGGCAGGTAGTGTGAATACTGGTAAGGGTAGTGGAACGTTAGCAATCACAGGGCCGACATCATCAAACAAACCAACAAAGTCAACATCAAGGGTCTTCAATATGACGGTTCAAGACACGGTGGCAGCTGGCAATGCAGTTCCAGGTAATATTCGAATAACTTTTATTTGCATAATTAGAATTTTTCTATTTACTAGTAAATTGTGTTATAAAGAAATTTTGAGGAGGAATTTGAGTTCTTTTAGAAATCAAATTTCCGTTTAATCAGAAAGACAAGCTTAATGTGATTAGTTAAAGATCAGTTCGGTCAAAGTTGATTGAGATCTACTTGCGAAGATTTTTGTATGCTATATACCCGGATATGTGTAGGTTTTAAAGTGGTGATTCCGGGGACGGAATCTTTATAAGGGAGGGTGAATGTGACAACCCGATATTTTCTATATAAATAAATCATAAATTTTGCGTATAAATTTTTTTTTAAGGATGAGGATTTGTACAGGATTATGTGTATATGTATTTATGTGGTAAATAAAAATATATTTATTACATGAATATTTACAAGTAAATTTATTGTAGAATTATTGATTATTATACAGTATATTTTTATAATAATTAATTTTAAGATAGAAATGTTTTTATTAATTATTTTCCCTGAATATATAATCATATATTATTTAAATAATAAATGAAGTGATTTTTAGGATAAATATAATAATTATTTTATTATGTGAAATTTTGTACAGATTATTAAGTTAATTATCTTACGTTAATTATTAAGGTTAAATATGAAAGAATAATCAGATATGGAATCCAAACCCTAATTTTGGATTATTGTCAAGGTATGAGAATAATAATATAATATTAATTATATTTTTGATTTTTCAGTGCTATGAATATGTACGGTATTACCGTATTGATAATGGTTGGTCAATTACGGTGTATTTTTTTTACCAAACCCTAGTAATCATGTTAAACCCTAATTTGAGATCCAAATTAGAGTGTGAGATTGTTTTATAAGTGTATTATATTAATTATATCGTGTATTAATGTATTAATTAGGTAAACCCTAATTAAAATTTTGGAAATCCTAATTGCTATAATTAGTAACCCTAATTTAAAATTAGAGTTTGAGATTGTTGGTTATTGTATTAATGTAATTAATTCACAAGTATTATGATTACAATTATTAAATTTAGAAACCCTAAATTATTAAACCCTAATTTAGTAATTGGAACCCTAATTGTAATTTGATAACCCTAATTACCGAAAGAGTAAACCCTAATTGCTAAATTAGCAAAGTCAACAATAATTATATGATCTAAACCCTAATGTTACGGTATAAAGTAATTAGAATATTAATCTAATTAACAAACCTAAATTGTCTAATTTTAGAAACTAAAATTTAGTTATTTTATATTATTATTTTTGTAATAAACCCTAATTGCTAAATCCTAAATTTGGAAATGTTTGAAATCCTAGTTGCTAAATCTTTAAGGGATAAATGTTAAACCCTAAACACTAAAATGTCTAAACCCTAAATCCTAAGGCAATTTTCTAGAAATTTAAGGAAATGACTAGTATGCCCCTAAGTGTATAATTGAGGCTAAATTGTAGGTTTTGAAAATAGGTGAAGTTGTTGGCCAACTCCTAACCACTCCATTGACAGAAAATTGACAGCAACAAGCCTCTAACTCAGCCATTCATGAATCTAGCATGTCTATATAAAGGATTAAGAGAGAGAAAAAGTGATTTTGCTAGCCAATTTTATTCAATACTCAACCAACTCTCATTTTCTCTCAAACCAACGAAATTTGTTGCTAAATCAGTCCCTTTATCAAGCCCCACGTTCACCATAATCCAATCACAAACAACTTGGAAGCTAAGAAATCAAAATCAAGGCATAAAGGTATAAAAACCCTAATTTTATAAATTCTTTGATTTGATGTTAATTGATGCAATTGATTTGTTAAATATGTGTAATAAGGAGTGTATTAATGTTATGGGTTGTTAGATTCATGACTCATAACATCAAAGTGCTCAAAATCAAAGTTTTTCCAACTTTTAAAAAAACCAAAATCTGTTATTTTTAGGCAAATGTCAGGCCTTATATCTCTATGATTATTTAGTTTTTTTGGGTGTTTTTTTAAGTTGTTATATGTAGTCTGTAATGTGATCTTTAAGGTGAAAAAAGAATCAAGTTCATATCTGTTATATATCGGGAGTTATTCATGGTCAAAACCCGTTGACCGAAACTGCTCAAGAACACGAACCCAGAATTTTTTTTAGCAACTTCCGTGTTCATGTTTGACCGGAAATATCTTGCTCATGTTTTGATGTTAATATGTTATGAAGATTTATAGTTGTAGTCCTACATGATGGCTACACAATGAAATTGATATATCACATAAACGTTACACGATCATCAAGTTATAGGGGTCCAAAGTAGGCACCTCGAACTGTTCTTCGTGAAGAACAGCTCTGACAGCTACTTTGATGGCCAATATCTCCTAGATCTGTTGTTGTTAAGCCATGATGTTTGTTGGTAATTGTAGTGTTACATGAGTACTACAAGATTTATGTGTTAGATCGCCTAGAAACATTTTGTACAGAAAGTTATTTATGGTCAAACCACCCCCCTAGCACACTGGTTTCTGTTTCTAGAAATCCTCAAGAACACCTATAGCGACAGAAAGTGTCGCTATAGCCCTTTAGCGACAGTTTTATTAATAATTTTTGGAAATTAATTAATAAATAGAAAAAAATAGTTTTTAATTATTAAAAATACAAAATAAATTATTAAAAATTAATTTAAATTCTAAAAATTAGTTTTTAATTATTTTAAATATATTTCATAAATATTTAATATTTTGGTAATATTAAAAGTAATTAATTTATTTAATTATAATATTAAATAAATTATTTAAAAATGATTTAATTATTTGAAAAATCATTTAAAATTATATTATGGTATAAGAAAATAATTTAAGTTATTTTTGATAACTTTTAATATTATGTGATAATTTTCATTAATAAATTAATATTAATGATAATTAAGTTATTTATTAAATGAATTAAATAAATGAATTAAATATGATTTTATAATATTAAAAATCATTTTAAATAATAATAAGGTATTTAAAAATATTTTAAGTTCTAAAATATAACTTTTAATATTTAAAGGTAAATTTCATTAATTAATTATGATTAATGATAATAAATTTATTTAATAATTATAATAAATAATTTAGTCTAAAAATGATTTTATTATTATAATAATCATTTTAAATAAAAATAAAGTGTTTAAAGATATTTTAAGTTATAAAATATAACTTTTAATATTTAAAGGATAATTTCTTTAATAATTTAATATTAATGATTATTAAATTATTATTAATGATATTAAATTTATTTAATAATTATATTAAATAAATAGTTTAAAAATTGTTTTATTTATTTAAAAATCATTTAAAAAGGATATTAATGATTTAAAAATATTTAAGTTATAATTAATGACTTTTAATATTTGGATAAATAGTTCATTAATATTTACATACTAATGGTAATTATTTAATGATGATTTTAAATGTTTTAAAAATCATTTAAGGGTATTATAAATACTTTAAAAATATTTTGAGTTATTATACATAACTTTAATATTTTGGCAATGGTTTCATTAATAGTTTAATATTAATTAAATATTAATGATAATAGAATTGTTTAATATTTAAATCATTTAATAATGATTCTGATATTTCAAAAATTATAATAAATGATAATAATTATTATAAGGGCATGAAAAATTAGTGCGACTGATGTTTAAGTTATCCAAATGGATATTGAACTACGGTTTAAAGTTTTAGACTCGATATTTACCCGATAAAGCTGTCGGTAGAGCGACATAGATCAAAAATTGATCTGGATTTAGATACTTTAGTTAGTTAACTGTTTATTTGTGATTCAATGGTTATCAAGGTTGTATGACAATGTGATTAGGAAGGTGTTGATGTTTGATTATGAGTCAACGATTGTTGAACATGTGTGATAATGTGAATAGGGAATGTGCTGACTGCAATAGGCAGTGTTATGTGTACGTTATGTTGTACTAATCAGTAAAATAATCTGATTAATGTTAGGTGATTTCATAAAAGATAAAACTAAGTTGCAAAGTGTAAGCAGCGCATCAGGCAAGTATCCTAACTTTGCATTTTCTTTATGCAATGGACAGAAGTGAGAAGTTTAAAATTATTATTATGTACAGATTGTTAAACCTATATTATATACAGATTTTTATGCGCCCAAGGCGGACAGAGTGAACGATAACATCGTTCTTATACATGTAGTATTGATCAATACAGGGTACAATGGGGTTGTTATGTTATTATTATTGGTACAGATTACTTCACAACTACTGACTAGTATTAGAAGAATATTATAAAGAAAACATTTAAATTCTTTCAGCATATATATATATAATACTTGCTGGGCACTCAAATGCTCATACTTGCTTAATTTAAATGTTTTCAGCTAAGTGTGAAGGACCAGAAGGATCTGTTAAGAGCAAAGGAAAAGGAAAAGTTGCTGAATGACTTTTTATGCTACTGATTGTAATAGTTTTAGATTATGAAGATTATGATATATATATATATATATATATATATATATATATATATTTATATATATTATGACATGTAATGAATGTTTAAAGGTTACGTACTTGGGAGAAAGACTTTGTTGTATATGTAAATTTAAGTTTAAGTTTTATATTATTGTTATTATTATTAGTAGTATTCCGCTCATAGAAATGGTATCGTGAAGTACCGAGTTCGGGTTTCAAGTATCCGGGTTCGGGGACTTTACAAGCTTCCTGTCAGAAATAGAACCAAAAACGATAGAGGATGCTATGGAAGACTCCAGCTTGATAGAAGCCATGCAGGAAGAACTCAACCATTTTGAAAAAAGCAAAGTACGGAGATTGATACCAAGACCAATGAGTCATCCTGTCATTGGAACCAAGTGGGTCTTCAGAAACAATGTGACAACCGATATTTTGTAATTTAATTTTAATATTTATTGGATTGAATAAATATTTTTCGACGTATTAATTATTAGATTAAATAATTAATTGATGAAATTGTGGTAGATTAATTTAATTATATGTGTTATATTTATTAAATTAATGTGGAGAATTTTTATTATCGAAGTATGTGATTATGTGAGCTTATTGTATTAAAAAAATATTTAATAAGCCTATTGGTATTTTAATTAATTTAATTATTAATTAGAAATTTAAGAATTTGACATTAATAATCAATGAGAAATTTAATTATGTGACTATGTGAATTTATGAGAAATTATTATATTTTATTTAAAGTAAATTAAATAAATTAATTGAGTTATTTTATAAAGGGTGTGACATTATTTAAACTATATGATACGGTTTTATTAAATTAAATGGTTTTTGAAACCTTTTATTACAAGCCAAACGAGGCCCTAAGTGGAGTTTTTAGTGGTTAACCATGTTGGGGGGTAACTGACCACTTCTGCGTCAGTTTTCTCCTTTATTATCAGACATCTTCTTTTTATTATTATTATTTTAAGTCTGGAAGAGCAGAGATGGAGAGAGTTTGAGAATTTGTCAGAGAAAAATTGTGAGATTTAGAGAAATTATGAGTTTGTAATCAACAAGTTATTGTGAAAGAGTCATCTGTGATCATCTCTTCTAAATTATACTCTGGGTAAATTCTCCAAACCCAATTTCTATTTCACGTCATTTAGTTTTTATGAAAATGGCTTTCAAGCTTTTGTAAAGTCTTTATAATTAGGGAAGGGTATGATTATGAGTTTATATATGTGTTAAATGTTAACATATCTTATTTTATTATATATATTTTATAAATCATGTCACCAGTTTCATGAAAATATGTTGTATATGTTGATCAAAACTTACAGAGTATGGGTTTTGGTCATATGGCCCTTATACGTAACTTTAATATGTCAAACATAAATTGTTCTGTAAAATTTCCACATTTATATGATTATGCATGCTAAAACGAACAAATTGAAACTTGAATGGTTGGATTTTGCCTTATAACGAATCTGTGGCGTTGAATTTTAGGAATTTATGTTCAACACTTAAAGAACATCAAGAACAGTACAATTTGCATAATTTAATTATGTGATTATGTGATTATGTGTTTTAATAGGTTAAAATCACTCTATAAATGTTGGGTATTAATTATGTATGAATTCTAACATTTGGGTGTGTTAAATTGGTGAAATTAATGATCATGTGGTGTTTATTTCGCAGAAATCAGTGTTCTTCGCGAACTGAGAATCAAAATCTGGAGTTTCGCGCCTCGACACGAACTCCAGAACTGAAGTCCCGAGCCGCAGCGCCACCGCGCCACAGCGCCAAGTTTCCAGCCGCAACGCCAAGACACAGTACAAAAGTGGCGCCGCAGTGCCACTTAGCAGAATGACCCAGAAATGAGTTTTTAAAATATTTAAGTCTAGCAATGTGTTATTAACCTAATTTAATGAACATAAAAACTTGCTAGACATATAATAAGGTGTTAAAATAAATTCTTAACACGTCCATAACACAATTACGTGTGAATTGAACGATTGAATGCATAGTTAGCTTATTGTTAGTGAAGTCTAAATTTTGACAAGTGTAGTAATTGACTAAGTATAGTCATGAATTTGAGTTAGACAAAAGAATAAACTTATGATGTTTAGTACATTATTATTGACTGGTATTGTGAACGTAATTGATATGTATTATTTAAATCAAAGAACGAGTTTAGTTAAAGTGTAATCTACGCACGAGGCAAGTTTCCTTACCCTACTTGTTATCATTGTTTAAGTTTATTATTTACCTTGAGTAAATTCTCATTACTATTATTCAAGTTCGAATTGTTATATTAAAGATTTAATATCCTTTCAAAGCATGAATTTGTTATACAATATTTGTTACATTGTATACTTCTTGAGATTATTATTCAATTTGAATATCATTATTGTTGAACCTTGTTAGACTAGTGAACCTTGTTGATTCGACTAGTCCATATTGCTTTGGTGCTAACTCGAATGTCAAACTGAGATGAACCACCCTGCAAAGGGATTTACTTATGCGTTAACGTTAAGATATTGTGCACGGTATGGTACTAAGGGCTGATCCCCTTAAGTACGAGAAGAAGAGTCCATAGTCTTATGACTGTTAAATGTTTCAAGTATAACCCTTGATAACCTAGGACATAGTTCAAGGTCTTATGACCCTCAGAAATCTTTTGATTCTTGTTATTCATTCTTGATTCAAAAGTTGAGCTTTTATTTCAGAAGTCTTTAATTTATTCGCATGTTATTATTTCATTATTATTTTGTTATACTTGTGGGCAATCGTGCTCACTCTTGCGTAATAATAACATTGCAGTTATGAACGAAAGAGCAGACGAACCTTCCACTAGTAAAGGCAAGGGCAAGCTTAGAAAGTAACAAAGACTGATTATTTATGTGATGTAATTAGAATTGATGTTACTAAGACTTATCTGTTTATGTTTCCACACAGATGATTTAAGGTTAGAGTAACCTGAGATTTATTTATTATGCAGTTGATATAACCCCATAAGGGGAGATTTATTATTATTTCTATCTATTGCATGGTTTGCATTTATTTATGGGTAGATAGATGGATGATGTTTGTACAGTGAACACCAAATCCTGTGGAAAGAGAAGTACCAGATTTGGGGGTGTCACAAACAAGATGGATGAAAATGGAGTAATAACCAGGAATATGGCAAGACTAGTGGCCAAGGGCTACTCTCAGGAAGAAGGCATTGACTATGATGAGACATTTGCACCTGTTGCCAGACTAGATGCCATCAGAATAATCCTTCTCTTTGCTGCTCACATGAAATTCAAGGTCTTTCAGATGGATGTCAAAAGTGCATTCCTGAATGATGAACTTCAGGAAGAAGTCTACGTAGAGGAACCTCTAGGTTTCATCAATCCATCTCATTCTAATTATGTTTATATATTAGACAAAACCTTATATGGTCTTAAACAAGCACCTAGAGCATGGTATGAAACACTAACTAACTTTCTTATTGAAAATGGGTTCACTAGAGGTAGAGTAGATACCACATTATTCCTTAGAAAGCATAATGACAAAGTCTTATTGGTTCAAATATATGTTGATGATATTATTTTTGGTTCTACTTATGAAAAGCTATGTAAAAGATTCTCCAAGCTTATGTAGAGCATGTTTGAAATGAGCATGATGGGTGAGCTGAACTTCTTCCTTGGACGGCAAGTAAAGCAGACTGATGAAGGAATATTCATAAACCAAGTCAAGTACATTAAAGATTTACTTAAGAAGTACGGCATGGAATCAGCCTCTCCCATGAAAACCCCAATTGATCCTGAAACCAAGCATGACAAAGATGAAAAAGGTAAAAGTATTGATATAACTCAATATAGAGTTATGATAGGCTCTCTTTTATATCTAACTGCCAGTAGACCAGATATAATGTTTGCAACATTTATTTGTGCTAGATTTCAGGCTAACCCTAAAGAATCACATTTAACTGCTGTAAAGAGGATTTTTAGGTATCTCAAGGGTAAACCTCACTTGGGGCTTTGGTATCCCAAGGAATCCTCATTTGAGGTAACAGGATAAACATATGTTGATTTTGCAGGCTGTAAAATAGATAGAAAAAGTACCAGTGGCACCTATCAATTGCTAGGAAATAGACTTGTGTCCTGGTTTAGCAAGAAACAAAACTCAGTATCTACTTCAACTGCAGAAGCTGAATACATTGCTACTAGCAGCTGATGTGCTCAGATCCGATGGATGAAAAATGAGCTAGCGGATTATGGGTTTGAATTCAAATCCATACCTATTCAATGTGATAACACAATTGCCATAGCAATAACTCATAATCCTATCATGCACTCTAGAACTAAGCATATAGAAATAAGGTATCACTTCATTAGGGATCATGTGCAAAATGGAACTATATCTTTATAATACATCCCTACTGAAAATAAAATTGTTGATGTCTTAACAAAGCCTCTAGATGAATCTAGGTCTAACAAGTTAATAAGTGAGCTAGGAATGCTTAATTAACAACCATGAAATATATGTTCTAGTGTGTGCTAACCATACAGATATAAAGTCTATGGTTGAAATCGTAGACATGATCAAGGGAAGTCCACGATCGCAGAGCTTTATAAAAGTCAACGATCGAAGTATAGACTCAACGATGGCAGAAGCCCCATCAACAAGACAAGGGAACATCATATGATGATAAAGTTTAAAACAAAGCAATCCCTCTGATAAGCGCCTTAGGAAAAAACCTAACCCTTAATTCACTCTATGAGGTTGGCCCTTCCTGAGTTACCTTAGAAGAATGCTAAATCAAAAACTCATCACATGGATCCAAACAGACTCAACGATCGTAGTTCAGACATAAAGACTATTGAGCATACTCGACAATCATAGTTCAGACACGACGATTGCTGAGTAGAACACAACGATTGTAGTCCAGACTTAACGAATGCAAAGCAATTTCAACAATCACAAAGGCCACCTCAACGATCGTAGTCCTCGCTTAAGACACATCAGCTCAGAAGGAGTTAAGGGCAAATCAGTACAATCCTCCTTAGTCAAATTCGTAGAGCCAAGCAGAATTTGACACCTGCCCTACCAAACAAAAATGGAGAAAGGGAAATTACAAGTACAATTTTAAAACACCTTTTTTAAATAAGAAGTTCAAAAAGCTTATCTCTATATTCTCTATCTACAAAACTAAAACCCTAACCCTTACGAAAGTTTAGACAGCAATACTACTTGCAAAGAAATCAATGACAGCCTTCAACGTCGTCTCTGGTTACAGACTATGCTTCGATGAGTTCAAAATTGCTAAACCAAAATTTCACAAGACGTTGTCATTGATAAAGGCAGGTCTCAAAGACGCTCTGGGTACGAGCACCTGGATCTACCCAAAGTTAATAAAGGAGTTTTACATAAATGGGGTATTTGAAATTGAAGTCCTCACGACTAGAGTTAAGGACATTGAAATTAAGCTAAAGGCTGAGAACATCAACCTAGCACTAGGCTTAAAATTCGAAGCTTTCTGGTTTTTAGATGGCATCGATTTCCAAGTAGGACTTAAGAAGATGCATCACAAAAAACTCCCCACTATTAGAGGATACAAGAAGAAGGAGTTTCCTTAAAGGTATGAATTTTTGGCCTATATTGTAGGGAAGTGTATATGCTGCAAAAGCTCCGGCCATGATTCTGTAAATGAGGTACAGCTAAAACTCATGACTGCCATAAGCTATGGAATATAACTTAACTATGGAGCTCTACTGCTTGAATGGATAGGAAAATGGATCCTTAGCTCGAAGAAGACAAAGGGTTCTCAAAAGATGATCTACATGCGATTTATAAGCATCATCCTACAGTCTGCTCTAGGTGATAAAGTTGGGGACAATGAAGGAGAGTCCATCAACCCAAACAGACGGATGACCCATCAACTGTTTGAAAATTGGAAAAGGAATCCAGTAGAAAATGTTCGTATGATGTTTGAGTCCAGTGGTAGAACTAGTGATCTAAAGGAATCATGGATTCCAGGAAACATGTCAGTCGTCAAAGAGACTGAAGAAGAAGAGGAAGAGATTAACAAGGGAGAACCCACTGCCCTTATCAAGAAAAGCAAGGGCAAGAGAAATCTAAGGACTAGGATGGCAAAAGAACCTCAAGGATCTACCACTGATATACCTATAGAGTCCTCTGATATTGAGACTCTGAGAATCCTAAGGAGAAAAGAATAGCTGGCTAAGGAAAATGAAGACCGAGCCACCATATCACAGCTGCTGAAGAAGAAAAAAATCAGTCACAGGTCCAAGAGGCCATCTGTCTCTTCGATCGTCGAGTCTCTACCGATCGTAGAGACCAGACTGAACACCTCAAGCAACGAAGTTATTGCACCAGATGGTCTGACTGATCAACAGGACATAGTTGAAGCTAAAGAAAGTCTTTAGGCTATGGCTCAGCCTAGAAAACCAAGACAAAAATTTGTTAAGAAGCATGTCCTTGTCAATGAAGGAGTGGTCAAGGAGGAAGACAAGAGGATGGCTGCTAAAAAGGAATTATCCAAAGAAAGCCAAAAGGACATAGCTCAAGCTGAGGGGGAGATACCAGATGTTCTCACCTTAGATAATACTCAAGCTGAGGGTGAAATACCTGAAGTTCTCATGATAGAAAATGCTCCATCTGAGGGGGAGTTATTAGTCCTACAGATGGATGATCATGTTGATGGGGAACCTTATGATATCCCCATTACAGAAGAAGCTGCTCTTGCAGAAAATGAGGGAGAGCCTGAGCAAGAAAGTTAAAAGGAAATCATTGACATAGTGGAATCCTCAAAAGGAGATGGAGAATAAGAGGAAGAAAAAGATGATGATGAACTTGGTTGCATTCTCTACCGTCCGGTTCGATAACAACATTGGAGGATTTAGCTCAAAAATTCCTCGCAAAATTCTTTCCACCGGCAAAAACTGCGAAGATGAAGAACGAGATTACGTTGTTTGAACAGCAACATGGGGAATCATTATATGAGGCTTCGGAGAGATACAAAGAACTGCTCAGAAAATGCCCGCATCATGGATTACCCCAATGGCTACAAATGAACACCTTTTACAATGGACTACATGGGAATCTGAGGACAAGTATTGATGCAGTGTCGGGCAGAGCATTCATGGCTAAGAGTTACGAGGAAGCATATGAGTTGATTGAAACCATGTCGGCTAATAACTACCAGTGGCCCACAGCAAGAATGACACAGGCAAAGGCAGCTGAGGTATTAGAAGTAGATAGAATGACAGCGATGCAAGCATAGATAGCTGCACTTTCAAAGATGTTGGAGTCGGTGAAAGCAACACAAGCACAAGAAACACAACAAGTACAAGCAAATGGCAATAATATGCGAGTTGTGCGTGGGAGAGCACCCAACGGAGCAATGTACGATTAATCCAGCAGCTGTACAGTTCATCTGCAATTACAACAGAATTCCGCAAAATACTTATCAGAATACATACAATCAAGGTAATAGAAATCATCCGAATTTCTCATGGTCTCATGGAGCAACAACCAGCAAAATCAAGCTTCACGACAATCATATCCACCAGGGTTTCAGAACCAGCAACAACCAACCTATTACCAAGAAAGGAAATCAGATCTAGAGGAGTTGGTTTCAAAATACATTACTAGCAATGAAGCGGCCATGAAAAATCAAGCAACGACAATCAAGAATTTGGAGAATCAGATAGGACAAATTGCATAAGCATTGAATAATAGACCACAAGGGACATTACCAAGTGACACCGAGAGAAATCTGAAGGGTAATCATGAACAGTGTCAAGTAGTCACATTGCGGAGTGGGAAACAGCTTGAGGGAACTAACGCAGAAAATTCAGTGACTCCGGATGAAAAAGTTGATGATAGCAGAAAAATTGAAGTAAGCAAGGGTGAGGATAAACAGAGTGAGGAAACAAGTATGAACAATATGCCAATTGTTTATCCACCACCACCATTTCAACAAAGGGTCCAAAAACAGAAATTAGACAAACAATTTGAAATTTTTTGGAAGTTTTTAAGAAACTTCAAATCAATATACCATTTGCAGAGGCCCTAGAGCAAATGTCGAGCTACGCAAAATTTATGAAAGGGATTCTGTCAAGGAAGAAGAAATTGGAAGATTTCGAGACAGTTTCACTAACCGAGGAGTGTAGTACGGTATTACAGCAAAAATTACCACCAAAACTCAAGGATCCGGGGAGCTTTACTATCCCATGCACGATTGGGAATATGCATTTCAACAAGTGTTTATGTGATTTGGGGGCGAGTTTAAACCTTATGCCATTGTCAATATATTTAAAATTGTGTTTGCCTGCACCAAGGCCTACGAACATTACATTAGAGATGGCAGAGGTCAGTCACATATCCGAGAGGCATAGTAGAGGACATTCTAGTGAAAGTGGATAAATTTATATTCCCCATGGACTTTATCATTCTAGATATTGAGGAGGACAAGAACATCCCAATTATCCTAGGGAGACCATTTTTGGCCACGGGCAAGACACTCATAGACGTACAAAAGGGAGAACTCACTATGAGGGTCCAAGATGAAGAAGTAAAATTCAATGTGTTTAAGGCCATGAAATTTCTCGCGGATGAGGAAGAATGCTTTCGAATAGATTTAATTGAGCAAATCATCTGTGAAGATATGAGCAAGGGATTAGCTCACGATCCATTAGAAACAATGTTATTGGGGGATGAAGAGGTCGATGATCCAGAAGTGGTGGAGTACTTACAAATACTAGACTCATTGCCACAAGTTTTGAGATTGGATGGACAATTGCTGATATCAAAGGAATCAGTCCATCCTTTTGTATGCACAAAATTTTGATGGAGGACGACGCAAAACCGGTCGTGGAACAACAAAGACGGCTCAACCCCATCATGAAAGAGGTAGTGAATAAGGAAATTCTGAAGTGGTTAGACGCATGTATCATCTACCCAATTTCAGATAGCAAATGGGTTAGTCCAGTGCAATGTGTGCCGAAAAAGGAAGGTATGACTGTGGTTCAAAATGAAAACAATGAGCTGATTCCAACAAGAACAGTAACCGGGTGGAGGGTTTGCATGGATTACAGAAAATTGAACAAGGCAACCCGAAAAGATCACTTCCCTCTACCTTTTATCGATCAAATGTTAGACAGACTGGCGGGACATGCGTACTATTGCTTATTGGATGGATACTCGGGCTACAATCAAATCGTTATCACTCCTGAGGATCAAGAGAAGACTACATTTACGTGCCCATATGGTACGTTCACATTCAGGAGGATGTCATTCTGATTGTGTAATGCACCTGCTACTTTTCAGCGGAGTATGATGGCCATCTTCTCAGATACGGTGGAAAAGAATGTGGAAGTCTTCATGGAAGATTTCTCTGTCTATGGAGATAATTTTGATGCGTGTTTGGAAAATTTGGTAACGGTCTTACAAAGATGCACCGATACAAATTTGGTCCTTAATTGGAAAAAATGCCATTTTATGGTGGAAGAAGGTATAATATTGGGACACAAAGTTTCGGTGCAAGGATTGATGGTCGATAAAGCAAAGCTGGAAACAATTGAGAAGTTGCCTCCGCCAAGTTCAGTCAAAGGAATTAGAAGCTTTCTAGGACATGCTAGGTTCTATAGGAGATTCATAAAGGATTTTTCTAAAATGGCAAAACCCTTGTGCAGTCTTCTAGAGAAAGATTCGGTATTCAACTTTGATGAGGAGTGTAAGTTGGCCTTTGAGTTGTTGAAGAAAAAGCTGACTACAGCTCCCGTAATAGTCGCTCCGGATTGGAATATGTCGTTTGAACTAATGTGTGATGCAAGTGATTATGTAGTTGGGGATGTTTTGGGTCAGCGCCGAGACAAGATATTTCATGCGATATACTATGCAAGTAAAACACTTACAGAGACTCAATTGAACTACACAACTACAGAAAAAGAATTACTTGCAGTAGTGTATGCATTTGATAAATTCTGGGACTATTTGATCGGAACAAAGGTTATAGTCTGCACGGATCATGTAGCTATTCGATATTTGATAGCGAAAAAGGATGCTAAGCCACGCCTTATTCGATGGATTCTCCTACTTCAAGAGTTTGATCTAAAAATAAAAGATAGAAACGGGACGGAGAATCAGGTAGCCGATCACTTATCTAGGCAGGAAAATCACGGGAAATTGAAAGATGACAAATGTGAAATCAATGAATCATTCCCGGATGAACAACTGTTTGGACTAAATGCAGAATTTCCTTGGTATGCGGATTATGCAAATTATCTTGTGAGCAACGTACTTCCACCTGATCTCACAAGACAACATAAAAAGAAGTTTCTTCATGATGTGAAATGGTACATATGGGATGATCCTTACTTGTTCAAACAGTGCGCCGACAAAATGATTAGAAGGTGTGTGCCGTACAGTGAAGTGAAGAACATCTTGCATGAGTGTCACTCATCTGCATATGGCTGACATTATGGAAGTGAGAGGAAAGCTGAGAAGGTGTTGCAATCTGGGTTTTATTGGCCTACACTATTCAAGGATGCCCACCATTTTGTTAAAACATGTGATAGATGTCAAAGAGTGGGCAATATTTCAAAACAGAATGAGATGCCTTTACAAACGATTCTTGAAGTTAAAATTTTTGATGTATGGGGCATTGATTTCATGGGGCCATTCCCGTCGTCTCTGAACAATCAGTACATTCTACTTGCAGTGGACTATGTTTCAAAATGGGTTGAAGTTACAGCTTTACCAATAAATGATGCCAAGGTGGTCCTCAAATTCCTACAAAAGAATATTTTGACAAGGTTTGGCATGCCAAGGGCAATTATCAGTGACGAAGGTAGTCACTTTTGCAACAAGTCATTCACAACTCTCTTGGCAAAGTATGGGGTCAACCATAAGGTAGCTACAACATATCATCCCTAAACAAATGGACAAGATGAGGTCTCAAACAGGGAAGTCAAGAGAATCTTGGAAAAAGTGGTGAATCCGACTCGAAAGGATTGGTCGCTCAGGTTGGATGACGCATTATGGGCATACCGCACTCCGTATAAAACACCGATCGGGATGTCATCATATCAACTACTGTACGGAAAGGCTTGTCACTTACCGGTCGAATTACAACATAAAGCTTACTAGGCGATTCAGAAACTCAATTTCGATCAAACATCTGTGGGTGAAAAGAGACTACTTCAGCTAAATGAACTTGACGAATTCCGTGTTCAAGCCTACGAGAACTCCAAGTTATACAAAGAAAAGGTGAAAAGATGGCACAACCAGAAAATTATGCAAAGAACGTTCGATCCAGGGCAATCAATCCTTTTGTTCAACTCATGGTTGAGATTGTTCCCAGGCAAGCTTAAGTCAAGATGGTCAGGACCATTTACAATAAAAAGGGTGTTCCCACATGGTGCCGTTGAAATCTACAGTCGGAATCCTTTAGAAACTTTCAACGTTAATGGTCACAGATTAAAGCACTATTGGGGTTGCGAGGCTAACACAGACGTCATAACTATCACACTTGTAGACGCTCCATAAACAGGGAGTAGTCAGGCTAAACGACTTAAAATCAAGCGCTTATTAGGAGGCAACCCAATTTTATTTTTACGTTTATTTTTATTTTCTTCAGTTGTCTATTCTTAGTATTTTTTATCCATGCTAGTGAAATGGTAGTAAAAAAAATATTGGTCTAGAATATAGTCATGTAGGATTTAAAGTATACTTGATTTTTAAATAATCTTATCCCCTATGCTTGAAGTTGCTCCATTTCTATTGATAGGTAACCTATGACTTATAATATAGAAGTCACTGAAAAAGGCTAGTGCGGAGCGCAGTGTAGCGAAGCGGAGCTCGTGCCAAAGGCGCGAGCGTAGCGGAGCGAGCGAAGCGACGCACTAGCCCATCAGGGTTGACCCAAAGGTTGCGCATGGAGGGGGTGCGGGGGGCGAAGTCCCCCGCGGTACGGTACAGGTTATTTATGTATGCGTGTGTGTTATCCTATATTCTAATGATGGGTATGTTTTCACGTGTTTAGGTATGCAAAGAAGAAGCTATGTGATGCACATGAAGTAAGTCAGCAGAAACCATGTATCAGCAGCTGGGAGCCTTAACAGTCCATTATGCAGCCAGGGTTGGACCATCACAGTACAAACTGCCCAGCTGGGGCTGGACCCCTTTCTGCCTTAACAGTCCACTAGCAAGCCTAGGCTGGCCCCTTACAGAACAAAACATCCAGCCGGGGCTGGACCCCTTTTTGCCTTAGCAGAATACCCCCAAGCCGGGGCTGGCCCATCACCGTTCAACACATCCAGCCGGGGATGGGTGTCCGAATTTCATAGAGCAGTTCGGTAGTTGATCATGTATTGTCTCCCACTTCCATTCTACTTCAACTTCTTACAAACCAACTCCTACACAACATACACCCACAACCTTCACATAACTTCCCATCTCCTCACAACAATTAAACACAACCCTACTCCTCCCACCTAGTCACCCACTACCCACTTCCAAAAACTTCTCTTTATAATTCCACCATTTACCACACAATCTAACAACCTAAATTCACTCCAATTGGAAGTTCAAGGATAGAATTTGTGCAAATCTCTACAACCAAATTCGACATATATCAAAAATATAAGTTGGTTTTCCAATTCTTCATCTTCTATCACCATAGTTCAAGCCAAATAACCAAGTTTGTGGGAATTTCAAGTCTCGCACACCAAGTGTTCGATAAATTGCTTAAGTAAAGTTTGGGGGGAAAACTCTTTAATTCCAAATCAATGGGACCAAAACCGACATCAAAAAGGCAACGAGGAGAGAGTTCGGGGACCACAAAACCAACACGAACCTTTGATCGGCAAAAATTCACAAGTGTCGCCGCCGCCGACCGTTACGACTATATGGTAACAAAATCACTCACACCTGAGCGGGGGTTGGCACCTGAACCTGTGGATGGCGAAATGATGCAATAAATTTATCAAAAAGGCTGGAATAAATTAACAGCAGAGCCCGAACCCGCAGTTGTAAGTGTAGTCAAAGAATTCTACGCTAATATCGAGGATAAGGCCCCCTATAATGCTTTTGTACGGGGTAGGTTAGTACCCTTCAGTGCCGACGCAATTAACATGTACTATCATTTATGAGCACCGAGACATTTCCAGTACCGACACTTACAAGATAATGATCCAGATTATGAGGCTATTATGCAGGAGATGACAAAGCCGGGTACCTCATGGAAAAAATCAAATAATGGTGCCAATGGCTTTCGCAGTAAGGATCTCAGTCGGTATGGGAAAATATGGTACGTCTTCCTGTGCGCTAAATTACTTCCATCTACACACACGTCTGACGTGTCTAAGGATAAGGCAGTGCTATTATATGCTATTGTACAAGATTTCATCATAGACATAGGGGCTGTAATTAACTTTTCAATCCGAAGATGCCTTCGAGGACCATTCTCTGGCGGGTAGCAACACCCATCACTTATTTGTGGATTGTGTATACAGGCGGGAGTGCGTTGGTCAGATGATGAGATAACACAGATGCCGTTGAAGAAACTTGACTCAAAAATGATTGCAAGATATGCAGTGTGGCCTGGAGGAGAGTCGCACCCGAGAGGAGTAGGATTTGAATTTCCCTCAGTCTCGGAGGATGAGGCTGACGCTGAGGACACCTCGGATGACGATGAGTTTCAGGGGAATGAGGAGTTGGAAGAGACATCACAACAGCCTGGAGTAATATCTAGCCCTCAATTCATCAACCTTCAACGACAAGTGGATGAGCACACCAAGGAGACACGCAGAGAAATGCGGAGACTAGCAGCAAGGCAGGACCACATGTTTGAGGCCATGAATGTATCTTTCGCCTCATTGAACACTACGCTCCAGAGCTTCAATCCTAATGCCCAATTCCTTTACCAGCAACCAGCACCAATGCCAAGGTTTCCACCCAGCTGATTCCGATGAAGAACAATAACCACCATTAACCCTGACTTAAGCGATTACAGGGAAGTCCTCTCTTATTTATTGCTTTATCTATACAATGAGGACATTGTAATTTTCAAGTTTGGGGGATTTAGTCGCATGTTACATGTTGCATATTTTATCTCATTAGCTAGGTTTGCACATGTTAGTTCATGGTTTATGTTTAGGATTGTTAAGTGTTGCATTCCAATACTCATGTAGTTGCATAGTAGCTTAGGAATGTAAATAGTTTTTATTTATCATTGCAATCATTTTTTTTTAACATATATTTCAAAAAAATACAAAAAAAAATACAAAAATAATAGTTAGTTAATACGTTCATCTTGCATAAGTCCAGCTGTTTGATATTTCAGTTTATTTTGGCCAATGATGAGATTGGAATTGAGTAGACAAGAATAATGCTGATTATTAAAGCTTTTGATGTGATTTCTTGTTATGAATTGGATCTTGTGCTTGTTTGACACTGGTATAAAAAGGGTAGCACGTTAATAACACCTATGTTGACTGATTAGTTCAAATTGATACAATAGGAGTTTCAAGAGGATAATGCTAGTGTAAATGAGAAAATGATAAGGATAGGCAGTAAAGACGAAGAATTGAGCAAGAACTAAGTTTGGGGGTATAAATGTGGGGTACATAAGCTTTATAAAAAAAAGAAAAAAAATGAATATATATCGTGACTAGTCTTGTTTCGAGGCCTTTGTTACTTGAACAACTACGCTCGTAGGGGTGTCTTAACACCTAGCGCCCTAAGGTCTTTTATGGTTTGGGAGTCGTTGGTTGAAAGATCGCTATGGGGTAGCACTGTTAGCCTAATGGAATAAGGCATTGCACAGTCATCTAAAAAAATGGGAAAAGGGCAAAAAGCCCCCGTGATGGAAAATATATATATAAAGTATAAGTACCCTATGTGAACCCTTGAAAGTTGTAATTGTTTAGTTTTAGTTGGAACTCGTCTACTTTTGAATTTTTGAGTTTGCCCTGTATATTTCTTTCTAAGAGATTGGTTATGTATTGAATTTGAATTTGTATCAATTAGCATGGATGTTGATCACACACACACTATACCAGTGATAACGATTTAAGATTTGAGGATTGATAATGAATTATTGAATGGTTTTTATATGAAGTGTTGTAGTGTTTGCTTGATTTCTCTGAGGCCGGAAAAATAATTTTGATTCTATGATACTGTTGGATTTGTAGGCATATAGATTACTTGCATCCATTCCATTGCGTTGTGTTGCATCTGTGCTTTGTTTTTGATTGAGGACAAGCAAAGGTTTAAGTTTGGGGGTATTTGATAAGTCAGTTTTATACCTACTTATCCGGCTTCTATTACTTGAATTATTTGCTTAATCTCGTGTTTCTTAGTTACTTTTCATGCATTTTGTTTCCATTTTGTAGATTATATGCTTGGAAGCGGAGTGAGCGACTATTGGTATAAAATTTGCAAGGAAAAGCAATTCCGGATAAATTTCGGGTTTTCATGTTCATTTTATGTGCATTTCTTGTTTGTGGCGTGGAACTTGGATTATGTTAAGGAACTCTTTATTGGTGCCCCAGAATGTCTTACATCGTTTTAATCGGAAGTTCGGACGCGAGAGTATGGCTTTCTAGCAACAAAGACAAAGTTAAGAGTTGTTTCGGTTGTCGTTACACAGTAGCATCTGCTTCCGATGCAGTTTTGATAGTCATACATTTGTTATTTCTGAAAGCTCAAAGAATAAAAGTTGTATATCTTGTCGATAGCATCGATTTGATAGGTCGCGGGCCTCGTAATTCCTCCCGGTTTGAAAGTTATGGCAGGTTTAGCATAGGAGGTTCTAGCAGAAAAATTAATTGATAGCTTGGTACCCAGCCGGGGCTGGGCCTTTTTATGCTTTATTATCCAGCCGGGGCTGGGGGTCTGGGAGCTGTAGCAGAATGGTACCCAGCCGGGGCTGGCTTGTGCAAAGGGAAACATCCAGCTGGGGCTGGGTACTCGAAAATTGAAGACTCCTAATTGGTTTTAAGTGCTACAAGTGTGGAGTTTTAGTGATGGTGATAACTTGGGACTTGTATATGCATGGAAATTTAATTAGAATACATGTTGTAGTATATAAATTGACATCAAACATTGAGAAAGGGGGACACACAAGGCAAATTACGAAGATTAATCTCAGTTTTTCTAGCAAGCATTGGAGGAGTATTTCAAGGCGATTTTCGAGACAATTGTGATTCTAGGCTACGTGAGGGGTGTTTTTCAATATTCTTCATCTTAGTTTATTATTTGTAATTTAAAAGATGATTTCCATGATTTATTCAGTGCTTATTTCGTTTATTATGAACTAAATCACTTTTTAGGCTTATGATGGATCGTTGAGTGAATCTATGGTTTTGTAAACTTTGATTTCCAATTTAATTAGCTATCTTCCAGTTTATCTATATTGATTTGTGCTTGAATCTATGAATTGCCTGATCAACAATTCTTTATGGAGTTGGATGGAATTGAGAGAGGATATTCAAATCTAGACCTAGTTGATATAGCATGTGTTCAGGATTTTGTTAATAGCTTAAACTTGATGTATGTTAAGGTAAAGATATGCTTGACATCGCATGTAATCGGATAGAGAATTTATTCTTCAGCCTTCTTCAATTGTAATTCACATAGAGATATAGTGAATTAGTTGCTTAAGGTGTTTAACGGATTTCTATCTTAATTGTGGATTGACGTTAATACGATATTAGTGCATCGAGGGGTGGTTAATACTACGTTCGTGTTCTTGATTAATAAACTGGAATAGTGAGTTGAATTGGAATAAAAGTGTTAAAATCAGAGTGAAGCTTAGGGTGAAATCATAAGTCTAATTATCCATTAATTGTTTGAAATTCCAGATTTTGATATTTGTGATTGGTTTGTGATAGTTTAATTACTTTTTAATTTAGAATAGTTATTTTTAATCATTGAATTTGATTTGTTTAATAAAATTAGGATTAATAGGAAATTGATAATTGTGAAGTTAAGATTTTTGCTAATAAGTCTCTGTGGGAACGATACTTTATTCATCACTTTATTACTTGTTGACCACGTATATTTGCGTGTTGTTCGTATATAGATTTTACCCAACAAGCACAAGAGCAACGAGCGACACGGAGTAGAAAGTTTGATTTAAGCGGTTTAATTGGAGACTGAAGGGGCTTTGACAGAGTTTCTTCTATCCATTTATCTTCTCTATGATTGTAATCCATAAATGTTGTCTTTATTGCTACTTGTATTTGGTTTATTAAATATAAACTGATTATTGGCTCTAAGGTTATAATGGATCCCCTTGTTATTTGAATTGACTTTCTGTATCTCTTTGGTTGGCACCATATGATTTAGTTTAATATATTTGTGCTTTATGATTCTTACTAAGACATTAGTGATGATTTTGGTAATCTGCATGATATCGACAGAAGAATTGTAGATTTACACCTAAATATATTGACACGTGATTGTGGGTTTCGACTGCATAAGTTGTATGTAGAATAGACATATCTATGTGCGCCATGTGAGACCTTACTAAGAACTTATGCTTAAATCCTTGTTATGATTGATTCGCATAGACATATGTAGGATTGCATATAGCTTGGACGTTCTTCTCTGTTCTATTCCTTTTCAGGTGGATCTGTAGAGGTTATGTTTATGCATTCCTCGACAAAGGTACATAGGCACCTATGTGTTCTCAGTCGACGAATCGTCATGACCTTTAAGGCCAAAGAGAGAAGGGTAGCTAGTTTGATGAAATATAACATGCCAGGTGTTCGACAGAATGCCTGTGTGGGGGTGAAGTTGTGACCTTAGCTTGTATTTCCTTAGATTATCATTCATTATCCAATTACTTGTTTTATAAATTAGTTAACTAGATTAATCACACTTCCATTTACTGTTGTTTGAATAAGACTTTAACGATACATAGTCGGTATTTGTAAATATTAGTTATAGTTCCTCGTGGGTATGACACACTCCTTATCACTGTATTACTTATTAGACTGCGTATACTTGCGCGTGTTTAGTGATCAGTTTTCCGACCAAGAAGTTTTTTGCGTCGTTGTCGGGGAACTATTATTCTAATATTGTCAAATATTGATTTCAATCAATTTAGTCTTACTTTGAACTTGTATATATTGTTTTTTTTATTTGTTTGATCTTCTTTTCTTTTTTGTTTTTAAGTTTACAGATTATGGACGATCAATGTTATCAATGGCCTTATGAGGGGACAACACAACCAAGCTCGGAAGAAGGACTCAAGAGATTACAACTTTAAATTGCCAATGCCTTGAGTTTTTCTGACAATCTTGAGAGTCAGACCACTCAGAATGCCTAATATCATAATCAAGCTGACTTTGAACCGATCTCCTATCATCCAAACTGCCAGGGTTATCCAAAATCATGGGGCTACAGTCAAGAGCCATATCATGATCAGAATCATATCTCTCAGTTTGACTATCAGTTTCCGCCGGATTATGAGTTGACGTCTCAACCCAATGAGAGCTTCTATGATCCCTACACGCAAGTATACGTGGTCAACAAGTAATAAAGTGATAAGTTGAGTATCGTTCCCACAGAGAATTATTTAATAAATATCACCAAGTACTAACCCATGACTAATTTAATCTTACTTAAACAAATGATTTAATAATTTAAATTAAAATAATTAAATAAATTATTACTAACTATCCCTAGAATGAAACAAGATATTGAAGACTTGAGATTACAATTTCACTTATTGTTACATTTAAATCAACACACTTCCTGTTAAGCCAAATTATTTATACTGGATTGTTAATCAAGAACACGAAAGTAAAATATGGCCATCTCTCAATGCACCATACTTATATCAAATCAAATCCACAGATGATAGAATCAATTTGAACACCCTAATTAACTAACCCACTATATCTCTATGTGAATTACAATTATAAAGGGTTTAAGTACAAGTTCTTATTAGACTACATATGGCGTAAAGGCATATCTCTATCCTAAACACAAATCATGAATTCCATCTATGCAGAAATCACAAACACATGCTATCATGATCAGATCTAAATCTATACTTCATCTCTCGAGTTCATATAGATTATCACGATAATTGTTAGCTAGGCAATTAAGCAATTAAGTCCAAATCATAATAGACAATCCAAATATAGCTAATAAGACTAACAAAGAAGCATATCAAAGTAAACTACACAAATAAGATCCATAGTAATGTCAAAATAGAGTTTAATTCATAAATAAACTAGAATCCATCATCCACAATTAATTAAGCATTAAAAAGATACAAATAAATAAGAAAAGAAATTAGAATTGAGATAAACAAATCTGCATTCTCTTGCTTCCAATCTGATTCTCCAATGATAATCAATAGCTTCAATCTTCAATTCGATTCTAATCTAGGGTTCCTAATCTAAGAAAGAAAGTAAAGAAATTCCATTTTAAAAATCTAGCCCAAGAGGTATGATATGGAGTCTTAGAATTAGCCTCCCAATCCAAGTTAAAATCATGTAATTATAGTTCTAATAGGTATCCTAGCAAGTTAGGCAACTAAGAATCCTATTCTAGCTCAATTTGGACATCAAATAGCCCATTTTGAACTCAAATCCCGCCTCCTAGCGCTGGACAGCGCTGTACCTAAGCCTTTCTGGGCGCAGTCCGCGCTATAAGGGCAGTAGCTGCTGCTGGCCTAGCCCAGTCCGCGCTGGCCTGGCGCGGTTAGCGCCAATCTGTTTTCTGCTGCGATGTCCTTTGGTAAAATAGGCATAACTTTTGATCCGCTTCGTGTTACGAGGCCTGCCACCTATCAAATCGAATATAATGACGAGATCTACAACTTTTATTCTTTGATCATTGACAGATTCGGAGTGGATCAAGGTGTAAATCGGGCTTGAAGTAGATGATATGTAAATGGCAAACATGACAACTCTTAGCTTTGATCTTTGTTGATAAAAAGGCCATAACTCTCACATTCGAACTCCGATTGAGACGATTTAAGATGTTCTGGAAATATAAGAAGTAGAGCTAGCATAAAATCCAAGTTCCAAGCCAAGAACATGCATCTAACGTGGTGTTAAAAGCCCTTCAATATTCCCTTATTGCACTTGCTTGCGTATTTTAGTCCAAAAGATGTCCTGAATTGCTTTCCCTTTCTTCTTCATGACAATGTCATGTCATATTCTACAAAATAACATAAAATGTATGAAAAGTAACTACGAACATGAATATAAGCAACTAATTCAAGTAACAGGATACCAGATAAGTAGGTATAAAACCTACTTATCACTACAGTCAAGAGCCATATCATGATCAGAATCATATCTCTCAGTTTGACTATCTGTTTCCGCCGCATTATGAGTTGACGTCTCAACCCAATGAGAGCTTCTATGAGACCTCAACGCAAGAAGAAGATAACAGACTTGAAGATCTTCTCGCCGACTTTATTGCGAGAAATGAGGTTCGGATGGTAAGCTAAGAAGCCGCTGTTGATCGATTTCGTAATCAATGAATACAGTGCAAGTATACACGATCAACAAGTAATAAAGTGAAAGTAGATTATCGTTCCCACGAGGAATTATTTAATAAAAATCACCAAGTACTAATTCTTAACCAAACTAATTTTATTTAAACAATCTCAAATTGTGATTTTACTAATTAAGAAAACTAAATTAACTAACTAAGATTTGAATGAATGAATTCAAATAAATAAACGTTAAGACTACAATATCCCCAATTATGAACTATAAACCAATTATTCAACTATCTCAATTATTATGCCTACTGAATTGTTAACAAGAATTCTCAAGTGCCAAAAGTCCTTTTTCAAGTGATCAATTGCCTTCTATTTAATCCAGATTAATCTTGTTATATTCCTATACAAAACAATTGAATTAAACTCCTTTCAATCCAAATTCCTTATGTGTTACATGCGGTGAACAGATATTTCGATTCAATTCACAAACCTAATTATTCACAGTGCAAATAACTAAGTCGCATGTTATCATGCCCAGTTCTAACCCTAGAATTCCTCTTTCAAGTCCTTCTAGAGTAACAAGATAATTATTGATCAAATAATTAAGCAATAAGCACAAGACAAGATAAACAATGCACTTAGACATAAAATAATTGAAATAAATCGAATTACTAATTTATAGACATAAAAGGTTCAATTGAAATCTTAATAAAAGAGTTAGTTCATAATTAATGAATTAAAACCAAGAATCCACAACTGAATAGACATTAAAAGATAAAAGTATGATAAGAGAAGATAATAGAATCTGTTGTCAGAAAATCTGATGCTCCCCTCTTGCTCTTGCTCTTGATCTTCAATGTTCTTCAATTTACTTCAATCTCCAATGGCTAATTAAGAACTAGGGTTTATATTCTAATCTAATGGAGTGTTTTATCTAAGCTAAGCTATGTAATCTCCCTTTATTTTATGCCTTACATCATGTATTTATAAGTTACATGTCCAATTTTTAGCTTAGGAACAAACCCAATCCAATTTGGAGTAAAAAAGGTGTCAAAATTCGCCCCAAAATGCGTCCAAGCCTGACCAAACTCTTCCCCAGCGCCCCGGCGCTGGGCAAGGCGCTAGGCAAGGCACTGGGATTCTGTCCCCTAGCACCCCGGCGCTGTAAATAGGCCTGATTTGGGTGCCCCAGCGCTGGCACATGTTCTGACATTTTCTGCTCCGACGTCCTTTGGAAAAATTGTCATAACGTCTTCGTCCGAACTCTGATTTTGATGATTCAAGATGTTCCGGAAATAGGAGACGTAGATCTACAACTTTTATTCTTCAAGTGTTTCAAAATAAGGTTCCGAAAAATACGCAAATTGGCTCTGAAGTGACTGTTGTATAAATGGCAAGCCGAAAATGCGCATCTAGCCACCCCAAACGTCGATCCAAGTAAATTTTGTCCCAATTCCTACAAAAGAATGTAAAACATGCATGAATGGACACAAACACTTAAAAATTATTCTAAAAGACTTGAGAACAACAATAAATTAAGCCCGAATGTATCCAATTTATGTGTATAAAACTCACTCATCAAATACCCCCTAACTTAAACCTTTGCTTCTCCTCAAGCAAAAACACAAAAAGAACTAAAAATAAACAAACTAACTCAACTACATGAATGCATATGCATGATCTACTTTATAATATACCTACAAACTCAGTAATAAATCTGTATGATATATAGCAACATGCCTCAAAGATATCATTGGTACTCAAACAATATATCCAATAAAGTCAAAATCCATAACTCTAACCAATTAGTCAATCCAAACCTGTCATCACCCATGTTGTGTGTGTGTGCTTGTTAACCATTCTAACCAACCACAATTCAAGATAATCACATAACAAACTTCTTATAAGGAAAATTTCAGTTCCAATTCAATTACTTTTGTGAACATGACAACTACAGTTAAAACTAAGCAATTACCAAGTCTAAGAGTAAATACATGATTTATTTATATTTTTATTCAACCACGAGGGCATTTTTGCTCTTTCTAGTGTTTTTTTTCTTCATTTTTTTTATTTTTCTCATGACTGTGCAATGTCTTATTCCCTTAGGCTTTTCAGTGTTACCTTAACGAGCTTTCGACCAACGACTCCCAAGCCATTAAGACCTTAGGGCGCTAGGTGTAAAGACAATCCCCTCGGGCTTACTTACTCAAGTAACAAAGGCCACAAAACTAGACAAGCATGCCACGATGTTTATTCTCTTTTTTTTCTCTTTTTCTGGATTTTTTATTCTTTTTTTTCTTTTCATCATTTCTTTTCCTTTTTTTCTTTAATTTTTTTTCATTTTCATTTTGTATATATATATCCCATAGATTCCCCCAAACTCACGCATTTACGTCATTCCAAACTTTACCGCCAATTCACTAATTTCCTTATATTTTAACCAAGATTTTCCCTCAGAAACAAATTATGCACCCCTTGAACCAAGTTGATTAAAACAGTTAAACTTTAAGTGTTAACCAGTTACATAAGTTTAAGACAGGCTCAGATTATCATCATGATCAAAATTAGAACTCATCCTCAATTATCAACACTTTTTAAATTAACATGCAAAACCAATCTTATCATAGGCCAAGCTAAGACCACACCAACCGATCACACAGATTCATGCAAAAAAAATGCAATTATACTACATGAACACATACTAATGCAACACATATATGAAAATGCCAATAACTACCATGTATTATATGCAACCTAAAAAAACCACAATGCTAACACACAAAAAAATGAACACAAAAAAAATGAACTACTATGCAGATAACTAACTATATGCAATACGACACTAAAATACCCCCAAACTTAAACTAGACATTGTCCTCAATGGATGAAATATAAAAAAAGTAAAGCTGAGGACTTTCCTGAAAATATAGCAATTTTCCTCCTTGTCCACTAAGTTTGGAGAATAGGCTAAACACATGGAACAAATTGGGCACCACACTTGAAATTGACTTGAATAACCTATAAAACCATGATAGAAGCACTTTTATTAAATCCTAAATAAATGCAAATTCAAAACTACTAATATAAAACTTAATAAAAACTAAAAATAAATATTAAACTTGGGTTGCCTCCCAATAAGCGCTTATTTTATAGTCTCAGCCTGACTTCTTCAATTCTCTATCCAATTCCCCTTCGAAAATTGAGGAACCCTCCATCCATCAGTAACAATCTCTCTTTTGGGAGGTTCCCAATTGTAATGGCCATTGCGTTTAAGTCACCTAGCATGATCTTTTTAGATGGGATCCCCATTAAGTATGGCAAACCACTAGGTGTTTCCATCCATTATTTCGATGATCAGATTGGGGCATTGCAAGCTTAATAAACATAATAGAATATTCCTCTATCTTCTCCTTTTAATCCCACCATGACTCTATAACTGTACTAGCTCTTACGTCACCAAGAGCTTTGCCGACGACATGACTGCCGATTGGGCATGGTTTTGTAAAACTGCCCAGATTCTTAAACTTTGGTGGAGAAGGTACATGTGACACTATTAAAATTGGCTCATCTTCGTTGGTACTCAAAGTTAGATCTTTGTCGATCTCCTTTTATTGGTCTCCAAGTCTTTCCTCTCTTTCAACATCTATATCATTTGGCACATCCGATTGCAGATTTGGTTCGGGCTCATCATCAGTCTCGTTATCCATGTCATAGAGCCAAGTATATTGAGGATGGTTGTTCAACGCATGTGCTATCTGCCCCAATTAATTTTCCAAATTCTTGATCGACGCCCCCTGGCTTTGCAAATTCAGCTCTACTTGATTCATTTTCTTATCTTGTTCCTCGTTCCTTTTTTCAGAAGATTTAATAAATTTTTCCAAGGCTTCCTCCCAATTTGAATGTTCTTCCTGTTGTAGTGGAGGTGGACACGAGAAATCCGGTGGGTATGTTGGACTTGGAGCATAAAATTGATCTTGATTGTTACTCCATTAAAAATTCGGGTGATCCCCCCAATCCTGATGATAATTGTTGGGATAGACATGATTATTGGGGTAATCACCACTATACTGTACCGGCTCAAAACTGATGGAGCATTGATGACTCATATGATTTTCAGCACAATAATCACAAGTAATCGCCACAGTTTGACGACGTTGAGCTTCAAAAGCTTCAAACATCCTCGAAAGTGTCTCAATCTGTGTTGACAATGCAGAAAGTTTCTCGAGTCTGTCAATCTCCGCTCCCCTTGGTTGAGTCATGTTCGTGTATGGCCATTGATACACAAGGTCATCCATGGTACCTAAAAAGAGAGAAATATATGAAGAGAATTAAAAATAAAAATAAAAATATTTAAATTAAGACTAATCTGATTGAAATTAATATTGGTAAAAAATTATTAAATTAGTTCCCCAGCAGCGGCGCCTAAAACTTGTTGATCGATTTTGCAGTCAATGAATACGTGCAAGTATACATGGTCAACAAGTAATAAAGTGAAAGTAGAGTATCGATCCCACGATTAATTATTTAATAAAAATCACCAAGCACTAATTCTTAACCAAACTAATTTTATTTAAACAATTTCAAATTGTGATTTTTATAATTAAGAAAACTAAATTAACTAACTAAGATTTGATTGAATGAATTCAAATAAATAAACGTTACGACTACAATATCCCCAATTATGAACTATAAACCAATTATTCAACTACCCAATTATTATGCCTACTGAATTGTTAACAGGAATACTCAAGTGCCAAAAGTCATTTTTAAAGTGATAAATTACCTTCTATTTAATCCAGATTAATCTTGCTATATTCCTATACAAAATAATTGAATTAAACTCCTTTCAATCCCAATTCCTTATGTGTTACATGCGGTGAACAGATATTTCCATTCAATTCACAAACCTAATTATTCACAGTGCGAATAACTAAGTCACATGTTATCATGCCCAGTTCTAACCCTAGAATTCATCTTTCAATTCCTTCTAGAGTAACAAGGTAATTATTAATCAAATAATTAAGCAATAAGCACAAGACAAGATAAACAATGCACTTAGACATAAAATAATTGAAATAAATCGAATTACTAATTTATAGACAAAAAAGGTTCAATTGAAATCTTAATAAAAGAGTTAGTTCATAATTAATGAATTGAAAGCAAGAATCCACAACTGAATAGACATTAAAAAATAAAAGTATGATAAGAGAAGAGAATAGAATCTGTTGTCAGCAAATCTGATGCTCCCCCCTCTTGCTCTTGCTCTTGCTCTTGATCTTCAGTGTTCTTCAATTTACTTGAACTCCAATGGCTAATTAAGAACAAGGGTTTATATTTTAATCTAATGGAGTGTTTTATCTAAGCTAAGTTATGTAATCACCCTTTATTTTATGCCTTACATCATGTAATTATATGTTACAAGTGCAATTTTTAGCTTAGGAACAAACCCAATCCAATTTGGAGTCAAAAAGTTGTCAAAATTTGCCCCAAAACGCGTCTAAGCCTGACCAAACTCTTCCCCAGCGCCCCGGCACTGGGCAAGGTGCTGGGATTCTTCTCCCTAGCACCCCGGCGCTGTAAATAGGCCTGATTTGGGCGCCCCGGCGTGGGCACATGTTCTGACATTTTCAGCTCCCACGTCTTTTGGGAAAATGGCCATAACGTCTTCGTCCGAACTCCAATTTTGATGATTCAAGATGTTTCGGAAAGAAGAGACATAGATCTACAACTTTCATTCTTTAAGTTATTCAAAATAAGGTTCCGAGCAATACTAAAAATTGCTCTGAAGTGACTGTTGTGTAAATGGCAAGCCGAAAACGCGCATCTAGCCACCCCAAACGTCGATCCAAGTAACTTTTGTCCCAATTCCTACAAAACAATGTAAAACATGTATGAATGGACACAAACACTTAAAAACTATTCTAAAAGGCTTGAGAACAACAATAAATTAAGCCCGAATATATCCAATTTATGTGTATAAAACTCACCCATCAGCCGCATTGCACAGCCTTGAGAATCAATTGGGGCAACTCTTCAATGCCATCACAAATCCACTGAAATGCCATCTACCGATTATAATTGATCTCGAAGATGAAACATTTGAGTATGGCGCGGTGGATACGCAAGGAAAATGCAATGAGTCTAGCACAGTTTTTGAGGGAGGCGTCATAGTACAGACTGGTCAACTGGTGGAGTCTGAAGTTAGAAACAATTTGATCAAGAGTGGGTACACTGTCAAGACTGGTCAACAACCCGAACCCACGCTCTCGATTGTGGAAATCTGTGAGGGCCCAATAGCGCACAAAGAACGCTTTCAAATTAATTTACAAGGGGAATTAGTGGATAATTCCAGTGGTGAAAGATTCTTTATACCGAAGGATGAAGAAAGAGAGGATGACCAATCATCCATGTCTGCCAAGAATCCAAAAGAATTGATGAATGGGCGGCATGAAAAGGTCATTTTCGTTTATGAGCTTAATTGAACGGTGTCACTATAGTCAAGCCGGCGACTTTAAAATAAGCGCTTGGTGGGGAGGCACCCCAATCCCGGTATACATTTTATCAGTTTTCCTTTACCCATTTCTAGTTTACTCTGTAGTTAGTTATTTTATCGTTTGTAATAATGCATATTTGCTTCGTAGTGTTTTCTGTTATACCTCTTGGCCAGTGCAGATAATAGGTGCGGATAGCAGATGCAAAATTTTTAGAAATAGGCTTTCGCACCGCGGCGCCACCATTTACACTATATCTCGCGCCTCGGCACCGGCCTCATGCCCCAACTCGAACTTTCGCGCCCCAGCGCTAGTGTTTAAATGCCCACTCTCTCTCCTTTGCGCTGCAGCGCCAACCAACACAGTGTATATTGCGTCGCGGCCCCAAAGTTAGTCTAAACTCTTGTTAACTCGCGCCGCAGCACCGAATAACAAAGGGCTACTCGCACCGCGGTGCCAGTAGTGAGATTTTGGCTCTAAAGCGATGTTTTAACGCCAGAAATCAACCCACTATGCCCATACCTCTCAATAGTTTCAGTCCTCTCTCGTCAGTACAGCACAAAAGAACCCAAGCAGCCGATTCACTCCCAAAAATTGCTAGCAACGATCGAACGAGACTCATCTATAACCACCAAAACAAGCCAAAAAACCTTTATCAATCACCTGTCAGAGAACGAGCCCACACGTTTCTCAAACTAGGGTTCTTCAAGGTAAGTTTTGATGTTAGTCAATTAGAAAGTTTTGTTGAGTTCATTATTTGGATTCATTCTTCTGGTTGTGAATTGGTGTGATTTCCACTGACAGAAATCGGGTTAGAGCACTTGCAAACAAAGGCTGTCCAAATTTAGTTTTTAGAATGCATACAAGGTGTTCGATAGTTTGCCTAAGAGAAGAAGTTGACTAAATTGTGGCCATTTTGGCGTGGAATCACTGGGCTTTCATTGGGGATTATATGTATTAAGTTTGGGGGAGTGTGTGTTTTAATTTTCTGCTGGTATTCATACAAATTGCTAAAATTTCTGAAATGACACCAAAGAGGCAACGACTTAGCGTCGGCGGTTCCTCATCCGCCGGACCACAGGCTTGGGACAACACAAAAATCATGAGCGAAGAGGCATGGAAAATATACAAAACCTCTTTCGCCGCGCGAAACTTAATTCCTGAGCGGGGGTTGAGGCCTGAAAAAAAATATGGCGAGTTGGTAGCCATGATCGCGGGACGCCAATGGACCAATTTCACAAAACCACCTGGGTTTGCCATTATATTTGTGGTTCGGGAGTTTATCGCGAATGCAGTCGCTCAAGTTCGGGGAAAGTTAGTGGCATTTGGAAGTGAGGCCATCAATGCACTATTTTCCACACCCAACTATGCGGGAAAGGATTATATGGAGCCAGGGCTCCGCAGTTACGACGTAGATGATATTATAAGGAGGCTCTGCAAGCCCGGGACTTCATGGAAAAAGAACGACTACACGAGTGAGAAGACCAATTTCTCGTTTTCAGCACTCAGTCGCTATGGGAAGGCGTGGTTCAGCTTCATCTGTGTTAATATGATTCCCACCCGGCACCTGAGGTATATGACCAAAGATAGGGTGATCCTCCTATTTGCTATTGTCACGGGCCTAAACGTGGACGTCGGGGTTTTTATACATGAGTCCATCATTAAGGCGATCAAGAGCACAGTGGCTTCGGGACATCCACATCCATCATTGAACACTCGGCTGTGCAAGTAGGCAGGTATCCAGTGGGGCCAAAAGGAGATAGCCTTGCCTCCCATGGCAATCATTGACCACCAGACGATCTCGCTCTATATTGTATGGGACGGGGTAGAGTCGCATGTCAGAGGCGAAGGCTACGGGCCACCTACAACACCGCCCCCTACTACAGAGCCAGAGCAGGGTCAGACTTCAGGGCGCAGGACCAGCTGGACAGGGGCTACTTACTGATATTATGGCGTCCCTCACACTACTGCACCAAAAATAGGATGTTGAGGCGCAGAGACAGCAGAGGCACATAGTTGTAGTGGCTCAGAGACAGGAGATAGCTATGCACTACCAGGCTGAGCTGGTGAACACCATGCAGAGCATCTACACTGACTATAGTGGTGATAATGTTGAGTTCATGCCATACCAGTTTCTAGAGGTGCCTGTCTTCCCACCCTACACTCCACCATAACCACTCGCCAAGGCTGACGAGGACGAGATCGCTGCTGAGTGAGCCCACTTCAGGGAAGCCCTCTTGTATCGATTGCTTTATGTTTAGCAATGAGGGCATTGCTCACCTCAAGTTTGGGGGTGTATTAGGCTATTATCTATCTATTTCTATACTGCCATGTTAGGATTGCATACTTTAGACTTTATTATGTTTTTATCATCAATATTGTGGTGCAGTCGTTTTGAACTGCGGGATTATGTTTGGATTTCTATTATTATGCCATGAACTTGTTTGTGGTTTTCATTTTATTAATGCTTTGATTATTAGCAGCATGATTGTGGTTTATAGCCATCTTTTTGGGGCTTTTCGTAGATTTGATGCGTGTGTCATGTGAATGACCTTTTTACCCTATTTTCAGCGGCTATTTAGCAAGGGTTATAGTTATCATTAATTTTTGATTGTGGCTGATGACAATCGTCAAGTATTTATGCCTATCTCTTAGAGTCGTGTCAAGCATGTATGAGCTAGAGGGTGTTCAATTGATAAGTTTAGGCTGTTATTGATCTGTCTTCCTTAGCAAGCACCGACCAACTGTGTTAACTCGTTATTTTTTGAATTTAGTTCGCTTGTTTATTCCTTTAAGAGTTTGTTCACATTTATAAACTTTCATTTTTACAAGGTAATAAAAGACTTAGATTTTTATACAGTTTTGGATCTTGGTTTCTGGCATGCTGACATAGATAAAAAAAATGATGAATGAAACGAAAAAAGGAATAGAAAAAAAGAGTTATATCGAAAGTTTTGTGGTGGGTCGAGATGGAGCGTAAAACGCACTCGCCCATAAACGCAGGACCGATATCGAGATGGAGCATAAAATGCACTCTCTTAATAAACCCTAATTAATGTTTAGAAATATTAATGTTTAGAAACCCTAATTAATATTTAGAAAATCCTAAGTTATTGTTAAACCCTAATTTGAAACTCAAATTAGAGTTCAAAATTTATTGGTAATGATGTTAATGTGATTTATGGTTGGTATTATATATATTAACCCTAATTAGGGAGAACCCTAATTTTTAAAACCCTAATCGTGAAATTAGAAAACCTTAATTAAATAATTAAAAATCCTAATTAATAATTAGAAACCCTAATTGTTTTATGGGTAATGCTAATTGCTAATTATTTGGCTATTTGCTAGATTAGTAAGCCTAATGATAATTATTAAATTATAAACCTAATTATCAAGTCTATGTAATTAGGAAATCAAATTAATTAAGAAACCTAAATTTTTGCATTAATTTTAGGAAACTAAATTTTTATATTTTCAAACCCTAAATTAGACATCCTACAAATTCAATGTGTTAAACCTTAGGGTTAAACCCTAAGGGTTTGCCAAGATTACCAAAATGCCTTTAAAATTAAATGCCAAATGTCCTTAATGCCCTTTTTTGCAATTCTTTAATGGGTTGGAGTATAGATCTAATCCTATTAGTGGTTGTTCACCAACCCTAGCCCTAACATGTGGCTTATATTTCCTATATCAATCCTCATATGCCAGCCAAGTCCATTGAATCAAATTATATTAAGATTAAATGGAGATAGAGACTTACTTTACTTTTCATTTTCTCCAAGACCTTCTCTCTCTTCAATTTTCGAAATATAGAGTGAGAGAGAGAGAGAGATATAAAGCTAATATCATATCTTAACCCTACATGATCAGCAACATAGGATCAAATTCAAGAAATAAAGGCATAAAGGTATAAACCCTAGAATTTAAAAATCTTACTATCTGATGTTAGATCTTGTTGTTTGTTGTTTAATGTTGAGTAGAAGATGTTATTTAGTGATCTGGGTTGTTAGATCCTAGATCCATAACATCAAAGTGCTCGAAATTAAAGTTTTAAAAAAATCTAAAAAAAAATTTTAGTGGTCTGACAGCCTAATGTCAGAGGCTGTAGGTCTTTATCTGTTTATGATTTTGTGTGTTTTATATTTTGGACTTGTAGTATGTTATGAGATCTGTGTTCTCCAACTCATAGCAAGGCCAGATCATGCATATATTGACAGATATTGATGGTCAAATGTCGTTGACCGACCATGACCGAGTAGGATTCTGGGTAACCCAAAAAGTATGAACAGCGTCTGACAACATATTTAAGCTCCTTGATCTGTCCGTTGTTTTATTTTTTTTGATGATGTGTTGTATGCAGTTTGTAGCCTATTATATGGGCTCTATATCCATGCCTTTATAACTCTTAAACAACAAATCTGTTGGACGTAGTGAATGGTCAAAGTTGCTCATCTGATCACGATGGCACATTTCTGGAATTTCTAGAAAGTGTATGAACACTGTTTCTGACCTTGTTTGACCATACCGAATTTGGAGAATTAGATGTTGTTAAACTGAGATGTTGTTATGAAAATGTTCTATGCCCTGAGTACTAGCGATTTAAACCTTAATAACACAGGTTTAAGGAACAGAACATGATTATAAGTAAGCCTCAAGGTATGAACTCGACAATCTGGGTTTCTGGCTAACCCAGAAAAACCCAGATTGTGTCTGAAAAGAAGTTTAGGTCATTATATCTTGCATTTGTTTTATGATATGAACATTTTGATGGCTGAATAGTGTAGTATTACACGAGTACAATAATATCTGACCAAGAACATGCCCAGAAACATCATAGTTTACAAACTATTGTTGGACAAACCTCCTAACTCGTTATCTGACATGGGTTTCTGGGTTTAGCCAAGAACAGCTCAAGAACACCTATAGCGACAGTTTCGTCGCTATAGGGTCCTTTAGCTACAGTTTATTAATAAAAGTAATTGTTTTTATTAGTTTTAAATTATTAAAAATACAAAATAAATTATTAAAAATTATTTTTAAATTTTAAAATTAGTTTTTTATTATTTTGAATATATTTCATAAATATTTAATATTGTTGGAATATTAAAAGTATTTAATTTATTTAAATATAATATTAAATAAATTATTTAAAAATGATTTTAATACATGTAAAATCATTTAAAATTATATTATGGTATAAGAAAATAATTTAAGTTATTTTTTACTACTTTTAATATTTTGTGATGAATATCATTAATTAATTAATATTAATGATAATTAAGTTATTTATTTAATATATTAAATAAATTATGAAAAATAGAATTAATAATTTAAAAATTATAGAAAAATGATTTAAAGGTTATAAAAGTATTTTAGGTTATAAATATAACTTTTGATATTTTGTCATGAAAAATATTAATATTTTAATATTAAATGATATTAAAATTATTTAATAATTATATTAAATAAATTAGTTTAAAAATCATTTTAATATTAGAAAAATCATTTTAAATAAAAATAAATAGTTTTAAAATATTTTAAGTTATAAATATAACTTTTAATATTTAAAGGTAAATTTCATTAATTAATTATTATTAATGATATTAAAGTTATTTAATAATTATATTAAATACATTAGTTTAAAAATGATTTTAATATTAGGAAAATCATTTTAAATAAAAATAAAGTGTTTAAAGATATTTTAAGTTATAAAGTATAACTTTCAATATTTAAAGGATAATTTCATTAATAATTTAATATTAATGATATTAATTTAATAATAAATGATATTAAGTTTATTTAATAATTATATCAAATAAATAGTTTTAAAATTGTTTTATTTATTTAAAAATCATTTAATAAGGATATTAATGAATTAAAAATATTTTAAGTTATAATTAATGACTTTTAATATTTTGATAGATAATGTAGTAATACTTTAATATTAATGATAATTATTTAAAATGATTTTAAAAATCATTTAAGTGTAATATTAATACTTTAAAAGTATTTTAAGTTATTATAAATAACTTTAATATTTTGGCAATGGTTTCATTAATAGTTTAATATTAATTAAATATTAATGATAATAGAATTGTTCATTATTTAAATCATTTAATAATGATTCTGATGTTTGAAATTTTGTGATAAATTATAATAAATATTTAAAAGTTATTTCAAGTCATTTAAAAAAAATATGACTAATACTTGTAGATATTGAGATACATGATGGAGTCTTAGACTCGATAATTACCCGATAAAGCCGTCGGTACACCGAGATGTTTCAGAAATTGTTCTGAACTTAGATATTTTGATTATATTAATGTTCGTTTGTGATTCTATGACTGTTGAATATGTGTGACAATGTGATTAGGTTATGTGCTGACTGCAATAAGCAGTGTTATGTGTTATAGTATGTTATTTTAATCGATTAAATGATCTTATTAATGATAGGTTTCGGTATAAAAGATAGAACTAAGTTACGAACTGTAAGAAGCGCATCAGGAAAGTATATTACCTTTGCATTTCCTTTATGCAATGGACATGAGTAAGAAGTTTCAAAATTATATTATTATTGTTATGCTATATTATTAACCCTATTGTGATATATTCTATATCCGATCATTGATTATCAACATGTTAGTATATAGTAATTCATATATATATTATGTTCGTTAATTTCTATATATGGTTATACAAGTGTCCCCACTTGGATAATCATTGTATTTAATCACATGTTGATATATATATATATATATATATATATATATATATATATATATATATATATATATATATATATATATAAAGCCGTCTAAGCTATTTGACCCAGCTAGACACAAATTTAGAAATATCGTTGAATAAGTTAAAACCTTTTTATCCAATCAAATTGTTTTGGTTCGAATTCCAGTCTAAGTATGAACATCCTGATCACGGGAAAACTTTTATGCACCCAAGGCGGACAGAGTGAACGATCCTATCATTCTTGTAATGTAGTATTGATCAATACAGGTTCCATGGGATGTACACCCTCGTGCCCGTAAGCTATGACGATTTGCAGATGAAGTTCTGCCAAACCTTATCGAAAATTAAAACAATGTTCATAGTATGTCGACTACCCTATATATATAGTCTATATGTAGTTTCAAAAATTTTCGATAGAATTGTTATGTTATTAATATCAGTTCAATTTACTTCACAACTATAAATTCGTTGTAGAAGTGATTTACAAAGAAAATATTTATTTCTTTCAACTAATTATATTTTAATTGTTATTACATGATGGGCACCTAAATGCTCATTCTTGTTTTAAATTAAATATTTTCAGCTAAGCATAATCAACTCGAAGGTTCAGACAAGAACAAGTGAAAAGGAAAGCAAACAGAACATGTTTAATGGTATCTTTTGTAATAGTTAGACAATATATAGACAACGATATGTATTATATATCATGTAAAGAATTATAGTAAAGGTTGCGTAATTGGGATTAGACTCCTATAAATGTAAGTTAAGTTGGATTTTTATATTATTGTTATTATTATTAGTATTATTTCGCTCATAAAAATTGTATCGTGAATCACCGAGTTCGGGTTTCAAGTACCCGAGTTTGGGGTCTTTACAAGTTGGTATCAGAACTTAAAAACTTAGGTAGGTTAGACCTTAGGCTATAACCTTGGAATATAGGGAAACATTGAAAATACAATTAACTAATAGGAGTTTAAAAAGGAGATGAATTGAATTAGTTCATCGTCAAACAAAATAAAAGATAACTTGTATAAAGCCATTATTTGTTGTGTGTATATATTAGTTGATAATCAAGATAATTTAGGTGTGTAGATGTTAGATAGAAAAAGATTAGGTTACCCTCAAGTCGTAAAGTATGATCAAACCCATACCCCCAAGCCAATATCAAAGCTAATAGCTGAAACAGAGGCTCACATTGAAAGCTACCTCAAAGAGGGGGTTATTTTGAAAAGTGTAGTACCGAACTCTGAAACAATAGTATACCTGATAGGTAAAGTATAGTTAAAGAATATGTGGTCAATGTCGAGTTATTAAACTCATAATGTATGATAAGTTGGACGAATTAGGTGTAGTTAGGTGTGAATGGATTATTGAGGATAAGGGAATAGACATATTTCTAAGCAGTTAATTCTTAGTGGAGGCATAAGAAATAAGTAGTACTAGTATTACTGGGTTATATATGATTCTATGTCATGTATATGATATCTATGTTTGTATAAGGTAATATTTTTCAAATTTTGTATAAGTTGTGGCAAAGATTCCCGACTTTTGAGTCACAAAGGGATAGCGGATGATTAAAGCAATATGTGATGTGGTATGTCAAACGATATGAGTATGAATTTTTATGGGATTAATGAAATAAGTTGGTATAAATATAGTAGTTAATTATATGAGAACTGGTTAATGCAGAAAACCAAATTTTTAGAATCTAATATTTTGAGTACATGATTATTCAAATAGAAAGTTTTGTGTTATATGTTAAGCGTATACGATAAAGTTTAGAATGTAAGTTAATAAGAATAATTTATAATAATGTCGCCAAGATGAAAATGAAACTAAAGGGCAAAAGAACCTGTCAACAATGCTGGAGGACAGCCAGACCCGATACAGAATTTTGTGAATATGGACGATCAAGCTATACATAACAGAATACCAGTCGCGGGAAAATCATTCAAATAATCGATAGACGAACGTCAAAGTCTTCAAGGCGTACATACTTCCAGGAATTAGAGGATATACTGACCATGTAGCAATGTTTATGATAGATAGGATAACGAAGGGGCAAAAGATAGTTTTGTCACCTATACGATAAAAGGAAAGGAGATAAAGGGAAAGTCTGTATGTTTTAAGTGTGAATCAATGGAGTATAAGGTGAAAGACTGACCAAGAAGGAGAATGGAGGCAAGGAATGTGAATACGGGAAAAGGCAGCAGGACGTTGGCGACAACGGGACCAACATCAACAAATAAACCAACGAAATCAACTGCAAGCGTCTTCAACATGACCGTTTAAGAAACTGTAGCAGCCAGGGATGCAACTCCAGGTATTACTCAAACCAATTTTATTTCTTATATATTATTTTCTTATATATAGTAAATTATTTTATAAATTATTTTGAAGGAGGAATTTGAGTTCTTTTAGAAATTAATTTTCCGTATAAGCAGATAGATAAGCTTTATGATGAATAGTTAAAGATCAGTTCGATCAATTTTGATCGAGATCTACTCGCGATGATTGTGTATGCTATGTACCCTGGTATGTATAGGTTTTAAAACGGTGATTCCGGGGACGGAATCTTTATAAGGGAGGGTGAATGTAACAACCCAATATTTTCTATATAATTAAATAGGAAATTTTGTGTTTAAACTTTTTTTTATTTTAAGGATGAGGATGTGTACAAGATAATGTGTGTATGTAATTACGTAATAAATAAAAATATATTTATTACATAAATGTTTGCAAATAATTTTATTTTAGAATCATTGATTATTATAAAGTATATTCTTATAATAATTAATTAAAGTAAAAATATTTTTATTAATTATTTTTTATGAAATATGATTATATATTTTTAAATAATATATGAATTAATTTTTAGAATTATTATAATAATTATCTATTTTATTATATAAATTTATGCTATATTAATTAAGTTAATTATTTTAACTTAATTGATAATGTTAAGTATGGTAGATAAATCAGATATAAAATCCAAACCCTAATTTTGAATTTTTATTAAGAGATGAGATTAAAAATATGATATTAATTATATTTTGATTTTTCAGTGTTATAAATATGTATTCTAGGTGTGTAAGTTTAAGCTGGGGAGCAGTTTTAGTATAAACCTTCAAAACCCTAATTTTACTGACAAACACTAATTTTGAAGTCAAATTAGACTTTAAAATCTGTTAAGTCAATATGTTATGTGATTCATGATAATTATAATTATTAATAATCAACAGAAAACCTGTAGCGCCCCCAAATCCGGGTATCTTACAACCCGACAGATGGTGCTATACTGTACAAACATTCATACATTCATTCAATTGAAAGTCTCAAAGAATGAACATAACTTATATATATTTAATTCAATATTTACATTTCCCAAGTTCGAAACCCATTACAAAGGTTCTCTTGTCATAATATTTATTACATTACAACAATAGACATATACTATTACATGACAGCTTAATAATCTACCTTAGCTTTTCCTTTATCCTTATTTGATCCTTCAGGACGTTCAGTCTTAGCTGCATTCATATGGTTCAAGCAAGAGTAAGCATGACTAGCTCAGCAAGTATAACAATTTCAATAACAACATGCTTGATACATATGAATCATATATCTTCGATAACTGAACAATAGCTATGAAGTTTTATTGATGATTCAAAATAGCAATTCATCTTTCTTTTCAAAATGTTTCATAATGAATAAATTCAGTAAAACATTCACTCCGGTCAAAGACCGTGAGTATTCATTCTTTCTTTAAAAAGGATAACCCGGACCTAAGTCCGTAAACCCGATATTACTTACGAGCACTTCTAGGTGATCAGCCTATTGTACTCTGTGTTGATCAACACTACATCCATTAAACGTATGTACGTTTAATCATTTGGCAACCTCGCTGCCTGTCGTTTTACCGACAAAACATTCGTTTAACAATTCAGTCTTCTTTTGAAAACTATCAGTAGTTGACAAAAGATACTATCATTTGATAACAGATGAACAGATTATCAATAATCCACTCAATATGTTAAGTCTAGCCAAAGAAACTGGCTTTAACTTCATTATACTTCAATTCATGCGAAAGGATACATGAACATCATAAACTTGTTCAGATTGAACTGAAACAAGAGTTAGAATACTTGCCTTTAGCGTCTGCTACTGTGTATTTTACTTTACGTTCAAGTCTTTCAAGTCTCTACAATACATGATCACATAATGCCTTACATTAGGTCACATATAATCAAGTATGTATCTGAATATATCTTACCCTTCATTTCAATCTAATTATAGATTAGATTTCATTCTTATACGTTTCGACTTTATCGTTCGCTTTACATTCATTCGACTTGGTCATATTAACCATTCTTCATTACTTTTAAGTCTTAACAATGTCCCAACAATGTTACTTTAAGTTGTTTAAGGTAGGTTTAGTTCAATCTCCTACCATCCCCTTCCTTTCCCTTCATTTCTATTCTTTACTGTTCAAGCTCTGTGCCTGGCGCTGCGACGCGGGCATTACTCTTGCAACTCACGCTGCGGCGCGAGTTAGCAGTAGTCGAGTCCTAGATGTCGCGCTGCGGCGCGACTAAAAAGCTTAGGGTTGACGCCGCGGCGCCAACTCTGTGCACCAGAAAATTTTTCTAACTTTTAATTTTTGTGAACTTCCCGGACGCATAACTTCTTCGTTTTAAGTCCGAATTGGCTCGTTCAAAAGCCTACGGTTCACAAATTACATAATCTACTGCGTTCATGCAAGAATTTTATTTATTTGACTTTGTTTGCTAAAAAATTCACCTATTGGTTCATTTTTAACAAAAACGATAAACGTTCGTGAACGTTAAACGCTCATTTCTTCGTTCTAAGTCGGAATTCATCCATTTTCGAGTCCGCAACTCTTAAATGACAAACATGACTTGTCTCCATTGGAAAATAAAATTTCCGAACTCAAACTCAAAATTTGACTTCCTTTCCGGGAAATTTACGAATTCGACGATTATCGTCTAATCGTGCGATTTCTGGCAATTCTTCGTTCTTAGAACTTGTTCAACACTACCAATGAATTAAATTCATAATGTGAACATCTTAACATCCTTATTCCAAATATTTATACTCATGGTTGGATTTTAACTTATCTCATTGTAAGCTTATACTTGATAACTTTCAAACTACTTATGAACTTATTATTCATAACGTATGACAATTAAAGTTCTTAATCATCATCCATACATGATTTCATCATATAACTTTACTTATGTATTCTTGATACATATGTTCTTACAAGTTGATGTATATACATATACTTTCATTAATAAACCTATCACAAGTTCATCATGCATTCACATAAGTTTACAACTTATGCTATCTTAAATGACTTATTACCAACTTATGTGGCTTAAGTTCATTACTTATACATACTTCTTTCTTCTTTTTTTATCATTCATGTTCCTTAATCCAAGCTTTTCTTATCAACCTATCATGTTAGAGATAGAAGATAATTTGAGAAGGAGTCTTACATTTGAAGTCTTTAATAAGTAGCTTCTTCTTCTTCTTGACTTATGGAATAACTTACTTGCAACTTAATTCTCCTAACACTTAAGCACTTTGAGAGAGAGTGATTGGATTAATTTGAATAACTAGCAAATGACTTGCCATGCTTCTCTATTTATAGAACTTGCAAGGCTTGGGGTAGATTAGTCTTTACACAATCCACCTCCTTACTATTCATTAATTGACCAACACCACTCATATCCTTTGCGTGGTCCCTACTTTATTTACTTGGTCATTACTTATCTTGAGCACCACCTTTACTTGGTCATCACTTATCTTGGTTATCACTTATCTTGATAACCACACTTTATCCATATCACTATGGTTTGCTCCATGGATCACACAATCCAATGAACTTTAGCTTGGGCTTAGATTAAATAAACATCGGGCTTTGCTTAACAAACATTCATATGTTTATTAATTCATAAGTTGGGCCTTAACCCTTAATTCACTTGGGCTTTTACAAAATTCTAACCAATCTTTACAAGCCCATTAATATTACATAATACATATACATATAGTTTATGTATTATTCTCGTATTCTAATTCATATAGAATTTATATACGATAATGCATTCTTCTTACAAACTCATATAATACTTTGTATTATACTCGTTTCCATTCCTTGTACAATACTCACGTATCATACCATCATTCCTTAACGCAATAGTTCTTCATTTTCCTTACGTTCTCGATTTAAGTCCGCAAGCGAAATATTACGTTTTCCATAACTAGATTATTATTACATAATTCGTCTTACTTTAATATTCTACCATTACGTATTTCTCAGAAATTTAAAAATAAATCCCGAGCAAATACCGATGAATAGTGTTTTTCGAAAAATTTCTCGGAAAACTTTTATTTTCGTCTTGGAAATTCAAACACCTTAAATCCTTCACATAGCTCAAATACTACGATATTCCAATATCAGTAGGTTACAAAACGACAACCATCTTGATATCCCACATAATATGATTTTATTATTATTTAATCTAATAAAATCATCTTACATTAAAATCCGAATTTTTCAGTCGTTACATTCTTCCCCCCTTATAAAGATTTTGTCCTCAGAATCTCGTTTTTCTTTTCAAATAAATGAGGAAAATTTTTCTTCATCTTTTCTTCTAACTCCCACGTTGCTTCTTTAGCATCATGGTTCTTCCATAACACCTTCACTGATGGTATTACTTTGTTCCTCAGAACTTGTTCCTTTCTATCGATGATTTGAATCGGCGATTCTTCATATGTTAAATCCTTCTCGAGATAAATCGGCTCATACTCGATTACGTGCTTATAGTCTGGCTTATACGGACGTAATACAGATACGTGAAACACGTTATGTATTCTTTCTAGGTCTGGAGGTAATGCTATCTTATAAGCTACCTCTCGCACCCGGTTTAATATTTCAAAAGGTCCTATAAACCTTGGACTTAACTTTCCTTTCTTTCCAAAGCGTATCTTTCATTTCCAGGGAGATACCTTCAGAAACACATACGAACCTACTTCGAACTCTCAATTTAATCGATGTGAGTCCGCATACTTCTTCTGTCTGTCTTGAGCCGTGACGAGACGCATCCGAATTAACCTTACTATATTCGCTATTTGCTGCACCAATTCTGGTCCTAGCATCCGGCGTTCTCCCACCTCATCCCAAAACAATGGTGTTCTGCATCTTCTTCCATACAGAGCTTCATAAGGCGGCATACCTATGCTTGCATGATAACTGTTGTTATAAGCAAATTCTACCAGTGGTAGGTAATCATCCCAACTACCCTTGAAATCCATGACGCAAGACCTCAGCATGTCTTCTAACGTCTGAATTGTTCTCTCGCTCTGCCCATCAGTTTGTGGATGATAAGCCGTGCTTAACTTGAACTGTGTTCCCAGCTGTTCTTGCAAACTTCTCCAGAAGTTCGATGTGAATCGTGGATCACGATCTGACACAATCGATATCGGTACTCCATGTCTGGAAATAACTTCCTTGACATAAAGTTTATCTAACTGGTCTAAGTTATACTTGACCCTAATTTGTAAGAAGTGAGCCGATTTCGTCAATCGGTCGACTATTACCCAAATAGAATCATACCCTTTTTACGTTGTTGGAAGTCCTACCACGAAATCCATCGAGATATGCTCCCATTTCCATTCTGGAATCTCCAATGACTGTAGCAAGCCATTGGGTAGTTGATGTTCGGCCTTAACTTTTTGACAAGTCAAACACCTACTTACATACTCTGTTATTTCCCTTTTCATGTTTGGCCACCAAAAACTCTGTCGAAGGTCTTGATACATCTTAGTGCTACCAGGATGTATCGAGTAACTTGAACTATGAGCTTCTTGTAACACTTGCTCCTTTAATTCCGTCTCATTCGGAATCCAAATTCTTCCTTCAAATCTTAATAATCCTTCATTATCAAGACTATACTTATCATCTCCTTTATCGGATAACCGCTTCTTCATTTGGTTACACTCATCAGTCTTGAGTTGTACCTCCTTGACCCTCTCTACAATGGTAGATTGTCTCTCCGTGGTAAAAAGTATCTGCCCCGATTCACTCGGCATCTTTACTTCTATTTCCATCCTAGCCATCTCTATTATTAACTCATTTTGAGCTGTTATCATAGACAACTTTTCCCGACCCTTCCTACTTAAGGCGTCGGCAACTACATTGGCTTTCCCAGGGTGATACAGGATTTCATAGTCGTAATCCTTTATCAACTCCAGCCATCTCCTCTGTCTCATATTCAACTCCTTCTGAGTGAAGATATACTTTAGACTCTTATGGTCTGTATATATCTCACATTTCTCCCCATAAAGATAATGCCTCCATATCTTTAGGGCAAATACTACCGCGGCCAGTTCCAGATCATGAGTAGGGTAAACTTTCTCATAATCCTTCAACTGCCGTGATGCATACGCAATGACTTTGTCATGCTGCATGAGCACGCAACCAAGCCCTCTATGCGAAGCATCACTATATACTACAAAATTTCCTGTGTCATCTGGCAATGACAAAACAGGTGCTTTACTTAGTCTTTTCTTCAATTCTTGAAAACTGTCTTCACATTTATCCGTCCATACGTATTTCACCGTCTTCCTTGTTAAATTAGTCAACGGGGTAGCTATCTTCGAAAAATCTTGGATAAATCTTCGATAGTGACCCGCTAACCCTAGGAAACTCTGCACCTCAGTCGGCGTTTTCGGTTGTTCCCAGTTTATCACTGCTTCTACCTTTGCTGGATCCACTGAAATCCCTTCCTGATTAATGACATGACCTAAAAACTGAACTTTCTCCAGCCAAAATTCACACTTAGTGAATTTCGCATATAACTTCTCCTTTCTTAGTGTTTCCAACACTAATCTTAAGTGTTCAGCATGATCTTCTGGCGTTTTTGAATAGACTAGAATATCATCAATAAACACAACCACAAACTTGTCCAAATATGATTTGAACACTCTGTTCATCATGTCCATAAATGCAGCTGGTGCATTTGTCAACCCAAATGACATCACCAAAAACTCGTAATGACCATAACGAGTTCTGAATGCCGTCTTTGGTATATCCTCTTTCCTCACCTTCAACTGGTGATACCCCGTCCGCAAATCTATTTTAGAAAAATACTTTGCCCCTTTCAACTGATCAAAGAGATCATCAATCCTGGGCAATGGGTATTTATTCTTTATCGTTAATTTATTCAACTCTCGATAGTCGATACAAAGTCTTAACGATCCATCTTTCTTCTTGACAAACAACACAGGTGCACCCCACGGGGAAACACTTGGTTGAATGTACTTCCTATCCAACAGTTCCTGTAATTGAACCATTAGCGGTTTCATTTCCACCGCCGCCATACGGTACGGTGCCCTTGACACTGGTGCCGCTCCTGGCACAATGTCTATTACAAATTCGATCTCCCTATTCGGTGGTAAACCCGGTAATTCACTTGGAAATACATCCATGAATTCGTTTACTATAGGTATTTGTTCCATGGTTGTTCCCACTCGCTGGGTATCAACAACATGGCACAAGTAACCCACGCATCCCTTTCTTTAAGAGTTTTCTAGTTTGTGTCATCGTAAGACAACACGATCTCCCCGGTGATTTATTACCGTAGAATACTACAGGAGGTTGCTTCAACGTCCTGATGCTCACACGTTTCTTTTGGGAATCTATAATTTCTCCATGGTTAATCAACCAATCCATTCCGAGAATTACATCAAATTCTCCCAACCTTATCGACATTAAATCTACCGATAACTTACATCCACGTATATCTACGCAACAACTCCTATGAATACTATCCACATGAATTATCTCTTCATTTGCTACTTTAATGTTCACAGGTATAGGCAACTTTTCGGGAAATAATTCTAATCGTCTACCAAAATCACATGCTATAAACGAACAAGTAGCACCCGAATCAAATAGCACCCGAATCAAATAGCACATATGCATTAATGTTATTGATTGGGATAATACCTGCAACTACGTCCCCGGATGCCACCGCATCTTTGACTGTCATATTAAAAGTGCGGGCCATTGGTCTACCCGGCTGAGCTGGACCGCTAATAGCTAACTTTCCACTATTAGTGCCCTTATTTCCTTCCATACCCTTCATCGGGCAATTCTTTTCTATGTGGTCAGTTGATCCACATACAAAACATCCGTGATTTTTTTTGGATTTGGACAGTTAGGCGAAATGTGCCCGTCCTGTCCACAATTATAACATACGGCCTTTCCTTTGAGACACAATCCCAAGTGAGTCTTCCCGCAGGTTTTACAGGCCTCCATCCTCCTTTTTGAATCGCCTTGTTTCACTCCGGTATTCCCAGAGTTAAAACCCTTTCTTTTCTGACCGTCGCCACTACCACTGGCTCCTTCGGTCTTAATTCTCCCATCAACTCTTCCTTTATTTTTCTTATCTTTGTGGTACTGGCTTAAAGCCTCATTCCCACCTTCGGCTATTATTGCCTTCTCTAATATGGTTCCAAAGGAAGTACTTTGGAACACAGAGATTCGGCTATAGAGCCAGGGTTTTAAGCCCTGCTCAAATCTTCTAGCCTTTCTCACTTCAGTGTCCACTTGATGTGGAGCAAATCGTGCCAGTTCATTAAACTTGGCGGCATAATGGGGAACTGTCATATCCCCTTGTTTCAATTCCAGAAACCTCATTTCCATTCTCCCTTGCATACTCGTGGGAAAATAATTCTCGATGAAAATCCCCTTAAACCTCTCCCACGTTAGGTTTCCTATATCGGCCCTAGCCTGGTTTGCCTCCCACCAGAAGTTGGCCTCTCCTTTCATCAAATAGGTTGCAAAGGCAACCTTTTGACCCTCCTCCACATTTGTAATTACAAATGCTTTCTCAATTTCTTTCACCCAAGTTTGGGCTTCTATAGGGTTCGTAGTTCCCTTGAACTCCGGCAGACCTACACTTTTAAAGTCCTTAAAAGTAGTAGCTCGTACTACTCCAGGAATTACAGGTACATTAGCCCCCGCTCTATTAAATGCAGCCGTTAAAAGATTAACGAACTCTTGCATTGGATTAACCGGACCACCTTCCGGTTGGTTAACATTAGTTTCTTGATTTCGTTGTCCCCTTCTTGGCGGCATTTCGCTGTTAAGAAAAAAACACATCATTATTATATATTTTTTTTCTTGTGAGTTAGTTATTATTTGTGATAAAATAATAACTCATACTCATTACTCAATATATTCCATAAAAGAGGCTTATATTGATTAATAACTTGTAGTATAACACTACATTGTTTACATCATTCAGCCTTAGCTGATTACATTACTCAGTCTTAACTGATTACATTACCATCCCGCAATTACTTTCCAAAAATTGGGATTTACAAAAGACTACTCTTGTTTATACAAAAGAGGGTTTTACGTCACTACTAGATACATAATATTTACATATCTTCGCTACTCTAGCTATTGCTAGATTACATCTGCCGTAAGGCATTCTCAAAATCTTTGCTGGCCAGACCAGCAATAACATCCCGACTGATGGTATGTCGTGTTTGTCCCGCCTCTACCGGATACCCAGCCACTTGCTGCTGGAAATCCACATGAGAACTCCTATGTATATAGGACATCCTCTCCAATCTCCTCTGTTTAGTCTTTATCTCTTGCTTGAGCTCAAAGACTTCACATTTCGGCTCTCGGACCTTGTCCTTAGCTAAAACACGATCACCGTGTTCCTCCTCCCACATTCCCTCCATGCTAAGCTTGTCCTCACGGACAGCTTGGAGTTCCGCTTTCAACTCCTTTACCTCCTGGCAATAATGGACATTCCTATCCAATACCGCCATAAACAATGCTTTCATCGAATCCCCCGTAGACATCTCCTCTGCGGGTGGAACTTGGTCAAAGGACATTACGTCCACCTCCTCCTCTAGCATGCCATCGAAAATAGACATATAGTCTAAATTGTCCGAGAGTCCAGACTCTATTACTACCACTTCTGGCTCTATCGCTACGGGATTTGGTAGTATCTCTACCCGATTAACCGAATCCTCGCTTACTACATGTATATTTCTATACATATCATTTTCTCCTGACATCTACAATAAAACAATACAGTTTGATTAGTACACGTCAGTAATATAAATAAAAACACATAACATACTATAATGCATTTGTATAAGGTTATCTTTCTTCTTTTACTTCTTTATTAAGGTTATGACTTAAGGTTCTAATTCCCTTTAAGTTTTATAACCTAGGCTTTGATACCAACTTGTAGCGCCCCCAAATCCGGGTATTTTACAACCCGATAGATGATGCTATACTGTACAAACATTCATACATTCATTCAATTGAAAGTCTCAAATAATGAACATAACTTATATATATTTAATTCAATATTTACATTTCTCAAGTTCGAAACCCATTACAAAGGTTCTCTTGTCATAATATTTATTACATTACAACAATAGACCTATACTATTACATGACAGCTTAATAATCTGCCTTAGCTTTTCCTTTATCCTTATTTGATCCTTCAGGACGTTCAGTCTTAGCTGCATTCATATGGTTCAAGCAAGAGTGAGCATGACTAGCTCAGCAAGTATAACAATTTCAATAACAACATGCTTGATACATATGAATCATATATCTTCGATAACTGAACAATAGCTATGAAGTACTATTGATGATTCAAAATAGCAATTCATCTTTCTTTTCAAAATGTTTCACAATGAATAAATTCAGTAAAACATTCACTCCGGTCAAAGACCTTGAGTATTCATTCTTTCTTTGAAAAGGACAACCCGGACCTAAGTCCGTAAACCCGATATTACTTACGAGCACTTCTAGGTGATCAGCCTATTGTACTCTGTGTTGATCAACACTACATCCATTAAACATATGTACGTTTAATCATTTGGCAACCTTGCGCGCCTGTCGTTTTACCGACAAAACATTCGTTTAACAATTCAGTCTTCTTTTGAAAACTATCAGTAGTTGACAAAAGATACTATCATTTGATAACAGATGAACAGATTATCAATAATCCACTCAATATGTTAAGTCTAGCCAAAGAAACTGGCTTTAACTTCATTATACTTCAATTCATGCGAAAGGATACATGAACATCATAAACTTGTTCAGATTGAACTGAAACAAGAGTTAGAATACTTGCCTTTAGCGTCTGCTACTGTGTATTTTACTTTACGTTCAAGTCTTTCAAGTCTCTACAATACATGATCACATAATGCCTTACATTAGGTCACATATAATCAAGTATGTATCTGAATATATCTTACCCTTCATTTCAATCTAATTATAGATTAGATTTCATTCTTATACGTTTCGACTTTATCGTTCGCTTTACATTCATTCGACTTGGTCATATTAACCATTCTTCATTACTTTTAAGTCTTAACAATGTCCCAACAATGTTACTTTAAGTTGTTTAAGGTAGGTTTAGTTCAATCTCCTACCATCCCCTTCCTTTCCCTTCATTTCTATTCTTTACTGTTCAAGCTCTGTGCCTGGCGCTGCAACGCGGGCATTACTCTTGCAACTCACGCTGCGGCGCGAGTTAGCAGTAGCCGAGTCCTAGATGTCGCGCTGCGGCGCGACTAAAAAGCTTAGGGTTGGCGCCGCGGCGCCAACTCTGTGCACCAGAAAAAATTTTAACTTTTAATTTTTGTGAACTTCCCGGACGCATAACTTCTTCGTTTTAAGTCCGAATTGGCTTGTTCAAAAGCCTACGGTTCACAAATTACGTAATCTACGCGTTCGTGCAAGAATTTTATTTATTTGACTTCGTTTGCTAAAAAATTCACCTATTGGTTCATTTTTAACAAAAACGATAAACGTTCGTGAACGTTAAACGCTCGTTTCTTCGTTCTAAGTCGGAATTCATCCATTTTCGAGTCCGCAAATCTTAAATGACAAACATGACTTGTCTCCATTGGAAAATAAAATTTCCGAACTCAAACTCAAAATTTGACTTCCATTCCGGGAAATTTACGAATTCGACAATTATCGTCTAATCGTGCGATTTCCGGCAATTCTTCGTTCTTAGAACTTGTTCAACACTACCAATGAATTAAATTCATAATGTGAACATCTTAACATCATTATTCCAAATATTTATACTCATGGTTGGATTTTAACTTATCTCATTGTAAGCTTATACTTGATAACTTTCAAACTACTTATGAACTTATTATTCATAACTTATGACAATTAAAGTTCTTAATCATCATCCATACATGATTTCATCATATAACTTTACTTATGTATTCTTGATACATATGTTCTTACAAGTTGATGTATATACATATACTTTCATTAATAAACCTATCACAAGTTCATCATGCATTCACATAAGTTTACAACTTATGCTATCTTAAATGACTTATTACCAACTTATATGGCTTAAGTTCATTACTTATACATACTTCTTTCTTCTTTTTTTATCATTCATGTTCCTTAATCCAAGCTTTTCTTATGAACCTATCATGTTAGAGATAGAAGATAATTGGAGAAGGAGTCTTACATTTGAAGTCTTTAGTAAGTAGCTTCTTCTTCTTCTTGACTTATGGAATAACTTACTTGCAACTTAATTCTCCTAACACTTAAGCACTATGAGAGAGAGTGATTGGATTAATTTGAATAACTAGCAAATGACTTGCCATGCTTCTCTATTTATAGAACTTGCAAGGCTTGGGGTAGATTAGTCTTTACACAATCCACCTCCTTACTATTCATTAATTGACCAACACCACTCATATCCTTTGCTTGGTCCCTACTTTATTTACTTGGTCATTACTTATCTTGAGCACCACCTTTACTTGGTCATCACTTATCTTGGTTATCACTTATCTTGATAACCACACTTTATCCATATCACTATGGTTTGCTCCATGGATCACACAATCCAATGAACTTTAGCTTGGGCTTAGATTAAATAAACATTGGGCTTTGCTTAACAATCATTCATATGTTTATTAATTCATAAGTTGGGCCTTAACCCTTAATTCACTTGGGCTTGTACAAAATCCTAACCAATCTTTACAAGTCCATTAATATTACCTAATACATATACATATAGTTTATGTATTATTCTCGTATTCTAATTCATATAGAATTTATGTACGATAATGCATTCTTCTTACAAACTCATATAATACTTTGTATTATACTCGTTTCCATTCCTTGTACAATACTCACGTATCATACCATCATTCCTTAACGCAATAGTTCTTCATTTTCCTTACGTTCTCGATTTAAGTCCGCAAGCGAAATATTACGTTTTCCATAACTAGATTATTATTACATAATTCGTCTTACTTTAATATTCTACCATTACGTATTTCTCGGAAATTCAAAAATAAATCCCGAGCAAATACTGATGAATAGTGTTTTTCGGAAAATTTCTCGGAAAACTTTTATTTTCGTCTTGGAAATTCAAGCACCTTAAATCCTTCACATAGCTCAAATACTACGATATTCCAATATCAATAGGATACAAAACGACAACCATCTTGATATCCCATATAATATGATTTTATTATTATTTAATCTAATAAAATCATCTTACATTAAAATTCGAATTTCTCGGTCGTTACAAAACCCTAATTGTAAATTAAAACCCTAATTTCTTAAATTAGAAACCTTAAATAATAATTAGCTAATTGTTAAATGGAAACCCTAATTTAAAACTCATTTTGAGTTCAACACTGTTATAACTGTGTTATATGGTGCATGCATGCTATGTATTATATAATTTTATATTGATTAGGTAAACCCTAATTAATGTTTAGAAATATTAATTTTTAGAAACCCTAATTAATATTTAGAAAATCCTAAGTTATTGTTAAACCCTAATTTGAAACCCAAATTAGAGTTCAAAATTTATTGGTAATGATGTTAATGTGATTTATGATTGGTGTTATAGATATTAACCCTAATTAGGGAGAACCCTAATTTTTAAAACCCTAATCATGAAATTAGAAAACCTTAATTAAATAATTAAAAATCCTAATTAATAATTAGAAACCCTAATTATTTTATGGGTAATGCTAATTGCTAATTATTTGCGCTAATTGCTAGATTTGTAAGCTTAATGATAATTATTAAAATATAAACCTAATTATCAAGTCTATGTAATTGGGAAATCAAATTAATTAAGAAACCTAAATTTTTGCATTTTTAGGAAACTAAATTGTTATATTTTCAAACCCTTAAATTAGATATCCTATAAATTCAATGTGTTAAACCTTAGGGTTAAACCTTAAGGGTGCAACCCTAAGGGTTTGCCAAGATTACCAAAATGCCTTTAAAATTAAATGTCAAATGACCTTAATGCCCTTTTTGCAATTCTTTAATGGGTTGGAGTATAGATCTAATCCTATTAGTGGTTATTCACCAACTCTAGCCCTAGCATGTGGCTTATATTTCCTATATCAGTCATCATATGCCAGCCAAGTCCATTGAATCAAATTATATTAAGATTAAATGGAGAGAGAGACTTACTTTACTTTTCATTTTCTCCAAGACCTTCTCTCTCTTCAATTTTCGAAATTTAGAGCGAGAGAGAGATAGAGATACAAAGCTAATATCATATCTTAACCCTCCATGATCAAATTCAAGAAATAAAGGCATAAAGGTATAAACCCTAGAATTTAAAAATCTTATGATCTGATGTTAGATCTTGTTGTTTGTTGTTTAATGTTGAGTAGAAGATGTTATTTAGTGATCTGGGTTGTTAGATCCTAGATCTATAACATCAAAGTGCTCGAAATTAAAGTTTTAAAAAAGTCTAGAAATTTTTTTTAGTGGTCTAACATCCTAATGTCAGAGGCTGTAGGTCTTTATCTGTTTATGATTTTGTGTGTTTTATGTTTTGGACTTGTAGTATGTTATGAGATCTGTGTTCTCCAACTCATAGCAAGGCCAGATCATGCATATAATGACAGATATTGATGGTCAAAGGTCATTGACCGACCATGACCGAGTAGGATTCTGGGTAACCCAAAAAGTATGAACAACGTCTGACAACATATTTAAGCTCCTTGATCTGTCCGTTGTTTTATTTTTTTGATGATGTGTTGTATGCAGTTTGTAGCCTGTTATATGGGCTCTATTTCCATGCCTTTATAACTCTTAAACAACAAATCTGTTGGACGTAGTGAATGGTCAAAGTTGCTCATCTGATCACGATGGCACATTTCTGGAATTTCCAGAAAGTGTATGAACACTATTTCTGACCTTGATTGACCATACCGAATTTGGAGAATTAGATGTTGTTAAACTGAGATGTTGTTATGAAAATGTTCTATGCCGTGAGTATTAGCGATTTAGACCTTAATAACACAGATTTAAGGAACAGAACATGATTATAATTAATCCTCAAGGTATGAACTCGACAATCTGGGTTTCTGGCTAACCTAGAAAAACCCAGATTGTGTCTGACAAGAAGTTTAGGTCATTATATCTTGCATTTGTTTTATGTTATGAATATTTTGATGGCTGAATAGTGTAGTATTACACGAGTACAATAATATCTGATCAAAACATGCCCAGAAACATCATAGTTTACAAACTATTATTGGTCAAACCTCCTAACTCGTTATCTGACATGGGTTTCTAGGTTTGGCTAAGAACAACTTAAGAACACCTATAGCGATAGTTTCGTCGCTATAGGGACCTTTAGCGATAATTTATTAATAAAATAATTATTTTTATTAAATAAATAGAAATTTTAGTTTTAAATTATTAAAAATTATTTTAAAATCTGAAAATTAGTTTTTTATTATTTTGAATATATTTCATAAATGTTTAATATTTTTAGAATATTAAAAGTATTTAATTTTTTAATTATAATATTAAATAAATTATTTAAAAATGATTTTAATACATGAAAAATCATTTAAAATTATATTATGGTATAAGAAAATAATTTAAGTTATTTTTGATAACTTTTAGTATTTTGTGATGAATTTTATTAATTAACTAATATTAATGATAATTAAGTTATTTATTAAATATATTAAAAAATTATGAAAATAGAATTTGTGACGCCCCCAAAATTAGTTATATATCACCCATTCTTAGTAGCCAGATATATATTACAAAATTCAGATACAACTTCATTTATACAACTATTGAGCCGTCGTATAGAATATGACCACAGTTAACTGAGAGTTTTAATACAAATGTATGCAACTCTCATGGTGCCTCGACCACAACCTTCTCTAGTGATTCCACTTGGATAAGTTACAAAACTCATAGACCTAACTCTAGAACTTGACCACACTCAAAAATTCAAAATATAATAGGAGATATGGTCAATTGAATTTCATGTTCCATTTTCACCAAAATCGGATTTTTCAACCATTTGTGATTTCTAAGAAACTTTCATGTTTTCACATAATAACCAACATAACTCATCATAACACTTACTAATACCACATATACCCATGATTCTCATTAGTCCAATGCTTTTATTATGACTTTCATCATAATCCATATAAACAGATCATTTCCACAATTTAACAAGGAATGAAATACAAAGGATCGTTCACCATGCATGTGGTAATCCACATAGACAGGTTATTCCCAATAGAATAATAAATACGAAACCAGGTCCGGTGTAAAACGTACAGATAAGATATTCCAGCAGAATAGTAAAGACGGAACCAGGTCCGGCGTAAAATGCACAGACAGGATATTCCAACTGAATAATAAATAATGGAACCAGGTCATGCGTAAAGCACAGACAGGATGTTCCAACAGAATGATAAATAATAGAACCAGGTCCGGCGTAAACACACAGACAGGATGTTTCAGCAGAATAATAAAGAATGGAATAACAGAAGTTCTCTTCATGGATAAGAAAGAAATAATACTCCCTACCTTAGAAGAAACTGGATATAGAAGTAGTGAAGTAGCAGAATACTTTTCTTCTTTCTCTTTATAATTTCTCTCTATAATAATTGCTCTAAAGCTTTTGTGAATTGGTGAGAAATGAAGGAAGAATGAGCTTCTATTTATAGGAAAATATAGTTTCAATAATTGCACGTTTTGGGGCTCAAAAAATTACATTACAATACCTCCAACTTTTCTTCATTTTTAATTTAGTCCTGCAAGTATTATCAAACTTGCACCACCTCCTCTAATAATAATAATTTGAATCAATAGTACAATCATGTGAAAAAATAGTATAATCATGTGAAAAATTTAATTACAGTATAGTACCTTCAACTATACCTCCATTTTTAAATTAATCATGAAAGTATTATCAATCTTGCACCAACTCCCCTAATAGTACAAGAATGTGATTCAATAGTACACACATGTGAACAAATAGTTATATAAGCATGTGAATTAGTAGCAATTAATTGCTCATTTATTCGATAAATTACCTGATTTATCAATATAACCCCCAGACATCAATTATCATCGGAATAGATGTCGATTTCCACTAACACTAATAATCTCAATACAATGGAACTATCAAAATTCATTTTTAATCAACACAACTTATTCATCATTAATATTATAACTCACAACATTTAACAACCAGTTCGTTCCCAGGAAAGAGGGGGCTTTTCGATAAGGATTTCTCCTTATTGGAGCGCAATTAGGTGACCAAACCTCTCCTTGACAAAACTTCTAGACATTGTCAATATTGTAAATAATAATATGAATAACTTTGTCGTCTCAATTATTGATTTAATAATAATAAATATTATGCAGATGATACTGTGACAATAATTGAATCAATAATATGAGAGATATGATACAATAATTACTGTAGGAATAATTGAATATAACTGAGTGACTTTTCACGTAAGCATCAATAATCAATACCGTGTGCTACTATGCAACCACGCGTATTACTGTACTTTTAACACCGAGTGTTTCAACAGTTAACGGTAAAACTTCCGTCGTTATTTTCATAAAGTATTTTTGTCGTTTTCACTATAGGAGGTCCACCAATGATTGTGCCGTTGTACGAATAATCCCTGTTAAAATGAATATTCCCCGACCAATCGAACATTCCCCGGCACAACGAATAACAATTTGCTTACTTTGCAAAAAATTTTAAATATCACCCTTAACTTTAACCTTTTATCAATTTAACCATTTACGAAATAAAATAATAATTATAAAAAAATTGAATACTTTTATTTCATAAAATTTGGGATCTCACAGAATTAATGTTTTAAAAATTATAAAAAATGATTTAAAGGTTATAAAAGTATTTTAAGTTATAAATATAACTTTTGATATTTTGTCATTAAAAATATTAATATTTTAATTTTAAATGATATTAAAATTATTTAATAATTATATTAAATAAATTAGTTTAAAAATAATTTTAATATTAGAAAAATCATTTGAAATAAAAATAAATAGTTTTAAAATATTTTAAGTTATAAAATATAACTTTTAATATTTAAAGGTAAATTTCAATAATTTATTGTTATTAATGATATTAAAGTTATTTAATAATTATATTAAATACATTAGTTTAAAAATGATTTTAATATTAGGAAAATTATTTTAAATGAAAATTAAGTGTTTAAAGATATTTTTAGTTATAAAATATAACTTTTAATATTTAAAGGATAATTTCATTAATAATTTAATATTAATGATATTAATTTAATAATAAATGATATTAAGTTTATTTAATAATTATATTAAATAAATAGTTTTAAAATGGTTTTACTTATTTAAAAATCATTTAATAAGGATATTAATGAATTAAAAATATTTGAAGTTATAATTAATGACTTTTAATATTTTGATAGATAATGTAGTAATACTTTAATATTAATGATAATTATTTAAAATGATTTTAAAAATCATTTAAGTGTAATATTAATACTTTAAAAGTATTTTGAGTTATTATAAATAACTTTAATATTTTGGCAATGGTTTCATTAATAGTTTAATATTAATTAAATATTAATGATAATAGAATTGTTTATTATTTAAATCATTTAATAATGATTCTGATGTTTGAAGTTTTGTGATAAATTATAATAAATGTTTAAAAGTTATTACAAGTCATTTAAAAATAATATGACTGATACTTGTAGATATTGAGATACAGGATAGAGTCTTAGACTCGATAATTACCCGATAAAGCCGTCGGTACACCGAGATGTTTCAGAAATTGATCTGGACTTAGATATTTTGATTATATTAATGTTCGTTTGTGATTCTATGACTGTTGAATATGTGTGACAATGTGATTAGGTTATCTGCTGACTGCAATAAGTAGTGATATGTGTTATTGTATGTTATTCTAATCGATCAAATGATCTTATTAATGATAGGTTTCGGTATAAAAGATAGAACTAAGTTACGAACTGTAAGCAGTACATCAGGCAAGTATCTTACCTTTGCATTTTCTTTATGCAATGGACATGAGTAAGAAGTTTCAGAATTATATGATTATTATGCTATATTATTAACCCTATTGTGATATATTTTATATCTAATCATTAATTATCAACATGTTAGTATATAGTAATACATATATATATATATATATATATATATATATATATATATATATATTATGTTCGTTAATTTCTATATATAGTTATACAAGTGTCCCTACTTGGATAATCATTGTATTTAATCACATGTTGATATATATATATATACTAGTAATTGCCCGTGCCTGAAGGCACGGCGTAACGAAAAATTAGATTAAAATTCAAAAAATACTTTATTACTTAAAAACTTTTTGCAACATAAAATTAGACATAATAATTATCATAATTTACCACACTACCACAATAATTAATTTTCCTTTAAAAATAGATATCCAGAAAAAATTAAAGTTGTCTACAAAACTTATAATTATCAATAAAAATTATCATAATTCACCACACCACCACAATAATTATTATTATTGTTATTATTATTGTAATTGTTGTTGTTGTTGTATTTATTATTATTATTATTATTATTATTATTATAGTTTTAATTATAATTATTAATATTAATATTAATTTTATTATAATTATTATTACTTTATTACTATTATTATTATTATTACTATTATAATAATATTATTATTATATTATAATTATTATTATTTTGAATTAAAATTAGAATGAATTTGAACCGTACTTGTGCTTTCCCGCTCAAATCAATTAGAATGAATCAGGATCTTTATTATTATTATTATTATTATTATTATTATTATTATTATTTCTATTACTATTATAATAATAATAATAATAATTATTACTATTATTAGTACTGTTATAATTATTATTAGTACTACTATTATTATTATTATTATATTTATTTTTAGTACTATTATTATTTGTTTTTTTATGTGTGTGAAGAAGAGATGAGAGAGAAAGATTTTGTGTGTGAACATGAGAGAGAGTATGGTGTATGAGTGAATTTGATTTTGGCGGAAAGAAATATGAGCCATTAGATTAAGTTGAAAAAATTAAGTTAGAATGAATCTGAACCGTTCTTGTGCTTTGTCAAATGAAAGATTCAAAATGAGTTATGTTTTATTATATAGATTATTTTTAGTACTATTATTATTTGTTTGTGTGTGTGTGTGAAGAAGAGAGGAGAGAGAAAGATTTTGTGTGTGAACATGAGAGAGAGTATGGTGTATGAGTGAATTTGATTTGGGCGGGAAGAAATATGAGCCATTAGATTAAGTTGGAAAAATTAAGTTAGGATGAATCTGAACCCTTCTTGTGCTTTGTCAAATGAAAGATTCAAAATGGGTTCTGTTTTATTATATAGATATATATATATATATATATATATATATATATATATATATATATATATATATATATAAAGCCGTCTAAGCTATTTGACCCAGCTAGACATAAATTCAGAAATATCGTTGAATAAGTTAAAACCTTTTTATCCAATCAAATTGTTTTGGTTCGGATTCTAGTCTAAGTATAAACATCCCGATCACGGGAAAACTTTTATGCGCCCAAAGCGGACAGAGTAAACGATCCTATCGTTCTTGTAATGTAGTATTGATCAATACAGGGTCCATGTGATATACACCCTCGTGCCCGTAAGCTATGACGGTTTGCAGATGAAATTCTGCTAAACCTTATCGAAAATTAAAATAATATTCATAGTATGTTGACTACCCTATATATATAGTCTATACGCAGTTTCAAAATTTTGAGACAGAATTGTTATGTTATTATTATCGGTTCAGTTTACTTCACAACTATAAATTCGTTGTAGAAGTGATGTTCCAAAAAAATATTGTAGAAGTGATGATCAACTCGAAGGTTCAGACAAGAACAAGTGAAAAGGAAAGCAAACATAAAATGTTTAATGGTATCTTTTGTAATAGTTAGACAATATATAGACAATGATATGTATTATATATCATGTAAAGAATTATAGTAAAGGTTGCGTAATTGAGATTAGACTCTGATAAATGTAAGTTAAGTTAGATTTTTATATTATTGTTATTATTATTAGTATTATTCCGCTCATAAAAATGGTATCGTGAAGCATCGAGTTTGGGTTTCAAGTACCCGAGTTTGGGGTCTTTATAAGTTGGTATCAGATCTTAAGGGTTAAAAACCTTAGGTGGGTTAGACCTTAGGCTATAAACTTGGAACAGAGGGAACGTTGAAAATACAATTAACTCATATAGAGTTTAAAAAGGAGATGAATTGAATTAGCTCATCATCAAACAAAATAAAAGATAACTTGTATATTTACTGTGTGTATATATTTATAGATAATCAGGATAATTTAGGTGTGTAGATGTCAAATACAAAAAGATTAGGATACCCTCAGGTTGTAAAGTAGGATCAAACCCATACCCCCTAGCCAATATCAAAGCTAATAGCTGAAACAGAGGCTCAAATTGAAAGCTACCTCAAAGAGGGGGTTATTTTGAAAAGTGTAGTACCGAACTCTGAAACGATAGTATACCTGATAGGTAAAGTATAGTTAAAGAATATGTGGTCAATGTCGAGTTCTTAAACTTGTATATTTGTGGTGAGTTCTTAAACTCATAATGTATGATAAGTTGGACGAATCAGGTGTAGTTAGGTGTGAATTGATTATGGAGGATAAGGGAATAGACAGATTTCTAAGCAATTAATTCTTAGTGGAGGCGTAAGAAATAAGTAGTACTAGTATTACAGGGTTATGTATGATTCTATGTTATGTATATGATATGTATGTTTGTATAAGGTAATATTTTTCAAATTTTGTATAAGTTGTGGCAGCGATTCCCGACTTTTGAGTCATAAAGGGATAGCGGTTGATTGAAGCAATATGTGTTATGGTATGTCAAGCGATATGAGTATGAATTTATATTGGATTAATTAAATAAGTAGGTATAAAGATAGTAGTTAATTATATGAGTACTGGTTAATGCAGAAAACCAAATTTTCAGAATCTAATATTTTGAGTACATGATTATTCGAATAGAAAGTTTTGTATTATATGTTAAGCGTATACGATAAAGTTTAGAATGTAAGTTAATAAGAATAATTTATGATAATGTTGCCAAGACGAAAACGAAACTAAAGGGTAAAATAACCTTTCAACAAAGCTGGAGGACAGCCAGACCCGATATAGAATTTTGCGAATATGGACGATCAAGCTATATAGAACGGAATACCAGTCGCGGGAAGATCATTCAAATAATCGATAGACGAACGTCAAAGACTTCAAGGCGTACATACTGCCAGGGATTAGAGGATCAACTGACCCTGTTGCAATGTTTATGATAGCTAGGATAACGAAGGGGCAAAAGATAGTTTTATCACCTATACGATAAAAGGAAAGGAGATAAATGGAAAGTCTATATGTTTTAAGTGTGAATCAATGGAGTATAAGGTGGAAGACTGACCAAGAAGGAGAATGGAGGCAAGGAATGTGAATAAGAGAAAAGGCAGCAGGACGTTGGCGACAACGGGACCAACATCAACAAACAAACCAACAAAATCAACCGCAAGCGTCTTCAACATGACCGTTCAAGAAACTATAGCAGCCGGGGATGCAACTCTAGGTATTACTCAAACTAATTTTATTTCATATAAAATATTCGATTGGTCGGGAAATATTCGTTTTAATACAGAATATTCGTACGATGGTACAATCATTGGTGGAACCCACAACAGAAGTATTTTTCGTATTTAGAAAACGACAGAATTATCTTTTTATAAAAATAACGGCGAAAGTGTTACCGTTAAAACTGTTAAACTACTCGGTAGTAAAAGTATAATAATACGCGTGGTTTCATAGTAGCACACAATATTGATTATTGATGCTTACGTGAGAAGTCACTTAGTTATACTCAATTATTACTACAGTAATTATTGCATCATATCTCTCATATTATTAATTCAATTATTGTCACAGTATCATCTGCATAATATGATATTTTATTAAATCAACAATTGAGACGACAAAGTTATTCATATTATTATTTACAATATTGACAATGCCTAGAAGTTTTGTCAAGGAGAGGTTTGGTCACCTAAGTGTTCACCAATAAGGAGAAATCCTTATCGGAAAGCCCCCTATTTCCTTGGAACAACTTGGTTGTTAAATATTGTGAGTTATAATATTAATGATGAATAAGGTTGTGTTGATTAAAGATGAAATTAATAGTTACATTGTGTTGGGATTATTAGTGTTAGTGGAAATTGATATTTATTTCGATAATAATTGATGTCTGGAGGTTATATTGACCAAACGGGTATTCGGGCCACTTTTCGTGTCAGAGTACTATTCACAGGTTACTATTCACCTAATTACTATTCACTTTAGTATGCCACTTCTCCAACTCTTCGCAGTACTTTGAAGGGTCCAATAAACCTAGGGCTTAGCTTTCCCTTTTTATCGAAACGAATTTTCCCCTTCCAAGGAGAAACTTTTAGGAATACATAATTTCCTACGTCGAATGCACAATCTTGTCTGTGTTGATCAGCATACTTTTTCTGTCTGTCTTGGGCTGCTATAAATCTTATCCTGATGAGTTTGACAACCTCAACATTTTGTTGAACCAGTTCAGGTCCTAATAGCTGGTGTTCACCGACTTCATCCTAACACAGTGGAGTTCTGCACTTTATACATGTATAATGCCTCGTAAGGTGGCATGCCGATGCTCGTGTGGTAACTGTTGTTATAGGCAAATTCCACTAACGATAAATGTTATTCCCAGCTCCCTTTGAAATCTATGATGCATGCTCTCAGTATATCTTCCAATGTCTGGATCGTTTGTGGATGATAAGCTGTACTAATTCGCAATTGTGTTCCCATACATTCTTGTAGTCTCTTCCAGAAGTTTGACGTAAATCGCGGATCTCTATCTGACATAATTGACACTAGAACTCCATGTCTCGAGACGATCTCTTTAACATACAATTTTGTCAAGTGATCAAGATTGAACCTAATCTTTATTGGCAAAAAGTGTGCTGACTTCGTCAGTCTGTCCACTGTCACCCAAATCACATCGTATCCTCTCTGAGTAGTTGAAAGACCCACCACAAAATCCATTGTGATGTGTTCCCACTTCCATTCCGGTATTTCCAATGGTTGAAGTAATCTACTTGGTCTTTGATGCTCGGCCTTGACTCTTTGACAAGTCAAACATTTCGCCACGCATTCTGTAATGTCCCTTTTCATATTTGGCCAACAAAAATGATGTCGTAAATCTTGATACATCTTCGTACTTCTTGGATGAATCGAATATCTTAAGCTATGAGCTTTAGTCAAGATTTCGTCTTTAATCTCTGGTGCTGCTGGAATCCAGATCCTTCCCTTATACCATAGTAGTCATTCACTATCGATCTTGTATTTTGCCTCTTTTCCTTCGTTCACACCTTCCTTTATACTTTTGCATTCTTTATTCTGTAGTTGAACATTCTTCACCTTGTCCACTAAAATTGGACCAGCTTCTATCTATAATAGTCGTTCATTGTATTCTTCTAGAAATTTTATTTCCAACTCTAGCTTTGTCATTGCCGAAATATGTTCCTCCCGAGTTGTTATCAGCATCAACTTTTCCCGACCTTTCCTGCTTAAAGCATCTCCAACCACATTCGCTTTGCTTGGATGATAAAAGATCCCACAATCATAATCTTTAACCAATTCCATCCATCTTCTTTGACGCATGTTCAGGTCCTTCTGTGTGAAAATATACTTTAGACTTTTATGGTCTGTGTAGATCTCACATTTTTCTCCATAAGATAGTGTCTACATATCTTCAGAGCAAACACAACCGCCGCCTACTCTAAATCATGAGTCGGATACCCTTTCTCGTAGTCTTTTAGCTGTCTTGATGCATATTCAATAACCTTGTCGTTCTGTATAGGAACATAACCTAATCCTTTATGTGAGGCATCACTATACACCATAAAGTTTCATGTATTATTTGGTAATGACAACACAGGTGCCACACTTAATTTCTTCTTCAAATCTTGAAAACTCTCTTAACATTTCTCCGTCCAAACAAATTTTACCAGCTTTCCTTGTCAAATTTATTAGCGGAGTGGCTATCTTGGAAAACTCTTGAATAAATCTTCTATAATAACCGACCAGTCCCAAGAAACTCCTCACCTCCGATGGTGTTCTTGGTTGTTCCCAATTGATTACAACTTCCACTTTTGATGGATCCACTGAAATCCCATCTTTGTCAATCACGTGCCTAAGAAACTGTACATGATCTAGCTAAAATTCGCACTTAGAGAATTTTGCTTACAATTTTTCCTTTCTTAGTGTTTCCAACCTCAAACATAAGTGTTCCACGTGTTCTTCTTGAGTTTTGGAGTACACCAAGATGTCATCGATGATAACCACTACAAACTTGTCTAAGAATGGTTTAAACACCATGTTCATCAAATCCATGAATGCAGCAGGGGCATTAGTCAAACCAAAAGACATCACCAGAAACTCATAATGTCCATACCGAGTTCTGAATGTCGTTCTAGGTATATCCTCCTTCCTCACTTTCAATTGGTGATACCCATTTCTCAAATCTATTTTCGAGAAGTATTTAGCACCCTTCAATTGATCAAACAAGTCATCTATTCTTGGCAACGGATATTTATTCTTAATATTGAATTTGTTCAATTCCCTATAATCAATGCAAAGATGAATTGACCCATCCTTCTTCTTCACAAATAACATCGGCGCTCCCCACGGTGAAACACTTGGTTGAATATACTTCTTATCTACCAGTTCTTGCAATTGTACCATCAATTCCTTCATCTCTACCAGAGCCATTCTGTACGGGGCCTTCGATATTGGAGCTATTCCTAGCGCTAAGTCAATCACAAACTCAATCTCTGTCAAACGGAAGTCCTAGTAAATCCTCCGGAAACACATCTACAAATTCCTTAACCACAGGTATATCTTCCAATTTCACACCCTTCTTCTGAGTATCGACTATATAAGCTAAATAACCCATACAGCCTTGACTCAACAACTTCTTGGCTTGCATAATCGTTACACATCTCATCTGTCTAGGCGATTTGCTACCATAGAAAACTACCTTTGACGGAGTCATAAGGTTTACACATTTCTTTTGGCAATCAATTACTGCTCCATAATTGAACAGCCAATCCATTCCCAAAATAACATCAAACTCTCCTAGTCTAATCGGAATTAAATATACCATCATGATATTCCCCTTAATATTCACCCTACAGTTCTTGTATATGAACCTAACCAGAATTACCTCCTTATTCGCAATTTCTATATGTTTAAAGGGAAATTCAATTCTTCACTAGGTATTTCTAACTTCTTAGCAAATTCATCAGATATAAACGAGCAAGTAGCACCCGAATCAAATAATACATAAGCATTTATATCATTGATTGGGATAATACCTGACACCACATCTTTTGATTGCACAACATCTTGCATAGTCATGTTGAAGGTTCTGGTTATGGGTTTGTTTGATGTTGTTGGTCCAGCAATGGCCCATGTTCCTCCACTGCTACCTCCATTGCTTCTTGTTGTCTCTCTAGCATTCTTCTTAGGGCATTCACGAGAAAAGTGATCCTTGGATCCGCACGTGAAGCAAACATTCTTCTTAGGTTTAGTGTAATTTGGGGCAATGTCACCCTCCTGGCCACAGTTGAAGCATACTCATTTTCCCATCAAGCACACACCCTTATGAAACTTTCTGCATGTAGCACATGCTTCGAACTTCTTATTTTGCTGGTTACCTTGCTGGTTTCCAGCACCCACGTTCCCACTCCACTTCCACTTCAAGTTGTTGTTGTCGTTTCCACTACTACCACGTCCATTCTTGATCTCCACTTCATTCTTCTTCTTTTTCTGTTCCTGATTGAATTTTGTCACTGCCTCGCCTCCACCTTCAGCGTGTATTGCCTTCTCCATCACTGCTGCGAAAGTCTTGAACTAGAGCAGGGAGACCCTATTGTACAACCAGGGCTTCAGTCCTTGTTCAAACCTCTTCGTCTTGCGTTCGTCCGTGCTGACTTGATATGGCGCAAACCTCACCAACTCGTCGAATTTAGCGGCATACTCAGACACCGTCATTGTTCTCTGCTTTAGTTCTAAAAATTGAACATCTAGGTGACTCTTCGAACTCTCTGAGAAATAGGTCTCGAAGAATATTTTCTTAAACCAATCCTCAAGTCATCACCCCTGGCCCTTCTCGAGTTTTATTGGCCGACCACCAATAACTAGCCTCTACTTTCGACATAAGTGTTGCAAAAGCAGTCTTCTGATCATCCCCGACCCTAGCGACATCAAACACCTTTTCTATCTCCATAATCCTGGTCTGTGCCTCGACTGGATTCATGGACCCACGAATTCAGGTGGTCCAACCGCCTTGAAATCCTTAAATGTTGTACCTTAGTTCTGTGGTTGATTCTGCGAAGCTCCTACCAGTAATGTCACTAGTTGTTGAATAGGGTTAGCATCAACATTGTCATTGTTGGTTCCTTCAGTGGTTCTTTGTCGTGGAGGTTGACATCTTGGAGGCATTTTTTTTTAAAAATACACTTATTAGATTATTATTCAACTCTTTTAAGTAATTTCTACTTAACTTACATCTCATAAAGGAATTTATCACATAATACTTTGAATAAAATAAAATAATAATTTTTATTCATTCATAATCTTGTTGAAAAAATCACAATAATAACATCATTGCTATCTTCATTACTTCCCTCAACTACAAAAGTTTCAGGACAACATCATCATCGTATCCCATAGGTTGCATAACACTTGGGATTTACAATATATCTAACATTTTTATTAATCGCATAACAACTACGACGTTCTACTAAGATACTGCTTAGCCTTTCTACGTTCTTCCTCCGTAATCCGGAACATTGTTGTTCGATCTAATACGAATGATGGCAGCGTCTCAAACTTAATCGGATAACACATGACTTGATCCTGAGCTCGATTAATCATGGTGTTGAATACACTATTCATCTCTTCCATCTTCATTCTTTTTGCTTGTACGTCTTTCACTACTATCCCGGCTCGTTGAAACACTTCCTCATATGCGTCTTCGGCTCTTGCTTTCTTAATAGCTTCTTCCTTCATCTTGTTCTTCAGTTCTGCGACCTCCTCGATCAGTTGTTCTTTCTCTCCTTCAGTTTGAATCTGCTTCTCTTTGACATTGTTCAAACGTTCATCTCGATCCTAGATCTCATAGTCCTTTAGTGCCATCGAAGTTTGTTGTTCAGCTATTATCTCTTACAACTCCTCGACGGTATCCTGAAGTTCAACGATGCGGTCGTAGAATTCATCATACATATGAGCGGCTATCGAGTTCAGTGGAATCTCTTCCTCCTCGTCCTCGTCATCCTCATTTGATTGTGGCAGCTCAACGGAGATCCTCCTCATCCGTTTGCACATCATCGTCCTCATCTTCAACCACTGTGACCAACGAGGTTGACTCCCATGGCAGTGGTTTTTCCCAAACAACCTGAATGTCGTGAGGCTCATCCTCTATAGGCATCTGAGGTCCTTCCTCCCTAGCCTGAATGGATTCTCCGACATTAGTCATCCTGACAACAAAAAATTTAAGATTTAATTATTAATCATTACTATTCGACACTCACGAGCACATAAGTTGTAACCACATAAGCGCATAAGTGTTTTATTACTTCTTCCTTAAAACTCGATAAGAGTTTATCACCACTATCTTTTCAAAGGTTACTTCCTAAGGCTTTTCCACCCACCAAAGGTTCATAACCTAAAGCTTTGATACCCACTTGTGACACCCCCAAATCCCGGTACTTCATTACCTCAAGATTTGGCGTTCACTTAATCAAAACATTCATATCTAACTACCCAATCATAATAAAATTGACTAATAAACCTTCCCTTAAGGGATTACAATAATAAAATCTCCCATGTTATCTAACCTTAAAATACAATCATTTAATTGTGGAATTTAAATAAGTTCATTACAATATTTCAAATAAAGTCTGATAGTAACATATCAAAAATGATTACAAGTCTTCAGTACTTGTTCATCTTTCCCTTACTGGTGCTACGTACGTCGACCTTCTCAACTTTAGATGTAATATTTATATAAGTAAGAGTGAGCAAACAAGGCTCACTTGAAATGAAATTGAATAAAACTTTACAACTTTACATTAACGGCCAAATAATAGGCTCAATAGAACTGAACAATATGTTCTATTAACATTCTGAATTATACAACTGAGGGTCTAATGACCACGAACCATGTCCACAGTTATAAGTACTCTTTCAACTTACACTTTAACAGTCATAAGACTATATGGACTCCACGTACTTCGGGGAGTCAGCCCTTCGTACAATGTATTGTGCACAAACATTTCAATGCTAAGCATAAACCCCTAATAATAGGGTTGTTCATCTCAGTATATTTAGAGTACAAGTCCACACCAAAGAAAGTTTGGTTTGGATAAGCTTTCAAGGGTAATTTGAAGTTTAACGATCATTGTAACAACCCTATATTTTCTGTATAAAATTAAATCATAAATTTTGCGTATAAATTTTTTTTATTTTAAGGATGAGGATTTGTATAAAATAATGTATGTATGTATTTATGTGGTAAATAAAAATATATTTATTACATGAATATTTACAAATAATTTTATTTTAGAATTATTGATTATTATAAAGTATATTCTTATAATAATTAATTTAATAGCAGAAATGTTTTTATTAATTATTTTCTATGAAAATATGAGTATATATTATTTAAATAATATATGAAATGATTTTTAGAATTATTATATTAATTGTTTATTTTATTATATGAATTTATGCAAGATTTATTAAGTTAATTATTTTAACTTAATTAATAATGTTATATATAAAGAATAAATCAGATATGGAATCCAAATCCTAATTATGGATTTTTATCAATGGATAAGAAAAATAATATAATAATATATTTTTTTTTCAGCGCTATAATTATGTACTGTATTTTTGTGGACTGACGATGGTTGGTCAATTATGATGTTTAATTTCAAAACCCTAATATTAATTGGTTAAACCCTAGTTATACTGGGGGGGAACCCTAAATTGAAAATTAATTATGAGATTAAGACTGTTATATAACTGTGTTATGTATTATATAATTTTATATTGATTAAGTAAACCCTAATTAATATTTAGAAATATTAATTTTTAGAAACCTTAATTAATATTTAGAAAATCCTAAGTTATTGATAAATCTTAATTTGAAACTCAAATTAGAGTTCAAAATTTATTGGTAATGATGTTAATGTGATTTATGATTGGTGTTATAGATATTAACCCTAATTAGGGAGAATTTTAATTATTCAAAATCCTAATTAATATTTAGAAATATTAATTTCTAGAAACCCTAATATTTATTTTATAAACCCTAATTTATTTAAATTATAAACCCTAATTGTTAATTTAGAAAGCTTAATACTAATTAGTGTGTCTTAAACCTTATTAGTAAGGTGTTAAGTAATTAAAAACCTAATTAATTAAGAAACCTTAATTTTGTATTTTAGAAACTAAAATTTATTATTTTGTTTTATTTTTTTCAAACCCTAAATTTGGAAATTCTAACAATTATTTGTAAACCCTAAAATGGTTCAAACCCTAAACCCTAACCCAAATCCTAAACCCTAAGGGTTTGCCAAGATTACAATTTTGCCATTAAAATGATTTACCAAATGACAAAAATGACCTCTTGCATAATTTAGGCTAAATGGTAGGTTTTGACAATAGGGGAAGTTGGTGACCAAATCCAACAACCCCATGTGCTCTATATTGACAACCATCAGCTGAATTCAGCTACATTCATTGTATACATATAATATATATAGCATTAGAGAGAGAGAAAGTTATTTTATTGCCCATTTATTCAATCAATACTCATCCTTGACCCTCTCTCTCTAAAAGCTTCGAAATGTTGAAGTATTTCAGTCCTAAATCAAAGCCCCACGTTTACCAAAAACTGATCAAGAAGTCAGAATCAAGAATTAGTTCATAAAGGTATAAACCCTAATAGAAAAATTTGACCTTTGATCCACCGTTAGATGTTATGATTAAGTGTTAAAATGTGTTGTATGTAGTGTAATATGATGATTTGGGTTGCTAGATGTTAGATCCATAACATCTAGAGGCTCGGATTTGATGTTTTACAAAAATCTGGAAATTTTAGTTTTAATGTCTGACAACGAATGTCAGACCACCTAGATCTTAATCTGTTATGTGTTTTTGATATTTAAATGTTTAAACATGTAGTTTGTTATGTGATCTTTCATCTGCAACTTTATTCAAAGCCAGATCAGTTGTAGATTGAAAGTTATTCTTGGTCAAACATCGTTAACCGAGCTTGACCGACTGATTTCTGGGTAACCCAGAAATCAAATAGCAGAGTCTGACAACGTTTTGGAATGCTTATATATGTCAGGTGTTATGTTATGTGTTTATGTTATGATATCCATTTTGTAGCCTAATATATGTAACTTATATTTAAACTCTTAGATCTCTTAAACAACAAGCATGTTGGATTTAATTGGTGGTCAAACTAGACGACTCCCACTATTTTGCATTTCTGGGAAAAACCCAGAAACTTGTTAGACAAAGTTTCTGACAATGGTTGACCGTATCATATCTTACGGATCTGATGTTATTGGACTGAGATCATATGATTTATATTTGTTCCTTGACACATGTAGTATACATTTAAACTTTAATAACATCATTATGATTACCAGGCCATAATTATAATCGAGCCTCAAAATGACACCATGAAACTCTCTGGGTTACCCAGAAATCCCAGATCAGCTCTGACAAGAGATTTGAGGGCTTATAACTCTCTGATTTCTTGTGTTCTGGCCATGAAATCAATTGATAATGATAGTTTTACAACTATACTACAATAACAAAACATTATGAAGCCCAGAATCCTGATAACCAAAGATTTACAAACGGTCAAAGTAGGTACCTCTATCATTGATTGTCAGTGTTCTTGAGCCTCAAGAACACCAACAGCGACAGAAAGCGTCGTTAAAGGCTACAGCGACGGTTTTAATTTCTTTTAATTTTCTGAATTTCCAAAAAATGATTAAAAATAAAAAATAAATTCTAAACATTACAAAAATGGTTTTAAAAATTATTTTAAATTCTGAAAATTTGTTTTTAATTATTTTAAATATATTTCATAAATATTTAATATTTTTGGAATATTAAGAGTATTTAAATTATTTAATTATAATATTAAATAAATTATTTAAAAAGATTTTAATACATGAAAAATAATTTAAAATTATATTATGGTATAAGAAAATAATTTAAGTTATTTTTGATAACTTTTAATATTTTCTGATGAATTTCATTAATTAATTAACATTAATGATAATTAAGTTATTTATTTAATATATTAAATAAATTATGAAAAATAGAATTAATGATTTAAAAATTATAGAAAAATGATTTAAAGGTTATAAAAGTATTTTAAGTTATAAATATAACTTTTGATATTTTGTCATGAAAAAATTAATATTTTAATATTAAATTATATTAAATTTATTTAATTATTATATTAAATAAATTAGTTTAAAAATTATTTTAATATTAGAAAAATCATTTTAAATGAAAATAAATAGTTTAAAAGTATTTTAAGTTATAAACTATAACTTTAAATATTTAAAGGTAAATTTTATTAATTAATTATTATTAATGATATTAAAGTTATTTAATAGTTATATTAAATACCTTAGTTTAAATATGATTTTAATATTAGGAAAATTATTTTAAATGAAAATAAAGTGTTTAAAGTTATTTTAAGTTATAAAAGATAACTTTTAATATTTAAAGGATAATTTCATTAATAATTTAATATTAATGATATTAATTTAATAATAAATGATATTAAGTTTATTTAATAATTATATTAAATAAATAGTTTTAAAATGGTTTTATTTATTTAAAAATCATTTAATAAGGATATTAATGAATTAAAAATATTTTAAGTTATAATTAATGACTTTTAATATTTTGATAAGTAATACATTAATACTTTAATATTAATGATAATTATTTAAAAATGATTTTAATTCTTTTAAAAATTATTTAAGTGTAATATTAATACTTTAAAAGTATTTTGAGTTATTATAAATAACTTTAACATTTTGGCAATGGTTTCATTAATAATTTAATATTAATTAAATATTAATGATAATAGAATTATTTGATATTTAAATCATTTAATAATGATTCCAGTGTTAAAAAATGCGTTATAAAAGATAATAACTGTTTAAAAATTATTATAAGTCATTTAAAAATAATATGACTGATACTTACAGATATTGAATAACATGATTGAGTCTTAGACTCGATAATTACCGATAAAGCCATCGGTAGACCGACATGTTTCAGAAATTGATCTGGACTTAGATATTTTGATTATATTAGTGATTATTTGTGATTCAATGGTTGTGAAACATATGTGACAATGTGATTAGGTTATGTGCAGACTGCAATAAGTAGTGCTATGTGTTATAGTATGTTATTCTGATCGATCAAATGATCTTATTACTGATAGGTGTTATATAAGGATAGAACTAAGCTACGAACTGTAAGCAGCGCATCAGGCAAGTATCTTACCTTTGCATTTCCTTTATGCAATGGACATAAGTAAGAAGTTTCAGAACTATATTATTATTATGCTATATTATTAACCCTATTGTGATATATTCTATATCCGATCATTATTTATCAACATGTTAGTATATAGTAATTCATATATATATTATGTTCGTTAATTTCAAAATATGGCTATACAAGTGTCCCCACTTGGATAATCATTGTATTTAAACACATATTGATATATATATATATATATATATATAAGTCGTCTAAGCTACTTGATCAGCTAGACACAAATTTTGAAATGTCGTTGAACATGATAAAACCTTTTTGTATCCAATCAAATTTTTTTTGTTCGAATTCCAGTCTAAGTATGAACATCCCGATCATGGGAAAAAATTTATGCGCTCTGGCGGACAAAGGATGAATGATAATATCGTTCTACCAATGTAGTATTGATCAATACAGGGCCCATGGGAAGTACAACCTAAAGCCCATAAGTTATAACGGTTTGCAGATGAAGTTCTGCTAAACCTTATCGAAAACTAAAAACAATGTTCATAGTATGTCGACTACACTATATATATAGTCTATATGTAGTTTCAAAAATGTGATATAGAATTGTTATGTTGTTATTATCTGTTCAGTTTACTTCACAACTATAAATTCGTTGTAGAAGTGATGTACAAAGAAAACATTTATTTCTTTCAGCTACTTATATTTCTATTTTTTATTACTTGTTGGGCACCCAAATGCTCATCCTTGCTTAATTTAAATGTTTTCAGCTAGGCATGAACAACTTGAAGGTTCAGACAAGAACAAGTGAAAAGGAAATCAAATAGAACATGTTTAATGGTATCTTTTGTAATAGTTAGACTGTATTAAGATAATGATATGTATTATATATCATGTAAAGAATTAGGGTAAAGGTTACATACTTGGGATTAGACTCTGATAAATGTAAGTTAAATTTGATATTTATTGTGACGCCTCCAAAATTAGGTATACATCACCCATCTTGGGTCGTCAGATACATGGTACAAAATTCAAATACAACTTACTAATACAACTGTCGTGTACAATACGACAAAACATAATTGTGAGTTTGAATACAATTATTGTCTACTAGAGATTATACAAACTCAAAAGGAGTCCTCATTATAATTATTAACACAATATTTCACAGAATAATGAGGACTACTAATGCTATCCTCTGGACCGTCACTCCGTTCCCTAACTAGTCCCTGCTATGTTCTCATTTCCTAAAGAGAACAGTGAAAGAAAGGGTGAGCTCAACAAGCCCAGTAAGAAATATTATGACTAAGATAATGCAGAATAAATTATCGTTAGCCTTCAACAGTGTTAAACTGATAAAATATAACAACATCAAGTTTAACTGCAGCGGAACAAGAAATCCATTAAAAGAGTCAAGTAGAGAATAAAATCTACTATATTTTATGATTTAAAAGGTTTTTCATGAATTTTATCGCTGGGACTCAGCTTAATAAATAATCCACATCATCGAATCACCCATGTACTACAGCCAAGGATATTCTTTAGTATCACGACCACAAATTATCCATACACTACATCCAAGGACATTCGTGTATTCATTAATGGTCATGATCATGCCAACAACTGTCAATCACTGCACTACAGGCCATTGATAACTTTTACCACATCATTTGTAACATTACGGTCATGATTACACCGAATAATTCCTAGTCATAATCATACCAAGTCCATCTATGCACTACAGGCCACAGATGACTTTCAACATAATATAAACATGAGGATGATGATAATGATATTAGAATTCAATAAAACAAGTTCAAGAGTTAATTTATCCAGGAACTAATAATGTCCAAATTGTCAACATGATACTGCTTTGTAGAGTAAAATTCAAGAATGATCAGAAGAATATTTCCATGAAAAGATACTGGATGAAGCGCAAATATCAAGGATATTCTACTAATTTCATGGAGTATAGAAGTCAAAACTTTAACCAACTAAGTATAATAATGAATGAAATAACAAAAGAAATCACCATGCATGCGGTACTTCGCATAGACAGGTTATTCCAATAGAATAATAATAACGGAATCAGGTCAGGCAAAATTTGCACCGACAGGATGTTCCAATAGAATAATAAAGACAGAATCCGGTCTGGTATAAAACACACAGACACGATGTTCTAACAGAATAAAATAAAGACGGAACCAGGTCCGGTGTAAAACACATAGACAGGATGTTCCAACAGAATAATAATAAAGACGGAACCAGGTCCAGTGTAAAACACACAGACAGGATGTTCCAACAGAATAATAGAAGAATGTCACTAAGTATAGGGTAAACCGCGTATACAGGTTATTCCAACAGAATAATAAGCAATGGAATAATAACAGTTCTCTTCATGAATAAGAAAGAATAACACCCCTTACATTAGTAGTAGATTGAGTACTGCAGTAGTGTAGTAACAGAATACTCTTCTTCTTTCTCTCTTATTCTCTCTATACTTTCTCTCTCTATAGCTTGAATGAATTCGTGAAAAATAATGAAGCACTAGGCGTCTATTTATAGAAGATTTCTAGCTTAGCACTTGAAATGTGAAAAGGCAAGTGGCTTGACGACTGGTGATGTGGAAAGAAAAGTGGTTTGACGCCTGTAATGTGAAACGAAAATTGGTTTACGCCTGTAATATAAAACGGCAAGTGGTTTGACGTCTGGTAAAGGTAGTTACTATTGACGAAGATAATTACTATTGATGAAGGTAATTACTATTGATGAAGGTAATTACTATTGACGAAGACACTCTTAGATGATAACATATGGCCCCCCATAAAATAACCAAAATTACCACAAACGTCTCATAATAGACTCTTTATATACATCAAGGATTGAATAAATATTACCATAAATCATTTTATTTTTAATCAACACATATTTAATCTTTCAACAATTATTAATCATTTATAACTTGTCTCAATTATTGATTTAATAATATAACATATTATACAGATGATATTGTGACAATAATTGAATCAATAATATAAGAGATATGATGCAGCAATTACTGTAGCAATAATTGAGTATAGCTGAGTGACTTCTCTCGTAAGGATCAATAATCAATACCGTGTACTACTATGCAACCATGCGTATTACTATATTTTTACTACCGGGTAGTTCAACAGTTTTAACGGTAACACCTCCGCCGTTATTTTCATACAGTATTTTTGTTATTTTCTCAATTCGACAATAATTTCGTTGTGGGGTCCACCAATGAATGTGCCATCGTACAAATATTCCCCGACAAAAAGAATATTCCCCGACCAAATGAATATTTTATAACAACTTGATTACTTTGCAAAATTTATAAATATTACTCACAACTATAACATTATATCAAATTTACTCCATAATATTCAAAAATAATATTTATAGAAAATTCATCTTTATTTATAAAAGTTGGGGTCTTACATTTATATTATTGTTTTTTTATTATTAGTATTATTCCGCTCATAGAAATGGTATCGTGAAGAACCGAGTTCGGGTTTCAAGTACTCGAGTTTGGGGTCTTTACATTATGGTATCAGAGCTTAGGGTTAAAAACCTTAGGTGGGTTAGACCTTAGGCTATAACCTTAAAATAGAGGGAAACGTTGAAAATACAATTAACTCATATAGAGTTTAAAAAGGAGATGAATAGAATTAGTTCATCGTCAAACAAAATAAAAGATAACCTGTAAAAAGCCATTATTTGTTGTATGTATATATTAGTTGATAATCAGGATAACTTAGTTGTGTAGATGTCAGATAGAAAAGAATTAGAATACCCTTAAATCATAAAAAAGAAGTTAACCTCCATAACCGAGCCAATATCAAGGCCAATAGCTGAAATAGAGGCTCACATTGAAAGCTACCTCAAAGAGATGGTTATTTTGAAAAGTGTAGTACCGAACCTGTGATAGCCCCGAATTCAGGTCCCAAATCACCTTGGATCCGGTATACTATTTCTATAACTATTAGCGGAAGATATAAACATAAATTGTTTATACATTACTTTACACACTATTTTCCCCAAGGTCGAGTAACCTTAGCTTATACACAATTCATATAATATCTATTACACAACAATATTATCAACATAAACTATTACAAACTAGCTGCACATTTTATCCCAAGCCGGACTTGGCATTATCTTTTCCTGTATCCGAACGCATTCGCATTATCTGCAATGTTTTATCATGATATAGCAACGGTGAGCATGAAAGTTACCCAGCAAGTTTAAATACAACAATATAACGATATATCATGATTGAAGAGTGTGAATAATAAGTTGGCTATAATTCATCAATATAATTGAGAACTAGCACGAACAAACTTTAAACTGAACAAGTTTTATACATGAACAAACATTTCTGAACCAACTGGTAATGAAGGTAATCAGCCTTTCATACCTGACTTATACATGCAAGATGTACAGAGTACAATTTTTGTGGAAATCAGCAATGATTAACCATAAGCTTGAATACAATACTCTTATTAGAGTTAAGTAAAAGAAAACTTGCCTAAACCGTTGATTACCGCAACGCAATTTATAACGCTTAACTCGAAGACCTAATATTAATAATATAGATCTCCAATATTAGAATAATATCATCACAGTATAATACTATTATATTTATACACACAGAAAAACCTAAACATATAACACATAACCCTATCAGTCTTTACAACACATAAGACTTAGTATCAGGTCAAACTATTTCAGTCTGACTTGAAATCGACACAATTCTATCATCCCGACGGTCTAGTCGGACGAATATCAAGTTTAAGTTCAATTAAACTCTGCCTAAGCACTTAACAATTATCACAGATAATTTCTAATCAGACAAAATATTTTTCCTAGGCTCGTAATAATTTTCGGATAATTATTACAATTTATCAACATTTTTCAATCCTTAAAACCGTATTTAAATGAATTAAATACCACATAATACCTTAATCATTAATATTTATTTAATATAAAATATTAATAAAAATCATTACATAATATTATAATATAATTATAATATTTCAAAATATTTTTAATACCTTAAAATCATAATTATATGATTTTTAAACACTTAAATCCATTATCCGATAATTGATATTAATATTAAAATATTAATATTTTCATGCCAAAATATCAAAAGTTATATTTTATAACTTAAAATATTTTTAGATCACTTAAATCATTTTTATATAATTTATAAAGCATTAATTCCATTTTTCCTTAATTTATTTAATATATCTATTAAATAAACTAATTATCATTAATATTGAATTATTAATGAAATTCATCACAAAATATCAAAAGTTATCAAAAATAACTTAAAATATTTTCTTTTATCATAAAAATAATTTTTCATGATTTTTCATGAATTAAAACTATTTTTAAATCATTTATTTAATATTATAATTAAATAAATAAATACCATTTATATCCCAAAAATATTAAATATTTTCGAAATATACTTAAAATAATTAAAAACTATTTTTCAGACTTTAAAATAATTTTTCATAATTTATTATGTATTTTTAATAATTAAAAACTAATATTTTCTAATTTTTAATTCATTTCCGGAAAATAATAATAAAACTGTCGTTAAAGGGCTATAACGACACTTTCTGTCGCTATAGGTGTTCTTGAGTGTTCTTGAGCTTCATAGTCAGAGTATAGGGTTGATGGTTTGACCGAAATTTAATTCAGTGTTCCTTATGTTTCTAGGCTTGCAATTGATTTCATGTTGTAGTATTTATGTAACACTACAACTACATATCAATGTTCATGGCCATCTTGCATCATATCAGTAAGTTTTAGACCATCAAAATCCTTGTCAGAGGCCTGCTGGAAATTTTGGGTTTTCCAGATTCTCAGACAGGTTCGAGCGACCACCTTGTAGCTTAATTTTATATATGTTCATGTCACGTTTCATGCGATATCAAGATTTCATTCTATAGTCATTATGTCAAGGTACAATAAACAAGTATTAGATCAACTTAAAAACATCAAAACAGTACGATCTAGATCGGTCAAACAAGAGGTCAGAAACTGTTCTTGGTGAATTCTGGGTTTTCCAGAAATTCAACCGGACAGTTGGTCAAAGCATGTTTGACCACGATTTCCTGCTAGTTAAGTTATGATCTATGTGATCTAAAGGCTTTAATGGGTAGTCTACATATCAGACTACAACTAATCAAAAACAACTTAGCCAAAATATTAACACATAACAAGATCAGAGGCTTGAAAAATGTTGTCAGACAATCTGGGTTTCTGGGTTTGCCCAGAAATCCAGAAAACGTGATCGGTCAACGACCTTTGACCGCTTGTAATTTACGATCTAGACATGTTATAGGGTTGATTCAAGTTGCAGATTAAAGCCCTATCAACAAAGAACATATCTATAACATTACATACACAAAAGATCAAATACACACAGATCTAAGGCCTCTGACATTTGACTGTCAAGCCACTTTTACAAAATTTTCCAGATTTCAAATAAGTGCTATTTCGTGCACTTTGATGTTATGGATCTATGATCCAACAACCCAGATCACTTATTAACACCCTAATACACAACGTTAAACAACCAATTACAACATTTAATACCAAATCGTAAGATTTTAAAAATTAGGGTTCTTACCACTTTTTGAGCTTTGATTTCTGATTCTGACATTGATCTGATCCTTAGCTTGCTACAAGATGATCATGATCTAACTTATCACTCCCTCTCACTCTAAAATTTTGAAATGGATGAGAGAGACAAGGTTGGCCAAGAATGAAAATATAAAGTGAGCTCTCTCTCACTATTATGCCATATTTAAGAGATATTTTAATCTATTGTTGCTAGTGGATGTTAAAATGTGCTGATGGGAGTTGTTGGTAGACACATGCTAAGGCTAGGTTTAGACTAGGGTTGGTCACCAACCATTTATCTTGGCAAGATTTTCAAGCAACTAATTTAATACACAAAAGGGGCATTTTTGTCATTTCTTTCAATTTCTAGAATTTGTATTTGATGAAACCCTTAGGGTTTAGGGTTTGGACATTTTAGGATTTAGGGTTTAACCCTTTAGGGTTTAGATTTTAACCCTTAAATATCTAGCAAATTGGATTTTAAAAATTTTCTAATTGGAATTTAAAATAGAAAATTTTTGATTTCTAAATTATAATTAGGACTTCCTAATTATATCATAATTTCCTAATCATGTATCAATCTTGCTAATTAGGACTAATTTATCCTAATTAAAATAGCTAATTAAGCACTTAGTGTCAAATTTGTACATTAGATTTCAAAACCACCTTTTAGGGTTTTAAAAATAATATTTCAATTTAAAAAATTAGATTTCCTAATAAGATTAGGGTTTCTAATAATTTGACAATTAGGATTTATATTTCCTAATTAACATTGCTAATATAGCAATTAAAACCACCACTGTACAATTAGGGTTTCTGACGGAACAATTTGGGTTCCAAAAATTGGAAATTAGGGTTTGCTAATTAATTAACCTTTACCCTAATTAGACTTATAATTTAAATCACTTGAGCATTATAATTCTCCGTTATATTCCCAGATTAGGGCTTCTGTTTATCAGAATCTGAAACTAAGGTTTTCAGATCTGGTATTAGGGTTTTCAAATAATCAAATCGGGTTTCCAATAATTCATTAGGATTTTTTCTAATAAATTTAATATTAATGACATTTAACCTTGTACATACATTGCATTCCCAATCTAGGGTTTTCAATATCCGATTTAGGATTTTGGATTTCCCGAAACTGAAACTAGGGTTTCCAGAACCGATTTCTAGGGTTTCTTATTAATCGCTAGGGTTTTCCAGATTCTCAGACAGGTTCGAGCGACCACCTTGTAGCTTAATTTTATATATGTTCATGTCACGTTTCATGCGATATCAAGATTTCATTCTATAGTCATTATGTCAAGGTACAATAAACAAGTATTAGATCAACTTAAAAACATCAAAACAGTACGATCTAGATCGGTCAAACAAGAGGTCAGAAACTGTTCTTGGTGAATTCTGGGTTTTCCAGAAATTCAACCGGACAGTTGGTCAAAGCATGTTTGACCACGATTTCCTGCTAGTTAAGTTATGATCTATGTGATCTAAAGGCTTTAATGGGTAGTCTACATATCAGACTACAACTAATCAAAAACAACTTAGCCAAAATATTAACACATAACAAGATCAGAGGCTTGAAAAATGTTGTCAGACAATCTGGGTTTCTGGGTTTGCCCAGAAATCCAGAAAACGTGATCGGTCAACGACCTTTGACCGCTTGTAATTTACGATCTAGACATGCTATAGGGTTGATTCAAGTTGCAGATTAAAGCCCTATCAACAAAGAACATATCTATAACATTACATACACAAAAGATCAAATACACACAGATCTAAGGCCTCTGACATTTGACTGTCAAGCCACTTTTACAAAATTTTCCAGATTTCAAATAAGTGCTATTTCGTGCACTTTGATGTTATGGATCTATGATCCAACAACCCAGATCACTTATTAACACCCTAATACACAACGTTAAACAACCAATTACAACATTTAATACCAAATCGTAAGATTTTAAAAATTAGGGTTCTTACCACTTTTTGAGCTTTGATTTCTGATTCTGACATTGATCTGATCCTTAGCTTGCTACAAGATGATCATGATCTAACTTATCACTCCCTCTCACTCTAAAATTTTGAAATGGATGAGAGAGACAAGGTTGGCCAAGAATGAAAATATAAAGTGAGCTCTCTCTCACTAATATGCCATATTTAAGAGATATTTTAATCTATTGTTGCTAGTGGATGTTAAAATGTGCTGATGGGAGTTGTTGGTAGACACATGCTAAGGCTAGGTTTAGACTAGGGTTGGTCACCAACCATTTATCTTGGCAAGATTTTCAAGCAACTAATTTAATACACAAAAGGGGCATTTTTGTCATTTCTTTCAATTTCTAGAATTTGTATTTGATGAAACCCTTAGGGTTTAGGGTTTGGACATTTTAGGATTTAGGGTTTAACCCTTTAGGGTTTAGATTTTAACCCTTAAATATCTAGCAAATTGGATTTTAAAAATTTTCTAATTGGAATTTAAAATAGAAAATTTTTGATTTCTAAATTATAATTAGGACTTCCTAATTATATCATAATTTCCTAATCATGTATCAATCTTGCTAATTAGGACTAATTTATCCTAATTAAAATAGCTAATTAAGCACTTAGTGTCAAATTTGTACATTAGATTTCAAAACCACCTTTTAGGGTTTTAAAAATAATATTTCAATTTAAAAAATTAGATTTCCTAATAAGATTAGGGTTTCTAATAATTTGACAATTAGGATTTATATTTCCTAATTAACATTGCTAATATAGCAATTAAAACCACCACTGTACAATTAGGGTTTCTGACGGAACAATTTGGGTTCCAAAAATTGGAAATTAGGGTTTGCTAATTAATTAACCTTTACCCTAATTAGACTTATAATTTAAATCACTTGAGCATTATAATTCTCCGTTATATTCCCAGATTAGGGCTTCTGTTTATCAGAATCTGAAACTAAGGTTTTCAGATCTGGTATTAGGGTTTTCAAATAATCAAATCGGGTTTCCAATAATTCATTAGGATTTTTTCTAATAAATTTAATATTAATGACATTTAACCTTGTACATACATTGCATTCCCAATCTAGGGTTTTCAATATCCGATTTAGGATTTTGGATTTCCCGAAACTGAAACTAGGGTTTCCAGAACCGATTTCTAGGGTTTCTTATTAATCGCTAGGGTTTTCCAGATTCTCAGACAGGTTCGAGCGACCACCTTGTAGCTTAATTTTATATATGTTCATGTCACGTTTCATGCGATATCAAGATTTCATTCTATAGTCATTATGTCAAGGTACAATAAACAAGTATTAGATCAACTTAAAAACATCAAAACAGTACGATCTAGATCGGTCAAACAAGAGGTCAGAAACTGTTCTTGGTGAATTCTGGGTTTTCCAGAAATTCAACCGGACAGTTGGTCAAAGCATGTTTGACCACGATTTCCTGCTAGTTAAGTTATGATCTATGTGATCTAAAGGCTTTAATGGGTAGTCTACATATCAGACTACAACTAATCAAAAACAACTTAGCCAAAATATTAACACATAACAAGATCAGAGGCTTGAAAAATGTTGTCAGACAATCTGGGTTTCTGGGTTTGCCCAGAAATCCAGAAAACGTGATCGGTCAACGACCTTTGACCGCTTGTAATTTACGATCTAGACATGCTATAGGGTTGATTCAAGTTGCAGATTAAAGCCCTATCAACAAAGAACATATCTATAACATTACATACACAAAAGATCAAATACACACAGATCTAAGGCCTCTGACATTTGACTGTCAAGCCACTTTTACAAAATTTTCCAGATTTCAAATAAGTGCTATTTCGTGCACTTTGATGTTATGGATCTATGATCCAACAACCCAGATCACTTATTAACACCCTAATACACAACGTTAAACAACCAATTACAACATTTAATACCAAATCGTAAGATTTTAAAAATTAGGGTTCTTACCACTTTTTGAGCTTTGATTTCTGATTCTGACATTGATCTGATCCTTAGCTTGCTACAAGATGATCATGATCTAACTTATCACTCCCTCTCACTCTAAAATTTTGAAATGGATGAGAGAGACAAGGTTGGCCAAGAATGAAAATATAAAGTGAGCTCTCTCTCACTAATATGCCATATTTAAGAGATATTTTAATCTATTGTTGCTAGTGGATGTTAAAATGTGCTGATGGGAGTTGTTGGTAGACACATGCTAAGGCTAGGTTTAGACTAGGGTTGGTCACCAACCATTTATCTTGGCAAGATTTTCAAGCAACTAATTTAATACACAAAAGGGGCATTTTTGTCATTTCTTTCAATTTCTAGAATTTGTATTTGATGAAACCCTTAGGGTTTAGGGTTTGGACATTTTAGGATTTAGGGTTTAACCCTTTAGGGTTTAGATTTTAACCCTTAAATATCTAGCAAATTGGATTTTAAAAATTTTCTAATTGGAATTTAAAATAGAAAATTTTTGATTTCTAAATTATAATTAGGACTTCCTAATTATATCATAATTTCCTAATCATGTATCAATCTTGCTAATTAGGACTAATTTATCCTAATTAAAATAGCTAATTAAGCACTTAGTGTCAAATTTGTACATTAGATTTCAAAACCACCTTTTAGGGTTTTAAAAATAATATTTCAATTTAAAAAATTAGATTTCCTAATAAGATTAGGGTTTCTAATAATTTGACAATTAGGATTTATATTTCCTAATTAACATTGCTAATATAGCAATTAAAACCACCACTGTACAATTAGGGTTTCTGACGGAACAATTTGGGTTCCAAAAATTGGAAATTAGGGTTTGCTAATTAATTAACCTTTACCCTAATTAGACTTATAATTTAAATCACTTGAGCATTATAATTCTCCGTTATATTCCCAGATTAGGGCTTCTGTTTATCAGAATCTGAAACTAAGGTTTTCAGATCTGGTATTAGGGTTTTCAAATAATCAAATCGGGTTTCCAATAATTCATTAGGATTTTTTCTAATAAATTTAATATTAATGACATTTAACCTTGTACATACATTGCATTCCCAATCTAGGGTTTTCAATATCCGATTTAGGATTTTGGATTTCCCGAAACTGAAACTAGGGTTTCCAGAACCGATTTCTAGGGTTTCTTATTAATCGCTAGGGTTTTCTAACTGAACGTTGGCGTTCTTAATATATACTTAGGGTTTGACACACATATATAATTAATCTGGTCAACCCTTGACCCTTAACCACATTCAGCACACATACATAACCATATACACAGAACTTAATCACATAAATCCTTAATCTTGAATAATTTACCTACATCCTTCACAAAATTTTGAAATCATCAAAATTTCACCATAATAATATCAAACGCATACACTTATTTTCTGTCTAGATCTATTTTTTGACCTTAAATCAATCATTTAAGATTTTAATAAATTCTCTAAATTCTCGAGTTGTCACAGAACCCTGAAACGATAGTATGACTGATATGTAAAGTATAGTTAAAGAATATGTGGTCAATGTCGAGTTCTTAAACTCATATATTTATGGTGAGTTCTTAAACTCATAATGTATGGTAAGTTGAACGAACTAGGTGTAGTTAGGTGTGAATCGATCATTTAGGATAATGGGAATAGATAGATTTCTAAGCACTTGATCCTTAGTGGAGGCATACGAAATAAGTAGTACTAGTATTACTTGAATAGGTATGATTCTATGATATGTATATGGTAGGAATGTTTGTATAAGGTAAAAATTTTCAATTTTTGTATAAGTTGTGTCAGCGATTCCTGACTTTTGAGTCACAAAGGGATAGCGGATGATCAAAGCAATATGTGCTATGATATGTCAAGTGATATGAGTATGAATTTATATGGGATTAATGAAATAAATTGGTATAAAGATAATAGTTAATTATATGAGTATTGGTTAATGCAGAAAACCAAAATTTCAAAATCTAATATTCTGAGTACATGATTATTCGAATAGAATGTTTTGTGTTATATGTTAAGCGTATACGATAAGGTTTAGAATGTAAGTTAATAAGAATAATTTATGATAATGTCGCCAAGATGAAAAAGAAACTAAAGGGCAAAATAACCTGTCAATAAAGCTGGAAGACAACCAAAACCGATACAGAATTTTGCGAATATGGATGATCAAGCTATGCAGAACGGAATACCAGTCACGGGAAGATCAGCCAGATAATCAATCGACGAATGTCAAAAACTTCAAGGCCATCGTACTGTCAATATTTAGAGGATCAACTGACCTAGTGGAAGCATTTGTGATAACTAAGATAACGAAGGGGCAAAAGATAGTTTTGTCACCTATACGATAAAAGGAAAGGAGATAAAGGGAAAGTCTGTGTGTTTTAAGTGTGGATCAATGGAGTATAAGGTGGAAGACTGTCCAAGAAGGAAAAAGAGAGGAAAGGAATTCACAAACAAGGAAAGGCAGCTGGACATTGGTAATAACGGGACCGACATCAACAAATCAAACCAACGAAATCAACCTCAAGCGTCTTCAACATGACCGTTCAAGAAACTGTAGCAGCCGGGGATGCAACTCCAGGTATTACTCAAATCAATTTTATTTTTTATATTATTTTCTTTTATATAGTAAATTATTTTATAAATTATTTTGAAGGAGAAAATTAATTTTCCGTATAAGCAGATAGATAAGCTTTATGCTGAATAGTTAAAGATCAGTTCGATCACTTTTGATCGAGATCTACTCGCAATGATTATGTATGCTATGTGCCCTGGTATGTATAGGTTTTAAAACGGTGATTCCGGGGACGGAATCTTTATAAGGGAGGGTGAATGTAACAACCCTATATTTTTTGTATAAAATTAAATCATAAATTTTCCGTATAATTTTTTTTTAATTTTAAGGATGAGGATTTGTACAAAATAATGTATGTATGTATTTATTTGGTAAATAAAAATATATTTATTACACGAATATTTACAAATAATTTTATTTTAGAATTATTGATTATTATAAAGTATATTCTTATAATAATTAATTTTATAGCAGAAATGTTTTTATTAATTATTTTCTATGAAAATATGAGTATATATTATTTAAATAATATATGAAATGATTTTTAGAATTATTATATTAATTTTTTATTTTATTATATGAATTTATGCAAGATTAATTAAGTTAATTATTTTAACTTAATTAATAATGTTATATATGAAGAATAAATTGTTGGGCTTCGGCACAGAAACGCACAGTGGAAATTAAAATTTTAAAGCAATTTCTGAAACCCTAAAATAGGATTCATGCGAAAAATCAATTAATTCAGAGGTTTAGAGATTATATCAGATATGAAAAAAAATGAGAATCTAAAACCGACTGCGCCTCGAATCTCCAACGCAATACAAACCGATTGCGCCTCTACGGTATCCACACGAACGCCGCACGAACCGTCGAACGATTCTGCAATAAGAAGGACTTGCGGTACCAGCCACCAAAAGGAATGAATTTTCTGAAACTTTTTTCTCTCAAGTCTCTCTCTAAGAGCTGCTAGGGTTTTTCAATTATGATATATCCCTAAGTAGCTGCTATATATCATATATATAGTAGTTAAAAGGAATTAATCAAATCAAAACCTAATTTCATAAAATTCAATTTTTTATATATATCTCTTAATTAAGCCTTACTTAATTAATATACATATATACAAATTATCCTTTTAATTTAAATTCGTGATTTAAATACTATTAATCTTATTAATATATTTAAATCCTTAAAATTTAAATTAATTCCCTTTTAAATAACGTTATATGTGTATGACCCTATAGGTTATTATTACGTTGGCAATAATTTTAAAATCATATTATAAAATTATAAACAGTGAGCGGCATCTAGTAATGCATCACTGCTACCCAAGTAATAATAAGATCGATTATTTGATGCAACCTTTTCGTGACCAATGTTTCAATGTAATTTAATCCTTTTAACCTTAATATCCTAGATTAAACTTGAGTCATGGAATGTGTCATACTCTTCATAATTTAATCTGAGTTTTCTTGATCAATGAGTAGACTATATGAAACAAATCACTATTTGTGCATGGCCATGCATTTCATAGTCCTACTCAATCAAGAGGCCTATGGATATCACCCATAATATATATATAGGATGGTTAAATTCCATCTAGATCACTCATATTTATCACATGATTAATGATGAACCCAATAATCACCTTTATGGTCTACCCTATTAAAGGTGACATTTGATGATATCAAAGTACATAAATTCTCGTGTAGTAATATAGCGATTTCAGGTCGGAGGACCATTACATCATTGTCACTATGAGAATTGCTAATGACACTTCGCATAATGCTCCATATAGAATTCTCATGGTGGGTCTGTCCAGTACATCGTTCTCTAACATGTACCTATGCATTGACTTAATATCTCATATATTTATGACCAATGAGATTTGGTCATCCGTCAATCCACATACTAGTCTCAATGCATCATTGTTGTCCCATCAACAATGATACTCGACTAGGGACATTTAAGAATAATGATACTAATTGTAATTATATAATCTCATGTTCAAGTCACATACTTGAAACTATATAATTTGTATCACTATTCTAAGGATTTTTATTATGTTAACAATTATATTATGTAGTTAATAAAATTATAATAAAATCATATATTTATTCAATCAAATATAATATCAAAACGTTAAGCAATTATATCAAATAATTGGCCTCTAGGGCATAAAATCTAACATAAATCAGATATGGAATCCAAATCCTAATTTTGGATTTTTATCAATGGATAAGAATAATAATATAATAATATTATATTTTTTTTCAGTGCTATAATTATGTACTGTATTTTTGTGGACTGACGATGGTTGGTCAATTATGGTGTTTAATTTCAAAACCCTAATATTAATTGGTTAAACCCTAGTTATACTGGGGGAAACCCTAAATTGAAAATCAATTGTGAGTTTAAGACTGTTATATAACTGTGTTATGTATTATATAATTTTATATTGATTAAGTAAACCCTAATTAATATTTAGAAATATTAATTTTTAGAAACCCTAATTAATATTTAAAAAATCCTAAGTTATTAATAAACCCAAATTTGAAACACAAATTAGAGTTCAAAATTTATTGGTAATGATGTTAATGTGATTTATGATTGGTGTTATAGATATTAACCCTAATTAGGGAGAATTTTAATTATTCAAAACCCTAATTAATATTTAGAAATATTAATTTTTAGAAACCCTAATATTTATTTTATAAACCCTAATTTATTTAAATTGTAAACCCTAATTGTTGATTTAGAAAGCTTAATGCTAATTAGTGTATCTTAAACCTAATTAGTAAGGTGTTAAGTAATTAAAAACCTAATTAATTAAGGAACCTTAATTTTGTATTTTAGAAACTAAAATTTATTATTTTATTTTATTTTTTTCAAACCCTAAATTTGGAAATTCTAGAAATTATATATAAACCCTAAAATGGTCCAAACCCTAACCCTAACTTTAAACCCTAAGGGTTTGCCAAGATTATAATTTTGCCATTAAAATGATTTACCAAATGACAAAAAAGCCCCTCTTGTATAATTGAGGCTAAATGGTAGGTTTTGACAATAGCGGAAGTTGGTGACCAATTCCAACAACCCCATGTGCTCTATATTGACAGCCATCAGCTGAATTCAGCTACATTCATTGCATACATATAATATATATAGCATTAGAGAGAGAAATTCATTTTATTGCCCATTTATTCAACCAATACTCATCCTTGACCCTCTCTCTCTAAAAGCTTCGAAATGTTGACGTATTTCAGTCCTAAATCAAAGGCCCACGTTTACCAAAAACAGATCAAGAAGTCAGAATCAAGAATTAGTTCATAAAGGTATAAACCCTAATCGAAAAATCTGACCTTTGATCCACCGTTAGATATTATGATTAAGTGTTAAAATGTGTTGTATGTAGTGTAATATGATGATCTGGGTTGCTAGATGTTAGATCCATAACATCTAGAGGCTCGGATTTGATGTTTTACAAAAATCTAAAAATTTTATTTTTAATGTCTGACAACGAATGTCAGACTACCTAGATCTTAATCTGTTATGTGTTTTTGATATTTAAATGTTTAAACATGTAGTTTGTTATATGATCTTTCATCTAGAACTTTATTCAAAGCCAGATCAGTTGTAGATTGAAAGTTATTCTTGGTCAAACATCGTTGACCAAGCTTGACCGACTGATTTCTGGTTAACCCAGAAATCAAATAGCAGAGTTTGACAACGTTTTGGAATGCTTATATATGTCAGGTGTTATATGATATGTTTATGTTATGATATCCATTTTGTAGCCTGATATATGTAACTTATATTTATGTTGGATTTAATTGGTGGTAAAACTAAACGACTCCCACTGTTTTGCATTTCTGGGGAAAACCCAGAAACTTGTTAGACAAAGTTTCTGACAGTGGTTGACCGTATCATATCTTACGGATCTGATGTTATTGGACTGAGATCATGATTTATATTTGTTCCTTGACACATGTAGTATACATTTAAACTTTAATAACATCATTATGATTACCAGACCATAATTATAATCGAGCCTCAAAATGACACCATGAAACTGTTGGGTTACCCAGCAATCCCAGATCAGCTCTGACAAGAGATTTGAGGGCTTATAACTCTCTGATTTCTTGTGTTCTGGCCATGAAATCAATTGATAATGATAGTTTTACAACTATACTACAATAACAAAACATTATAAAGCAAGAATCCTGATAACCAAAGATTTACAAACGGTCAAAGTAGGTACCTCTATCATTGAATGTCAGTGTTCTTGAGCCTCAAGAACACCAACAGCGACAGAAAGCGTCGCTTAAGGCGACAGCGACGGTTTTAATTTTTTTTAATTTTCTGAATTTTCGAAAAATGATTAAAAATAGAAAATAAATTCTAAAAATTACAAAAATGGTTTTAAAAATTATTTTTAATTCCAAAAATTAGTATTTAATTTATTTAATTATAATATTAAATAAATTATTTAAATATGACTTTAATACATAAAAAATAATTTAAAATTATATTATGGCATAAGAAAATAATTTAAGTTATTTTTGATAACTTTTAATATTTTGTGATGAATTTCATTAATTAATTAATATTAATGATAATTAAGTTATTTATTTAATATATTAAATAAATTATGAAAAATAGAATTAATGATTTAAAAATTAAAGAAAATGATTTAAAGGTTATAAAAGTATTATAAGTTATAAATATAACTTTTGATATTTTGTCATGAAAAATATTAATATTTTAATATTAAATGATATTAAATTTATTTAATTATTATATTAAATAAATTTGTTTAAAAATTATTTTAATATTAGAAAAATTATTTTAAATGAAATAAATAGTTTAAAAGTATTTTAAGTTATAAACTATAACTTTCAATATTTAAAGGTAAATTTCATTAATTAATTATTATTAATGATATTAAAGTTATTCAATAGTTATATTAAATACCATGGTTTAAAAATAATTTTAATATTAGAATAGACCGATATGTTTCAGAAATTGATCTGGACTTAGATATTTTGATTATATTAGTGATTATTTATGATTCAATGGTTGTGAAACATATGTGACAATGTGATTAGGTTATGTACTTACTGCAATAAGCAGTGCTATGTTTTATAGTATGTTATTCTAATCAATCAAATCGTCTTATTACTAATAGGTGTTATACAAGGATGGAACTAAGTTACGAACTGTAAGCAGCGCATCAGACAAGTATCTTACCTTTGCATTTCCTTTATGCAATGGACATGAGTAAGAAGTTTCAGAACTATATTATTATTATGCTATATTATTAACCTTGTTATGATATATTCTATATTCGATCATTGTTTATCAACATGTTAGTATATAGTAATTCATATATATATTTTGTTCGTTAATTTTGAAATATGGCTATACAAGTGTCCCCACTAGGATAATCATTGTATTTAAACACATGTTGACATATATATATATATATATATATATATATATATATATATATATATATATATATATATATATATATATATATATAAGTCGTCTAAGCTACTTGATCAGCTAGTCACAAATTTCGAAATATCGTTGAATATGATAAAACCTTTTTGTATCCAATTAAATTGTTTTGGGTCGGATTCCAGTCTAAGTATGAACATCCCGATCACGGGAAAATTTTTATGCGCTCAGGCGGACAAAGGATGAACTATAATATCATTCTAGAAATGTAGTATTGATCAATACAGGGGCCATGGGAAGTGCAACCTAAAGCCGGTAATTTATGACGGTTTGTAGATGAAGTTCTGCTAAACCTTATCGAAAACTAAAAATAATATTCATAGTATGTCGACTATCTTATATATATAGTCTATATGTAGTTTCAAAAATGTGAGATAGAATTGTTATGTTGTTATTATCGGTTCAGTTTACTTCACAACTATAAATTTGTTGTAGAAGAGATGTACAAAGAAAACATTTATTTCTTTCAACTACTTATATTTCTAATTGTTATTACTCGATGGACACCCAAATGCTCATCCTTGCTTAATTTAAATGTTTTCAGCTAGGAATGAACAACTTGAAGGTTCAGACAAGAACAAGTGAAAAGGAAATCAAACAGAACATGTTTAATGGTATCTTTTGTAATTGTTAGAATGTATTAAGATAATGATATGTATTATATATCATGTAAAGAATTATAGTAAAGGTTACGTACTTGGGATTAGACTCTGATAAATGTAAGTTAAATTTGATATTTATATTATTGTTTTTTTTATTATTAGTAATATTCCGCTCATAGAAATGGTATCGTGAAGAACCGAGTTCGGGTTTCAAGTACTCGAGTTTGGGGTCCTTACAATCATGGACTAGGGAACTAGTTAAATCAATAATGCTTGATAACACAGCAGTTGTTTAATAACAACATAACATAGAACAATTGAGAATCATATGTGAACTGACTATATTCTAAACTCATGCTTGAAAATAACTAGAGAGCATAAGTATTGATCAAAATGAAGAAAATGATAAACCTTGGCTTGAACAATAATAAGCTAGGTCTGTGATCTTGCCAAATTAGAAATTTAGTTACCGAACATGCACTAATTGATAGCAAGCTGGAAACAATGCTTACTCCATATGGTAATAGACTATACAAAGTGATTGAACAATTCAACACAAGGAATTAAAGTTCAAGAAACATTTATTATAAAAGAATGAACTAGAGAAACTTGTTTAACTGTAAACAAGTTAGAGTAAGCCAACGATGATTAGAATTCCAATAGCTTAAGATTAAAACATGATCAATGTAAATAGATAGGTTTATAATTTTGCACAATTATTATAAAGGTAGAGTTAAAGAACTTGCCTCGAGCGTAAGCTATAATATTAAACTCACGTTCACCTACATGTAGGTTTAGAATCACCATCTATTAGATATACTAACATTCATATTCTAACATAACACGCATTTCTAGTTAGACTTATTATTTTAGCACAAGTCTTAAGCTATCATACAAATATCAGAAATTACAAGTGTTAACCTTCACAACACCTGTTTACTATTCATCATGCTCACTAAGTTCTAATATACCACGTTCATCACTTACTAACCATTTGAAACTTTGAAACTACTAACCAATTAGCACGATTCTGTTTTAGCTATATTATTACATGTTTATTATACTAACACAACATTAGACCAAAGTATGTCGCTACCCAAGAACTGCAGCAGCAGCAGTCTCTGCCTCAGATCAGTGTATGGGTGCAGCTTCGCAGTTTTTAGCCTTGGCACCAGCGCAGCTGCGCTGGTGTACAGACAGTAGCAGAGTCAGCTATGAACAGTAGCCGACTTTAGCCCAACAAACACGAATTTCACCCATAAAAAAGTAATATTAACATATAAAATAAATATAAAACTATCATAAACATGATTGCTAACATATTCATCTACATAGAACAATTTAACAACACTTTTAACTATTTTAATTTCTCAAATTTCTCATTTTCATATGAAAACTCCATTTTTAAGCTTCTTCACAAAAATCAACATTGTGATTTCAATTCCTCACCAAATCACTTCGTTCAAGTTATATTATCTTCGTTTCTTAATGAACAAGCATAAACAAGATTCAATTTGCAGTTTGGCATACGAATTGACCATAAAAATTGATACATACACAAGCTATATGACAAATATTCATACAAACGTACACTGTCATTATTTTTCTACTATTATATGAAATTAGCATGCAATTTCCTTGTTTAAACATAGCCTCTAATCATCATAAACACATGTAATCATCATAATTGAATTATATAGCAACAATTTTAAACACATAAAGATCAAATGAAACTTACATATTATAAAATTATTGATGTAAAACTCATATATATAATGTTAAAGCTATGAATAATACCTTCAATTTGCTTGATAATCTTTACTAACAACACTAAGATTGCTTTGAAATCACAGATTTTCTCTCAATCTCTGTCAACTTTCTCTTAGCTTGTCTTTGAAATTCTCAGACTTAGCAAATGGCCAAAACCCAACTGATAAACCTTATGCGTAAAACAAAATAAAACTGATAACCTTAATACGCCAAACTTAATAAAATGTCAATTATAAAAACAAACGTATAAATTATAAATATACTATATTTATTATTTTAATTTATTTTATTTATATTATTATAAATTCAAATTTTAAAAATCCAAAAGCCATAAGGCTCTGTTTGGAAAAACTCTTAAAATTAAAGACTTAATATATTTAAGCCTTGTTTGGGTTAAATCAATTTAAAACTGATTTAATTATTTTAATAAACAATTTAGTTTATAATTCATAATCACATATTATTTATTTGGATTTCCATATCCAACATTAATTAATAAATTAATCAGCCATACTATATTTTAAATAAATATTCTACTTAAACAATTATCACAAAATTATAATTTCTTTATAATTGTATTTAATAACTTAACACACCAATTTAAATTATTAAATTCAACAACAATATAACCTCTCACGTTATATTACAATTCTCTAAATTTTAAATAAATTTAATTTAGAATATTATCTAATAAATTTAATTCATAAATATTTACTAATAATAACCAAATCAATAAAATATTTATTTCATCAATTTTAACAATAAACACATCAAATAAATATTTATATAATTCAATAAATATTTAATATTACAATTTGAAATTCATCAAATAAATATTTATATAATTCAATAAATATTTAATATTACAATTTGAAATTTCGGATTGTTACAAATATTCCTCCTGTAAACAACACTACCGAACAAATGATGAATGATGGGATGGTTAAAAGCTTTTTGCAGTTCATGCAAAATCAGATGAGGAAGAAACATGTATAAATTACGGGCGGAAATGATAGCAATGCGTGGCTTGTCACAGCCAAGTAGTTCAAAGAGTTGGGACCACCAGAATTTACGGGAAAGCCGAATCCGATCATGGCGGAGACGTAGGATGCACGGAGGAACATAAGGGTCCATTTACCACATTTATGTTTCGTGGTGAGGCCGACTAATGGTGGGAGTCTGTGAAGCGTACCCAGCCTGCCGCACTCAACATGTCTTGTGAAACGCTTCAAAAACTATTTAATGACAAGTACTTTCCTGAAAGTATTCGTCATATGAAGAAGGTAGAGTTTATTAGATTTGAACAAAATAACTTGACGGTGTCCCAGTACGAGGCAAAGTTTGCAGAGTTATCCAGGTTTGCACCTCATTTGGTAGAGAATGAGGAACGAATGACGCGGATGTTTCTGAGATGTCAAAAACCCGAGATTCAGCAATATCTTATCTCTCATAAATTTTCTTTATATTCAGATGTTGTAAATAAGGCTCAATTATAAGAGCGAGATAATGAGTATGTTCAATCGATGGACCACAACCAGGTTCATACCTGTGGCAGCGGTCATCGGAGTAATAACAACTAGCGGTAACCACTCTGGTAGAAATCGTGGCCATGATGGTAGAAGAAGCGAGTCGGGGGGAGATTTCAAAAAGAGAAGGTACAAGAATGATAACGTGAAGATGTCAGCACAAACATCAGCTGTTTCTAGGGGAGGAGAATGAGCACCGGTTGTATGTTACAAATGCGAGAATTAGGGACACATCAGCCCAAACTGCCAACAACAGTCCAAGGTGTGTTATAATTGTGGAAATGAAGGTCATATAGCTAGAGATTGTCTTGTTTCAAAACCAAGTTCAACAGGGATGGTGACTTCAAAGGTTGTCCCGGACAAGTCAAAGTCGGTGGTTCCTGGAAGGGCGTTTGTCGTGACTACCCAAAACATGAGGAACCCGAATGAGGTGATCACGGGTAAGCTAATCATAAACTCTTGCTGAACGTTTTATCTCTCCTGTTAGATACCGGTTCTACCCATTCTTTTATCTCTCCTATTTGTGCTCAACGTTTGAACTTAACTCTGGAGAAATTAGACCTTGACTTATCTGTTGAGACTCCTGTTAGGAGAAACTTTCATTACATCTACTATTTATAAATCTTGCTTAATCCAAGTTGGTACCATCACATTACCTGCCGATCTAATTTCGTTGAAAATACTTGAATTTGATGTGATTTTAAGGATTGATTGGTTAACCACTCATCATGCTAAAATTTATTTTTTTCGTAAGGCTGTTAGTTTTCATATTCCTAACCAACCTGTTATGCGAATTCAAACAACAAAACCACTGAAGTCAATCATTGTCATATCAAGCCATAAAGCTATTAGTTTATTGAAAAATGGATGTCAAGCTTTCTTAACCCATATCACGGACTTGAACAAAAACACGTCAGATTTGAATAAAATTTCTGTTGTTAGTGAATTTCCTGACGTATTTACTGAAGAAATTCCCGGTCTACCCCCAGAACGTGAAGTTGAATTCTTTATTGACCTTGAACCTGGTACAAAGCCCATTTCTAAAATCCCATATCGAATGGCTCCTATTAAACTTCAGGAGTTAAAGGTCCAACTACAGGAGTTGTTGGACATCGATTTCATTCGTCCTAGTACATCTCCTTGGGGTGCTCCTGTTTTATTCGTAAAGAAAAAAGATGGGAGTATACGACTTTGTATTGACTACCGGGAGTTGAACCATGTCACCATCAAGAATAGGTATCCGCTACCATGCATTGATGACATGTTCGACCAATTGTAAGGAGCATAATTCTTTTCAAAGATCGATCTTCGTTATGGATATCATCAGCTGAAGATTAAAACTAAGGATATTCCAAAGACTGCCTTCAGAACCCGGTACGGGTATTATGAATTCTTAGTCATGTCTTTTGGATTGACTAATGCTCCTACTACTTTTATGGATATGATGAACCGTGTGTTCAAAGAATATTTGGATAAGTTCATTGTTGTCTTTATTGATAACATCCTCATATATTCCAAAAGCCGTGAAGATCATGAGTACCATTTGAAGCTGGTACTGCAAAAGCTTTGCGATAACAAGCTATATGCCAAGCTGAAGAAATGCGAGTTCTGGCTAGATGAAGTACCATTCCTTGGGCACGTGGTGTCAAAACATGGAGTATTTGTCGACCCAGTGAATATTGAAGCAATACAAAGTTGGGAGCAACCAAAGTCGGTGACCAAAGTACGTAGCTTTCTAGGCTTAGCTGGTTATTATCGGAGATTCGTGGAAGGATTTTCTAGAATCGCTACTCCGTTAACTCAGCTGACTCAGAAAGATACAAAATTCGGTTAGAGCGAGGATTGTGAGAAGAGTTTTCAAGAACTCAAGAGGAGACTCATTTCGGCACCTATTCTGATAATACCATCTGGTTTGGACGAATTTGTTATCTACAGCGATGCTTCAGGAAAAGGGTTAGGATGTGTTCTCATGCAACATAGGAAAGTCATAGCTTATGCCTCGTGATAACTCAAAGAATATGAGAGGAATTATCCTACTCATGATCTGGATTTGGCAGCAGTCATTTTCGCTTTGAAGATCTGGAGACACTACCTATATGGGGAGAAAGTGGAGATCTATACAGATCATAAAAGCCTCAAATATTTCTTTACCCAAAAGGAACTCAACATCGGCAACGACGTTGGCTCGAGCTGTTGAAAGATTACGACCATACCATCCAATATCATCCTAGAAAAAAATAAATGTGGTAGCTGGCGCATTAAGTAGAAGATCATATGCGGGTACAAGTGCAATGTTGTTAACACAAAGGCCCATTTTGTATAGCTTGGAAAGGATGGAGATAGAGGTAAAGGCTCCAAGTACCCATGTGATGACATGGAGCTGATGCGTATTAAGAAGAAAGTGCAAGAAGGTGCTTTTTCAGATTCAAGAATCAATGAAGAATGAATACCTCGAGTCAACTCCAGACTTTGTGTTCCTAACGATTCTGACTTGAAATATAGAATCATGATGGAGGCACACAACACACTGTTTGCAATCCATCCTGGTAGTACCAAAATGTATCATGATCTTCGTCATGCATTTTGGTGGAACACTATAAAGAAAGAGATCGTGGAGTTTATCTCGAGGTGTTTAACTTGTCAACGTGTAAAGGAATAGCATCAAGTGCCAAAGGGTCCATTTCAACCACTTGAGATTCCGACATAGAAGTGGGAACACATTACTATGGATTTCATTACAGGTCTTCCCAAGGTTTCTCAAGGCATAGATGCGATTTGGGTTATTGTTGATAGATTAACCAAGTCTGCCCATTTCTTGACTATACAGGAGACTTATTCCCTTGAACGTCTTGTTCATATATACGTGAATGAGATTATGAGATTGCATGGCATGCTAGTATCCATAGTTTTGGATCGTGGCCCAAGATTCACTTCACGATTTTGGGTTAGCTTGCAGAAAGCTATGGGCACGGATTTACGATTCAATTCAGCATACCATCCTCAAACGGACGGGCAATCATGGAGGACTATTCAAACTCTTGAAGATCTATTAAGACTATATGTCCTAGATTTCAAAAGGATTTGGGATAAGTACCTACCATTGGTGAAATTCTCCTCATTCAAGTATAGGTGTGGCTCCATTTGAAGCATTGTATGGACGAAAGTGTTGCTCTCCAATATGCTAGAATGAGGTGGGAGAAGCAATATTGTTGGGACTAGAATTGGTATGCATAACTACAGAAAAGATCCAAACGATTAGACAACGTATACAAACGGCACATGATCGACAAAAGAGTTATGCGGATCTTCATCGAAAGGACATGAAATTTAATATTGGGGATCATGTATTGTTACGTATTGCTCCATGGAAGAGAGTTATAAGATTTGGGAAGAGGGGAAAGCTTAATCCAAGATTTGTTGGTCCATTTGAGATTCTTGACTGAATAGGAAATGTGGTATATAAACTCGCATTACCTCCAAGCATATCTTGTGTTCATAATGTTATTCATATATCTATGCTTCGTAAATATTGAAAGACCTGAACCACATTATTGAGTTAAAACACATTATTGAATTAGAACCAGATGAGATAGCCAAAGATTTAACGTATGAGAAGGTACCTGTTAAGATCTTGGATAGGAAAGAGCATGTCCTACACACCAAGGTTATACCACAAGTTAAGGTTTTGTAGAGGAACCATATTATTGAAGAAATGACCTGGGAGTTAGAATCAGAAATAAAAATGAGGTATCCTCACCTTTTTGAAACACCAAGTACGTACGTCAATTTCGATGATAAATTTCATAAAGAGGGGAGGTTGTAAGACCCCAACTTTTTAATGAATAAAATTAAATTTCCTCTAATTATTATTGTGAATAATAATGTGTTAATTTGATATAATGTTTTAATTATGGGTGAAATGTGAAAATTTTGCAAAATAAACAAGTTGTTATAAAATATTCATTATTGTCGGGGAATATTCGTTTGCTCGTGGAATATTCTTGCTGTCGGGGAATATTCGTATGACGGAAAATGATCAGATGAAGAAAACGATAAGTTTGAATTTTTATAAATAACGGCGTAGTTGTTACTGTTAACACTGTTGGAATACCCGGTGGTTAAAATACAGTAATACGCGTGGTTGCACAGTAGCACACGGTATTGCACATTATTTTTGAATTATTAATTCTTACGTAAGAAGGAAATACTCAATAATTGTTACAGTAATTATTATTCAATATGTTATTTTATTGATTCAATAATTGATGCGTTGATATTTTATATTATCGTTATTTCAATAATAGTCACTGCACAGTATCTCCATTATCAGATCAATAATGCATATTATTTGAATAATATTGTTAGATAGCATTATTTACAATGTCTAAGAAAGTTCTGCCTAGGAAAGGGGTTTGGTAACCTAATTGGGCGCCAATAAGGAGAAATCTTTATCGGAAAGCCCCTCTTTCCTGGGAACGACCTAGTTGTCATTATTGTGATTCTGTAATATTATTTGTGAATAATTAATTATTGATTTATATGATAAGGAAATATTTATTTTATGTGGATATAAATGAGGGATATATTTATTGTGGTTATAAATTATAGAATTAATGTTGAGGTATTTTATCAGTATTTTGTCGGAATGAATGTATTAAAAATCATCCGTATGTGGAATTCGGGCATTTTATGTTTTGAATTTGGAAAAACTTTCTTCTACAAAGTTGTAGAGAATTCGATTTCTTATAAAAGTGACATAAAATTCATATTTTTCTGATAAAATGGCTATTTATTATGAATTATTGAAGTTTCGAAAATAAATATTTTTATTTAAAATATGGTGGGCCCCACTTTTGTTTGGTGAGAAATGAAATGTGCTGAAATTTATTTTCAAAAGTGGTGGGTGTGAATAGTAGCAGGTAAAGCTATCAGGTAACAGGTTAGTATGCTATGACGTTCTAAGCATTTTCTTATAAATAGAGTGTTTAGTTAGAATTGAAAATCACACCAGAAACAAGTTTTCTCTCTTTCTCTCTCTATATTATCGAGCGTATTTTGTAAGTAGAATTCTTTCTCTACTTGACTCTTCTAAAGGATTGTTGTTTCCGCTGCAGTTGTTGATCTAAAACTTGTTGTCTATTATATTTTATCAGATTTTTCCCTATTGAAGACTAATGATAAATTGTTGTATATTATCTTAGTCATAATATTCTTTACTGGGCTAATTGAGCTCACCGTTTTCCTTTTTGTTCTATTTTTTTCTTCTCAGGAGGTGAGAACATAGCAGGAACTAGCCGGGGTTTGGAGTGATGGTTCAGGATAGTTGGTTTAGTAGTCCTCGCTATTTTATAAAATAGTGTATCAATAATTGTAATGAGGACTCCTTTTGAGTTTGTATACTGTCTATTAGACAATATTTATATTCAAGCTCACAATATATGTGTTGTCGTATTTTGCACGATAATTGTATTACTGAAGTTGTATTTTTTTCTGTACCATGTATTTGGCGACTCAGAATGGGTGATGTATACCTATTTTGGGGGCGTCACAATAAGGGTATAATCGGGAATACGAGATGAAATAATATTATTCACCTACTACAAAGTATGGAAAAAAATATTATTCCTATGAATACTGAACAAAATAATATAACTTACCTCAAAAGAAGACTGAATACTAGAATAGTGAGGTAACAGACTTCTCTTCTACTTTCTCTCTAAAGCTTTTCTCTCTATAGCTTCTCTTTCTATAATTGCTCTTGTGAGTCTTAGTGAATTGATGAGAAAAAAAGAAGAATGAGTTTCTATTTATAGGAAAACATAATTTCGATAATTACATTGGGGCTCGAAATATTACAGTATAATACCTTCATCTTTTCTATCATTTTTAATTTTGTCCTGCAAGTATTATCAAACTTGCACCACCTCCCCTAATAGTATATCATCGGAATCAATAGTACAAGCATGTGAATCAATAGTTCTATACATTTGAAAAAAATAATTACAGTATAGTACCTTCAATTATACCTCCATTTATAATTTAGTCATGCAAGTATTATCAATCTTGTACCACCTCCCCTAATTGTACATATAGGTGAATCAATAGTACACACATGTGAACAAATCGTTATAAGCATGTGAATTAATAGCAATTAATTGTTTATTTATACGATTAATAACCTGATTGGTCAATATAACCTCCAGACATCAATTATTATCAGAATAGATGTCGATTTCTACTAACACTAATAATCCCAACACAATTGAAATATCAATTTTATTTTTAATCAACACGAACTTATTCATCATTAATATTATAACTCACAATATTTAACAACTAGTTCATTACCAGGAAAGAGGGGGCTTTCCGATATGGATTTCTCCATATTGGCGCGCAATTAGGTGACCAAACCTCTCCTTGACATAACTTTATAGAGATTGTCAATATTGTAAATAATAATATGAATAACTTTGTCATCTCAATTATTGATTTAATAATATAAAATATTATGCAGATGATACTGTGATAATAATTGAATCAATAATATGATAGATATTATGCAGAAATTACTGTAGCAATAATTGAGTATAACTGAGTGACTTCTCACGTAAGTATCAATAATCAATATCGTGTGCTACTATGCAACCACACATATTACTGTACTTTTACCACTAGGTAGTTCAACAGTTTAACGGTAAAACTTCCGCCGTTATTTTTATAAAAAGATAATTTTGTCGTTTTCTAACTACGACAATACTTTCGTTGTGGGGTCCACCAATGATTGTGCCGTCGTACGAATATTCCAAGTTAAAACGAATATTCCCCGACCAATCAAATATTATGTAACTACTTGCTTACTTTGTAAAATTTGTAAATAATACCCACAACTATAACATTATATCAAATCCACACCATAATATTCAGAAATATATTTCGAGAATAATTAATCTTTATTCATAAAAGTTGGGGTCTTACAAAATCAATATAAGGAACTTGTTGGGTACATAGTAAAAAAATTGAATCTCTATCCAACAGAATGACACAATAACAATGCAGAGTAGTGATAGAGATAAGGAAACTGTTGTGAATGCTCTTAATGCTCTTAGGAATGGAGGGAGTAGTTCATAAAAATGACTTTTTTAAAATTATATTAATTAATAATAATATATATTTTTATATATTAATGACGTCACTAAGTCAATAACAATTCGACCACTGATTAAATAAGTGATTCAATCTACCCGATAACCGATCCGAACAAATGATACTTTATTGTATAACTAGTTGTGTCTCGTGCCTCCGGTACTACATGGACGGTAGGATTTATCCCAAACTTTGGACGGCCCAGATGATTTATTGAGTGAGCGGAAAATTTAAAATCATTTGTATTTTGTTAGATAAATATATTAATGACAATGTTATGGATTTCAAAATTTTATCAACCAATGTAATATTGCCACATCACTTAAAACACTATTTGAAATAAAAATTTTGAGATTTCTAGCACAGTATGATCAATCATTCAACCACTGTAATGAACTCGAGTCATTTAAGACGCTATTTGAGACAAAATATTTGAAATTCATAGCATTATCTTTGATATGATTTTTCTCTTAAAATTTCACATTAGGTAATCAAACAACCTCAAACTAGTAAAACCCGGATCCTTTTAAAATTACACTTCAATAGGGCTCACAAAATATGATTATGGGTTGATTTTGGTTTATAAAATTTGGTTATGGTTATATTTAAGAACTAAAATCACATTATTTATTTTTAATATAAGTTATGTGAGTTAAAACGATAAAATTATGGATCAAATATATATCAACTCATATTTTAAATTTACCATTATCATGGTTCAATTAAATAAATTACTTAATATATTAATTTTTTTATTTTCCTTTTAAATTCTCTCTCTAAAATTTAATTGCTTTAATGCCATGATGAAAGGCTACGAAGCAAGTAAGGACATAATAATTTTTTTTAAATACTAATAAAAAGATAATACATTTCTTGTTATTTATGCTAATAAAAAAAGATACTAATACATTTCTCAATCAGTGTCCGGAAAGGAAGAAACATGACTTTTTTGGAGTTTTCAATTGTGCAAATCACATCCTAGTGATGTTATTAAAAAAATTGATGGTGCATTCATGTGTTGTGTACATTATTAATTTTAATCAAATATTAAAGATATATTTTGAATTTATAAAATTAATTTATGATATTTTAAATTTTAAATTGATATGGTTCAAAAATTAAATATATTTTAATTTCAGAAATTCAACGTCAAATAGAAAAAATAATACCTAACATGTGATTAATGTTGAAAAGAATAAGTAATCTAACACCAGTTTTAATATATGTACGAAACATATGTAGGAAAATATGAACAAAATATAGGATTCAACTACCAAATAAAAGGACAGAAATAAACTTATCGATTTAGAGCGAATAATTTTGAGCAGAGGCGTGCAGCGCACTGTCCTTAAGTAGAAATTTTGCCCCTCGAAGAACTTTTCTCGGTGCTAATGTCACTGACGAATTCCTACTCCAGGATTCAATAGCTCTTCACCCAAATAATCAGCACTTGAAATAGTTGAATGACCCAGGAACAACTTCTAATTATTTCTTACTCAAACTCAAAAATAAACTGTGTATATATATGTGTTAACAAGCTCGGTAATATATATATATAACTCTCTGAAAACTTGATAAAATACTACTATCCTTTTTTTGGCTGTTGAAAAGTGATATATATTTATATGAAAAAAGACAAAAGTCTGCTGATTATTATACTCTATATGAAGCCTTTTCCTTTATATAGAAAAAAGATGGCAACAGTAACAAAGCTATAGCAACGGTAGCAAAGTTGACAACGGTAACATTCTTCACTGCTCAATATTAATATGATATATAAACGGTAAAGAAAATTTATGTCCCAAATGAATTTGCAAACGGTAAAATGAACCCAACAGCTATAAAATTATATCCCCCAACAGTTACAAATCTCCATCCATTAATATTTATATTTTATTTAATTTTGTAATATTTTATTTAACATAAAATACAACAATCCCCCACATATTACAAATTAAAATAAAATATTTGAGTAAGAAATAAAAGAATGCAGTGCGTTAACACTGGTGTCTTTTGGACTATGAACCAATGTATAGAGTGAATATGACTTGATTCACAGGAATTTGGTGAAATAAAAATTTCTATGAACCTTATTCCTTATTATGTATCACTAGTCATATTACTCACACTACAAACTCAAATTAGAAGTTGTTCTACGCGATTTTGCACATTTTGGCCTTGCGCCATACCTGGAATTCATGAGCGCTCTAGAAAACCTGTCTTGTTTTCATAAGAGGCGGCCTCACCTCTACACTCATATAGGTGTTTCCATCAAATGTATTCTACAGTTAAATACATCACCCAATAGAACTATGGAAAACATTAAGAGTATATAACTCAACCTCTAACACTGTAGAATTACACTATCCTACACAATAGGGATGAACTCAAATATTTATAAAATGGATAGTGTCTTAACCAATCAACCAATGACTTGTTGTTACCCATATGAACCTACTTCCTGGGACTACCATTCATATAGGTTGGGTTACCATCACTGTTGATTTCTGTAATAGACAGTAGTCCCATCCCCCTCGATGTATTGCTCACTAGCCTCTTGCTTAGTGGCTTTGTCAGAGGATCCTCAAGATTTAACTCTGACCTAACAAAATTAAGGGATATAATCCCGTCATATAACAGCTGTCTCACAATATTATGTCTTAGGTGTATATGCCTACTCTTGCCATTATAGCTCTTATTCTTAGCTCTGCCTATAGCAGCTTGGCAATCACAATGTAAAGACACAGATGGAACTGGTCTCGTCCACAAAGGAATATTTCCCAAAAGATTTCTGAGCCACTCTGCTTCAGAACCTGCCTTCTCTAAGGCAATAAACTCAAACTCCATAGTAGAGCGAGCTATACAAGTTTGTTTAGAAGACTTCCAAGAAAATGCTCCTCCTCCTAAGGTAAATATGTAGCCACTCGTGGATTTGATTTCATCTGAATCAGAGATCCAGTTGGCGTCACTATAGCCCTCAAGAACTGCAGGATTACCGCAGTAATACAAACCAAATCCAATAGTACCTCGCAGATACTTGAGTATTCTACATAAAGCAGTCCAATGATCCTTATTTGGATTATGAGTGTACCTGCTGAGTCTATTAACTGCATAAGATATATCAGGTCTTGTGCAATTAGTAAGATACATTAAGCAACCTATGATTTGGGCATACTCAGATTGAGATACACTAGGTCCCTCATGTTTTTTTAGATGTATAGAAGAATCATACGGAGTACTAACAGGATTAATATTATAATGTCCAAATCTCCTAAGCATTTTCTCCACATAATGATCTTGAGAAATCATATACCCATTACACAGTTTTCTCAAATTAATTCCGAGAATAACACTTGCTTCTCCCAAGTCTTTCATATCAAATTTAGTGGATAACATATTTTTAGTCTCAAATATAACATCAATATTGGTTCCAAAAATAAGCAAGTCATCCACATAAAGGCATACAATAACACCACAATTTTCATTATTAAATTTGGTATATACATCTATCTCCATCATTTATTATGTATCCATTAGAAGTCATCACATTATCAAATTTATCATTCCATTGTTTAGGAGCTTGTTTAAGACCATATAAAGATTTAACTAATTTACAAACTTTATGCTCATTGCCTAAGGAAATAAAACCCTCAGGTTGGTCCATATAAATCTCCTCTTCTAAATCTCCATTAAGAAACACAGTTTTAACATCCATTTGATGAATTATTAATTTTTTAATAGCAGCCAGAGCAATTAAAACTCTAATGGATGATGTTCTCGCAACCGTTGAATAAGTCTCAAAAAAGTCAAGGTTTTGCTTTTGTTTATAACCTTTAGCAACAAGCCTAGCCTTAAATTTATCAATTGATCCGTCAGGTTTTAATTTCCTTTTAAAAATCCATTTACAACCAATAGTTTTAGAACCAGGAGGAAGGTCCACTAATTCCCAAGTGTGATTAGCCATAATAGACTCAATCTCACTATTTATGGCTTCTCTCCAAAAAGGAACATCGGGAGAAGAAACTGCATCTTTAAAGGTTAATGGGTCATTATCTAACAGGAATGTAAAAAAGTCATCTCCCAGATTAGTGGGTTTTCTAGTACGCTTACTCCTTCTTGGTTCAATTTCAGATTCCTCAATTGGAACTATATAAGAGCTCGTAGGAAGCTTTGTTACTGGTCGATCCACTTTAGATTTCAAAGGAAAAATATTTTCAAAGAAATCAGCATTTTTTGACTCAATAATTGTATTATGATCTAATACATCACTTTTCAAAACAAGAAATCTATAAGCAGCACTATGTTCAGCATAACCAATAAATAAACAATCAGCAGTTTTAGAACCGATTTTTCTTTTTTTAGGGTCGGGTAGCATTACCTTAGCAAGACACCCCCACACTTTAAGATATTTCAAGTTAGGTAAATGATTTTCCCAAAGCTCATAAGGTGTTTTTCCAGTTTTCTTATAAATGATTCTATTTTTCAAGTGACAAGCAGAAAGAAGAGCTTCCCCCCACAAATTCGGTGGAGCCCCAGAACTTACTAACATAGCATTCATCATTTCTTTTAGTGTTCTATTTTTTCTTTCAGCAACCCCATTAGATTCTGGAGAATAGGGAGGTGTTACTTCATGTATAATTCCTTGTTCTTCGCAATATTTACTAAGAAGTTTGGAGTCATACTCTCCACCTCTATCGGACCTGAGTCTTTTAATCTTCTTTTCTAATTTATTTTCAACTTCGGCCTTATAAATTAGAAATTTATCTTCAGTTTCATTTTTATTTCTAAGAAGGTAAACTTTAGTATATCTAGAATAATCATCTATAAAGGTTACATAATAATTTTTCCCACCTCTAGAAGTATTTTAGACATATCACCTAAGTCTGAATGAATTAAACTAAGAGGTTCAGATTCTCTAACTAGTACTGGTTTACAAGCCTTTTTAGTAGTTTTGGCTTCTACGCATACTTGACATTTATTGGTATTTGAAATTTTAACATCTTTTAAAATTCCCAAATTTTTCATTAATTTTATATAAGAGTAATTCACATGGCCTAATCTAGCGTGCCAAATATCATCACACTCAACCAAGTAAGCAAAAGAAGTACTAGAATTATTATTCATGATTTCAAAATTAAAGCATCCCAAATTTCAGCAGCATGCTTATATAGACAATAGATATCAAAAAGTTCATTTGACAAAGAGTTGAGAATGATAGCTTTGCAAATTTTATCAGCAGAGGACCAAGTACTAACAGCAGATTCATATTCTTTCTTTTGTTCATCGGTAGCATCATAAGGGGGTTCAACTGGTTTTGGTTTGGTTAAAACATGGTCAACCTTAGCTATATCCATAATCAAAAGTAATTTGGTTTGCCAACGTTTAAAATTGGAACCACCAAAAGGTTCAACTTTGGTCAAATCAGGGACAGATTTAGTGGCGGTGAGCATAGCAAAATCCATAATTTCTACTTAAGATTGTAAGAAAATATGAACAAAATATAGGATTCAACTACCAAATAAAAGGACAGAAATAAACTTATCGATTTAGAGCGAATAATTTTGAGCAGAGGCGTGCAACGCACTGTCCTTAAGTAGAAATTTCGCCCCTCGAAGAACTTTTCTCGGTGCTAAGGTCACTGACGAATTCCTACTCCAGGATTCAACAGCTCTTCACCCAACTAATCAGCACTTGAAATAGTTGAATGACCCAGGAACAACTTCTAATTATTTCTTACTCAAACTCAAAAAATAAACTGTGTATATATATGTGTGTTAACAAGCTCGGTAATATATATATATATATATAACTCTCTTAAAACTTGATAAAATACTACTATCCTTTTTTTGGCTGCTGAAAAGTGATATATATTTATATGAGAAAAGACAAAAGTCTGCTGATTATTATACTCTATATGAAGCCTTTTCCTTTATATAGAAAAAAGATGGCAACAGTAACAAAGCTATAGCAACGGTAGCAAAGTTGACAACGGTAACATTCTTCACTGCTCAATATTAATATGATATATAAAAGGTAAAGAAAATTTATGTCCCAAATGAATTTGCGAACGGTAAAATGAACCCAACAGCTATAAAATTATATCCCCCAACAGTTACAAATCTCCATCAATTAATATTTATATTTTATTTAATTTTGTAATATTTTATTTAACATAAAATACAACAACATATTTAGAAAACACATTTATTTAGAAAAGTTCATTCGTCACAAAATAATTTTTTTTCTTTTCTTTTCTTTAATTACCAAATAATATGCATAAGTATTTTTATAGTTGCATTCTATCTTGTACTCTTAAAAAGTGTTCAATTTATATTTTTACTTTTCTATATCATCCATACCTTATCTCATTGTCCTAAGAATTTCTCTCACTTGTATTAATAGTTTTCAACTTCCCATAAAAGGGTAGTGATGAAATTTCAAACAAATCTTAATTGTTAAATGATAGTATTAAATGATTTTTTAATTCATGTGCAAAAACCTTAAACGATAATCTTTTAGGAACGAAGGTAGTAATTACTAGTATTAAGGGGGTGTATTCAATTATGATTTTTAATTTCTTCTTTTAAGTGACAAACTTTTGTAGAGTTTGTGAATTTTAATGACTTTTAAAGACTTTAAAGACTTTTTCAAAATGATTTTTATAGACTCCATGAAATAAGTGATAGACTTTAATAGACTTTTTACCAAGATTTTGATAGACTTTTGTATACTTCTCATCATATATCTTGTAGCTTATATTAATTGTTAATTAGTCCATGTGTACAACCTCTCACTCTTTTCTCATGAATTACAGGAAATCTCATTATTTCATTAAATTAGTGTGGTATGAGATTTTATATATGTTGAAAGCATTCATATTATTCTACTTATTTCATGATAAATTTGGATACTCGAATACGAATAAAACTTTAGAAGTTACAGATGCAACACAATAATTAAGCTCACTTTTCATCTTTTAACTATTTTTTTTAATTTTGATGAGTTTAAGAATTTATCAAGATTCGTATATATCATGTAAGACCCCAACTTTTATGAATAAAGATGATTTTTTTATAAAGATCATTTTTTAATATTAAGAAGTGAATGTGATATAATGTTATAGTTGTGGGTAATATTTATAAATTTTACAAAGTACGCAAGTTGTTATATTATATTCGATTGGCCGGGGAATATTCGTTTTAACAGTGAATATTCGTACGTCGGCGCAATAATTGGTGGACTCCACAATGGAATTATTGTCGGAATGAGAAAATGATAAAAATATCTTTTTATAAAAATAACTAAGGAAGTTTTACCGTTAACTGTTGAAATACCAGTATTAAAAGTACTGTAATACGTGTGGTTCTATAGTAGCACACGGTATTGATTATTAATACTTACGTGAGAAGTCAGTCAGTTTTACTCAATTATTGCTACAGTAATTGTTGCCTAGTATTTCACATTATTTGATTCAATTATTGTCAATATTTTATATATTATTAAATCAATAATTGAGATGACAAGTTATTCTAATTATTATATGCATAATTAACAATGTCTAGAAAGTTCTGTCGAGAAAAGGAGTTTGGTCACCTAATTGCGCGCCAATAGGGAGAAATTCTTATTGGAAAGCCTCATCTTTCCTGGAAACGATCTGGTTGTTAATAGTACGAGTTATAATAATAATGAATAAATATTGTTAAAAATATTGAAAGAATTTTATGAAGTATTTATTGTAAGTTTGGTTTATTATTCAGACCCCCGCTTGCCCATTTTTTTAAAATAATGTATTATATATATATATATATATATATATATATATATATATATATATATATATATATTCCCACCATTACAATAAATGCCATCCTTTTTTTCTTCTTACAACCCTTCCCCCCCAATCAAAACATGTCATTTTCAATATATATATATATATATATATATATATATATATATATATGTATGTATATATATTTAATAAATGATGATTTGAAATAGGGGGGGGGGGAAGAGTTGTCTTTACTAGGAGGGAATTAGATTGTTATAACATATATATGATTATATCTTAACATGCCATATATATATATATATATATATATATATATATATATATATATATATATATATATATATATATATATATATGATCAAGTCTGGGAGTCCGGACCTGATCAAAATTCGGACCAATTTTTTTTTTTTTTTTGTAGAACAACTAAAAAAAAATTTGAGAAACTAAAATTTTTCCATAATACAGTGTTTTGGGTGTGTTTTTAATACCTACACCAACCAATGTATGTACAGTCTGCCCAGACTATACAGAAATGTTTTGTTATAGGCATCCAAATCACGCCAAAAACACTGTATTATGTAAAACATTTAGTTCCATAATTTTTTTTAGTTGTTTCAAAAAAAAGCCAAAAAAAAAGTCTGGATTTTGATCAGGTTCAGGAGTCCGGACCTGATCCGGCCTATATATATTTATATACGGAAAGGATCAAGAGCACTCTCCTTAAATAGCACTCCGCCTTAAATAGCACTCTTTTATCAAAACGACGTAGTTTTGGAGGGACGCGGTGGCATTTTTGTAAATACAATGCCACCGCGTATTTACAAAAATGCCACCGCGTCCCTCCAAAACTACGTCATTTTGATAAAAGAGTGCTATTTACGGAGAGTTCTCTTGATCCTCTCCGTATATATATATATATATATATATATATATATATATATATATATATATATATATATATATATATATATATATAGGGAATATATCTTAAGCTCACCCCTTATTCAACTCACCCGAGCTCACCCCCCTTTAACGACGGATACGGCGACGGTTCGATCATACAACCGTCGTCTATACATTTAGCGACGCTATATGTTGTCCGTCACTAAAAGTATAGACGACGGTTGTATGACCGAACCGTCGTCGGGTCCGTCGCTAAATGGAGGGTGAGCTCGGGTGAGTTGGATAAAGGGTGAGCTTAAGATCCGGACCGTATATATATATATATATATATATATATATATATATACGGTTCGTCTCTAGCGCGAACCAAAGACGAACCGTCGTCTTTAGTGTGTATAGCGACGGTTCGATCCGTCGCCATAGCCATGTAGTCATTGGCGACGGGTCGAACCGTCGCCATAGACACCAAAGACGACGGTTCGTCTTTGGTTCGCTCTTTAAGGTTTGCTTTAGAGCCTCTCCGTATATATATATATATATATATATATATATATATATATATATATATATATATATCTAAAATTTTTGTTTTATTAGAATATTTTAGTACACAGTAAAGTCTTGTTAAAAAAACTGAATTCGGCGTCCGTGAGTTGCAACTGTTCACCCGTGATTTCTAAAATTCAAATAGTATCATTTTCATTCTCCTATAAATAGGATGTTTAGTTAGAATTAAAAATCACACCAGAATCAGAGAATTCTTCTTCTATAATATTGAGCGTATTTCTTTCGAGTTTTAGAAAGCTTTGAGCGTAGAAAACAGTGAAGATTTTCTTCAACAATATTCCCGCTATACCAGTTGGAATATGTGACGCCCCTAAAATAGGTATACAACGCCCATTCTGAGTCCCCAAATACATGGTACAGAAATAACTACAATTTCATTAATACAATTGTCGTGTAAAATACGACAACACATAAACTGTGAGTTTAAATACAAATATTATCTTCTAGACAATATTCACACTCAAATAAGTCCTCATTACAATTATTGATACACTATTTTACAAAATAGTGAGGACTATTAAAACAACTGTCTTGAACCATTACTTCACACCCCGACTAGTTCCCGCTATATTCTCGTCTCCTGAGAAGAAAAATTGAACAAAAAGGAAAAGGGTGAGCTCAACTAGCCTAGTAAAGAATATTATGACTAAGATAATATAGAACAAATTATCGTTAGTCCTCAACAGGGAAAAAACTAATAGAATACAATAGATAACCAGTTTTAAATCAATCTTCGCAGCGGAAATAATAATTCATTAGAAGAGTTAAGTAGAGAATGCAAACTACTATCTTCTATATATGAATTTAAAAGTTCATCATCGATATTTTATCCCCGTAACATCAATCAATATATATCTGGAATCAAATATTCATCTTTGCACTACAGGCCAAAGATATTCATCAGTTGGTCATGTTCATCTAAACACATGTTCATCTTTGCACTACAGGCCAAAGATATTAATCCGTCGGTCATGTTCATCTCAACACCTGTTCATCTTTGCACTACGGGCCAAAAATATTCATCAAGAAATCATTCATCTTTGCACTACAGGCCAAAGATATTCAGTAATATCATCATTTAGAACTGAGGGTGATGAAAAATATTTTAAAGAAAACGAATCCAGTGAAACAAAAGAACAAGTATTAATGATTCGTACTTTAAATAATCCAAGTTCAAAAATACTTCATAAATAACCAGATTGGAGTAAAATTCAAGAATGAAGATCAAAACATAGATCCAATCAAAGATAGGAATCATAACAGACAATCTTGGACACAAAAAAGAATATTTAATTTTTCTGTGAATAGTGTCGTATTCGTGAATAGTGTCGTATATGTGAATAATGTCGTATACGTGAATAGTAACTCCGACACCAAAAGATAGAAATTTCACAAAAAACATCATCATGCTTCGTGAATAGTACTCGTGAATAGTACTCGTGAATAGTAACTCGTGAATGGTAACTCATGAATAGTAACCCAGACATGAAAAAGTTCCAAATTTGATAAAAATTTCCAACAAATATTTCGGCATAATGATATTGAAGAAATAATATCATTTTCGAATAAAATAACATCCCTTACCTCAGAAAGAATAGTACTTCTGACTGGAATACTGGATATAGTGCTGAAAGAACTTGCACCGTATAAGCAATACTCAAAGTACTAAAATACGCTCGATATTATAGAGAGAGAAATCTGTAGTTTCTGGTGTGATTTTCAATTCTAACCTAAGCACCCTATTTATAGGAAAATGCTTATAACACCAAAAGCAGAAAATTTAATAAAATATTAATAAATTTATATAAATCATACGCAAACTTAGAAATTCTGATTTCAGCATATTTTGCAACACATGTGCCCACCAACCAATCACAAAAACATTTTTCTTTTAAAACAAATTTAAAACTTTTAAAAAAATAATTATTTCAGAACTACTTCAATAATTCATAATAAATAGCCCTTTTATCAGAAAATTCGAATCTCGCGTTTTTTTAGGAAATTCAATTCTTTATAACTTTGCAGAAGAAAGTTTTTCCAAATTCCAAATAGAAATTGACTGAAATCGACAAACGGGCGATTTTACAGGCTATAATCAAATTTCAGTCAAGAAATGGGGTCCACCGACACACAAAACACGTGTAAAACAACTTTTACAAAAAAAATACTCTTCCTTCTCATGTACTCATATATCCCACATTCATCGTAAAAATATCATCATTGTTATATTATAATAATATAATTGAATATTTTATCAAAAAAGATAAAATATCATTTTTTAACAATTGTCACTTTTAAAATTTTCTCCATCTATATCCATATAAAATTAATATTTTCCTCATCATATAAATCAATAATTAATTATTCACAAATAATATTACAGAATCACAGTACTGGCAACCAGGCTGTTCCCAGGAAAGAGGGGGCTTTCCAATAAAGATTTTTCCTTACTGGCGCGCAATTAGGTGACCAAACCTCTCCTTAGATAGAACTTTCTAGACATTGCCAATAATGTTTTCTAATAATGTAAGACCCCGAATTTTATGAAATAAAAGTATTCAATTTTTCTTATAATTACAATTCAGTAAATGGTTAAATTGATAGAAGGTTAAAGTTAAGGGTGATATATGATTTTTTTTTCAAAATAAGCAAGTGGTTATAAAATATTCATTGTTATCGGGGAATATTCGTTTGGTCGTGGAATATTCTTTCTGTCGAGGAATATTCATACGACGGCGCAGCCTTTTGTGGGCCCCGTAACAGAATAACTGTCGGATGAAGAAAACGACAAATTAAAGTTTTTTTTATAAATAACGGCGTAATCGTTACTGTTAACATTGTTAGGAATACCCGGTGGGTAAAGTAAAGTAATACGCGTTGTTGCACAGTAGGACACGGTACTGCACCAATTATTGATTCTTACGTAAGAAAGCACTACTCAATAATGGTTACAGTAATTATTGTTCAGTATTTTATGTTATTGATTCAATAATTGCTGCATTGATATTTTATATTATTGTTGTTTCAATAATTGTCATTACACATTATTTTCCATTATCGAAGCAATAATTCATATTATCTGAATAATATTATTAGATAACATTATTGACAATGTCTAGAAAGTTCTGTCTAAGAAGAGGTTTGGTTACCTAATTGCGCGCCAGTAAGAAGAAATTCTTATTGGAAAGCCCCCTCATTCCTGGGAACTGCCTGGTTGTCAATATTGTGATTCTGTAATATTATTTGTGAATAATTAAATTATTGATTTATATGATGACGGAAAATATTTATTTTATGTGGATATAGATGGAGAAAATTTTTAATGTGACAATTGTTGAAAATTAATATTTTACCTTTTTCTGATAAAATAATTCATTTTAATATATTATTATATTTTTAATAATATAATAATGGTGATATTTTTACAATGAATGTGGGATATATGAGTTTATGAGGAGAAAGAGTATTTTTGTTGCAATAAACATTAAAAACAGATTTTGTGTGTCGGTAGACCTATTTATTGACTGAAAATTTGATTATAGCCTATAAAATCGGCCGTTTGTGGATTTCGGTCAATTTCTGTTTGGAATTTGGAAAAACTTTCTCCTGCAAAGTTGTAGAGAATTGAATTTCCTATAAAAACTCACGAGACCTGAATTTTCTGATAAAAGGGCTATTTATTATGAATTATTGAAGTTTCGAAGCTCCGAAATAATTGATTTTTGGAAGTTTAAAATATTTTTATTTACAAAAATGTTTTTTTTGTTTGTGGGCAGCCTAGCATGTGATGTAAATGCTGAATTCAAAATCTAGAAAGTGTGCGTATAGAATTTGTTATATATATTATTATTATATTAAATTTTCTGCTTTGGTGTTCTAAGCAATTTCCTATAAATATGTGCTTAGGTTATAATTGAAAATCACACCAGAAACTGAAGTTTTCTCTCTCTATATTATCGAGCGTATTCTTGTGAATATTTTGAGTATACTTTGAGTATTGCTATACGGTGCAAGTTCGTTCAGCGTTATTCCAGTCAGAGGTACTGCTCTTTTGAGGTAAGGGGTAATAAGGGATTTTAAGGGTTATTATTTCGAAATTCTTCTGAACCATCAAAAATTCTGGAAAAATTTGAAATGATATTTTGATGAGTTTTGTAGATTGTATCCAAAAATGGCGATTGTTGGATGTATAGATTAAGAGTTATGGATTTTATGAGAAAAGACTATTTTTAAAAGTAATCGCTTATAACTCCTTGTGGTTAACTCCAAAATTGATGAAATTTTTATTGGGAGTACATCCATATGATATCAGTATACCCTGTGAATTTCGGAATTTTTGGATACAAATACAATTTATGATAAATGTTTAAATATTCGGTGGTTTTGGCCATGTGAAAAATAGTAAATAACTTTTAAAAATTCTGAGAAAAATATATGTTCATTATAGGACTAAATTCTGCTAAATCCCAGAAAAGAAATATTTTTGGAACTGATTTAGTATTTTTTATGAAAATATTCTAGTTATGAGTAAATGAATTAAATATGTTATGTGAAGTAAGAAAATTGGAAAATATAATTTTATGGCTTGAGAATCATATATGAAGTATATGCAGATTTTTGATGAGGGTTTTGGTTATTGGTGATGAAATCTTATGAGTTTGGCATTTTAGAATGATTAAATGCATTATTTAGTAAAGTGTAAACAATTAAAATAAATTGTTTATAAGCTTAAAAAAATATTATTCTTTCAATATCATTATACCGAAATATTGGTATAGATTTTATTGTGGAATTTCTACCTTTTTGAGTTGGGTTTACTATTCATGAGTTACTATTCACGAGTTACTATTCATGAGTTACTATTCACGAGTTACTATTCACGTAGTTACTATTCATGAGTTACTATTCATGACAAAATTGGTTTCTTTTTCTAACCAAATTATAGTTGATTTATGAATATTACTCTGGAGATTAAAACTATATATTGATTATATTGATTTTATTATCATATATAACATTTTTATAACCATGATGTTGAAATTCTCTTTCACTGGAGTGTAAAGATGGGTAGATTATTGGTATGATCATGACTAGGGTTCTCTTTGGCCAGTAGTGAAAAGTTGAATTGTGACTGGTATGATCATGACTATTGAATTTATAATTGAATATCTTTAGCTTAAGTGCAAAGGTGAATTGATCAACATATATGGTTATAATTATGGTTTATATAAATTCTGAAATGATTATGTATTTCTTTGAGATATGAATATCTTTGGCCTGTAGTGCAAAGATGAATTGTTGATGAATATCTTTGGCCTGTAGTGCAAAGATGACTTGTTGATGAATATCTTTGGCCTGTACTGCAAAGATGACTTATTGATGTATATCTTTGGCCGTAGTGCAAAGATAAATTTATTAGTATGATTATGAACATGAACTGTGATTTGGTATAACCATGAACTTTGATGTTTCAGGTGATAAAAATTATCTTTGTCCTGGATGAGAAAAGGAATTTAGAACAACAATTACGATTATGAGTTATATATGTGATTGTGGACAGGAATTGTTGATTGATGTTATAGGGATAAAACATTGTTGATGGACTTTTAACATGGAGAAGATAATAGACTTAATAGTCTATTTGACTCTTCTAATGGATTGCTCGTTCCGCTGCAACTATGGTTGAAATTTTTTATCATCTACCATATGTTCTAAATCTCTGATTTATTATTGATGAAGGCTATTGATAATTTAATTATCTTTAGTTATGACATTCTTTACTGAGCTAGTTGTGCTCACCCTTTTGCTTCACAATTCCTTTCAGATAATACGAGTGTAGCTGGGTCGAGCTGGGGATAACAGGGGAATAGAACGGTGGTCATCATTTAGTAGTTATATTTGGCGAATCAACTAGGGTGAAGCGAACCAAACGTTAGAAGGGTGTTTTGCCACTGTCATACAAGATGTCTAATGACATACCACCTCGTGTTATCATAAGACATGGATGTACTCATCCACTTGCTGAGTATATCTACCAGTACTATTTATACGATCTTGGAGTATATTTGAAATATAATTCTCAATTAGAGACAATGGAGATAATGATATGTCAAGAGAAGACTCACCATTGGGAAGAATATGATAGTAACCTTCTAGTTTTTCTTTGGGGTCTATTGGGTCAACCAAGGATAATTCTGTGGCCATATGATATCTATAATAACCTAGACGCATGGCCTCCCATGTACGAAGGTTTCTATGAGCACTTCCCAAAGATTTTAATTTCTAAAACAGTTTTCGACTATACCTTGATGTAAGGTGTCATTATGATGTGCTGTCCACGGTTGGGACATGAGTCACAGTTGATATATATTTGTATCCAAACTCACAGTATATGTGTTGTTGTATTTTGCACGACAATTGTTGTAATAAAGTTGTAGTTGTTTTCTGTACCATGTATTTGACGACTCAAAATGGGTTGGTTGGAATGGACCTATTTTGGGGTTGTCACAAATAATATTATTCAGATAATATGAATTATTGATCTGATAATGGAAAATACTGTGTAGTGACAATTATTGAAATAACAGTAATATAAAATATCAACGCAGCAATTGTTAAATCAATAAAATAAAATATTGAACAGTAATTACTGTAACAATTATTGAGTAGTGTCTTCTTACGTAAGAATCAATAATTGGTGCAATACCGTGTGCTACTGTGCAACCACACATATTATTGTATTTTAACCACCGGATATTTCAACAGTATTAACGGTAACAACTACGCCGTTATTTATAAAAAACTTATATTTGTCATTTTTTTCATCCAATCGCTTTCCATTATGGGGCCCACAAAAGACTGCGCCGTCGTACGAATATTCCCCGACAACAATGAATATTTTATAACCACCTGTTTATTTAAAATATTTGCGCATTTTACTCATAACTAATCACATTAATCAAATCAACCCTTACTATTTCAAAATAATAAATAGAGAAAATTAAATTTCATTTATTAATAATTTGGAGTCTTACAGAATACTCTTCTTTTCAAGATAAGGGATGTTATTTTTGTTCAATATTCATATAAAATAATATTTTCTTTCATACTTTGTAGTATGTAAGTAATATTATTTCGTTTCAGATTCTGAATTCTATACTCATTTTGTTAAAGTTTTGGCTTCTATACTTCATGAAATTAGTAGAATATCATTGATATTTGCGCTTCATCCAGTATCTTTTCATGGAAATATTATTTTGAGCATTCTTGATAAGTTTTAACTTTTTTATGTCGGGGTTACTATTCCTGAAGTTACTATTTATGGGTACTATTCACTCAGTTACTATTCATTCGGGGTACTATTCATGACAAAAATTGATTTTTTCGGTCCAAATCATTTTTGATGTAATATTATTCTTGAATTTTACTCCATAAAGCAATATCATGTTGACAATTTAGACATTATTGAATTCTGGATAAATTAAATTATAAATCTTTAAAATTTATCCTTTACTTTCATTTACTTGAATTCTTATATCATTGTTATCATCCTCATTCTTATATTGTTATGAAAGTCATCTTTGGCCCGTAGTGCATAGATGAACTTGGTATGATTATGACCAGGGATTATTTGGTATAATCATGACCGTAATGTTACAAATGATGTGATAAAAGTCATCATTGGCCCATAGTACATTGATGGATAGTTGTTAGCATGATCATGATCATTGACGAATACACAAATATCCTTGGCCCGTAGTGCATAAATAATTTATGGTCGTGATACTAAAGAATATCCTTCGCCGTAGTGCAGGGGTGATTCGATGATGTTGATTATTTTTTTAGCTGAGTCTCAACGATAAAAGTGATGAAAAACCTTTTAAATCATAGAAGATATTAGATTTTATACTCTACTTGACTCTTCTAATGGATTGCTTTTTTCACTGCAGTTAAACTTGATGTTTGTTATATTTTATCAGTTTAACACCGTTGAAGGCTAATGATAATTTATTCTGCATTATCTTAGTCATAATTTTTTTACTGGGCTAGTTGATCTCACCCTTTGCTTTCATTGTTCTCTTCAGAAAATGAGAATATAGCTGGGACTAGTCGGGGAATGGAGTGACGGTCCAGATGTTTGCATTAGTAGTCCTCACTATTCTGTAAAATAGTGTGAAAATAAATGTATTGAGGACTTATTTTGAGTTTGAATATTGTCTAGAAGATAATATTTATATTAAATCTCACAACTCATGTTGTATATTTAAGTTTATAGTTGTATTCTGTACCGTGTATTTGACGACTCAGAATGGGTGATGTATACCTATTTTGGGAGCGTCACATATCATATACTATATCTATAATATATATATATATATATATATATATATATAATATAATATAATACTAAAAATCAAAATTTATTGTTTGATTTTTCAAAGTCATAACGAGATGTTCCTATAATAAAAGTTTGTGTAATTTATTTAATTTTTAATAAATTTAGTAAAAAAATATAAACGGTTTATAATTTTAATAATTATATTTTCTAAAATTAGATTAATTTATATTCATTTTAAGTTAAAAATTTACCGGAGAGTTTTGCGACTTTTGAATTTTCCATAAAATCTCTCTGTAATTTTTTTATGGCGATTTGAATTTCTACCTTTGTGTTTAATATTTGGAAGTCGTTAGAGATGATGTCAGACTTTGGATATGGGTTGATAGTTATAAGTTTTCTTCTAAAGTCTGTTAAACTCTACCATTTGATAGAAATATAAAAAATCAATGACTTTTTGAATACCAAAATACTTTTATAGACTTTATAAAAATCTCAATTCAATACCACCTAACTTTTAAAGACATTATAAAAGTTATAATTGAATACCAAAAAACTTTTATAAACTCTTTAAATATCTTGATTGAATACAACCAAACTTTTAAAGTCTTTAAAAATCTTTAAAAGTCTTAATTGAATACACCATCCTTATAGTTAGTTTACAATTGTTATATTTGTTTGTATTAAAACTAAATAACTTCATATAATTTTGAATTTTAAAATTTTGTGAATTGACTAAAAAAAAGTCAAAATATATCTCTAATTTTGAAATAGAGAGAGTAATATTTTTATTGATCTTGGTATATAATGACATAATGTCAGAAAATTTAAATTATTTTATTATTATTTTTAAATTATCAAATGATTTTAATTAATATAAGTTGACTCATCCATTTTTAAACCAAATTGTCAAGTCTAGTTGCAGGTTAACTTAGATTCTAGTTCAATATCTACGACTCTATGTTGGTGTTTTTTTATTTTTATTTTGTTAAATATATATTCTCTTCATTCTAAAATTAAATATATATTTTAATTTTTTCAAAATTAATTTAGAAAATTCTAAAATTAAAAATAAGTAAGTACAAAATTATTTACTTTTAGTACACCAACTGTAAGACCCCAACTTTTATGAATAAAGATGAATTTTCTATAAATACCATTTTTGAATATTAAGGAGTAAATTTGATATAATGTTATAGTTGTGGGTAATATTTATAAATTTTGCAAAGTACACAAGTTGTTATATTATATTCGATTGGTCTGGGAATATTCGTTTTAAAAGGGAATATTCGTACGACGGCAGAATCATTAGTAGACCCCACAACGGAATTATTCTCAGAATGAGAAAACGACAGAAATATCTTTTTATAAAAATAACTGCGGAGGTTTGATAAGTGGATTTTATATACACGATTCGGTGTCCATTTCATGCTTATTTGTTGCTAATTTCTTGTGTTCATATGCATTTTTACCTGTTAATGTTATTTTATGTGTAGGATGGTTGTTGCGGCATTTAACGTATGTTTGGAGTCAATTGGGATGATTTGGGGTCAAATTGTGCACATTTGGAAGAAGTCATGAAGCTCAAGAAAATTATTTAGCAGAATGCCCCCCTGCCAGGGCGAGCCTATTTGCCTTGTTAACCACCGCCAGGGTGGGGGTGCCGGATCCTGAGTGTTATGTTGCTTGTTGAACTCTGCTGGGACAAGGATGTTATGGTTTGGGATTGTATATAGACTCTAATTGATGGAGAATTATTTGGGGTCAATTGGGATGATTTGGGGTCAATTGGTGCACATTTGGAAGAAGTTATGAAGCTCAAGAAAATTATTTAGCAGAATGCACCCCCGCCGAGGCGAGCCTATTTGCCTTGTTAACCCCCACCGGGGCGGGGGGTGCCGGATCCTGAGTGTCATGTTGCTTGTTGAACTCTGCTGGGACAAGGATGCTAAGGTTTGGAATTGTATATGGAATCTAATTGATGGAGAATTTCGGCTGGGACTTGTGTGTTGGACATAGATTACTCGACTAACGACAAATTCAACAACACGCAAGGGCATATTACGAAGATTAATTCCAGTTCATCACTATTCTTCTCTTTAGTCTTTTATTTGTAATCGCAAGCATATTTTCTTTAAAGTATTCAGTTTTTATTTCATTCGTTATGAACTAATTCGCTTTTTAGGCTTATGATGGATCTTTAGGTGAAACAATGATTTTGTAGCTTTGATTTCCAGTTCAATAAAGTATTTTCAGTTTATTTATGTTAATGTGGGCGTGAATTTATGAATAGCATGATCAACAATTCTTGGTGGATTTGTATGGAATCGAGAGAGGATCTTCAAATCTAGACTTAGTTAATATAGCATGTGTCATGAATTTTGTGAATAGCAGATTCTTGATTAATTTTAAGGTAGAGATATTCACTACTAGAAAATTGACCTATAGCGACGGTCGCCGACCGTCGCCATAGAACCCATCGCAAAAGCCTATAGCGACGGTCTTTTGGCCTATAGTGACGGTCGCCGACCCTAGCTATAGGTCATGTCAAAATCGTTTATATATGTCTATAGTGACGCTCGACGACCGTCGCTATAGGCCTGTGCTTTATAGGCTTGTGCTTTATAGAACACTATAGCTACGGTCGATGACCGTCGCTATAGCCTTTTTATATTTAAAAAAAAAATTTAATAATGCAAATTTATTCAACAAATCCAAATTCAATATAAAATAAAATATAAAAAATATTATATACATCAGTTAAAATCATTCACATTACAACATTACAATATAATAATTGAATGAACTACCAACCAACCAACATTACAGTGACTACATATATTGATTGAAAAACTAGCAACTACCAACCACCCAATGTTTTGTTTAATCAAAAGATTAGTGCAACAAGGCTGACATGACAAACAGATACTCCTCCATTTGAAGCCAAAGCAGTGGGTTCCCCAGCTTGTTTAGTTGTACTTGTAGACCCATCATGAACTGCTTCAATAGTCCCACTTGTTTAGCTGTACTTGTACCACTACATATAAAATTAGCAAACTTAAAAATATTGAAAATATAACCACCTGTAATGTAATTTCCATAAGAGAAAATCATTGTCATACCATTTTCGAAATTGACGAGTGATATACATACATACTAAATAAGCTAGAATAGAAATGTTCTTTTAGCATCTATTTACATTGCAATCAAGAGTATATCTCCTCTAAGTCCATACAGCTGTTGGCAGGAAAACAATGAATTTGAGTACACAGTGAAGATTATTGACCAGAATGTCAAAGTATTGCCCTTTCATTGTTTGCTAAAACAATGACTTAGCTGAAGAATTTTTCCCGCCTCTAAATCCACTTTCACAGTCTGTCCAGATGCACACAATGTGAAGATGCACAAAACTAAAAAAAATAGAAAATTACTCTCAAATTTGCGTAATGTCATATTTTTGGAGCATTGAAAGCATAATTTATGGTTGGCAGAAGACTAACTGAATTAATTTGAATATAGTGAGCTAGTTAAATATGAAAAGATAATGTGCCATTTCTTTTGATGAATTCAGAAATTAATAATAATACTACATGAAAGGATGCTCTACATATTTGCACGCTTAACTCAAAAATAAACACAAGAATATTAGAACAAAGTAAGGAAAATTTGGGAGTAAAAATTAATGTTTTAAGCAGCACCTCAAAGGCATATCACACAGTGCAATACAGATAAAGAAACCATCATATGTCATAATAAAATCTAAGAAAACAATCCTAATATTTATAGTGCAAAGAGTACTTGATTAACTGCTCAGCGCATGGAATCTATGTTCTTGCTCAGCTCCTCCAACTTTTTCATTCTCAGTCTCTCACTTTCACTCACCATCTGGAGAATTATGCATACAAAAGAATAAACATGAGAAAGAAAATATAATAAACATGGTGACAATTTATTTTTGTTGTGTGGACAAAAAGCATAGAGATCTCTATCACCTCCATTAGCTTGGTTATTAGTTGTGCTTTTTCCTTGTTCTTGTCATTGATAGCCTCAAGGGCTTCTCTGTATTCTTTTTCCTGTATAAAGTAAAATTTATTTTTAAGTATCAAACAAAAATATACCCATAGAAATGCAATTACATTCTCTCATCTTGCAATGTAGAATTACAGAAATTGTGGTTGTATAATCACTAGAATATGGACAGATCATTAGGGTCATTGGAGATATAAGAAAGGTAAAGAATTAGTTGTACTTTTGAAGCAACGATAAATTTATTATTTTTTTTCAAAAAAAAAAACTCATTGAGATCATGAGATGCTATGCCATATACAATTATGTACACAATGTAATCATTTCCACCCCGAAAGGATGTAAGCCTTTAGGGTGTTCAAATGCACCATTAAGAAAAAAATTTATTACTATGATCAAGCATACTAATTTTATTAAAAATCAGAATGTTTACCTTCCTCTGGCAGATTCAGATATTGTGAGGTATTGCTACAACAAAAGAGAATAGTTCTGCAGATAAAACTAAAAGATTATATGACTAGATTATCAATACATGGCAAGCAAACAACTATGTCCAGCACAGATATAAATCCAAATAGTCAACTCCCCAAGACAAAATTGGGGAGACATAAGCATGACAGTATAGGCATAACTGCTAAAGCAACTAGTTAGACATATTGCCTGAATTGCAGCATATTGAAGAGTTAAATATCCTGAACTAAACGTCTAAACCATAGATTTATTTTGAACTGCAAATAAGCAGGCAGCATGAATAGGTGACGGAAAACCCCACATAGTCCCCCAAACACCATGAATAGGTGACGAAAAACACCATGAATAACAAATTTGCTATAAAAGATACATTTACACGAATATTATCCACTGGGAACAGTCAGATTACCTTTCTATCTCCCAAGTTAGACTGATGAGCGCCATAACCATATCACAATAGTGATGATATATCCACCTGCAAATGCAGAGATATATATGATGCAACATTCAAGGTGAAATACAAAAAACTAATAGTCATTTCAGATTTATTCCACGGCAAACCAAAAACTACCCACATATTCTTTTTGAAAAAGTAAAGTACTAATAACTATGAGGAACTAAACTATTGGCTTGAACAATCTATACACTATGGTTAAATTATAATGGACGAATATCGCTTCCATTTACTCTCAGAATATTCTCTCGGAAGGCCAAACCTGTGTATAGAAAGAGTAACCAGGCCTGCAAACGCCATGCTCAGTATGCTTCATTATGATAAATACATTGGTTAAGACGAAAAGGTTTAAATATGTCCATATATGTAGTACCTGGTATAGCTGAACTGGCAATGCTGGTAAACATCCATCCGAAGTAAATCTTTTGTTGGAATGCCCAATTAGATTGTTGTAGTTTAATTTGCATAGAACTGAGAAAAAGCTTGAATCCTTCTTCCAAACTCCGAAGGTAAACATTTATTAAATAGAGAGAATAAAATTACAATAATACAATAGCAATGGTTAGTAAATTTCAGAGCAGGAAAAACTAATCAGGTACTATCAAGATGCGATCAGATTAGATAAGAAAAGAAGAATGAGGAGCCAATGAAAGCATACTCTGAAACTATTATATTCCTCTTTCACTTTCAATTGGACATCCTTTCGAGTAACACGGACATTAATAGGACCAATAAACATCCTCAAGAAGCTTCCTACTGACAATCAACACAAAGAACATTCAGACAATTATCAAACCCTAAAAATTTAGCCAAAGCTAAAAATTTAATTGCATATAATCAAAATCAGTGCCAAATGCATATAATCAAAATCAGTGCCAAAGACAGTTCATTCACAACATCCATTATTTAATTGCTATTATAAATATTTTAAATTGAAAGTTTCAACAACATATTCCCAATCTACTTACAGCTATAACAGTAACAATTGGCATTTGCCCCAAATCGTGAATGATATATGCATAAAGGCGGGTCGGGAATAGCACCAGTCTTGGCATACTCCTCCTCGGCCTTCACTCCCTCGTAAATCAATAAAGTTGCACCACCACCATCATCCACAATCAGATCCGACCCTTGAACGGCTGTGAAGGTCTGAACTCACATCTAATCCAAAGTTTTTTCTGGTCGAGGTGATTTTCGCTCCCTTGAACGTCTGTGAAGGTCTGAACTCTGTCCGACAGGACATGAGTCCGGGGCATACAAAGCTTCTAATTTTATTTGGGTTAGAGTGGAGAACGAGCGGTAGAGGAAGAGTAACGAGAGAGGAGGGACACGAATGATTTGGGGGAGAAGTGAAATGATTTTGGGGAAAATGTTTTTTCTTAAAAAACATCTATACCGACGGCCAGACAATGACCGTCGCTATATATACCCTATAGCGAGGGTTCCGTGCTGATTGTCGTTATAGATACCCTATAGCGACGGTTCCGTTCCGACCGTCGCTATAGCTCGTCGCTATATGTCGAATTTCTAGTAGTGATTCTTGACATCGCATGTAATCGGATAGAGAACTTAATCTTATACTTTCTTTAATTTCAGTTCACAAAGAGATATAGTGAGTTGGTTGATTTAGGTATTTAACTTGTTTCTATCTAAATTGTGAATTTAAGTTAATACGTATTAGTGCATCGAGATGTGGCTAGTACTACATTCGTGTTCTTGATTAATAAACTGGGATATTGAGTTGAATTGGAATAAAGGTTTGAAAATTAGAGTGAAGCTTAGGGTGAAATCATAAGTCTAATTTTCCATTATTTGATTGAAATTCCGGATTTTGATATTTGTGATTATTTTGCGATAGTTTATTTATTTATTAATTTAGTTTTTATAAATTTAAATCATTGAATTGAATAGTTTAATAGAATTAGGATTAATAGAAAATTGGTAATTATGAAGTTAAATTTCTTGCTTATTTGTCTTCGTGGGAACGATACTATATTCATTACTATATTACTTGTTGACCACATATACTTGCGTGTTGTGCGTATATAGATTTTACCCAACAAGTTTTTGGTGTCGTTGTTGGGGACAATTTAGTCTAGATTTTAATATTTTTACAATATCAGTTTAATTAGTCCAGTTTTACTTAAACTTTTTTGTTTTTATTCTTCTAATTTCAGTTTTTTTACATCGGTTTATGTAAACACGATCCAAAAATCCAGACTTGCTTCCTTTTGAGGACGACATTGAAAGAAGATTTCAGAGGTTAAGTAAGTGGATCAAGGAAACAAGGAACGAATTCGAAAACTCTGACATAGAAGAAGCAATGGCAGATGAAGATCAGAAAGCGTTAAGGGACTTCGCCATACCCAAGATGACTGAACTGCAGTCTAGCATCACCAAGCCCGTAATTGCTGCAAATACATTCGAAATCAAGCCTGAGACGATTCAGATGATCTAGAATACAGTTCGGTTTGGGGGATTGGCTAATGACGATCCAAATGAACATCTAGTCAGCTTTCTAGAGATTTGAGACACATTCAGGTATAATGGGGTGTCAGATGAGGCGGTGAGACTTCGCTTGTTCCCGTTCACCTTATGGGATAAGGCGAAGAATTGGTTACATTCTCTGCCGCCGGGATCGCTAACTACGTGGGAAGACTTAGCTCAGAAATTCCTTGACAAATTTTTTCCACCGGTGAAAACTGCCAAAATGAGGAATGACATAACAATGTTTGAGTAGCAACATCTGGAGTCGCTATATAAGGCATGAGAGAGATACAAGGAGTTACTCAGAAAGTTCCCACATCATGGATTACTTAAGTGGCTTCAAATGAACACCTTTTACAACGGAATACATGGGAATATCAGAACGAGTATTGATGCAGCGTCGGGTGGAGCATTCATGGCTAAGAGTTATGAGGAAGTCTACAATTTGATTGAAACCATGGTGGCCAATAACTACCAGTGACCCACAGTAAGAATGACACAGGCAAAGGCGGCTGGGGTTTTGGAAATAGATGGGGTGACAACTATACAAGCACAGATTTCTGCGCTGTCCAAGAAGTTGGATGCCATGACAGGGGCTCAAGTACAGCAGGTTGCGGTATTATGCAAATTGTGTGCGGGTGACCATCCTACAGATCGATGCGCAATTAATCCAGCATCCGTCTAGTTCGTAGGTAGCTACAAAAGAAATCCGCAAAATACATACCAAAACACTTACAACCAGGGGAATAAGAACCACCCAAATTTCTCGTGGAGCAATAACCAGTAAAATTAAGCTCCACGACCGTCATAGCCCCCAGGTTTTTAGAATCACCAACAACCGGTTCAACATCAGGAAAGGAAATCAGATTTCAAGGAAGTGGTGTCCAAGTACATAACTAGAAATGAGGCAGCAATGAAAAATCTAGCAATGGCAATGAAATCACAAGAGATGGCTATCAAGAATTTAGAAAATCAGATAAGACAGATTGTGTTAGCATTGAATAATAGACCACAAGGAACGTTACCAAGTGACACTGAGAGAAATCCGAAGGTTAGTCATGGCAATGTCGAGTAATTATGTTGAGAAGTGGAAAACATCTCGTGGGGTAATAATGCAGAAAATTCAGCGACACCGGAGGAAAAAGTTGATGATAGTAACGTGGTTGAAGGAAAAAAGGGTGAGGATAAGCAAAGTGAGGACATAAAGTTAAACAATAAGCCAATTGTTTATCCTCCACCACAATTTCAGCAGAGGGTCCAAAAACAACAATTAGATAAGCATTTCGCATAGTTTTTATAAGTGTTAAAGAAACTCAAAATTAACATCCCATTCGCAGAAGCCCTAGAGCAAATGTCGAGTTATGTGAAATTTATGAAAGGAATTCTATCTAGGAAAAAGAAATGGGAAGATTTTGAAACAGTGGCACTAACAGAGGAGTGTAGTGCGGTGTTACAGCAGAAGTTACCACCAAAACTTAAGGACCCATGGAGCTTTACTATCCCATGCACGATCGGGAACATATCTTTTAACAAATGTTTATGTGATTTGGGGGCGAGTGTGAACCTTATGCCATTGTCAGTATACACATAATTGGGTTTGCCCGTGCCAAAGCTTACGAATATTTCATTGCAGTTGGCGGATAGGTCAGTCACATATCCGAGAGGCATAGTAGAGGACATATTGGTTAAAGTGGATAAGTTTAAATTCCCAGCGGACTTTATCATTCTGGATTTTGAGGAGGACAAGAACATCCCGATTATCTTAGGGAGACCTTTCTTGGCCACGGGAAGGACACTCATAGACGTGCAAAAAAGAGAACTTACTATGAGAGTCCAAGATCAAGAAATCAAATTTAATGTGTTCAAGGCCATGAAATTCCCTACAGATGAGGAAGAATATTTTTGGATGGATTTAATTGAGCAAATCATCAGTGAAGATATGAGCAAGAGTTTGGTCAACAATCCGTTAGAAACAACTTTATTGGGGGGATGAAAAGTTTGACGACCCAAAATTTGTGGACTACTTGTAAATGTTAGATTCATTGCCACGAGTTAACCGATTCAGAGCACCGTTTGAACCTTTCCACACTGAGGAGATAGCCGCATGAAAATTGAAATCGTCATTAGAGGAGCCACCAATATTGGAACTTAAGCCACTCCCTAAACACCTTAGGTATGCGTACTTAGGCAATTCAAATTCTTTACCTGTAATTATTTCTGCTGCACTTAACGAATTGTAGGAAGAAAAGTTGCTGAGGGTGCTTAGGGAACATAAATCAGCGTTTGGTTGGACGATTGCGGATATAAAGGGAATTAACCCTTCATTTTGCATGCACAAGATTCTGATAGAAGATGATGCAAAACTAACGGTGGAGCAACAACGTCGACTTAACCCTATTATGAAGGAAGTGTTGAAGAAGGAAATTTTGAAGTGGTTGGATGCCGGGATCATCTACACGATTTTCGACAGTAAGTGGGTTAGTCCAGTCCAGTGCGTGCCGAAAAAGGGAGGAATGACTGTGGTGCAGAATGAGGACAACAAATTAATACCAACAAGAACAGTGACAAGTTAGAGGGTTTTCATGGATTATAGGAAGTTGAACAAGGCAACCCGAAAAGATCATTTCTCGCTGTCCTTTATTGATCAAAAGTTAGATAGATTGGTGAGACATGAATATTACTGTTTATTGGATGGGTACTCGGGTTATAACCAGATAGTCATCACTCTTGAGGATCAAGAAAAGACAATATTTTCATGCCCTTAAGGCACATTTGCATTCAGGAGGATGTCATTCAGGTTATGCAATGCACCTGCAACCTTCCAACGGTGTATGATGGCCATTTTTTCAGATATGGTGGAGAAAAATGTTGAAGTCTTCATGGACGACTTTTCGGTCTATGGAGACAACTTTGATAATTGCCTAGGGAATCTAGTCATGGTATCGCAGCGATGTAAGGATACAAACCTCGTACTCAATTGGGAAAAATGCCACTTTATGGTTGAAGAAGGAATAATTTTGGGCCATAAGGTGTCGGCTCAAGGATTAGAGGTGGACAAAGCAAAGCTGGAAACAATCGAGAAACTGTCTCCACTGAGCTCAGTTAAGGGTATTAGAAGTTTTCTGGGACATGATGGGTTCTACAGGAGGTTCATAAAAGACTTCTCTAAAATTACAAAACCTCAATGCAGTCTTTAAGAGAAGGATGCTACTTTCAGTTTTAATGAGGAATGCAAGTCAGCGTTTGAATTATTGAAGAATAAATTAACTACAGCCCCCGTGATAGTCGCACTGAATTAGAATATGCCATTCGAGCTAATGTGTGATGCAAGCGACTATGCGGTTGGGGCTAATTTAGGCCAACGACGAGACAAGGTGTTTCACGTCATATACTATGCAAGCAAAACACTCACAGAGACTCAAATGAATTATACAACCACGGAAAAGGAATTGCTTGTAGTGATGTATACGTTTTATAAATTCCGGGCATACTTGATCGGGACTAAAGTGATAGTCTACACTGGACCATTCGGTGATTCGGTACCTAACGGTAAAAAAAGATTCTAAGCCACGCCTTATCCGATGGATTCTCCTATTTCAAGAGTTTGACTTAGAAGTTAAGGATAGAAAGGGGACGGAAAATCAAGTAGCCGATCACTTGTTTAGGATAGAAAACCAAGGGAAAGCGAAAGAAGACAAATGTGAAATTATCGAGTCATTCCCAGATGGGCAACTGTTTGGGATTTCTGCAGAATTTCCTTGGTATGCGGATTATGCAAATTTTCTTGTGAGCAACATTCTTCCATCTGACCTCACAAGACAACAAAAAAAGAAGTTTCTTCATGATGTGAAATGGTACATGTGGGACGAACCGTATTTGTTCAAACAATGCACCGAAAAAATGATTAGACGTTGCGTCCGCTATAGTGAAGTGAAAAACATTACGCATGAGTGCCATTCATCTGCATATGGCGGACATTATGGTAGCGAGCGGACATCAACAAAGGTGATGCAAGCCAGGTTGTATTGGCCTACAATATTCAAAGATGCCCACCATTTTGTCAAACAATGCGATAGGTGTCAAAGGGTGGGAAACATTTTGAAACAGAATGAGATGCCCCTACAAACAATTCTTGAAGTGGAAATCTTAAATGTATGGGGCATCAATTTCATGGGGTCATTTCGTTCGTGTTTGAACAATAAGTATATTCTACTCGTAGTGGATTACGTATCGAAGTGGGTTGAAGCTGCAGCACTACCATCCAACGATGCCAAGGTGGTCCTCAAATTCCTACTGAAAAACATTTTCACGAGGTTTGGCATGCTAAGAGCAATAATTAGTGATGAAGGTAGTCACTTCTGCAATAAGGCCTTCACATTTTTTGACACGGTATGGGGTCAACCACAAGGTAGCTGTGATAACCCGGGATTTCGAATAATCCAAAATTTGCGAATAATTTTTTTTAATTAATATTAATATTGATTATTAATTTTGTAACAAGTTTCTGTGATACGAGACTCGAGAAAGTCAATTTGTATATTGACTAATAAATTTTAGAGTTGAGTTGTGCTTAACAGTATGAGAAACCCTAACCCTAGTTGCGGATAGAGATTCGATAAAAAATATAATTAAAATAATTATATTAATATGTATGTGTTTGAACGGTATAGAATTTTTGATCAATGATTGATCGGATAAGGTTTAAAATTAATAAACCCTAATAAGAGATTAAAAACCCTAATCTCAGGATTAAAAACCCTAAAGTACCGTTAGAAACCCTAATCAAAAGCCGGGAAACTCTAATTTTATATTCGGGAATTCTAAACCCTAATCTTAATTGGAAGGCCTAATATATTTATTAAACGTTGATATGATTAAGAAAACCTAATTTTAGTTTCAAAATTTTATTTTTCTAATTAAAACCCTAGTTTTAAATTCGAAAAGTTCTAAACCCTAATTAAGAAACCCTTATCCTAATTAGCAAGCCTAAATTAATTGGTATGTGTTAATATAATTAGGAAACCCTAATTATACTTTAGAAATATTAATTTCTATTTAAAACCCTAATTACATTTCGAAATTCTTAATTTTCTATTTTTAAACCCTAATTAGAAAATTCTAGAATTTGATGTATTTAAAACCTAAGGGTTAAGACCTTAGGATTAAACCCTAAGGGTTAGAACCTAAGGGTTAAACCCTAAGAGTTTGTGCAATTGGCAAGAATGCCATTAAAAATATTTTGTAAATGACCTAAATGCCCTTTTAGTTTATTTTAAAATGTAACTTGTAAATCTAACAAATATTGGGGTTGGTAACCTACTCCATTGACTTGGTGAGTGTAAAAACCGAGCCAATCAGCCAACTATCAGCTCATGCATTGAATCTAAAGATTATATAAGAGGATTAGAGAGAGAAAATTCATAAAACTTGCTCATTTTCAATTTTGCTCACACCAACTCCCTCTGTCACTAAAAACTACGAAATCCTTAAGTATATCGGTCCTAGAATCAACCCTTAGATCATCCAATATCAGTTTGGAAGATCAAGATCAAGATTTGAACAAGAGAGGTATAAACCCTAATTCATTTTTGATTTTACATGTTAAGAAAAAAATTATGTTTGTGTTTAGATTCATGCTATAGGATGTTTTATGTTGATCTATGATGATCAAACATATATCTATAACATCAAAGTACCTTAACTTGGTGTTTTCCAAAAACTGCTCAAGAACACGATTTGTGGTCTGACAAGCTAATGTCAGGAGCCACAGATCCGTGTATGTTTTTTATTTTTCATGTTTGATGTTTTGGATTGGTTGTCTGGTATGAGGGCTTTAATCTGCAAATGGTATTAGGGTCATTGGAGGTGTAGATCAGAAGTTATTAACAGTCAAAGTCGGTTGACCGACGTTGACCAGCCGTATTCTGGGAAACCCATAAATCAAATATCAGAGTTTGACAACTTTTTGTAACGCTTGAATATGACAGACTGTATATGATATGTTGATGTTGGTGTAACCAGATTATATTATGTTGTATGTACTCTAGATCCATTCCTTTAGTGTCTCTAAACAACAAATATACTGGTTGTAATCGCTGGTCAAAGTAGCCCACTTGATAACGCTAACACTTTTCTGGAATTTCCAGAAAGTGTATGAACATGATTTCTGACCATGGTTGACCGGGTTGAATCTTACAACTATGATGTAGTTGGATTGATATGTTGATGAATATGTGTTCTTTGATATGTATACTACATTCTTGAACCATAATAATGACCAGTTGATTACCAGAACACCAAATTAATCGAGACCCAAAATGGACCCTTGAACTGCCTGAGTTTCTGGAAAACCCAGAACACCTCTGACAGCAACTTTGAGAGTCCTGATCTCTTTGTTGTAATGTCATATTAGTGATTGATAATGGTAGTACGACATTCCTACTACAACATCGATGTTCAAGTTAACCAAAATAATGTCTGAGCAGAGAATTAAATTGAGTCAAACGTGCACCCTTGAAACTGGTCTGACAGTGTTCTTAAGGCTGAAGAACACCTAAGACAACAGTAAAGTGTCGTTATAGCCTACAGCGGCGGTTTTGAATTATTTTATTTTCAGAATTTTCGGTAATTAATTAAAAATAGAAATTAAATTATAAAAATTATTAAAAATGGTTTTAAAAATTATTTTAAATTATGTAAAATATTTTTTAATCAATTAGAATATTTTTCTTTAATATTTTTAATTATTTAAAAATTAGAGGTATTTAATTTATTTAATTAGTGTGTTAAATAAATTAGAGAAAAATGATTTAATATTATGAAAAATCATTTTAAATAAGAATAATGTATTTAAAAATATTTTGAGTTATAAAATGTGACTTTTAATATTTTTGGAGAATTTTAGTTATTAAATTAATATTAATAATATTACATTTATTTAATTATTAAATTAAATAAATAATTTTAAAATGATTTTATTGATTGAAAAATCATTTTAAATAAGAATAAAGTGTTAGAAAATATTTGGGATTTTAAAATATAATTTTCAATATTTTTGGAGAATTCTCATTAATAAATTAATATTAATGATATTAGATTATTTATTTATTTAATTAAATAAATGAATTAAAAATGGTTTTATTGATTTTAAAATCATTTAAAAATGAGAAAAATAATTTAAAAATATTTTAAGTTATAATTAATGACTTTTAATATTTTGATAATAATTTCATTAATATTTAAATATTAATGGTGATGATTTAAAAATAATTTTAATTATTTTAAAAATCATTTAAGTAAAATATTAATGATTTAAAAATTATTTAAAAATGAGAAAAATGATTTAAAAATATTTTAAGTTATAATTAATGACTTTTAATATTTTGATAATAATTTCATTAATATTTAAATATTAATGGTGATGATTTAAAAATGATTTTAATTATTTTAAAAATCATTTAAGTAGAATATTGATGATTTAAAAATATTTTAAGTTATTAATAATAACTTTAATATTTTGACAAGTATAACATTAATATTTTTATATTATTAAATATTAATGATAATAAGATTATTTGATAATTTAATCATTTAAAAATGATTTAAGTGTTTGAAAAATTATTATAAATTATAATAATTGTTTATAAATTATTAAAAGCTTCCGAAAAATATTATAAACGATATTTGACTTATCTAAAATAATATTGAAGCTTAGTTAGAGACCAAGTTTAATTGACAATCAATGTGTTAGTTATCGGATAGGGTGACTAGAACACCGAGAATGGACCGAAGTCCAACAAGACCGAACTAGTTAGACTTGTTAAGTGTTTATATAGTTTATAAACACTAATGTGGCTATGTGGTAATGTGTCTAGGAGAAGTTTGACTATAAAATACAGTATTACGTGTTATAAATGATTGTGCTAATTGTGAGACCGACATTGTTGAATATAGGTCTTACAAACGCAGTTAATTAAATTTGTGTAGCTGTAATTAACGCGAAAGGCAAGTTTCCTAACTCTGACCATGAGTTATGTTCATTCAATTATTATGGTTAATTATTGCTAATTATACCTGTCCAAGGAATTTATTGTTGATTATTCGCAGTTAATGCATGTTTAATAATTCAAATTGAATTACTAATTGGAGAATATACCATTGTAGAATAACTTTTGTTAAATATTCATATTCGTAGAAGATAGAATTGATAGTACAGATAATTCCTGTTTATTGTCAAATTATGTTGAGAAATGTCTTAGCTAATTCTTCTGGCTAGATGCACATTTGTTAGAACTTGATAAATTCGAGAAGAGAATTCAATTATTATTGATAGATCGATGCCAATTATTATTGATAGATCGATGCCAATTATTTCGGCTAGATCGATAAGTAAATAGAATTTGAAATCACAGTATTTCATTGTTAAATCAAAATCTTGATTCTGAGACTGAGAAGAACAACCTTTTATATAAAACGAACAAAATTTTTAAGTCGTATAACGACCATTGCGCGCGACCTAAGTATTATGCATAATATCGAGTACAAGGAGTTGGCCGTCTCTAAGTACTTGCAGAGGGGTATGATTTAATCTTTATGGTTATCTGATACTCCTGCGTATATATCAAAGTAAATCTTGATAGATACCCGAGAAAGTATAAGTTCTAGATCCAATGGATCACTCAACATAAATCTGGAAAACATTCCACTTTGTTATTGCGTAGAATTGATTCTTGATTATTCAATAGAATATCGTAGAACTTTGAAAGTGTTGTACTCTTTCATTATCAGATTATTGTTGCAGAGAATGTGAGAAGACTTGATATTGATTTCAATACCTTTATTGTATGTTTTAACTTGCGGGGCAAAAATTTTTGCTCACCCTTGCTATAAATAAAACATTTCAGTTAGGAACGAAAAGGTCAGCGGGTCAAAGAAGAACAAAGGCAAAGGCAAGATGCTGGAGTAGTATAATGAACAATATTATTATTATGATGTATTGTAAATCCTTTTTGTTTATCTAAGGGGTATGTTTGAAATTTTAAGGTTAGCAAACCTGGGACTTATGTATTAACAACTTATGTTAATGTGTTATGTATTCCTATTTCTATATGAATGGGTAGTTAGATGTTATTATATTGTGGATCGTGAACACCAAACTTGGGGGTCAAGTAACCCGAATTTGGGGGTCTCACAGTAGTGACATCGTATCACCCTCAAACAAGTGGGCAAACAGAGGTGTCAAATAGGGAAATCAAGAAAATATTGGAGAAAGTAGTAAATCTGAGTCATAAGGATTGGTCACTTCGGTTGGACGATGCATTATGGGCATACCGGACTGCATAAAAGACACCAATTGGGATGTCACCATATCAACTATTGTACGGGAAGGCATGTCACTCACCGGTCGAACTACAGCATAATGCTTATTGGGTAGTTCAAAAACTCAATTTCGATCAAGTAGTTATAGGGGAAAAAAGACTACTTCGACTGAATGAGCTCGACGATTTTTGCCTTTACGCCTGTGAGAACTCCAAATTATACAAAGAAAAGGTAAAAAAAATGGCACGACCAGAAAATTGAGCATTGAACATTCGAGCCGGGTCAATCAGTCCTCTTGTTCAACTCACGACTGCGATTGTTCCCAGGAAAGATTAAGTCAAGATGGTCGGGACCATTCACTATAAAGCGGGTAGTCTCTCATAGCGCAGTGGAACTTTTCAGTCGTAATTCGTTAGAAACATTCAAGGTCAACGGTCAACGTTTAAAGCACTATTGGGGTGGCGACGCCAACACCGATGTCATCGCCATCACATTGAATGACGCACCATAAAACAGGGAGTAGTCAGGTTGAATGACTTAAAATAAAGCACTAAATGGGAGGCAACCCAATCATTTCTTTTTATTTATTTGAATTTTCTTTTCATTTGAATTTTTTCGTATTAGTTATGTTATAGCTTAGGATTTTAGTTTATCAATTTTTTATTGATTCGTTCTATAATTCTTGGAAATATTTCATTCATGCCCAAATTTATCAACAATCTAATAATTTTCATGTTTTATGGCTTGCAAGATGGGAAAATACAAATTCGGTGGCATAGCATGAAGGTAACGAAGACAAAACTGGCCAACTTACAGTGGGCATGTCCACAGGGGCGGCCTTAATTAGCTTTGTACCCTCCGCAGGGACGGGGGTCCTGAACTCTGGGCTTAATTATTCGGTAGTAACATCACACGACTCCCACTCTCCTTCTCCTACACTATAACACCAACTGCTACCACTTCTCCTACTTCTCAGCCATGATTGTGCCACCATCAAAGCCTCATCCCCACAACTAGTACCCCTGATTTCCACTACCCCACCTTCTTAATCCACCAATACACCCAATCACACCACCTCTATATATTACCACATCTCATCTCAAATTCTTCACAGAAATCTGCAACTATTATCGAATTAGGGCATTCACAGAGGCTATTTGAAAGCAAGTTCGAGTAATTACTTGGTGTTCAAATTCATCAATTCCAAGAAAACCACTTTGCAAGTTCAAGGTTTCAATTTAGGGAGGATACACCACTGTGCACACTAACTATTTGAGAAATTGAGTGAACCAAGTGTAAGGGGAAGGTAGTGTGTTGACAATGAGTTCAAACAGCCGGATTTGATGGCGTTGCAACCAACATCTAAATGCCAAAGGGGAGAGAGTTCACGATCCGCACAACCGACACGCACCTTTGATCGCCAAAAATTTGTGAGTGCCGCTGCCGCCACCCGGTATGATTATATGTTGACAAAAGCCCTTACACCGGAGCGGGGGTTAGCACCGGATCCCGTTGATGGGGAGATGATGCCTCAAATCTACCAGAAAGGATGGAATAAATTCACCAAAGAGCCAAAACCTGTCGTGGTCAACATAGTCAAGGAGTTTTATGCAAATGCCGAGGATAAAGCCCCATTCACCGCTTTTATGCGGGCTAGCTTGGTCCCGTTCAGTGCTAATGCTATAAACACCTATTATCAGCTGCAGGTGCCTCGACAATGCCAGTATACCTAACTATATGATTTCAATTCGGACTATGAGGAAATACTCAAGGAAATGACTAAGTCAGGCACAACATGGATCAAAGGTCGGAAGGGAGGCACAGTGTTCCATAGCAAAGATCTAAGCCGGTATAGAAAAATATGGTACACATTCCTATGTGCTAAACTGTATCTGTAGTAGCCCCGAATCCAGGTTCCAAATCACCTCGGATCCGGTATACTATTTCTATCACTATTTGCGGAAGATATAAACATAAATTGTTTATACATTACATTACACACTATTTTCCCCAAAATCGAGTAACCTTAACTTATACACAATTCATAAAATATCTATTACACAATAATATTTATCAAAATATACTATTACAAACTAGCCGCACTTTATATCCCAAGCTGAACTTGGCATTAACCTTTTCTTGTAATCCGAACGGATTCGCTTTATCTGCAATGTTTTATCATGATATAGCAAGGGTGAGCTAGAAAGTTGCCCATCAAGTTTATATACAATAATATAACGATATATCATGATTGAAGAGTATGAATAATGGGCTTGCTATAATTCATCAATATAATTGACAACTAGCACGAACAAATTTTTGACAGAACAAGTATTTTACATAAACAAACATTTCTGAACCTACTGGTAATGAAGGTGATCAGCCTTTCATACCTGACTTATACATGTAAGATGTACAGAGTACAAATTTCATGGCAACCAGCAATGATTAACCATAAGCTTGAAGAAACTACTCTTATTAGAGTTAAGTAAAAAGAAAACTTGCCTGAACCGTTGATTACCGCAACGTAATTTATAACACTTTATCCGAAGACCTAATATTAGTAATATAGATCTCCAATATTAGAATAATATGATCACAGTATAATACTGTTATATTTATATCCACAGAATAACCTAAACACATAACACATAAGCCTATCAGTCTATAATTCACATAAGACTTAGTATAAGATCAAACTATTTCAGTCTGAGTTGAACCCGACATAATTCTAACATCCCGACGGTCTAGTCGGAATAAATATCGAGTTTAAGTTCAATTAAACTCTTTCTAATCACTTAACCATGCCATAGAATCACATTTATATGATTTAACACTCTCTTTTTCATTTCATAAGTATTCGCTAACACTTAGTAAGTTAAATACTAATTCAGCAACCTGAATTCTAAATCTAGCAACCAAATTTTTAATTCATCAACCTGGATTCACCAATCCATCAATTCAGTCAACTTCTTTTCAATCCATCAAGCTGTATTCATCAGATTTTCTAATCCAGCAAACTGAATTCACAAATTACACAATCCAGCAAGATGAATTCTATATCCGTTTTACAAAAAATACCAAATCAAGTTTATTATTTTTCCAATCCTTTGGCCAAACATATATACATGTATTTCATACACAAAAATTATTTTTTTCATAATTTTCTAACTTCCTTTAGTATTTTTTTAAAAATCATTTCTAGTGCGTAGCTTAAGAAATTAGCTACCTCGTGCTTAACTCCAAACATTACCATCTCTTGGAATAACCTTATATATGTTAATGTGATGCTCCATTTTAAATTTCGTGGCAATCGGAGTTGTAGAACTCCGATTATAGCGATTTCCGTCGGAAAATCACAAAAATTGTAATGGACATAACTTGGTCGTTTTAACTCAGAATTAGCTCATTTTTGGACACGAGCTACATAATACCATATATTTTCATTTTCCAAAAGTTTGGAATTTTTCTCATTAAATAGATGTCTGAAACAGCCCCCGGAAAATTTTGGGTAGAAACTTTTTGCACTTTGGCAGTTTTGGAGTCCTTCACCAAAACTTAAATAAAACAAAATCTGTAACTCCGATTAATGATCCGTCAATTTTTTTGGGTTCTTATCTTTCCGAACTATAGTTTTCATCTATAACAATCCATATTTGGACATGTTAAGCTCCCGGAATTTAGCCCGGAAGTGGCTGTTACAAAACTGTCCTTTTAACAGTTTTCTTAACTTTGTGTAGTTTGGGAGAAATCCCATAACTTGTTCAATATTCAACCTATTTGAGTAATTCCAAAGGGATTTTACCCTTAACACATATCTAGCATCCCAAGAACATAAATCATATATATTCATCATAGATTTCAAAGATCCAAAAGCTTGATCACACTTTTTAAAAGTTTATCTTTTCCGGAAAATTTCCATTCTTCAATTTCTTTAGATCTCCCCCAAATCAACCCCCATTATGGGTAGATCCAAACAATAAACACTAATTAACATGTATATACATGGATTTTGAGTTTAGAAACAAAGTTTCATATTTCATCAAACAAACATGAACCACAAGATTAAATAATATCAAGACTAAGAAAATTATGATTTTCTACACTTTGAAAACCTAGCTTCACTTTTCTTGTTTTTGATCTAACTTCTAACACACAAGATAGATAAATCCACACATAAAACACTCTAAATCATGTAGATCTAAGATTTTTGAGTTTTGAAACCTTAGAACTTTATTCCATCAAAATAACTTAAATCGAAGGATAATTTAGGTTTGGTTTTATACCTTTGATTTCTTAAAATATTCTTTTCTTCCAACTATGTAATGAATCTTGGAGGGCATGGAAGATCCAAATCTTCTCTCCTATTCCTTCTTGGAGCTCGGCATCCCATCTCTCTCTCTCTCTCCCTCAAGTATTTTGCTCTCTAACTTTGAAACTTAGGAAGTGTAAAATGAAGTAAAACTTTTGCTAGAAGATGAGATGAGTCCTATTTATAGGCTTCAAATATATATATATATATATATATATATATATATATATATAATCACTACAATTCTTTATTTTTTCCTTGCCATCCCTTGAATTATGGATCTCCTTTATAAAGCTAGTTACATTAGGAAACACTAGCTAGTGGTTTGGTGAGAAACCTTTGAAAATGAGAAAGGAAGCAATTAATACTCTCATGACCTCCCTCCTAAGTAGCCTGGCTACTCTCCCCCCCCCCTTTTTTTTTCCTCTCCCAAAATCGGCCAAGCCTTACTCTTCTCTTTCTCTTGTACATGATAGTGGTTGTTTGCAAGAATAACCAAACATGTTGGCTAAATCAAAATTTGGACACATCGGGGAAATTAGTAGGGAAGTTGGTCACCAACTAAAGTTAGCAATTAATACACATTCATTCCCCCTCTTTTCTCTCTTATATGGCCGGCCACTTGGCCATTGAATGCTCCAAGTCTTGCTTCACTTTTTAATGTAATATCTAGTGTACCAAAAGTCTAAAGTGTTCCTCCACAATTGGGCTAAAAATTGGGCTACCACTTCCATCTTTTGAGCTTGAAATTAATTAGCTAATAACTTGGACTCCTCCACCAAATAAATTGGGTCAACTCTTGAGCCATAATATATATAATCCAATACCTTAAATTCTTATTCAATCCAAATCATTTACTTAGGATTTTTACTTCATCAATTATAACACCAATCCTTGCTCATGCACACTATTTTCTTAACCCAATTAGACTTGTTATAATTAGGTTATAAAATTAAACATTTGAGATGTATAGAATAAATCTCCTAGAATTAGCAAGTATTCTAAATACCACAATTCTCTTTTTCCATAACCCTTAAGTTATTAAATCCTTCATTCCTAGTATATAGTAAGGGTTACACTAGTTTCTTTTGTTTGTTTATTTAATAAACAAATATAAACCATCACATAATGTTCATATTCCTTACACACAACTTTTTAACCCTTAGGGTTTAATACTCCACATAAGGATTCCCAAATTAGGGTTTCTGAACATATCGTTAGGGTTTTCTAACTTAATCACCATATTCATATCATGAATTTAGGGTTTCAGATTCCCAAAACAGAAACTAGGGTTTCCAGAACCGATTTTTAGAGTTTCTTATTAGACGTTAGGGTTTTCAAACTGAACGTTGTCGTTCTTAATATACGATTAGGGTTTGACACATATATAATTAGTATGGTCAACCCATGACCCTTAACCACATTTAGTACACATACATATTCACATAAATCCTTAATCCTAAATAATTCACCTATATCCTTCACCGAATTTTGAAATCCTCAAAATTCAATCCCAATAACATCAAACGCATACACTCATTTCTCGTCTAGATCTATTATTTAACCTTAAATCAATCATTTAAGATTTTCATAAATTGTCTAATTTCTCGGGTTGTCACATTCATGCCTCCTTCTAAGAATTTCGTCCCCGAAATTCACCTTACACCTTACACCGTGCACCTTACACTATTCACACATATTTCACATGCTACCCAATACACCACTCACAAGGGTAAAAATTTTAAAATTGTGCTGAGGAATCGTATAGACTGTTTATTTTTCATTTTCGCAAAGGTTTTATGGAAATTCATCCGCAAACCTGTCATTACTTACGGACACAAAGGGTGATTAGCCCGATATGTCCTGTACTGGCCAAGTACTGATTTTATCTGTTTTCCCATCACTGCCAAAGGCACAAAAATTTTATCTCAGTCTTATTTGATTCCACAGCAAAACATTTTGGTTTGAGAAATTTCTTTCAATAAACATTTTTGAGAATGACGTCATGATGCCGCACTGTATTTAACAGTCCGTTGAGGATTTCGTCATTTTGTGACTTTGTTATACTACATCATACTGTAGTGGGCTGACGATCCTTAGATCACATCCAACACCAAGTAATTCTGCATTGGTAACTCCATCATTTTTTTATCATCTCTGCACCAGGTCACATGGTACATAAGTGATAAATAAAAACAATATTTTTTTTAAAGGCACATAGTGCGTATTTAGCTTGATGTCAAAAATTGAGGTTTAGCAAAGCTAGGGGTTTAGGAAAACTTAAATCTCCACTAATGATCATATGCTTAACAATATATCTGTTCCTATAATCCATAACACTTCATTCACACACAACTATACCCAGTTCATAAAACCACACTTATGAGTTGATAACCTGGCCACAATTATATGAGTTTACGAACTTACCCTAGTCTGACCTTTGGCGTCCGTTCACTGAGGGGCTCATAAACATTTCATATAACTATAAGTCAAGAATGTCACATAAGTATGAGTTCTAAGAACTTGTACTTAATCCTATATTCTCTACCTATGACCAATTTATCTATATATAACAACTAGCGTGACACAACATTTCAATTATTACCAATGCCACCAACTAAGTAGTTTTTACACCAAGTACAATTCCCCGCCCATACAAGGAGTCATACAACTCAGTTGCTGACACGAGTCCTCATTGAAATCCCCACCTAATCTTAACCCCCTTTTTCAATACGAATTCAATTCGTATTCATAATCCATAACTCTTTCATGAGTTTTCATAAAACCATTTCATAGTACAACTTACACACAGCATCTTGCTGTAACTTTCCAGTCATCAGATTGATTCTTTTCCCATATCATAACCTTATTAGATCACGGGGTGATCTTATCTTATATATTACGATTTATTTCTATGCCTTGATAGTTTTGTTTTACGATTTTCTATCCCTGCACTTTCAGTCTTTTAGACTCGTTCTATTCACCATTACTGTTCAACTTTATTATCAGAGTTAGGGAAATCTGTGCCTTTACACTCGCCGAGATTCATCTTTGAATCTTACCGACACACTAACTCGACTTGAGTTAGTACTTAATCCTAATCACTTCGGTTATTTATCTCAGGTATTCCTACCCAAGCTTCATAACCAACAGCTCTGATACTAACTGTAGTAGCCCCGAATCCAGGTCCCAAATTACCTCGGATCTGGTATACTATTTCTATCACTATTTGCGGAAGATATAAACATAAATTCTTTTATACATTACATTACACACTATTTTCCCCAAAATTGAGTAACCTTAACTTATACACAATTCATAAAATATCTATTACACAACAATATTTATCAAAATATACTATTACAAACTAGCCGCACTTTATATCCCAAGCTGAACTTGGCATTAACCTTTTCTTGTAATCCGAACGGATTCGCTTTATCTGCAATGTTTTAAAATGATATAGCAAGGGTGAGCATGAAAGTTGCCCAGCAAGTTTATATACAATAATATAACGATATATCATGATTGAAGAGTATGAATAATGGGCTTGCTATAATTCATCAATATAATTGACAACTAGCACGAATTTTTTTTTGACAGAACAAGTATTTTACATAAACAAACATTTCTGAACCAACTGGTAATGAAGGTGATCAGCCTTTCATACCTGACTTATACATGCAAGATGTACAGAGTACAAATTTCATGGCAACCAGCAATGATTAACTATAAGCTTGAAGAAACTACTCTTATTAGAGTTAAGTAAAAAGAAAACTTACCTGAACCGTTGATTACCGCAACGCAATTTATAACGCTTTACCCGAAGACCTAATATTAGTAATATAGATCTCCAATATTAGAATAATATCATCATAGTATAATACTGTTATATTTATATCCACAGAATGACCTAAACACATAACATATAAGCCTATTAGTCTATAATTCACATAAGACTTAGTATCAGATCAAACTATTTCAGTCTGAGTTGAACCCGACACAATTCTATTATCCCGACGGTCTAGTCGGAATAAATATCGAGTTTAAGTTCAATTAAACTCTACCTAAGCACTTAACCATGCCATAGAATCACATTTATATGATTTAACACTCGCTTTTTCATTTCATAAGTATTCGCTAACACTTGGTAAGTTAAATACTAATTCAGCAACCTGAATTCTAAATCTAGCAACCAAATTTTTAATTCATCAACCTGGATTCACCAATCCATCAATTCAGTCAACTTCTTTTCAATCCAGCAAGCTGTATTCATCAGATTTTCTAATCCAGCAAACTGAATTCACAAATTACACAATCCAGCAAGCTGAATTCTATATCCGTTTTACAAAAAATACCAAATCAGTTTATTATTTTTCCAATCCTTTGGCCAAACATATATACATGTATTTCATACACAAAAAGTATTTTTTTCATAATTTTCTAACTTCCTTTAGTATTTTTTCAAAAATCATTTCTAGTGCGTAGCTTAAGAAATTAGCTACCTCGTGCTTAACTCCAAACATTCCCATCTCTAGGGATAAACTTATATATGTTAACGTGATGCTCCATTTTAAAATTCGTGGCAATCGGAGTTGTAGAACTCCGTTTATAGCGATTTCCGTCGGAAAATCACAAAAATTGTAATGGTCATAACTTGGTCGTTTCAACTCAGAATTAGCTCATTTTTGGACACGAGCTACATAATACCATATATTTTAATTTTCCAAAAGTTTGGAATTTTTCTCATTAAATAAATGTTCGAAACAGCCCCCGGAAAATTTTGGGTAGAAACTTTTTGCACTTTGGCAGTTTTGGAGTCCTTCACCAAAACTTAAATAAAACGAAATCTGTAACTCCGATTAATGATCCGTTAATTTTTTTGGGTTCTTATCTTTCCGAACTACAGTTTTCATCTATAACAATCCATATTTGGACATGTTAAGCTCCCAGAATTTAGCCCGGAAGTGGCTGTTACAAAACTGTCCTTTTAACAGTTTTCTTAACTCTGTGTAGTTTGGGAGAAATTCCAAAGGGATTTTACCATTAACACATATCTATCATCCCAAGAACATAAATCATATATATTCATCATAGATTTCAAAGATCCAAAAGCTTGATCACACTTTTTAAAAATTTATCTTTTCCGGAAAATTTCCATTCTTCAATTTCTTTAGATCTCCCCCAAATCAACCCCCATTATGGGTAGATCCAAACAATAAACACTTATTAACATGTATATACATGGATTTTGAGTTTAGAAACAAAGTTTCATATTTCATCAAACAAACATGAACCACAAGATTAAATAATATCAAGACTAAGAAAATTAGGATTTTCTACACTTTGAAAACCTAGCTTCACTTTTCTTGTTTTTGATCTAACTTCTAACACACAAGATAGATAAATCCACACATAAAACACTCTAAATCATGTAGATCTAAGATTTTTGAGTTTTGAAACCTTAGAACTTTATTCCATCAAAATAACTTAAATCGAAGGATAATTTAGGTTTGGTTTTATACCTTTGATTTCTTAAAATATTCTTTTCTTCCAACTATGTAATGGATCTTGGAGGGCATGGAAGATCCTAATCTTCTCTCCTATTCCTTCTTGGAGCTCGGCATCCCCTCTCTCTCTCTCTCCCTCAAGTATTTTGCTCTCTAACTTTGAAACTTAGGAAGTGTAAAATGAAGTAAAACTTTTGCTAGCAGATGAGATGAGTCCTATTTATAGGCTTCAAATATATATATATATATATATATATATATATATGTATATATATATATATATATATATAATCACTACAATTCTTTATTTTTTCCTTGCCATCCCTTGAATTATGGATCTCCTTTATAAAGCTAGTTACATTAGGAAACACTAGCTAGTGGTTTGGTGAGAAACCTTTGAAAATGAGAAAGGAAGCAATCAATACTCCCATGACCTCCCTCCTAAGTAGCCTGGCTACTCTCCCCCCCCCCCCTTTTTTTTTTCCTCTCCCAAAATTGGCCAAGCCTTACTCTTCTCTTTCTCTTGTACATGATAGTGGTTGTTTGCAAGAATAACCAAACATGTTGGCTAAATCAAAATTTGAACACATAGGGGAAATTAGTAGGGAAGTTGGTCACCAACTAAAGTTAGCAATTAATACACATTCATTCCCCCTCTTTTCTCTCTTATATGGCCGGACCGCTTGGCCATTGAATGCTCCAAGTCTTGCTTCACTTTTTAATGTAATATCTAGTGTACCAAAAGTCTAAAGTGTTCCTCCACAATAGGGCTAAAAATTGGGCTACCACTTCCATCTTTTGAGCATGAAATTAATTAGCTAATAACTTGGACTCCTCCACCAAATAAATTGGGTCAATTCTTGAGCCATAATATATATAATCCAATACCTTAAATTCTTATTCAATCCAAATCATTTACTTAGGGTTTTTACTTCATCAATTATAACACCAATCCTTGCTCATGCACACTATTTTATTAACCCAATTAGACTTGTTATAATTAGGTTATAAAATTAATCATTTGAGATGTATAGAATAAATCTCCTAGAATTAGCAAGTATTCTAAATACCACAATTCTCTTTTTCCATAACCCTTAAGTTATTAAATCCTTCATTCCTAGTATATAATTAGGGTTACACTAGTTTCTTTTGTTTGTTTATTTAATAAACAAATATAAACTATCACATAATGTACATATTCCTTACACACAACTTTTTAACCCTTAGGGTTTAATACTCCACATAAGGATTCCCAAATTAGGGTTTCTGAACATATCGTTAGGGTTTTCTAACTTAATCACCATATTCATATCATGAATTTAGGGTTTCGGATTCCCGGAACAGAAACTAGGGTTTCCAGAACCGATTTTTAGAGTTTCTTATTAGACGTTAGGGTTTTCAAACTGAACGTTGTCGTTCTTAATATACGATTAGGGTTTTATACATATATAATTAGTATGGTCAACCCATGACCCTTAACCACATTTAGTACACATACATATTCACATAAATCCTTAATCCTAATAATTCACCTATATCCTTTACCGAATTTTGAAATCCTCAAAATTCAATCCCAATAACATCAAACACATACACTCATTTCTCGTCTAGATCTATTATTTAACCTTAAATCAATCATTTAAGATTTTTATAAATTGTCTAATTTCTCGGGTTGTCACAGTATCCATCTCAACACACATCCGACGTGACAAAAGAGAAGACGTTACTGCTATATCCGATTGTGCAAGACTTCCTCATTGACGTCGGGGCCATTATTTGTTTCTCCATTCGCCGGTGCTTACGTGGAAACTTTCCAGGCGGATTGCCACACCCATCACTCATATGTGGGTTGTGTCGCTAAGCAGGTGTGAGATGGTCTGACGATGAGCCCACACAGATGCCACATACGTTGCTAGACTCCAGAATGATAGCAAGATATTCAGTATGGGCCGGCGGTGATTCCCATCCTCGAGGACTGGGTTTTATATTTCCACCAACTTCGGAGGACGAAGCTGACGCTGAAGATACCTCGGAGGATGAGGATGAGGATATGAGAGACCAAGGAATCGAGTAGGTACCGCAGACTGAGGCAATATCCAGTCCTCAGTTCCTTAACTTTCAACGTCAAATGAATGCACATAATAGGGCAGCACGTCGGGAGATGCGGTGACTCGCAGTGAGGCAAGACCACATGTTTGATGTTATGAACGCGTCATTTGCTTCACTTAACATGATGCTTCAGAGTTTCAATCCAGCTGCGTAATTTCTATATGAGCAGCCGATGCCACTGCCGAGGTTTCTGCCTAGTGACTCAGACGAAGAAGTTCAACAACCACCTCCTCAGACTTAAGCGATAGCAGGGAAGTCCTCATGTACTTAATTTTGATTAATCATCCAATGCGAACATTGTATTACTTAAGTTTGGGGGAGTTAAATTCATGTTTGCATGCATATATAGTATTTAGGGTTAAATTTTGTCATTTTAAATTCCAAAGAATTGCATGATAGCTTAGCTTAGGTTATTTTTGTCATTGCATTGTTTTTAGTTTTGTAAATAGTGCATTTTGTTATCAAAAAAATAAAAAAATAGTTAAATATTGTGTTTACATATGTCCAATAGTGTTGCAGTTCATGTGATTTGTGGGCCAATGATGAGATTGAGAATAAGTTAACCAATACAGTATTCATTATTAGAATTGTGATATAATTTCTGTTATGAGTCGAATCTTGCACTTGTTTGAAACTGGTATACAAAAAGGTTAGCACGCTAATAACATCCTTGTTGACTGGTCAGTTCAAATTGATACATAAATAGTTTCTAAATGATAATGTTAGGGTAAATGTGAAAACGATAAGGATGGGCAGTGAAGACGACAAATTAGGCAAGAACCTGAGTTTGGGGGGACAACGTAGGGTGTATAAGCTTCAGAGAAAAAAAATGAAACAAGTTGAGTCTTGTGGTGGGTTGAGGAGAAATACTCCCCATAAACACAAGCTTGAGATGGATCGTAAAACGCACTCACCAACCATCTATCTAAAAAAAGAGAAAAAGAAAATAACGGGAAAAGAGCAATAAGCCCCCGTGAAAAAAAATGAGATAAAAGAACTATAAGTACCCTGCATGAATCCTTGAAGTTGGTATTGCTTAGTTTTAGTTGGAATGTGCCTATTTTTGGAATTCTTAAATTTGCACTGGATGATTTCTTCTAAGAAATTGATTATGTATTGGATTTGAGTCCGTATCAGTTATCATAGATGTTGAACACACACGCACACTATACCAGTAATAATGGATTATGATTTGATGATTAAAACGGAGTTGTGGATTGGTTTTGATAGTTAATATTGTAGAGTTGCTTGTTTTCTCTAAGGTCGTTAAGATAATCTTGATTCTGCGATACTGATGGATTCGAAAGTATATAATTAGATCATATTTATTTCATTGCATTGCATTCCATAGCATCTAGTTGTTTTGTGCTCGAGGACTAGCACTGTTTAAGTTTGGGGGATTTTGATAAGTGGATTTTATATACACGAATCGGTGTCCATTTCATGCTTATTTGTTGCTAATTTCTTGTGTTCATATTCATTTTTACTTGTTGATGTTCTTTTATGTGTAGGATGGTTGTTGCGGCATTTAACGTATGTTTGGAGTCAATTAGGATGATTTGGGGTCAATTAGTGCACATTTGGAAGAAGTCACGATGCTCAAGAAAATTATTTAGCAGAATGCACCCCCGCCAGGGCGGGCCTATTTGCCTTGTTAACCCCCGCCAGGGCGGGGGGTGCCGGATCCTGAGTGTCATGTTGCTTGTTGAACTCTGCTGGGACAAGGATACTAAGGTTTGGGATTGTATATGGACTCTAATTGATTGAGAATTTTGACTGGGACTTGTGTGTTGGACATAGATTACTCGACTAATGACAAATTTAACAACACACAAGGGCATATTATGAAGATTAATTCCAGTTTTTCACAGGAAGCTTTGGAGGTGTATTTTGAAGAGATTTTCATGATGATTGCAATTCTAGGTTACGTGAAGGGTGTTCATCATTATTCTTCTCTTCAATCTTTTATTTGTAACTGCAAAGATGTTTTCTTTAAAGTGTTCAGTTTTTATTTCATTCGTTACGAACTAATTCACTTTTTAGGCTTGTGATGGATCCTTAGGTGAAACAATGATTTTGTAGCTTTGATTTCCAGTTCAATAAAGTATTTCCAGTTTATCTATGTTAATGTGGGCGTGAATTTATAAATTGCATGATCAACAATTCTTGATGGATTTGTATGGAATCGAGAGAGGATATTCAAATCTAGACTTAGTTAATATAACATATGTCATGAATTTTATGAGTAGCAGATTATTGATTAATGTTAAGGTAGAGATATGCTTGACATCGCATATAATCGGATAGAGAACTTAATCTTAAACCTTCTTTAATTATAGTTCACATAGAGATATAGTGAGTTAGTTGATTTAGGTGTTTAATTTGTTTCTATCTAAATTGTGGATTTAAGTTAATACGGTATTAGTGCATCGAGAGGCGGCTAGTACTACATTCATGTTCTTGATTAATAAACTGGGATATTGAGTTGAAATGGATGAAAGGTTTGAAAATCAGAGTTAAGCTTAGGGTGAAATCATAAGTATAATTTTCCATTATTTGATTGAAATTCTGACTTTTGATATTTGTGATTGTTTTGCGATAGTTTATTTATTTATTAATTTAGTTTTTATAAATTTAAATCATTGAATTGAATAGTTTAATAGAATTAGGATTAATAGAAAATTGGTAATTGTGAAGTTAAATTTTTTGCTAATTTATCTTCGTGGGAAAGATACTCTATTCATTACTATATTACTTGTTGACCATGTATACTTGCGTCTTGTGCGTATATAGATTTTACCCAACAAAGTTTTACCGTTAACTGTTGAAATACCCGGTGTTAAAAGTACAGTAATACGCGTGGTTGCATAGTAGCACACGGTTTTGATTATTGATGCTTACATGAAAAGTTACTCAGTTTTACTCAATTATTGCTACAGTAATTATTGCTTAGTATCACACATTATTTGATTCAATTATTGTCAATATTTTATATATTATTAAATCAATAATTGATATGACAAGTTATTCTAATTATTATATGCATAATTAACATTGTCTAGAAAGTTCTGTCGAGGAAAGGGGTTTGGTCACCTAATTGTGCGCCAATAGGGAGAAATCCTTATTGGAAAGCCCCCTCTTTTCTGGGAACGATCTGGTTGTTAATATTGCGAGTTATAATAATATAAATAAACGTTGTTAAAAATATTGAGGGGATTTTTATGAAGTATTTGTTGGACACCATTTATCCATTTTTCAAAATAATCGGTAGAAAATGTTTCAGTATTTTTTTTATAATAAAGGTGGGGCCCACATGTGGGGCCTACATGTGACTTTGGAAATCTGAAATTGGCAAGGGGGAAAGGTTACGAGAAAGGAAGGGAGTTATATATATATATAAAAAATGTGTGTACACAGCAGTGTATTACACAGTAGGCTATAACGACGATTTTTTAGGCTATAGCGACGGTTTCACCCGTCTTCATAGCTATTCTGGGCTATGGCGACAGTTTACCGTCGCTATAACCCAAAAAATCTGTCGTCCTAGGCCTACTGTGTAATACACAGCTGTGTATATACATATAGTATAGATATAGATAGATAGATATAAGTTTTATTTTATTTGATTTTAAATAGAATATATTATATTTTATTTAATATTTTTGTTTTATTAGAATATTTTATTGCATAGTAATGCAAAGTAAAAATCAAAATTTTAAAAATTTTCGTCGGTTGAGAGCCCGTGCATTCTTCACTGTGCAGTCCGTGATTTCTAAATTCAAATAGTATTTTTTCCATTCCCCTATAAATAGGATGCTTAGTTAGAATTGAAAATCACACCAGAATCAGAGAATTCTTCTTCTATAATATTGAGCGTATTTCTTTCGAGTTTTAGAAAGCTTTGAGCGTACAAAATAGTAAAAGTTTTCTTCAAGAATATCCCCGCTATACAAGTTGGAATACTCTTCTTTTCAAGGTAAAGGATGTTATTTTGTTCAATATTCGCTTGAAATAATATATTCTTCCATACTCTGTAGTATATAAGTAATATTATTTCATTTCAGATTTCAAATTCTATACTCATTTTGTTGAAGTTTTAACTTCTATACTCCATGAAATTAGTACAATATCCTTGATATTTGTTCTTCATCTAGTATCTTTTTATGAAAATATTATTCTGAACATTCTTGATAAGTTTTAACTTTTTCATGCCGGGGTACTATTCACGGGGTTACTATTCCCAAAGTTACTATTTATGAGTACTATTCACCCGGGGAACTATTCATGACAAAAATTGATTTCTTTTCGGTCCAAATCATTTTTTGATATAATATTATTCTTGAATTTACTCCACAAAGCAGTATCATGTTGACAATTTGGACATTATTGAATTCTGGATAAATTAAATATTAAAGTCTTTAAAATTTATCCTTTGATTTCTTTTAATTGAATTCTTATATCATTGTCACCATTCTCATGCTTATATTGTTATGAAAGTCATCTTTGGCTCGTAGTGAATAGATGGACTTGGTATGATTATGACCAGGAATTATTCGGGATAATCATGACCATAATGTTACAAATGATGTGGTAAAAGTCCTCATTGGCTCGTAATGCATTGATGGACAGTTGTTGTCATGATCATGACCATTGGTGAATACACGAATATCCTTGGCCCGTAGTGCATGAATAATTTACGGTCGTGATACATAAGAATATCCTTGGCCGTAGTGCAAAGGTGATTCGATTATGTGGATTATTTATTAAGATGAGTCTCAGCGATAAAAGTGATGAAAAACCTTTTAAATCATAGAAGATAGTAGATTTTATACTCTACTTAACTCTTCTAATGGATTTCTTGTTCCGCTGCAGTTAAACTTAATGTTTATTATATTTTATCAGTTTAAAACTGTTGAAGGCTAACGATAATTTATTCTGCATTATCTTAGTCATAATATTTCTTACTGGGCTAGTTGAGCTCACCCTTTTTTTCATTGTTCTCTTCAGGAAATGAGAATATAGTTGGGACTAGTCGGGGAACGGAGTGACGGTCCAAATGTTTGCATTAGTAGTCCTCACTATTATGTGAAATAGTGTGATAATAATTATATTGATGACTTATTTTGAGTTTGAATACTGTCTAGAAGACAATATTTGTATTAAAACTCACATCTCATGTTGTATATTTAAGTTTGTATTTGTATTCTATACCATGTATTTGACGACTCAGAATGCGTGATGTATACCTATTTTGGGGGCGTCACAGTTGGTATCAAAGCAAAGGGATATGATCCCTGGTTGAGATGTGAGAAAAGACCTAGGAGGGGAGAGATGGGAAATTCCTTCGCTAGTATAACCTACCTAATTTTATTTGGTATTTAAATGGTTGGTCAAAATATAGGGATAATATGGCATGTCAATTAACCCTTGTTTTGTGACAGTGTTTGAAAATGCATCCGAGAATATTGAGAATAACAATGGAGCACAGGAGACCATTGAGTCACCACAGATCAACACCCAGGATAATGTTCATCAAGAAGGCAATAATCCTCAGGTGAACAACAACACCGACCAAATGGCGAACGACAGAATGTTTAGGAGCTTTTTGCAATTCATACAACATCAAGCAAGAGAGACTCCTGTCAAAAATCCAGGTGGAAACATTGACAACTCTCGGACGTTCACCGCTAAGCAGTTCAAGGTGCTGGGACCACCGGAGTTTATTGGAGAGCCAAAACCACTTAAGGCGGAGACATGGATAAAGCAGATCACCAAGATATTTGATGTCTTGGGAAGCTCCGAGGAGCAAAAGGTTCCATTTTCCACCTTTATGTTGCGAGGAGAGGCAGATTACTAGTGTGAATCGGTAAAGCATACTCAACCTGCCACACTGAATATATCTTGGGAGAAGTTCCAAGAACTATTCAACGACAAGTACTTTCCCGAAAGTAATCTTCATATGAAGGAGGTAGAGTTCATCAAGCTGGAGCTGAACAATATGACCGTGTCGCAGTACGAAGCTAAGTTTGCCAAGTTATCCCAGTTTGTGTCCCACTTGTTTGATAATGAGGAGAGAATGGCGCGGATGTTTCTAAGAGGTTTGAAACCTGAGATACGTCAATATCTAATTTCTCACAAACTGTGTTTGTATTCAGATGTTGTAAATAGGGCTCAGTTATTAGAGCGTGATAACGAGTCAACACAACCAAGAAAAAGTAGCCGACAAAGTGATAATACTAGTGGTAGCAGTCATCAAAGCGGTGACAACAAACGTGGAGGGAATCAACATGCCAGAAATGGTAACCACTTCGGTGGTAATCATGGCCAAGACAATAAAAGTGGACATTTCAAGAAAAGGAGATTCAACAATGATGTAAAGACATCAACACCAGCACCCGTTGTTAAGGAAGGAGAGCGACCACCTATCATATGCTTCAAATGCGGAGGGGAGGGTCACATCAGTCCAAACTGTACGCAGAAGTCCAAAACGTGTTATAATTATGGAAGAGAAGGTCACCTAGCTAGATTTTGTCATATAGGGAAGCCAAGTCCAGGTGGAACGGTGACACCAAATGTCGTCTCAGATAAGTCAAAACCAGTAGTTCAAGGGAGAGCATTTGTTGTGACCTCCCAAAAAGTAAGGAACCCGAACGAGGTCAACAGGGGTAAGCTTATCATAAACTCTAGCGAAGTATATACCTTATTTGATACCGGTTCTACCCATTCTTTTATTTCTCCTACTTGCGCTCAATATTTAAATTTGACTCCATAGAATTTAGACTTTGACTTATCTGTTGAAACTCAGTTGGGAGAAACCTTCATTACATCCACTTTTTATAAGTCTTGTTTGGTTCAAATCGGTACCCTCATATTACCTGTCGATCTTATTTCCTTAAAAATACTTGCGTTTGACGTAGTTCTAGGGATTGATTTGTTAACTACTCATCATGCAAAAATTGATTATTTTCGTAAGGTTGTTAGCTTTCATATTCCTAACCAACCTATTATGCGACTTCAAGCGACCAAACCATTAAAATCAATCACTGTCATCTCAAGCCATAAAGCTATTTATTTATTAAAAAACAGATGTCAAGCTTTCTTAGCTTATGTCACGGATTTAAACAAAAATACGTCATTTTTGAATGATATTTCTATTGTTAATAAATTTCCCGACGTATTCCCTGAAGAACTTCCTGGCCTGCCCCCAGAGCGTGAAATTGAAATTGTATCGACCTTGAACCCGTTACAAAACCCATTTCCAATGCCCCATATCGAATGACTCATATTGAACTTCAGGTGTTAAAAACCCAACTGCAGGAATTGTTAGACATCAGTTTCATTCGTCCTAGTACGTCCCGTTGGGGTGCTCATGTTCTATTCATGAAGAAGAAAGATGGGAGTATGCGACTTTGTATTGATTATCGAGAGTTAAACCATGTCACTATCAAAAATAGATACTCGTTGCCTAGCATTGATGACCAATTTGACCAGTTGCAAGGCGCCAAATTCTTTTCAAAGATCGATCTTCATTTCGGATATCACCAATTAAAGATTAAAATCGATGACATTCCAAAGATGGCTTTCAGAACTCGGTATGGGCATTATGAAATCCTAGTCATGTCTTTTGGATTGACTAATTCTCCTGCTGCCTTCATGGACATGATGAACCGAGTATTCAAGGAATATTTGGATCATTTTGTGGTCGTCTTTATTGATGACATTCTCATATACTCCAAAAGTCGTGAAGATCATAAGCAACACTTGATGCTGATACTCCAAAAGCTTCATGAAAACAAGCTTTATGCCAAGTTGAAGAAATGCGAGTTCTGGCTTGAGGAAGTTGCATTCCTTGGGTACATGATATCAAATCATGGAATATCTGTTGACCTAGCGAAGATTGAAGCAAATCAAAGCTGGGAGCAACCTAAGTCAGTGACCGAAGTACGTAGCTTTCTAGGCTTAGCTGGTTATTATTGGAGATTCATGGAAGGGTTTTCTCGAATCGCTACTCTATTAACTCAGCTGACTCAGAAAGATACAAAATTTGGTTAGAGCAAGGAATGTGAGAAGAGTTTTCAAGAACTTAAAAGGAGACTCATTTCAGCACATGTTCTGACAATACCATCTGGCACAGAAAGATTTGTCATCTACAGTGATGCTTCAGGCAAAGGGTTAGGATGTGTTCTCATGCAACATGGGAAAGTCATAGCCTATGCCTCTCGACAACTCAAAGAATATGAGAGGAATTATCTTACTCATGATCTAGAGTTGGCAACTATTGTCTTTGCACTTAAAATTTGGAGGCATTACCTATATAGGGATAAAGTGGATATCTATACGGATCATAAAAGCCTCAAATATTTCTTCACCCAAAAGGAACTCAACATGCAGCAACGAAGTTATCTTGAACTGTTGAAAGATTATGATCATACAATTCAATACCATCCTGAAAAAACGAACGTGGTAGCTGACACATTGAGTAGAAGATCATATGCGGGTACGAGTGCGATATTGTCAACACAAAAGCCCAGTTTATATGACTTGCAGAGGATGGAGATAGAGTTAAAGACTCCAGGGACCAACGTGATGATGGCAAATATACGAGTTAAGCCGACTTTAATCGATAAAGTTAAAGTTGCACATGATACAGACATGGAGTTGATGCGTATGAAGAAGAAGGTGCAAGAAGGTGATATCTCGGAAGCAAGAATCGATGAAGAAGGAATACTAAGAGTCAACTCCAGACTTTGTGTTCCTAACGACCCTAATTTAAAGTATAAAATCATGATGGAGGCGCACAACACACCGTTTGCAATCCATCGTGGGAGTACCAAAATGTATCGTGATCTTCAATATACATTTTGGTGGAGCAATATGAAGAGAGAGATCGCGGAGTTTATCTCAAGGTGTTTAACTTGTCAACGTATCAAGGCGGAGTATCAAGTGCCAAAAGGTCCAATGCAACCACTTGAAATTCAAGAATAGAAGTGGGAGCACATTACCATAGATTTCGTTACTAGTCTTCCAAAGGTTTCTCAAGGCATATATGTAATTTTGGTCATTGTTTATAGATTGACCAAATCTGCTTATTTCTTACCTATACGAGAAACTTATACATTTGAATGTCTTGCTCGTATGTACATAAATGAGATGGTAAGTGTAACGACCGAGAAATTTGGATCTTTTGTAAAATACTTGGAAGAATTTAATAATGAATAAAATAATATTGTTTGATATTATTGTGTGTTAATAAGATGTATGTCATTCTATAACCTAGAAACGTCGGAACATCGTAGTATTTGAACCACGTGAATGAATTAAGGTGTGACGCCCCTAAAATTAGGTATATATCACCCATCTTGAGTCGCCAGATACATGGTAAATAATTCAAATACACTAGTCGTGTACAATACGACAAAACATAAACTGTGAGTTTGAATACAAATATTGTCTACTAGAGAGTATACAAACTCATAAGGAGTCCTCATTACAATTATTATCACACTATTTCACAGAATAGTGAGGACTACTAATGATATCATCTAGGACCATCACTCCGTTTCCCGACTCATCCCAGCTATATTCTTTTTTCCTGAAGAGAACAGTGAAAGAAAGGGTGAGCTCAACTAGCCCAGTAAGAAATATTATGACTAAGATAATGCAGAATAAATTATCATTAGCCTTAAACAGTGTTAAACTGATACAATATAACAAACATCAAGTTTAACTGCAGCGGAACAAGCAATCCATTAAAAGAGTCAAGTACAGAATAAAATCTACTATCTTTTATGATTTAAAAGGTTTTTTCATCATTTTTATCGCTGGGACTCAGCTTAATAAATAATCCACATCATCGAATCACCCCTGCACTACGGCCAAGGATATTCTTTAGTGACATGACCACGAATTATCCATGCAGTATGGCTAAAGATAATCATGTTTTCATCAATGGTCCTGATCATGCCATAAAATAATTCATCTTTGCACCCTTGGCCGAAGAGAATCCATAGCCATAATCATACCAAAAATTATCCATTAATGCACTACGGGCCAATGAGGACTTTTTCAATATCATTTGTAACATTACGGTCATGATTACACCGAATAATCCCTGGTCATAATCATACCAAGTCCATCTAGGCACTACAAGCCACAGATAACTTTCAACAAAATATAAGCATGAGGATGATGACAATGATATAGGAATTCAATCAAAAAAGTTTAAGAATTAATTTATCCAGGAACTAATAACGTCCAAATTGTCAACATGATACTGCTTTGTAGAGTAAAATTCAAGAATGCTCAGAAGAATATTTTCATGAAAAGATACTGGATGAAGCGCAAATATCAAGGATATTCCACTAATTTCATGGAGTATGGAAGTCAAAGTTTTAATCAACTGAGTATAATTAAGATTGGAATAACAAAAGAAATCACCATGCATGCGGTACTTCGCATAGACACGTTATTCTAGTAGAATACTAATTAACGAAACCAGGTCATGCGTAAAGCACAGACATGATGTTCCAATAGAATAATAAAGAACGGAATAATAACAAAAATCACCATGCACGCGGTACTTCGCATAGACAGGTTATTCCAACAGAATACCAATAAAGACGGAACCAGGTCCGACGTAAAACGCACAGACATGATATTCCAACATAATAATAATAAAGACGGAACCAGGTCCGGCGTAAAACGCACAGACAGGATATTCTAACAAGATAATAAATAATGAAATAACTAAAGAATTTCACCAAGTATAGGGTATCCCGCGTATACAGGTTATTCCAACAGAATAATAAAGAATGGAATAACAGAAGTTCTCTTCATGAATAAGAAAGAAAGAATACCCCTTATGAGTACAACAAATAATATTCCCTACCTTAAAAAGAAGAGTACTGGATATAGGAGTAGTGAAGTAGGAGAATACTTTTCTTCTTTCTCTCTATAATTTCTCTCTATAATAATTGCTCTAAAGCTTTTGTGAATTGGAGAGAAATGAAGGAAGAATGAGCTTCTATTTATAGGAAAATATAGTTTCGATAATTGCACGTTTTGGGGCTCGAAATATTACAGTATAATACCTTCATCTTTTTCTTCATTTTTAATTTCGTCCTGCAAGTATTATCAATCTTGCACCAACTCCCCTAATAGTAAATCATGTGAATCAATTGTACAATCATGTGAATAAATAGTATAATCATGTGAATAAATAGTATACTCATGTGAAAAAATTAATTACAGTATAGTACCTTCAACTATACCTCCATTTTTAACTTAGTCATGCAAGTATTATCAATTTTGCACCACCACCCCTAATAGTATAAGAATGTGACTCAATAGTACCCCGTGAATAATAACTCGTGAATTGTAACTCATAAATAGTAACTCGTGAATAGTAAATCATGAATAGTAACTCGTGAATAGTAATTCATGAATAGTAACTCGTGAATAGTAATTCGTGAATAGTACTCCGACATAAAAAGTGCTCCGAATACCCGAGTGAACAATATAGCCTCCAGACATCAATTATCATCGAAATAAATGTCAATTTTCACTAACACTAATAATCCCAATACAATAGAACAATCAATTTCATCTTTAATCAACACAACTTATTCATCATTAATATTATAAGTCACAATATTTAACAACCAGGTCTTTCCGATAAGGATTTCTTCTTATTGGCGCGCAATTAGGTGACCAAACCTCTCATTGACAAAACTTCTAGACATTGTCAATATTGCAAATAATAATATGAATAACTTTGTCGTCTCAATTATTGATTTAATAATAATAAATATTATGCAGATGATACTGTGACAATAATTGAATCAATAATATGAGAGATATGATGCAGCAATTACTGTAGTAATAATTGAGTATATCTGAGTGACTTCTCACGTAAGCATCAATAATCAATACCGTGTGCTACTATGCAATCACGCGTATTACTGTACTTTTAACACCAGGTGTTTCAACAATTAACGGTAAAACTTCCGCCGTTATTTTCATAAAGTATTTTTGTCATTTTCTCAATCCGACAATAATTCCGTTGTGGGGTCCACCAATGATTGTACCGTCGTACGGATATTCCCCGACAAAAAGAATATTCCCCGACCAATCGAATATTATATAACAACTTGCGTACTTTGCAAATTTATAAATATTATCCACAACTATAATATTATATCAAATCCACACCATAATATTTAAAAATATTATTTCGAGAAAATTAAATCTGTATTCATAAAATCTGGGGTCTCACAATCTCCCCTCCTTATGAAATTTCGCCCTCAAAATTTACGTACTTACCTGGTATGCCGAACAGGTGAGGATACCTTGACCTTACTTCAAATTCCAACCCTTGAGGTATAACCTTTGAGTGTCGAATATAATCCTTCTTATCCAAGATTTTAACTCGTATCTCCTCATACATTAAATCATCCGCTATCTCATCTGGTTCTAAATTAATAATGTGGTTCAGGTCGTCCACATATTTACGTAACATCGATACATTATGAACAAGAGACATACTTGACGGTAAAATGAGTCTATAAGCCACAGTTCCTATTCGATCGAGGATTTCAAATGGGCTAATTAAATCGAGGGTTGAGATTTCCTCTCTTCGTCGATTCTTGCTTCTAGAATAACGCCCTCTTGAACCATCTTCATTCTTCAGCTCCGGGTGTGTAGCTTGAGCGGATTTAACTTTATCGATTAAAGTCAATTCTAATCGTATATTCGTTATCTTCACGTGGGTTCCTAGAGTCTTTAACTTTATCTTCATCATTTGTAAGTCGTACAAAATAGGTCTTTGTGTTAACAACATCGCACTCGTAAACGCATACGATCTTCTACTCAACGCGTCAGCTACTATGTTCGCTTTCCCACGATGGTATTGAATGGTACGATGTAATCTTCAACAGCTCAAGCCAACGTCTTTGGCGCATGTTATGTTCATTTTAGTTGAAGAAATATTTGAGGGTTTTAGAAATGGGTTTTATACTGGGGTCAATACAAAATTCGATTTCACGCTCTAGGGGTAGGCTAAGAAGTCTTCAAGAATACGTAAGGAAATTTATTAACAATATAAATATCATTCAAAACTGTGACTCTCATCCAAGACTTGGGTAACACGTCACATTGATACCTATTAACTTGTCATCGTCATTCACAGTGTCGCCTACAGAAAGTATGGCTTCGGTGCATTCCACACAAGGAAGTCAACAACGAAAGGACCGAGGCTCTTTACTTATGACTTGATATGACAATGATTGACTTTAGTGGTTTGGTTGCTTGAATTCGCATAACAGGTTGGTTAGGAATATAAAAGTTAACAACCTTACGAAAATCATGATGAGTAGTTAACCAATCGATTTCTAACAATTGCATCAAAGGCAAGTATTTTCAAAGAGATAAGATTGACAGGTAACGTGAAAGTGTCGATTTGAATCAACAAGATTAATAAACATTGGAGGTAACGAAGGTTTCTACTATCGAAGTTTTAACCAATAAGTCAAAGTCTAATTTCTCCTAAGTCAAATTTAAACGTTGAGCGCAAACAAGAGAGATAAAAGAATGGGTAGAACCGGTACCTAATAAGATATATACTTCATAAGAATTTATAATTAACTAACCCGTGCTAACTTCTTTCGGGTCACTCGCTTTTTAAGAAGTCATGAAAAATTCTCTTCCTGAAACCACCGACTTTTTTTTATCCGTATCCGCCTTTGGTGCCACCGTTCCAGCTGGTCTTAACTTCACTATACGACAAAATTGAGCTAAATGACCTTCTCTTCTTGAAATTTTCACTTCTATTATCTTAGCCATGATTACCACCGAAGTGGTTACCATTCTTGGCATGATAATTTCCCCCACGATGGTTATCATTGTTCTGATGGTCATTGCCACCGGTATGATTATTATCGTGTTGTTGGTCGTTACCTTTTGGTTGAGCTGACTCAACGGTCTCATGTGCTTCATTGTTTATCTCAGCATTTTCATATGCCATTTTCAAACACTGTCATAAAACAAGGGTTAATTAACATATCACATATTATCCCTATACTTTGATCGACCAATTAAATACCAAATAAACTTAGGAAGGTCATACTAGCGAAGTAATTCCCCGTCTCTCCCCTCCTAGTTCTAGTCTCACATCTTAGCCAGGGATCATATCCCTAAGCTTTGATACCAACTGTGACGCCCCCAAAATTAGGTATACATCACCCATCTTGAGTCATCAGATACATGGTACATAATTCAAATACAACTTAATAATACAATTGTCGTGTACAATATGACAAAACATAAACTGTGAGTTTGAATATAAATATTGTCTACTAGAGAATATACAAACTCAAAAGGAGTCCTCATTACAATTATTATCACACTATTTCACAGAATAGTGAGGACTACTAATGCTATCATCTAGGACCATCACTCCGTTCCCCGACTCGTCCCAGCTATATTCTCATTTCTTGAAGAGAATAGTGAAAGAAAGGGTGAGCTCAACTAGCCCAGTAAGAAATATTATGACTAAGATAATGCAGAATAAATTATCATTAGCCTTAAACAGTATTAAACTGATACAATATAACAAACATCAAGTTTAACTGCAGCGGAACAAGTAATCCATTAAAAGAGTCAAGTAGAGAATAAAATCTACTATCTTTTATGATTTAAAAGGTTTTTCATCACTTTTATCACTGGGACTCAGCTTAATAAATAATCCACATCATCGAATCACCCATGCACTACGGCCAAGGATATTCTTTAGTATCACGACCACGAATTATCCATGCACTACGGCTAAAGATAATTATGTTTTCATCAACGGTCCTGATCATGCCATAAAACAATTCATCTTTGCACCCTTGGTCGAAGAGAATCCATAGCCATAATCATACCAAAAACTATCCATCAATGCACTACGGGCCAATGAGGACATTTTCCACATCATTTGTAACATTACGGTCATGATTACACCGAATAATCCATGGTCATAATCATACCAAGTCCATCAATGCACTACAGGCCACAGATGACTTTCAACAAAATATAAGCATGAGGATGATGACAATGATATAGGAATTCAATAAAACAAGTTCAAGATTTAATTTATCCAGGAACTAATAACGTCCAAATTGTCAACATGATACTGCTTTGTAGAGTAAAATTCAAGAATGCCCAGAAGAATATTTTCATGAAAAGATACTGGATGAAGCGCAAATATAAAGGATATTCCACTAATTTCATGGAGTATGGAAGTCAAAGTTTTAATCAACTGAGTATAATTAAGATTGGAATAACAAAAGAAATCACCATGCATGCGGTACTTCGCATAGACAGGTTATTCCAGCAGAATAATAATTAACGGAACCAGGTCATGCGTAAAGCACAGATAAGATGTTCCAATAGAATAATAAAGAACGGAATAATAACAAAAATCACCATGCACGCGGTACTTCGCATAGACAGGTTATTCCAACAGAATACCAATAAAGACGAAACCAGGTCCGACGTAAAACGCACAGACAGGATATTCCAACATAATAATAATAAAGACGGAACCAGGTTCGGCGTAAAACGCACAGACAGGATATTCTAACAGGATAATAAATAATGAAATAACAAAAGAATTTCACCAAGTATAAGGTATCCCGCGTATACAGGTTATTCCAACAGAATAATAACGAATGGAATAACAGAAGTTCTCTTCATGAATAAGAAAGAAAAAATACCCCTTATGAGTACAACAAATAATATTCCCTACCTTAAAAAGAAGAGTACTGGATATAGGAGTAGTGAAGTAGGAGAATACTTTTCTTCTTTCTCTCTATAATTTCTCTCTATAATAATTGCTCTAAAGCTTTTGTGAATTGGTGAGAAATGAAGGAAGAATGAGCTTCTATTTATAGGAAAATATAGTTTCGATAATTGCACTTTTTGGGGCTTGAAATATTACAGTATAATACCTTCCTCTTTTTCTTCATTTTTAATTTCGTCCTGCAAGTATTATCAATCTTGCACCAACTCCCCTAATAGTAAATCATGTGAATCAATAGTACAATCATGTGAATAAATAGTATAATCATGTGAATAAATAGTATAATCATGTGAAAAAATTAATTACAGTATAGTACCTTCAACTATACCTCCATTTTTAACTTAGTCATGCAAGTATTATCAATTTTGCACCACCACCCCTAATAGTATAAGAATGTGAATCAATAGTACCCCGTGAATAGTAACTCGTGAATAGTAATTCATGAATAGTAACTCGTCAATAGTACTCTGACATGAAAAGTGCTCCGAATACCCGAGTGAACAATATAACCTCCAGACATCTATTATCATCGAAATAAATGTCAATTTCCACTAACACTAATAATCCCAATATAATGGAACAATCAATTTCATCATTAATCAACACAACTTATTCATCATTAATATTATAACTCACAATATTTAACAACAAGGTCATTCCCAGGAAAAGGGGGCTTTCCGATAAGGATTTCTCCTTATTGGCGCGCAATTAGGTGACCAAACCTCTCCTTGACAGAACTTCTAGGCATTGTCAATATTGCAAATAATAATATGAATAACTTTGTCGTCTCAATTATTGATTTAACAATAATAAATATTATGGAGATGATACTGTGACAATAATTGAATCAATAATATGGGAGATATGATGTAGCAATTACTGTAGCAATAATTGAGTATAACTGAGTGACTTCTCACGTAAGCATCAATAATCAATACCGTTTGCTACTATGCAATCACGCGTATTACTGTACTTTTAACACCGGGTGTTTCAACAGTTAACGGTAAAACTTCCGCCGTTATTTTCATAAAGTATTTTTGTCGTTTTCTCAATCCGGCAATAATTCTGTTGTGGGGTCCACCAATGATTGTACCGTTGTATGGATATTCCCCGACAAAAAGAATATTCCCCGACCAATCGAATATTATATAAAAACTTGCGTACTTTGCAAAATTTATAAATATTACCCACAACTATAACATTATATCAAATCCGCACCATAATATTTAAAAAAATTATCTCGAGAAAATTATATCTTTATTCATAAAATTTGGGGTCTCACATAAGGTGTTTGAATTTCCAAGACGAAAATAAAAGTTTTTCGAGAAAGTTTACGAAAAACACTATTCATCATTTATCGCTTGGGAATTATTTTTCAACTTCCGAGAAATACTTAACGCTATAATATCGAGGCGAGATGGAATATGTAATAATAATCTAAGTATGAAAAATGTAATAATTCGCATACGGACTTAAATTGAGAGCATTGGGAAATTAATGTCTAAGGAATGAACTTGTATAATTTAGTGGGATGTGCAAGCTCATTAAGCATTAAGGGACAAGCCCAAGTTGTAGCAATATCTAGCCCAAGTGTTTATTAAGATAAGCCCAAAGTAAATCAAAGCAAGCCCAAAGATAAGTTAATTAATTTAATAACCAAGCCCAATGGAGGATCCATTAATTAAATAGGATCCATGGGGCAACCCATGGGTGTAGTAGTGGGCAAGTACTTTATGTGATGATCAAGTGTTGTGATGAGCAAGAAAAAGGAGTGGCTAGCAAGATTACTTAGTGGTTAAGTAGATGAATAGTAAGGAGGTTAGTTGAGAAGGTGGGTTAATTAATGACTATTATGCCATCACCTTGGCTCTCCTATAAATAGAAGAAGTTACAAGTCATTATTCATTGTTCAAGTTTCATCCAATACAAATTAACTATAAGTGTTAGAGAGAATAAGCACTTTATAAGCCAACACATCCTTTGCTAGATTCTCAAAGAGGAGAGAAGTACAAGTAGTCTTCAAAGGTAATTGATCTTGTCTCTTCTATCTCTAACATAGTAGGGTGATAAGAGAAGTGTAATCTAAATGAACTTAGATGCTAAGAACATAAGAGAAGTAAATAAGCAATGGACTTAAGCCAAACAGAGTTATGAATAAGTAACTTGAACCTAGATAATTTATTAACGTATGATGAACTTGTCATATGATTGTCATATGAATTGGTATTTTGGATAAGATGTGAGGACATTGAGTAAAAGAATTAAATCAATAATAAGTTATAATGAAATGAAAATCATGTAGTAAGGAAATTGTTAAGTTATGAGCTTATGAAGAATAACCCATAACCTAATTTATATATAAGTTATTGTATCACATAAGTTAAGATGTCTACATAATGAAATAAATGTATTTAGAATGATGAACAAATCACTAGTAATGGAGTTTTGCCGGAATTCACACGATTGTACGATAATCGTCGAATTCGTGAAATTCTCGGAATGGAAGTCATATTTTGTGGTTGAACTCGGAAACGTTGGATTTTGATGGAGACAAGTCGTATTTGGCATTATAGAGTTGCAAACTCAAAAATGGCCGGATTCTGACTTAGAATGAAGAAACGAGCGTTAAACGTTCGCGAACGTTTATCATTTCGTTAAAAATGGACTAATAGGTGTAATTTTAGCAAACGAAGTCGAGTAGATAAAATTCTTGAATGAACACATAGAGTATGTAATTTGTGAACCGTAGGCTTTTGAACGAGCCAATTCGGACTTATAACGAAAGAGTTACGAGTCAAGGAATCTCACCATTTGAAAAATCTATCAAACAATTCTGTGGCACAGAGTCCGAGCCGCGACGCGACTTCAAGCCAATTAGCCGACGCGGCAGTGCCAAAGTGAGCCTCAGCCCCTGCAAACTAGTTCCGCAACGCGACAGGTAACAAAGGGACTCACGCCACAGCGCCGAGTCCGATTTTTAGGCAATAATAGGTGACGCCGCAGCGCGGCACCAAGAATAATAGCCGACGCCGCAGCGTCAGCCTCATGACCTAGATAATGAAAGAGGTTTACATGTTGAATATGAAGAAGTAATTAATGAACACTTACATAAAGATCTTAATAAAACATTGTTAAGACATAATTAAGCCTTAAGTATGAACACTTAGGGTTAAGTTAAGTCAATTACATATGAACGTAAGAATGACGTAACGGAACGCCGGAACCAATAATAATAAATCTAATATGTAATTAGATTGAGAAGAAGAGTAAGATTCTTTAGAAACCATGTATGTTTATTCATGACCTAATTTGCTATATGATGTTATCATTTACTGTAGATACCCTAAAGACTTAAAGTGCACGTGTTATATCTGTAAGCAGAAGCTAAAGACAAGTATTCTAACCCTTGTTCCAGTTCGTTCTGGACAAGTCTTTGTGATTCATGTATTCTTCGCATAAGTTAATGTCTGATGAAGTCGACGCCAATTCCTTCTGCTAGACTTACGATATTTTGGATTCTTTTAATCTTTCAAGTAAGTATAATGATTTACCAAACTAATATTATTGTGGTTTTCAAAAGTAGACTAAATATGCTAAATTGTTTTGTCGGCAAGCGACAGGCACGTGAGGTTGCCACAACTTAAACGTATACATGTTTAATGAATGTAGTGTTGATCAACATAGATTACTATAGGCTAATCACCTAGACGTGCTCGTAAGCTATGCCGGACTTACGGACTCAGTGCCAGGACGTCCTTTTCAAAGTACTTATGAAATACTTACGGTCTTGAACCGGAATTGATGTTTTACTGAATATTGTTGTTGTAAAACTTTTTGAATGAAAAGAAGTGCTAATTTGAATCATCGATAGTACTTCATAACTATTGTTCAGTTATTAAAGATATACGATTCCTATGTTTCAATCATGCTAGTTTTATTAGAATTGTTGTACTTGTTGAGCTAGTTAGGCTCATTCTTGCTTGAACCATATGAATGTAGCTAAGACCGAACGGACCGATGGATCCGACAAGGATAAAGGGAAGGCGAAGGCGAACTCGTAGATTACATATGTAATAGTATATGTTTTGTAAGAATAATATTTGATATTATGACAAAGGCAGATGTATTGGTTGTAAAGAACCTGGGGTATATAATATTCTTTTTATATATATAAGACATATCCGTTCTTTTGAGGCATTTCAATTGAATGTTTATGTGAACTGTAGCACCGTGTAGCACCATCTGTCAGGTTGGAAGATACCCAGATTTAGGGGCGTCACAGTAAGACTGCATGGTATGCATTTATCTATAGTTTCTGATCGAGACCCAAGATTCATTTCACGATTTTGGGTTAGTTTGCAAAAAAATATGGGAACAGATTTATAATTTAGTTCGGCATATCATCCTCAAACGGACGGGCAGTCAGGAGAGGACTATTCAAACTCTTAAAGATCTATTAAGACTTTGTGTCATTGACTTCAAGGGAAGTTGGGATAAGTTCTTGCCATTAGTGGAATTTCATATAACAACAGTTATCAACCAAATATCGGCATGACTCCATTTGAGGCGTTGTATGGAAGAAAGTGTCATTCTCCAGTATGTTGGGACGAGGTGGCTGAAGCAACATTAGTTGGGACTGGAATTGGTATGCATGACAACGAAAAAGATTCAAATGATCTGACAACATATAAAAACCTCACAAGATTGTCAAAAGAGTTATGCTGATCTACATCGAAAAGACGTAGAATTCAATGTTGGAGAACATGTGTTGTTACGTGTTGCTCCATGGAAGGGAGTTACGAGATTTAGAAAGAGAGGAAAGCTCAATCCTCGATTAATTGATCCATTTGAAATCCTTGACTATGTAGGAACTATAGCCTATAGACTCGCCTTATCGCCAAATATGTCTCGTGTTCATAACATTTTTCACATATCCATGTTACGTAAATATATGGAAGACCCGAACCACATTATTGAGTTAGAACCGAATGATATAGTGGATGATTTAACGTATAAAGAGGTTCTTGTTAAAATCTTGGATAAGAAGGAACATATTTTACGCTCCAAGGTTATACCTCAAGTCAAAGTTTTGTGGAGAAACTGCGATGTTGAGGAAATGACCTAGGAGTTAGAATCTAAAATGAGATCAAGGTATCCTCACCTCTTCGTCATACCAGGTATGTACCCTAATTTTAAGGGTGAAATTTCATAAGAATGGGAGGTTGTAAGACCCCAACTTTTATGAATAAAGATGAATTTTCTATAAATATCATTTTTGAATATTAAGGAGTAAATTTGATATAATGTTATAGTTGTGGGTAATATTTATAAAATTTTCAAAGTACGCAAGTTTTTATATTATATTCGATTGGTCGGGGAATATTCGTTTTAACAGAGAATATGCGTACAACGACACAATCAATAGTAGACCCCACAACGGAATTATTGTCAGAATGAGAAAACGACAGAAATAACTTTTTATAAAAATAACGGCGGAAGTTTTAACGTTAACTGTTGAAATACCCGGTGGTAAAAGTACAGTAATACATGTGGTTGCATAGTAGCACACGATTTTTATTATTGATGCTTACGTGAGAAGTCACTCAATTTTACTCAATTATTATTACAGTAATTGTTGCATAGTATCTCACGTTATTTGATTCAATTATTGTCAATATTTTATATATTTTTAAATCAATAATTGAGATGACAAGTTATTCTAATTATTATATGTATAATTAACAATGTCTAGAAGGGGTCTACATGTGACTTTGGAAATCCAAAATTGGCAGGGGGAAAGGTTACGGGAAAGGAAGGGAGTTTATATATATATATATATATATATATATATATATATATATTATAAGTTTTGTTTTATTTGATTTTAAATAGAATATATTATATTTATTTAAAGTTTTTGTTTTATTAGAATATTTTATTGCATAGTAATGCACAGTAAAAATCAAAATTTAGAAAATTTTCGTCGGTTGAGCGCCCGTGCATTCTTCACTGTGAAGTCCGTGATTTCTAAATTCAAATAGTATCACTTCCATTCTCCTATAAATAGGATGCTTAGTTAGAATTGAAAATCACACCAGAATCAGAGAATTCTTCTTCTATAATATTGAGCGTATTTCTTTCGAGTTCTAGAAAGCTTTGAGCGTAGAAAATAGTAAAAGTTTTCTTCAAGAATATCCCCGCTATACCAGTTGGAATACACTTCTTTTCAAGGTAAGGAATTTTATTTTGTTCAATATTCGCTTGAAATAATATTTTCTTCCATACTCTGTAGTATGTAAGTAATAATATTTCATTTCAGATTTCGAATTCTATACTCATTTTGTTGAAGTTTTGGCTTCTATACTCCATGAAATTAGTAGAATATCCTTGATATTTGCGCTTCATCCTGTATCTTTTCATGAAATATTATTCTGAGCATTCTTGATAAGTTTTAACTTTTTCATGTCGGGGTACTATTCACGGGTTACTATTCCTGAAGTTACTCTTCACGGGTACTATTCACTCAGTTACTATTCACCCGGGGTACTATTCATGACAAAAATTGATTTTTTTCAGTCCAAATCATTTTTGATATAATATTATTCTTTAATTTTACTCCACAAAGCAGTATCATGTTGACAATTTAGACATTTTTGAATTTTGGATAATTTAATTTTAAAGTCTTTAAAATTTATCCTTTGATTTCTTTTAAGTTAATTCTTATATCATTGTCATTATTCTCATTCTTATATAGTTATGAAAGTCATCTTTGGCCCGTAGTGCATAGATGGACTTGGTATGATTATGACCAGGAATTATTCGGTATAATCATGATCGTAATGTAACAAATGATGTGGTAAAAGTTATCATTGGCTCGTAGTGCATTGATGGACAGTTGTTGGCATGATCATAACCATTGGTGAATACACGAATATCCTTGGGCTGTAATGCATGAATAATTTGTGGTCGTGATACTTAAGAATATCATTGGCCATAGTGCAAGGGTGATTCAATTATGTGGATTATTTATTAAGATGAGTTTCAGCGATAAAAGTGATGAAAAACCTTTTAAATCATAGAAGATAGTAGATTTTATACTCTACTTGACTCTTCTAATGGATTGCTTGTTCTGCTGCAGTTAAACTTGATGTTTATTATATTTTATCAGTTTAACACTGTTGAAGGCTAACGATAATTTATTATGCATTATCTTAGTCATAATATTTCTTACTAGGTTAGTTAAGCTCACCTTTTTCTTTTATTGTTCTCTTCAGGAAATTAGAATATAGCTTAGACTAGTCGGGGAACGGGGTGACGGTCCAGATGTTTGCATTAGTAGTCCTCACTATTCTGTGAAATAGTGTGATAATAAATGTATTAAGGACTTATTTTGAGTTTGAATACTGTCTAGAAGACAATATTTATATTAAAACTCACAGCTCATGTTGTATATTTAAGTTTGTATTTATATTCTATACCATGAATTTGACGACTCAGAATGGGTGATGTAAACTTATTATCGACGTCGGGATTTTGAATTTTCCCTTTCCGTTACTTGTTCTTTGGTGTTCTCATTTTAGGTGAGATTTGTTTGAAAATCAAGTGAAAAAGGTCTGACATGTATAATGTTGACGATGTAATGTTAAGAGTCGCCAGTTGGTTTTTTAAATGGTTGTACCAACACAACTGAGAAAAGGTTTGCACATTGACCCAGTGATGTGACGCTGCTAAACAGGTCGGTGAAACCGAGATTCATTAGGGTCCAGGGATTTGAATATGCAGAGGGAATGTGTTAAGAACCCCCCGACATCCGTGTTACCACGGTGACCGCCTCTTTTCAAGAAACGATTATCTGCATGTGTGTGTGTGTCGGTCAATGTGCTGTTATTTGGAAGTTGTGCGAGGCCTCGTTCGCACCTATATACATAGGGTTTGAATTTATGTAAAAATTCAGTTTTTAGCAAGATATAGTAATGATGTTTTATAAAAAAGGTTTTTCAAACCCTGATGCTCAATAGTAATTGAGACCTTTTACACTTTCATTTTATTAAGTGTTTGGCTTGATTGATTTTATTTCCGAGATGCGAAGCATCTATAAGAAAATAATGTACAAAATAATGTCTATTTCCTCGTGGGTATGAAAACCATCTGAGGAAATTCAAACACCACAGAATAATTTACAAGTTGCTTACAGCTGAAAATGTCCATCACGGGAACCGAATCTAGATCCAATAGGCTGAATCTGTGATCACATGATTCCTAGGCGCACATGATACCGCAATTTGTATAAAAGCAGTAAGCTGGTATATATATAAAAGCTGTAAATATATATATGAAGACATGATTTGCCACCACGAAGCACCTCCATGGGGGATCAAAAAATGTAAATAAAGCTGTAAAAGCTATCAACCGCCATGGAGGAAACTCCAGGCGGGACGAAACGTAAATAAAGTTGTAAAAGATATCAACTGCCACGAAGTAAACTCCAGGCAGGACGAAACGTAAAGAAAGCTGTAAAAGCGATCAACCACTATGAAGTGAACTCCAGGTGGGACGGAAATGTGTATATATATATATAAGCGATAAATGCACCAGATGTAATATATATAAAAGCGAGTAAATGCACCAGATGTAAAATCCAGGCTCATCTAATAGAGTTCGACAACAGTTCATATATAAGTATATATATATATAAGCAGTAAACGCTCCAGACCGAAGTCTAGGCTCAATCGAGGCATAACTAGATTATATTAGTCCATATATATAAATATATATATATATATATATATATATATGTATATACAAACTAAAAATAAAACCACAGACCGAAGTCCGGGAAAACGTACGCAATACGACTCTCAACGTGAAGAAGGGTGTGTGTAAAGATGAAGAAAAATGCTTTAAATTGTGTAAGAAGGCTTATATTGGACTGCCAAAGAAGGCTTATATATCTTTAAAGTAGATAAAACTTGGCTCCCGCTGGTACAACAGTAGCTATATGTGAGCTTTCAAGTGTTTAAAATGGGAAAGCACACAGTATATTGCAAGTACGGAGCAAATTTGATAGGGCTTCCTCGCTCTTTTTCTTCTTAAAATGGCCACCACAAGCCCTCTATTTATAGAGGGGGGGAGCCGCAGGTGTACCTGCGGCCAGCCACAGGTGTACTTGAGACTGCCTGGGTTGCCCCGGGTTTCTTGGGTCAGGTCGTCTCGTAGTACGTGTATGTAGGCACGACAATGTCCGCTCGAACTTTCAGAATTGCAATTCGGGCATCCGACTGAGGTATATGGGACCTATTTTGGATCCGCCGTTGTCGAGAGTTGTACAATGGCATGGGATTAGAGGTTGTACAAAGTCATGAAGATGGGACGGTGCCCTCCGGTCTTCAGGATTCAAATTCTATCTGTTATCCTGCACAATAGGAACTCGGGATTAGTTTTCCTGGATTCTTATGGGACATCGTGGTGTAGAAATGTATGTATGAGATGTTGAGACGACGTGATGTGGCTTTAGAGTGGCGAGATGATGCGTTTGTCCCTCACTGGAGTTATCACCGGTTTGGGCTGATAAAGCAAACGTTACTCAGGGTTATTGCTGAGATTGGACTACTGCAAGTGTTAAAGGTCCTCAGTGTCAACTCTGAGGTGTGTCTGTCCTCCCGGTGTTATCTCCGAGTTGATACTGGGTATCTCGTTGTGAGCGCCGAGATTGAAGCTGATTGCATTTGAAATAAATATTTTCGGGGTAATCACCAGAACTGCATTCCTTGGGCTGATCACCAAGGTTGGTAGCTATTCCCATGATTGGGACTGAGAGTGGATACCTCGGGGTTATCTCCGAGATTAATCGGTCGTCTCTGGTGTGTGTTCCGGTATTGGATATGGACGCCTCAGGGTTATCTCCGAGGTTGGAATTGTTACTCCCAGTGTGTGTCCTGGGGTTGATGTTGAACTTTCGGTAGTATTTAGAATGGATATGAACTTTCTTCCAGGGTTCCCTCTTGAAAGACAAATCTGTCCTCTTGCAATATTAGTGACAGGTGGGCAGAAAATTTCGAGTGTCTACAGATGCCCCTCTTTATCATACTCATATAGTGCAATGCATGGGTAGGATAAAGAATCTTAGACACTTAAAATGCCATAAGATAAACATGATACTATATGTAGCAACATGATGCAAATGTATGATGCATGTGTGCGGGGTTGTTGCCCAACATGCTGGGGATGATTGCTGAATCCTTGTAATGTTTACCAAGGATTTGGAAATATGACCTGATCAGATGTGTGATCTGAATTTGTTAGGATGTTGATGTTGGAGTTATCACCAAAGCCTTCGAGCCTTGATACAGACTTAATTATGAAGAGGTACCTCTTATGTGTAAGAGATCTATGGGGATACATCTTAGTCTGTTTTGAGGATGTGTATAACATATTCCATCATCGATCCTCCTTGATGATGTTGACCTTTCCAAGTTTGTATCGCCAGGATATGTCAAGATTCTGTTTGATTTACTGCTAACAACAGATGATGTCAGGATTACCTGACCTTCGTTGATTTGTACCATTTCACGGTGTCCGAATTGATGAGTTGTGGAAATTCATCAGCATCCATTTCTTGCAATCTGAGAGCGCCTCCTATCAATACTTCTTTGACAACAACCGGCCTTCCCAGTTAGGAGTAAATTTTCCCTTAGATTGATCTTGGTTGTCAATGATCTTCTTCAAAACCAAGTCATGTTGTTTAAATTAGTCGTAGCCGGACTTTTTTGTTGTAGGATCTGGCGATCCTTTGTTGATATAACTAACCATGGAAGATAGTCGCGGTTTTCCTTTCGTCAATCAGAGACAATTGGTGATACCTTTCTTGTACCCATTGGTCTTCCTCTAGCTGAGCGTTTATTAACACTCTGAGGGATTCCATTTCTACTTCTATGGGGAGCACTGCTTCTATCCCATAGATTAATGCGTAGGGGGTTGCCCCAGTGGAAGTATGCATTGATGTTCTGTAGGCTAACAGAGTAAGAGGCAATAGGACAGGCCAATCTTTGTGGTTGGCGGACATCTTTTGCATAATCTTCTTCATGTTTTTGTTAGCCGCTTCAACAACTCCATTCATATTCGAACAATAGATTACAGAGTTAAGATGTTTGATGTGGAATTTACTGCATAATTCCTCCATCATTTTGTTGTTGAGGTTCTTAGCATTGTCTGACATAGTCACCTCTGGTTGTCCATATCGATAAATGATAATGTTTCTGATGAAAGCAATTATGACTTCTTTGGTAACCCTGGGGAAGGAGGCTGTTTCTACCCACTTGGTGAAGTAGTCGATAATGGTGAAGATAAATCGATGTCCATTACTGGCTTTAGGCTCAATGGGCCTGATAACGTCCATTCCGCACATTGAGAAGGGCCAAGGTGAACTCATATTATGGAGTTCCCATGGAGGGGCATGGATAGCATTCCTATGAATTTGGCATTGATAGCATCTCCTGACTTAGTCATTGCAATCAGCTTTGAGAGATAGCCAGTAATGTCCTGTCCTAAGAATTTTCTTGACAAGGAGGGGGCCACAGACTCCACCATGGATTTCATCCATTAGCCTTTGATCTTGATCTTTGTCTAAACATCTGAGGAGACCTATTCATGCATCTCTTTTGTAGAGCGCATCTCCACTCAGGTAGAATTTCATAGCAAGTCGATGGATCCGCCTTTTCTCGGTCGGGTTCACCTCAGCGGGTGCAGATCCATCTCGTAGGTATTCCTTGATAGGTTGATACCAAGGATGCTGGATGGGAGGTAGCTCATCCAATACTTATCCAACGTAATTCCCATAGGTTGGGGCCTTGTGCAGGGAAATTAGTGACGCTTGACAAATGTCCTTTGTCTGATATGCGAATTAAGGAGGCCAAAGTTGCTAATGCGTCTGCAAAGTCATTTCTATTACGAGGAACGTGTAGAAAGGAGGTTTCTTTGAACTCCAAAACCATCTGTAAAACTTGCCAATGGTAAGGCAACAAATGTAGCTCTTTGGTTTGATAGATTTTGGCGGATTGTCTGATTACCAACTCTGAATCTCCAAAGACAGTTAACCTGCCTGATGCCCATTGAACGGGCAAGTTTTAGCCCCATGAGACAACCTTCATACTCAGCTATGTTGTTGGAGCTGACAAATTATAATTTGACGGTGACTGGATACTACTCCCCCGTACTAGATACTAGAACTACTCCAGCTCCAGAACCTTCCATATTAACAGCTCCATCGAAAATACATCTTTCATGATTGGCGTGTATCGTAGTGTTAGTGTTGCTAAACTGTCATCACTCCTTCATCGAGGAAGTATGTCTCCAAGGGTTTGAAATCCCTTGAAGGTGCAGTGGCCAGTTGATCCGCAATTCCTTGACCTTTAATGGACTTTTGCGTCACGTAGACGATGTCAAATTTTTTTAGGATCAACTACCATTTGGACAGCCAGCAATTTAACATGGGTTTATTGAACACGTACTTGAGAGGATCCACGCGGGATATGAGATGGGTTGTGTGACCATGGAGGTAATGTTGTAACCTCATGGAAGCCCATGCTAAAGAGCAACATGTCTTTTCGATCAGAGTGTACTTGTGTTCACTGCTACTGAATCTTTTGCTGAGGTAATAGATAGCTTGTTCTTGGCCTCTATCGTCCTTCTGTCCCAACATGTAGCCCATGGCGTTGTCACTTATGGATAGGTAAATGAACAGAGGAACATCATCCCTAGGTGGTACCAAAATGGGAGCTTTGACTAGCTGTTCTTTAATCGTGAGGAAGGCATTTTGGCACTCATCATTCCATTTCATGGAGGAGTTCTTCCTTAATAGCTCGAAGATTGGCTCACAGGTTGTTGTGAGTTGAAAGATAAACCCGTTAATGAAGTTGATTCTTCCCAAAAATCCCCGTATTTTCTTCTCTATCTGAGGAATGGGCATTTCTGTGATGGCTTGGATTTTGGTAGGATTCAGCTCAATCCCTTTGTGGCTGACTAGAAATCCTAGCAACTTTCTTGATTTAACATTAAAGGCGCACTTGGCTAGATTCACCTTTAAGTTGTACTTATGCAACATGTTGAACAATTTTCTGAGATGGTTTAAGTGGTCTTCCTCCTTCCAAGATTTGATAATGATGTCATCCATGTAGATCTCGATTTCTTTGTGTATTAAGTCGTGGAAGAGAGCCATCACAGCTCGCTGATAGGTGGCTCCGGCATTGATGAGGCTGAATGACAACCGTCTATAGCAAAAGGTTCCCCAAGGCGTGATGAAAGTAGTTTTCTCACGATCTTCCTCAGCAACAATGATCTGATGGTACCCCGCAAAACAATCAGCAAAGGAGTACATGCAATATTGCGCAGTATTGTCAACGAGAATGTGGATAAATGGCACAAGAAAGCTATCTTTTAAGAAAGCTTTGTTCACTCCCGGTAATCCACGCAGACTCGCACCTTCCCTCTGGGTTTAGGTACGGGAACAATGTTGGATATCCTCTCAGGATATGTGGACACCATGATGATGCCATCTTGAAACTGTTTCATAATTTCTTCTTTCACCTTCAAACTCCACTCAAGGTTTCAATCGCCTGAGCTTCTGCTTGACTGACTTAAATCCTTCTTTAATGGGAAGGCGATGAAGGACAATGTCAGTGGACAAACCCACCATGTCTTCGTGAGACCATGCAAACACATCCTGGAATTGGGTTAATAGCGTAACCATGTCATTTCGCTGGTTTGGGGTAAAGTCTGAACCAATCTGGATTAACTTAGGGCTTTCTAAGGTTCCGAGATTGAAGGAAGTGGTTTGGTCAAGGTTGGGTTTAGGTTTGCCTTTGACCAATTCTTGAATTTCTGGAGGCACCTTAATGTCCTCATGTACTTCCATGAAGGCTGAATTCATCTCTACATCAAAGGTACAATCCTTATGGTGAAGAGGCATCGTATCAGCAAGTACATGCACATCTAAATTCAGGGTCCTGAAATAAAATATGCTTTCACTTAGTATATATAAAAAGGTTTGATCATACAAAGTGTTAGCATGTACTGGCAAAATGACTGCTAATACTGTACAGAAAAGTAAGCAGTTATGATATCTACAGGACAGAAAGAGGTTCTGCCCGTTTTATCTTTGTCTACCAATGTAAGGAATGTTGTTCCAATTGGCAACTGGCAAAGTCCGGATGGACTGCAGTGATGGAGGGGTTGTCATCGTCCTCCATATCCCAAATGATGGCCATTAAGTCTGAGCAATCATCGTCTAGGGTGTATATATTTGTATGTTCATCATGAACGATGATGCGCATGCCCAACATCATTCGGATGACGTCTTGCTTAATTCTTTGTTTCTCTTCCTCCACTCGGAGATCTGGAACAAAGGTTTCTTTCTCCTTCCCCGGTACCGGCTTGGGAAATAACATAGCCATTAAGCTGGATGACATCTTTATAGGAGGTTGTGCGGACTCAGAGTTTGAAAGTGAAGATAAACGTCGCGTGCTTAAAGCTGAAGGAATCTATTGATGCTTGTGAGGATTCCTATGACTAGAACTGGCATAATAGCCTAGTCTAGTTGTTCCAGTTTACTTGGTTAATTAAATTGGGTATTTGATACCCTGGCGATCTTTAACCAGCCCTTGTCCCGGTTGATGACCCAATGACATCATTTCTTGAGTAGCCGACATTACTTCGGCAGAAATCTTGGGTTCGGGAAATGGCGTTCCAATAGCATGGTATTGGGTATTGCTTACTTCCAAGGCATGAAAACTGACAAGTTCAATATCTTTATTGGCATTGATGAATGGCATGTCCCCGTGTTGAGGACACTCTGGTTCAGCGTTGACCGTGACTAGGCTATTGCTGATAATGTATTTCAACTGTTGATGAAGGTGGAGGGGATTGCCCCTACCATATGAATCCATGGTCGTCCCAAGAGCAGGTTGTATCCCGAATATTTCTTGAGTACGTGGAAAGATACGCAGAATGTATGGGGACCAATTTCGATTGGCAGTTCAATTACTCCGACCAAATTCTTGCGGGCTGCGTCAAAAGCTTTGATGACTGTATGACTGCTCTGGATTCGGTTGAGATTGATAATCATCTTCACCAAGGTTGCGTATGGATAAATATTTAGAGATGAGCCTCCATCTATTACGACTCCAACTAACATGTATCCGGAGGATAAGACCGCAATGTGCAATGGCTTGCAATGACCGGTCCCTTCGGGCGGTATGTCATCATCAGTGAAGGATATCACATTGTTGTTGAAAATGTGATCAACCAAGTGTTGAAATTTTTTCGTATCAACTGATGTTGGTAGATAGGCTTCTTCTAAAACCTTCAACAAGATCTTCCGGTGATCCTCGGAAGTTAGGACCAAGTCCAAAATTGATATTTGGTGTGGATCTTCTTTTAAGCTTAAAACCACCTTGGCTTCGTTATGACCCACAGTGCAGAGGAATTTTTCAATCTTCTCCATTTGTATTTTCCCCTTTGATTTGATGGTAGACTTCATCACCCGTTGGGGAAGATACAATTAATTTTCCTTTGACACTGTAGGAGTGGTATGTGAGGTGGATCCTTCACATTCTCTATAATTCCATGACACTTTATGTAAACTAACAATAGGATATTGTGCTCTGCATGGCAAGTTGATTGGCTCGGGAGCGGCCACTTTCAAAGGATTGTTGCTTCCCCTGAGTTGAATTGTTGGTATTGTGAGTGATTTGTTAGTTCCATCAGTCTTAGTGGATATGACTGCTGCCAAACTCTTCCACTCAGTAGGACATGTATTCTCACTTGCACATAGCACAGTATCATCGTCTGCTAGTTGCAGGACACCATTGTCAATTAGATTTTGGATAAGGTGGTGGAGTGCCCAACATTCTTCTGTACTGTGACCGCGAGAATGGGAGTGATATTAACATACTCCATCAGAATGGTACCGTCCTGAACGGGGATTGATTGGAGGTAGAAGGGAAGTGATCATTCCTTCATTGATTAGCATTTGAAGGATTTTCTCCATAGGTTGGCCCAGATATGTGAATTCTCTTTTGTTGGCAAAATCCCGACGGGCTTTGGCATTTGCTCTCTTTATCATTTTGTCTTCCAGCATTTCATTTTCTGAGAGTGACGAGAGCATATTTGTGACAAGAGGGAGGAGACTAATATGCTCCTGGCTGACTAACTGGTGTGTCACTTGTTGTTGATAAGTCACCAATTCTGCCAATTACTCAATTTACTTGCATAGAGCTTTCATCTTACGTTCCATTGCAAACTTGAACTTGGCATAATCCCATTTGTCAACACTGTCTTTGAGGGTCTGGGAGGATTCACAGTTGAAATTGGAACTCTGTCCATTGCTCCAATTGATCACGTTGACCTCTTTTTCTTTGCGTTGACGAAGAGGGTTGTCTTGAACGTGAGGCTGATCTGGTTTGGTGACCACGATCTCACAGTTGTCTATCAGGTCTTGGATCTTATGTTTCGAGGCCCAACAATCCTGAGTATCATGTCCAGGTGCCCCAACATGATAAGTACATTTTCGAGCAGCATTGAAACCCCGTCTATTAGGGCTGACTGGGGGAAAAAGATGCGTAATTTTCTTTTTTGTTGTCAGAAGAGTGAGAATATTCTCAAGTGAGTCCCCTAAGGGTGTGAACACTCGAGGGCGTTTGACTTCTCCACCTTTTGGTATTGGAGGGTTCAAAGACTGTGCTTGAAAGGGAGTGTAGTTTCTCCTTTGAATATGCATGTTCTGATTGCCTTTTGACCCTGTAGTATCAGGGAAGCATCTTCCTCTTTCTTTTTATGGACCCTTCGGGGGTTGTTTCCATAATTTCTAGATTACATATGATCAGCAACAGCTTTCCTCCATTTTGGGTTTATCAGAGGCTGACCTATCTTAGGTTACTCTTGCGGCTTTTTGGCATGAAGGTTCCAAAATCATCGTAATTTACTCAATGGGAAATTAATCCGGTCTTTCAACTGGAGCGAATTTGGGTGGTGCCTTTCCTGAACCTAGCGGGAATTAGTCTTCCTACGAGTCCAGTAATCAAACACCGACTGGATAGCCTCCTGGTGGAGGGACCACACAACATACATTCACATACATCGCGACTCACCGTGTGGAAATGATGACATGTACGAAGCACTAATATCACAAGCAGATATGGTGTGAGGCACTAAGTGCAATAAGTAAATACATTCGTACACATTCATCATAAATGTAAATGCAACATCCACACACAAGCAGATAACAGTTTTGAAAAGATTGTTATAGAGGCTTAAGTCCTCTTACTGGTGTCCCCAGCAGAGTCGCCACCTGTCGACGTCGGGATTTTGAATTGTCCCTTTCCGTTACTTATTCTTTGGTGTTCTCATTTTAGGTGAGATTTGTTTGAAAAAATAAGTGAAAAAGGTCTGACATGTATAATGTCGACGATGGACTGTTAAGAGTCGACAGTTGGTTTTTTAAATTGTTGTACCACACAACTGAGAAAGGGTTTGCACATTGACCCAGTGATGTGACACTGCTAAACAGGTCAGTGAAACCGAGATTTATTAGGGTCCGAGGACTAGATTATGCAGATGGAAGGTGTTAGGCACCCCCCCCCCCGACATTCGTGTTACCACGGTGACCGTCTCTTTTCAAGAAACGATTATCTGAATGTGTGTGTGTGTGTGGGTCAATGTGCTGTTATTTGGAAGTAGTGCGAGGCCTCTTTCGTACCTATATACACAGAGTTTGAATTTATGTAAAAATTCAGTTATTAGCAAGATATAGCAATGATGTTTTATAAAAAAGGTTTTTCAAACCCTGATGCTCAATAGTAATTGAGACATTTTACACTTCCATTTTATTAAGTGTTCGGCTTGATTGATTTTATTTCCGAGATGCGAAGCATCTATAAGAAAATAATGTACAAAATAATGACGATTTCCTCGTGGGTATTAAAACAATCTGAGGGAATTCAGACACCGCAGAATAATTTACAAGTTGCTTACAAATGAAAATGTCCATCACGGGAACCGAATCTAGATCTAATAGGCTGAATCTGTGATCACATGATTCCTAGGCACACATGATACCGCAATTTGTATGAAAGCAGTAAGTAGGTATATATATAAAAGCTGTAAATATATATATACAGACATGATCAGCCACCACGAAGCACCTCCATGGGGGATCAAAAAATATACATAAAGTTGTAAAAGCTATCAACCGCCAAGGAGGAAACTCCAGGCGGGACGAAACGTAAATAAAGTTATAAAAGCTATCAACTACCACGAAGTAAAATCCAGGCAGGACCAAACGTAAATAGCAATGATGTTTTAGAAAAAAAGTTTTTCAAACCTTGATGCTCAATAGTAATTGAGACCTTTTACACTTCCATTTTATTAAGTGTTCGACTTGATTGATTTTATTTTCGAGATGCGAAGCATCTATAAGAAAATAATGTACAAAATAATGCCGATTTCCTCGTGGGTATGAAAACCATCTGAGAAAATTCAGACACCGCATAATAATTTACAAGCTGCTTACAGCTGAAAATGTCCATCACGGGAACCGAATCTAGATCCAATAGGTTGAATCTGTAATCACATGAATCCTAGGCACACATGATACCGCAATTTGTATGAAAGCAGTAAGCAGGTATATATATAAAAGCTATAAATATATATATACATGCATGATCAGCCACCACGAAGCACCTCCATGGGGGATCAGAAAATGTAAATAAAGTTGTAAAAGCTATCAACCGCCACGAAGGAAACTCCAGGCAGGACAAAACGTAAATAAAGTTGTAAAAGCTATCAACTGCCACGAAGTAAACTCCAGGCAGGACGAAACGTAAAGATAGCTATAAAAGCGATCAACCACAACGAAGTGAACTCCAGGTGGGATGGAAATGAGTATATATATATATATATATATATAAGCGGTAAACGCTCCAGACCGAAGTCTAGGCTCAATCGAGGCATAACTCGATAATGTTAGTCTATATATATAAGTATATATATATATAATATAAATATATAATATAAATATATATGTATATACAAACTGAAAATAAAACCACAGACCCAAGTTCGGGTAAACTCACGCAACACGACTCTCAACATGAAGAAGGGTGTGTGCAAAGATGAAGAGAAAGGCTTTAAAGTGTGTAAGAAGGCTTACAGTGGACTGCCAAAGAAGGCTTTTATATCTTTAAAGTAGATAAAACTCGGCTCCCGCCGGTACAAAAGTAGCTATATGTGAGCTCACAAGTGTTTAAAATGGGAAAGTACTCAGTATATTGCAAGTACGAAGCAAATTTGACAGGGCTTCCTCGCTCTTTCTCTTCTTAAAATGGCCACCCCAAGCCTTCTATTTATAGAGGGGCGAGCCGCAGGTGTACCTGCGGCCAGTCACAGGTGTACCTGAGGCTGCCCGGGTTGCCCTAGGTTTCTCGGGTCGGGTTGTCTCGTAGTACGTGCACGTAGGCACGACAATGTCTGCTCAAACTTTTAGAATTGCAATCCGGGCATCTGACTGAGGTATATAGAAACTATTTCGGACCGTCGTTGTCGAGAGTTGTACAATGGCATGGGATTAGAGGTTGTACGAAGTTATGAAGATGGGACAGTGCCCTCCGGTCTTCAGGCTTCAAATTCTATCTGTTACCCCGCACAATAGTCACTCGGGATTGGTTTTCCTGGATTCTTGTGGGACATCGTGGTGTAGAAATGTATGTATGAGATGTTGAGACGACATGATGTGGTTTTAGAGTGGCGAGATGATGCCTTTGCCCCTCACCAGAGTTATCGTCGGTTTGGGCTGATAAAGCAGACGTTGCTCAGGGTTATTGCTGAGATTGGACTGCTGCAAGTGTTGAAGGTCCTCAGTGTCAACTCTGAGGTGTGCCTGTCCTCCCGGTGGTATCTCCGGGTTGATACTGGGTATCTCGTTATAAGCGCCGAGATTGAAGCTGGTTGCATTTGAAACAAACATTTCTGGGGTAATCGGCGGAACTGCATTCCTTGGGCTGATCACCAAGGTTGGTAGCTATTCCCATGATTGAGATTGGATACCTCGGGGTTATCTCTGAGATTAATCGGTCTTCTCCGGTGTATGTTCCAGTATTGGATCTGCACGCCTCGGGGTTATCTCCGAGGTTGGAATTATTACTCCTAGTGTGTGTCTTGGGGTTGATGCTGAACTTCCGGTAGTATCCGAAATGGATATGAACTGTCTTCCAGGGTTCCCTCTTGAAAGACGAATTTGTCTTCCTACAATATTAGTGACAGGTGGACAGAAAATTTCGAGTGTTTACACCTATTTTGGGGGCGTCACACCAACTATAATAATTGTAAACAAATAATAAAGTGTTACTATGATATTTGTTGTTTTCAAAAACTTATACACAATATACTGTAGTTATGAATTTTAAAATTTTGCAATTAACAAAATAAATATTTATCTCTACTTTTGAAAATTATGGGGGCATAATTTTTACTGATGATCTTTTTGATCAAATTTTTCCATTAGAATCTATTCTTTCTTATTTATTTTTATTTAATTTATTGCAAAATTATAAAACTTTAATTTATGTAAACAAAGATGTGATGTCAAATCAAATATTCCGAGAGGGAGCGAATGCTGTTTATGTAGGCAAAGTTAACCGAAAAAAATAAAAATTGGTGGTTAACTGGTATGGGCGTGTTTTTCTTTTAAAAAATATGAGTTCAAACTTTAATTTATTTAAAAAATTTAAAGTATTAATCAACTCAAATAATTCTAGTTAATATAAGTTGACCCATCTCATTGCCAAGTCTACACTTCAAAAAAAACCCATAAGATTTGATGTTTGTTGGGCCTTCAATTCAATGGGCTGGTTTAACTTCTCAAGTTTATTTTTTCTTTTGGTCATCAAAAATAAAATTTCCTTAGCTCTTTGTCATTACATTCCCTCCCCCTTGGTCCTTACACTATTTTATTTTAATTTAAATTTTTTTTGAACTCCAAAACATCACACAACAGAGGCATTAGGGACTCATCTATGCGTACCAAATCTAGGAACAACATAGTGTACAAATGAGAATCAATTGTCATTTCTTAATATCTTAAAATTAATTTACAAAATCTTAAAATATATCTTAATGCATTTATTCAATTTCATAATATCTTCATAGCCTTTTGTTTCAATTATACTACCCGGCCAATGATAATATAGTTACTCGATGACTGTATCACAAAATTAATCTCATTTTGTTTAAAATTGATGCATGTCTACTTAGTTTTGATTAATACAAAAGTTACTATAATAAAATACATAAACAAATATTGTTGAATATAAAATTATTTATTTTAAAAATTAAAAAAATTAGCATCGCAATTTAATTTTTTAAATAATTCACAAATTAGAGAATATTATTTTAGCCTTGCACTTTAATTACATCACACTACGTAAACTACTCTAGCCTCCTCTAGTCACCTTGGATTGTCAAAGTGTTGGAAATATAAAAAGCACAGATCAAAAAAGTCTCACATTGGCCTACAAAAAAATGATGGAAAAAAGAAAGTCCAAGTGGTGTGACTTTAGGTTGTTGTAGCTGTCTAGAATTATTGATTTCAGCTTTCTCTACTTCTTCAATCTTCCCCCTGTTCACACACAATCTCTGTATTTCCCCAGAATTATTGTCATACCCATGCAAACTTCTGTACCAAAAAAGCAACCAATCTTTACCCAAAATAAAACAAATGGTTTTAACTCTACATTAAATTCGCATCACAGAAAAAAATAAAAAAAAAAACTGAAAAAAAAACAATAAAAATAGGGGTGACAATATGCAACACCAAAATCGTATAATATAAGAGGTTTAGTTGAATATAAACGATTCTTCGTGTCATAAACAGATTGACACATTTAACACGAAATTTAAATAAATTAGACACGTGTTATCAACATGTTGACATGTTTAATACTGATTAAACATGTTTATTTAAAATAATTAGAAAATAAATATGTTAAGACGTTATAATTTACTTTAATATTGAGTTTTAGTTTTAGCAGCTACTTTTCTAAATATGTTATTTTGTTAAATATATATTGTTGTAATGAATACATTTTGTTATATAAAAAAATCACCTCACAGTTAATGAAAAAAAATCAACACTATATATATTAAAAAAACAAAAATAGCAAAAGAACAAGAAAAGCCCATTTTAAATTCACATGGGGCATGGGGTCAAGAAGATTCACCTCAAAGTCTTGAAACACATTATGGTCCCCTCTTTTTAGCCCCAGTTAAGGTTCACTCCCTCCCTTCTGCTAAGGTTCACTCCTTCCCTTCTGCTGCAGGAAATTGTTTATCTATCTGGCTATTTATGTTGAAATTGTTTCTCTTTTTCAGTCTTACAAAAAAGTGGCCCTTTGTGATAAGAACAATAAATTGATATATTACATGTAAATATAATATTTTTATACAAATCTATCTCACATGAATTTGTAATTTATTCACTTTTCATCCGAAATGAACCATATGAATATATAATTTTTAATTAATAATTATAGCTGAATGAAGTTCAAATGTGGCAATTTAGTAAGATTTTCTTTATTTACTTTGCAAGATTATTAGTTTGAGTCTACTACTACGAATTTTTTTTAAAAAAAATCATAATTAATTAAGGTGATACATTGAAAAGATAAATTTTCCACTAGTTTTTCCGCAGTCCCTAGAATAAAATTATTACTAAAGTCGAATCTTAATAATACAATTTTTTAAAAAGAAAAAAAAAGAAAAAAGAACACCATAATGAAGCACATATTATTCACATTGCATTGAAATATAGAGTGCACCTGCAAATTATTAGCATGAAATTTATTTTTATTTTATTAGATAAATTTTGAAAAACAATATTTTCTGCACATTTTATTTTAATTAGTGCAAATGCTGCGTTACATAATTGTACATTTACATTAAATTGAAATAAAATACACCTGAAAATATCATAACCTAAATTTTGAGCGGGAAGTGATCATTATATTCTTCAAGGCCATGTTTGTTTGCAAGAATTATAATTCATAAAATTATAATCCCAAGACTATTAATTATATGATTAAATAGTCCTAATCACGTGTTTGTTTTTTTATGAGATTATTTGTAAAACCCCAACTTTTATGAATAAAGATTATTTTTTCTCGAAATATATTTTTGAATATTATGGTGTGGATTTGATATAACGTTATAGTTGTGGGTAATATTTATAAATTTTACAAAGTAAGCAAGTTGTTATAAAATATTCGATTGGTCGAAGAATATTCGTTTTAACAGAAACTATTCGTACGACGACACAATTATTGATGGACCCCACAACGGAAGTATTGTCGTAGTTAGAAAACGACATAAATGTCTTTTATAAAAATAACGACGAAAATTTTACCGTTAAACTGTTGAATTACCCGGTGGTAAAAGTATAGTAATACGTGTGGTTGCATAGTAGATGTGACGAACAAGATTTTTGTAAATTAATTTTTAATATTTATTGAATTAAATAAATATTTTTCGATGATTTAATTATTGGATTAAATAATTATTTGATGCAATTGTGGTAGATAAATTTAATTATATGTGTTACATTTATTAAATTAATGTGGAGAATAATTATTATTCAAGTATGTAATTATGTGAGCTTATTGAATTAAATGAAATATTTAATTAAGCATGATGTTATTTAATTATTAATTAGAGAGTTAATAATTTGACATTATTTATTAATGAGAAATTAATTATATGACTATGTGAAATTATGAGAAATTATTATATTTTATTTATATTAAATAAGATATATGAATTATTGTGCAAGTGGGTGTGACATGATTCAAACTATAGTATAAGAGGTTTAATTAAATTAATTGGGTATAAGTCTTTTATACTAGCCAAACATGGCTTTAGTGGGAGTTATGGACAGTTACCCATGACTGGGTTAACTGACCATAATGCGCCAGTTCTTATATCGACGTCTTCTTCATTCATTCTATTATTGCTAAGTCTAGAGAGCTTTCACAAAGAGAGATACAGAGTATTAGTTGAGAAGTCAGAGAGAAATTGATAATCATCTCTTATTAAAATCTACACTATGCTTTGGGTAATCTCCTCCTTCCCAAATTTTATTTTTATATTATTTGAGTTTTATGAAAATGGCTTTCATTCATTCTATAAAGCCTCTGTAACTGGGATAGGAGTAAAGATTATGGGTTTTGTATGTGTTATGGCACATCACATCGTATTTAATTATATATATTATGTAAACCATATCATATGTTTCATGAAAACACATGTCGTATATGTTTTTCATAAATTATAGAGTTTGGGTTTTGGCCATATGGCCTTACACGTGATATTTGATGTGTTGATCATATATTATCCCTAAATTTTACACTCGTATGTTGTTATGCATGTTGATACGAAGAGACCAAAGTTTAAATAGACGGATTCGGTGTTATAGCGAATCCGTAGTGACAATTTTCATGTTTTATTTTCAAAACCTTCAAGAACATCAAAGTCAGTGAAATTGCATGCTTAAATTCTATAATTAAGTGTTTACATTGGTTAAAGTCGTTATATAAATGTTGGGTTATGTTTATGCATGAATTACATCATATGAGTATGTCTAATTTCGAGTAGAAAATAAGAAATTGGAAGAAATTGGCATGTTCTGCGATTTTTTGCGAACTGCCATTTTTGTGTCTAGTACGCCGCGCTGGCTACCTACCTATTTCCCGCGCCACAGCGCCACCACGCCGCATCACCATGTCTCGAGTCGCAGCGTCATCGCACCGCAAGCGCGAAGACCAAGTGTAACAGTGGCGCCGCAACGCCACTCTCCAGAAAGTTCAGAAATGAGATTTTTAAATTGATTAAGTCTAGCAATGTGAAAACAACTTAATGTAATGAACATGGACATATGTTAGAAGTATAATGAGATGTAAAATAGTTGTTTAACATGTAAATAACAGAATTGTATGCGAATTGAATTATTGAAAACATAATTAACTTGTTATTCATGAAGTGTTATTTTGGGACAACGAATGTAGTAATTTGACTAAGTATAGTCATAACCGAAGTTAGACAAAGAGAATGAGTTATGATGATTAGTTAAGTTATAATTAACTGGTATTGTGAATGTGAATGGTATGTAAGATTAAATTCAAAGAACGTGCTTAGTTAAAGTGTAATCTACGCACGAGGCAAGTTTCCTAACCCTACTTATCATTATTGTTCAAGTTTATTAGTTACCTCGAGTAAATTATCATTACTATTATTCAAGTTCAAATGTTATATTAAAGATTGATTATCTTTTCAAAGCATGATTCAGTTATACAATAATTGTCCTATTGTATACTTCTTGAGATTATTATTCAAATCGAATATCATTATTGTTGAACCTTATTAGACTAGTGAACTTTATTGATTCAACTAGTCCTTAGTTGATGAACGTTCTAAATTTCAGAACCTTTATTGAATTATCCAAACTAAACTTCCTTTGGTGCAGACTCGAATGTCAAACTGAGAGGAACAACCCTGCAAAGGGATTTACTTATGCGTTAGCGTTAAGATATTGTGCACAGTATGGTACTAAGGGCTGATTCTCCTAAGTATGAGAAGAAAGGTCCATAGTCTTATGACTGTTAAAGGTTTCAAGTATAACCCTTGATAACCTAAGACATAGTTCAAGGTCTTATAACCCTCAGAATTCTTTTGATTCTTGTTATTCATTCTTGATTCAAAAGTTGAGCTTTTATTCAAATGTCTTTGATTCACTCGCATGTTATTATAATGTTATTTCATTATTATACTTGTGGGCAATAGTGCTCACTCTTGCTTAATAATAACATTGTAGTTAAGAACGAAAGAACCGATGAGCCTTCTACTAGTAAAGGCAAGGGCAAGATTAACAAATGTTGAAGACTTGTATTTATGAGATGTTGAATTTATGTGTTAAGACTTGATGTTGTTTAAGACTTATTGTTTATGTTTTCGCACAGATGTTTAAGGTTAGCTTAACCTTGGATTGTATTATTATTATTCGGATGTTGTAACCCTTAAAGGGAAGTTTTTGGATTTTGGGGTGTCACAAGTTGGTATCAGAGCTGTAGGTTATGAACCTTAGGTGGGGGAACAACCTTAGGTAGTAGCCTTATAGAAGAAGATAGTAAAGGAAAACACTTATCGAGTTCTAAGAAATGAATTTTTGTAATTCATTGAAGATAATAAAATACATTATGTGTTTATGTGTTAAAGTATGCGTTAGATGGTGCGACTTAGTAACTAAAACATAAAATTTTGTTGTAAGGATGTCGAATATTGGAGAAGATAGTCAAGCTGGGGAGGAAGAACCCCGAGTACCTATAGTGCCTACAGAGGAGGAACCCCGAGACATTTATATCGTTAGGAAACAGCTGGTACAGAGAGAGTCATCTCCATTGATCACCGTTGTTGGTCAAGAGCATGAACCTGAGACTGATACTGAGGAGGAATTTGACGAGGAAGAGGAATAAGAAGAAGAGGAATTACCACGGTACACCATTGATGCTGAGATGTATGACACACTATATGATCGTAACGTAGAGTTACGTGACACTGTCCGGGATTTTCCTGAGCAAACGACTGTTCAGTAAACTACTCTCGAGCAGAAGGAGAGGGAGATTTAGACTCTTCACTCACGATTAGGAAATGTAGAATGGGATTTGGTCCATGAGAAGGGTCAAACCGAAGATAAGACCGAGGAGATAGAGAAGCTGAAGAAGGAACTGAAGGAAACCTCCGAAAGGCTGAACATAGCAGAGGAGGGATGGGTAAGAGAATCACGTCGAGCTGATTATGTAGAAGACGATGGTCGTGAAAAGAAGGAAAAGATAGGGGAGACGTACTCTACACTTAACAAGGCAATAAATGAAACCCAAGATCGAGTTTTGAGGTACCCAATCTTGTTTGAAGGACTACCTTTGTACATGACGGATCGCAGAACGATGTATCGCATCTTAGAAGAGGAGTGTAGCAAGGCTAATCAGTACCTTAACCGACAGTGATATGATTTGCTTAATTATGTGAAGAACTTAATTAGTTTTTAGATGTAAATTCTAACGTGTTTATGAATGAAAGAATATTTGAATGTTTTAAATCCTGTGGATTCTTTATTCTAGGATAGTTGATGTAAATAGCAGTTATGCTATCGTTTAATGTTAAAACTTTTGAGTTGAATGAAAATATATCAAGTTGTTTGAGATGATGTGTTAAATGAGTATGTTAAATTGTTAAGAAATGCCTTAACTATTTAGAGAAATAAATAAAGTCCTAATAAACGTATATTTAACAGAAATATGCCGCCAAGGAGAAGACAACATCGTCAACCGGCTCAGAAAGAGTCTACCAATAATAATAATAACGCCAATGCTAATCCTGTTCAGCAATTGGTTAACTTGCTAGACAGATCAATGAATAATCAACCTCAAGCTTCACCAAATACTAAGTTTAAAGATTTCAAGGGGATGGGACCGCCAAAATTTATAGGTTCCATGAATCCGATTGAGGCTCAAACGTGGGTTATGGAAATAGAGAAGGTTTTCGACGTTGCTAGGGTTAGAGAAGACCAGAAGACCACTTTTAAAACATTTATGCTGAAGTTTGAAGCTAGCTATTGGTGGCAAGCAAACAAAGTTCATGGAGGTGAAGGTGTAATTACTTGGAGAGATTTAAAGAGATGTTTTTCGAAATGTACTTCCCAACCAGCTCACAGAACCAGATGGAGGTTCAATTTCTAGAATTGAAGCAGTGAAATATGAGCGTACCTGATTATGCGGCTAGATTCAACGAATTAGCGAGGTTTTCCCTGTACCAAGTACAAACAGACGAGAGGAAAGCCAAAAGATTCGAACAAGGACTAAAGCCTTAGGTATATAGCAAAGTATCAATGTTTCAGATAAACACATTTACCTGAGTACTGGAGAAGACCATCCTCGCTGAAGGTGGAAGTGATGCGGTGACCAAGTACAATCAAGATCAGAAGAAGAAGAAGAGTGAAGGTAAAGTAAATAATAAGGCTAGTGGAAGTGGCACAGGAGGTGAAAATTTTAATCAGAAGAAAAGGGGGAATGACAACTCATCATCAGGGAATCAGCAAGGTAGTCAGAAGAAAAGAATCGAAGCATGCCAGACCTGCGGGAAAGACCATCTGGGAGTTTGTATGAAAGGAAAAAGAGTGTGCTATAATTGTGGTCAGGAAGGCCACATAGCACCTAACTGTCCTAACCCAAAGAAGGGTGCTTGCTTTACGTGTGGTTCAAAGGACCATCTGGCAAGAGATTGTCCTAAGAAGGGATTGGGAGGGTCAGGATCAGGAGGAAACCGAAGAAACAATAGTGGAAATGCCTTAACTATCACCGGACCCACCGCAACAAACCGACCGACTGCCAGGACTTTCAATATGATGGTGCAGGATGCAGTTCAATCTTGTGATGTGGTGTCATGTATCATTCCGATCAATAAAATTAATGCTTATGTTTTATTTGATTCGGGTGCTACTTGTTCCTTTATATCCGATGACTTTGCCAAGAATTTAGACTTGCCTAAGGATGAATTGGATTACCCCATGAACATAGAAATTGTGAATAGAGAAATAATCTATGTTAAGTACGTACATAAGAACTGTAGAGTGGATATTAAGGGTAATATCATAAATGTAGATCTTATCCCTATTCGACTTAGGAAATTTGACGTTATTTTGGGAATGGACTGGTTATTCAATTACGGGGCTGTAATTGATTGCCAAAAGAAGCGTATTAACCTTATGACTCCGTCAAAGGTTGTGTTTTATGGTAGCAAGTCGCCTAGACAAGCGAGTTGTCTGACAATGATGCAGGCCATAAAGTTATTAAGACAAGGCTATGTAGAATATTTAGCTTACATAGTCGACAGTCGAAAAGAGAATCCGAAGGTAGAAGATATACCATTGTGAGGGACTTCGTCAACGTATTTCCAGACAATTTGCCAGGACTTCCACTAGATAGAGAAGTAGATTTCGTGATCGATTTGGCGCCCGGAACCGTTCCAATATCGAAGGCACCATACTGAATGGCACCAGTAGAGATGAAAGAATTAATGGTACAACTACAAGAATTACTGGACAAGAAGTACATTCAACCAAGCGTATCGTCATGGGGAGCGCCGGTATTATTAGTGAAAAAGAAGGATGGATCGATGCGACTCTACATTGACTACAGAGAACTGAATAAGGTCATGATTAAGAATAGATATCCATTACCGAGGATCGATAATCTGTTTGATCAATTGAAGGGAGCAAGATATTTTTCCATGATAGACTTGAGGAGTGGTTATCACCAACTGAAAGTGAGGCCAGAGGATGTACCAAAGACAGCGTTCAAAATGCGATACGGTCACCACAAATTTTTAGTAATGTCATTTGGTCTAATGAATGCTCCTGCAACATTTATGGGACTAATGAACGGCGTGTTCAAGCCGTTTTTGGACAAATTCGTGGTGGTATTTATAGACGATATTTTGGTTTATTCAAAATCCAAGGAAGAACATGAAGAACATTTGAAATTAACATAGGAAGTATTGAGAAGGGAAAAGTTGTATGCCAAGTTTTCAAAATGTGAATTTTGGATTGAACGAGTACAATTTCTTGGTCACGTGATCGATAAAAACGGAATTTCGGTAGATCCATCTAAAGTCGAAGCCGTGATTAACTGGGATCAGCCGAGATCGCCATCAGAAGTAAGAAGTTTTCTTGGATTGGTGGGATATTATAGAAGGTTCATACAAGAATTTTTTAAGATCGCAACTCCGTTAACGAATTTAACTCGAAAAGCTGTGAAATTTGTTTGGACAGATAAATGTGAAGAAAGTTTTCAAGAATTGAAGAAGAGGTTGAGTACGACTCCTGTGTTATCTCTTCCAGATGATACAAGAAATTTTGTTGTTTATAGTTATGCGTCGCATAAAGGACTTGGTTGTGTGCTGATGCAAAACGGCAAAGTCATTGCGTATGCATCACGACAATTGAAGGATTACGAGAAGGGATATCCGACCCATGACTTAGAGTTAGCTGCAGTTGTTTTGCTTTGAAAATTTGGAGGCACTACCTCTACGGGGAGAAGTGTGAAATATATACGGACCATAAGAGTGTGAAATATATTTTCACATAGAAGGATTTGAATATATGTCAAAGAAGATGGTTAGAATTAATTAAGGATTACGACTGTGAGATTTTATACCATCCGGGTAAAACAAATGTGGTTGCCGACGCCTTAAGTAGAAAAGGTCGTGAGAAATTAATGATGTTGACTGCGAGCTAATTGTAGAAATAGAGAAACTAAAGTTGGAAGTTAAGTATGCTATGGAGATTGATGAGAAGCTATTTCAGATATAATCTGGTACAACTCTACTAGATAAAGTAAAGGAGGCTCAGCTTCAGGACGAAGAATGTAAAAAGGTGACAAAGAAGATATCTGAAAGAACCGAACCGAGATTTAAGATGGATAAAGAAGGAATACTGAGATTTGAGAGTAGAATTTTGGTACCACCAGTACAAGAGATTAAGGAAGAACATCAGAGACCAAGTGGATTGCTTCAACTGTTAGAAATCCTATAATGGAAATGGGAACATATTACAATGGACTTCATGGTTGGCCTTCCGACGACTCAAAAAGGCTACAACGCAGTATGGGTTATCGTTGACTGACTGACGAAATCTGCACACTTCCTTCCGATCAAAATAAAATTCAACTTAGATCAGTTGGCAAGGCTATACGTAAAAGAGATTTTTTTGAGGCATGGATTTCTGGTATCAATTTTTTCAGATAGGGATCCGCGCTTCACATCAAATTTTTGGAAACATCTTTAGGATTGCATGAGTATGCAATTGCGAATGAGTACAACTTATCAACCTCAAACATACAGACAGAGCAAACGAACAATTCAAATGTTAGAAGATATGCTAAGAGCCCGTGTGATGGACTTCAAAGGAAATTGGGATGATCACCTACCGTTAGTAGAGTTCGGCTACAACAACAGTTACCACGCTAGTATTGGCATGCCACCTTACGAAGCGTTATACGACAGAAAGTGCAGAACTCTGCTTTATTGGGATGAAGTTGGTGAAAGACAATTGCTAGGGCCAGAATTGGTAAAACAGATGACATAAATAGTCAAAGTGATTCGAGCACGACTGGTAGCGGCTCAAGATCGATAGAAGAAATACGCTGATCCACATCGTAAAAATATCGAGTTTGAATCAGGTAGTTATGTTTTCTTGAAGGTCTCTTTTCCTGGAAGGGGAAGATCAGGTTCGGAAAGAAAGGAAAATTGTGCCCAAGATTTATTCGACCCTTTGAATTATTGCGTAGAATCGGAGAAGTCGCGTACGAGATAGCCTTACCTCCATCACTCGAGAATGTCCACAATGTCTTCCATGTTTCTGTGTTATGACCCTACAAGGCCGATTACAAGAATGTAATTGAATATGAACCCCTACATTTTGAAAAAGACTTATCTTACGAAGAAATTTCTGTCCAAATTATCAACCGAAAAGATCAAGTTCTCAGAAATAAAGTTATACCTTCTGTTAAGGTAATTTGGAGGAACCACAACGCTGAAGAAGCTACGTGGGAACTCGAACAGAATATGATGAAGAATTACCCTCATTTATTTACTTAATTATTTGTAAGCGATTCTGGGGACATAATCTCTGTAAAGGGGGGGGGGGAGAATGTAACGGGTCGAATTTATTGAGTCGTAATTCTGGGGACAGAATCCTTTTAAGGGGCGGGGGGGGGGGGGGAAAGATGTGACGAACGAGATTTTTGTAAATTAGTTTTTAATATTTATTGAATTAAATAAATATTTTTTGATGATTTAATTATTGGATTAAATAATTATTTGATGCAATTGTGGTATATTAATTTAATTATATGTGTTATATTTATTAAATTAATGTGGAGAATAATTATTATTCAAGTATGTAATTATGTGAGCTTATTGAATTAAATGAAATATTTAATTAAACATGATGTTATTTAATTAATTTAATTATTAATTAGAGAGTTAATAAATTGGCATTATTTATTAATGAGAAATTAATTAAATGACTATATGAAATTATGAGAAGTTATTATATTTTATTTATATTAAATAAGATATACGAATTATTGTGCAAGTGGGTGTGACATGATTCAAACTATAGTATAAGAGGTTTTATTAAATTAATTGGGTATACGTCTTTTATACTAGCCAAACATGGCCTTAGTGGGAGTTATGGACAGTTATCCTTGACTGGGTTAACTGACCATAATGCGTCAGTTCTTATATCGACGTCTTCTTCATTCATTCTATTATTGCTAAGTCTAGAGAGCTTTCATAGAGAGAGATACAGAGTATTAGTTGAGAAGTCAGAGAGAAATTGATATTCATCTCTTATTAAAATCTACACTACGCTTTGGGTAATGTCCTCCTTCCAAAATTCTATTTTTACGTTATTTGAGTTTTATGAAAATGGCTTTCATTCATACTGTAAAGCCTTTGTAACTGGGATAGGAGTAATGATTATGGGTTTTGTATGTGTTATGGCACATCACATCGTATTTAATTATATATATTATGTAAACTATATCATCAGTTTCATGAAAACACATATCGTATATGTTTTTCATAAATTATAGAGTTTGGGTTTTGGCCATATGGCCTTATACGTGATATTTCATGTGTTGATCGTATATTATCCCTAAATTTTACACTCGTATATGGTTATTCATGTTGATATAAAGAAACCAAAGTTTAAATTGACGGATTCGGTGTTATGGCGAAATTCGTAGTGACAATATTCATGTTTTATTTTCAAAACCTTCAAGAACATCAAAGTCAGTGAAATTGTATGCCTAAATTCTGTAATTAAGTGTTTACAATGGTTAAAGTCGTTATATAAATGTTGGGTTAAGTTTATGCATGAATTACATCATATGGGTATGTCTAATTTCGAGTAGAAAATAAGAAATTGGAAGAAATTGGCATGTTTTGTGATTTTTCACGAATTGCCGTTTCTGTGTCTGGTACGCCGTGCCGCAGCGCCGACTACCTGCCTATTACCCGCGCTGCAGTGCCTCCGCGCCGTATCGCCATGTCTCGAGCCGCAGCGCCAAGAGTCCGGCCGCAGCTCCATCGCGTCGCAACGCGAAGACCAAGTGTAACAGTGGCGCCGCAGCGCCATTCTCTAGAAAGTTCAGAAATGAGATTTTTGAATTGATTAAGTCTAGCAATTTGAAAGCAACTTAATGTAATAAAGATGGACATATGTTAGAAGTATAATGAGATGTAAAATAGTTGTTTAACATGTAAATAACATAATTGTATATGAATTGAATTATTGAATACATAATTAACTTGTTATTCATGAAGTGTTATTTTGGGACAACGAATGTAGTAATTTAACTAAGTATAGTCATAACTGTAGTAACCCCGAATCCGGGCCCCGAATCGCCGCGGATCCGGTTCACTATAATTTCTTTCACTAACTAATTGCGGAAGATATAAACATAAATTGTTTATACATTACATTACACACTATTTCCCCAAAATCGAGTAACCTTAACTTAATACACATTTTCTAAAATATCTATTACACAACAATATTTATCAAAATAAACTATTACAAACTAGTCGCACTTTATATCCCAAGCTAAACTTGGCATTGTCTTTTTCCTGTATATGAACGCATTTGTTTTACCTGCAATGTTTTATCATGATATAGCAAGGGTGAGCACGAAAGTTGCCCAACAAGTTTATATACAACAAAATAACGATATATCATGATTGAAGAGTATGAATAAATGGGCTTGCTATAATTCATCAATATAATTGAGAACTAGCACGAACAAAATTTTGACTGAACAAGTATTATACATGAACAAACATTTCTGAACCAACTGGTAATGAAGGTGATCAGCCTTTCATACCTGACTTATACATGCAATATGTACAGAATACAATTTTTGTGGCAATCAGTAATGATTAACTATCAGCTTGAATAAAACACTCTTATTAGAGTTAAGTATAAGAAAACTTACCTGAACCGTTGATTACCGCAACACAATTTATAACGCTTTACCCGAAGACCTAATATTAATAATATAGATCTCCAATAATTAGAATAATATCATCACAATATTTTACTGTTATATTTATATTCACAGAATAACCTAAACACATAACCACATAACTCTTTCAGTCTTTACAGAACATAAGACTATGTATCAAGTCAAACTATTACAGTCTGAGTTGAACCCGACATAATTCTATTATCCCGACGGTCGAGTCGGACGAATATCGAGTTTAAGTTCAATTAAACTCTGACTTAACAGTTAACAATTATCACAGATAATTTCTAACCAGACAACATTTTTCCTAGGCTCGTAATAATTTTCGGATAATTATTACCATTTATCAATATTTTTCAATCCTAAAAACCGTATTTAAATGAATTAAATACCACTTAATACCTTAATCATTAATATTCATTTAATATAAAATATTAATGAAAATCATAACATAATATTATAATATAATTATAATATATCAAAGTATTTTTAATACCTTAAAATCATATTTATATGATTTTTAAACCTTTAAATCCATTATCCGATAATTAATATTAATATTAAAATATTAATATTTTTATGTCAAAATATCAAAAGTTATATTTTATAACTTAAAATATTTTTATAACACTTAAATCATTTTTATATGATTTATAAAGCATTAATTCCATTTTTCCTTAATTTATTTAGTATATTTATTAAATAAAATAATTATCATTAATATTGATTAATTAATGAATTTCCTCACAAAATATCAAAATTATCAAACATAACTTAAAATATTTTCTTTTATCATAATATTATTTTTCATGATTTTTCATGAATTAAAAACTATTTTTAAATAATTTATTAAATATTATAATTAAATAAATAAATACCATTTATATTTCAAAAATACTAAATATTTTTGAAATATACTCAAAATAGTTAAAAACTATTTTTCAAACTTTAAAATAATTTTTCATAATTTATTTTGTATTTTTAATAATTAAAAACCATTTTTTCTAATTTTTAATTAATTTCCGAAATTAAGCGTCGCTATAGGGGTTTCTAGCGACGAATATGTCGCTAATGGTGTTCTTCAGGTGTTCTTGAGAATTCATGTCAGATGCGAGGGTCCTTGTTTGATCGGAATTTAAACTGTGTTCTGAATGTTTTCTGGGCTCGTTTGAAGTGTGATCATGTAGTATTTATGTAATACTACAACACACAACCAACATCTTGATCGTAACACAACATCACATAAAGATCTAGGCTGGCCAAATGTCTGACATCGCTGTTCTTCATTTTCTGGGTTTTCCAGAAAATGAAGAATAGACGTGGGTGCTACTTTAGATCCTTGTAACTTGCAGTATGTGCATTATTCGTGTGATATAAACGTTCAACATTGTAGTACTAATGTCTGGGTACACGACCATATCAGAAAATCAACCTAATAACATCATATGATCACGATCTGGCATGGTCAAAGTACATGCTAAAACTGCCTTTGAAGATTTCTGGGTTACCCAGAATCTTCATTCGGCGTGATGGTCAACCATGGTTTGACCATCAATTTCTCCGATTAATGTACATATCAGAGTGATATAAAAGCATACTCTTGTAGCCCATAAGACAGAGAACAATATAATTACAACAACTTGGCTCAAAACGTAAACCACAGCAAGATCAAAGGCACAGAAAATGCTGTCAGACGATCTGGGTTTCTGGGTTTACCCAGAATTCCAGAAAGCCTGATCGGTCAACGATCTTTGACTGCAAATAACAAGAAATCTAGACATGCTATTACCACGATTCCAGTTCCAGATTAAAGCCTACATGTCATAGAACAGATCCATATCTCTAAACACATATATCATCATACACACACAGATTTATGGGGTCTGACATTTGCTTGTCAGACGATGTTTAAGCAATTTTCCAGATTTCATAAAGTGTCAACTCCGAGCACTTTGATGTTATGGGTTTGTGTTTTGACAACCCAGATCATCATTTAACACTATATATTACATGTTTAAACACTAAAACATAACATTTATCATAGGATCAAAGATCGAATTTATTGGTTAGGGTTTATACCTTTATGCATCAATTCTTGATTCTATGTTTCTGATCTATTGTGGATAAACGTGGGGCTTCAATATATGACTGATTTCACACTAAATTTCGTAGGTGTTTGAGAGATAAGGTCTTGGATGATGGTTGTGAAAAAAATGAGCAAAACAAGCACACTTTTCTCTCTCTAACTCTTTATATATAATTGCTAGATGCATGAATGGTGTTGAAAAAGGGCTGATTTGCTGGATTTTGTCAAATGCTAGGGCTAGGTTATAGCTAGGGTTGCTCAACAACCCATGATCTTGGCAAGATTTTCACTCCAACTTATAAAATATAAAAGGGGCATTAAATTCATCTTCCACATAAATTTTAATTCTAGTATGGTCATTTCTTGTAACCCTTAGGGTTTAGGGTTTGGATCTTTAGGGTTTGGTTTTAATCCTTTAAGATTTAGCAACTTGCATTTCCAAAGTTTTCTAATTAAATTTTAAAATAGAAAATTTTAAATTTCTAATTTATAATTAGGGCTTTCTAATTATATCATAATTTCCTAATCACGTATCAATCTAGCTAATTAGGACTAATTTATCCTAATTAATCTAGCACTTAGGGCCACAATTACACATTAGGTCTCAAAACCACATTTTAGGGTTTCTAATAAATTTTCAAATTTTAGAAATTAAATCTCGTAATTAAATTAGGGTTTTCTAATTAATTATAAATTGAAATAATTAGGAGTAGGGTTTCCTAATTAACATTGCTAATTTTAGCAATGAAATTCACAATTGAGCATTAGGGTTTCTGACAGAACAATAAGGGTTCCATAAATTGAAAATTAGGGTTTGCTAATTAATTAACCATTACCCTAATTAGACTTATAATTTAAATCACCTGAGCATTATAATTCTCCGTTATATTCCCAGATTAGGGTTTTCATTTTATCAGAATCTGAAATTAGGGTTTTCAGATCTGGTATAAGGGTTTTCTAATAATCAACTAGAATTTCCAGTAATTCATTAGGGTTTTCCCTAATTAATTAAAATTATTGGCGTTTAACCTTGTTCATAACATTGCATTCCCAATCTAGGGTTTTCAATATCCGAATTAAGATTTCGTACTCCCGGAACTGAAACTAGGGTTTCTAGAACCGATTTCTAGGGTTTCTTATTAGACGTTAGGATTTTCTATTCGAACGCTGCTGTTCTTAATATAAACTTAGGGTTTGTCACATATATAATTAATCTGGTCAACCCTTGACCCTTAACCACATTCTGAACACATACATAACCATTATATACAGAGCATATTCACATAAACACTTAATCCTGAATAATTCACATATATCCTTTACAAAATTTTGAAATCCTCAAAATTCAATCCCAATAACATCAAACGCATACACTCATTTTCTGTCTAGGTCTATTATTTAACCTTAAATCAATCATTTAAGATTTTCATAAATTGTCTAATTTCTCGGGTTGTCACATTCACCCCTCCTTATAAGAATTTCGTCCCCGAAATTCACCTTACACCTTACGCCGTGCACTTTATACCATTCACACATGAACCTTACACCTTACACCGTGCACCTTGCACCATTCACACATGAACCTTACACCTTACACCGTGCACACATATTTCACATGCTACCCAATACACCACTCACAAGGGTAAATTTTTTTTTTAAAACTGTGCTGAGAAATCGTATAGACTGGTTGTTTTTTTCATTTTCGCAAAGGTTTTATGGAAATTCATCCGCAAACCTTCATAACTTACGGACACAAGGGTGATCAGCCCGATATGCCCTGTACTGGCCAAGTACTGCTGGTCGGAACGATTTGTTCCTCTTATCCGCCTTAGGCGCACAAAATTTCTTACCTCAGTCTTATTTGATTCCGCAGCAAAATAATTTTGGTTCGGGAAATTTCTTTCAATAAACACTTGGAGTTTTTGAAAATATTTTCGAGAATGACGTCATGATGCCGAACTGTATTTAACAGTTCGTTGAGGATTTCGTCATTTTGTGATTTTATCATGCTACATCATACCATAGTGGAATAGTGACTTTAAGTCAAATTAAAACTAAGTAATACTGCATTGATGACTCCATCATTTTTATTATCTCTGCACCAGGTCACATGGTACATAAGTGATAAATAAAAACAATTTTTTATTTTAAAAGGCACATAGTGCATATTTAGCTTGATGTCAAAATTTTGAAATCTAGCATAGATAGGGGTTTAGGAAAACCTAATTCTCCACAAATGATCATTTGCTTAAGCATTCTATTTGTTCCTATAATCCTTAACACTCCATTCACACACAACTATACCCAATTCATAAAACCACACTTATGAGTTCATAACTTGGCCACAATTATATGAGTTTACAAACTGACCCTAGTCTGACCTTTGGCGTCCGTTCGCTGAGGGGCTCATAAACATTTCATATAACTATGCATCAAGAATGTCACATAAGTATGAGTTCCAAGAACTCGTACTTAATCCTATATTCTCTACCTATGACCTATTTATCTGTATATAACAACTAGCGTGACACAACATTTCAATTATTACCAATGCCACCAACTAAGTAGTTTTTACACCAAGTACAATTCCCCGCCCATACAAGGAATCATACAACTCAGTTGCTGACACGAGTCCTCATTGAAATCCCCACCTAATCTCAACCCCCTTTTTCCATACGAATTTCATTTAATCCGTATCCATAATCCATAACTCTTTTATGAGTTTTCATAGTACTATTTCATAGTACAACTTACACACAGCATCTTGCTGTAAACTTTTCAATCATAAGATTGATTCTTTCTGACTGCCATAACCTTATCAGATCACGGGGTGATCTTATCGTATACATTACGATTTATTTCTATGCCTATGATCGTTTTGTTTTTCGATCTCCTATTCCTGCACTTTCAGTCTTTTAGACTCGATCTATTCACCATTACTGTTCAACTTTATTATCAGAGTTAGGGAACTCTGTGTCTTTACACTCACCGAGATTCATCTTTGAATCTTACCGACCAACTAACTCTATGTGAGTTAGATTTTATCCTAATCACTGCGGTTATTGGTCTCAGGTATTCCTACCTAAGCTTCATAACCAACAGCTCTGATACCAACTGTAGTAACCCCGAATCGCCGCGGATCCGGTTCACTATAATTTCTTTCACTAACTAATTGCGGAAGATATAAACATAAATTGTTTATACATTACATTACACACTATTTCCCCAAAATCGAGTAACCTTAACTTAATACACATTTCCTAAAAAATCTATTACACAACAATATTTATCAAAATAAACTATTACAAACTAGTCAAACTTTATATCCCAAGCTAAACTTGGCATTGTATTTTTCCTTGTATATGAACGCATTTGTTTTACCTACAATGTTTTATTTTGATATAGCAAGGGTGAGCACGAAAATTTCCCAGCAAGTTTATATACAACAAAATAACGATATATCATGATTGAAGAGTATGAATAAAAGGGCTTGCTATAATTCATCAATATAATTGAGAACTAGCACGAACAAATTTTTGACTGAACAAGTATTATACATGAACAAACATTTCTGAACCAACTGGTAATGAAGGTGATCAGCCTTTCATACCTGACTTATACATGTAATATGTACAGAATACAATTTTCGTGGAAATCAGTAATGATTAACCATCAGCTTGAATAAAACACTCTTATTAGAGTTAAGTATAAGAAAACTTACCTGAACCGTTGATTACCGCAACACAATTTATAACGCTTTACCCGAAGACCTAATATTAATAATATAGATCTCCAATAATTAGAATAATATCATCACAATATTTTACTGTTATATTTATATTCACAGAATAACCTAAACACATAACCACATAACCCTTTCAGTCTTTACAGCACATAAGACTAGGTATCAAGTCAAACTATTACAGTCTGAGTTGAACCCGACACAATTCTATTATCCCGACGGTCTAGTCGGACGAATATCGAGTTTAAGTTCAATTAAACTCTGACTTAATAGTTAACAATTATCACAGATAATTTCTAACCAGACAAAACATTTTTCCTAGGCTCGTAATAATTTTCGGATAATTATTACCATTTATCAACATTTTTCAATCCTAAAAACCGTATTTAAATGAATTAAATACCACTTAATACCTTAATCATTAATATTCATTTAATATAAAATATTAATGAAAATCATAACATAATATTATAATATAATTATAATATATCAAAGTATTTTTAATACCTTAAAATCATATTTATATGATTTTTAAACCTTTAAATCCATTATCTGATAATTAATATTAATATTAAAATATTAATATTTTTATGTCAAAATATCAAAACTTACATTTTATAACGTAAAATATTTTTATAACACTTAAATCATTTTTATATGATTTATAAAGCATTAATTCTATTTTTCCTTAATTTATTTAATATATTTATTAAATAAAATAATTATCATTAATATTGATTAATTAATGAATTTCCTCACAAAATATCAAAAGTATCAAAAATAACTTAAAATATTTTCTTTTATCATAATATTATTTTTCATGATTTTTCATGAATTAAAAACTATTTTTAAATAATTTATTTAATATTATAATTAAATAAATAAATACCATTTATATTTCAAAAATACTAAATATTTTTGAAATATACTCAAAATAGTTAAAAACTATTTTTCAGACTTTAAAATAATTTTTCATAATTTATTTTGTAGTTTTAATAATTAAAAACTATTTTTTTCTAATTTTTAATTAATTTCCGAAATTAAGCGTCGCTATAGGCGTTTCTGGTGACGAATCCGTCGCTAATGGTGTTCTTCAGGTGTTCTTGAGCATTCATGTCAGATGCGAGGGTCCTTGTTTGACCGGAATTTAAACTGTGTTCTAAATGTTTTCTGGGCTCGTTTGAAGTGTGATCATGTAGTATTTATGTAATACTACAACACACAACCAACATCTTGATCATAACACAACATCACAGGAAGATCTAGGCTGGCCAAATGTCTGACATCGCTGTTCTTCATTTTCTGGGTTTTCCAGAAAATGAAGAACAGACGTGGGTGCTACTTTAGATCCTTGTAACTTGTAGTATGTGCATTATTCGTGTGATATAAAGGTTCAACATTGTAGTACTAATGTCTGGGTACACGAACATATCAGAAAATCAACCTAACAACATCATATGATCACGATCTGGCATGGTCAAAGTACATGCTAAAACTGCCTTTGAAGATTTCTGGGTTACCCAGAATCTTCATTCGGCGTGATGGTCAACCATGGTTTGACCATCAATTTCTCCGATTCATGTACATATCAGAGTGATATAAAAGCATATTCTTGTAGCCCATAAGACAGAGAACAATATAATTACAACAACTTGGCTCAAAACGTAAACCACAGCAAGATCAAAGGCACAGAAAATGCTGTCAGACGATCTGGGTTTCTGGGTTTACCCAGAATTCCAGAAAGCCTGATCGGTCAACGATCTTTGACTGCAAATAACAAGAAATCTAGACATGCTATTACCACGATTCCAGTTCCAGATTAAAGCCTACATGTCATAGAACAGATCCATATCTCTAAACACATATATCATCATACACACACAGATTTATGGGGTCTGACATTTGCTTGTCAGACGATGTTTAAGCAATTTTCCAGATTTCATAAAGTGTCAACTCCGAGCACTTTGATGTTATGGGTTTGTGTTTTGACAACCCAGATCATCATTTAACACTATATATTACATGTTTAAACACTAAAACATAACATTTATAATAGAATCAAAGATCGAATTTCTTGGTTAGGGTTTATATCTTTATTCATCAATTCTTGATTCTATGTTTCTGATCTGTTGTGGGTAAACGTGGGGCTTCAATATATGACTGATTTCACACTAAATTTCGTAGGTGTTTGAGAGATAAGGTCTTGGATGATGGTTGTGAAAAAAATGAGCAAAACAAGCACACTTTTCTCTCTCTAACTCTTTATATATAATTGCTAGATGCATGAATGGTGTTGAAAAAGGGCTGATTTGCTGGATTTTGTCAAATGCTAGGGCTAGGTTATAGCTAGGGTTGCTCAACAACCCATGATCTTGGCAAGATTTTCACTCCAACTTAATAAAATATAAAAGGGGCATTAAATTCATCTTCCACATAAATTTTAATTCTAGTATGGTCATTTCTTGTAACCCTTAGGGTTTAGGGTTTGGATCTTTAGGGTTTGGTTTTAATCCTTTAAGATTTAGCAACTTGCATTTCCAAAGTTTTCTAATTAAATTTTAAAATAGAAAATTTTAAATTTCTAATTTATAATTAGGGCTTTCTAATTATATCATAATTTCCTAATCACGTATCAATCTAGCTAATTAGGACTAATTTATCCTAATTAATCTAGCACTTAGGGCCACAATTACACATTAGGTCTCAAAACCACATTTTAGGGTTTCTAATAAATTTTCAAATTTTAGAAATTAAATCTCGTAATTAAATTAGGGTTTTCTAATTAATTATAAATTGAAATAATTAGGAGTAGGGTTTCCTAATTAACATTGCTAATTTTAGCAATGAAATTCATAATTGAGCATTAGGGTTTCTGACAGAACAATAAGGGTTCCATAAATTGAAAATTAGGGTTTGCTAATTAATTAACCATTACCCTAATTAGACTTATAATTTAAATCACCTGAGCATTATAATTCTCCGTTATATTCCCAGATTAGGGTTTTCATTTTATCAGAATCTAAAATTAGGGTTTTCAGATCTGGTATAAGGGTTTTCTAATAATCAACTAGAATTTCCAGTAATTCATTAGGGTTTTCCCTAATTAATTAAAATTATTGGCGTTTAACCTTGTTCATAACATTGCATTCCCAATCTAGAGTTTTCAATATCCGAATTAAGATTTCGTACTCCCGGAACTGAAACTAGGGTTTCTAGAACCGATTTCTAGGGTTTCTTATTAGACGTTAGGATTTTCTATTCGAACGCTGCTGTTCTTAATATAAACTTAGGGTTTGTCACATATATAATTAATCTGGTCAACCCTTGACCCTTAACCACATTCTGAACACATACATAACCATTATATACAGAGCATATTCACATAAACACTTAATCCTGAATAATTCACATATATCCTTTACAAAATTTTGAAATCCTCAAAATTCAATCCCAATAACATCAAACGCATACACTCATTTTCTGTCTAGGTCTATTATTTAACCTTAAATCAATCATTTAAGATTTTCATAAATTGTCTAATTTCTCGGGTTGTCACATTCACCCCTCCTTATAAGAATTTCGTCCCCGAAATTCACCTTACACCTTACGCCGTGCACTTTATACCATTCACACATGAACCTTACACCTTACACCGTGCACCTTGCACCATTCACACATGAACCTTACACCTTACACCGTGCACACATATTTCACATGCTACCCAATACACCACTCACAAGGGTAATTTTTTTTTTAAAACTGTGCTGAGAAATCGTATAGACTGGTTGTTTTTTTCATTTTCGCAAAGGTTTTATGGAAATTCATCCGCAAACCTTCATAACTTACGGACACAAGGGTGATCAGCCCGATATGCCCTGTACTGGCCAAGTACTGCTGGTCGGAACGATTTGTTCCTCTTATCCGCCTTAGGCGCACAAAATTTCTTACCTCAGTCTTATTTGATTCCGCAGCAAAATAATTTTGGTTCGGGAAATTTCTTTCAATAAACACTTGGAGTTTTTGAAAATATTTTCGAGAATGACGTCATGATGCCGAACTGTATTTAACAGTTCGTTGAGGATTTCGTCATTTTGTGATTTTATCATGCTACATCATACCATAGTGGAATAGTGACTTTAAGTCAAATTAAAACTAAGTAATACTGCATTGATGACTCCATCATTTTTATTATCTCTGCACCAGGTCACATGGTACATAAGTGATAAATAAAAACAATTTTTTATTTTAAAAGGCACATAGTGCATATTTAGCTTGATGTCAAAATTTTGAAATCTAGCATAGATAGGGGTTTAGGAAAACCTAATTCTCCACAAATGATCATTTGCTTAAGCATTCTATTTGTTCCTATAATCCTTAACACTCCATTCACACACAACTATACCCAATTCATAAAACCACACTTATGAGTTCATAACTTGGCCACAATTATATGAGTTTACAAACTGACCCTAGTCTGACCTTTGGCGTCCGTTCGCTGAGGGGCTCATAAACATTTCATATAACTATGCGTCAAGAATGTCACATAAGTATGAGTTCCAAGAACTCGTACTTAATCCTATATTCTCTACCTATGACCTATTTATCTGTATATAACAACTAGCGTGACACAACATTTCAATTATTACCAATGCCACCAACTAAGTAGTTTTTACACCAAGTACAATTCCCCGCCCATACAAGGAATCATACAACTAAGTTGCTGACACGAGTCCTCATTGAAATCCCCACCTAATCTCAACCCCCTTTTTCCATACGAATTTCATTTAATCCGTATCCATAATCCATAACTCTTTTATGAGTTTTCATAGTACTATTTCATAGTACAACTTACACACAGCATCTTGCTGTAAACTTTTCAATCATAAGATTGATTCTTTCTGACTGCCATAACCTTATCAGATCACGGGGTGATCTTATCGTATACATTACGATTTATTTCTATGCCTATGATCGTTTTGTTTTTCGATCTCCTATTCCTGCACTTTCAGTCTTTTAGACTCGATCTATTCACCATTACTGTTCAACTTTATTATCAGAGTTAGGGAACTCTGTGTCTTTACACTCACCGAGATTCATCTTTGAATCTTACCGACCAACTAACTCTATGTGAGTTAGATCTTATCCTAATCACTGCGGTTATTGGTCTCAGGTATTCCTACCTAAGCTTCATAACCAACAGCTCTGATACCAACTGTAGTAACCCCGAATCGCCGCGGATCCGGTTCACTATAATTTCTTTCACTAACTAATTGCGGAAGATATAAACATAAATTGTTTATACATTACATTACACACTATTTCCCCAAAATCGAGTAACCTTAACTTAATACACATTTCCTAAAATATCTATTACACAACAATATTTATCAAAATAAACTATTACAAACTAGTCAAACTTTATATCCCAAGCTAAACTTGGCATTGTATTTTTCTTGTATATGAACGCATTTGTTTTACCTACAATGTTTTATTTTGATATAGCAAGGGTGAGCACGAAAATTGCCCAGCAAGTTTATATACAACAAAATAACGATATATCATGATTAAAGAGTATGAATAAAAGGGCTTGCTATAATTCATCAATATAATTGAGAACTAGCACGAACAAATTTTTGACTGAACAAGTATTATACATGAACAAACATTTCTGAACCAACTGGTAATGAAGGTGATCAACCTTTCATACCTGACTTATACATGTAATATGTACAGAATACAATTTTTGTGGAAATCAGTAATGATTAACCATCAGCTTGAATAAAACACTCTTATTAGAGTTAAGTATAAGAAAACTTACCTGAACCGTTGATTACCGCAACACAATTTATAACGCTTTACCCGAAGACCTAATATTAATAATATAGATCTCCAATAATTAGAATAATATCATCACAATATTTTACTGTTATATTTATATTCACAGAATAACCTAAACACATAACCACATAACCCTTTCAGTCTTTACAGCACATAAGACTAGGTATCAAGTCAAACTATTACAGTCTGAGTTGAACCCGACACAATTCTATTATCCCGACGGTCTAGTCGGACGAATATCGAGTTTAAGTTCAATTAAACTCTGACTTAATAGTTAACAATTATCACAGATAATTTCTAACCAGACAAAACATTTTTCCTAGGCTCGTAATAATTTTCGGATAATTATTACCATTTATCAACATTTTTCAATCCTAAAAACCGTATTTAAATGAATTAAATACCACTTAATACCTTAATCATTAATATTCATTTAATATAAAATATTAATGAAAATCATAACATAATATTATAATATAATTATAATATATCAAAGTATTTTTAATACCTTAAAATCATATTTATATGATTTTTAAACCTTTAAATCCATTATCTGATAATTAATATTAATATTAAAATATTAATATTTTTATGTCAAAATATCAAAACTTACATTTTATAACGTAAAATATTTTTATAACACTTAAATCATTTTTATATGATTTATAAAGCATTAATTCTATTTTTTCTTAATTTATTTAATATATTTATTAAATAAAATAATTATCATTAATATTGATTAATTAATGAATTTCCTCACAAAATATCAAAAGTATCAAAAATAACTTAAAATATTTTCTTTTATCATAATATTATTTTTCATGATTTTTCATGAATTAAAAACTATTTTTAAATAATTTATTTAATATTATAATTAAATAAATAAATACCATTTATATTTCAAAAATACTAAATATTTTTGAAATATACTCAAAATAGTTAAAAACTATTTTTCAGACTTTAAAATAATTTTTCATAATTTATTTTGTATTTTTAATAATTAAAAACTATTTTTTTCTAATTTTTAATTAATTTCCGAAATTAAGCGTCGCTATAGGCGTTTCTGGTGACGAATCCGTCGCTAATGGTGTTCTTCAGGTGTTCTTGAGCATTCATGTCAGATGCGAGGGTCCTTGTTTGACCGGAATTTAAACTGTGTTCTAAATGTTTTCTGGGCTCGTTTGAAGTGTGATCATGTAGTATTTATGTAATACTACAACACACAACCAACATCTTGATCATAACACAACATCACAGCAAGATCTAGGCTGGCCAAATGTCTGACATCGCTGTTCTTCATTTTCTGGGTTTTCCAGAAAATGAAGAACAGACGTGGGTGCTACTTTAGATCCTTGTAACTTGTAGTATGTGCATTATTCGTGTGATATAAAGGTTCAACATTGTAGTACTAATGTCTGGGTACACGAACATATCAGAAAATCAACCTAACAACATCATATGATCACGATCTGGCATGGTCAAAGTACATGCTAAAACTGCCTTTGAAGATTTCTGGGTTACCCAGAATCTTCATTCGGCGTGATGGTCAACCATGGTTTGACCATCAATTTCTCCGATTCATGTACATATCAGAGTGATATAAAAGCATATTCTTGTAGCCCATAAGACAGAGAACAATATAATTACAACAACTTGGCTCAAAACGTAAACCACAGCAAGATCAAAGGCACAGAAAATGCTGTCAGACGATCTGGGTTTCTGGGTTTACCCAGAATTCCAGAAAGCCTGATCGGTCAACGATCTTTGACTGCAAATAACAAGAAATCTAGACATGCTATTACCACGATTCCAGTTCCAGATTAAAGCCTACATGTCATAGAACAGATCCATATCTCTAAACACATATATCATCATACACACACAGATTTATGGGGTCTGACATTTGCTTGTCAGACGATGTTTTAGCAATTTTTCCAGATTTCATAAAATGTCAACTCCGAGCACTTTGATGTTATGGGTTTGTGTTTTGACAACCCAGATCATCATTTAACACTATATATTACATGTTTAAACACTAAAACATAACATTTATAATAGAATCAAAGATCGAATTTCTTGGTTAGGGTTTATATCTTTATTCATCAATTCTTGATTCTATGTTTCTGATCTGTTGTGGGTAAACGTGGGGCTTCAATATATGACTGATTTCACACTAAATTTCGTAGGTGTTTGAGAGATAAGGTCTTGGATGATGGTTGTGAAAAAAATGAGCAAAACAATCACACTTTTCTCTCTCTAACTCATTATATATAATTGCTAGATGCATGAATGGTGTTGAAAAAGGGTTGATTTGCTGGATTTTGTCAAATGCTAGGGCTAGGTTATGGCTAGGGTTGCTCAACAACCCATGATCTTGGCAAGATTTTCACTCCAACTTAATAAAATACAAAAGGGGCATTAAAGTCATCTTTCACATAAATTTTAATTCTAGTATGGTCATTTTTTGTAACCCTTAGGGTTTAGGGTTTGGATCTTTAGGGTTTAGGTTTTAATCCTTTAAGATTTAGCAACTTGCATTTCCAAAGTTTTCTAATTAAATTTTAAAATAGAAAATTTTAAATTTCTAATTTATAATTAGGGCTTCCTAATTATATCATAATTTCCTAATCACGTATCAATCTAGCTAATTAGGACTAATTTATCCTAATTAATCTAGCACTTAGGGCCACAATTACACATTAGGTCTCAAAACCACATTTTAGGGTTTCTAATAAATTTTCAAATTTTAGAAATTAAATCTCGTAATTAGATTAGGGTTTTCTAATTACTTATAAATTGAAATAATTAGGATTAAGGTTTCCTAATTAACATTGCTAATTTTAGCAATGAAATTCACAATTGAGCATTAGGGTTTCTGACAGAACAATACGGGTTCCATAAATTAAAATTTAGGGTTTGCTAATTAATTAACCATTACCCTAATTAGACTTATAATTTAAATCACTTGAGCATTATAATTCTCCGTTATATTCCCAGATTAGGGTTTTCATTTTATCAGAATCTGAAATTAGGGTTTTCAGATCTGGTATAAGGGTTTTCTAATAATCAACTAGAATTTACAGTAATTCATTAGGGTTTTCCCTAATTAATTAAAATTATTGGCGTTTAACCTTGTTCATAACATTGCATTCCCAATCTAGGGTTTTCAATATCCGAATTAAGATTTCGTACTCCCGGAACTGAAACTAGGGTTTCTAGAACCAATTTCTAGGGTTTCTTATTAGACGTTAGGGTTTTCTATTTGAACGCTGCCGTTCTTAATATAAACTTAGGGTTTGTCACAGATATAATTAATCTGGTCAACCCTTGACCCTTAACCACATTCTGAACACATACATAACCATTATATACAGAGCATATTCACATAAACACTTAATCCTGAATAATTCACCTATATCCTTTAAAAAATTTTGAAATCCTCAAAATTCAATCCCAATAACATCAAACGCATACACTCATTTTCTGTCTAAGTCTATTATTTAACCTTAAATCAATCATTTAAGATTTTCATAAATTGTCTAATTTCTCGGGTTGTCACAATAACCGAAGTTAGACAAAGAGAATGAGTTATGATGATTAGTTAAGTTATAATTAACTGGTATTGTGAATATGAATGGTATGTAGGATTAAATTCAAAGATCGTGCTTAGTTAAAGTGTAATCTACGCACGAGGCAAGTTTCCTAACCCTACTTGTCATTATTGTTCAAGTTTATTAGTTACCTCGTGTAAATTATCATTACTATTATTCAAGTTCAAATGTTATATTAAAGATTGATTATCTTTTCAAAGCATGATTCAGTTATACAATAATTGTCCTATTGTATACATCTTGAGATTATTATTCAAATCGAATATCATTATTGTTGAACCTTATTAGACTAGTGAACTTTATTGATTCAACTAGTCCTTAGTTGATGAACGTTCTAAATTTCAGAACCCTTATTGAATTATCCAAACCAAACTTCCTTTGCTGCGGACTCGAATGTCAAACTGAGATGAACAACCCTGCAAAGGGATTTACTTATGCGTTAGCGTTAAGATATTTTGTACAGTATGGTACTAAGGGCCTGATCCCCCTAAGTACGAGAAGAAAGGTCCATAGTCTTATGACTGTTAAAGGTTTCAAGTATAACCCTTGATAACCTAGGACATAGTTCAAGGTCTTATGACCCTCAGAATTCTTTTGATTCTTGTTATTCATTCTCGATTCAAAAGTTGAACTTTTATTCAGATGTCTTTGATTCACTCGCATGTTATTATACTATTATTTCATTATTATACTTGTGGGCAATAGTGCTCACTTTTGCTTAATAATAACATTGTAGTTAGGAATGAAAGAACCGATGAGCCTTCTACTAGTAAAGGCAAGGGCAAGATTAACAAATGTTGAAGACTTGTATTTATGAGATGTTGAATTTATGTGTTAAGACTTGATGTTGTTCAAGACTTATTATTTATGTTTCCGCACAGATGTTTAAGGTTAGCTTAACCTGGGATTATATTATTATTATTCGAATGTTGTAACCCTTAAGTGGAAGATTTTTATTCTATCTATTGAATGGCTTGCATTTATTATGGGTTGATAGATAGATGATATTTGTACAGCGAACACAAAATTCTATGAAATTGAAGTTTCCGGATTTGGGGGTGTCACAGTAGCACATTGTATTATACAGTATCTTTGATTATTGATGCTTACGTGAAGAAGTCACGCAGTTATACTCAATTATTGCTAAAATAATTGATGCATAGTATCTCTCATATTATTGATTTAATTATTGTCATAATATCATCTACCTAATATTTTATATTATTAAATCAATAATTGAGACGACAAAGTTATTCATATTATTATTTGTATTATTGATGATATCTAGAAAGTTCTATCGATGAAAGGGGTTTGGTCACCTAATTGTGCGCCAATAGGGAGAAATCCTTATCAGAAAGCCCCTCTCTTTTTTGAGAATGAAGTGGTTGTTAAATATTGTGAGTTATAATATTAATGATAAATAAGTTTGTGTTGATTAAATATGTTTGTGCATTTAGTTTTCTTTAATTCTTTCCGTGACCCAATTACCCTCAAAGGAGGAAATTCTGTGATTTACTGGTTTTGTTATTAATGACCAAACGGGTAATTAATCGGATAAATGAGCAGTTAATTGCTATTGATTCACATGCAAATTACTGTTGGTTCACATGTATGGAACTATTGGTTCACATGCATGTACTATTAGGGGAGGTGGTGCAAGATTGATAATACTTGCAGGACTAAATTAAAAATAGAGGTATAGATGAAGGTACTATACTATAATTCGAGCCCTTAATCGTGCAATTATCGAAACTATGTTTTCCTATAAATAGAAGCTCATTCTTTTTTCATTCTCACCAATTTAGTAAGACTCACACGAGAAATTATAGAGAGAGAAGCTATAGGGAGAAAGAAGAAGTGTGTTATGCTACTTCACTATTCCAGTATCCAGTTTTCATCTAAGGTAAGGGATAATATTTTTGTTCAATATTCGTATGAAATAAAATTTTCTTCTATACTCTGTAGTATGTAAGTAATATTATTTCGTCTCATATTCTTGATTATACCCTCATTTTGTTAAAGTATTGCTTCTATACTCCGTGAAATTAGTAGAATATCCTTGAAATTTATGCTTCAACTAGTATCGTTTCACAAGGATATTTTCTGAACATTCTTATTAAATTTTAAGCTTTTCATGTCGGAGTACTATTCACAAAGTACTATTCACGGGGTACTATTCACAGAGTGCTATTCCCGAAAGACTATTCACGAAGTACTATTCACGGGGTATTATTCACTCAGGTACTATTAACCTAGGGTACTATTCATGATAAAAATTATTTTCTTTTATGTCCAAATCATTTTTGATACAATATTATTATTGAATTTTACTCCACAAAGCAGTATCATCTTGAGAATTTGGACATTATTGAATTCTGGATAAATTAAATTATAAATATTTAAAATTTTATCATTTGCTTTCATTTAATTGAATTCTTATATCATTGACATCATCCTCATGCTTATATTATGATGAAAGTCATCTTTGTCGTAGTGCATAGATAGACTGTTGATTGGAATGATTATTACCAGGGATCATTCGGTATAATCATAACCTGTAATGTTACAAATGATGTGGTAAAAGTCCTCATTGATGATATCCTTGGCCCGTAGTGCATGATAATTTTGTGATGTGAATTATTTATTTGGCTGAGTCTTAGCAATAAAGTTAATGATAAACTTTTTAAATCATAGAAGATAGTAAATATCATGATCTACTTGACTCTTCTAATGGATTGCTTATCCTGTTGCAGTTAAACTTGTTGTTTATTATTAGTTTAACATTGTTGAAGGCTAACGATAATTTATTCTGCATTATCTTAGTCATAATATTTTTTACTGGGCTATTTGAGATCACCCTTTTGCTTTCATTGTTCTCTTCAGGAAATGAGAAAGTAGTCGGGACTAGTCGAGGAATGCAGTGACGGTCTAAGATGGTTGTTTTAGTAATCTTCACTATTTAGTGTGATAATAAATGTATTGAGGATTGAATTTGAGTTTGGATATTGCCTATGAGATAATATTCGTGTAAAAACTCTCAACTCATGTTGTATAATTAAGTTTGTATTTGTATTCAGTACCATGTATTTGGCGACTCAAGATGGGTGATGTATACCTATTTTGGGGGCGTCACAGTTGGTATCAAAGCTTAGGGATATGATCCTTGGCTGAGATGTGAGACTAGAACTAGGAGGGAAGAGGCGGGTATTCTGTAAGACCCCAACTTTTATAAATAAAGATGCATTTTCTATAAATATCATTTTTGAATATTATATAGTAAATTTGATATAATGTTATAGTTGTGGGTAATATTTATAAAATTTGCAAAGTACGCAAGTTGTTATATAATATTCGATTGGTCGGGGGATATTCGTTTTAACAGGGAATATTCGTACAGCGGCACAATCATTAGTGGACCCCACAACGGAATTATTGTCGGATTGAGAAAACGACAAAAATACTTTATGAAAATAATGGCGGAAGTTTTACCGTTAACTGTTGAAACACTCGGTGTTAAAAGTACAGTAATAAGCGCGGTTTCATAGTAGCACACGACATTGATTATTGATGCTTACGTAAGAGGTCACTCAGTTTTGTTCAATTTTTCTACAGTAAGTGCCTGCATAGTATTTTGCATAGTAAAATCTTTTTATATAAAACAGAATACTTTTATAAAGTTATTTGTTTTATTAGGCAATAATTAGAATATATTTTATTATGCATAGTGTTGCATATTGTCTGAATAGTACTTTGCATAGTAAAATCTTTTTTTATAAAACATAATACTTTTATAAAGTTATTCGTTTTATTAGATTATAAATAGAATATAATATATTTTATTTAAAAGATTTTGTTTTAAATCTGGACCATTCGTTTAAAGTAAATCAATCTGGACCGTTCATGAATTAGTTACTATGCAGTCCATTCTTCTATAAATAGAAGCTCATTCCTTCATTATTTCTTACAAAGTCACTGAAACTATAGAGAGAAAGAAGAAAAGTGTTTTGCTACTTCACTACTTCTATATCCAGTACTCTTATTTCTAAGGTAGGGGGTATTATTTCTTTTGTATTCATTAAGAGAACTTCTGTTATTCTATTCTTTATTATTCTGTTGGAATAACCTGTCTACGCGGGCTACCCTATACTTGGTGAAATTCTTTTGTTATTCCATTCTTTATCATTATATTGGAATAACTTGTCTATGCGAAGTACCACATGCATAGTGATTTCTGTTATTATTTCATTCTTTATCATTCTGTTGGAACATCCTGTCTGTACTTTTCGCATGACCTGGTTCCATTATTTATCATTCTGTTGGAACATCCCGTCTATGCTTTACGCATGACCTGGCTCCATTATTTATCATTCTGTTGGAACATCCTGTTTGTGATTTACGCATGACCTGATTCCATTATTTATCATTTTGTTAGAACATCCTGTCTGTGCGTTTACACATGACCTGGTTCCGTTATTCATTATTCTGTTGGAATAACCTGTCTGTGCGGTCTATCGCATGCCTGGTGATTTCTTTTGTTATTCTATTCTTTATTATACTCAGTTGGTTAAAGTTTTGACTTCTATACTCCATGAAATTAGTAGAATATCCTTGATATTTGTGCTTCATTCAGTATCTTTTCATGAAAATATTCTTCTGAGCATTATTGAGTTTTATTCTACAAAGAAGTATCATGTTGACAATTTGGACGTTATTAGTTCATGGGTAAATTAATTCTTGAACTTGTTTTATTGAATTTTTATATCATTGTCATCATCCTCAAATTTATATTATGTTGTAAGTCATTTGTGACCTGTAGTGCATAAATGAACTTGGAATGATTATGAACAGGGATTATTCGGTCTAATCATGACCGTAATATTACAAATGATGTGGAAAAAGTCATTGGCCCGTAGTGCATTGATGGACAGTTGTTGGCATGATCATGACCATTAATGAATACATAAAGATTCTTGACCCGTAGTGCATGGATAATTTCGTGATGCTAAAGAATATCCTTGGCCGTAATGCAGGGGTGATTCGGTAATGTGGATTATTTATTAAGCTGAGTCCCAGTGCTAAAAGTGACGAAAAACCTTTTAAATCATAAAAGATAGTAGATTTTATTTTCTACTTGACTCTTTTAATGGATTGCTTGTTCCGCTGCAGTTAAACTTGATGTTTGTTATATTGTATTAGTTTAACACTATTGAAGACTAAAGATAATTTATTCTGCTTTATCTTAGTCATAATATTTCTTATTGGGCTAGTTGAGCTCACCCTTTCTTTCACTGTTCTCTTCAGTAAATGAGAATGTAGCAGGAACTAGTCGGGGAACAGAGTGACGGTCCAGAGGATAACATTAGTAGTCCTCACTATCCTGTGAAATAGTGTGTTAATAAATGTATTGAGGACTTATTTTGAGTTTTAATGCTGTCTAGAAGACAATGTTTGTATTAAAACTCACAGCTCATGTTGTATATTTAAGATTGTATTTGAATTTTGTACCATGTATTTGACGACTCAATATGGGTGATGTATACCTATTTTGGGGGCGTCACATATTCCTTCGCTAGTATGACCTACCAAATTTATTTGTTATTTAATTGGTCGGTCAGAGTATAGGGATAATATGTGGCATGTCAATTAACCCTTGTTTTGTGGCAGTGTTTGAAAATGACATCTGAAAATGTTGAGATAAGCAATGAAGTACATGAAACCGTTTAGTCACCAACGATCAATACCCAAGATAATGTGCATCAGGAAGACAATAATCCTCAGGTAAACAATAACATCAACCAAATGATGAACGATGGGATGTTCAGAGGCTTAAACTCTTGGATGGTCACCGCTAAGCAGTTCAAGGAGCTGGGACCACCGAAGTTTATGGGAAAACCAGAACCACTTAAGGCAGAGACGTGGATAAAGCATATCACCAAGTACTTTTCCGAATGTATTCATCACATAAAGGAGGTGGAGTTCATAAAGCTAGAGCAAACCAATATGACCGTGTCACAGTACGAGGCTAAGTTTACGGAGTTATCCAGATTTAGATCCCATTTGGTAGATAATGAGGAGCGTATGACTCGAATGTTTCTAAGAGGTTTGAAACCCAAGATACGTCAATACCTAATTTCTCACAAACTATGTTTGTATTCAGATGTTGTAAATATGACTTAGTTATTGGAGCGCGATAATGAGTCAACCCAGCCAAGAGAGAGCAACCAACAAAATGATAATACTAGTTGTAGCAGTCAACAAAGCGATGACAACAAACGTGGAGGGAATCAACATGCCAGAAATGGTAACCACTTCTGTGGTAATCATGGCCAAGACAATAGGAGTGGAAATTTCAAGAAGAGGAGATTCAATAATGATGGAAAGACGTCAGTACCAGCACCCGTTGTTAAAGAAGGAGAACGATCACCGATCATATGCTACAAATACGGAGGGGAAGGACACATCAGTCCAAACTGTACGCATCAGTCCAAAACATGTTATAATTGCAGAAAAAACGGTCACCTAGCCCAATTTTGTCCTGCAATGAATTCAAGTTCAGCTGGGATGGAGGCACCAAAGGGCGTCCTAGAGAAGTCAAAGCCGGTAGTTCAAGGGAGAGAGTTTGTCGTGACCTCCCAAAAAGCGAGGAACCCGAACGAGCTCATCATGGGTAAGCTAATCATAAACTCTTGCGAAGTCTATACCTTATTTGATACTGGTTCTACCCATTCTTTTATTTCTCCTACTTACGCTCAACGTTTAAATTTAACTCCGGAGAAATTATACTTTGACTTATCTGTTGAAACTACGTTGGGAGATACCTTCATTACATCCACTATTTATAAGTCTAGTTTGATTCAAATCGGCAACCGAACGTTACCTGTCAATCTTATCTCTTTAAAAATACCTGCATTTGATGTAATTTTAGGGATTGATTGGTTAACCACTTATCATGCAAAAATTGATTATTTTCGTAAGGTAAAAGATTTCATATTCCTAACCAACCTATTATGCGAATTCAAGCAACCAAACTACTAAAATCAATCACTATCATATCAAGACATAAAACTATTCCTTTATTAAAAAATGGATGTCAAGCTTTCTTAGCTAATGTCACGGATTTAAACAAAGATACGTCAATTTTGAATGATATTTCTATTGTTAATAAATTTCCTGGCGTATTTCCTGAAGAACTTCCTGGCCTTCCCCCAGAGCGTGAAATTAAATTTTGTATAGACCTTGAACCTGGTACAAAACCCATTTCCAAGGCCTCATATCGAATGGATCATATTGAACTTCAGGAATTAAAAACCTAACTGCAGGAATTGTTAGACATCAGTTTCATTTGTCCTAGTACGTCCCCTTTGGGTGCTCATTTTCTATTCGTGAAGAAGAAAGATGGGAGTATGCGAGTTTGTATTGATTATCAGGAGTTGAACCATGTCACTGTCAAAAATAGATACCCGTTGCCTCGCATTGATGACCTGTTTGACCAGTTGCAAGGCGTTAAATTCTTTTCAATGATCGATCTTCATTCCGAATATCATCTGTTAAAGATTAAAACTGATGGAATTCCAAAGACTGCTTTCTAAACTCGGTACGGGCATTACGAATTCCTAGTCATGTCTTTTAGATTTACTAATGCATCTACTGCCTTCATGGATATAATAAACCGAGTATTCAAGGATTATTTGGATCATTTTCTGGTTGTCTTTATTTGTGACATCCTCTTATGCTCCAAAAGCCATGAAGATTATGAGCAATACTTGAGACTGATACTCCAAAAGCTTCGTGAAAACAAGCTAAAAACCAAGTTGAAGAAATACAAGTTCTGGTTTGAGGAAGTAGCATTACTTGGGCACGTGATATCAAATCACGGAATATCTGTTGACCCAACGAAGATTTAAGCAATTTAAAGCTGGGAGCAACCGTAATCAGTGACCGAAATACGTAGCTTACTCAGTTTAGCTGGTTATTATCGGAGATTCGTAGAAGGGTTTTCTCGAATCGCTACTCCATTAACTCAACTGACTCAGAAAGATACAAAATTTGGTTGGAGCGAGGAATGTGAGAAGAGTTTTCAAAAACTCAAGAGGAGACTTATTTCAGCAACTGTTCTAACAATACCATCTGGTTCAGAAGGATTTGTCATATACAGTGATGCTTCATTCAAACATTTAGGATGTGTTCTCATGTAACATGGGAAAGTCATAGCCTATGCATCACGATAACTCAAAGAATATGAGAGGAATTATCCTACTCATGATCTAGAGTTGGAAGTTGTCATTTTCACGCTTAAAATCTGGAGGCATTACCTTTATGGGGGAGAAAGTGGAGATCTATACAGATCATAAAAGCCTCAAATATTTCTTCACCCAAAAGGAACTCAATATGCGACAACGAAGTTGGCTCGAGCTGTTGAAATATTACAATCATACCATTCAATACCATCTTGGAAAAGCGAACGTGGTAGCTGACGCATTGAGTAGAAGATCATATGCGGGTACGTGTGCGATATTGTCAACGCAAAGGCCCATTTGGTATGACTTACAAAGGATGGAGATAGAGATAAAGACTTTAGGGACCCACGTAATGATGTCAAATATACGAGTAGAACCGACTTTAGTCGATTAAGTTAAAGCTGCTCAAACTACGGACCTGGAGCTGATTCTTATGAAGAAAAAAGTGCTATTCCAGAAGCAAGAATCGATGCAGAAGGAATACTTTGAGTCAACTCCTGACCTTGTGTTCTTAACGACTTTGACTTGAAGTATAAAATTATGATGGAGGCGAACAACACACTGTTTGAAATCCATCATGGGAGTACAAAAATGTATCGTGATCTTCGACATACATTTTAGTGGAGCAATATGAAGAGAGAGATAACAGAGTTTATCTCAAGGTGTTTAACTTGTTAACGTGTCAAGGCGGAGCATCAATTGCAAGATGGTCCATTGTAACCACTTGAAATTCTAGAATGGAAGTGGGAACACATTACCATGGATTTCGTTATTGGTCTTCCCAAGGTTTCTCAAAGCATAGATGCGATTTGGGTCATTGTCGATAGACTAACCAAGTCTGCTCATTTCTTACCTATACGAAAAACTTATTCACTTGAACGTCTTGATCGTATGTACATAAATGAGATTCTAAAACTGCATGGTATGCAAGTATCTATAGTTTCTGATCGAGACCCAAGATTCACTTCACAATTTTGGGTTAGTTTTCAAAAAGCTATGGGCATGGATTTACGATTTAGTTCGGCATATCATCCTAAAATGGATGGGCAGTCGGAGAGGAGTATTCAAACTCTTGAAGATCTATTAAGACTCTGTGTCCTTGACTTCAAAGGAAGTTGGGACAAGTTCTTTCCATTAGTGGAATTCTCCTACAACAATATTTATCAAGCAAGTATTTGCATGGCTCCATTCGAGGCGTTGTATGGACGCAAGTGTCGTTCTCCAATATGTTGTGATAAGGTGGGTGAAGCAACATTGTTGGGTCTAGAATTGGTACGCATGACAATAGAAAAGTTTTAAATGATCCAACAATATATAAAAACCTCACAAGATCGACAAAAGAGTTATGCTGATCTTCATCGAAGGGATGTGGAATTCAATGTTGGAGATCATATGTTGTTACTTTTTGCTCCATGGAAAGGAGTTACAAGATTTGGAAAGAGAGGAAAGTTCAATCCTCGATTCATTGGGCCATTCAAAATCCTCGATCGAGTAGGAACTGTGGCCTATAGACTCGCTTTATCGCCAATTATGTCTCGTGTTCATAATGCTTTTTCACATATCCATGTTACGTAAATATGTGGAAGACCCGAACCACATTATTGAATTAAAACTGGATGAGATAGCGGAAGATTTAACATATGAGGAAGTACCTGTTAAAATCTTGGATAAGAATGATCATATTCTACGCTCCAAGGTTATACATCAAGTCACAGTTTTGTGGAGAAACCACGATGTTGAGGAAATGACCTGGGAGTTAGAATCTGAAATGAAGTCAAGGTATCCTCACCTCTTCGACATACTAGGTACGTACCTTAATTTCGAGGATGAAATTTCATAAGAAGGGGAGGTTGTAAGATCCCAGCTTTTATGAATAAAGATTATTTTTTCTCGAAATATATTTTTGAATATTATGGTATGGATTTGATATAACGTTATAGTTGTGGATAATATTTACAAATTTTACAAAGTAAGCAAGTTGTTATAAAATATTCGATTGGTCGAATATTCGTTTTATTAGGAAATATTCGTACGACGTCAAAATCATTGGTGGACCCAACAAAAGAAGTATTTTTATAGTTAGAAAATGACAGAATATCTTTTTATAAAAATAAAGGTGAAAACTTTACAGTTAAACTGTTGAATTACCCGGTGGTAAAAGTATAGTAATACGCGTGCTTGCATAGTAGCACGCGGTATTGTATAATATCTTTGATTATTGATGCTTAAATGAGAAGTCACTCATTTATACTCAATTATTGCTACATTATTTGATGCATAATATCTCTCATATTATTGATTTAATTACTGTCACAGTATCATCTACATAATATTTTATATTATTAAATCAATAATTGAGACGACAAAGTTATTCATATTATTATTTGCATTATTGACGATGTCTAGAAAGTTCTGTCAAGGAAATGGGTTTAGTCACCTAATTATGCACCAATAGGGAGATATCCTTATCAGAAAGCCCCCTCTTTCCTAGGAATGATCTGGTTGTTAAATATTGTGAGTTATAATATTAATGATGAATAAGTTCGTGTTGATTAAAGATGTTTGTGCATTTAGTTTTCTTTAATTCTTCCGTGACCCAATTACCATCAAAGGAGGAAATTCTGTGATTTGTTGGTTTTGTTATGATTGACCAAACGGGTAATTAATCAGATAAATGAGCAATTAATTGCTATTGATTCACATGCAAATTACTGTTGTTTCACATGTATGGAACTATTGGTTCACATGCATGTACTATTAGGGGACGTGGTGCAAGATTGATAATATTTGCAGGACTAAATTAAAAATGGAGGTATAGATGAAGGTACTATACTATAATAATTCAAGCCCCTAATCGTGCAATTATCCAAACTATATTTTCCTATAAATAGAAGCTCATTCATCTTTCATTCTCACCAATTCACTAAGACTCACAAGAGCAATTATAGAGAGATAAGCTATAGAGGGAAAGAAGAAGAGTATTCTGCTACTTCATTATTCTAGTATCCATTTTTTTTCTAAGGTAAAAGATATTATTTTTGGTCAATATTTGTATGAAATAATATTTTCTTCCATACTCTGTAGTATGTAAGTAATATTATTTCGTCTCGTATTCCTGATTATAGCCTTATTTTGTTAAAGTAATGCTTCTATACTCCGTGAAATTAGTAGAATATCCTTAAAATTTGCGCTTCATCTAGTATCATTTCACAAGGATATTTTTTGATCATTCTTGTTAAATTTTAAATTTTTCATGCCGGAGTACTGTTCACGAAATATTATTCATAAAATACTATTCACAAAATATTATTCATGGGGTACTATTTACAAAGTACTATTCACGGGGTACTATTGATAAAGTATTATTCTTGAAGTACTATTCACGAAGTACTATTTACGGGGTATTATTCACTCGGGTACTATTCACCCGGGGTACTATTCATGAAAAAATTGATTTATTTTATGTCCAAATCATTTTTTATATAATATTATTCTTGAATTTTACTCCACAAAGCAGTATCATGTTGACAATTTTGACATTATTGAATTCGGGATAAATTAAATTATAAATCTTTAAAAATTTATCCTTTGCTTTCAATTAATTGAATTATTATATCATTGCCATCATCCGCATGCGTATATTGTAATGAAAGTCATCTTTGCCGTAGTGCATAGATGGACTATTGATTAGTATGATTATGACAAGGGATTATTCAGTATAATCATGACCTGTAATTTTACAAATGATGTGGTAAAGTCCTCATTGACCCGTAATGCATTGATGAACAGTTGCTGTTATGATCATGACCATTGGTGATTACACGAATATCCTTGGCCCGTAGTTCATGGATAATTTGTGGACATGATACTAATGAATATCATTGGCCCATAGTGCATGGATAATTCAGTGATGTAGATTATTTATTGAGTTGATTCTCAACAATAAAGTTGATGATAAACTTTTTAAATCATAGAATATAGTAGATATCATGCTCTACTTGACACTTCTAATGGATTGCTTGTTCCGCTGCAGTTAAACTTGTTGTTTATTATTAGTTTAACACTGTTGAAGGCTAACGATAATTTATTCTGCATTATCTTAGTCATAATATTTCTTACTGGTCTAGTTGAGCTCACCTCTTTGCTTTCATTGTTCTCTTCAGAAAATGAGAACGTAGTCGGGACTAGTCATGGAATGGAGTGACAGTCCGAGATGGTTGTTTTAGTAGTGCTCACTATTTAGTGTGATAATAAGTGTATTGAGGATTGAATTTGAGTTTGGATATTGTCTATGAGACAATATTCGTGCAAAAACACTCAGCTCATGTTGTTTAATTAATTTTTTATTTGTATTCAGTACCATGTATTTGGCGACTCAAGATGAGTGATGTATACCTATTTTGGGGGCGTCACATTATTCATGGGATAACTTAAAATAATCTCATGTTATGTTTGTTTTTTTCCGGATTAATTAAAGAATTGGATTAAAAAATATTGTTTGTACTATTATACACTTACCAATAATAACATATTTTAAAGTTATTTATACATAAAAAAATGATGAACAATTAATTAGAAACTTTTAAATAAGTGTTTATATTATTCAATGATCACCGAAAAAACCTACCACCACCCCCTATTGTGACACCCCCAAATCTAGGTACTTCATTCCTATAAGACTAGGTGTTCACTTTCCATACATTCATACTAGCTACCCAAATATAATAGAATTTAAACCATAAATTCTCCCATTAAAAGGGTTACATCATTAAATCAAAAAGTCTCCCAGGTTATCTAACCTTTAACATAAATCAAGTGTGGGAAATAAAAATAGTTACATCACATCATTTAAATAAAGTCTATTAACATAAAATTCAATAAATTACAAGTTTTCATCACTTGTACATTTTTCTTTTTCCTTTGTTTGTAGTAGATTCATCGACCTTCTCAACCTTAGCTGCAATAATTATATTTATGCAAGAGTGAGCAAAACAAATGCTCACTAGATATAGCAATGAACAACAAGAGAATAATAACTGCAAATGGATAGGCTCATCAAAACTGAATAGTACTCTATCAATGATAACCAAAAACTGGAATCAAAATATGAAATATATATGAGGGTCATAAGACCACAAACTATGTCCACTGTTACAAGTAATCTTTCAACTTTAGCCTAAATAATTATACTGTAAGGACTCCACGTACTTAGGGGGATCAACTCTTCGTACCATGTATTATGCACAAACATCTAAACGCATCGCGTACTCCTATAATAGGGTTGTTCTTCTTAGTTTTAGAGTACAAGTTCGCACCAAAGAAAGTTTGTTTTGGATAAACTTCAAGGGTAATTTAAAGTTTAACGATCATCAACTAAAGGATTAGTATAATCAATCAAAGTTTAATAACACTATAAATGATCAATAACTACATAATATGGAATGATTAAGAATAGGTGAAACAACTATACATTAAGCTCATGCTTTGAAATAACTAAAGAAAACATAAGCATTTAATGAAACAATAAACCTTGCTTGAACAATAATAAGCTTAAGGCTATGATCTTATCAAATTAGAAACTGAATTACCGAACATACATTAACTGATAACAAGCTGGAAACAAAGCTTGCTCAACATGATAATAACTTGTGCAAAGTAATTGAAATACAACAGTTCAATACTAGGAATTATAGTTCAAGAATCATTCACTACAAAAGAATGACTAAAGAAACTTTCTTAACTATAAACAAGTTAGAATAATTCAACAATGATTAGAATTCAAAACTTGCTCGAATGAAGTTAGGATTAGAGCTTGCTCAAATAAAATTTAGGAACAAAGAACTTGCTCAATAAAAGTTTAGGGTAAGGAACTTGCCTCGTGCGTAAGCTATAAATTTACAACTCACGTTCACCTACATATAGTATTAGAATCACAATATCTATTAGTTATACTAACATCCACTTTCCAAAATAACACTCACTTCTAGTTAAAGTTGTTATTTTAGTACAAGTTCTACTTTACTATACACATTTCAGAATTACAAGTGTTAATTTCACAACACTTATTCATTATTCATTAAGTTTCTTAAATCATAACATATCATTTTCATAACTTACTAATTTTACACATTAAAATTACTAACCACATGATACGATTCTGTTTTAACCTTTTCATTACATGTTTCTCACATTAACATAACATTAGACCAAGTTACAATGGGTGTCCAGTCTGCAGAAGTAGCAAACTTCACCGGGTATGATTGACTACTAGCGTAACCGCGCCATGGTTACCTTAAAGTCCGGTGCGCCCGCTTTAGGGTTTCGGCACAGAAATGCACAACTGAATATAAAAATTTATAAAGCAATTTTCGAAACTCGACACAGGATCTATGCGAAACAAAATTAATTCAAATGTTTAGAATTTATAACGATTATAGAATACTCTGAACCGCTTCGAATCTCCAACGCAATCCAACTGAACATCGTCTCTATGTTATCCATACGAACGCTCGCGAATCGTCACATGATTCTGCAATTGAAGGGAGCTACGATACTAGCCACCAAAGGAATGGATTTTTCGAAATTTCTCTCTAGTCTCTCTCTAAGAGTGGCTAGGGTTTTTTTAGGTTATGATTCGTTACCTAAAATGGCTGCTATATACATATATATAGTAGTTAATAGGAATTAATCAAAACCCTAATCTAATTAAAATAAAATTCGAATATATATATATATATATATATATATTTCTTAATCAAGTCTTACTTAATTAATATACCTATATATAAATTATCTTATTAATTTTAATTCATAATTTAAATTCTATCAATCATATTGACATATTTAAATCTTTACAATTTAAATTAAGTCCCTTTTAATTACGTTCTTTGTGTGTGTCCCTATAGGTTATTATTACGTTGGAAATAATTTTAAAATTATATTATAAAATTATAAACACTAAGCGGCATCTAGTAATGCATCACTGCTACCCAAGTAATAATAAGATCGATGATTCGATGCAACCTTTTTGTGACCAATGTTTCAATATAATTTAATCCTTTTAACCTTGATATCTTAGATTAAACTCGAGTTATGGAATGTGTCATACTCTTCATAATTTAATCTGAGTTTTCTTGATCATTGAGTAGACTATATGAAACAAATCACTATTTCAGCAGGACCATGCATTTCATAGTCCTACTTAATCAAGAGGCCTATGGATATCACCCATAATATATAGGAGGGTTAAATTCCATCTAGATCACTCATATTCCTCACACGATTCACGATGTACCCAATAATCACCTTTATAGTCCACCCTATTAAAGGTGACCTTTGATGATATCAAAGTACATAAATTCTCGTATAGTAATATAGTGATTTCAGGTCGAATGACCATTACATCATTGTCACTATGAGAATCGCTAATGACAATTCACATAATTCTCCACATAGAATTCTCATGGTGGGTCTGTCCAGTACATCGTTCTCTAACACGTACCTATGCATTGAATTAATATCTCATATATTTATGACCAATGAGATTTGGTCATCAGTCAATCCACATACTACTCTCAATGAATCATTATTGTCCTATCAATAATGATACTCGACTAGGGACATTTAAGAGCAATGTTACTAATTGTAATTATATAATCTCATGTTCAAGTCACATACTTGAAACTATATAATTTGTATCACTATTCTAAGGAATTTTATTATGTTACTATTTATATAACGCACTAAATAAAACCATAATAAAATCATTCATTTATTCAATCAAATATAATATCAAAATGTTAAACAGTTATATCAAATAATTGGCCTCTAGGGCATAAACTCTAACACCCGCGCCCAGAGGCAGCGCGCCAACGCTCGGCACCAGTATCAATTTTGCAGAACACGAGTTTCGACCTATGTTCTAAAACTACTATCATGAATTTCATCCACAAAATAATAAATTAAGCATATCCAATTGACATAGGACTCACACAAACATGACTACTCACATATATACTAACTTAGAACAATTAAACAACAACTACAATGTGACGCCCCCAAAATAGGTATACATCACCCATTCTGAGTCGCCAAATACATGGTACATAAATCAAATACAAACTTCTTTTATACAATAAGACAACAACGTAGCTTAGAGTTTTTACAAGAATATTGTCTCATAAACAATATTTAAACTCAAATGAAGTTCTCATTAAATTTATTATCACACTATTTTATAAAATAGTGAGGACTACTATAGCCACCATCTCGTACCGTCACTCTGTTCCCCGACTAGTCCCGGCTACGTTCTCATTTCCTGAAGAGAACAATTAAAGCAAAAGGGTGAGCTCAACTAGCCTAGTAAGAAATATTATGACTAAGATAATGCATAATAAATTATTGTTAGTCTTTAACAGTGTTAAACTGATAAAATATAATAAACATTAAGTTTAATTATAGCGGAATAGGCAATCCATTAGAAGTCAAGTAGAGCATGATATCTACTATTTTCTATGATTTAAAAAGTTTATCATCAATTTTATCGCTGAGACTCAGCTTAATAAATAAACCACATCATCGAATCATCCCTGCACTACGGGCCAAGGATATTCATGTAATTATCAATGGTCATGATTATACTGAATAATCCCTGGTCATAATCATACCAACAACTGTCCATCAATGCACTACAGGCCAATGAGGATTTTTACCACATCATTTGTAACATTACGGTCATGATTATACCGAAGAATCCCTTGTCATAATCATACCAATCAATAGTACATCTATACACGTAAGCCACATATGACTTTTATTACAATATAAGTATGAAAATGATGACAATGATATAAGAATTCAATTAAAAGAAAGGAAATAATAAATTTTTAAAGATTTATAACTTAATTTATTCAGAATTCAATAATGTCCAAATTTTCAACATGATACTGCTTTATGGAGTAAAATTCAAGAATAATATTCTATCAAAAATGATTTAGACAACAAAGAAATCATTTTTCATGAATAATTCCCCGGGTGAATAGTACTTTGGGAATAGTACCCCGTAAATAATACTTTGTGAATAGTATTCGTGAATAGTACTTTATGAATAGTATCCATGAATAATACTTTGTGAATAGTACCGTAAAAATTAATACTACTCATGGACAGTTCTCCGGCATGAAAAGCTTAAAATTTAACAAGAATGTACAAAAAATATCCTTGTGAAACGATACTAGATGAAGCAAAAATTTTAAGGATATTCTACTAATTTCACAAAGTATAGAAGCAGTACTTTAACAAAATGAGGGTATAATCAGGAATACGAGACAAAGTTATATTACTCACATACTACACAGTATGGAAGAAAATATTATTCCTATGAATACTGAACAAAATAATATCCCTTACCTTAGAAGAAGACTGGATACTGGAATAGTAAAGTAGCAGACTTCTCTTCTTCGTTCTGTCTATAGCTTCTCTCTATATAATTGCTCTTGTGAGTCTTAGTGAGTTGGTGAGAATGAAATAAGAATGAGCTTCTATTTATAGGAAAATATAATTTCGATAATTGCACGTTTTGATGCTCGAAATATTATAGTATAATACCTTCATCATTTCCTTCATTTTTAATTTAGTCCTGCAAGTATTATCAAACTTGCACCACCCCCCCTAATAGTACATCTTGTGATTCAATAGTACAATCATGTGAATCAATAGTACAATCATGTGAAAAAAATAATTATAGTATAGTACCTTCATCTATTCCTCCATTTTTAATTTAGTCGTGAAAGTATTATCAATCTTGCACCATCTCCCCTAATAGTACATGCATGAGAATCAATAGTGCACACATGTGAACAAATAGTTATAAGCATGTGAATTAATAGCAATTAAATGCTCATTTATCCGATTAATTACCCGATTGGTCAATATAACCTCTAGACATCAATTATCATCGGAATAGATGTCAATTTCCACTAACACTAATAATCCCAACATAATGGAAATATCAATTTCATCTTTAATCAACACGAAATTATTCATCATTAATATTATAACTCACAATATTTAACAACCAGAACATTCCCAGGAAAGAAGGGGCTTTCTGATAAGGATTTCTCCCTATTGGCGCACAATTAGGTGACCAAACCTCTCCTCAACAGAACTATCTAGACATCGTCAATATTGCAAATAATAATATAAATAACTTTGTCAGTCTCGGTTATTGATTTAATAATATAAAATATTATGTTGATGATTCTGTGACAATAATTGAATCAATAATATGAAAGATATTATGTAGCAATTACTTTAGCAATAATTGAGTATAACTGAGTGACTTCTCACGTAAGCATCAATAATCAATACCGTGTGCTACTATTCAACCACGCGTATTACTGTACTCTTACCACCGGGTAGTTCAACAGTTTAACGGTAAAACTTTCACCGTTATTTTTATAAAAAGATAATTCTGTTGTTTTCTAACTACGATAATACTTTTGTTGTGGGGTCCACCAATGATTGTGTCGTCGTACGAATATTTCCTATTAAAACGAATATTTCCCGACCAATCGAATATTATATAACCACTTGCTTACTTTGCAAAATTTGTAAATATTACCCACAACTATAACATTATATCAAATCCACACCATAATATTCAAAAATATATTTCTAGAAAATTAATCTTTATTCATAAAAGATGGGGATCTTACAACAACTAATTTATATCCTTTAAATTGTATGTTTTATACAAAAACACCATTTTTGACATCATTTACAAAAATCATCACTGTGATCACAATTTTTGTCCAAATTAACTCATTCAAACTACGTTCTCTTAGTTTCTTAATGAACTAACATATTCAAGGCTCAATTTATAGATTGGTTTACAAATTAACCACCAAATTTAGTACTTTCACAAGCCATGTATAAAAATATACACTATAAATACTTTTCTTCCTTCTTAAACATAATTAGCATACAATTTCTTGTCTAAATACAAACTCGAACATCACAAATACATATAATCACAAGTTATCAGTTGTATATCAACAATTTTAAAAAATGAATTCACAGAACTTGGAAATTTATGCCGTAAAACCTATATATATATATATATATTAAGGTTATGGAAAATACATTCTCTTTCTTTGAATAATCCTTCCTAAAAACCAAGAAATTATTTTGGAATTCTCAGACTTTCTCTCAACTCTATCTCAAGTTTCTTTGTATTCTTCTTCTTCTCCATTTCTCAGTATAAGCCAATTCACGTAAAGTAAACTAACGCTTAAGCATAAACATAATACGATGATAGGGCCATAATACGTATACTTAATATAACTGTTACAAAAATGTAAACGTATATAGGTTATAAATATATTTTATTTATTATTTGATTTATTTTATTATAATTAAAATTCAAAAGTTCAAAAGCCATAAGGCTTTGTTTGGCAAAAACTCTTTAAAATAAAGACTTAATATTTTAAGCCTTGTTTGGGTAAACCCATTTAATATATTTTTATAAATCATTACACTATAGTTTATAATCTTATATTATCTATTTGAATCTCATATCCAACATTAGTTAAATAAACTAATTACACATACTAAAGTTTAAATAAATTTTCCACTTAAACAAATATCACAAAATTATAATCTCATTATAATTTTATTTAATAAATTAACATATCACTTTCATTATTAAATTAAAACAACAATATGACATTTCATGTTATCTTTAACAACTCTCTAACTATTAAATTAAATTAGAATGTTATCTAATAAATTTAATTCACAAATATTTACTAACAACAACCACATCAATAAAATAATAAATATTTTAAATTTCAAATAAAATCTTGGATTGTTACATCATTCTCTCCTTAGAAGGATTCTGTCCTCAGAATCACAATTCAAATAATTTATTTATCACGTTCTTCCCTCTTTATAAAGATTCTGTCCCCAGAATTGAAGACACAAATTAAACAAATAACGCATGGTAGTTCTTCATCATTTCATCTTCGAGTTCCCACGTAGCCTCTTCGACATGTTGGTTTCTCCATATCACCTTCACAAAAGGTATCACCTTATTCCTGAGCACTTGTTCTTTCCTATCGACTATCTGGATAGGAACCTCTTCATAAGACAAATTTTTACTGAACTTTAACGGTTCATACTGGATCACATGTTTGTAATCGGGTTTAAACGGTCGTAATACCGACACATGAAAAATGTTGTGAACATGTTCTAATTCTGGAGGTGAAGCTACCTCGTAAGCCACTTCTCCCACTCTTCGCAGTATCCCGAAAGGTCCAAGAAACCTTGGGCTTAGCTTTCCTTTCTTTCCAAAATGAATTTTCCCCTTCCAAGGAGAAACTTTCAAGAAAACAAAATATCCTACGTCAAATTTGTGATCTTGTCTGTGTTGATCAGCCTACTTCTTCTGTCTATCTTGAGCAGCTACTAGTCTTGCTTTGACGAGTTTGATGACTTCAGCGGTTTGTTATACCAGTTCTGGTCCTAACAGTTGACGTTTATCAACTTCATCCCAGCATAGTGAAGTTCTGTATTTCCTACCGTATAATGCCTCGTATGGCGGCATACCAATGCTTGCATGGTAACTGTTGTTGTATGAAAATTCTAACAATGGTAAATGATCGTCCCAGTTTCCTTTGAAATATATGATGCATGCTCTAAATATATCTTCTAACGTCTGGATTGTTCGTTTGCTTTGACCAATAGTTTGCGGATGGTATGCCGTACTCATCTTCAATTGTGTTCCCATGCATTCTTATAGTTTCTTCCAGAAGTTTAATGTCAACCTTGGATCTCTGTCTGATAAAATTGATATTGGAACTCCATGTCTTGAGACGATCTCCATCTAATCTTTATTGGCAAAAAGTGTGCTGATTTCGTTAATCTATCCATTATCACCCATATCGCATCGTATCATTTCTGAGTTGTTAGAAGACCTACCACAAAATCCATTGTGATATGCTCCCACATCTATTTCAGTATTTCCAATGGTTGAAGTAATCCGCTTTGCCTCTGATGTTCTGCTTTTACTCTTTGACACGCCAAGCATTTTGCAACACATTCTGCAACGTCTCTTTTCATATTTGGCCACCAAAAGTGCCGACGCAAATCTTGATACATTTTCGTACTTCTCGGATGAATTGAATATCTTGAATTATGAGCCTCTGTCAAGATTTCTTCTTTAATATCTGGTACTGTTGAAACCCAAATTCGTCCCTCAAATCTTAGCACTCCTTTGGTATCAACCTTGTACTTCATCTCACTACCATCAACCATACTTTCTTTTATTTTTTTGCATTCTTCATCTTGTAGTTGAGCATTCTTTACCTTGTCCACCAAAGTTGGACTAACTTCTATTTGGAATAGTCGTTCATCGGATTCTTTTGGAAATTTTATTTCCAGCTCTAGCCTTGTCATTGATGAAATGAGCTGCTCCTGGTTGGTTAACAACATCAACTTCTCACGACCCTTCCTACTTAAGGCATCTGTAACCACATTTGCTTTGCCCGGATGATAAAAGATCTCGCAATCATAATCTTTTATTAATTCCATCCATCTCCTTTGATGCATGTTTAGATCCTTCTGTGTGAAAATATACTTCAAACTTTTATGGTCTGTGTATATCTCATATTTCTCTCCATAGAGATAGTGTCTCCATATATTCAGAGCAAATACCACTGCAGCCAACTCTAAATCATGAGTTAGATACCCTTTCTCATAGTTCTTCAATTGCCTTGATGAATACACAATGACTTTACCATTCTGTATAAGGACACAACCTAATCCTTTATGTGAGTCATCACTATACACCACAAAGTTTCCTGTATTATCAGGTAATGACAACACAAGTGCCACACTAAGCTTCTTCTTAAATTCCTTAAAACTCTCTTCACACTTTTTCGTCCAAACAAATTTTAGAGTTTTTCTCGTCAAATTTGTCAACAGAGTGGCAATCTTGGAAAAATCCTGAATAAACCGTCTGTAATAACCTGCAAATCCTAAGAAACTTCTCACTTCTGATGGAGTTCTTGGTTGTTCCCAATTTATCACAGCTTCGATTTTTGATGGATCCACTGAAATCCCATCTTTATCAATTACATGGCCAAGAAATTGTACACGTTCCATCAAAAATTCATATTTAGAGAATTTTGCATACAAATTTTCTTTTCTTAGTGTCTCCAGCGTCAAACGTAAATGTTCCACGTGTTCTTCTTGAAATTTGGATTACACCAAAATATCATCGATAAATACCACGACAAACTTGTCTAAAAATGGTTTAAACACCCTGTTCATCAAATCCATGAATGCAGCAGGGGCGTTGGCCAAACCAAAAGACATCACCAAAAAATCGTAATGCCCATATCGAGTTCTGAATGTCGTCTTCAGTACATCCTCCTTCCTTATTTTCAATTGATGATACCCACTTCTCAAATCTATTCTCGAGAAGTATCTAGCACCTTTCAATTAATAAAACAAGTCATCTATTGTTGGCAATTAATATTTATTCTTAATAGTGACTTTGTTTAATTCTTTATAATCAATGCAAAGACGCATTGACCCATCCTTCTTCTTCACGAATAACACCGGTGCTCCCCACAGTGATACGCTCGGTTGAATATACTACTTATCTAACAGTTTTTGCAATTGTACCATCCGATCCTTCATCTCTACCAGAACCATTATGTACAGGGCCTTCGATATTGGAGCAGTTCCAGGAACTAATTCGATCACGAACTCGATCTCTCAGTCAGGCGGAAGTCCGGGTAAATCTTCCAAAAAAATGTACACAAAATCCCTAACCACTGATATCTCTTCCAGTTTCACACCCTTCTTATTTTGAGTATCGACTATGTAAGCTAGGTACCCTACACATCCCTGACTCAATAACTTTTTGGCATGCATAACCGTCAGACACCTGGCTTATCTAGGCCATTTTCTACCATAGTAAACTACCTTTGATGGAGTCATAAGATTTATGAATTTCTTTTGGCAATCAATTATCGCTCCATAATTGAATAGCCAATCCATTCCCAATATAACATCAAACTCTTCAAGTTTTATAGGGATTAAATCTACTGTCGTAATATTCCCCCTTAATATTCACTCTACAATTCTTGAATACGAATTTAACATGAATCACCTCCTTATTCACAATTTCTATGTGTAAAGGGAAATTCAACTCTTCACTAGGTAATTCTAACCTCTTAGCAAATTCATTAGATATGAACGAGCAAGTAACACCCGAATCAAATAATACATATGCATTTATATCATTGATTGGGATAATACCTGGCATGACATCTTTTGATTGCACCGCGTCCTGCACCGTCATGTTGAAGGTTCTGGCTGTGGGTCGGTTTGACGACGTTGGTCCAGTAATAGTCAATGTACATCCACTGCTACCTCCCTTGCTTCCTGTTGTCTCTCCATCTTTCTTCTTAGGGAACTCGCGAGCAAAATAATCCTTTGACCCACAGGTGTAGCAAACATTCTTTTTGGGTTGATTGTAGTTTGGGGCAATGTAACCCTCCTGGCCACAGTTAAAGCATACACGCTTCCCCCTTAGGTACATACCCGAGTGAAACCTCCCGCATGTAGCACATGCTTCAAATTTCTTCTTCTGCTAGTTTCCTTACTAGTTTCCAGCTCTCACATTTGTACTCCACTTTCTCTTCAGGTCATTGTTACCATTTCCACCACTACCACCACCATTCTTAGCTTCAACATCTCTCTTCTTCTTTCTCTGCTATTGATTGTACTTTATTATAGCCTCACCTCCATCTTTAACGAGAATTGCCTTCTCTAGTACTGCTGTAAATATCTTCAGCTGAAACATAGAGACCCTACTGTACAACCAGGGTTTCAGTCCCTGCTCAAACCTCTTAGCCTTGCGCTCATCTGTGTTGACTTGATATGGCGCAAACCTCGCCAACTCGTTAAATTTTACGGCATATTTCGATACCGTCATTGATCCCTTCTTCAGTTCTAAAAACTGCACTTCCATCTGATTCTTCGAACTCTCTGGAAAATAAGTCTCGAAAAATATCTCCTTAAACCTTATCCTAAGTCATTACCCCTTGCCCTCCTCGAGTTTTATTGGCTTGCCACCAATAACTAGCCTCTGCTTTTAACATAAATGTTGCAAAAGTAGACTTCTGATTCTCACCTACTCTAGTAACATCAAAAACTTTCTCTATCTCCATGATCTAGGTCTATGCCTCAACTGGATTCATGGACCTACGGAATTCTGGTGGTCCAACTGCCTTGAAATCATTCAAAGTTGTAGCTTGATTCTGCGGTTGATTCTACAATGCTCCCGTCAGTAACATCACTAACTGCTGAACTGGGTTTGCCTTAGCATTGTTGTTATTGGTAGATCCCTCAGGGGTTCTTTGTCGTGGTTAACGTCTTGGAGGCATTTTTTTATTAAAATATTCTCATTAAATTATTATTCAATCCTCTTGGTATTATGTACTTAATTTGCACATCACAAAATTACCACATAACACACAATATCTTGAATAAATACAAACTTTTATTCATTCATAATATTTTAAAACACAATAATGATAGCATTCTTGCTATCTACATCACCTTCTTGAACTACAAAAGTTTTAGGATAACTTCATCATCATCATATCACGTGGGTTATATCATACATGGGATTTACATCTTATTTATTCACTAATCACATAGTAATTACATTTATGACGACCTACTAAAATACTGCATAGCCTTACGACGCTCCTCTTCCATAATACGGAACATTGTTCGACGATCTAATATGTACGATGGCAGCGTCTCTAACTGAATCGGATAACACATGACCCGATCTTGAGCTCGATTGATCACGTTGTTGAAATCACTATTCATGTCTTCTATCTTGGTCTTCTTCACTTGGACATTTCTTTCTGCTACCCCGGCTCGTTTAGAAGCTTCCTCGTACGCGTCATCGGCTCTTGCCCTCTTAGTAGACTCTTCTTTCAATTTGTTCTTCAGCTCCGCGATCTCCTCTGTCACTTGCTCGTTCCCTCCTTCAGTGTGGATCAGCTTCCCTTTGACATTACTCATATGTTCCTCTAGATCCTGGATCTCGTTGCCCTTATGCGCCATTGAGGTCTATTGTTTAGTTACTATCTCTTCCAACTCCTCGACGCTATCCTGAATTTCCACATTGCGGTCGTATACTTCGTCGTATATATGGGTAGCGATTGAGTTTAGTGGAATCTCTTCCTCCTTGTCCTCCTCATCCTCATTCGACTAAGGAAGCTCAACGGGGTCCTCCTCGTCCATCTCTATCTCATCATCCTCATCAGGTAAACCCTCATGCTCAACCATTGTGACCAACGAAGATGTTTCTCGTGGAAGTAGTTGTTCCCAAACCACCTGAATCTCTCGAGGCTCCTCCCCTCTAGGCATCAGGGATCCTTCTTCCCTAGCCAGACTGGATTCTCCTACATTAGCCATCCTAACAAAAAAAATTTAAGTTATAATTACTAAGCATTACTACTCGACACTTACGAGCACATAGGTTACAACCACATAAGCACATAAGTGTTTTATTATTTTTTCCTTAAAACTCGATAAGAGTTTATCACCACTATCTTTTCAAAGGTTACTTCCAAAGCTTCTCCCCACCTAAGGTTCATAACCTAAAGCTTTGATACCAACTTGTGACACCCCCAAATCTAGGTACTTCATTCCCATAAGATTTAGTGTTCACTTTCCATACATTCATACTAGCTACCCAAATATAATATAATTTAAACCATAAATCCTCCCATTAAAAGGGTTACATCATTAAATCAAAAAGTCTCCCAGGTTATCTAACCTTTAACATAAATCAAGTGTGGGAAATAAAAATAGTTACATCACATCATTTAAATAAAGTCTATTAACATAAAAGCAATAAATTACAATTGTTCATCGCTTGTACATTTTTCCTTTTCCTTTGTTTGTAGTAGGTTCATCAACCTTCTCAACCTTAGATGCAATAATTATATTTATGCAAGAGTGAGCAAAACAAATACTCACTAAATATAGAAATGAACAACAAGAGAATAATAACAGCCAATGAATAGGCTCATCAAAACTGAATAGTACTCTATCAATGATAACCAAAAATTGGAATCAAAATATGAAATATATCTAAGGGTCATAAGATCACGAATTATGTCCACGGTTAAAGTTATTTTTCAACTTTAACCTAAACTGTTATACTGTAAGGACTCCACGTACTTAGGGGGATCAGCCCTTCGAACCATGTATTGTGCACAAACATCTAAACGCATCGCGTACCCCTATAATAGGGTTGTTCCTCTCAGTTTTAGAGTACAAGTCCGCACCAAAGAAAGTTTGGGTTGGATAAACTTCAAGGGTAGTTTAGAGTTTAACAATCATCAACTAAAGGATTAGTTGAATCAATCAAAGTTCAATAACATTATAAATGATCAATAACTACATAATGTGGAATGATTAAGAATAGGTGATCCAACTATACATTAAGCTCATGCTTTGAAATAACTAAAGTAAACATAAGCATTGAATGAAACAATAAACATCTTGAACAATAATAAGAAAATGCTATGATCTTATCAAATTAGAAACTGAATTATCGAATATATATTAACTGATAACAAGCTGGAAACAAAGCTTGCTTAACATGATAATAACTTGTGCAAAGTAATTGAAATACAACAGTTCAGTACTAGAAATTAGAGGTCAAGAAGCATTCACTATAAAAGAATGACTAAAGAAACTTGCTTAACTATAAACATGTTAGAATAATTCAACAATGATTATAATTCAAAACTTGCTCGAACGAATTTAGGATTAGAGCTTGCTCAAATAAAATTTAGGAACAAAGAACTTGCTCAATAAAAGTTTAGGGTAAGGAACTTGCCTCGTGTGTAAGCTATAAATTTATAACTCACGTTCACCTACACATAGTATTAGAATCACAATATCTATTAGATATACTAACATCCGCTTTCCAAAATAACACTCACTTCTAATTAAACTTTTTTTTAGTACAAGTCCTACTTTACCATACACATTTTAGAATCACAAGTGTTAATTTCACAACACTTATTCATTATTCATTAAGTTTCTTAAATCACAACATATCATTTTCACAACTTACTAATTTTACACTCTAGAATTACTAACCACATGATACGATTCTGTTTTAACCTATTCATTACATGTTTCTCACATTAACATAACATTAGAACAAGTTACAATGGGTGTCCAAAGTTTGTAGAACTAGCAGACTTCACTGGATCTGACTGACTACTGGTGCGGTTGCACCATGGTTACCATAAAGTCTGGCGCTCCCGCGCCCAGAGGCAGCGCGCCCGCACTTGGCATCAGTACCAATTTTGCAGAACACGAGTTTCGACTGTGTTCTAAGCCAACTATCATAAATTTCATCCACAAAACAGTAAATTAAGCATACCCAACTGACATAGGACTCATACAAACATGATTCCTCACATATATACTAACTTAGAACAATTAAACATCAACTACAACTAATTTAAATCCTTTAAATTCCATGTTTTATACAAAAACACCATTTTTGACATCATTTACAAAATTCATCATTGTGATCACAATTCTTGTCCAAATTAACTCATTCAAACTAAGTTCTCTTCATTTCTTAATGAACTTGTTAGAGTTTATGCCCTAGAGGCCAATTATTTGATATAATTGCTTAACATTTTGATATTATATTTGATTAAATAAATGAATGATTTTATTATGGTTTTATTTACTGCGTTATATAAATGTTAACATGATAAAATTCCTTAGAATAGTGATACAATTTATATAGTTTCAAGTATGTGACTTGAACATGAGATTATATAATTACAATTAGTATCATTGCTCTTAATTGTCCCTAGTCGAGTAGCATTGTTGAAAGGACAACAATGATGCATTGAGACTAGTATGTGAATTAATAGATGACCAAATCTCATTGGTCATAAATATATGAGATATTAAGTCAATGCATAGGTTTGTGTTAGAGAACGATGTACTGGACAGACCCACCATGAGAATTCTATGTGGAGCATCGAAGTGTCATTAGCGATTCTCGCAGTGACAATGACGTAATGGTCCTCTGACCTGAATTCACTATATTTCTACACGAGAATTTATGTACTTTGATATCATCAAATGTCACCTTTAATAGGGTAAACTATAAAGGTGATTATTGGGTACATCATGAATCGTGTGAGGAATATGAGTGATCCAGATGTAATTTAACTATCCTATATATTAGGGGTGATATCCATAAGCCTCTTGATTGAGTAGGTCTATAAAATGCATGGCCATGCTCAAATATTAATTTGTTTTATATAGTTTACTCATTGATCAAGAAAACTCAGATTAAATTATGAAGAGTATGACACATTCCATGACTCGAGTTTAATCTAGGATATTAAGGTTAAAAGGATTAAATTACATTGAAACATTGGTTACGAAAAGGTTGCATCGAATCATCAATCTTATTATTACTTGGGTAGCAGTGATGCATTACTAGATGCTGCTCACTGTTAATAATTTTATAATATGATTTTAAAATTATTGCCAACGTAATAATAACCTATAGGGTCACACACAAAGAACGTTATTAAAAGGGAATTAATTTAAATTGTAAGGATTTAAATATATCAATATGATTGATAGTATTTAAATCACGAATTTAAATTAAAAGGATGCTTTGTATATGTATATATATTAATTAAGTAAGACTTAATTAAGATATAATATATATATATATATATATATATATATATAAATTTGGATTTTATTTTAATTAGATTAGGATTTTGATTAATTCCGATTTATTGATATATATATATATATATATATATATATATATATATATATATATATATATATATATATATATATATATGATATATCAGCGTCTTTGAAAAGTTAATCAGAACAAAAATCCTAGCCGCTCTTAGAGAGAGACTAGAGAAAACAGTTTCGTAAATCCTCATCCTTGGTGGTTAGTTGTTGGGTAAAATCTAGTTACGCACAACACGCAAGTATACGTGGTCAACAAGTAATAAAGTGAAAAGTTGAGTATCGTTCCCACAGAGAATTATTTAATAAAAATCACCAAGTACTAACCCATAACCAACTCAATCTTATTTAAACAAATGAATTTAATGTTATAAATTAAAATATTTAAATAAACTAATTCTAATTACCACTAATTAAAAATCAGATTATGGAGATTTAAGATCACAACTTCACTTATTGCTTCATTTAGGTTAACACACTTCTCATCAATTATTCTCTATCCCGAATTGTTAATCAAGAACACGAAAGTAGTATTAACCACCTCTCGATGCACTAATACCGTATTAACGTCAATCCACAATTAAGATAGAAATCCGTTAAACACCTTAATCAACTAACCCACTATATCTCTATGTGAATTAAAATTGAAGAAAGTTTAAGAACAAGTTCTCTATCCGATTACATGCGATGTCAAGCATATCTCTACCTTAACACACATCAAGTTTAAGCTACTAACAAAATCCTGAACACATGCTATCATGATCAGATCTAAATCTATACTTCATCTCTCGAGTTCATATAGATTATCACGGTAATTGATGGCCAATCAATTAAACAATTATTTCCAAATCACAATAGACAATCTTCACAATAGGAAATACTAATTGATAATGAAGCATATTAAAATAAACTACACAATAACATCCATTGTAATCTCAAACAAAGAATTAGTTCATGATTATTGAATTAAAACTAAGAATCCACAATTGAATACACATTAAAAGATAAAGATAGAAGAAGATGAGAAGAAATAATCTATTGTCTGTAGATTTAACGCTCCCTCCTTGCTCCTACTTTGAATCTTCAATGGATCTCCAAGTTGCATCAATCTCCAAATCTAATTAGAACTAGTGTTTTTATCTAAATTACTCTAATCTAATTTAATAGAATGCTCTCTAATCTCCTAATAATCTCCTAATAATCCCCTCTAATCTGTGTTATTCCCTCCTTTTATAAGCCTTTGTACATGTCTTTAAGTCCTCTTAGAAGTCCTTGAATCAAACAACTTGAAACAATCCTTTTCGGACTCAAATTCGGATAAAATCCGCTCATTTTCGCTTATACCCAGCCCCGGCTGGGTATTTGCCTTGTAAATATCCAGCCCCAGCTTGCTAGTGATCTGCTAAAGCTCCCAGACACCCAGCCCCGGCTGGGTACCAATCTGCCAACAAAATTTTCTGCTGGAACCTCCTCTGCTAAAACTGCCATAACTTCTAAACTGAGAGGATTTACGAGTCCCGCGACCTATCAAATCGAAGATATCGACGAGATCTACAACTTTTATTCTTTAAGATTTGAGAAATAACGAATGCATGATGGTCGAAATTGGACTGGAATTGACTGCTATGAAAATCGCCACCCAAAACGGTGAAGTTCAACGTCCGTCGGTAGAAATGTCATAACTCTTTCATCCGAACTCCGATTTGAATGATTCAAGATGTTCCGGAAAGCTAAGAAAACGCTCTACAATATAGTCCAAGCTCCAAGCCAAGAACATGAAATGAACAAAAAAGCATAAACGATGTCCGGATTGCTTTTTCCTTGCATTTTCCTTGCTTTTCCTTCCCAATAATCGCTCACACCGCTTCCAAACGTATAACCTACAAAACGAACGCAAAGTGCATGAAAAGTAACTAAGACACATGAATAAAAGCAACTAATTCAAGTAAAAGATACCGGATAAGTAGGTATAAAACCTACTTATCAAATACCCCCAAACTTAAACCGTTGCTTATCCTCAAGCAACACAACATAATGCAATGCAATGCAATGCAATGGAATGCAACTAATCTATATGCCTACGAATCCAGCAGTATTGATAGAATCAAATCTATTCACTCGGCCTTAGAGCAATCAAGCAAACACGATAATACTTCATATCAAAACCAATCAATAATTTCCTAGTTAATCATCAAGTCTTAAACTGTTATCACTGATATAGTGCGTGTGTGCTCCACAACAATGTTAACTGATATAAAATCAAATTTAACACATAACAAGTCTCTTCAAAGGCATCATACAGTGTAAACTCAAAAAATTCATGAACAAGCTAGATCCAACTAAAGTCAAACATCCACCAAGTTCAAGAGTCCAATCCGGGATACTTATGCTTTACTTTTCATTACGGGGGCTTTTTGCTCTTTTCCCGTTTTATTGTTTTTTTTTCTTTTTTCTTTTTTTTTTTTACTTTTTAACCATGACTGTGCAATGTCTCATTCCATTAGGCTAACAGTGCTACCCCTTAGCGAGCTTTCGACCAACGAATCCCGGACCATATAAGACCTTAGGGCGCTAGGTTTTAAGATACCCCTTCGGGCGTACTTGCTCAAGTAACAAAGGCCCCGAAACAAAACTAGCCACGGTATATTTTTTTTTCATTTGTTTTTCTTTTCTTTTCTTTTTGAAGCTTATATATCCCAATTTTTTTTCCCGAACTTAAGTTTTTATCGAACTTTAGTCATCACTACTTATTCTTCTCATTCTTTCATTCAAACTAGCATTATCCTTTAGAGTCCCATTATGTATCAATTTAAACTCAATCAATCAACAAGTTATTTTTATTGTGCTATCCTTATTATACCAATTTCAAACAGAAAAAAAATTCAATTCATAACAAGAAATCACATCAAAGCCCTAATAGTCAGTACGCTACTTGTCTACTAGTTCCCAATCTCATCATTGGCCAAAACAAACTGTAAATATCAAACAGCTGGACTCATGAAAGATAAACATAGTAACTAACTATTATTTTTGAAATTTTTGATTTTTTTTTATAATGAACCTAAACTAAATTAACAACATATGCAAAATAACATAACATAAACTAAACATGCGATAATGAATTAAACAAAACTCCCCCAAACTTAGCAATTACAATGTCCTCATTGTAAGAATATAACGATAAATAGAAGAGAACTTCCCTGTAATCAGCTAAGCTGTGAGTTGATGGTGGCGATGGCGGCGACGATCATTTTGTTATCCATTGGACCTCCAATACCTGCAATGAAGAGAGACAACATGGATTAGATTATAAGAGAACTTAATAAGCAACTTAATTCCTATCTACTAAATAAACTAGTAAAGCATATAAATATAAAAAATTCCTGGGTTGCCTCCCAGTCAGCGCTTGATTTATAGTCTTTCAGCCTGACTTTTTCTAGTCAATGCTATCCAATTCCTCTTCGAAAGTTGAGGAAGCCTCCATCCATCGGAAATAATATAGCTTTTGGTAGGTTCCCATTTGTGATAGCCATCGAGTTAAAGTCAACTAGCATACTTTGTTTAAATATATGCCCAATTGAGAATGTTGAATAACTAGGTGCTTTTCCGTCCGTTGAGCCTATGATTCGATTGGGGCTTTGAGGCTTGGCAAGAAAAACGGGCTCTTCTTCTATCTTTTCCTCCTCATCCCACCATGGCTTCACATTTGTAGTAGCTCTCATGTCATAAAGAGCCTTGCCGACGACATGACTACCAAGCGGGCACGGTTTTGCAAATCTAACTGGACCCTTGATCTTTGGCGGAGAAGGAACTTGGGGCACTAATAACATCGGCTCATCCTCGTTGGTACTCATAGTTAGTTCTTCACCGACCTTATTTTCATTATCCCCACTTGTCTCCTCTTTTTCAACATCTCGTGTCTCATCCAGTTGTAGATTTGGCTCGGGCACTTCATCAATCTCGGAATCCTCATCATAACACCGATTATTTTGAGGACAGTTGTTCAAGGCTTTGAGTATTTGATCCACATGGTTCTGCAGATTTTGCATTGATGTCTCTTGATCAATCCTCCACTCCTCATTTGATGCTATGAACTTGGACAACAATTCCTCCAACTTTGACTTTTCTTCTTTTAATGGAGGTTGATATGAGAATTCTGGTGTGTATGTTGGATTTGGAGTAGAGTATTGGTCTTGATAGTTGTAACTCCATGAAGAATCCGGGTGATACCCCCAAACTTGATGATAATTATCATATACATACTGATTGGGGTAGTTACCACCATATTGTACCGGCCCAAGATTGATGGTGCATTGATTACTCGGGTGATTTCCAGCACAATAGCCACAGGTAACTGCCATCCTTCGACTCTGTTGGGCTACGATAACGTCCAACTTCCTCGAAAGTTCTTCAATTTGTACTGACATTGCGGAGAGTATCGCGAGTCTGTCAATCTCCGCTTCCTTTGGTTGAGTCATGTTCGTGTATGGCCATTGATACGCAAAGTCATCCATGGTACCTGAAAAGAGAGAAATATAGGAAGAGAATTAAAAATAAAAATAAAAATGTTTAAATTAAGACTAATTTGATTGAAGCTAATATTGGTAAAACTGTATTAAACTAATTCCCCGGCAATGGCGCCAAAAACTTGTTGGGTAAAATCTAGTTACGCACAACACACAAGTATACGTGGTCAACAAGTAATAAAGTGAAAAGTTGAGTATCGTTCCCACAGAGAATTATTTAATAAAAATCACCAAGTACTAACCCATAACCAACTCAATCTTATTTAAACAAATGAATTTAATGTTATAAATTAAAATATTTAACTAAACTAATTCTAATTACCACTAATTAAAAATCAGATTATGGAGATTTAAGATCACAACTTCACTTATTGCTTCATTTAGGTTAACCACACTTCTCATCAATTATTCTCTATCCCGAATTGTTAATCAAGAACACGAAAGTAGTATTAACCACCTCTCGATGCACTAATACCGTATTAACGTCAATCCACAATTAAGATAGAAATCCGTTAAACACCTTAATCAACTAACCCACTATATCTCTATGTGAATTAAAATTGAAGAAAGTTTAAGAACAAGTTCTCTATCCGATTACATGCGATGTCAAGCATATCTCTACCTTAACACACATCAAGTTTAAGCTACTAACAAAATCCTGAACACATGCTATCATGATCAGATCTAAATCTATACTTCATCTCTCGAGTTCATATAGATTATCACGGTAATTGATGGCCAATCAATTAAACAATTAATTCCAAATCGCAATAGACAATCCTCACAATAGGAAATACTAATTGATAATGAAGCATATTAAAATAAACTACACAATAACATCCATTGTAATCTCAAACAAAGAATTAGTTCATGATTATTGAATTAAAACTAAGAATCCACAATTGAATACACATTAAAAGATAAAGATAGAAGAAGATGAGAAGAAATAATCTATTGTCTGTAGATTTAGCGCTCCCTCCTTGCTCCTACTTTGAATCTTCAATGGTCTCCAAGTTGCATCAATCTCCAAATCTAATTAGAACTAGTGTTTTTATCTAAATTACTCTAATCTAATTTAATAGAATGCTATCTAATCTCCTAATAATCTCCTAATAATCCCCTCTAATCTGTGTTATTTCCCTCCTTTTATAAGCCTTTGTACATGTCTTTAAGTCCTCTTGGAAGTCCTTGAATCAAACAACTTGAAACAATCCTTTTCGGACTCAAATTCGGATAAAATCCGCTCATTTTCACGTATACCCAGCCCCGGCTGGGTATTTGCCTTGTAAATATCCAGACCCAGCTTGCTAGTGATCTGCTAAAGCTCCCAGACACCCAGCCCCGGCTGGGTCCTAAGGCTAAAAACGCCCAGCCCCGGCTGGGTACCAATCTGCCAACAAAATTTTCTGCTGGAACCTCCTCTGCTAAAACTGCCATAACTTCTAAACCGAGAGGATTTACGAGTCCCGAGACCTATCAAATCGAAGATATCGACGAGGTCTACAACTTTAATTCTTTAAGCTTTGAGAAATAACGAACGAATGATGGTTGAAATTGGACTGGAAGTGACTGCTATGAAAATCACCACCCAAAACGGTGAAGTTCAACGTCCGTCGGTAGAAATGTCATAACTCTTTCATCCGAACTCCGATTTGAATGATTCAAGATGTTACGGAAAGCTAAGAAAACGCTCTACAATATAGTCCAAGATCCAAGCCAAGAACATGAAATGAACATAAAATCATAAACGATGTCCGGATTACTTTTTCCTTGCATTTTCCTTGCTTTTCCTTCCCAATAATCGCTCACACCGCTTCCAAACGTATAACCTACAAAACGAACACAAAATGCATGAAAAATAACTAAGACACATGAATAAAAGTAACTAATTCAAGTAAAAGATACCGGATAAGTAGGTATAAAACCTACTTATCACTAGTACCGCGATTCCTTCTTCTGTAGATCGTAGGATGATTCGTGGAGCGTTCGTGTTGATACCGTAGAGACGCAGTTCGTTCGAATTGTGTTCGAGATTCAACTGCATTGTTTAATCGCTTTCTTAATCGGTATAATTTCTAACCACTGAATTAACTATTTTTTGCATGGATCATGTTAGGGTTTCAAATTTGATTTAAATTGTTCTATTTTTGCTATGCGTCTCTGTCTCGAAACCCTACAGAACTAACATATTCAAGGCTCAATTTACAAATTAGTTTACAAATTAACCTCCAAATTTGGTACTTTCACAAGCAATATATAAAAACATACATTGTAATGTGAGACTCCGGATTTTATGAAATAAAAGTATTTAATTTTTCTATTTTGGTAAATAGTTAAATTGATAAAAGTTTAAAGTTAAGGGTAATATGTGAATTTTTTTTTTTGCAAAGTAAGCAAGTTGATATAAAATATTCGTTGTGTCAGGAAATATTCGATTAGTCGGGGAATATTCTTTTTGTCGGGGAATATCCGTACGACATTACAATCATTGGTGGACCCCACAACGGAAATATTGTCGGATTGAGAAAATGACAAAAATATTTTTATGAAAATAATGGTGGAAGTTTTACCGTTAACTGTTGAAACACCCGGTGTTAAAAGTACAGTAATACGCGTGGTTGCATAGTAGCACACGGTATTGATTATTGATGCTTACGTGAGAAGTCACTCAGTTTTGTTTTATTAGTATTATTAATGTAATAAAACAGAAAAACTTTTTATATAAAACGGAATACTTTTATAAAGTTATTCTATAAATAAAATATATTATATTCTATTATGCATAGTATTTTGCATAGTAAAATCTTTTTATATAAAACAGAATACTTTTATAAAGTTATCCTATAAATAGAATACATTATATTTTATTATGCATAGTGTTGCATAGTGATTGCATAGTGTTTTGCATAGTAAAATCTTTTTTATATAAAACAAAATACTTTTATGAAGTTATTCATTTTATTAGATTATAAATAGAATATATTATATTTTATTTAAAAGATTTTACTTTAAATATGGACCATCCGATTAAAAGTAAATCAATCTGGACCGTTCATGAATTAGTTACTATGAAATCCATTCTTCCATAAATAGAAGCTCGTTCCTTCATTATTTCTTACGAATTCACTGAAACTCTAGAGAGAGAAACAATAGAAAGAGTTCTTCTTCTATAATCTTGAGCGTATTTCTTTAGGGTTTAAGAAAGCTTTGAGCGTAGTGCAAGTTTTCTTCAAGTATATTCCCGTCCCTACCAATCGGAATACTTTTCTTTTTAAGGTAGGGGATATATATGTCGTACTCGTAAGGGATATTATTTGGTGTACTCCTAAGGGGTATTCTTTCTTTTCTAATCATGACGAGAACTTCTGTTATTCCATTCTTTATTATTCTGTTGGAATAACCTGTATACGTGGGTTACCCTATACTTGGTGAAATTCTTCTATTATTCCATTTTAATTATTCTGTTGGAACATCCTGTCTGTGCGTTTTACGCTGGACATGGTTCCGTCTTTATTATTCTGTTGGAATATCCTGTCTGTGCGTTTTACGCCGGACCTGGTTCCATCTTTCTTATTCTGTTGGAATATCCTCTCTGTGCGTTTTACGACGGACCTGGTTCCGTCTTTATTATTATGTTGGAACATCCCGTCGGTGCGAATTTTGCCTGACTTGGTTCCATTATTTATTATTCTGTTGGGAATAACCTGTCTATGCAGTCTATCGCACGCATGGTGAATCCTCATGTTATTCCATTCTTTATTATTCTGTTAGAATAACCTGTCTATGTGGATTACCACATGCATGGTGAATGATCCTTTGTATTCATTCCTTATTTAAATTGTAGAAATGATCTGTCTAAGTGGAATATCGCATGGCGGCGAAAATCCATTTGTAGTTTCATATATTCTATAATACTCAATTGGTTAAAGTTTTGACTTCTATACTCCATGAAATTAGTGGAATATCTTTGATATTTGCGCTTCATCCAATATCTTTTCATGGAAATATTCTTCTGAGCATTCTTAAATTTTACTCTACAAAGAAGTATCATGTTGACAATTTGGACGTTATTGGTTCCTGGATAAATTAATTCTTGAACTTGTTTTATTGAATTATTATGTCATTGTCATCGTCCTCATGTTTATATTATGTTAAAAGTCATCTGTGGCCTGTAGTGCATAGATGGACTTGATATGATTATGACCAGGGATTATACGGTATAATCATGACCGTAATGTTACAAATGATATGGAAAAAGTCCTCATTGGCCCGTAGTGCATTGATAGACAGTTGTTGGTATGATTATGGGTATGGATTCTCTTCGGCCAAGGGTGCAAAGATAAATTATTTTATGGCATGATCAGGACCGTTGATGAAAACATGATTATTTTTGGTCCGTAGTGCATGGATAATTCGTGGTCGTGATACTAATGAATATCCTTGGCCTGTAGTGCAGGGATGATTCGATGATGTGGATTAATTATTGAGCTGAGTCTCAGCGATGAAATATTAATTTATAAATGTGATAATAATGAATATCTTTGTTAATAGTGCATGGATAATCCATGGATGCGATACTAACGAATATCCTTGACCTTAGTGCATGGATAATTCGATGATGTGGATTATTTATTAAGTTGAGTCTCAGCGATAAAATATTGGTTATACACTTTTAATTTGTAGAAGATAGTAGATATCATGCTCTACTTGATTCTTCTAAAATACAGTTGTATGTTTTTGGCATGTAGCGCAAAGATGAATTGTTATTGAATATCTTTGGCCGTAGTGCAAAGATGAATTTATTAGTATGATTATGAGCAAGAATTCTTATTTGGTATAACCATGATTTTTGATGTTTCAGGTGAAGATAGGTGATGAAAATTATCTTCGTCCTGGTTGCGAAGAGGAATTTAGAACCACAATTATGATTATGAGTTATTCATATGATTGTGGACATGAACTGTCGATTTATTTTACAGGGATAAATATTATTGGTGGACTTTTAACATAGAGAAGATAATAAACCTTATGGTCTATTTGACTCTTCTAATGGATTGCTTGTTCCACTGCAACTATGGTTGAAAAGTTTTGTCATCTACCATATGTTCTAAATCTCTGATTTATTATTGATGAAAGCTATTATTAATTTAATTATCTTTAGTCATGATGTTCTTTACTAGGCTAGTTGTGCTCACCCTTTGTGCTTCACAATTCCTTTTTGGTAATAAGAGTGTTAACGTAAGAGTGTTACCGGGTGGAGCGGGGATAACAGGGGAATAGAACAGTGATCTCTAGCTGTGGAGGTTCTCCTTAAATAGTATAGAAAAGTGTGTTGTATTCTATACATCATTTATTAGTTATATTTGGTTAATCAAATAGGGTGAGGCGAACCCAACTCTGGAAGGGTGTTTTGCCACTATCATATAAGATATCTAATGACATACAACCTCGTGTTCTCATAAGATATGGTTGTGCACATCCACTTGCTGATTATATCTACGAGCACTACCTATATGATCTTGGAGTTTATTTAAAATATTATATTCGCTTGGAGACAGTGGAGATAGTTATATGTCAAGAGAAGACTCACCATTGGAAATAAGATGATAGTAATCTTCTCATTTTTTCTTTGGGGTCTATTGGGTCAACCAAGAATAATTCTGTGGACATATGATATCTATTATAACCAAGACGCATGGCCTCCCATGTACGAAGGTTTCCTTGAGCACTTCCCAAAGATTTTAATTTCTAAAACAGTTTTTGACTATACTTTTATATAAGTATCATTGTAAGGTTGTGGTCGAGGTACCATGAGAGTTACATACATTTGTATTAAAACTCATACTTAACTGTGGTCGTATTTTATACGACAGCTCAACATTTGTATAAATGAAGTTGTATTTGAATTTTGTACCATGTATGTGGAGACTCAGAATGGGTGATGTATACCTAATTTTGGGGGCGTCACAGTTGGTATCAAAGCTTAGGGATATGGTTGCTGGCGGATATAAGAGTCTAGAAGTAGGAGGGGAGAGACGAGTTATATACTTCTCTAGTATGTGACTTGCCTAAGCTAAAATTGTTTACTTGATATGTTGAAAAATTATGATATATCAATTAACCTTTGTTTTGAAGCTATATTCTAGAATGATATTTGAAATACAGTAGATGAGAAATGGGAAAATCATGATAGCAAGGAAATTACCGGGAAGGTACAATCTGAAAAGAAAGAAAGGTATTCTCATATCTTCGAATATCAGGTACGTACGTAAATTTCGAGGGCAAAATTTCATAAGGAGAGGTGATTGTGAGACCCCGAATTTTATGAAATAAAAGTATTTAATTTTTTAATTTTGGTAAATAGTTACATTGATAAAAGTGTAAATTTAAGGGTAATATATGAATTTTTTTTTGCAAAGTAAGCAAGTTGATATAAAATATTCGTTATGTCGGGGAATATTCGATTAGTCGGGGACTATTCTTTTTGTCGGGGAATGTCCATACGACGGTACAATCATTGGTAGAACCCACAACGGAATTATTGTCGGATTGAGAAAACGATAAAAATATTTTTATGAAAATAATGGCGGAAATTTTACCGTTAACTATTGAAACACCCGGTGTTAAAAGTACAGTAATACGCGTGGTTGCATAGTAGCACACGGTATTGATTATTGATGCTTACGTGAGAAGTCACTCAGTTTTGTTTTATTAGTATTATTAATGTAATAAAACAGAAAAGCTTTTTATATAAAACGAAATACGTTTATAAAGTTATTCTATAAATAGAATATATTATATTCTATTATGCATAGTGTTTTACATAGTAAATTCATTTTATATAAAACATAATACTTTTATAAAGTTATTCTATAAATAGAATATATTATATTTTATTATGCATAGTGTTGTATAGTGACTGCATAGTGATTTGCATAGTAAATTCTTTTTATATAAAACAGAATACTTTTATAAAGTTATTCGTTTTATTAGATTATAAATAGAATATATTATATTTTATTTAAAAGATTTTTCTTTAAATATCGACCGTCCGATTAAAAGTAAATCAATCTGGACCGTTCATGAATTAGTTACTATGTAGTCCATTCTTCTATAAATAGAAGCTCATTCCTTCATTTTTTTCTTACGAATTCACTGAAACTCTAGAGAGAGAAACTATAGAGAGAGTTCTTCTTCTATAATCTTGAGCGTATTTCTTTAGAGTTTAAGAAAGCTTTGAGCGTAGTGCAAGTTTTCTTCAAGTATATTCCCGCCGTACCAGTCGAAATATTTTTCTTTTTAAGGTAAAGGATATAATTGTCGTACTCGTAAGGGATATTATTTGTTGTACTCGTAAGAGGTGTTCTTACTTTCCTATTCATGAAGAGAACTTCTATTATTCCATTCTTTATTATTCTGTTGGAATAACCTGTATACGCGGGCTACCCTATACTTGGTGAAATTTTTCTGTTATTCCATTTTTATTATTCTGTTGGAACATCCTGTCTGTGCGTTTTACGTTGGACCTGGTTCCGTCTTTATTATTCTGTTAGAATATCCTGTCTGTGCGTTTTACGCCGAACCTGTTTCCGTTTTTATTATTCTATTAGAATATCCTGTCTGTGCATTTTATGTCAGACCTAGTTCCGTCTTTATTATTTTGTTGGAACATCCTGTCAGTGCGAATTTCGCCTGACTTGGTTCCATTATTTATTATTCTGTTGGGAATAACATGTCTGTGCAGTCTATTGCACTCATGGTGAATCCTCCTGTTATTCCATTCTTTATTATTCTGTTGGAATAACTTGTCTATGTGGATTACCACATGTATGGTGAATGATCTTGTGACAACCCGAGAATTTGGGTAATTTATTAAAATCTTAAATTATTTATTTAAGGTCAAATAATAGACCTAGACAGAAAATAAGTGTATGCGTTTAATGTTATTGAGAAGGAATTTTTAGGGTTTCAAAATTCTGTGAAGGAAATAGGTGAATTATTCAGGATTAAGGATTTATGGGATTATGTTCTGTGTTTATGGTTAATGATGTGCTCAGAATGTGGTTAAGGGTCATGGGTTGATCAGATAATTTACATCTGTGACAAACCCTAAGTTTATATTAAGAACGATATCGTTCAGTTAGAAAACCCTAACGTCTAATAAGAAACCCTAAAAATCGGTTCTGGAAACCCTAGTTTCAGTTCCGGGAATCCGAAACCCTAATTCGGTGCATGAAACCCTAAATTGGGAACTTAATGGCATAAGTGTAAATAATTAAAAGATTAATTAGGGTTAATCTTGACAATTGATTACAAAACCCTAATTCCAAATTTAAAATCCTAATGCCAGATCTAAAAACCCTAGATTCAAATTCTGTTAAATTGAAGCCCTAATCTGGGAAATTAATGGAGAATTATAATGCTTACGAGGTATTAATTAATTATTAATTAGGGTAAAAGGTTGATTAATTAACAAACCTTAATTTCTAATTTTTGGAACCCTAATTGTTCTGTCAGAAACCCTAACGCTCAATTGTGGATTTTGTTGCTAAAAGTAGCGATGCTAATTAGGAAACCCTAATCCTAATTATTTCAATTTATAAGTAATTAGAAAACCCTAATCTAATTACGAATATTTATTTTCTAAATTAGAAAATTAATTTTTCTATTAGAAACCCTAATTCAAGGGTTTTGGACCCTAATGACCATTTTGACCCTAATTGCGTAATTAGCAATTTTAATTAGAAATTATTAATCCTAATTAGTAAGAATGAAATTTTGATTAAGGAATTTTTATATAATTTGAAATTTCTAATTATAAGTTAGAATTGTTTATTTTCTATTTTGAAAATCTAAATTGGAAATTGTAGAAATTAAATTTTTACAAAGTTAAGGGTTAAAACCTAAACCCTAAAATGTCCAAACCCTAAAACCCGAAGGGTTTCATCAAATGCAAAATCCTAGAAAAAAAATGGAAAGTACAAAAATTCCCCTTTTTGTGTATTATTTAAGTAGCTTGCAAATCTTGGCCAAATCATTGGTTGGTGACAAACCTTAACCCTAATCTAGCCCTAGCATTTGACAATATCCAGCAAGCTCAGCCATTTGTCAGCCACATGCAATGAATCAAGCTTTGTATAAGATTTAAAGAGAGAGAAAAGTTTCTTCTCTATCTCATTTTTCCAACCTTTTCTCTCTTAAGAATTTCGTGTATGAGGGTAAGAGTGAGTAAGAAACAAAGAAATTTCAGCTTTTGACATGTGCAAGATCAGATCTAAGGACCAGAATCAAAATCAAATCTCAAAAGAAGGTCTTCGGGTAAAGCGTTATAAATTGTGTTGTGGTAATCAACGGTGCAGGCAAGTTTTTCAGTTCTATTATGTTTGTGGATGGAGTGTGTTATGTGTTAAATTACATATCATGCTCTATGAATTGTTAAAAGTCAAAATATGACTAAGTTAATTGGGTTATGGAACTCAATCAATATGTGATTACATGTTGTATGATGTAACTCGATAAATTAGACATGTATAATGCATGAATTAATGTTTTATAAGAAATTATTGATGCATAGTAAAGAATATATGTTGCACGCAGATATGCATATTAAAGGAAATGTAGTGCATATAGAATTTTGTGCTATGTGAAACATGATAGATTATTAAATTTGCTGGGCTGTCGAGCTCAATCTTGCAAACATAAACTTTTTGCAGGTTAATGATGTTAGACAATATTATTTGCTATACGGATGATGAAGATTGAACGATACATAAAATGAATATATTTTCTTGATTTAGAAATGGTATAGATTTATGATTTATAGTTTTATCAAATGTAAATTTTCAGCTATGTACAGTTTGAAGTGTTGTATAGATAAAGAAGGTTTATTTTTAAATGAGAATAGAAATGATTCTTAAACAAATGAATTATTGATAGGAACGATAATGCCAAGTTCAGCTTGGGACATTAAGTGCGGCTAGTTGTATTAGTATATTGTGATAAATATTGTTGTGTAATGGATAATTGTTGAATTGTATTTAAGTTAAGGTTACTCGACCTTGGGGAATAGTGTGTAATGTAATGTATAAACAATTTATGTTTATATCTTCCGCAATTAGTGATAGAAATAGCGTACCGAGTCCGCGGCGATTCGGGGCCCATATTCGGGGATGCTACAGTTGATATCAGAGCTGTTGGTTATGAAGCTTAGGTAGGAATACCTGAGACCAATAACCGTAGTGATTAGGATTAAGTACTAACTCAAATTGAGTTAGTTGGTCAGTAAGATTCAAAGATGAATCTCGGCGAGTGTAAAGACACAGAGTTCCCTAACTCTGATAATAAAGTTGAACAGTAATGGTGAATAGAACGAGTCTATAAGACTGAAAGTGCAGTAATAGAGGATCGTAAAACAAAACGATCATGGGCATAGAAATAAATCGTAATATATACGATAAGATCACCCCGTGATCTGATAAGGTTATGACAGTCAGAAAGAATCAATCTTATGATTGAAAAGGTTACAGTAAGATGCTGTGTATCAGTTGTACTATGAAATGGTACTATGAAAACTCATGAAAGAGTTATGGATTATGAATACGAATTGAATTCGTATTGAAAAAGGGGGTTAAGATTGGGTGGGAATTTCAATGAGGACTCGTGTTAGCAACTGAGTTGTATGATTCCTTGTATGGGCGGGGAATTGTACTTGGTGTAAAAACTACTTGGTTGGTGGCATTGGTAAGAATTGAAATGTTGTGTCACGCTACTTATGATATATAGATAATAGGTCATAGGTAGAGAATATAGGATTAAGTACGAGTTCTTAGAACTCATACTTATGTTACATTCTTGACGCATAGTTATATGAAATATTTATGATCCCCTCAGCGAACGGACGCCAAAGGTCAGACTAGGGTAAGTTCGTAAACTCATATAATTGTGGTCAAGTTATGAACTCATAAGTGTAGTTTTATGAATTGGGTATAGTTGTGTGTGAATGGAGTGTTAAGGATTATAGGAACAGATGGATTGTTAAGGATATGATCATTAGTGGAGAATTAGGTTTTCCTAAACCCCTAGCTTTGCTAAACTTCAATTTTTGACATCAAGCTAAATACGCACTATGTGCCTTTAAAAAAAAAATTATTTATCACTTATGTACCATGTGACCTGGTGCAGAGATGATAAAAAAAATGACGGAGTTATCAATGCAGAATTACTTGGTGTTGGATGTGATCTAAGGATCGTCAGCCCACTACAGTATGATGTAGTATAACAAAGTCACAAAATGACGAAATCCTCAACGGACTGTTAAATACAGTGCGGCATCATGACGTCATTCTCAAAAATGTTTTATTGAAAGAAATTTCTCAAACAAAATTGTTTTGCTGCGGAATCAAATAAGACTGAGGTATAAAATTTTGTGCGCCTAAGGCGGATAAGAGGAACAAATTGTTCCGACCAGCAGTACTTGATCAGTACAGGGCATAATGGGCTAATCACCCTTTTTGTCCGTAAGTAATGACGGTTTGCGGATGAATTTCCATAAAACCTTTGCGAAAATGAAAAACAAACAGTCTATACGATTCCTCAGTAAAATTTGAAAATTTTTACCCTTGTGAGAGGTGTACTGGGTAGCAGGTAATAATGTGTGTGAATGGTATATGTGCCAATGGTGTAAGGTGTAAGGTTTATGTGTGAATGGTGTAAGGTGTAAGGTGTAAGGCGAATTTCGGGAACGAAATTCTTATAAGGAGGGGTGAATGTGACAACCCGAGAATTTGGGTAATTTATTAAAATCTTAAATGATTGATTTAAGGTCAAATAATAGACCTAGACAGAAAAAAAGTGTATGTGTTTAATGTTATTGAGAAGGAATTTTTAGGGTTTCAAAATTCTGTGAAGGATATAGGTGAATTATTTAGGATTAAGGATTTATGGGATTATGTTCTGTGTTTATGGTTAATGATGTGTTCAGAATGTGGTTAAGGGTCATGGGTTGATCAGATAATTTACATCTGTGACAAACCCTAAGTTTATATTAAGAACGATAACGTTCAGTTAGAAAACCCTAACGTCTAATAAGAAACCCTAGAAATCGGTTCTGGAAACCCTAGTTTCAGTTCCGGGAATCCAACACCCTAATTCGGTGCATGAAACCCTAAATTGGAACTTAATGGCATAAGTGTAAATAATTAAAAGATTAATTAGGGTTAATCTTGACAATTGATTACAAAACCCTAATTCCAAATTTAAAACCCTAATGTCAGATCTGAAAACCCTAGATTCAAATTCTGTTAAATTGAAGCCCTAATCTGGGAAATTAATGGAGAATTATAATGCTTACGAGGTATTAATTAAGTATTAATTAGGGTAAAAGGTTGATTAATTAACAAACCCTAATTTCTAATTTTTGGAACCCTAATTGTTCCGTCAGAAACCCTAACGCTCAATTGTGGATTTTATTGCTAAAATTAGCGATGCTAATTAGGAAACCCTAATCCTAATTATTTCAATTTATAAGTAATTAGAAAACCCTAATCTAATTACGAATATTTATTTTCTAAATTAGAAAATTAATTTTTCTATTAGAAACCCTAATTCAAGGGTTTTGGACCCTAATGACCATTTTGACCCTAATTGTGTAATTAGCAATTTTAATTAGGAATTATTAATCCTAATTAGTAAGAATGAAAGTTTGATTAAGGATTTTTTATATAATTAGAAATTTCTAATTATAAGTTAGAATTGTTTATTTTCTATTTTGAAAATCTAAATTAGAAATTGTAGAAATTAAATTTTTACAAAGTTAAGGGTTAAATCCTAAACCCTAAAATGTCCAAACCCTAAAACCCTAAGGGTTTCATCAAATGCAAAATCCTAGAAAAATGGAAAGTATAAAAATGCCCCTTTTTGTGTATTATTTAAGTAGCTTGCAAATCTTGGCCAGATCATTGGTTGGTGACCAACCCTAACCCTAATCTAGCCCTAGCATTTGACAATATCCAGCAAGCTCAGCCATTTGTCAGCCACATGCAATGAATCAAGCTTTTTATAAGATTTAAAGAGAGAGAAAAGTTTCTTCTCTATCTCATTTTTCCAACCTTTTCTCTCTCAAGAATTTCGTGTACGAGGGTAAGAGTTAGTAAGAAACAAATAAATTTCAGCTTTTGACATGTGCAAGATCAGATCTAAGGATCAGAATCAAAATCAAATCTCAAAAGAAGGTCTTCGAGTAAAGCGTTATAAATTGCGTTGCGGTAATCAACGGTACAGGCAAGTTTTTCAGTTCTATTATGTTTGTGGATGGAATGTGTTATGTGTTAAATTACATATCATGCTCTATGAATTGTTAAAAGTCAAAATATGACTAAGTTAATTGGGTTATGGAACTCAATCAATATGTGATTACATGTTGTATGATGTAACTCGATAAATTAGACATGTATAATGCATGAATTAATGTTTTATAAGAAATTATTGATGCATAGTAAAGAATATATGTTGCATGCAGATATGCATATTAAAGGAAATGTAGTGCATATAGAATTGTGTGCTATGTGAAACATGATAGATTGTTAAATTTGCTGGGCTGTCGAGCTCAATCTTGCAAACATAAACTTTTTGCAGGTTAATGATGTTAGACAATATTATTTGCTATACGGATGATGAAGATTGAACGATGCATAAAATGAATACATTTTCTTGATTTAGAAATGGTATAGATTTATGATTTATAGTTTTATCAAATGTAAATTTTCAGCTATGTACAGTTTGAAGTGTTGTATAGATAAAGAAGGTTTATTTTGAAATGAGAATAGAAATGATTCTTAAACAAATGAATTATTGATAGGAAAGATAATGCCAAGTTCATCTTGGGACATAAAGTGCGGCTAGTTGTATTAGTATATTGTGATAAATATTGTTGTGTAATGGATAATTGTTGAATTGTATTTAAGTTAAGGTTACTTGACCTTGGCGAATAGTGTGTAATGTAATGTATAAACAATTTATGTTTATATCTTCCATAATTAGTGATAGAAATAGCGTACCGAGTCCGCGGCGATTCGGGGCCCGGATTCGGGGCTACTACAGATCTTTTGTATTCATTCCTTATTAAATTGTGGAAATGATCTATCTAAGTGGATTACCGTATGGCGGCGAAAATACATTTGTAGTTTCATATATTCTATTATACTCAGTTGGTTAAAATTTTGACTTCTATACTCAATGAAATTAGTGGAATATCCTTGATATTTGCGTTTCATCAAGTATCTTTTCATGGAAAAATTCTTCTGAGCATTCTTGAATTTTACTCTACAAATAAGTATCATGTTGACAATTTGGACGTTATTGGTTCTTGGATAAATTAATTCTTGAACTTGTTTTATTGAATTATTATGTCATTGTCATCATCCTCATGTTTATATTATGTTGAGAGTCATCTGTGGCCTGTAGTGCATAGATTGACATAGTATGATTATGACCATGGATTATTCTATATAATCATGACCGTAATGTTACAAATGATGTGGAAAAAGTCTTCATTGGCCCGTAGTGCATTGATGGACATTTTTTGGTATGATTATGTATATGGATTCTCTTCGACCAAGGGTGCAAAGATGAATTTTTTTATAGCATGATCAGAACCATTGATGAAAACACGATTATCTTTGGCCCGTAGTGCATGGATAATTCGTGGTCGTGATACTAATGAATATCCTTGGCCTGTAGTGCAGAGATGATTCGATGATGTGGATTAATTATTGAGATGAGTCTCAGCGATGAAATATTAATTCATGGATGTGATAATAATGAATATCTTTTGCCGTAGTGCATGGATAATTCATGGATGTGATACTAACGAATATCATTGGTTGTAGTGCATGGATAATTCGATGATGTGGATTATTTATTAAGTTGAGTCTCACCGATAAAATATTGGTTATCCACTTTTAATTTGTAGAAGATAGTAGATATTATGCTCTACTTGACTCTTCTAAAATACAGTTGTATGTCTTTGGCATGTAGTGCAAAGATGAATTATTAATGAATATCTGTGGCCGTAGTGCAAAGATGAATTTATTAGTATGATTATGAGCAAGAATTCTTATTTGGTATAACCATGATTTTTGATGTTTCAGGTGAAGATAGGTGATGAAAATTATCTTCGTCCTGGTTGCGAAGAGGAATTTAGAACCACAATTATGATTATGAGTTATTCATATGATTGTGGACATGAACTGTCGATTTATTTTACAGGGATAAATATTATTGGTGGACTTTTAACATAGAGAAGATAATAAACCTTATGGTCTATTTGACTCTTCTAATGGATTGCTTGTTCCACTGCAACTATGGTTGAAAAGTTTTGTCATCTACCATATGTTCTAAATCTCTGATTTATTATTGATGAAAGCTATTATTAATTTAATTATCTTTAGTCATGATGTTCTTTACTGGGCTAGTTGTGCTCACCCTTTGTGCTTCACAATTCCTTTCAGGTAATAAGAGTGTTACCGTAAGAGTGTTGCCGGGTCGAGTGGGGATAACAGGGGAATAGAACGGTGGTCTCTAGCTGTGGAGGTTCTCCTTAAACAGTATAGAAAAGAGTGTTGTATTCTATACATCATTTAGTAGTTATATTTGGTGAATCAAATAGGGTGAGGCGAACCCAACTTTGGAAGGGTGTTTTGTCACTATCATACAAGATGCCTAATGACATACAACCTCGTGTTCTCTTAAGACATGGTTGTGCATGTCCACTTGCTGATTATATCTACGAGCACTACCTATATGATCTTGGAGTTTATTTAAAATATTATATTCACTTGGAGACAGTGGAGATAGTTATATGTCAAGAGAAGACTCACCATTGGAAAGAAGATGATAGTAATCTTCTCATTTTTCTTTGGGGTCTATTGGGTCAACCAAGGATAATTCTGTGGACATATGATATCTATTATAACCTAGACGCATGGCCTCCCAAGTACGAAAGTTTCCTTGAGAACATCCCAAAGATTTTAATTTCTAAAATAATTTTTGACTATACTTTTATGTAAAGTATCATTGTAAGGTTGTGGTCGAGGTACCATGAGAGTTACATACATTTGTATTAAAACTCATAGTTAATTGTGGTCGTATTCTATACGACAGCCCAACAGTTGTATAAATGTTGTTGTATTTGAATTTTGTACCATGTATCTGGCGACTCAGAATGGGTGATGTATACCTAATTTTGGGGGCGTCACAGTAAATACTTTTCTTCCTTCTCAAACATAATTAACATACAATTTCTTGTCTAAATACAAACTATAACATTACAAATACATATAATCACAAGTTATCAGTTGTATATCAATAATTTTTAAAAAATGAATTCACAGAACTTGGAAATTTATGTCGTAAAACCTATATACATATATAATATTAAGGTTATGGAAAATATCTTCTCTTGCTTTGAATAATCCTTGCTAAATACCCAGAAATTGTTTTGGAATTCTCAGACTTTCTCTCAACTCTCTCTAATCTCTCTCAAGTTTCTCTGTATTCTCCTTATCTCTTTCTCAGTGTAAGCCAATTCACGTAAAGCCAACTAACGCTTCAACGTAAACATAATAAACTGATTGGGCCATAACACGTATACTTAATATAATAGTTACAAAAATGTAAACGTATATAGGTTATAAATATATTTGATTTATTTTATTATAATTAAAATTCAAAATTCAAAAGCCATAAGAGTTTATTTGGCAAAAGCTCTTTAAAATAAAGACTTATTATTTTAAGCCTTGTATTTTGAGCCTTGTTTAGGTAAATCCATTTAATTTATTTTAATAAATCATTACACTATAGTTTATAATCTCATATTATTTATTTGGATCCCATATCCAACATTAGTTAAATAAACTAATTACACATACTAAAGTTTAAATAAATTTTCCACTTAAACAAATATCACAAAATTATAATATCATTATAATTTTATTTAATAAATTAACATTTCACTTTCATTATTAAATTAAAACAACAATATGGCATTTCATGTTATCTTTAACAACTCTCTAACTATTAAATTAAATTAAATTAAATTAGAATGTTATCTAATAAATTTAATTCACAAATATTTACTAACAACAACCACATCAATAAAATAACAATTACATCAATAAAATATTTATTTAACTTAATAAATATTTTAAATTACAAATAAAATCTTGGATTGTTACACCTACCCCATCCCCCCTACCCCCCATCCCCCGTACCCCCCATCCCCCGATGTAAGACCCCAACTTTTTACGAATAAAAATTTAATTTCTCTAATTATTATTTTGAATAATAAGGTGTTGAATTAATATAATGTTTTAGTTATAGGTGAAATGTGCAAATTTTGCAAAATAAGAAAGTGGTCATAAAATATTCGTTTGGTCGGGGAATATTCTTTTTATTGAGGAATATCCGTACAATGACTCAATCATTGGTGGACCACATAACAAAATTACTGTCGGATATAGAAAGCAACAGAAATAACCTTTTTATAAAAATAACGGCAAAATTTTTACCGTTAACTGTTGAAATACCCGGTGATAAAAGTATAGTAATACGCGTGGTTGCATAGTAGCATACGATATAACATAATATTTTTGATTATTGATTCTAACGTAAGAAGTCACTGACTTTCATTCAATAATTGTTGCACAATATCTTATATTATTGATTCAATTATTATCACAGTATCATCTGCACAATATTTTATATTATTAAATCAATAATTGACACGACATAATTATTTATATTATTAGTTAGCATTATTGGCAATGTCTAGAAAATTCTGTTGAGGAAAGGGGTTAGGTTATATAATTGTGCGCCAGTAAGGATAAATCCTTATCGGAAAGCCCCCTATTTCCTAGGAATGATCTGGTTGTCAATATTGTGACCTTATAATATTATTTATGAATAATTATTTTGTGGTGGATATTGGTTCAATTTTGATGTATATGATGGAATTTGTTAAAAGTTTGGCAATTATTTTCTCCTATAAAATATTCATTTAAATATATTATTATAATATATAATAATTGTTTAAATAATAATATTATAATATATATATATATATATATATATATATATATATATATATATATATATATATACATGTGATAAAAAGGGACAAATGTGATTTAATTTTATTTGAATGTTTTTCTAAGTTGGTGGGCGGAAGAAATTTTTCTGCATATATACACTTTGTTTTTTTGGTTGATGGCCATTTCATTTGCCTGCAAAGCATCCTTTTCCAAAATATTATGGGCCCCAACCATGGAAAATGTGAATTAGGCATTGAATTCCTACAAAGCCTTGTTTCAATGGTGGCCCCAACCATTGAAAGTGGGAAAGTTAGGCATTGAAATGAAAAAGATTAGGCGGAGAAAAATTTGGGCAAAGTTAGGCTCATATATTTAACTTTTCTCCTTCCGTTACACTATAAATAGGGGGTTACCCTCCTTCCTTAACAAATAATTTCAATATCAGAAATTCTTATTCTATAATGTTGTGAGTATTTCTCTTGAGTATAAGGATACTTTGAGTGTAGCTTTTTGTGCATGATTTTCTCAAAATAATATCCGGTATTTCAGTCAAATTCAATTTCTACTAAGGTAAAGGATATTACTTTTTGCAATACTCGCAAGAAATATGATTTTCTTTCATACTCCATATTATGAAAAGGAATATTATTCTATTTCATATTCCTAAATTTAAACTTACTATGGTAAGTATTATCCCTATAATTCCTGAAATGATTAGAAATTCCTTAAGTTTTGTGTTTCATCTAATATCATTTCATTGGAATATTGGTCTGAACTTTAGTATTAAATTTTAAACTTTTCATGTCTGAGTACTATTCATACAGTACTATTCATGTGCAATATTCAAACGACACTATTCACGAGTACTATTCACAATAAAATCTAATTTTCTTTTCTGTCCAAATTATTTTTGATACATGAATATCATTCTTGAATTTTACTTCACAAATAGTTATCATGTTGACAATTTGGAAATATTCAAACTCTAGATAAATTAAAGTCAATTAGAATTCCCGAATATTTATCATTTATCTCACTTGATTGAATCTTTATATCATTAATCCTCATGCTTATACTGGAAGTCATCTTTGGCCCGTAGTGCAAAGATGGATTGTTGATTGGTATGATTATGACCAGGAATTATATATTGGTATAATCATAACCTTTAATGTAATAGATAAGGTTTGTGGGGAAAGTCCTCTTTGGTCCGTAGTGCATAGATGGACAGGTGTTTGGCATGATCATGACCACTGGTGATACAAACGATTATCTTTGACTCGTAGTTCATAGATAATTCGTTGATTGGAAATAATTATTGATTGATGCTACAGGGATAAAATATTGATGATGGACTTTTAAATCATGGAAGATAGTAGACATCATGTTCTACTTGACTCTTCTAATAAATTATTATTTCCGATGCAATTGTAGATCTAAAACTTGTTGTCTATTTTATTTTATCAGCTTTTTCCCTGTAGAGGACTAGGGATAATTTTTTCTACATTATCTTAGTCATAATATACTTTACTGGGCTAGTTGAGCTCACCCTTTTCCTTTTTGTTTCATTGTTCCTCTCAGGAGGCGAGAATATAACTAGGACTAGTCGGGGTGTAGAGTGATGGTTCAAGATGGTTATTATAGCAGTCCTCACTATTTTGTAAAAAAGTGTATCAATAATTGTAATACGGACTTCATTTGAGTTTGGATATTGTCTACAAGATAATATTTGTACTAAAACTCACAGCACTTGTGTTATCGTATTTTGCACGATAGTTGTATTAATGAAGTTTGTGACGCCCCCAAAATAGGTATACATCACCCATCTTGAGTCAGTCAAATACATGGTACAAAATTTAAATACAACTTAATTATACAACAGTCGTGTAAAATACGACTAAACATATGTTGTGAGTTTTAATACAAATATTGTCATCTAGACAATATACAAACTCAATGGGGTTCTTGTGACGTCCCGAAATCCGAGGTCACGAATCACCGCGAATCTGGTTCGATCATTCTATACAACTATTACTATTTGCGGAGCTATAAACATAAATTGTTTATACAATAACTTTACACACTAATTCCCAAGGTCGAGTAACCTTAACTTCTACATCATTCATAAACTATCTAACATAATACATTATTATCAAACTATACTATTACAAATTAGCTCCACATTTTATCCCAAGCTGAACTTGGCATTATTTTTTCCTGTATCCAAATGCCTTCACCTTATCTGCAATGTTTTATCATGATATAGCAAGGGTGAGCATGAAAGTTTCCCAGCAAGTTTAAGTTCAATAATATATCGATATATCATGATTGAAATGATTCAAATAATTGGCTGGCTATAATTCTGCAATATAATTGTGAACTAGCAGGAACAAATTTATGACTGAACAAGTATTATACACGAACAAATATATTTGAACCAACTGATAATGAAGGTGATCAGCCTTTCATACCTGACTTATAAATGCAATATGTACAGAGTACAATTCATGGCAACCAGCAATGATTAACCATAAGCTTATCCAAATGAAACAACTCTTAGTAGAGTTAAGTAAAATAAAATAAACTTGCCTGAATCGTTGATTACCACTACACAATTTATATCGCTTTATCCGAAGACCTAATATTAGTAATATAGATCTCTAATATTAGAATAATATCATCACAATATAATACTATTATATATATAGATATACATGGAATAACCTAAACACATGTCACATAATCATATTAGTCTATAACACACATAAGACTCAGTATCAGGTCAAACTATTTCAGTGTCAGTTTGACTTGAGTTCGACAAAGTTCTAACGTCCCGACGGTCTAGTCGGACAAAATTTCAAGTTTAAGTTCAATTAAACTCTATCTAAACACTTAACCAATATCTAATATAATTTTCATAATAGTCAAAATATTTTTCAAAGTCTCGTAATAATTTTTAAATAATTATTACTATTTATCAAGAATTTTCAATCATTAAACACGTATTTAAATAATATAAATACCACATAATTCTTTTATCATTAATATTTATTTATTATCAAATATTAATGAAAATCATCACATAATATTATAATATATTTATAATATATCAAAGTATTTTTAATACTTTAAAATCACCTTTATATGATTTTTAAACAATTAAATCCATTATTCGATAATTGTTTTTAATATTAAAATATTAAAATTATCATGAAAAAATATCAAAAGTTATTTTTTATAACTTCAAATATTTTTATAACACTTAAATAATTTTCATATGATTTTTAAAACATTTATTCTATTTTTCCATAATTTATTTAATATACTTATTAAATAAATTAATTATTATTAATATTAATTAATTAATGAAATTCATCCTAAAATATTAAAAGTCATTAAAAATGACTTAAAATATTTTATTATACAGTAATATTATTTTTCATGATTTTTCATGTATTAAAATCATTTTAAATCATTTATTTAATATTATAATTAAATAAATTAAATACCATTTATATTCAAAAAATATTAAATATTTATGAAATATACTCTAAAAAATTAAAACTATTTTTCAGACTTTAAAATAATTTTTCGAAATTTATTATGTATGTTTAATAATTAAAAACTATTTTTTTCTATTTATTTAATTAAAATAATCAATTTCTTAATAAAATGTCGCTAAAGGGGCCTATAGCGACAGGCCCGTTGCTATAGGTGTTCTTGGCCTGTTCTTGAGCCTGCCCAGAAACGCATGTCAGTAGACAAGGTAGGTGGTTTGACCAAATTTATAATCGTGTTCGTGTTGCTTCTGGGTTGATACTTTGTATTAAGATTGTAGTATATGGGTAGAACTTCAACTAGAATCAAGTTTCATGGAAATCATACATCACAACAGAAAGATATTGGCATCTAAAATCATGTCAGGCCTGTTCTTCATTTTCTTGGTTACCCAGAAATGAAGAACAGCCAAGGTACCTATTTTTAAGCTTTAAATCATAACTTCCTGGATTTGGTTTGTGTAATCTAGTGGTCCAATAATGTAGAACACATGACAGGGTATAACGACATAACATCAGATCATCTTAACAACAGCAGATCTAAGATATCAAGGCCGGTCAAACTAGGGGTTAGGAAACGGTCTTTGAAGATCTGGGTTTTCCCAGAATCTTCATCCGGTCATTTGGTCAACGGTCGTTTGACCACCATTATCTATTATTCAGTTATGGATCTGAGTGAACTAAAGCCTTCTGCATGAAGGCTTCATGTCAGGCGACACAATTAAACTAACAACATGTCCTAAATCATTACCAGAATCAAGATCAGAAGCTAACAAAATGCTTGTCAGACTTTCTGAAAAAATTTGGGTAACCCAGAAACAGATTCTGTGATCGGTCAACCCTGTTTGACTGCTTATATCTGGAGATCTAGACATGGTATGACCATGATTCAAAGTCCAGATTATAGTCCACATGACAAAGAACAAAGTTATAGCATAAAACAACAAAATATCAAAATCCGAGAAGGATTTACAGGCCCTAACATATGGTTGTTAGGCCATCATTTTCATCTTTTTCCAGATTTCTAAAATCATCAAATCCGAGCATCAAAATGATATGGATCTAGATTTTGGGCACCCAGATCATCAAGTGACACCCTCTAGCACATATTTAAACAACAAACAACAACATTAACTTAAGATTAAAATTTCAAAATTTAGGGTTCTTATACCTTTCAAGCTTGATCTTTGATTTCTGATTTTGTGATCTGATCTTGGTAAGTTATAAACTGATCATGGCTTATCTTTTCACTCCCTCTCACACTAGATTTCGAAAAGTTAGAGAGAGAAGGGACTTGGAGAAAATGAAAATGAAAGTATGCATTTTCTCTCACTCTTAATCTAATATACATGGCATGATTCAATGTATTTAGTTGCTAGTTGGCATACCTATCTAATATAAAATAGATATAGAGCACATGGGATAAACATTAGGGTGATGACTCACAAGATTCGCTAAAATCTTTTGCTTAAGATTAAGAAAATGGCATTTTGGTCTTTTTCCTTTTAAATTAATGGCATACTAGTAATTGGCCAAACCCTTAGGGTTTAGGGTTAGGATTAGGGTTTAGGGTTTGGAAAACCTTAGGGTTTAGGGTTTAAAACCATTAAGATTTGCAGTTTAATTTTCTAAATTTTCTAATTTAGGTTTTAAAAATAGAAAAATAACATTTGCTAAATTATAATTAGGATTTTCTAATTATATTAAAATTTCTTAATCATAATTTAAATATTGCTAATTAGTATTAGCATTTTCCTAATTAAAATCGCTAATTTAGCAATTAGGGTCAAAATTGTCATTAGGATTTACAACCCACGAATTAGGGTTTCTAATAGAAAAATAATTTTTTTCTAAATTTGAAAATTAGGGTTTGCTAATTTATTGAGCTTTACCCTAACTATTCTTATAATTATTTACACTTACGCCATTAAGTTCCCAATTTAGGATTTTATACACCAAATTATGGTTTCGGATTCCCGGAACTGAATTTAGGGTTTCCAGAACCGATTTCTAAGATTTCTTATTAATCACTAAGGTTTTCTAACCGAACATTGACGTTCTTAATATATAATCAGGGTTTGTTACAGATATCGTTTATCTGGTCAACCCTTGACCATATCATGCACACATATACACTGAACATAAACGTTTATTCCCTAATCCTGAATAATTTACTTAAATCATTCACAAAATTTTGAAATCCTCAAAATTCTATCTTAAAAATATCAAACGCGTACACTTATTTTCTGTCCAGATTCTAATATTGAACCTTAAATCAATTAATAAAATTTTTAAAAATATTCAAATATCTTGGGTTGTCACAGTTCTCATTACATTTATTAGCACACTATTTCACAGAATAGTGAGGACTAGTAATGCTATCATCTGGACCGTCACTCTGTTCCCCGACAAGTCCCTGCTACGTTCTCATTTTCTGAAGAGAACAATGAAAGCAAAAAGGGTGAGCTCAACTAGCCCAGTAAGAAATATTATGACTAAGATAATGCAGAATAAATTATCGTTAGCCTTCAAGAGTGTTAAACTGATACAATATAACAACCATCCAGTTTAACTGCAGTGGAACAAACAATTGATGAGTGGGATTTAAACCTGCGAATCGGATATTTTCTGCCTTAATTATTTACCTGGATTCATAGTTTTTATATAGTTTTATTGGGAATACAGTGTTTTTGTATTTAATCCTTGCATTGCAGAGCTTCGCAGTGTTTGTGCTGCTTTAAAAGGGGCAAAACTGTCTTTTTGAGCTTTCCCGCGCCGCGGCGCCAATGCCAGAGTCATTGGCCGCGCCGCAGCGCCACATTCTGCCCCACGCTGCAGCGCGAGCTCCGTGTCCCAGTTCCTTAGGCCGCGCCGCAGCGCGACTCAAGGCTTCGTGGCCCGCGCCGCGGCGCCACCTCCGGTTCCCAGGCAGACAGGAAGTGTTTGACCTAGAAAATTGGAAGGATAAAAAGGGGGGCATGCGGCTGTTAGAAAGAAGAGAGGAAAAAGAGATAAGAAAAGCTAGAGAATAGAGAAGAATGAAGGAAAAAGCTTGTTGAAAAGAGATCCGTTGCTCTCCATTTTTCAGATCGTGCAAGTGAAGAGATTGTTTGACTGAAGAGTACTCCTTTCTTTAGGGGGTTTTCTTATTTCAAATCTTCTATTTATTGTATTTGTCTGAAATGGGTGGTGTATTAGAACTATGTGTTAGTCTCATAGTTATGAACTAACTCCATTGTTAGGATTGCAATGTAACTTTTTGAATAGCTTAATCGACTTTCTCTCTCGTTTTATATAATGAAGCATTTTTGAATGGGTTGTTGTATTTTGCTTATAATGTCTGATTTCTTGATAAAGAAATAGGTTTTGATAGTAGTGGAAATTGATAAATGGATATTACTGTCTTCCTTTAAATACAATGACACTTGTTTTGTCCGGACATTTAATTGTGGGCTTATTGTGCTTGTAGGATAGACATATCCTCACTTGCCTTGTGTGACCTTGGAGTTGAGCATAATGACCTTGGTCAGATTAGATTCACCAATAGACATATTGTGTTCTAGCTTGTCAAGGATTAGCATTTGACCTTCGACAGAAGCTTATGCTTACTTTAATCTCGGTTGGCCATTCCTTGATTTGTTTATATTACGGAGAGTTAGAAGATTAGGCGAAGCATTAGGGGAGTTGTAATCCTATCTTCATTTCTTAGAGCTGTTTCTTCTCGTAATTTGATTGTCCTATAGAATTTGTTTAACCAACCATCTATTTCTTTTGTTTAGATAAGATTAGTAACGACTTTACCTTAGTAGTTGTTTCCTGTTAAGTCTTTGTCCTCGTGGGTTCGACACTCTCTTATCACTGTATTACTTGTTAGACCGCGTATACTTGCGCGAGTTTTTCGGTTGCGAAATCGAGCAACAAGTTTTTGGCGCCGTTGCCGGGGACTTAAGAATTAATTGTTTTACATTATTAAATCTAAGTTATTACAATCTTACTTTAAACCGATTTGTTTAACTCTCTCTTCAGGTAGTCTTCATTGTTTATGCCACCTCGGAAGGGGCAGAATACAATACCTCTTGATCCCGAGGTTGAAAGGACCTTCAGACGACTGTTGAGAAAAAAATTTGTGGACACACCCGAGGACATACCTGTGCCCGTCATAATGGCTGAGGAGCTTCAGAAGTCTCTGAGGGATTATGCTATGCCTCGTGTTGATGATCTCCAGGCGAGCATTTTAAGGCCCGCCATTCAGGCTAATAATTTCGAGATAAAGTCGGGCACTATTCAAATGTGCACAAACATTCAGTTTGGGGGAATGCCTAATGACGACCCCAATGATCACCTGATTAATTTTGTGGAAATCTGTGACACCTTCAAATGCAACGGAGTGTCTGACGAAGCCATCAGGCTCCGGCTGTTCCCGTTTACATTAAGGGACAAAGCCAAGAGCTGGCTACATTCACTGCCGACTGGCTCCATTACAACATGGGCTGACTTGGCGCAGAAATTCATGGCGAAGTTCTTTCCACCTGCCAAAACAGCTAGGCTCAGGCACGAAATCACGTCCTTTGTGCAATTTGAATCCGAATCCTTATACGACTCATGGGAGCGATTTAAGGATCTCCTGAGAAAATGCTCGCACCATGGTCTGCCGGAATGGCTTCCCATCCAGACCTTTTACAATGGATTATCCGGACCTACTCGTTCGAGTATTGATGCCGCATCTGGAGGGGCATTCATGTCCAAACATCACACAGCGGGGTATGAGCTGGTGGAGACAATGGCAGCCAACAATTACCAGTGGCCTAATGATAGGCAAGCTCCGAGAAGAGCAGCGGGGGTTTATGAAGTGGACTCGTTCACATCGCTAGCAGCTCAGGTAGCGACGCTAACAAAAAAGGCTTGACACCTTGGGACCTTCTGCAGTTCAAAATGTGCAGAGTGTCATGGTCCAGTGTGAATTATGTCAAGGAAGCCACCCGACCGATTTGTGTGCTATAAGCCCTGAATCGGTGCAATTTGTTTCTAACTACGAGCGGCAACAAAACTTAAACCTTCCCACTCATTACCATCCGGGGTTGCGAAATCATCCAAATTTTTCATGGAGTAATAATCAACAACAACAGCAATAACCCCAACCAACCACAACCTCCTTCTTCCAGGCAGAGTTATGCTAACCCTCCTGGATTCCAACCTACAACTCAGTTCAACCCACAACCTCAGAGCACTCAGAATCAGTTTCACCATCCTCCCCCTCAACAGGAGAGAAAACCAAGTTTAGAAGATCTGCTTTCTAGGTACATAGCCCAGAACGAAACCAGAAGTAACAATCAAGAGGCCTCCATTAGGAATCTTGAAGTACAAATGGGTCAGTTGGCTACTGCATTAAACAGTCGGCCACAAGGCGCATTGCCTAGTGACACTGATGTAAACCCTAAACGGGAAGGCAAGGAACAGTGTAAAGCAGTAACCCTCAGAAGTGGGAGAACCACTCAAGTACAAAGTGGTGAGGAAATTCCTGTGGACGACAATGGGGCGACTGAAGAGGCAACTCCTGAAACGGAGATTTCTGAGAAAGATGGGGGTGACGCAAGTGGTCAAGACAGACCCCCAACACCTTCTCCTCCAATCACTGCAATACATCGGCCTCTCCCTCAATTACCCTTCCCCCAGCGGATGCAAAAGCAGAAACTAGATAAGCAATTTTCCAAATTCCTAGAGGTGTTCAAAAGATTGCACATAAACATTCCATTTGCAGAGGCGTTGGAAGGAATGCCCAGTTACGTAAAGTTCATGAAGGACATTTTGTCCAAGAAGAGGAAATTGGGAGACTATGAGATGGTGGCTTTAACTGAAGAAAGTAGTGCAATCCTCCAAAACAAACTTCCACCTAAGCTCAAAGATCCGGGAAGTTTTACAATCCCGTGCATAATTGGGGACCAATTCGTTGGAAAGGCTCTGTGTGACCTAGGGGCCAGCATAAACTTGATGCCCCTTTCCATTTACAAAAAATTGGGTCTTAATGAAGCCAAGCCGACTAGCATCACCCTGCAATTGGCTGACAGATCTTTAACTTATCCGAAGGGAATTGTGGAGGATGTGCTAGTGAATGTGGACAAGTTCATATTTCCGGCAGATTTCATAGTTCTTGATTTTGAGGAAGATAGAGAAATCCCGATAATATTGGGAAGGCCATTTTTGGCAACTGGAAGGACCCTGATTGACGTCCAAAAAGGGGAGCTAACAATGAGAGTTCAAGACCAAGAGGTGACCTTCAATATTTTCCGTGCTCTGAAATATCCTAACACCCCTGAGGATTGCTTCCAGGTCACTACTATTGCTGAAGCAGTGAATGAGGTATTCTCAGAGACGTGCATTAAAGATTCTCTAGAAGCTACACTAACAGGGGCGAGTACTACGGAAGAGCCATCGCATATTGAATGTGCCATGTGGCTTGATGATCCGCTAAGATCAAGGCCGTCGCACCGCCATTTCGAATCTCTTAAAGATGATGAGGCATCAACTTCCAAGGGTTTGCCGTCAATCATTGAGCCTCCAGCTCTTGAGCTAAAACCGTTGCCTAACCATCTAAGGTATGCATATTTGGGAAATTCTCTTTCATTACCTGTGATAATTTCTGCTTCTCTAACCAAGTGTCAGGAAGAGAAGTTGCTCATTGTGCTAAAGAAGTACAAAACGGCGTTGGGATGGTCGATTGCAGACATAAAAGGGGTCAGTCCAACTCTTTGCATGCACAAGATCCTATTGGAGGAAGGCTCAAAACCTTCTATAGAGCACCAGAGGCGGCTAAATCCGATAATGAAAGAGGTCGTCAGGAAAGAAATCATTAAATTGCTTGATGCGGGCATTATCTACCCCATCTCCGACAGTCCGTGGGTTAGTCCGATCCAGTGTGTGCCCAAGAAAGGAGGCATGACAGTTGTGCCCAATGAGAATAATGAACTTATTCCCACCAGGACGGTGACTGGGTGGAGAGTGTGCATGGATTACAGGAAACTGAACAAAGAAACCTGTAAGGATCACTTTCCTCTCCCTTTCATTGATCAAATGCTCGATCGGTTTGCGGGACATGAATACTACTGTTTACTGGATGGATACTCGGGGTACAATCAGATTTCTATTACCCCGGAAGATCAGGAGAAGACGACATTCACATGTCCATATGGGACTTTTGCCTTTCGGAAGATGTCTTTCGGGTTGTGCAATGCCCCCGCTACGTTTCAGCGGTGTATGATGTCAGTCTTCTCTGACATGGTTGAAAAGACCCTGGAGGTCTTCATGGACGATTTCTCTGTGTTTGGGAGCTCGTTTGATAACTGCCTAACAAATCTGACTGCAGTTCTCCATCGCTGCGCCGAAACAAACCTTGTGCTAAATTGGGAGAAGTGTCACTTCATGGTTGAAGAGGGCATTATTTTGGGTCATCGGATTTCTGCTGGAGGTATTGAGGTTGATAAGGCCAAGATAGATGTTATCAACAACCTTCCCCCGCCCACCTCAGTAAAAGGGGTAAGGAGTTTTCTCGGGCACGCCGGATTTTACAGAAGGTTCATCCAGGACTTTTCGCGCATTACCAAACCGTTGTGCACCCTGCTGGAAAAAGATCAGCCCTTCCACTTTGATGCCGCCTATTTGGGCACTTTTGAATCCTTAAAGACAAGACTTGTCACTACACCTATTGTGGTAGCTCCTGACTGGACCTACCCTTTTGAGCTTATGTGCGATGCTAGTGATTTTGCTATAGGGGCAGTTTTAGGCCAGCGAAGGGAGAAGGTCTTCCACACTATCTACTATGCCAGCAAGACACTGACGGACGCGCAGTTAAACTATACTACCACTGAGAAGGAGCTGTTGGCAGTAGTGTATGCTTTTGATAAGTTCCGTTCATACCTCATCGGGACGAAGGTGATAGTATACACCGATCACTCGGCAATCAAGTATTTGATTGAAAAGAAGGACGCTAAGCCGAGATTGATACGGTGGGTTTTGCTCCTACAAGAATTCGACTTAGAAATCAGAGACAAGAAGGGAACTGAGAATCAAGTTGCCGACCATTTAAGTAGATTGGAAAACACTACATCGTCTACTGAAGCCGACAGGGCTATAAATGAATTCTTCCCAGACGAGCAGCTCTTATTGGTACATGGCAAAGCCCCGTGGTATGCGGACTTCGTAAATTACGTCGCTTGCCAAGTTATCCCTCAAGGCCTGAGTTTCCAACAAAGGAAGAAATTCCTTAAAGATACCAAGCAATATTTTTGGAACGAGCCTTTCATATTCAAACAGTGTTCTGATCAGATCTTGCGTAGATGTTTGCCTGAAGAAGAAATTGAAGACGTGTTGCATCATTGCCATTCATCTAATTATGGAGGTCATTTCGGAGGCCAGCGAACTGCCGCTAAAGTGATACAGTCAGGATTCTATTGGCCCACCCTTTTTAAAGATGCTCACGCATATGTGATGCATTGTGACAGATGCCAACGGGTGGGCACTATTTCGAAGCGGCATGAACTACCGCTACAAAATATTCTGGAAGTAGAGTTGTTTGATGTCTGGGGCATTGATTTTATGGGACCATTCCCTTCCTCGTTCAACAATCTCTATATCCTGGTGGCAGTTGACTATGTCTCAAAGTGGGTGGAAGCAGTTGCCTTGCCGACAAATGATGCGAAGGTGGTGCTTCAGTTCCTCAAAAAGAATATTTTCACCCGTTTTGGCACACCTCGGGCCATAATTAGCGATGAAGGGTCGCACTTCTGCAATAAATATTTTGAAGCACTTCTAGCCAAGTATGGGGTAACTCATAAAATAGCCACTGCTTACCACCCTCAGACCAGCGGCCAAGTTGAAATTTCGAACCGAGAGGTGAAACGAATCCTGGAAAAGATCGTTAACCCAAACCGTAAGGATTGGTCGAAGAAGCTTGATGATGCATTATAGGCCTACCGCACAGCTTATAAAACGCCCATCGGAATGTCCCCTTACCGACTAGTTTATGGAAAAGCTTGTCATCTCCCGGTCGAATTGGAGCACAACGCTTACTAGGCGATTCAAAAGCTTAACTTTGATCTTGAGGCAGCCGGCGAAAAATGGCTGTTACAACTGAATGAAGCAGATGAATTTCATCTGCAGGCATATGAAAACGCCAAGTTGTACAAGGAAAAGACCAAGAAGTGGCACGACAAGAAGATCCTTGAGAGGCATTTTGAACCGGGTCAGCAAGTTCTTCTGTTTAACTCCCGGCTAAAATTGTTTCCCGGGAAGCTAAAGTCCCGATGGTCGGGGCCCTTCACTATAGCTAAGGTTTATCCCCATGGAGCAATTGAGCTTATGGATCCAAATTCTGATTCCACATTCAAGGTGAATGGGCAACGTTTAAAGCACTACTGGGGCGGCGAGGTTGACCGTCAAAATACCTCCATTACACTTGGAGACCCGACCTAAGTCGGGATGAATAGTCAAGCTGACGACTATAAAATACGCGCTTGGTGGGGAGGCATCCCCACCTCGGTATAAATATTAGTTGTTTCTTCACTGATTCCAAGTTTATTCAGTGATTGTTAATTTTATCACTTAGCTTAGTTGATAGCTTTTATGTTTTGTGTTTAACATGTTGCTAATAGAGTTTGTTGTGTTTTTAATAATGTATGTTTGATTGTGTAGTGTAGTTGTTGTGCTTGTTTTGGTCTGTGCAGATAACAGATAAAAATGGGGCTCAGAGTTTAGAACTTGCACCGCGGCGCCATCCAACAAAGGGGATTTCGCGCCGCGGCGCCACAAAATGTGCCCGGTTACTGCTAACTCGCGCCGCGGCGCCATCCAACAAAGGAAATATCGCGTCGCGGTGCCACAAGAAGTGCCCAGCTACTGCTAACTCGCGCCGCGGCGCCATCCAACAAAGGAAATATCGCGCCGCGTCGCCACAAGAAGTGCCCAGTTACTGCAAACTCGCGCCGCGGCGCCAATCAATGTGCAATATCTCGCGCCGCAGGCGCCATTAGCGAGATTTTGTTTTCCCAGTTGCGTTATAAAGCAAGCTGAGCGGCTAAGTCTCCTGTTCTTCTCAACCATCTCTGCAGTCTCCCTCTTGGCATCCTGCGCGCCTGTGATCCATCAGCCATATCACTGTATTCATCGGTCGTGTCTCTACTCAGCCTCTAAAATCTGATTTGAGCATCAATTCATCAAAGGTTCCCCCCACTCAAGTGCTAGGGTTTCCTTCCAAAGGTAATTTTGCGAGTTTTCTTTGGATCCGAGATTTTGTTTAAGTTCTTTTCCGTGCTCTTCTTCTAGTGTGATTTGGGGTGATTTCCACTGACGGAAATCGGGTTAGAGCTAGTTCAATTAAGGGCTGTCCAGGTTTTGTTTGGGCATCGCACGCAAGGTGTTTGACAAATTGCCTGAACCAAAAGTGTAGGCCAATTGGGGCTGTCTTGGTTTATTTTTCGCTGGGTTTGCTTTGGGGTTGAGGTTGGCAGTGCTTCGGGGGTCGTTCCGATAAAGTTTGAATCAAGCCTACTGTTACCATGGCGCCAAAAAGGCAGCGTCTTAGTGTCGGTGGATCTTCGTCTTCTGCCGCGGCACCGCTACAGGCTTGGGACCCTATCAAGTTTGTCAGTGAGGCAACGTGGAAGCGGTACAGAGACTCCTTTGGCAAGCGCAATTTGCTTCCTGAGCTGGGGGTTGCGGCCCAATAGAAAGGACGGGGAGCTCATGAATATGATTATCGAGCGGAAGTGGGTAAACTTCACCAAGCCGCCCGTATCTGCTGTTGTGCCTGTGGTTCGGGAATTCTATGCCAACGCCAGTCCTGATGGTCCTGCTGTGGTTATAGTCAGGGGTAGACCGGTGTCATTTGACAATATAACAATCAATGCACTGTTCGAGGCACCCAACTACGCGGGTAATGATTATATGCAGCTGGGGCTTCCGCAGTTATGACCAGGAGGATGTTATCCGAAGGCTCTGCAAGCCTGGCACGGCGTGGAAGAAAAATGATTATACCAGTGAGAAGACCAGCTTCCCGGCTGCTGCGCTCAGTCGCTACGGGAAGGCTTGGTACAGCTTCATTTGCGCCTCCATGCTACCAACCCGTCACCTAAGCGATGTGACTAAAGACAGGGCGATTCTGCTTTTCGCCATTGTCACGGGCTTGAACGTGGATATAGGAGTTCTCATCCACGACTCGATCATTAAGGCAATCAAGAATACAGTCGTTTCGGGACTTCCCCATCCATCTGTGATCACGACATTGTGCAAGCATGCAGGGGTACAGTGGGGGCTTGATGAGACAGTTTCGCCGCCCATGACTATAATTGACCATCTGACGATCAAACGCTTCACTGTTTGGGACGAGGCAGAATCTCATTTAAGGGGCGAAGGGTACGGACCGCCTACAGCACCGCCTCCTTCCGCCGAACCAGAGCCTCCTCAAGCACCTGAGTCAGGACCAGCTAGTCAGGGTCTTTTGACAGACATCATGGCATCCCTTACCCAGCTGCATCAGAAGCAGGACGCTGAGGCACAGAGGCAGCGGAGGCATATCGCTGCTGTGGCTCAAAGGCAGGAGATAGCGATGCAGTACCAGGATGAGCTGGTGAATATCATGCAAGGGATCTACACTGATTATTGTGGCGAGGGCATTGACTTCACGCCATACCAGTTTCCCGATCCTCCCATCTTTCCACCTTACCCTCCTCCATCACCGTCCGCCGAAGCTGACGGAGCTGATGAAGATGAAGCTGAAACTGCTGCGGAGTGAGCGATCTCCAGGGAAGCCCTCTTGTGTATTCAACTGCTTTACGTTTTAGCAATGGGGGCATTGCTCTCCTAAAGTTTGGGGGTGTTGCTTTTAATTTTTATCTGTTTATCTTAGTGCTGCCATGTTAGGACTACTATCTGACTTTATTTCTTTATTATGTTTTGGTGCAGTCTTTTGAACTGCGGGATTTGGTTGATTATCTTTATCATTATGGATGCCTGAGCTGTTTTTGGTTTTATTTTGATATTTAGCATGATTGTGGTTTCTAGCCATCTTTTTGGGACTTTTACAGATTCGGATGTTTGTGCCATGTTAATGGCCTTTTCACCCTATTTTGAGCTGCTATTTAGCAAGGGTGTTATATTTATCATTGTTAATTTTTGTTGGATTGTGGCTATGTCTAGCGCCAAATGAGTATATATCTCGTAGAATTGTGTCAAGCTTGCCTTGTGCTAGGGGTTTATGAATTGACAAGTTTAGACTGTTATTGATCCGTCCTTCCAGCAAGCTCTGACCAGCTGTGTTAACTAGTTATTCTTCGAATTTAGTTTGTGTGTTGATTGTGTTGACTAGTTGTTCACTCTTATAAACTTTCATTTGTGCAAGGTAATAAAAGACTTGGGTGTCTATGCAGTTTTGGATCTTGGTTTCTAGCTAAGGGTGTTTATATCGAAAGTTGTGCAGTGGGTCGAGATGGAGCGTAAAACGCACTCGCCCATAAACGCAGAGCCGATATCGAGATGGAGCATAAAATGCACTCGTTTAAAAATAATAATAATAATAATAATAATAATAATTTGTTTATATCGAAAGTTGTGCGGTGGGTCGAGATGGAGCGTAAAACGCACTCGCCTATAAACGCAGAGCCGATATCGAGATGGAGCATAAAATGCACTCGCTGTTAAATTTTCGTTCTTGTTGTGAAGTCTCAGTTGGCTTATGTTGATTACGTGGCCTTTACTGCTCGAGTTATTAGATTCTTCGAGGTGTTCTACACCTAGTGCCCTAAAGTCGTCTGGCTTGGGAGTCGCTGATCAAAAGCTCATTCATGGGTAGTTCTGATTAGCCTAAGGTAATTAAGTACTGTCCGAGTCTAATTTTACTATCGGCTTGCTAAAACCTTTTGATCTTTCCCTGCATTTGCGTCTTGTTCTTAATGCTTGTTGAATGTTTAAGTTGCGGAATGTGCTTGGTTTTAACAATCAACTATGCGAGCTTATTTGGGCTATGATTAGTCAGGACGGTTGATCTTCACACACATGCACAAATTGGATCGATTACAGTCTTATGCTTGAATTAGATTGAACCCTTGTTCATCCCCGTGTTTGACTCTTTCTTTTGGGGGTAGTTTTTATAGATAAACGTAGCTGCGATGCTAGTATATATTTTTATGTTCCTTTCGCATTCTTAGTGTCTACTGTTATTATTGTGTTAGATAGTTTGCTCGAGGACAAGCAAAGACTTAAGTTTGGGGGTATTTGATGAGTGGGATTTAAACTTGCGAATCGGATATTTTCTGCCTTAATTACTTGCCTGGATTCATAGTTTTTATATAGTTTTATTGGGAATATAGTGTTTTTGTATTTAATCGTTGCATTGCAGAGCTTCGCAGTGTTTGTGCTGCTTTAAAAGGGGCAAAACTGTCTTTTTGAGCTTTCCCGCGCCGCGGCGCCAATGCCAGAGTCATTGGCCGCGCCGTAGCGCCACATTCTGCCCCACGCTGACAAAAAGCCGCGCCGCGGCGCCACTTATCATATGCTGGCTCGCGCTGCAGCGCGAGCTCCGTGTCCCAGTTCCTTAGGCCGCGCCGCAGCGCGACTCAAGGCTTCGTGGCCCGCGCCGCGGCGCCACCTCCGGTTCCCAGGCAGACAGGAAGTGTTTGACCTAGCAAATTGGAAGGATAAAAAGGGGGGTAGGCGGCTGTTAGAAAGAAGAGAGGAAAAAGAGATAAGAAAAGCTAGAGAATAGAGAAGAAGGAAGGAAAAAGCTTGTTGAAAAGAGATCCGTTGCTCTCCATTTTTCAGATCGTGCAAGTGAAGAGATTGTTTGACTGAAGAGTACTCCTTTCTTTAGGGGTTTTTCTTATTTCAAATCTTCTATTTATTGTATTTGTCTGAAATGGGTGGTGTATTAGAACTATGTGTTAGTCTCATAGTTATGAACTAACTTCATTGTTAGGATTGTAATGTAACTTTTTGATTAGCTTAATCGACTTTCTCTCTCGTTTTATATAATGAAGCATTTTGGAATGGGTTGTTGTATTTTGCTTATAATGTCTGATTTCTTGATAAAGAAATAGGTTTTGATAGTAGTGGAAATTGATAAATGGATATTACTGTCTTCCTTTAAATACAATGACACTTGTTTTGTCCTGACATTTAATTGTGGGCTTATTGTGCTTGTAGGATAGACATATCCTCACTTGCCTTGTGTGACCTTGGAGTTGAGCATAATGACCTTGGTCAAATTAGATTCACCAATAGACATATTGTGTTCTAGCTTGTCAAGGATTAGCATTTGACCTTCGACAGAAGCTTATGCTTACTTTAATCTCGGTTGGCCATTCCTTGATTTGTTTATATTACGGAGAGTTAGAAGATTAGGCAAAGCATTAGGGGAGTTGTAATCCTATCTTCATTTCTTAGAGCTGTTTCTTCTCGTAATTTGATTGTCCTATAGAATTTGTTTAACCAACCATCTATTTCTTTTGTTTAGATAAGATTAGTAACGACTTTACCTTAATAGTTGTTTCCTGTTAAGTCTTTGTCCTCGTGGGTTCGACACTCTCTTATCACTGTATTACTTGTTAGACCGCGTATACTTGCACGAGTTTTTCGGTTGCGAAATCGAGCAACAACAATCCATTAGAAGAATCAAGTAGAGAATAAAATCTACTATCTTCTATGATTTAAAAGGTTTTTCATTACTTTTATCGCCGAGACTCAGCTTAATAAATAATCCACATCATCCCTGCACTACGGCCAAGGATATTCTTTAGTATCACGATCACAAGTTATCCATGCACTACGGGCCAAAGATAATCTTGTTTTCATCAACGGTCCTGATCATGCCATAAAATAATTCATCGTTGCACCCTTGGCAGAAGAGAATCCATAGCCATAATCATACCAAAAACTGTCCATCAATGTACTATGGGCCAATGTGGACTTTTTCCACATTATTTATAACATTACGGTCATGATTATACCGCATAATCCCTGGTCATAATCATACCAAGTCCATCTATGCACTACAGGACACAGATGACTTTCAACATAATATATAGATGAGGATGATGACAATGATATAAGAATTCAATAAAACAAGTTCAAGAATTAATTTATCCAGAAACTAAAAACGTCCAAATTGTCAACATGATACTTCTTTGTAGAGTAAAGTTCAAGAATGCTCAGAAGAATATTTCCATGAAAAGATACTCGATTAAGCGCAAATATCAAGGATATTCTAAAAATTTTATGGAGTATAGAAGTCAAAACTTTAACCAACTGAGTATAAGAGAATATATGAAATTTCAAATGGATTTTCGTCCGTCAAGCGGTAACCCACTTAGACATATCATTTCCATAATTTAATAAGGAATGAATACGAAAGATCATTCACCATGCATGTGATAATCCACATAGACAGGTTATTCGAACAGAATAATAAAGAATGGAATAACATAAGAAATCACCATGCATGCGATATATCGCACAGTCATGTTATTCAACCAGAATACTAAAGATTGGAACCAGGTCATACGTAATCCGCACAGACAGGATGTTCCAACAGAATAATAAAGAACGGAACCAGGTCATGCGTAAACCGCACACACAGGATGTTACAATAGAATAATAAAGAACGGAACCAGGTCATGTGTAAACGAACAGACAGGATGTTCCAACAAAATAATAAAGAATGGAATAACAGAAGAATTTCACCATGTATGTGGTACTTCGCATAGACATGTTAATTTTAACATAATAATAAAGAATGGAATAACAGGAGAATTTCACCAAGTATAGGGTAGCCCGCGTATACAGGTTATTCCAACAGAATAATAAAAAATTAAATAACTGAAGTTCTCTTCATGAATAAGAAAGAAATATTACCTCTTACGAGTACAACAAATAGTATCCCTTACCTTAAGAGGAAGAGTACTGGATATAGGGGTAGTGAGGTAACAGAATACTTTTCTTCTTTCTCTCTATGGTTTCTCTCTCTAGAGTTTCAGTGAATTTGTATGAAATAATGAAGGAATGAGCTTATATTTATAAAAGAATGGACTGCATAGTAACTAATTCATGAACGGTCCAGATTGATTTATTTTAAACGGACGGTCCAGATTTAAAACAAAATCTTTTAAATAAAATATAATATATTCTATTTATTATCTAATAAAACGAATAACTTTATAAAAGTATTCTGTTTTATATAAAAATATTTTACTATGCAAAACACTATGCATGCACTATGCAACACTATGCATAATAAAATACAATAAATTCTAATTATTGTCTAATAAAATAAATAACTTTATAAAAGTATTCTGATTTATATAAAACGATATTACTATGCAAAACACTATGCATAATAGAATATTATATATTCAATTTATAGTCTAATAAAATGAATAACTTTATCAAAGTATTCTGTGTGATACTTTGTGACTGAGTGACTTATCACATAAGCATCAATAATCAATACCGTGTGCTACTATGTAACCACGCGTATTACTTTACTTTTACTACCGTGTAGTTCAACAATATTAACGGTAAAACTTCCGCCGTTATTTTCATAAAATATTTTTATTGTTTTCTCAATCCGACAATAATTCTGTTGCGGGGTCCACCTATGATTGTGCTATTGTACGAATATTCCCTGATAAAACGAATATTCCCCGACCAATCGAATATTATATAACAACTTGCATACTTTGCAAAATTTATAAATACTATCCACAACTATAACATTATATCAAATCCACACCATAATATTAAAAAATTATTTTCAGAAAATTAAATATTTATTCACAAAATCTGGGGTCTCACAAATTTGTATTTAGTTTCTGTACCATATATTTTGCGATTCTAAATGGGTTTTATGGACTTATTTTGGGGGCGTCACACCCAACCTCTACCCCTATCCCCCATCACCCCCCCCCACATCCCAAAAAAATTATATTTACTGATTATGTAAAACCCCCACGTCAGACCCCTACGGCCTACACCCTCAGCCTACCCAATCCCACCTATGACGCCCCAAAAATAGGTCCAAACAACCTATTTTGGGTCGCCAAATACACAGTACAGAATCCAGAATCCAAATACAAACTTCATTTATACAACTGTTAAAATGTCGTGCAAAATACAACAACACTTAAGCTGTGAGTTTCAATACAATTATTGTACTGAATATAATACGACAATATACACATCCAAATTATTACAATGCCATATAAAATACATCAACAAATATTTCATGTCTGCAAAAGAACACGAGAAGATTTTTGTCCTCCTCATTCTAATGGGGTGTATTTTTGAAGCTTTCAAATTCGGGTTCTCATCACCCTATTGTTGTTCACAAAAATCAATTATTAAATGACGTATAAAATACGACACACACATTTTAAGTTCTAAATACAATTATATATTGTCATGCTGTTTTGTAATGTATTGAGAAACTTCAAAAGTCACAGACCATCACTCTATTCCCCTATTATCCCCGCTTGACCCAGCTACACTATTATTACCTGAAAGGAATTGTGAAGAAAAAAGGTGAGCACAAATAGCCCAGTAAAGAATATTATAACTAAGATAATGTAGAACAAATTATTCTTAGTCCTCAACAGGAAAAAATCTGATAGAATACAATAGACAACAAGTTTTAGATCAACAATTACAGCGGAAACATCAATCCATTAGAAGAGTCAAGTAGAACATAATGTCAACTATCTCCTCCAAATTAAAAGTCCATCATTAATATTTCATCCCTGTAATACCCATCAACAGTTCTTTGTTGTACCCAAGACAAAGAGAACTTTCATCACCTGTCTTCATCTAAACCACCAAAGATTATAGTTAAATTCACAATTCATGTTTATAATAATGTAAATCAACAATTTCCTCTTGTCACAAAGTCTTAATAGAACTTTCACTCAATGTCCTTGCCACAAAGGCTAAAAGCACTAAATAATCATATCGTCTTTACACCTTACAACAAAAAACATTCAAATGTAACAACAATTGTCATGATCATATCAATCAATTGTCTATCTTTGCACTACGGGCCAAAGACATTCAACTGTAATATTAGTGGTCATAATCATATCAATCAATTGTCTATCTTTATACTACGGGCCAAAGATGTTCAATTGTAAAACTAATGATCATGCCAAATAATATTCATATTTGCACTACGGGCCAAAGATATTCATTTGTATCATCAGTGGTCATGATCATGTCAAACACATGTTCATCTTTACAGTACGAGCCAAAGATATCAATCAACAATTCTTATTTGCACTACGACCAAATATATCAATCAAAAGTTCTTCTTTCCACTACGGACCAAAGACATACAACTATAAAACCAATGGTTATGATTATACCAATACACAATTTTGGTCATGATTATACCAATACACAATTCGTTGTCATAATTATACCAATCAATAGTTCATCTTTGCACTATGGGGCCAAAGATAACTTTCCAACACAAATTTAAGTCTGAGGATTATAACAATGATAAAACAAATCAATCAAGTGAGATCAAGGATAAATATTAAATATTTATAATTCAATTTATCCAGAGGTCAAGAATATCCAAATGTTCAATATGATGATCAAAATGTGGATTCAATTTTAAGAATAAGATTCATATATCAAAGATAATTTGGACAGAAAAGAAACCAATTTTATCTTGAATAATACTCCATGAATAGTACTCCGTCATGCAAATTACCCTGAATGAATATTACCCCTATCATGCAAAGTACCCCAGATGAATAGTACCCAAATGAATAGTATCCCCAGATAAATAGTACTCTAGTATGAGCAGTACCCATAAATGGAGAATGCGACACCCCCAAATCCGGGTACTTCAATTCCCACGTGATTTAGTGCTCACTGTACAAACATCATATATCTATCTACCCATAATTAATGAAATCATCAAATAGATACAAATAAATCCTCTCCTTAAGGAGTTACAACATCTGGAAAAAAAATACATCAATCCAGGTCATACTAACCTTAAATCTCAAATGTGGAAACATAAACAAATATTAAGTCTTACACAATTTAAACATAAGTCTGAAACATAACATAACAAATAAACAACAAGTCTTCATCACTTGTTAATCTTGCCATTTCCTTTGCTAGTAGAAGGCTCGTCGGACCTTTCATTCTTAACTGCAATGTTATTATTACGCAAGAGTGAGAACGATTGCCCACAAGTATAATAATGTACAATAATATAATAACATGCGAAAGAATCAAAGACTTCTGAAATAAGGAACTTGACTTTTGAATCAAGAATGAATAACAAGAATCAAAAGACGTATGAGGGTCATAAGACGTATGAGGGTCATAAGACCTTGAACTATGTTCTAGGTTGTCAAGGGTTATACTTGAAACCATTAACAGTCATAAGACTATGCACTCTTCTACTCGTACGTAGGGGGATCAGTCATTCGTACATAGGGGGATCAGTCATAAGACTATACACAATATCTTAACGCTAACGCATAAGTAATCCCCTATAACAGGGTCGTTCGTCTCAGTTTGACATTAGAGTCTGCACCAAAGGAAGTGTTTGGTTTGGATAAACTCAACAAGGGTTCTGAAATTTAGAACGTTCATCAACTATGGACTAGTCGAATCAATAAGGATTCGCTAGTCTTACAAGGTTCAACTATAAATGATATTCAAATTGAATAATAAACTCAAGAGGTATACACTGGACTAAGTATTGTATAATAGAAATCATGCTTTGAAAAGATCAATAACCTTTAATATAACATCTTAAACTTGAACAATAAATAACAAGAGTTTGCTCGATAAAGAATATAAGTCTATAACTTGCTCAATGTAAAGAGGTAATGTTTAGAAACTTGCATAACGATAACAAGTAGGGTTAGGAAACTTACCTCGTGCGTAGGTTATATGTTAATTATACACGTTCCTCAATTTAATCCTACATACCATTTACATTCACAATACCAGTCAATTATAATATAACTAGCATCACAATTTCATTCTCTTTTTTTCTAAACTTTGATTATGATTATACTAATCAAATCACAACACTTGTTTTCGCATAATATTACACTACACGAACGACAAGCTAACTACACATTCAACAATTTAATTAAACATGTAATTACTTTATTAACATGTTAAGAATCTATTTTAACATCACATTATATTCCTAACACATTTTTATGTTCATTAGGTTAGTTTACTATTACATTCCCTGAAATAAAATAATTAAAATTCTCATTCTTGGACAAACTGCAAAGTAGCACTGCGGCGTGACCCTATAGGCTATCCTTGGCGCGGATAGCACTGCAGCTTGAACTTTAGCGCTGCGGCGCGGGCTAAAGGGCATGGGGTTTGCGTTGCGGCGTGACATGCCAGTTTCTGATTCTAAGTTTCGCGAGGAACACAGATCATGACCAATTACATCTAATTACATTATTCACACATGAATTTAAGTTTACCCATTAACTATAATACATATATAACCATTAACCAACCTTTATAGCATGATTTTAACAAGTTAAACATACGATTACTTGAATCAAATCATGTAATTTTCACTGTTCTTGATGATTTTGCGAGTTTTTAAGATAAACATGGAATTTAACTTTTTAGGTTTGTTATAACTCAAAATTTGTCCATTCAAAGTTTTTTTTTTTCATTTTAACATGTACTATTATAATCTACGGTTAATTTCAACTTACAGAACAATTCATGGCAAACTATTGTTCATAAGGGTCATATTTTTACAACTTTTATACTCTATAACTTTAAAATTCTATTTACTACATATTTATATGCAGTTTATGTTATGAAAACATATGTATATGGTAACAAACATATTATGATAATATATTATCACATATATACACATAATCATTACTCTTTTCAATTACAGAGACTTGAACTTTCAATTACAGAGACTTACAATAATTTTTCATAAAAATATAAACAACGTAAATTAAAAGTTGGGTTGAAGAGATTACCCACCAGTGTAGATTAATAGGAGATGAAATCCCTTTCAGATACTTCTTCGATTTCAGAAATTCCCTCAAAATTTCTCTGAATTCTCTCTGAACTCTGAACTCTGAACTCTCGAAGTTTTATTTTTAGAAAAATACGTAAGAAAACAAATAATACTGACGTGCATAATAACTGACAACGTTGCGGTCAGTTAATCCCATCTGTGGGTTAACTGCCCAACTCCCATTAGGGCTTTGTTTGGCTAACTTATTAGAAGGTTTTCCCATTTAATTTAATTAACCTCTTATAATATAGTTTAATCATGTCACTCATATTAAGGCAATTAATCAAATATCTTATTTAATTTAATTTAATTTAATTTAAATAAAATATAATAATTTCTCATTAATTCACATAGTCACATAATTAATTTCCTCATTTATTAATATGGTTGTAAACGAGCCAACACGGTTCAGGCTCGATTCTGGCTCAACTTGAAAAAATACGAGCGAGACTCGGATTCGTTAATAATATGATCCAAATATGAGCATTAAAAACAGTTCGAATAAAAATATGAGTAGAATCTGAGCAAGGTTATACTCGACTCGTTTAAGATTCAAACTACTCGAATTTTTGATTATGATTCGATACATACCCAGTTAATACATATTCGATTAAATGTTCAATACATTCTCTTATAATATATACAAATTTAAATCAAATTAGGATAATTAGTTATTATTTTGTTTTTTTAAATTTTAATTGTGATTTTTGATTTGTAAAGTGTAATAATAAATATATTTTCTCATTTTAAGTAAAATAACAAATTCAATTTATAATTATATTTATTATAAAATTAGTTATTATGTGGAGAAATTAGTTATTATGTGGAGACTCGAATTCAAGCTTGAATTTGAAGCTCGCGAGTAGTTTGAATAAATATTCGAGTTGAGTCGGATCGAATTCGAGTAATAAATATTCGAGTCCAGTCAAATTTGAGTAGAAACTTTCAAATATAATTCGAATTCGAGCCGAATTTGAGTACGAATTTATTATTTCGAGTAGCTCTTTGTTCGATCCGGTTCGACTCGTTTACACCCTTATTTATTAACTATATAAATTACTAAATCTCTAATTAATTAGAATAACATTATGCTTATTAAATAATTCATTTAATCAAATAAGCTCAATTAAATACATACCATGACTAACAAAATTTCCCACATTAATTTAATCAATATAATACATATAATTAAATTAATCTACCACAAATTCATCAATTAATTATTTAATCCAATAATTAAATTATCAAAAAATATTTATTTAAATCAATAAATATTCAAATTAAATTATAAAATCTCGTTCGTCATAGATAATACGAAAGAAAACGACATCCCTTGACGAATACAAAAGAAATGATATCTCATACAAGTATGAAAGAATATAAGAAACTACAAATGAATTTTCACCCGTTAGGCAGTAATCTGCGTAGATAGATCATTTCCAAAATTTAATAAAGAATGAATACGAAGGGTTATTCACCATGAATGCGGTAATCAGCGTAGATAGGTTACTCCCACAGATTAATAAATAACGAATACGAAGGGTTATTCACCATGCACGCGATAATCCGCGTACACAGGTTACTCCTGCGGATTAATAAAGAATGAATGCGAAGGGTTATTCACCATGCATGAGGTATCCACGTAGACATGTTACTCCCACAGATTAATAAAGAATGAATACGAAATGTTATTCACCAGGCATACAGTAACCCGCGTAGACAGGTTATTCCCACAGATTAATAAGGAATAGAATGACAACCCTTATGAGTATGAAGAAAATAACATCCTTTACGAATACGAAAAATAATATCCCTTACAAATATGATAAATAATATCCCTTACCCTAAGAGATTGGATACTGCAGTAGGGTAGTAGCAGAATACTCTTCTTCTTTCTCTCTATAGTTTCTCTCACTATAACTTGTGATTATAACTTTTCTCTTCAAAATTGGTAGGAAATAATGAATGGATTAAGGAGTATTTATAGGCTAGGAAAATGTGGTAAATTACAAGGTTAATTATACTTTAGTACCTTAGTCTTTGCCTCTATTTTTAATTTAGTCATTCAAGTATTATCAATCTTGCATAACCTCTCCTAATAGTACTTGCATGAGAACCAATAGTTCCTTACATGTGAACCAATAGTTTCTTGCATGTGAACTAATAGCAATTAATTACTCATTTATCCGATTAATTACCGTTAGGTCAATTGAACATCCAGAAATTAACTATTATCGAAATAAATGTCGATTTCCACTAACATTAATATTCCCAATACAATGGAAATAGTTTTATCAACAATTTTATATTTGAATTTTCAAAGTTTGACTTTTTTCCAAAAAAGTCAACTGTTAACTTTATTCCAAAAAAGTCAATTGTTAACTTTTTGACCAAAAAGTCAACCCCGTCAAATTTTGTGTTTATAGTGTATTTTGACTACTTTCATCGGCCCGAACTCATATATCTCGTCCGCGTCTCCAAATTCAACTCCGAACTCAAATTCGAATTTTAATTTCATTTCTTGTGTTTTATACACACTTTTGCTTTCTTAGTTAGTTCAAACTATTTAACTAGTCTTGACTAACTATTAAATTAAATATGATCACTTATCGCTAATAAATATATATAACACATTTTTAATCTTTCAAAAATTATTCATCATTAATATTATAACTCACAATATTGACAATCAGATCGTTCCCAAGAAAGGGGGCTTTCCGATAAAAATTTCTCCTTATTAGCGCGCAATTAAATAACCTAACCCCTTTCCTCAACAAAACTTTCTAGATATTTTCAATAATGCAAATAATAATATGAATAACTATGTCGTCTCAATTATTGATTTAATAATATAAAATATTGTGCAGATGATACTGTGACAATAATAGAATCAATAATATTAGATACTATGCAGCAACTACTGTGACAATTATTGGATAAAACTGAGTGACTTCTTACGTAAGCATCAATAATCAGAGATACTGTGCAATACCTTATGTTACTATGCAACAACGCGTATTATTGTACTTTTATCACCGTGTATTTCAAAAGTTTAACGGTAAAAGTTTTACCGTTATTTTATGAAAATGTTATTTCTGTCACTTTCTATATCCGACAGTTATTCTGTTATGTGGTCCACCAATAATTACGTCGTCATACGAATATTTCCCGATAAAAAGAATATTCTCCGACCAAACGAATATTTTATGACCACTTGCTTATTTTGTAAAATTTACAATATCACCCATGTCGACGTCGGAATTTTTGGGTGTCCCTTTCCGTTACATGTTCTTTGGTGTTCTCATTTTCGGTGAGATTTATTTGAAAAAACAAGTGAAAAAGGTCCAACATGTATAATGTCAACGATGGACTGTTAAGAGTCGCCAGTTGGTTTTTTAAATGGTTGTACCAACACAACCGAGAAAAGGTTTGCACATTGACCCAATGATGTGACACTGCTAAACGGTCGGTGAAACCGAGATTCATTAGGATCTGGGGACTTGGTTATGCGGGGGGGAAGGTGTTAGGCACCTCCTGACATCTGTGTTACCACAGTGACCGCCTCTTTTTAAGAAACTATTATCTGAATGTGTGTGTGTGTGTGTGTGTCAATGTGCTATTATTTAGAAGTAGTGCGAGGCCTCGTTCGAACCTATATACACAGGGTTTGAATTTATATAAAAATTCAGTTTTTATCAAGATATAGCAATGATGTTTTATAAAAAATGTTTTTCAAACCCTGATGCTCAATAGTAATTGAGACCTTTTACACTCCCATTTTATTAAGTGTTCGGCTTAGTTGATTTTATTTTACGAATGCGAGGCATCCGTGTAAAACCCCAACTTTTTGAATAAAGATGAATTTTCTATAAATATTATTTTTGAATATTATGGAGTAAAATTGATATAATGTTATAGTTGTGGGTAATATTTATAAATTTTGCAAAGTACGCAAGTTGTTATATAATATTCGATTGGTCGGGGAATATTCGTTTAAACAGGGAATATTCGTACAATGACACAATCATTGGTGGACCCCACAATGGAATTATTGTCGGATTGAGAAAACGACAAAAATACTTTATGAAAATAACGGCGGAAGTGTTACCGTTAACTGTTGAAACACCCGGTGTTAAAAGTACAATAATACGCGTGGTTGTATAATAGCACACGGTATTAATTATTGATGCTTACGTGAGAAGTCACTTAATTTTGTTCAATTATTGATACAGTAGTTGTTGTAAATTTTTACTTGTTATTTGGACACCCTATTTACTTATTTTTCAAAACTGTAGGAAGATGATATATCAGTTTTGTTTATATATATATCTATAATATAAAACAGAGCGAAGAGAGAAAATAGACAAATGTCACATCAAGTTTACGTCAGCTGCTCTCTCTCTCATTCCAGTTATTCAAATTTCAAACCCTCTATCTATCTGTTCTACCACACACACGCAGAGCGAAATTTATAAAATTATCTATTTTAATTATGAAAATAATAATTCCCTTTATTTGGTAGAAGTAGACAGAGCAGAGAGAGAAAATAGACAAATGTCACATCAAGTTTACGTCAGCTGCTCTCTCTCTCTCATTCAAGTTTAGATATGTGTTGATGATTGTGTGTTCCGTATTTTGTAAAGTTAACTAATTATACATGGTTATGATGATTTTGGGTATGAAATGATAATTTTTTTTGTGGTTTAGATATGTAATGATGATTGTAAGTTTTGTAGACGGGATTAGAATTTTCTGGATATTTATTTTTAAAAGAAATTTTGCCAAAATTTCTTGAAATTAGTACCGACTAGCTCGATGTTTTGGTGGTTGGATATATATTGATGATTGAGTATGTATTAATTGTTGTGGTGATATGTGTCTTTAGATAATGTAATATTTTTCAAATTTTAATTTAATTTTTCGTTACGTCGTGCCTTCAGGCACGGGTTATAGCTAGTATATATATATATAAGTGCAAGTGTGTGACTAATGGGAATATATATATTTATGATAGTGATAGAAGTAGATTAATGGGGGATATATATATATATATATATATATATATATATATATATATATATATATATATATATATATATATATATATATATATATGCAGATTTGAATTATTGACAGGAAGGTGATCACGGGAATGCATCCCGTGATTTTATTATAAGTATGCGTATATATATATATATAATATATTATATTTTATTTAAAAGATTTTGCTTTAAATATGGACCGTCAGATTAAAGTAAATCAATCTGGACCGTTCATAGATTAGTTACTATGCCATTCTATTTTCCTATAAATAGAAGCTCATTCCTTCATTATTTTCTTACGAATTCATTGAACTGTAGAGAGAGACTATAGTGAGATAAAAGAAAAGTATTCTGCTACTTAACTACTTTTATATACAGTTTCTTTTACGGTAATGGATATTATTCTTTTGTATTTAAGAAGAGAACTTCTGTTATTCTATTTCTTTATTATTCTGTTGGAATAACCTGTATACGCGAAATACTCTATACGTGGTGACATTCTTCTATTATTCTGTCTTTATTATTCCGTTGGAACATCCTGTCTGTGCTATACACCGGACCTGGTTTCGTCTTTATTATTTCATTCTTTATTATGTTGTTGGAACATCCTGTCGGTGTGATTTTCACCTGACCTGGTTCCATTATTATTATTATTCTGTTGGAATAACCTGCCTATGCGAAGTGCCGCATGAATGGTGATTTCTATTGTTATTCCATTCCTTATTATTCTCAGTTGGTTAAAATTTTGGACTTATATACTCCATAAAATTAGTGGAATATCCTTGATATTTGCGCTTCATCCAGTATTTTTCATGGAAATATTCTTCTGAGAAATCTTGAATTTTACTCTATAAAGCAGTATCATGTTGACAATTTGGACGTTATTAGTTCCTGAATAACTTAATTCTTGAACTTGTTTTATTGAATGCTTATATCATTGTCATCATCCTCATGTTTATATTTTTTTGAAAGTCATCTGTGGCCTGTAAAGCATGGATGGACTTGGTATGATTATGACCAGGGATTATTCGGTGTAATCATAACCGTAATGTTACAAATGATGTGTAAAAAGTCCTCATTGGCCCGTAGAGCATTGATGGACAGTTGTTGGTATGATCATGACCATTGATGAATACACAAATATCTTTGGCCCGTAGTACATGGAATTTGTGGTCGTGACCCTAATGAATATCCTTGGCCGTAGTGCAGGGATGATGTGGATTATTTATTAAGATGAGTCTCAGCGATAAAAGTAATGAAAAACTTTTTAAATCATAAAAGATAGTAGATTATATTCTCTACTTGACTCTTTTAATGGATTGCTTGATCCGCTGCAATTAAACTTGATGTTGTTATATTTTATCAGTTTAACACTGTTGAAGGCTAACGATAATTTATTCTGCATTATCTTAGTCATAATATTTCTTACTGGGCTAGTTGAGCTCACCCTTTCTTTCACTGTTCTCTTCAGGAAATAAGAACATAACAGGGACTAGTCGGGGAACGGAGTGACAGTCTAGAGGATAGCATTCGTAGTCCTCACCATTCTGTGAAATAGTGTGTTAATAATTGTGATTGAGGACTCCTTTTGAGTTTGTATAATCTCTAGTATACAATAATTGTATTCAAACTCACAGTTATGTTTTGTCATATTGTACACGACAGTTGTATTAGTAAGTTGTATTTGAATTTTGAACCATGTATCTGGCGACCCAATATGGGTGATGTATACCTAATTTTGGGGGCGTCACAATCCGTATTAAAATAATGTACAAAAATAATGCCGACTTCCTCGTGGGTATGGAAACCATCTGAGGAAATTCAGACACCGCAGAAATAATTTACAAGCTGCTTATAGCTGAAAATGTCCATCACGGTAACCGAATCTAGATCCAATAGGCTGAATCTGTGATCACATGCTTCCTAGGCGCACAAGATACCGTAATTTGTATGAAATGCAGTAAGCAGGTATATATATAAAAGATGTAAATATATATACAGATAGGATCACCAACCATGAAGCACCTCAATGGGGGATCAAAAAGTAAATAAAGCTGTAAAAGCAATCAACCACCACGGAGGAAACTCCAGGCGGGACGAAACATAAATAAAGCTGTAAATACGGTCAACCGCCGTGAAGGGAACTCTAGCCGAGACAAAATGTAAATAAAAGCTGTAAATACGGTTAACTGTCACGTAAAAAACTCCAGGCATGACGAAACGTAAAGAAAGCTGTAAAAGCGATCAACCACCACGAAATAAACTCAAGGTGGGACAATATATATATTTAAGCAATAAACGCACCGGATATAAAATCCAGGCTCATCGAACAAAGTTTGACCACAGTTCATATATATATATATATATATATATATATATATATTTATATATAGACTGAAATGAAACCACGGACCAAAGTCCGGGCAAAATCAAGCAACACGACTATCAACGTGTAGAAGGGTGTGTGCAGAGATGAAGAGAAAGACTCTAAAGTGTGTGAAAAGGCTTACAGCTGACTGTCAAAAAAGACTTTTATATCTTTAGAGTGGGTAAACACTGACTTTTGTAGGTAAAAAAGGGCTATATATGAGCTCACAGGAGTTTAAAAGGGGAAAGCACACTGTATGGGGTGAGTGCAGAGCAAATTGGGCAGGACTTCCTCTCCTTTTTCTCTTAGAAAATTAACACCCCAAGCCCTCTATTTATAGAGGGGGGAGCCGCAGGTCTACCTGTGGCACCTAGTAGAAGGTGTACCTACAGCTGCCCAGGGTGCCCCGGGCAGTGTGGGTCCCACCGTGTCGAAGTACGTACGCGCTGTTCGTTCGGTCGCTCATAACATTCAATCCGGAAGTCCGATGGAAGCGTGCAATACCATTTCGGAAATCTCTTTCCGAGAGCTACACAATGACACATGATTTCACCTTTTTTGATTCAAGGAAGATAGGTCCATGACCAAAATGGCCTTCTCGAGTTTCCGTCAGGCAATCCGGTGAGCCGTATTGTGTAGTTTGCGCTCTAGAGTTAAGATATCGCTCTTGTGGAACTTCTTTTGAAGTATTTTGAGTTGAAATGAGTGTATTTGATTTTAAGTGAAGTTGAATTGGCAAAATGACCATTTTGCCCCTCTTGGGGTTATCTCCGATTTTTTGCACAGTTGTAGCTGTCGTTTCTCAGGGTTATCTCTGAGGTTGGCTTGACCTCCTGGGGCTATCTCCAGGCTTTGATCTTGATCCCTCGGGGCTATCTCCGGGGTTGAAACTGACTTTCCCTGGGTTATCTCCCAGGTTTGGAACCTGATTTCCCGGGGTTATCTTCGGGGTTGAGAAATGGATCTCTTGCGGCTATCTTCGGGGTTGGAATTGATGTCGTGATCATCCAGGGTTATCTCTAGAGTGTGAAGAAGTCATTTTTTGTCCTCCTGCAAAGTTAGTAATAGGAATGAAAAAATTCGAGTGTCTACAGATGCCCCTCTTTATCATATTCATGCAATGCAATGGAATGGACATGATAAGGATTAGTAGACACTTGAAACATGATAAGGTATTTTAAATGATGCAAATCGCAATGTAGTGAATGTTTATGATGAATATTAAAATGTTTTCGCAAATCGTAGTTCGTAAATCGCACATCGCATTTCGTACATCGCACATCGCTTTTTGTATTTGGCCAAATCGCACTTCGCAACTCGCACATCACATTCGCATATCGAATTTCACATATCGCATCGCAAATCGCATATCGCATATCGTAAAATCGCAAATCGCAATGTAATGAATATTATGATGAATGTTGAAATGTATTCGCAAATCGCTTTACCTTTTACCGATCATTACTGCTGCAGATGCTGGTGTTGACTACAATGGTTTGGCATTTAATCGCTGATGCTTGTTTGTTGAAGATAAGTTGAGATGTTTTCCACATCTCTGATGGGGATGACTCTCTGAAATCACCAGACCCTCCCGATGTATTCACTGGTAGTTTGCAATGGTGCCTATACTTTTTTGATTCCCACTCGAACGGTGGTATATGAAGCTTTCATTGCTGAACTGTCTTGATGTCGCGCTGAATTGATGGCAATGGTTTAGGATACCAGATCTTCTGATACCTTCACTGAAGTGATTTTCCACAGATTACTTCACTAGACTTCGCCTGATGTTAAGTTAGATTGACGACAACCACCCGATGTCTCACCCTTCTTCAGGTGATTTGGAGTTTCATTTCGCTGTTGGGTACTTGTGCCCCATTTCCTTAAGCGTTTGATTCGCAACACGGCTGAACTGATGACTTGAATGTCGCTGAAATCCCTGGAGGTGTATTTCAATCTTTCGCTACCCAGATTTAAACGTCGGTGTAGAGGCCTTAGCTTGTGAGGACTTAACGCATATTAATGGTGTACATTTCATTCGCTAGGCCTTTCGTTGTTAACCTTCTGCTTCTAAGTTAAGAACTTTTTTGAGAAGTTTCCCCTTCTTTCATAGGGGCACGCTTATGTCGCTATGATTTCTTTTAGGAGTTCACCCCTTTCTTTTTGATGAGAAGCTTGATCTCTCCTTAAACTCTTTCCATTTCTTGGAATTAGAAAAATACCCCAGTCCTTTTGCATGTTGATGCTGAGGGTTCATATGAGAAACTCTTTTTGTTGATGAAGTCGTGAGTGAATAATATCTGAATCGCCATTTAGATGATGATAGACCATGCTGATGGCGCTAACTGGTGTATTTTCCATTTTACAATGATTGATAAATGCCCTAGTGTTAAGTTGTCGCTACTTCTGAGATTGCCCCCAATCTTATTGTAAGGGATCTAATATCCGGTTGTCGCCAATTTTGAAATTTCCCCAGCCTTGCTTGTTATCTAGGATAGTTTCTTAGACAGATGAGCTGATAAGACACCGAGATCGCAAGAGGCTTTTACATCAGTACCATCTGGTGAACAAGTAGTGGATGTGGGCATTGATGTTGACAGCTCTTTCTGGTAAAGATGTCGCTTTGTTAGAGAGATGATGCTCTAACTCATAGGGATATCGTTGTTGCTGAGCGAGATGACGTTATATCCACCCGAGATATCGCATGTAGTTGGCATTTGATCTGTTGGCTCGTGTAGAAACCCTTGGGTAGGAGATCACAGTGTTACCTCCTTCTTCTAAGAGGGAATCAATGTTTGACTTGATAGCCCGTTTATACACTGATTTGTAGACTAGCTTAGCCTAGCTTAGCCATTTTGTCATGTACAGTACACATTGTATATATCAAACAACATTATATATGGCAGGGAAATATATGTTGGTTCACTTCCCGTTTAGTTGTGCATTGCTACTTGCTTGATATTCACTTATTTCTCTAGGACTTTGTGATTTGGATGTATTCTGAACTCCTCCTTGATGGATGGACAGTGAGATGTCTCAGGATTTTTAGAATGGATCGTCGATCTGTGTGTATTCCCTACCATCTTTGGTTTCTTTGGACTTGTTTTTGTATGTGGTTATGGATAGGAGTATATTTTTTTTGTTTTACTGTGGTGAGACCGGACCATATAACATGGGTTCCTTATACGTACTTCCGTGTATTGGGGAGATTAGATCGACGTAGTTTGCCCTGCAGGGCGAGTTAAAAAACGTGATCCCATAAGCAGGTTAGACTACGGGGAAGAGAAAGTTTGATCCTAGGTTGAGGATAAACTGGAGGAGTGAAAAGTTTGATCCCATGCATAGGTAGTCAAACTACAAACGTAAGAGGTTCAATTTGCGGTGGGATGACCTAAGTGGTATGATCATAGTGAAGCCATGCTGCTGGCTTAAAAGGATGTTTCCCTGAGGGGAAAGCATGGAAAGGAGTTGTATGTGGTAAAGGGTTAAAGAACTAGAATGACTGGTGATCTGATGATCCAAAACCAAGATGTTCGCTTGATGGTAACCTTAGACATAGTACCATTTCACTGGTGTCCGACATGATAAGCTGTGGAAATTCATCACTGTCCATTTTCTTTTTTCTTTTTCTTTTTCCTTTTTTTTCTATTAGATCGTGGAAAAGAGTCATATGGCTCACTGATAGGTAGCTCCGGCATTGATGAGGCCGAATGACAATCGTATGTAGCAAAGGGCTCCCCATGGTGTGATGAATGAAGTTTTCTCATGATCTTCTTCAGCAACCATGATTTGATGGTACCCCGCGGAGCAATCAGCAAAGGAGTACATGTCGTATCGAGCTGTATTGTCAATGAGTATGTGGATGAACGACACGTGAAATCTATCTTTGAGGCAAGCTTTATTCAAATCTCTGTAATCCATATAAACTCGCACCTCCCTTCCCAGTTTAGGCACAGGGACTATGTTGGATAGCCATTCAGGGTATGTTGACACCATGATGATGTCGGCTTGAAATTGTTTTACAATTTCTTCTTTAACTTTTAACCTCCACTCAGGTTTTAATCGCCTGAGCTTCTGCCTGACTGGATTGAATTCCCCTCTGATGGGAAGGTGATGAATGACAATGTCAGTGGATAAACAGACCATGTCTTCGTGAGACCATGCAAACTCATCCTGGAATAGGGTCAATAGAGTAACTATGTCATTCCTTTGGTTTGGAAGTGAGGTCCGTACCAATCTGGACTTGTTTGGGGTTTTCTAAGGTTCCGAGATTTAAAAAGAGTTGGTTTGATCAAGATTTGGCTTGGGTTTGTCTTCGACCCATTCTTTGATCTCCTGAGGTATCTCATAGTCATCTTACATTTTCATCAAGTCTGAGTCCAACTTTACATCAAAGTTACAGTCCTTGTGGAGAATAGGCACCTCATCATTAAGTATAGGCACCTCTAAATTCAGAGTCCTGAAACAAAATATTCTTTCACTTAGTATATAACATTGTTCAATCACACAAAGTGTTAGCCTGTAATGACAAAAGTAACTGCTAATACTATACAGAAAAAGTAAGCAGTTATTGCTATCTACAAGGTAGAGAGAGTTTCTTCCCTTTTTACCCTCGTTGGCAAATGCAAGGTGTGGTGCTTCAATTATCGAGGGCAAAGTATTGGTGGACTGCAGTGATGGAGGGGCTATCATCAACCTCTTTCTCCCGAATGATGACCATTACGTCTGGGCCATCATCGTCTGGGGTGTATCTATTTGAGAAGTGTTTGTTTGGGTTTTTGTTTGGTTTGACCGCACCATTGATGGCTGCCTACATACTCCTATTGAAGAAGAGATCAGGTCTTTCGTAGTTCAGGCTTTGGTTTGAAAAGGTTCAAAGGGGTAATTGGTGAGAAGAGTGTAGAGATGTTTTTTTTCTTTTTTATTTATTTATATATATGGAAAATAAAAGGCATACTACTAAGAAAGTGATATTGTTCCAACATTTTCTGGAACTCACAACTTCATCCCCTAGATCTACATTTTCTCGGCTAGTTGAGGCCTGATAGTCCAGTTGTCAGTGGTTATGTTGCCTTTAGGGCTCGTGATAGAGGTTACCCCTTAATTCTGAATATCTTCGCTTGGGCCATAACTTGATCGCTTCCTGATTCAGTACATTCCTCAAGGACGCTTGAAATGGACGCATTGTAAAAAGGGATGAACTCTGGATTCTTTAATGAGTTAGGATTCCCTGACAATCTCACCACCTTTTTCTTCATCTATTCCTTCGACTTCTTCATGGGTTTCAAAGGATTCAACAATGAAATCTCCCTCGAACTGTTGTTGCATTTCTTGCAAAGAACTTTCCTTTTTGGTTTTTTCTTCCTTGGAAAGGATTAGTATTTCCTCTGCATCATCCAAGGTGATAAAATCAGGAACGTGGTTGATATCTTGGAACCATAGGAAGTTTGATGTTGGCGGGGGAATCTCCTTTGGGGATGCCTTTGTCTCCTCTGTCATTTCTTGCATTAGGATCAGTTCACTTTGTGTTCTGGCAAAATTATCGCTCATTGCCTTAACCTCATTTGAACTGTCTGTCTCGAATGGACATCTTAAGCTTTTTATTTCCTTTTCGCCTTTTTTGGTTATGGGAAATTCTATCTCCAATTCCCCATTTTCAATGAGATCCTAGATTTTATGTCGCAAAGCACAGCATTCCGCAGTCGTATGCCCAAGCGATTTAGAATGGTAGAGACATATCTTGGTGAATCATAACTCTTCATTTTGGGATTTTTAGGAGGCAGCAACTTAGTAATCCTTCCTTCACTTATCAGAAAATGTAACATTTCTTCAATGGATTTGCTCAGATGGGTGAATTGTCGGACTCTTTTAGAGGTTGTTTGATCTTTCATGTTTGAGAATTCGCATTCCCTCGATCAATTCTTCCGATGGCGAGATCTTCTAGTAATTTTATCATCCCCATTTTCTTATATTTTTAGCCTGCTTTGATCTTCTTTATTTAGCTGGCTCCTCGTGGAGTCCTTTTTCTCTTGGCTTTCTGATAGTTGAATGAAAAATTGCCTTGTTTTCCTGATGTTGGCGCACTATCATCTTAGCCAACAGGTTCACTTGATTCTGGATTACGTCCAATTTTTGCATTACTGGCATACCCTCTTCCGAGATTTCCCACTCTAGGATATTTGTTATGTGATTTTAGGGGTATTCCTCCATCATTCGTATGTACTTACGAATTGGATACATTTCAGCACTTCCTGACCCCGTCATGTTTACTTCTTCCGTATCACGTCGCAACGGAAGGTTGGTGTTGACATTTTGTTGGTCAGGTTGTTCAACCATAATACTGCCACTTTCGATCAGATTTTGAATCTTATGTTTTAAGGACCAACAATCCTGTGTATCGTGTCCTGGAGACCCTGAGTGGTAAGCACATCTCTGGCTTGGATTGTATCTTTTGCTCCCTGGTTCCAGAGGTGGAGCTAGTTCGGTAATTTCTTGTGATCCATTAATATCGCCAATACATTTTCAAGGGAATCGCCTAGTGGAGTGAACACCTGATTTTCCGATCTTTCAAAATTTCTTTTCCTGTCTGGGTATTGGTTGAATGCAGTCTGTTGTTGAGATGGCAGATTGTCTTGCATTCTCCAAATGGGGGGACTGTAGTTTGGCCTCCTAGCTTGCCCTTGTACAACATGGGATACATGTTTATTGCCTTTATCGGGTTCCCCCTTTGGGATCGCTCGCATACTTTCCAGTCTGTATATGTTTGGCGACTACTTCCAAGGAAGTGAAGTCTTTAATCTTGCCTGCCTTCAGGCCCATCTCTGCCATTTCGTCGTGTTTGATCATTTCCCAAATGGCTTTCCTATGCCTTCTAGGATCCTCTCATAGTAAGGAGCCTCTTGGATATTAATAAATGTCATTACCATCTCAGCTTCTGTCATTGATGGAATTACTTGTGCTACTAGATGTCTCCACCTTTGGGCATATTCTCGGAAAGATTCAGTACTTTTCTTTTTCACTTTAGTCACTTGATCTCGATTTGGTGCCATTTGTGACTGAAAACTATAATGATTTAGAAAGGCGCGGGCCAATTCTTCCCAGTTGTGGATTTTGATATTGTCAAGTCGGGCATACCAGGCTTTAGCTTCTCCGGTGAGACTCTTTTGAAAATGTTGCATTCTGAGGCTTTCATTTTCAGCATAAGACCTCAGTTCGCCAATGTACACTTTTAGGTGCGTATAGGGATCGCCTACCCCATTGTACTTTTCAAACTCTGGGACTTTGAATTTGGTAGGATATTGAGCCCCTGGGAATATACAGAGATCTGAATAGGTGACACTCCCATAATTTCCAGTCCCTTTAATTGACCGGATGGTATCCTCCATTTGTCGGACTTTCTTTCTAATATCCCTAGTTTCTCGATCATCCCTGAGGTTTCAGGGGCGATAACTTAGCCTTTGTATATCAGAATCGAGTCTAATAAGTTGTAACACGTGCCTAATACCTATGCGGTGCTACGTATGTTTTTTCGTGTCGTTTGGACGACTGAGACGGGTTTTTGGGCTCTTTTTCGGTTTTTTGCCTAAGTGTTGACGAGTTTTGCAAACTAGGTGATAACTCGGCCTATGTATATCAGAATTGAGTCTCGTAAGTTGTAATACATGCCTAATACCTATGAAGTGGTATGTATGTGTTTGCATGTCGTTTGGACGACCGATGCGGGTTTTGGGCTCTTTTTTTACTTTTTGCCTAAGTATTGATAAGTTTTACAAACTGGGCGATAACTCGGCCTTCGTATATTGGAATCGAGTCCCGACCAAGGCGGGTTTTGGGCTCTTTTTTGGATTTCTGCCTAAGTGTTGGTGAGTTTTGCAAACTAGGCGATAACTCGGTCTTCGTATATCATAATCGAGTTTCATAAGGTGTATCCAGTGCCTAATACATATGCAGTGCTATGTATGTGTTTGCGTGTCGTTTGGACGGCCGAGGCAGATTTTGGGCTCTTTTTTTGGTTTTTGCCAAAGTGTTGCCATGTTTTGTAAACTGAGCGATAACTCGGCCTCCGTATATTGGAAATGAGTCCCATAAGTTGTAACGCGTGTCTAATACCTACGTGTTACTACGTGTGTTTGCATGGCGTTTCGATGACCAAGGCGGGTTTTGGGCTCTTTTTCAGCTTTTTGCCTAAGTGTTGATGAGTTTTAAAAACTAGGCGAAAACTGTGACAACCCAAAAATTTTTAAAATCTTGAATGATTAGAATAAAGGTTAAAGAATAAAACCTAGATGAGAATTTGAGGATTTGTTTAAATTTTCAAGTAAAACCTATATGGTTTGATATTCGAATGTGAATAGAGAAAATATGGGTTACAAAATTTCTAAACCCTAGAAATGAATCAATATGTACTTGAAGGAATATCAAGGATAAGGTATTATGATACCTGTAAATTAGATGTGAACTGAATAGTCTAAGAAATGTTTTATAAGTACATATGGAAATTTTATTATTGGAGATAAGATTTCACATGAAGAGATGCTATGAGGTTAAACGAAGATAAGTATATGTATAGAAATATATATACTTAGTACGGTGCTATATATTTAGCAAGAGGAATGATGAATCGAGTTAATGATATTAAGGATCCGGATAAAACTATGTTAGTAATTAACATAGCTTGAGTGTTGGCCTTGACTGACAAATAAGAATTTGAATAAGTATAAAGTCGTTGGTTAATACGATTAGTAATGAGAATAGAGTAATTTAAAACTCAAAATTTCAGTTAGAGATAGAATTTTAAAGCATGGACTGCTCGGTTGCGTCCGGAATGTCATGTGTAGTCAGAATGGACAGTAAACACAAAATGTGTAAAGGTTGACTTTTGGTCAAAGTTAACAGTTGACTTTTTACGGAGAAAAGTCAAAATTAGTGTGAGAAATGAAATATGTTATGATTATGTGAATTATGGATATGAGTAAATAAATATACATTATATAATGTGAATACATTTATCTTGTATATAAAAGTGAAGTAAGAATTAAGTTAAGTAACCTAATATATATATATATATATATATATATATATATATATATATATATATATATATATATATATATATATATATATATATTAGGTGTGATAATTAAATAACCTAAATGGTTATCGTTATTTAGTGGTCCTAATATTTTATTTTTATACTAGTGACCTAATTTAAGAGAATTGTGGAACATGTCACAATTTATTAAATTGTTTTGTTCGAATAGGTGAGTAAAAGAATATGAAGATTATGTGATGGTTTAAATTTGTTTATTACATAAACAAATAAAATAAACTAGTGTAATCCTAATTATATATTAGGAATGAAGAATTTAATAACTTAAGGGTTATGAGATGAGAGAATTATGGTATTTAGAATATATACCAATTATAAGAGATTTATTTTATACATCTCAGTTAATTAATTTTATAGCCTAATTATAGAAAGTCTAATTAGGTTAAGAAATTAAATGTACTTAAGTAAGTATTTTTATTTCACTTGAGTGCATGTAAACCCTAATTTAATGATAAGGATAGAATGGAATAGAATTAAAAGTAATGGACTATAATAAGGTTATAGCCCAAGAATTTAAATAAAGTCCAAGAGACTTGGAATTAATGGACTAAGGAGGTTATATTATTTAAACAAGCCTGATTAATTAATTAAGCATGTGACTTGTAGATAATATGGTTTAAGGGCGATTAAATTATTAATCTAGCTCATTATATTATGTGTGGGACAAGAATTATAATGGCCCAATTTAATTGGTATTGGTAGAGGAAGGCTAATGTTATTTTGTTAGTAAGCAAAATAAAAGAACAAGACCAATGGAATTAATTAAATGTCCAAGTGTTGGCCCAATTATGGAAGGACTTTTTAGTCATTTGAAGAGTAAATTAGCAATTAAAATAAAAGCAATTTGATTAAGCCAACTTGAAAGATTTTAAGGCCTAAGAGCCGGTTATTGATAAAAAAAAGAGAAAAGAAGATAGTAAGAGAACGAAAAAGAAAAAGAAGAAGATCGACAAGATAGAAAAGAAGAGAGAAAGCCGAGAGAAGAAGAGAGGTCGGGAGAAGAGGGAAAGAGGAGAGGGGCGACAGCCCTTCATGGGGGAAAGGAGAGATGATCTACATGGAAGAAGGAAGAAGGAAGAAGAAAGAAGAAGAAGGAGAAGAAAAGCAATGAGTATAACTTCTCTCTCTCTCTAATTTTTTTTATATGGAATTTTTTTTTATAAAAGTGGTTTTTTATTTGAGTGTATAATACCATAAGATATATGTGCTTTTTTTTGATTCTAGTATGGATCCACCCATGATGGGTACTGATTTTGTTAGAAACTAAAAGAAGAGAAAAATAAATTTTTCTAGTTTTGGAAAAACCAAAATTTCTATATACTTTGAAATTTCACCATTTTAAATCTATAGCTCCTTTTTGCGATCCGTCAAAAAGGGATGTTAGATATATGTGTTTAGTAGTAAACCCAAGTGGTAGAACTCAAAAATCATGTTTCTAAAAGTCGTGGTATTGATTTATATGAAAATAGTCCCGGTTTTAGGAACTGTTTTGGATCAGTCCATAGAAGTGGCAATTTCGTCCAATTTTTTGTACTTTAAAACTTCTGGCCTTTTGGTATGTTGTAGTACACTGATTAAGCTTTCCATAGACTCCGTAACGGACTAATTTCGACTCCGGATGAGGTAGTTACGATGTTCGGAAGGAGCGTAATCAAACTGTCCAACCAATCCCGAACAGCCTCCTTTGTCTAAATTTTTGGACTGATGTGTTCGGGTTTTGGAAAAACATCGTGAGATAGAAGTTGTAGCCCTGGAAGTTATCTTCGCGTGGGCTCAAGAATCGTACAAAAATGTTTTAAAACGCGAGAGTTATGGCTGTTTTTGTGAGGCTGGATAAGATCCAAAAATATCGAAAATCAAATTGTCCAAAAATAGGAAAAATGCGATTTATGATGTGAGACCCTTGAGCATGGCGTTTGCAAGTTCGTAATGAAGTTTTGGGTCGGGTTTGAGGTGTTGCGATGTTTGTGACATTTTAGAATGCTTAAACGAGTTTATTAATTATGAAATAGAAAACAATTGAAATAATTTGTTTATTTATGTGATTAATGACTTAAGTTATTTTTATATGACTAATAGTATTGTATTGAGATATTATTAGTAGTATTTGAGGGAAATGTTATTAAAAGGTTAGTAACCTTAGTATAAAATATTATTGCATATTAATAATATTCGACGGGAGATTAAAATAAGAGATTTATGTTATTTCTGAACATAATTGAATCTACAAGCTAAAAGCTAAGCTTGAGGCTGTTGAGCCAAGTTTGGGTTGCTATTATTTTAAGGGGCTGTTTAGTATTACTTGGAAATATGATGGGTTAAAAAAATAATAATTGTTATTGATGAATATACATGTATGTTTTGTAACATATTCGATTATCTAATATGTGTGTGCATGTAAATATAATTCTGTAGGAATTGTGGAGAAACTCTAAGTTAAATTTTGTGGTAATCTCCAATCAAGGCAAGTTTTTCAGGTTCTATGATGTTTGTGGATTAAATATGATTATGTGGTGAGTTACATACCATGCTTTATGAATTGTTAAAGTCAAAATATGACTAAGTTAATTGGGTTATGGAACTCAATTTATATGTGATATGTGATAGCACGTGTTGTATAATGTACTCGATAAATTAGAAATGTATAATGCATGAATGTATGCTTTGTAAGGAATTATTGTTGCATGTGGGATATGCATAGTAAAGAATACATGTTGTAGGCATATATGCATAATAAAGGAAATATAGTGCATTTAGAATTGTGTGCTATGTGAAACATGATAGACTGTTAAATTTGCTGGGCTGTCGAGATCAATCTTGCAAACACAAACTTATTGCAGGTTAATGATGTTAGGCAATATTAATTGCTATACGGATGATGAAGATTGAACGATGTGCAAAAATGAATACATTTTCTTGAATTAGAAATGGTATAAATCTTTGATTGCTAGTTGTGTCAAATGTAATTGGCAGTTATGTATAGTTTGAAATATTGAATGGTTAAAGAATGTTTATTCAGAAATGAGAATAGATATGATTCTAAAATGAATGAATCATCAATATAAAAGATATGAAGTATTGAGACTTAAGCTTTTAATACATTTACACGGATTATACAAATCATATAATAAATATGATTTTAGTATAAGAAAGAATTGTAAAGGTTGCGATTCAGGGAATGGATGACTGAAAAAAAAAATTAATTATTCCGAAATTTTTAGCTATTTTAACATTAAATAATATTTTAAATCTAGAACAAGGTAGTATTAACGCACAAGATCGGGAAGGAAAATAGTCTCAATTTTGGGGGCGCTACAATAACTCGACCTTCGTATATTGAAATCGAGTCTTGTAAGCTGTAACGCATGCCTAATACCTATGTAGTGCTATGTATGTGTTTGTGTATCATTTAGACGATCAAGGCGGGTTTTGGGCTCTTTTTTCTACTTTTTGCCTAAGTGTTAGCAAGTTTTGCAAACTGGGCTATAACTCGGCCTCTGTATATCAGAATCGAGTCCAATACGTGTTGCTACATGTGTGTTTGCGTGTTGTTTCGATGACGAAGGTGGGTTTTGGGATCTTTTTTGACTTTTTACCTAATTATTGGTGAGTTTTACAAACTGGGCGATAACTCGGCCTCTGTATGTCGGAATTAAGTCTCGTAAGCTGTAATCCATGCCTAATACCTATGCGGTGCTATGTATGTGTTTACGTGTCATTTGGATGACCGAGACAGGGTTTTGGGCTCTTTTTTGGCTTTTTGACTAAATGTTGACAAGTTTTGCAAACTGGGCGATAACTAGGCCTCCGTATATCGGAATCGAGTCTTATAAGTTGTAACGTGTGCCTAATATCTATGTGGTGCTGTATATGTATTTTCACGTCGTTTAGACGACCGAGGCGAGTTTTGGGCTCTTTTTTAGCTTTTTGTCTATGTGTTCCCAAGTTTTACAAACTTAGCGATAACTCGGCCTCCGTATATTGGAATTGAGTCTCGTAAGTTGTAATGCGTGTTTAATACCTACGCATTGCTACGTGTGTGTTTGCGTGTCTTTTCGACGACCGAGTCGGGTTTTGGGCTCTTTTTTGACTTTTTGCCTAAGTGTTGTCAAGTTTGGTAAATAGGCTGATAACTCGGCCTCCGTATATCAGAATTGAGTCCCGTAAGTTGTAATGCATGTCTAATAACTACGTGATGCTATGTGTGTGTTTGCATGTCATTTAGAAGACCGAGGCGGGTTTTGGGCTCTTTTTTGACTTTTTGCCTAAGTGTTGGCAAGTTTTGCAAACTAGGCTATAACTCGGCCTCCGTATATCAGAATCGAGTCTCGTAAGTTATAACGCATGTCTAATACCTAAGCGATGCTATGTGTGTGTTTATGTGTTATTTGGACGACCGAGGCGGGTTTTGGGTTATTTTTTGACTTTTTGCCTAAGTATTGCCAAGTTTTGTAAACTAGGCGATAACTCGGCCTCCGTATATTGGAATCGAGTCTAGTAAGTTGTAACACATGTCTAATACCTACGTGGTGCTAAGTGTGTGTTTGCATGTTATTTCGACGATTGAGGCGGGTTTTGAGTTCTTTTTCGACTTTTGCCTAAGTGTTGGTGAGTTTGGCAAACGGACTGATAACTTGGCCTTCGTATATCGGAATCGAGTCCCGTATGTTGTAACGCGTGTCTAATACCTACGCAATGCTATATGTGTGATTGCATGTCATTTAGATGACCAAGGCGGGTTTTTGGCTTTTTTTTGGTTTTTTGCCCAAATATTGCCAAGTTTTGCAAATTGGGCGATAAATCAGCCTCCGTATATCAGAATCGAGTCTCATAAGTTGTAACGCGTGTCTAATACCTACGCGGTGCTATGTGTATGTTTACATGGCGTTTCGATGACCGAGCCAGGTTTTTGGCATTTTATCTTAAGTTTATCTAACTAATACAATTACAAATTACATAAATTAAATAAGGAAATACAAAATTTAATTGTTTTTACCTGTCGAATATGTGGTGGGAAGATGTTGTCCTAGACAACTACACATACGCGGATGACCTCCTCCCGTACTACACCCATTAGGTCGTTAGCGGCAGCTGTAGGATCTATAGAGCCGTGGACAATCTCATGAGCCAGCTGGTAGATCCACTCACATAATGGTGCACTTGACTGCACAACACTGCTCGCCATGTACCCCTCTTTGATCCACCGGAAGAAACATCAAATAATGAAGGGTCGGCGCCCGATCCACTCGTACCACTACCTCTAGTGGGTGGGCGCCGCCAAGATCTCGCAGCAGGGACTAGGGTGTAAGCTAGGACTTGGGGAATGCACACAACTCTACCCTTCTTTGGTCCCCTTATAGCCTATTGCTAGTCCTCTATCTCCTCGTCCGCACGCATAGAATCGTCTACTGGAGTATCACCACTGTGGCTGCTCTGGGCCACTGCAAGATCCTCAAACCATTGCTGAAAAAAAACACATTAGTAGATGATACACAAAGTATAAAATGAAATAATACAAAAGAATATCCGAATTTTAAATACATACTAAATAAAAGAATTAAATAACTTACAACAATGTGTTCTGCCTCAGGTGAGATATAACCACCGTCACCTTTCTTTTGGTGGACGTGCCACCAAAACTCCAAGCAGGAGGGTGCATGCTTTAAACTCACCTCGAGTCTCTCCCGGTACAGGTCGTACGACTGAGACTCGGTGCAGTGTGGGAGACGACTCTACTGTCAGGCAGCTGTATGTTGTGCCAACATCTTCTTGAAGGCCTCGCCGTCCCAAATGTTGCACATCTGGTCCCACACTGCAGTAGATATGAAACCTGGTAGGACATCCATAAGTGTCTGTCCATCAGCCATCTTCGTCTTGGCTTTCTTCTTCCAGTCGTAGACCCACTTGTGCCAATTCATCTCTAAGTATCTATGCAGAACAGTCATGCCATGGGGTTCCTGCCCGTCCTCAAAATGATAATATCTCTGCACATTACACATTAAAAAGCTTAGTAGACAACATAAATCAAAGAGGTAAAAGTATATTCAAATGGAATATAAAACTATCATATGAATGATTGACATCCTACCTTAAACTCAGCAATAATCAGCTGACGTGTGTGGTCATCCACATCCGCCAACCTCATCTACAGGCTTGAGAATCGACTTCGAACGATCCCAAGCAATGTGTTCCTTGGCGTTACGTCAAAGATACTACAATTGAAGTTAACACATTGCAAATTACAAAGAATATATAAGAACTAAATACTTATGTCAATACTATATAAGATTATAAAATTACCTATGAGTCTCAAAACAACATATAAGCGACGCCTCGGGGGGATTTCCTAGCAAGCCACATCCTAGTCCCCACGGGGGCCTACGTTGATCATTTATGTAGTGAAATACATCAGTATTTATATAAACAAATATAATGTCAATACAATATAAAATAAAAAATAATAAGATGTATCCCAGCAAAACATGTAATTATACCTGACGATCCGGCCTGATCATCACGCGTAGAATTGCCACGGCCCCCACGACCTGCACGCCCACGACGATCGTCATGTGGTGTGCGTGCCATATGTATGTATTGTAAGACCCCAATTTTTTTTAATAAAGATGAATTTTCTATAAATATCATTTTTGAATATTATGGAATGAATTTGATATAATGTTATAGTTGTGGGTAAGATTTATAAATTTTACAAAGTACGCAAGTTATTATATAATATTCGATTGGTCGAGGAATATTCATTTTAACAGGGAATATTCGTTCAACAGTGAAACAATCATTGGTGGACCCCAAAACAAAATTATTATCGGATTGAGAAAACGACAAAAATATTTTATGAAAATAACGGCGGAAGTTTTACCGTTAACTGTTGAAACACCTGGTGTTAAAAGTACAGTAATACGCGTGGCTGATTAGTAGCACACGATATTGATTATTGATGCTTACGTGAGAAGTCGCTCAGTTGTATTCAATTATTGTCGATATTTTATATATTAAAGATGACAGAGTTATTAATATTATTATTTATAATATTAACGATGTCTAGAAGTTCTGCCAAGGAGTGGTTTGGTCACCTAATTGTGCGCCAATAGGGAGAAATCCTTATTGGAAAGCATCCTCTTTCCTGGGAACGACCTGGTCGATTAGTAGTGTGAATTATAATAATGATGATTAGTTTTGTTTTGTTAGTATTATTAATGTAATAAAATAGAAAAGCTTTTTATATAAAACAGAATACTTTTATAAAGTTATTCATTTTATTAGACTATAAATAGAATATATAATATTCTATTATGCATAGTGTTTTGTATAGTAAAATCTTTTTATATAAAACAGAATACTTTTATAAAGTTATTTGTTTTATTAGACAATAATTAGAATATATTATATTTTATTGCATAGTGCAGCATAGTATCCTTTCTATTTTCCTATAAATAGGATGCTTAGTTAGAATTGAAAACCACACCAAAAGTTCAGAGAATTCTTCTATAATCTTGAGCTTATTTTTTTAGAGTTTTAAGAAGCTTTGAGTGTAGTACAAGTTTTTTTCAAGAATATCTTCGCCCTACCAGTCGGAATACTATTCTTTTACGATAAGAAATATTATTTGTTGTACTCGTAAGGGGTATTATTTCATTCTTACTCATTAAGAGAACTTCTGTTATTCCATTCTTTATTATTCTGTTGGAATAACCTGTATACGCAGGCTAACCTATACTTGGTGAAATTCTTCTGTTATTCCATTCTTTATTATTATGTTGGAATAACCTGTCTATGCAAAGTACTGCATACATTGTGAAATTCTTCTGTTATTCCATTCTTTATTATTCTGTTGGAACATCCTATCTTTGCGTTTACGAATGTCCTTGTTTCGTTGTTTATTATTCTGTTAGAATATCCTGTTTGTGCGTTTACACATGACTTGGTTCTATTATTTATTATTCTGTTGGAATATCCTGACTGTGCATTTACGCATGACCTGGTTCCGTTATTTATTATTCTGTTGGAATAACCTGTCTGTGCGGTCTATCGCATGCTTGGTGATTTCTTTTGTTATTCCATTCTTTATTATACTCAGTTGGTTAAAGTTTTGACTTCTATACTCCATGAAATTAGTGGAATACCCTTGATATTTGCGCTTCATCCAGTATCTTTTCATGGAAATATTCTTCTGAGCATTCTTGAATTTTACTCCACAAAGAAGTATCATGTTGACAATTTGGACGTTATTAGTTCCTAGAAAAATTAATTCTTGAACTTGTTTTATTGAATTCTTATATCATTATCATCACCCTCATGTTTATATTATGTTGAAAGTTATATGTGGCCTGTAGTGCATAGATGGACTTGGTATGATTATGACCAGGGATTATTCAGTGTAATCATGACCGTAATATTACAAATGATGTGGAAAAAGTCCTCATTGGCCCGTAGTGTATTGATGGAAAGTTGTTGGCATGATCATGACCATTGATGAATACACGAATATCCTTGGCCCGTAGTGCATGAATAATTTGTGGTCGTGATACTAATGAATATCCTTGGTCGTAGTGCAGGGATGATGTGGATTATTTATTAAGCTGAGTCTCAGCGATAAAAGTAATGAAAAACCTTTTAAATCAAATAAGATAGTAGATTTTATTCTCTACTTGACTCTTCTAATCGATTGCTTGTTCTGCTGCAGTTAAACTTGATGTTTTTTCTATTTTAACAGTTTAACACTGTTGAAGGCTAATGATAATTTATTCTGCATTATCTTAGCCATAATATTTCTTACTGGGCTAGTTGAGCTCACCCTTTTTCTTTCATTATTCTCTTTAGGAAATGAGAACGTAGCAGGGACTATTCGGGGAACGGAGTGACGATCCAGATGATAACATTAGTAGTCCTCATTATTCTATGAAATAGTGTGATAATAAATGTATTGAGGACTTATTTTGAGTTTTAATACTGTCTAGAAGATAATATTTGTATTAAAACTCACAGCTCATGTTGTATATTTAAGGTTATATTTGTATTCTGTACCATGTATTTGGCGAATCAGAATAGGTGATGTATACCTATTTTGGGGGCGTCATAGTTGGTATCAAAGCTTAGGGATATGATCCCTGGCTGATCGTACGTTAGATGGCGGTGATGATGACACTGAAATTCCTGATCTTGGGTTGTAGTTAGTTTACGTTTATATTTTGACTTTCATGTATGTATTTATATAGATTTTGAGTTGTATAGACTAGAGTTTTGTATCTAAGTAAATTGATTGTTGATGGTAAAAGATATGATTTATATTGATATGTGTGCATTATAATTATTAGTTTTTCTTTAATTTATAACAGGTACAATTATGTATATGTAAATGAACAGGAGAATTTTGCAATTTTTAATTTTTTTTAAACAGGTGGTTACTGGGTCATTGGTGACGGGGGGCCGTCGGCAATGACCTGCAGGTCATTAGCGACGGGAATATGTACTCATAGGCGATGACATGCCGTTGGCAATGACAGTGAATTATAATGCATAATGTTTGTATTAACGATAACATGTCCGTCGCTAGAGCCATCGGTAATAAGACATTAACGACGGACAGCCCGTCGGCAATGAGCCCGTCGACAATGACCTTCTTCCCGACGACGATCAACAGGAGCCAGGGGCGATGACCTCTAGGGCTACAGGAGGGGCGACAGACTATGCCGTCGTCAATGACCTCATTGCCGATTGCAATAGGGTCATTGGCGATGGCATAGTCTGTCGACAATGACCTTTTTTTTGTAGTGTGAGATGTGAGACAAAAACTAGGAGGGGAGAGACGGGGAATTCCTTCGCTAGTATGACCTACCTAAGTTTATTTGGTATTTAATTGGTTGTTCAGAGTATAGGGATAATATGATGCATGTTAATTAACCCTTTTTTTGTGGCAGTATCTGAAAATGACATCCGAGAATGTTGAGAATAACAATGGAGCACAGAAGACCGTTGAGTCTCCACATATTAATAATCAAGAGAATGTGCATCAGGAAGGCGACAATCCTCGTGCAAACAACAACACTGACCAAATGATGAATGATGGAATGTTCAGAGGCTTTATGCAATTCATGCAACATCAGGTGAGAGCGGCTCATATCCAAAATGTAGGTGGAAACACTAGAAACTTTCAGACGATCACCGCTAAACAGTTCAAGGAGCTGGGACCACCAGCGTTTATTAGAGAGCCAAAACCACTTAAGGCAAAGACGTGGATAAAGCAAATCACCAAGATAATTGATGTCTTGGGATGCTCCAAGGAGCAAAAGATTCTCATTGCCACCTTTATGTTGCGAGGAGAGGTAGATTACTAGTGGGAATTGATAAAGTGTACTCAACCTGCCGCACTAAAGATGTCATGGGAGAAGTTCCAAGAACTATTCAACGATAAGTATTTTCCCAAAAGTATTCGTCACATGAAAGAGGTAGAGTTCATCAAGTTGGAGCAATACAATATGACCGTATTGCAGTACGAAGCTAGGTTTGCCGAGTTGTCTTAGTTTGCGTCTCACTTGGTTGATAATGAGGAAAGAATGACGCGGATGTTTCAAAGATGTTTAAAACCCGAGATACGTCAATATCTAATTTCTCATAAACTGTGTTTGTATTCAGATGTTGTAAATAGAGCTCAGTTATTGGAGCGCGATAACGAGTCAACTCAACCAAGAGAAAGCAGCCGACAAAATGATAATACCAGTGGTAGCAATCATCAAAGTGGCGGCAACAAACGTGGAAGGAATCAACATGCCAGAAAATGGTAACCACTTCGGTGATAATCATAGCCAAGACAATAAGAATGGACATTTCAAGAAGAGGAGATTCAAAATGATGGAAAGACGTCAGCATCAGCACCCGTGGTTAAGGAAGGTGAACGACCACCTATCATATGCTTCAAATGAGGATGAGAGGGACATATCAGTCCAAACTGTGCGATGCCATCCAAAGTATGTTATAATTATGGAAGAGAAGGTCACCTAGCCCGATTTTGTCGTGCACCAAAGATAAGTCCAGTTGGAACGGTGACACAAAATACCGTCCCAGACAAGTCAAAACCAGTAGTTCAAGGGAGAGTTTTTGTTGTGACCTCCCAGAAAGCAAGGAACCCGAACGAGGTCATCACGGGTAAGCTTATCATAAACTCTAGCGAAATCTATACCTTATTTGATACTGATTCTACCCATTCTTTTATTTGTCCTACTTGCGCTCAACGATTAAATTTGACTCCGAAGAAATTAGACTTTGACTTATCTGTGGAAACTCCGTTGGGAGAAACCTTCATTACATCCACTGTTTATAAGTCTTGTTTGGTTCAAATCGGTACCCTCACATTACCTGTCGATCTTATTTCATTAAAAATACTTGCATTTGATGTGATTCTAGGGATTGATTGGTTAACTACTCATCATGCAAAAATTGATTATTTTCGTAAGGTTGTTAGCATTCATATTCCTAACCAACATATTATGCGAATTCAAGCAACCAAACCATTAAAATCAATCACTGTCATCTCAAGCCATAGAGCTATTAGTTTATTGAAAAATGGATGTCAAGCTTTCTTAGCTCATGTAACAGATTTGAATGATATTTCTATTGTTAATAAATTTCCTGACGTATTCCCTGAAGAACTTCCTGGCCTACGCCCAGAGCGTGAAATTGAATTTTGTATCGACCTGGAACCCGTTACAAACCCATTTCCAAAGCCCCATATCGAATGGCTCCTATTGAACTTCAGGAGTTAAAGACCCGATTGCAGGAATTATTAGATATTGGTTTCATTCGTCCTAGTACATCTCCTTGGGGTGCTCCTGTTCTATTCGTGAAGAAGAAAGATGGGAGTATGCGACTTTGTATTGATTATCGGGAGTTGAATTATGTCACCATCAAAAATAGGTACCCATTGCCACTTATTGATGACCTGTTTGACCAATTGCAAGGAGCCAAATTCTTTTCAAAGATTGATCTTCGTTCCGTATATCACCAATTGAAGATTAGAATCGATGACATTCCAAAGACGGCTTTCAAAACTCGGTACGGGCATTATGAATTCCTAGTCATGTCCTTTGGTTTGACTAATGCTCCTGCAGCCTTCATGGATATGATGAACCGAGTATTCAAGGAATATTTGGATCACTTTGTGGTCGTCTTTATTGATGACATCCTTATTTATTCCAAAAGTCGTGAAGATCATAAGCAACACTTGAAACTGATACTTCAAAAGCTTCGTGAATACAAGCTTTATGCCAAGTTGAAGAAATACGAGTTCTGGCTTGAGGAAGTAGCATTCCTTGGGCACGTAGTATCAAGTCATGGAATATCTGTTGACCTAACAAAAATTGAAGCAATTTAAAGCTGGGAGCAACCTAAATAAGTGACCGAAGTACGTAGCTTTCTCGGTTTAGATGGTTATTATCAAAGATTCGTGAAAAGATTTTTCTCGAATCGCTACTCCATTAACTCAGCTGACTCAGAAAGATACAAAGTTCGGTTGGAGCGAAGAATGTGAAAAGAGTTTTCAAGAACTCATGAGGAGACTCATTTCAGCACCTGTTCTGATAATACCATCTGGCTCGGAGGGATTTGTCATCTACAGTGATGCTTCGGGCAAAGGGTTGGGATGTGTTCTCATGAAACATGGGAAATTCATAGCTTATGCCTCAAGACAACTCAAAGAATATGAGAGGATTATCCTACTCATGATCTAGAGTTGACAGCTGTTGTCTTCGCACTTAAAATTTGGAGGCATTACTTGTATGTGGAGAAAGTGGAGATCTTTATGGATCATAAAAGCCTCAAATATTTCTTCACTCAAAAGGAACTCAACATGTTACAACGACGTTGGCTTGAACTGTTGAAAAATTATGATCATACCATCCTTGAAAAGCGAACGTGATAGCTAACGCATTGAGTAGAAGATCATATACAAGTACGAATGCGATATTCTCAACGCAAAGGCTCATTTTGTGTGACTTGCAAAGGATGGAGATAGAGTTAAAGACTCCAGGGTACCATGTGATGATGGCGAATATACGAGTAGATCCGACTTTAATTGATAAAGTTAAAGCTGCTCAAACTACAGACCTGGAGCTGATGCGTATGAGGAAGAAAGTGCAAGAAGGTGTTATGCCGGAAGCAAGAATCGACGAAGAAGGAATACTTTGAGTCAACTCTAGAATTTGTGTTACTAACGCTCCTGATTTAAAGTATAAAATCATGATGGAGGCGCATAACACACTGTTTGCAATCCATCCTAGGAGTACCAAAATGTATCATGATCTTTGACATATATTTTGGTGGGGCAATATGAAGGGAGAGATAGAGTTGTTTATCTCAAGGTGTCTAACGTGTCAACGAATCAAGGCAGAGCATCAAGTACGAAAAGGTCCATTACAACCACTTGAAATTCCAGAATGGAAGTGGGAGCACATTACCATGGATTTCTTTACTGGTCTTCCCAAGGTTTCTCAAGGCATAGATGTAATTTGGGTCATTATTGATAGATTGACCAAGTCTGCTCACTTCTTACATATACGAGAAACTTATACACTTGAACATTTTGCTCGTATGTACGTAAACGAGGTTGTAAGATTGCATGGTATTCCAGTATCCATAGTTTCTGATCGAGACCCAAGATTCACTTCACGATTTTGGGTTAGTTTGCAAAAAGCTATGGGCACGGACTTATAATTTAGTTCGGCATATCATCCTCAAACGGACGGACAATCAAAAAGGACTATTCAAACTCTGGAAGATTTATTAAGACTCTGTGTCCTTGACTTCAAGGGAAGTTGGGACAAGTTCTTAGCATTGGTGGAGTTTTCCTACAACAACAGTTATCAAGCAAGTATTGGCATGGCTCCATTTGAGGCGTTGTATAGAAGAAAGTGTCGTTCTCCAGTATGGTGGGATGAGGTAGGTGAAGCAACGTTGTTGGGACTGGAGTTGGTACGTATGACTACGAAAAAGATTCAAACGATTCGACAACGTATAAAAACCTCACAAGATCGACAAAACAGTTATGTTGATCTTCATCGAAAGGACGTGGAATTCGATGTAGGAGATCATGTGTTGTTACGTGTTGCTCCATGGAAAGGAGTTACAAGATTTGGAAAGAGAGGAAAGCTCAATCCTCGATTCATCAGCCAATTTTTAATCCTCAATCGAGTAGGAACTGTAGTCTATAGACTCGTTTTACCGCCAAGTATGTCTCGTGTTCATAACATTTTTCACATATCCATGTTACGTAAATACGTTGAAGACCTGAACCACATTATTGAGTTAGAACCGGGCAAAATAGCAGAAGATTTGACGTATGAAGAGGTTCCTGTTCAAATCTTGGATAAGAAGGAACATATTCTACGCTCCAAGGTTATACCTCAAGTTAAAATTTTGTGGAGAAATCACGATGTTGAGGAAATGACTTGGGAGTTAGAATCTGAAATAAAATCAAGGTATCCTTACCTCTTCGACATACCAGGTACGTACCCTAATTTCGAGGGCAAAATTTCATAAGAAAGGGAGGTTGTAAGAACCCAATTTTTTTTAATAAAGATGATTTTTCTATAAATATCAATTTTGAATATTATGGAATGAATTTGATATAATGTTATAGTTGTGGGTAAGATTTATAAATTTTGCAAAGTATGCAAGTTGTTATATAATATTCGATTGGTCGGGGAATATTCGTTTTAACAGGGAATATTCGTTCAACGACACAATCATTGGTGGACCTCACAGCGGAATTATTGTCGGAAAAGAAAACGACAAAAAAAATTTATGAAAATAACGGCGGAAGTTTTACCGTTAATTGTTGAAACACTCGGTGTTAAAAGTACAGTAATACGCATGGTTGCATAGTAGCACACGGTATTGATTATTGATGCTTACGTGAAAAGTCGCTCAGTTGTATTCAATTATTATCGATATTTTATATATTAAAGATGACAGAGTTATTAATATTATTATTTGTAATATTAACGATGTCTAGAAGTTCTGCCAATGAGAGTTTTGGTCACCTAATTGCGCGCCAATAGGGAGAAATCCTTATTGGAAAGCCCCCTCTTTCCTGGGAACGACCTGGTCGATTAATAGTGTGAATTATAATAATGAATGATGAGTTTTGTTTTATTAATATTATTAATGTAATAAAACATAAAAGCTTTTTATATAAAACATAATACTTTTATATAATATTAGACTATAAACAGAATATATAATATTCTATTATGCATAGTGTTTTACATAGTAAAATCTTTTTATATAAACCAGAATACTTTTATAATGTTATTTGTTTTATTAGACAATAATTAAACTATATTATATTTTACTGCATAGTGAAGCATAATATCCTTTCTATTTTCCTATAAATAGGATGCTTAGTTAGAATTGAAAACCACACCAGAAGTTCAGAGAATTCTTCTATAATCTTGAGTGTATTTTTTTAGAGTTTTAAGAAGCTTTGAGCGTAGTGCAAGTTTTCTTCAAGAATATTCTCGCCCTACCAATCCGAATAATCTTCTTTTACAGTAATGGATATTATTTATTATACTCGTAAGGGGTATTATTTCTTTCTTATTCATGAAGAGAACTTCTGTTATTCCATTCTTTATTATTCTGTTGGAATAACCTGTATACGCGGGCTACCCTATACTTGGTGAAATTCTTCTATTATTCCATTCTTTATTATTATGTTGAAATAACCTGTCTATGCAAAGTACTGCATACATTGTGAAATTCTTCTCTTATTCCATTCTTTATTATTCTGCTGGAACATCCTATCTTTGCGCTTACGAATGATCCTTGTTTCGTTGTTTATTATTCTGTTAGAATATCCTGGTTGTGCGTTTACACATGACCTGGTTCCATTATTTATTATTCTGTTAGAATATCCCGACTGTGCATTTTTTACGCATGACCTGGTTTCGTTATTTATTATTCTGTTGGAATAACCTGTCTGTGAGGTCTATCGCATGCTTGGTGATTTCTTTTGTTATTCCATTCTTTATTATACTCAGTTGGTTAAAGTTTTGACTTTTATACTCCATGAAATTAGTGGAATACCCTTGATATTTGCGCTTCATCCAGTATCTTTTCATGGAAATATTCTTATGAGCATCTTTGAATTTTACTCCACAAAGAAGTATCATGTTGACAATTTAGACATTATTAGTTCCTAGATAAATTAATTCTTGAACTTGTTTTATTGAATTCTTATATCATTATCATCATCCTCATGTTTATATTATGTTGAAAGTCATATGTGGCCTGTAGTGCATAGATGGACTTGGTATGATTATGACCAGGGATTATTCGGTGTAATTATGACCGTAATATTACAAATGATGTGGAAAAAGTCCTCGTTGGCCCGTAGTGTATTGATGGACAGTTGTTGGCATGATCATGACCATTGATGAATACGCTAATATCTTTGGCCCATAGTGCATGGATAATTTGTGGTCGTGATACTAATGAATATCCTTGGTCGTAGTACAGGGATGATGTGGATTATCTATTAAGCTGAGTCTCAGCGATAAAAATAATGAAAAACCTTTTAAATCGTAGAAGATAGTAGATTTTATTCTCTACTTGACTCTTCTAATGAATTGTTTGTTCTGCTGCAGTTAAACTTGATGTTTGTTATATTTTATCAGTTTAACAGTGTTGAAGGCTAATGATAATTTATTCTGCATTATCTTAGTCATAATATTTCTTACTGGGCTAGTTGAGCTCACCCTTTTGCTTTCATTGTTCTCTTCAGGAAATGAGAATGTAGCAGGGACTAGTCGGGGAACGGAGTGACGGTCCAGATGATAGGATTAGTAGTCCTCAGTATTCTATGAAATAATGTGATAATAAATGTATTGAGGACTTATTTTGAGTTTGAATACTGTCTAGAAGATAATATTAATATTAAAACTCACAGCTCATGTTGTATATTTAAGGTTGTATTTGTATTCTGTATCATGTATTTGGCGACTCAGAATAGGTGATGTATACCTATTTTGGGGGCGTCACATGTATACTGTCAAATCATAAAAAAATATTATTAAACATTCATAAATACTATATTTGTGAACAGTAACAAATAGGATAACATACAGATACAACTAAAAGAATGCAACATAAATAGTAACCTAAAAGGATACAGCATAAATAGTAACCTAAAACAACTAACAGTGTATTTAGTAAATTAATATAAGTTGAAGATAATGATTGCAGTACTACAAACTATTATATTTGAATACAACTAAAAGGACACAAAAAGTACATACTCCTAATCATTTATATCGTCAAAGCCATCAATATCATAATCATCATCTTCGAGCAGTAGATCTTCAATATCGTTGTCATGAACATCATCTTCGTCCTCAACGATTTCTTCAATTATATCTACCTCCTCAAGAACATTGTCTTCACTTTCGACAGTGACGACATCATCCTCTTCTTCACTAGACTCACTAATAATTGTCACATCAGCAGGTGTGACACTAGTAGACTCGACTTGTAAAGGTTCATCGTCTGGACGAGGAGTTATGCCTTGAAAACAACGGGCTTTGGTGGTTATAACAGCATGACATGGGCTTGCAGGAGTCTTAACACTCCGCGCGTAGTACACCTGTGTTTCTTAACTTGCCAAAATAAAAGGCTCGTCCATACCAGTCATCAGTCTTAGTTTTGACTTAACATTAACAGTCACCCGTCCTGATTTTTTATCTACTTTAACTCCATTCTCAACATCAAACCAATGAAAATTGAAGAAAACTAATTCTTTATGACCCCAATATTTGAGAACTACAACTTCTAGCAATTGTCCATACCAGTCATCCAAATGTTATCGTAGTAGCTACCTTTCACCACAACACCAGAATTAACAGAATCGACTCCCCCAATATCGTAACACTTAAATCTGTAACCGTTGACAAGGCATCATGTATAAGTATCTAGAGATCTTTTAGGACTACTGGCTATAAGCTTTAATCAATTGTCAGCTAACTCATCTGTGAGGACCTAATGTACATTAACACAACATATTCTAAAGTTAATTACGCCATAAGAATAAATCTATGATGGTAGATTCATTGAACTTGTAAAGGTTAGACTTACACGATCTTTAAACCATTACACAAATTGTCTATTTCTTAAATTTTGCAAATCCTCGTCCTCCATACTCGGATTTGCTTCACGTACTTTAGCATCATATTGACTGAAACACAGTTATATACTTAATGTGTTTGTAAAGGAACTTGACACAGTTACACCAGACATATATAGTTATGACTACTTGCTTAATGTATGGCACTACTTCATTCATGTTGACAAGTGCATACAATGTGGCAGCTGCATACTCACTATCGGTCAAGAATCGCCTTTTTTACTGTCGAATGGGCGTACATGATGACTAAAGGCCGTTAATTCTCCATTTTCCTAGGGCGCAATAGCCTCATTCTGACGTAAGCAATTGTGCTTCGTCTGAACATCCGGCTCAAAGTACAAAGAGTAGAAATTAACAAGTTCCTCCATAACATAACTTTCAGCAATTGTGCCCTTTACACGGGCTCTATTCTTTACCTTTTGCTTTAGACGTTGCATATACCTATGTGATATATAGATTAGCAAACAAGAATGAACATTTTACCGTATTAAAAACATTAATGTCATTACCTCTCGAATGGATACATCCATCTATATTGCACGGGACTGCCAAGCTCAGCTTCGTATGGCAAGTGTATAGGTAAATGCTCTATTGAATAAAAAAATAATAGAGGGAAGATCATTTCTAACTTGGACATTATTTCCACTATCTGCATCTCCATTTTATCTATGTCTTTGAGCTGGAGCTCCGTCAAGCATAGATCTCTGAAGAAATTAGAAAGCTCTGTCAGTGCTTCAACCACACATTTCGGTAACAAGTCGATAAATGCCATAAGGATCAACTTCTGCATGAATACGTGACAATTATGACTTTTGAGACCCCGAAACTTCAGCTCTTCGACTTTACCACACCTTGATATATTCGAAGAATATCCATCTGGGAGCTTCAGTCCACTTATCCAATTATGTATCAATATCAACTGTTCACTGGTCAAAGTATATTCAGCTTTAGGTGTTACCGTCTTACCACCTTCCTAATACAGCAACAGATCTTCCCTAATGTTCATATCTACCAAATCAAGCCTCGACTTGTTGTTGTCCTTTGTTCTACCACTGGCATCTAGGACTGTATAATTTTTTTTTATCAAATATGTTCTTCTCAGTATGCATCGAATCTAAATAATGACAGATGCAGAGTATAGCCCAATAAGGCAGGTCAAAGAACATGGATATGTGTGTCTAGTTGTGAACCTTGCCATAAACATAAGCTCTCTCTAATCTCTAATTCTTCCCTGGAGGTGGAAACTTCAAATGACTAATCCAACTCAACACTGCTGACCCAGAAAGACAGCCAGGTACTTGACTTTTCTCCATTTTTAGATTGAATTGTCTACTCATCCGTCGATAACGATGTTTAATCGGTAAACACTATCTGGATGTTGCAAAGAAACTAATCTTCCCCCCATGTTTGATCCGCATAGCTTTAACTGACCCCATGCACATGGGACATAACAAGCCCCCATGAGTCGACCATCCACTGATCATTCCTAACGTCAGGAAGTCATTTATTGTCTATAGTAAAGTTGCCATCATGTCAAAGTTCTGCTTAAGAGATACATCATAAGTTTGAACCCCTTTTTCCCACAACATCTTCAACTCATCAACTAACGGCCTGAGGTATACATTGATGTCATTATTGGGACTCTTATCACCCGGAATCAGTAAAGGCATGAACATTTAAAGATCTTTCATGTACATCGAAGTTGAGAGGTTATTCACAACAATAATCATCGACCAAGTTGAGTAGGGCTTTGTGTAAGGCCCGTTAAACAGATTAAACCCATCTGTAGCAAGTCCAAGCCAAACATTGCAAACCTCTTCAACAAATGAGGGTTGCTTGTTATCAAAAAATTTCCACTCAAACTCATCTGTCGGGTGCATCAGTTGACCTTCGACTATGTCCCGTGTAGAGTGCCACCTCATATCCTCGGCGGTATGTGTTGACATGAACAACCGCTGAAGCCTCGACGCAATGGGAAAGTAATGTACGATCTTTTTCGGCACGTCTTTTCCCTTTTCCTTGCGTTGTTCACAGTATCTACTTGTACCTCAAATATCACATGGCCTCTAATCTTTATTGACATCACCGTAATATAACATACATTTTCACAAGCATCAATCTTCTCATAAGCCTTTTGACCATTTTCTTCACATCATAGTACGACTCCGGTAACTTATTTCCTGCAAGTAAGAATTCCTTCACAATGCTTAGCAGTTCATTAAAACATCTCTCACTAACATCATGCTCGTTCTTAAAGTGTAAAAGTTTAGTCACAGCAGATAAGACGGTGTGCTTTTCATGCCCGTCATATAGTGGTGTCGCTACTTTATGTAATAACTCATAGAAACCCTTAGCCTCGTCATTTGGCTCTTGCTCGACGCTACTTCCATCCTTGTCTATATTCCACTATAAGTATAAACCAGCTGCTTCGATTATCATGTTAGTACAGTCAAAGGTTTCGTCACCTCTGGATTCCGGTTCTGATTCATGTTCATCCAACCAGGTTTCCCCATGATAAATCCATGTCGTATAACCCTACTTGAACCCATACGCAAATAAGTCGCACATGACATCGCCCATTTCCTTCCACACTTCATTCACACACCTCTTACAAGGACATCTGATGTCAGCGTCCCTGACTTGCTCAAACGTAAAGTTGAGAAACTGTTCAACCCCACTATGATACTTAGAGCTAAGCCCACTCTTATCAGTGGCTACCCTACGTTCCATCCAACATTGATCAACAGACATCTTGGACAACTGTCTGCTATATATATGGAAAGTTAGACAAACACAATCAAGTCTTTAAGTTAATGTATATGCAAGCTTATGAGTTTCCTAACTTCATCTCCACCTCTAATGGGTCAGGCTTCTATCCCATTCCCGGATGTGTCACCTCACTGATGCCAATAACTTGAACACATCTTTAAATTTTTTAGAAATTTCAGCAGCACCTCCCCATGGTCTTCAAGTACATGAAAAAGACTAACACATCGTAGTCTAAATATGCATCCGAAGAACATCAAGAGATATATACTGACCGAATATTCAAAAAATATAAAGACGTGCTCAAGTTGCTGACAAGTGAGATCGAAACATACAAGAATAATCCCAAAACAGGGACTATTTGAGATTTACTATTACTAAGTGAATCTCAAACGGGTTTCTAAGCTTCCTAAACTATATGAAAATATGCACATGTCAAGTCATATGGAATAATTGCATAAATGAAGTCAATTTTCATATATTATAGTACTCAAGTATTCTTCTAGAAATTTTCTTATGTCATTGTTTACAAGACATTACAACGATTTTGCATCTATTTGTAATCCGTAAACCATCATGAAGTGAAGGCTTTGCTTCGTTTTTTGTTATATTAAACTCTAGAAACAAGTCACAATAATCTTGCAAATCATGCCAAAGCCATGTTAAAATTACTATCATAAAGGAATTTGTTTTTACTCTCTTTGAGTTACCTTTTTAGCCAGAGCTTATACGTTGTTTTAAGCACATGCTTTCATGAGAACTTGCTACATAGAAAAGCTAATATTGTGTTACACGGACTCTTCATAATTTGCCCTAAAATACTAGTTTTCGACACTCGGCACACAAAAGGGGTATAGGTACTAGAGTACTAGACACTTCATTTTAGTGTAAATAATTGTGTCCAACCGAACATTCCATTCGAGTCCGTGTAAACATAGAATATAATAATACTTCATATATAGTAAGTGCGACAATAATGGTTTAGACGATACAATGTGCTGACGTAATAAACTAAACTTTCAATCAGCCATAGAAAAAGTAACTTCTAGATTAAGTGAGTTCATTTACATCCAATTTCAAAAACAACATCCCATTAAACCAAACAACTATCAACGTATAAATTTTCCCATTTATTTTGGTAATAATATGCAAAGTAGGGATGCGCTTTTTTAGATACAAGGGGAAAAAATAATAAGACCCCAAGTGTATTCTTAATTTGTTTCAGACACAAAAAATCTATTATGAAATGTTCTCGAATCATGTAATCATAAAAATAATAAAAGTAAAAAACTAACCAATCATAATGCGTGAACAAAGACAAACACTAGAACCGAAGATTAGGTCATGTCCACCACTAATACAAACACTTGGATTGAGTAAATAAACATGATATGGTTCATTCTATTTGCTATGAAAATATTACCAGTTAAAGGTTTGTTATGCATAATTGTACATATTTATTTTTACTTTGTTTTTATTATTTTGTTTTTTAGAACAATTATCATGTTCAAAATAATGTCCTTAAGAGTATATCCTCATTTCTCACTGCATATATTGTTCATATAGAAATAACTAGCGTGCCAAGAAATGGCACATTTGTTACAGCAAAAATACTTTTTGAGGGCATACATATACTATGAATTTTTTTTAACATCAATACAATGTCAATTGCACCTGATAGAAGCAACAAATTAAAGCAGTAAAACCACAACACTTGGCGCATCGGTAAGTTTCGACCTGGGGTGAACCGTAAACCCTGGCATCCTGGGATCGATCCCCGCCATTAACAAGTGTGAGGGCTAATTAAAAATTGGTCTGTGTGGCCACGGATCACAAATTTATGGGCAGAGCCATATCTTAGGGCGAGCCTTGCAGAAAAGTCTGGTCCGGAGTGGGGAGACTTAGTCCGACTGTGGTTGGGAAACTCCACATTAACAGAAAAAAAATTAAAGCAGTAATAAGAAAAGAGCGAGATGAAGATGTACTTACAATCACTTGATAGAAGCTGTCGCCCAATTCTCCTCCCAAATTAGCAGCAACTAGTCCATTAAACAACAAAGAATCACAAATAAAATAATTTTTGGGCAAAAATTAACTCGAACATTTTTCGAAACTGAAAAAATTAAATTTGGGAGGAAAAAGTCACGACATATGAAACCCTTACCTTGCAATTTTGAAAAAATCAGACAGAGAGGGATGAGATGACTATTCAGAGATAATGGAGAAGAAAGAAGAAAGCTTCTACCAATCCCATATGCTTGAGCAGAAAAAATCATAAGAATTTGGGACGAACCCAACTCAGTCAAACAAATTTGGGAAAACCCAACTCAGTCGAACGGCTCCAACTCAGATAGACAAACAAACCCAATTTGGAAAGAAACTCAAGAAACTAATTGTGGAAGAAACCATGCAAGAAATCGAAGTTTGGAAAAGAGGAAGGAAGAAAAAGTGAGAACGAAATTTTTGTACAAGAATAAGAAACTGTCGTCGAGGTCAGAGCTGATAAAATTAAAGCCTCGTTCTCGACGGGTACGCCGTCACTAATAACACCGTCGAGATTTTGTCATTAATGACGGCAGTGCCGTCACCAATAATACTTTCTCCCGTCGCCCCCTTATTTCCCTCCCCCACATTACTTACGCGCCAAAAAACAACTCATTCCCGACGGCAGAATTATCTTTATTGACGGACGACCGTCGACACCCATATCAGTTTTGGAGGGAACCAATACATTGACGATGGGCATCATTATCGACGGTTTAGCCTTCGCCAAAGAGGTTAATCTCGACGGCATATACGCCGTCAGTAATACTCCCGTCGGTAATGACCCTTTTTTGTAGTGAACTTTCCAACACAAATTTAAGTCTAAGGATTATAATAATGATATAACAAATCTTTACTCGGTTGTGTAATTTTTTTTTCTTTACAATTAGAATTTGTAAATTAATATTTCTTACTCTGAATTTATGATGTTCATTGTTCAGATATTTAATCTTGGGAAAAATCACTAAATCGGCATAATCATGTTCTATTGTTCTATACTTTTATATTTTAATTTTATTAAATCTTACTTATTAAATAGGTATTATTGTTACTCGTTTTAGCGAAAAAAGTTCTGCTATTTGTGTTTTGACAGGGAAGTATCTATTGTTATTTGTTTTTTGGGTATCTGTTTGTTATTTGTTTCTTTGGCTTGTTACTTATTTTTTAAGCACTATATGGCTCCTCGAAAATATGAATATGAGTATCAAAAACTTTAAAAAAAAAAGAGTAGAAAAATTAATTGAATCCCAAAAGGGAGCTCTTGAAAAATTTGTTACCAGTAATAAAAAAAATATCACAGAAAAATTAGATGAAAGGCAAGAAAAATGAAATTTTAATTTTAAAAAAATTTAAAATACTAATTTAATTTAATATTTAATGGTAAATAAAGCCCCAATTTAGGATTTAGCTTGAAGCCCCCAAAAAGTTTGGACCAACCCTGTCTCTACCCCCTATGCCCACCCCATCCCCCATCCCCTTTGTACTTATTGGTACAAAGACTAAATTAATAATATTTAGTCTTTGTACCGGTAAGTTTTAAGGTGCCAATAATAATAAAAAATTTTAAAATATGATGGCCATTTTAAAAAAAAGATTGCGGTTAATTTTGTTTAGTAATTTATAATCCCAAATAGTAGGAATTATACTACCAAGTAGAACATGGTATTAAATAATCTCTAATTTAAAGTTATTTTATAATCCCAGAACTAATAGTGACAAACTCAAATTTAAAAACAAATAAAATACTTGAAATTAATAGTATTATCCAAAGTTTAATGTTTGTAAACAAACATAACATAATAGTCTTATTAATGTGTCAATATAGGTATCCTAAACATGCATTTGGTGCAATACTATGAAGCAACTTATGAAGTGATCACATTATGAAAAGTTGATGTGAAATTAAATATCCCTATTTAGTTTAATAGCACTTAAATATCCCTACAAGTAAAATATGAAGACAAGTTAAATTGTCTTGAATATATTTACGAAAATTGATATTTTCACGATATTTTTTAATACATTTTTACATAAAAATTGACGTTATAAATATATAACGACGGTGAAAATCGCCGTTATTTAGGATCTATAACGATGATTTTCATTTAAAAATATTATTTTTTATTGTGAATTTATCAGTTTCTCTTATTTATTTACCATTCATCTCCATAATTTTTTCTTAGTTATAATTTAGTTTTTCAGCTTGTTGATGACTTGATATCAAGAAATATAAATTACTGACCGAGGAAGGGAAAAAAAATTGTAGTACGTGTTTCACAATTAAAGATATATTTAAGTTTTTAAAGTTAATTTGTGAGATTTAAAATTCAAAATCGATACAAGTTTATACCATTTTAATATAAACCACTATAATTATTGTAAAATATATTTATATTTTAAATAATTAAACAATTTCTTAATAATTTTAAAATTTGAAATTTTAAAAGTTGATTTCAGAAAAAAAAAAATCACTACCATCAGAAGTTAGAACTAAAGAATAATCAAATAGCATCAATTTTTTTTTGAAAAAGTACTCCCTTTACTATAATTATTAACTATATAATTTTTTAGGTGAGTATAAAATATATAGTATTTCTAAAATGTTTAATTATTTATAACATGTGTCATTATATGAAAAGTAGGATTATAAATCAATTTTCTTAGTTAAAAACTGTTAGTGGCAATGTGCCATCACATTTGATTGACATTTCTGGCAAAAAACTAAATTAACTACAAAATATTGAAAAATATATTCTTTTCAGTACGCATGGGGAACACCAAGAATATCTGTATTAGTGGCAATGTGCCATCACATTTGTTTTTATTTTTATTCTTCACTTTCTTTTTTATTGTAGGGGCTAAAGAATGAACAACCTAGAATATCTGTATTAGAGATGAATGACAGTAGTATACTTTAATCCAAGTAAATTTTGTAAAGAGAATATGAACATATCATTGAATAATATTCCATATATATATATATATATATATATATATATATTGTTCCACTAAATAGTACCATTTGTAAATTTATTTATTTATTTCAACAAATAATTTTTTTTATATTTGTATTATATAACAAAATATCGTCAAGATTATCATCACAGTTACACTATTATTCATCAAAATTCAAAACTATTCGCTCTCATAAAAAGTTTGATTTGTCAAAAAAATAATAGACAAAAGGATTCCTAATTTTATTGATGAATATAAATGTTAGAATTTGAGTCAAAATTAAAGTATATTTAATTAATTATTTAAAGTGAATTCACATATCAATGTGTTCTATTCTATGAGTAGATTAAATTAAGTATTTGAAAGCTCAAATTCATGGAGTAATGAATGAGATATTAACTCCCAAATATCACCTTGAAAATGATAAATGATAATAAATATATGTGGGAAGCCAAGTCTCACATTGGTTAAGAACTAAATATTTAATAAGTTTATATACATGAAAGTTGCTCTTGAATTTAGGCTCCAAGGGGCACCCCACTTTTGTGGAAGGGAGATGATCTAACCAAGGCTTGGTTCAAACCCACACGCATGTTGCCGCTGCCGACCGGACTGACTCGTGGCTCATGGGTCTGGGACGCGTCTAAACTGCTTTGTTTTGGAAAAGGCTATTTGTCTGAACATGTGCTGCAAAACTACGTCGTTTTTGCCTGAACAAACACGTCTTTTCTGTTAAAGCATTAAACTACGTCGTTTTTGTTCTGGTGTGCCTAAAACTACGTCATTTTTGTTCCGAACGAACGCGCCTTTTCTGTTTGAAGCCAAAACTACGTCGTTTTTGTCTTAATCATACCTTTTAGTGGGCTGTGTCCATTCTGATGTCTCACTTACCCTACTGTAAATAGATAAGGGGGGCTGCCATTTTCATTGATTCAAATCATTTGAGCATTAATCATTATAAGTCTTCTTATATTTCATTTCATAAACAATTTATAATTTATAATGAGAGAGAGTCTAAAGCATTTATTTTGGTTCGTTGAGTGTGTTATTTGTAGTGCTGATATAACACACGTTGTCATTGTATCCTGGGAGATAAGTTTAAGACCCCAAATTTTATGAAATAAGAGTATTTAATTTTTCTTATATATATTATTCTATTCAGTAAATGGTTAAATTGATAAAAGATTAAAGTTAAGGGTGATGTGTGAAAAATTTACAAAGTAAGCAAGTTGTCATAAAATATTCGTTATATCGGGAAATATTCGTTTGGTCGGGGAATATTCGTACGACGACGCAATCATTGGTGGACCCTACAACGGAATAACTTTCGGATATAAAAAGCAACAAAAACAATATTTTAATAAAATAACGACAAAACTTTTACTGTTAAACTGTTGAAATACCCGGTGATAAAAGTACAGTAATACGCATTGTTACACAGTTATTAGAGTTTATGCCCTAGAGGCCAATTATTTGATATAATTGCTTAACGTTTTGATATTATATTTGATTGAATAAATAAATGATTTTATTATGGTTTTATTTACTGCGTAATATAATTGTTAACATAATAAAATTCCTTAGAATACTGATACAAATTATATAGTTTCAAGTATGTGACTTGAACATGAGATTATAATTACAATTAGTATCATTGTTCTTAAATGTCCCTAGTCGAGTATCATTGTTGATGGGACAACAATGATGCATTGAGACTAGTATGTGGATTGACTGATGACCAAATCTCATTGGTCATAAATATATGAGATATTAAGTCAATGCATAGGTACATGTTAGAGAATTATGTACTGGACAGACCCACCATGAGAATTATATATGGAGCATTATGCGAAGTGTCATTAGCGATTCTCATAGCGACAATGATGTAATGGTCCTCCGACCTGAAATCGCTATATTACTACACGAGAATTTATGTACTTTGATATCATCAAATGTCACCTTTAATAGGGTGGACTATAAAGGTGATTATTGGGTTCATCATGAATCATGTGAGAAATGTGAGTGATCTAGATAAAATTTACCCATCCTATATATTATGGGTGATATCCATAGGCCTCTTGATTGAGTAGGACTATGAAATGCATGGCCATGCTCAAATAGTGATTTGTTTCATATAGTCAACTCATTGATCAAGAAAACTCAGATTAAATTATAAAGAGTATGACACATTCCATGACTCGAGTTTAATCTAAGATATTAAGGTTAATATGATTAAATTACATTGAAATATTGGTCACGAAAAAAGTTGCATCGAATCATCGATCTTATTATTACTTGGGTAGCAGTGATGCATTACTTGATGACGCTCACTGTTTATAATTTTATAATATAATTTTAAAATTATTGTCAACGTAATAATAACCTATAGGGTCACAAACATAGAACGTAATTTAAAAGGGAATTAATTTAAATTTTAAGGATTTAAATATATTAATATGATTAATAGTATTTAAATCACGAAGAACTATTGGTTCACATGTAAAGAACTATTGGTTTACATGCAAGTACTATTAGGGGAAGTTATGCAAGATTGATATTACTTGAGGGACTAAACTAAAAATGGAGGCAAAGATGAATGTACGAAAGTATAATTAACCTTGTAATTTACCACCTTTTCCTAGCCTATAAATACTCATCCATTCATTCATTATTTCCTACAAATTTTGAAGAGCAAAATTATAATCACAAGTTATAGTGAGAGAAACTATAGAGAGAAAAAAGAAGAGTATTTACTATTACTACACTATTGTAGTATCCAATCTCCTACTAAGGTAAGGGATATTATTTTTCGTATTCGTAAGGGATATTATTTTTCTTATTCGTAAGGGATATTATTTTTTCGTATTCATAAGGGATGTTATTTTCTTCATACTCATAAGGCTTGTCATTATATTCCTTATTAATCCGTGGAAATAATCTGTCTACGCGGATTACCGCATGCCTGGTGAATAACTTTTCGTATTCATTCTTTATTAATCTGCGAGAGTAACTTGTCTACAGCGGATTACCGCATGTATGGTGAATAACTCTTTGTATCCATTCTTTATTAATCTGTGGGAGTAACCTATCTATGAGGATTACCACATGCATGGTGAATAACCCTTCGTATTCATTCTTTATTAAATTGTGGAAATGATATGTCTACGTGGATTACTGCATGACGGGTGAAAATCCATTTGCAGTTTCGTATATTCTTTCAAACTTGTATGGGGGTATCATTTCTTTTGTACTCGTCAAGGGATATCATTTTCTTTCGTGTTATCCATTTATGGGTACTATTCATACCAGAGTACTATTCATTCGGGTTACTTTGTATGACGGGGTACTATTCATTCGGGATACTATTCACGACAAAATTCGTTTCTTTCTATCCAAATTATTTTTGATACATGAATATCAATCTTTAATTTTAATCCACAATTAGTTATCATGTTGACAATTTGGACATTCTTAAACTTTGGATAAATTGAATTATAATATTTAATATTTATCATTGATCTCACTTGATTGATTCGTTATATCATTGTTATAATCGCCAGACTTAAATTTGTGTTGGAAAATTATCTTTGGCCCGTAATGAAAATATAAACTGTTTATTGGTATGATTATGACCTGGAATTGGGTATTGGTATAATCATGACCGGAATTGTGTATTGGTATAATCATAACCATTGGTTTTACAGTTGTATGTCTTTGGTCCGTAGTGCAAAAATGGACGGTTGATTATTGCTTTTAGAGTCGTATGTCTTTGGCCTGTAGTTCAAAGATGGACTGTTGATTATTGATTTTACCGTTGTATGTTTTTGGCCATAGTGCAAGGATAAACTGTTGATATTTGGTTTTATAGTTGAACATCTTTGGCCCGTAGTGCAAAGATAGACAATTGATTTGTATGATCATGACCATTGATATTACAGATGAATATCTTTGGCCAGTAGTGCAAAGATAGATAATTGATTGATATGATCATGACCATTGTTGTTACATTTGAATATCTTTGCGGTAAGTTGTAAGGACGATATGATTATTGAGTGTTTTTAGCCTTTGTGGCGAGGACATTGAGTGAAAGTTCTATTAAGACTTTGTGGCGAGGACAAACTGTTGATTTACATTATTATAAACATGAATTGTGAATTTAACTATAATCTTTAGTGGTTCAGGTGAAGACAGGTGATGAAAGTTCTCTTTGTCTTGGGTACAACAAAGAACTGTTGATGGGTATTACAGGGATGAAATATTAATGATGGACTTTTAATTTGGAAGAAATAGTAGACATTATGTTCTACTTGACTCTTCTAATGGATTGCTGTTTCCGCTACAGTTGTTAATCTAAAACTTGTTGTCTATTATATTCTATCAGATTTTTTCCCTGTTGAGGACTAAGAATAATTTGTTCTACATTATCTTAGTCATAATATTCTTTACTGGGCTATTCGTGCTCACCCTTTTGCTTCATAATTCATTTTAGGTAATAAGAGTGTAGCTAGGTTGAACGGGGATAACAAGGTAGTAGAGTGATGATCTATGACTGTTAAAGTTTCTCAATACATTATAACATAGCATGAAAATATATAATTGTATTGAGGACTTAAAATGTGTATTTGTATTTTATACGTCATTTAATAGTTAATTTTGGTGAACAACAATAGAGTGAGGTGAACTCGACTTTGAAAGTGTTAGAAATGCACCCCGTTAGAATAAGGAGGACAAAAATCTTCTCGTGTTCCTTTGAGGACTTGAAATATTTGTTTCTATATTTTATATGGATTGTAATAATTTGGGTGTGTATATTGTCGTATTATATTCGGTACAATATTTGTATTGAAACTCACAGCTTATGTGTTGTCGTATTTAGCACGACAATTGTATAAATGAAGTTTGTATTTGGATTCTGTAATGTTTATTTGGTGACCTTTATTGGGTTGTGTGGACCTATTTTGGGGGCGTCACAATAAGTGCTATCAACTCTGAGCACCATACTGAGGGCATAATTGTCTTAAGGATATAGTACCAATTACTAGCCTTGACAAGTTAAATTCTACAGTTTGAGATAAGTTTATATATATATATATATGCAAGAAATATGTCTACCGATTCTGTTACTATAATCGGTTCTTCTTCTTCTACACCTTCTATACCAAATGTTTATGTGAACCATGCTTAAAAACCAGAAAAGTTCAATGGAACAGAGTTTAAAAGATGGCAACAAAAGAAGTTGTTTTATCTCATTACCCTCAACTTGGCGAGATTTCTTCATGAAGACCCCCTGTGCTTAATGAGAATGAAACAGATAGGCAAGTGGTTGCTGCTATTGATGCATGGAAACATGCTGATTTTGTGACGCCCCAAATATGTATACATCACCCATCCTGAGTCGTCAAATACATGGTACATAATACAAATACAAACTTAAATATACAACATGAGCTGTGAGTTTCAATACAAATATTGTCATCTAGACAGTATTCAAACTCAAAATAAGTCTTCATTACATTTATTATCACACTATTTTACAGAATAGTGAGGACTACTAATGCAAACATCTGGACCGTCACTCCGTTCCCCGACTAGTCACAGCTATATTCTCATTTCCTGAAGAGAACAATGAAAGAAAATGGTGAGCTCAACTAGCCAAGTAAGAAATATTATGACTAAGATAATGCAGAATAAATTATCGTTAGCCTTCAACAATGTTAAAATGATAAAATATAATAAACATCAAGTATAACTGCAGCAAAACAAGTAATCCATTAGAAGAGTTAAGTAGAGCATGATATCTACTATATTCTATGATTTAAAAAGTTTATCATCAATTTTATCGCTGAGACTCAGCTTAATAAATAATCCACATCATCGAATCAGCCCTGCACTACGGCCAAGGATATTAATTAGTATCACGACCACGAATAATCCATGCACTATGGGCCAAGGATATTTGTGTTTTCATCAATAGTCATGATCATGCCAACAACTATCCATCAATGCACTACGGGCCAATGAGAACATTTACCACATCAATTGTAACATTACGGTCATGATTATACCAAATGATCCCTAATCATAATCATACCAATCAACAGTTCATCTATGTACTACGGGCCAAAGATGACTTTCATAACAATATAAGCATGAGGATGATGACAGTTGTAAGACCCCAACTTTTATAAATAAAGATGAATTTTCTATAAATATTATTTTTGAATATTATGAAGTAAATTTGATATAATGTTATAGTTGTGGGTAATATTTATAAATTTTACAAAGTAAGCAAGTTGCTATAAAATATTCGTTTGGTCGAAGAATATTCTTTTTGTCGGGGAATATTTGTACGACTGCACAATTATTGGTGGACCCCACAACGGAATTATTGTCGGATTGAGAAAACGACAAAAATACTTTATGAAAATAACGGCGGAAGTTTTATCGTTAACCGTTGAAACACCCGGTGTTAAAAGTACAGTAATACGCGTGGTTTCATAGTAGCACACGGTATTGATTATTGATGCTTACCGTGAGAAGTCACTCAGTTTTGCTTATTTTATGGATCCCCATTTACCTGTTTTTCAAAATAGTCGGTAGAAAGTTATTTATATAATAAAAGGAGGGGGCCCACAAGTGGGACCCATGTGTATGACAAAGTCTTGGGCGAAAGACAAATTGTCACATGAATTGATAATAGGGGGAAGAATTTAATGGACACAGGAGGAGTAATATTATTGGTATTATATATATTTGATATATTGACTTTTGAGGAATGGAGGAGTATTATTTTCAAAGCACCATGTGCTTATATGTATATATAGTATATTTTGTTTTTACTTGATTCGATTGTGGTGTATAACATCTGCGGTTGCTATAATTTCGTCCGTCAAATTATCATTCGGTGCACCAGTGAACTGATGTTATATATATATATATATATATATATATATATATATATATACAATATATATATATATATATATATATATATATTATATTTTATATAAATGATTTTGCTTTAATTATGGACCGTCCGATTAAAATAAATCAATCTGGACCGTTCATGGGTTAGTTACTATGCATTCCATTCTTCTATAAATAGAAGCTCATTCCTTCATTATTTCTTAAGAATTCAGTGAAACTCTAGAGAGAGAAACTATAGAGAGAAAAAAGAAAAGTATTCTGCTACTTCACTACTTCTTTAATTAGTTCTTCTTTATACGATAAGGGATATTATTCTTTTGTATTCAAGAAGAGAACTTATGTTATTCCATTTCTTTATTGTTCTGTTGGAATAACCTGTATACGCGGGCTACCCTATACTTGGTGACATTCTTCTATTATTCTGTCTTATCAGAATATCCTATCTGTGCTATACGCCAGGACCTGGTTCCATTTTTATTATTCCGTCATTATTATTCTATCAGAATATCCTGTCTGTGCTATACGCCGGACCTGGTTCCATCATTTATTATTCCGCATTTATTATTCTGTTGGAACATCCTGTCGGTGTGAATTTTACCTGACCTGGTTCCGTTATTATTATTCTGTTGGAATAACCTGTCTATGTGAAGTACCGCATGCATGGTGATTTCTTTTGTTATTCCATTCGGTATTATACTCAGTTGATTAAAATTTTGACTTCTATACTCCATGAAATTAGTGGAATATCCTTGATATTTGCTCTTCATCCAGTATCTTTTCATGGAAATATTCTTCTGAGCATTCTTGAATTTTACTCTACAAAGAAGTATCATGTTGACAATTTGGACGTTATTGGTTCCTGGACAAATTAATTCTTGAACTTGTTTAATTGAATTCTTATATCATTGTCATCATCCTCATGTTTATGTTATGTTGAAAGTCATCTGTGCCCTGTAGTGCATAGATGGACTTGGTATAATTATGATCAGGGATTATTCGGTATAATCATGACCGTAATGTTACAAATGATGTGAAAATTAAAAGTCCTCATTGGCCCGTAGTGCATTGATGGATAGTTGTTGGCATGATTATGACCATTAATTAATACACAAATATTCTTGGCCCGTAGTGCATGGATAATTATGGTTGTGATACTAAAGAATATCCTTGGCCATAGTGCAGGGGTGATTTGATGATGTGGAATATTTATTAAGCTGAGTCTCAGTGATAACAGTGATGAAAAACTTTTTTAGTCATAAAAGATAGTAAACTTTATTTTCTAATTGACTCTTTTAATGGATTGCTTGTTCCACTGCAGTTAAACTTGATGTCTATTATATTTTATCAGTTTAACATTGTTGGAGACTAATGATAATTTATTCTGCGGTATCTTAGTCATAATATTTCTTTCTGGGCTAGTTGAGCTTACCCTTTCTTTCACTGTTCTCTTCAAGAAATGAGAATATAGCTGGGACGAGTCGGGGAACAGAGTGATGGTCCAGAGGATAACATTAGTAGTCCTCACTATTCTGTGAAATAGTGTGATAATAATTGTAATGAGGACTCCTTCTGAGTTTGTATAATCTCTAGTAGACAATATTTGTATTCAAACTTACAATTTATGTTTTGTCGTATTGTACACGACAGTTATATTAGTAAGTTGTATTTGAATTCTGTATCATGTATCTAGCGACCCAAGATGGGTGATGTATACCTAATTTTGGGGGCGTCACAATTGGTATCAAAGCTTAGGGATATGATCCCTGGCTAGGATGTGAGAATAGAACTAGGAGGTGGAGTTTATCAAATTAGAGCAAAACAATATGACCGTGTCGCAATACGAGGCAAAATTTACGGAGTTATCCCTATTTGCGTCCCACTTGGTGGATAATGAAGAGAGAATGGCGTGAATGTTTTTAAGAGGTTTGAAGCCAGGAGATACGACAACATCTTATTTCTCATAAATTGTGTTGTTTGTATTCAGATGTATAAATAGGGCTCAGTTGGTGGAAGCGCGATAACGAGTCAACGTAACTAAAAGAGAACAGCCGACAAAATGATAATACCAATGAGAGCAGTCATCGATGCGGTGACAACAAGCGTGGAGGGAATCACAGGGCCAGAAGTGGTAACCACTTTTGTGGTAATCATGGCCAAAATAATAAGAATGGACATTTCAAGAAGAGGGGATTCAACAATGATGGAAAGACGTCAGCACCAGCACCCGTTGTTAAGGAAGGAGAAAGACCACCTATCATATGCTTCAAATGCGGAGGGGATGGACACATCAGTCCAAACTGCGCGATGCCATCCAAAGCATGTTATAATTGTGGAAGAGAAGGTTCACTTAGCCCAATTTTGTCATTTATCGAAGACAAGTTCAGCTAGGATGGAGGCACCAAAGGCCGTCCCAGAAAAGTCAAAGCCGATGGTGCAAGGGAGAGCGTTTGTTGTGATCTCCCAGAAAGCAAGGAACCCGAATGAGGTCATCACGGGTAAGCTTATCATAAACTCTAGTGAAGTCTATACTTTATTTGATACCGGTTCTACCCATTCTTTTATTTCTCATACTTGCGCTTAACGATTAAATTTGACTCCGAAGAAATTAGACTTTGACTTATCTGTGGAAACTACGTTAGGAGAAACTTTCATTACATCCACTGTTTATAGTTCTTGTTTGGTTCAAATCGGTACCCTCATATTACCTGTCGATCTTATTTCATTGACAATACTTGCATTTGACGTGTTCTAGGGATTGATTGGTTAACTACTCATCATGCAAAAATTGATTATTTTCGTAAGGTTGTTAGCTTTCATATTCCTAATCAACCTATTATGCGAATTCAAGCGACCAAACCATTAAAATCAATCATGGTCATCTCAAGCCATAAATCTATTCATTTATTGAAAATCAGATGTCAAGCTTTCTTAGCTCATGTCACGGATCTAAACAAAAATACATCAGTTTTGAATGATATTTCTATTGTTAATAAGTTCCCTGACGTATTTCCTGAAGAACTTCATGGCCTACCCCCAGAGCATTAAATTGAATTTTTTATCGACCTTGAACCCGGTACAAAACCCATTTCCAAAGCCCCATATCGAATGGCTCCTATTGAACTTCAGGAGTTAAAGACCCAACTGAAGGAATTGTTATACATTGGCTTTATTCGTCCTAGTACTTCTCCTTGGGGTGCTCCTGTTCTATTCTTGAAGAAGAAAGATGGGAGTATGCGACTTTGTATTGATTATCGGTAGTTAAATCATGTCACCATCAAAAATAGGTTTCCATTGCCACGTATTGATGACCTGTTTGACCAGTTGCAAGGAGCCAAATTCTTTTCATAAATTGATATTCGTTCCGGATATCACCAATTGAAGATTAGAACCGATGACATTCCAAAGACGACTTTCAGAATTCGGTACGGACATTATGAATTCCTAGTCATGTCATTTGGATTGACTGTGACAACCCAAGAAATTAGACAATTTATGAAAATCTTAAATTATTGATTTAAGGTCAAATAATAGACCTAGATAGAAAATAAATGTATGCGTTTGATGTTATTGGGATTGAATTTTGAGGATTTCAAAATTCGGTGAAGGATATAGGTGAATTATTCAGGATTAAGGATTTATGTAAATATGCTCTGTGTATATGGTTAATGATGTGTTCAGCATGTGGTTAAGGGTCATGGGTTGATCAGATAAATTATATCTGTGACAAACCCTAAGTTTATATTAAGAACGACAACGTTCTGTTAGAAAACTCTAACAATTAATAAGAAACCCTAGAAATTGGTTCTGTAAACCCTAGTTTCAGTTCCGGGAGTCCGAAACCTTAATTCGGATATTAAAAACCCTAGATTGGGAATGCAATGTATGTACAAGGTTAAACGCCGATAATTTTAATTAATTAGGGAAAACCCTAATGAATTATCTAAAATCTTAATTGATTATTTGAAAACCCTAATACCAGATCTGAAAACCCTAATTTCAGATTCTGATAGAATGAAGCCCTAATCTGGGAATATAACGGAGAATTATAATGCTTAAGTGGTATTAATTATAAGTCTAATTAGGGTAAAGCTTAATTAGTTAGAAAACCATAATTTTCAATTTTTAGAACCCAAATTGTTCCGTTAGAAACCCTAATGCTCAATTGTGGATTTAATTGCTAAAATTAGCAATGCTAATTGGGAAACCCTAAACCTAATTATTTCAATTTATGAGTAATTAGAAAACCCTTACCTAATTACGAATATTTATTTTCTATTATAGAAAATTATTTTCTATTAGAAAACCCTAATGACCATTTTGAACCCTAATTGTGGAGTGATGGATTTAATTACTTAATTAGCAATGTTAATTAGGAATTATAAATCCTAATTGTCAAGTTATTAGAAACCCTAATCTAATTAGGAAATCTAAATTTCTAAAATTGAAACATTATTTTAAACCCTAAAATGTGGTTTTGAAATCTAATGTGCAATTGTGGCCCTAAGTGCTAAATTACCAATCTTAATTAGGATAAATTAGTCCTAATTAGCAAGATTGATACATGATTAGGAAATTGTAATGTAATTAGAGAATTCTAATTACGATTTTAAAAATTTTAATTTTCTATATCGAAAACCGTAATCCGAAAATCTTAGAATTTAAAGTTGCTAAATATTTAAGGGTTAAAATCTAAACCCTAAAGGGTTAAACCCTAAACCCTAACAAGCACTAAACCCTAATTCAAATTTTAGAAATGTAAGGAAATGACAATTATGCCCCTTTTGTGTATTATTTGAGGTAGCTTGCATATCTTGCCAAGATGTGGGTTGTTGAACAACCCTAACCACTCCCTTGACTTATATGACAGCAAATCAGCCTTTTTCTTCAATACCATTCATGTATCTAGCAATTTTATTTAAAGATTTAGAGAGAGAAAATGGCCACTTTGTTATCATTTTTCTTCCAAGACTTTCTCTCTCCAAAATTTCGAAATATAGAGTGTGAGAGAGTGAAATAGTTAGCCATGATCATGATATAGCTTTTCATAATCAGGATCAAAGGATCAGAAATTAGGAATCAAGCTCAAAAGGTATAAAACCCTAAAAATTTGAAATCTCATGATTTGGTGTTAAATGTTGTTGTTGATTAGTTAATGTTGTGTATTTAGGTGTCAATTGAGGATCTGGGTTGTTAAATCCCAGATCCATAACATCAAAATACTTGAATCTTGCATTTTATGAAATCTGGAAAAATTGCTAAAACATCGTCTGACAAGCAAATGTCAGACCACTTATATTGGCTTCTGTTGATTGTTTTTGTGTTTTAAATGTTGTAACATGTAGTCTGTTATGTGGTCTTTTATATGCAAAAAGAATCAAAGCCAGATCGATTGTAGAATAAAAGTTATAAGCGGTCAAACATCATTGACCGGTCACGAATTTGATTTCTGGGCAAGCCCAGAAATTTCCAGAAAAATCTGACAAGTTTTGCGAGCCTTAGATCTTGCAGTACATTAGTGTTTTTGTTATGTTTTTGTTTTATTCTTGTAGTCGGATATGAGGAGTACAAATACATGGCTTTATTTCACCCAGATCATTAATATAACCGTGTAGAATCATGGTCAAACATCATTGACCGAACTGCCTGATGAAGGTTTTCTGGAAAACCCAGAACATCATCAGCCGAATTTTTGTCAAACATTTGACCAGCTTTAATCTTGTGTATATGTTGTTGTTAGATATACTTTTTGATATGTAATTGTAGCCTTACATCTCCCCTACAAGACTGAACCTTTAGATCACAGAAATAAAACCTAGATTGCAAGTTATAAGAACCCAAAGTGGGTACCTTCGATTCTGGTAAACCCAGAAAAACGAAGAACACGTCTGACAGAATGTTTGGAAGCCTTGATCTCTCAGTTGTAAAGTTTATGGCCATGAAGTTTGATTGTAGTTGTAGTATTACACTTATACTACATGATTAGAACAATAGCCAGCCCAGAAACACACAGAACAAGTAATTAAAGCCGGTCAAACCAGCCACCTCGCACACTGACTTTATCAGTATTCTTGAGCCAAGAACACCTATAGCGACAGAAAGTGTCGCTATAGACCTTTAGCGACAGATTATTATTATTTTTCCGGAAAATGATTAAAAAATTAGAAAAAAATGGTTTTTATTTATTAAAAATACAAAATAAATTCCGAAAAATTATTTTAAAGTCTGAAAAATAGTTTTTAACTATTTTGAGTATATTTTGAAAATATTTTATATTTTTGGAATATAAATGGTATTTATTTATTTAATTATTGTATTAAATAAATTATTTAAAAATAGTTTTAAATCATGAAAAATAATATTATGGTATAAGAAAATATTTTAAGTTATTTTCAATGACTTTTAATATTTTGTGATGAAATTCATTAATTAATTAATATTAATGATAATTAGTTTATTTAATAGATATATTAAATAAATTATGGAAAAATAGTATTAATGATTTATAAATCATATAAAAATATTTAAGTGTTATAAAAATATTTTAAGTTATAAAATGTAACTTTTGATATTTTGGCATGAAAATATTAATATTTTAATATTAATTGCAATTATCGGATAATGGATTAAAGTGTTGGAAAATCATATAAAAATGATTTTTAAAAGTATTATAAATACTTTGTGATATTACAATTATATTATAATATTATGTAATGATTTTCATTAATATTTTATATTAAATGAATATTAATGATTAAGGTATTAAGTGGTATTTAATTCATTTAAATACGGTTTTAAGGATTGAAAAATGTTGATAAATGGTAATAATTATCCGAAAATTATTACGAGCCTAGGAAAAATGTTTTGACTAATAAGAAAATTATCTGTGATATTTTTAAGTATTAAGTCAGAGTTTAATTGAACTTAAACTCGATATTCGTCCGACTAGACCGTCGGGATGATAGAATTGTGTCGTTTTCAACTCAGACTGCAATAGTTTGACTTGATACCTAGTCTTATGTGTTGTATAGACTGATAGGCTTATATGGTAATGTGTTTATGTTATTTTATGGATATAAATATAACAGTATTATACTGTGATGATATTATTCTAATTATTGGAGATCTATATTACTAATATTAGGTCTTCGGGATAAAGCGTTATTAAATTGCGTTGCGGTAATCAACGGTTCATGCAAGTTTCTTTGTACTTAACTCTAATAAGAGTGTTTTATTCAAGCTTATGGTTAATCATTGCTGATTGCAATGAAAATTGTATTCTGTACATCTTGCATGTATAAGTCAGGTATGAAAGGCTGATCACCTTCATTACCAGTTGGTTCAGAAATGTTTGTTCATGTATAATACTTGTTCAGTCAAAAATTTGTTCGTGCTAGTTCTCAATTATATTGATGAATTATAGCAAGCCCATTATTCATACTCTTCAATCATGATATATCGTTATATTATTGTATATAAACTTGCTGGACATCTTTCATGCTCACCCTTGCTATATCATGATAAAACATTGCAGATAAGGCGAATGCGTTCGGATACAGGAAACGATTAAAGCCAAGTTCAGCTTGGGATATAAAGTGCAGCTAATTTGTAATAGTGTATTTGATAAATATTGTTGTGTAATAGATGTTTTATGAAATGTGTATTAAGTTAAGGTTACTCGACCTTGGGGAATAGTGTGTAATGTATTGTATAAATAATTTATGTTTATATCTTCCGCAAACAGTTATAGAATGATTAATATACCGAATCCGCGGTGATTTGGGGCCCGGATTCGAGGCTACTACATTGACTAATGCTCTTGATGCCTTCATGGATATGATGAACCAAATATTCAAGGAATATTTGGATCACTTTGTGGTCGTCTTTATTGATGACATCCTTATTTATTCCAAAAGCCATGAAGATCATGAGCAACACTTGAGGCTGACACTCCAAAAGCTTCGTGAATATAAGCTTTATGCCAAGTTGAAGAAATGCGAGTTCTGGTTTGAGGAAGTAGCATTCCTTGGGCACGTGGTATCAAGTCATGGAATATCGATTGACCCAGCATAGATTGAAGCTATTCAAAAGCTGGGAGCAACCTAAATCAGTGACCGAAGTACGTAGCTTTCTCGGTTTAGCTGGTTATTATTGGAGATTCGTGGAAGGATTTTCTAGAATTACTACTCCATTGACTCAGCTGACTCGGAAAGATACAAAGTTTGGTTGGAGCGAAGAATGTGAGAAGAGTTTTCAAGAACTCAAGAGGAGACTCATTTCAGCACCTGTTCTGACAATACCATCTAGCTCGGAGGGATTTGTCATCAACAGTGATGCTTCGGGCAAAGGGTTCGGATGTGTTCTCATGCAACATGGAAAAGTCATAGCCCATGCCTCACGACAACTCAAAGAATATGAGAGGAATTATCCCACTCATGATCTAGAGTTGGCAGTTATTGTCTTTGCACTTAAAATTTGGAGGCATTACTTGTATGGGGAGAAAGTGGAGATCTTTACGGATCATAAAAGCCTCAAATATTTCTTGACTCAAAAGGAACTCAACATGCGACAACGACGTTGGCTTGAACTATTGAAAGATTAGGATCATACCATCCAATACCATCCTGGAAAAGTGAACGTGGTAACTGACTCATTAAGTAGAAGATCATACGCAAGTACGAGTGCGATATTGTCAACACAAAGGTCCATTTTGTGTGACTTGCAAAGGATGGAGATAGAGTTAAAGACTTCAGGGACCCATGTGATGATGGCGAATATACGAGTCGAACCGACTTTAATCGATAAAGTTAAAGCTGCTCAAGCTACAAACCTGGAGCTGATGCGTATGAGGAAGAAAGTGCAAGAAGGTGCCATGCCGGAAGAAAGAATCGATTAAGAAGGAATACTTCGAGTCAACTCTAGACTTTGTGTTCCTAACAACCATGATTTAAAGTATAAAATTATGATGGAGGCGCACAACACACCGTTTGCAATCCATCTTGGGCGTACCAAAATGTATCATGATCTTCCTCATACATTTTAGTGGAGCAATATGAAGAGAGAGATAGTGATGTTTATCTCAAGATGTCTAACTAGTCAACAAGTTAAAACGGAGCATCAAGTACCAAAAGGTCCATTGCAACCACTTGAAAATTTTAGAATGGAAGTGGGAGCACATTACCATGGATTTATTTACCGGTCTTCCTAAGGTTTCTCAAGGTATAGATGCAATTTGGGTCATTGTTGATAGATTGACCAAATCTGCTCATTTCTTACCGATACGAGAAACTTATACACTTGAATGTCTTGCTCGTATGTACATAAACGAGATTGTACGACTGCATGGTATGCCAGTATCCATAGATTCTGATCGAGACCCAAGATTCACTTCACAATTTTGGGCTAGTTTGCAAAACGCTATGGGCACAGACTTACGATTTAGCTCAGTATATCATCCTCAGACGGGCGGACAGTCGGAGAGGACTATTCAAACACTTGAAGATCTATTAAGACTCTATGTCCTTGATTTCAAGGGAAGTTGGGACAAGTTCTTACCATTAGTGGAGTTTTCCTACAACAACAGTTATCAATCAAGTATTGGCATGGCTCCATTCGAAGCATTGTATGGAAGGAAGTGTCGTTCTCCGGTATACTGGGATGAGGTGGGAGAAGCAATGTTGTTGGGACCTGAGTTGGTATGTATGACTACAGAAGAGATTCAAACGATCCGACAACGTATAAAAACCTCACAAGATCGACAAAAGAGTTATATTGATCTTCATCGAAAGGACATGGAATTCGATATAGGAGATCATGTGTTATTACATGTTGCTCCATGGAAAAGAGTTACGAGATTTGGAAAGAGAGGAAAACTCAATCCTCGATTCATCGGCCCATTTTTAATTCTCGATCGAGTAGGAACTGTGGCCTATAGACTCGCTTTACCGCCAAGTATGTCTCGTGTTCATAACGTTTTTCACGTATCCATGTTAAGTAAATATGTGAAAGACCCAAACCACATTATTGAGTTAGAACCAGACGAAATAGCGGAAGATTTGACGTATGAAGAGGTTCCTGTTCAAATCTTGGATAAGAAGGAATATATTCTACGCTCCAAGGTTATACCTCAAGTCAAAGTTTTATGGAGAAACCACGATGTTGAGGAAATGACTTGGGAGTTAGAATTTGAAATGAAATCAAGGTATCCTTACCTCTTCGATATATAAGACCCCAACTTTTATAAATAAAGATGAATTTTCTATAAATATTATTTTTGAATATTATGGAGTAAATTTGATATAATGTTATAGTTGTGGGTAATATTTATAAATTTTACAAATAAGTAAGTTGTTATAAAATATTCGTTTGGTCGGGAAATATTCTTTTTGTCGGGGAATATTCGTACGACGACACAATTATTGGTGGACCCCACAACGGAATTATTGTCAGATTGAGAAAACGACAAAAATACTTTATGAAAATAACGGCGGAAGTTTTACCATTAACTGTTGAAACACCTGGTGTTAAAAGTACAGTAATACGCGTGGTTGCATAGTAGCACACGATATTGATTATTGATGCTTACGTGAGAAGTCACTCAGTTTTGCTTATTTTATGGACCCCCATTTACCCGTTTTTCAAAATAGTCGGTAGAAAGTTATTTATATAATAAAAGGAGGGGGCCCACAAGTGGGACCCATGTGTATGACAAAGTCTTGGGTGGAAGACAAATTGTCACATGAATTGATAATAGGTGGAGAATTTAATGGACACGGGAGGAGTAATATTATTGGTATTATATATATTTGATATATTGACTTTTGAGGAATTGAGGAATATTATTTTCAAAGCACAATGTGCTTATATGTATATATATAGTATATTTTGTTTTTACTTGATTCGATTGTGGCGTATAACATCCGTGGCTGCTATAATTTCGTCCGTCAAATTGTCATTCGGTGCACCAGTGAACTGATGTTATATATATATATACACAATATATATATATATATATATATATAATATATAATATATTATACTTTATATAAATGATTTTGCTTTAATTATGGACCGTCCGATTAAAGTAAATTAATCTGGACCGTTCATGGGTTAGTTACTATGCAATCCATTCTTCTATAAATGGAAGCTCATTCCTTAATTATTTCTTAAGAATTCATAGAAACTCTAGAGAGAGAAACTATAGAGAGAAAGAAGAAAAGTATTCCACTACTTCACTACTTCTTTAATTAGTTCTTCTTTATAGAGTAAGGGATATTATTCTTTTGTATTCAAGAAGAGAACTTCAGTTATTCCATTTCTTTATTGTTCTGTTGGAATAACCTGTATACGTGGGCTACCCTATACTTGGTGACATTCTTCTATTATTCTATCTTGTCGGAATATCCTGTTTGTGCTATACGCCGGACATGGTTCTATTTTTATTATTCCGTCTTTATTATTCTGTCGGAATATCTTGTCTGTGCTATACGCCGGACCTGATTCCATCATTTAGTATTTCAAATTTATTATTCTGTTGGAACATCCTGTCGGTGTGAATTTCACCTGAACTGGTTCCGTTATTATTATTCTGTTGGAATAATCTGTCTATGCGAAGTACCGCATGCATGGTGATTTCTATTGTTATTCCATTCAGTATTATACTCAGTTGATTAAAATTTTGACTTTTATACTTCATGAAATTAGTGGAATATCCTTGATATTTGCGCTTTATCCAGTATCTTTTCATGAAAATATTCTTCTGAGCATTCTTGAATTTTACTCTACAAAGCAGTATCTTGTTGACAATTTGGAGGACATTATTGGTTCCTGGACAAATTAATTCTTGAACTTGTTTAATTGAATTTCTTATATCATTGTCATCATCCTCATGTTTATGTTATGTTGAAAGTCATTTGTGCTCTATAGTGCATAGATGGACTTGGTATGATTATGACCAGGGATTATTCGGTATAATCATGACAGTAATGTTATAAATGATGTGAAAATTAAAAGTCCTCATTATTCCGTAGAGCATTGATGGATAGTTGTTGGCATGATCATGACCATTAATGAATACACAAATATTCTTGGCTCGTAGTGCATGGATAATTGTGGTCGTGATACTAAAGAATATCCTTGGCCGTAGTGCAGGGGTGATTCGATGATGTGAAATATTTATTAAGCTGAGTCTCAGCGATAATAGTGATAAAAAACCTCTTTAGTCATAAAAGATAGTAGACTTATTTTCTACTTGACTCTTTTAATTGATTGCTTGTTCCACTGCAGTTAAACTTGATGTCTATTATATTTTATCAGTTTAACATTGTTGGAGACTAATGATAATTTATTCTGCGGTATCTTAGTCATAATATTTCTTACTGGGCTGGTTGAGCTCACCCTTTCTTTCACTGTTCTCTTCAGGAAATGAGAATATAGCTGGGACGAGTCGGGGAATGGAGTGATGGTCTAGAGGATAGCATTAGTAGTCCTCACTATTCTGTGAAATAGTGTGATGATAATTGTAATGAGGACTCCTTCTGAGTTTGTATAATCTCTAGTAGACAATATTTGTAATCAAACTTACAGTTTATGTTTTGTCGTATTGTACACGACAATTGTCTTAGTAAGTTGTATTTGAATTCTGTACCATGTATCTGGCGACCCAAGATGGGTGATGTATACTTAATTTTGGGGGCGTCACAACAATGATTTAAAAATTTAATTATGAAAGCAAAGGATAAATTTTAAAAGATTTATCATTTAATTTATCCAAAATTCAAAAACGTCCAAATTGTCAACATGATACTGCTTTGTGGAGTAAAATTCAAGAGTAATATTGTATTAAAAATGATTTGGACCAAAAAGAAATCAATTTTTGTTATGAATATTACCCCAGGTGAATAATAACCAAGTGAATTGTATCTCGTGAATAGTAATTTGGGAATAGTACTTCGTGAATAGTACTTCTGCATAAAAAGGTTAAAACTTATCAAGAATGCCCAGAATAATATTTTCATGAAAAGATACTGGATAAAGCGCAAATATCAAGAACATTCTACTAATTTCATGGAGTACAGAAGCCAAAACTTAACAAAATGAGTATAGAATTCGAAATCTGAAATAAAATACTATTACTTACATACTACAGAGTATGGAAGAAAATATTATTTCATACGAATACTGAACAAAAATAATATCTCTTACCTTAAAAAGAAGAGTATTCCGACTGGTAGGGCAAGGATATTCTTGAAGAAAACTTGAATTATTTACTACGCTCAAAGCTTCCTTAAAGTCTAAAGAAATACGCTCAAGATTATAGAAGAAGAATTCTCTAATTCTGGTGTAATTTTCAATTTTAACTAAGCATCCTATTTATAGGAGAATGTAAAGGATACTAATTGAAAAATAAATCATGGAATCAACAGGAAAGGAATTCACGGGTTGATTATGCAAATGAACATCCGCCTAACTTTTCAAATTGATACCTTATGTTCAAATAAAACAAACTTATATATATATATATATATATATATATATATATATACACACACACACACACACAAACATAATAGTACTCCCCCTTTTTCCATTCCACCCGTGATTTCAAAAATTCCCCCACTCCTGACTCTTTTTTTTTCTCCCTACATATGGGCCCCACCACTTAAGTCACTTTCACACACACATATCCTCATATATATATATATATATATATATATATATATATATATATATATATATAATATGTACATACATATATATATATATATATATATATATATACTCTACCGATTATTTTGAAAAATTTGTAAATGGGGATCGAAATAATAATCAAATTTTACAACAAATACTTCATAAAAATCCCCTCAATATTTTTAACAACATTTATCATCATTATTATAATTTGCAATATTTAAAAACCAGATAGTTCCCAGGAAAGATAGGGCTTTCTGATAAAGATTTCTCCCTATCGGCGCGTAATTAGGTGACCAAACCTTTCCTCGACAAAACTTTCTAGACATCGTCAATATTGCAAATAATAATATGAATAACTTTCTCGTCTCAATTATTGATTTAATAATATAAAATATTAACAATAATTGAATCAAATAATGTGATATACTATGCAGCAATTACTGTAGCAATAATTAAATATATAACTAAGTGACTTTTCACGTAAGTATCAATAATCAATATTGTGTGCTACTATGAAACCACGCGTATTACTATACTTTTATCACCAGGTATTTCAACAGTTAACAGTAAAACTTTCGGTGTTATTTTCATAAAAGATATTTCTGTCATTTTCTAACTCCAACAATAATTCCGTTGTGGAGTCCACCAATGATTGCGCCGTCACACAAATATTTCCTGTTAAAATGAATATTCCACGACCAATCGAATATTTTATAACAATGTGCATACTTTACAAAATTTATAAATAATACCCACAACTTATAATATTATATTAAATCCACACCATAATATTCAAAAATATATTTCAAGAACAATTATTCTTTATTTATGAAAATTGGGGTCATACAACCTCCCCTTCTTATGAAATTTTGTCCTCGAAATTAGGGTACGTACCTGGTATGTTGAAGAGGTGAGGATACCTTGATTTCATTACAGATTCTAACTCCCATGTCATTTGCTCAACATCGTGATTTCTTCATAAAACTTTGACTTAAGGTATAACCTTGGAGCGTAGAATATGCTCCTTCTTATCCAAGATTTTAACAGGTACATCTTCACTACGTTGAATCTTATGCTATTTCTTCGTTCTAACTTAATAATATGGTTTGGGTCTTCCATATATTTATGTAACATGGATATATGTAAAATGTTATGAACATGAGACATACTTGGCGGTAAGGCGAGTCTATAAGCCATGTTCTCCAACATTAAATTCCACGTCTTTCGATGAAGATCATTATAACTCTTATGTTGATCTTATGATGTTTTTATACGTTGTCAAATTATTTGAATTTTTTCCATTGTCATACGTACCAACTCTTGTCCCAACAACGTTGCTTCACCCACCTCATCCCAGCATACTAGAGAACGACATTTTTCTTCCATAAAACGCCTCAAATGGAGCCATGTTGATACTTGCTTGATAACTGTTGTTGTAGGAAAATTCTACCAATGGTAAAAATTTGTCCCAACTTCCTTTGAAGTCAAGGACACAAAGTCCTAATGGATCCTTCAGAGTTTGAATAGTCCTCTTAACTTCCTGTCCGTTTGAGGATGATATGCCGAACTAAATCGTAAATCCATGCCCATAACTTTTTGCAAACTAAAATAAAATCATGAAGTGAATCTTGGGTCTCGATCAGAAACTATGGATAATGGCATACCATGCAGTCTTACAATCTCATTTATGTACATACGAGCAAGACGTTCAAGTGAATAAGTTTCTCGTATAGGTACCAAATGAGCAGACTTGGTCAATCTATCAACAATGACCCAAATTGCATTTATGCCTTGAGAAACCTTAGGAAAACTAGTTACGAAATCCATGGTAATGTGCTCCCACTTCCATTCTGGAATTTCAAGTGGTTGTAATGAACCTTTTGGCACTTGATGCTCCGCCTTGACTCGTAGACACGTTAGACATCTTGAGATAAACTCCGCGATCTCTCTTTTCATATTGCTCCACCAAAATGTATGTTGAAGATCACGATACATTTTGGTACTTCTGGATGGATTACAAACGGTGGGTTGTGCGCCTCCATCATGATTTTATACTTTTAATCAGGTTCGTTAGGATAACAAGGTCTAGAGTTGACTCGTAGAATTCCTTCTTCATCGATTCTTGCTTCTGGGATAATACCTTCTTGCACTTTCTTCTTCATACGCATCAGCTCCAGGTCTTTAGCTTGAGCAACTTTAAATTTATCGATTAAAGTCGGTTCAACTCATATATTTTCCATCATCATGTGGGTCCCTGGAGTCTTTATCTCTATCTCCATCCTTTGTAAGTCATACAAAATGGGCCTTTGCGTTGACAATATCGCACTCGTACCTACATATGATCTTCTACTCAATGTGCTAGCTACCACATTCATTTTTCCAGGATGATATTGAATGGTATGATCATAATCTTTCAACAGTTCAAACCAACATCGTTGCCGCATGTTAAGTTCCTTTTGGGTGAAGAAATATTTAAAGCTTTTATGATCCGTAAAGATCTCCACTTTCTCCCCATACAGGTAATGCCTCCAAATCTTAAGTACAAAAACAACATCTGTCAACTCTAGATCAAGAGTATGATAATTCCTCTCATACTCTTTGAGTTGTCGTGAGGCATTGGCTATGACTTTCCCACGTTGTATGAGAACACATCCTAACCCTTTGCCTGAAGCATCAGTGTAGATGACAAATCCCTCCGAACCAGATGGTATTGTCAGAACATGTGTTGAAATGAGTCTCCTCTTGAATTCTTGAAAACTCTTCTCATATTCCTTGCTCCAACCGAATTTTGTATCTTTCCGAGTCAGCTAAGTTAAGGGAATAGAGATTCGAGAAAACCATCTACGAATATCCGATTATAACCAGCTAAGACAAGAAAGCTACATACTTCGGTAAATGATTTAGGTTGCTCCCAACTTTGAATTGCTTCAATCTTTATCAGGTCAACAGATATTCCATGATTTGATATCACGTGCCCAATAAATTTTACTTCTTTAAGCCAGAACTCGTATTTCTTTAACTTGGCATATAACTTATTCTCACAAAGTTTTTGGAGTATCAGCCTCAAGTGTTGCTCATGATCTTCACGGATTTTGGAATATATGAGAATGTCATCAATAAAGACAACCACAAAATGATCCAAATATTCTTTGAATACTCGGTTCATCATGTATATGAAAACAGCAGGAGTAATAGTCAATCCAAAGGACATGACTAGGAATTCGTAATGCCCGTACCGAGTTCTGAAAGAAGTCTTTGGAATGTCATCAGTTTTAATCTTTAATTGATGATATCCGAAACGAAGATCTATCTTTGAAAAGAATTTAGCGCCTTGCAACTGGTCAAACAGGTCATCAATGAGAGGCAACGGGTACCTATTTTTGATGGTGACATGATTCAACTCCCGATAGTCAATACAAAGTCACATACTTTCATCTTTCTTCTTCACGAATAGAACATGAACACCCCAAGGAGACGTACTAGGACTAATGAAACCGATGTCTAATAATTCCTGCAGTTGGGTCTTTAACTCATGAAGTTCAATGGGATCCATTCGATATGGGGCTTTGGAAATGGGTTATGTACCGGGTTCAAGGTCGATACAAAATTCAATTTCACGCTCCAGGGGTAGGTCGGGAAATTCTTCAGGGAATACATTAGGAAATTTATTAACAATTGAAATATCATTCAAATCTGACGTATTTTTGTTTAAATCTGTGACATGGGCTAAGAAAGCTTGACATCCATTTTTAATAAACGAATAGCTTTATGGCTTGATATGATAGTGATTGACTTTAGTGGTTTGGTCGCTTGAATTCGTATAACAGGTTGGTTAGGAATATAAAAGCTAACAACCTTACAAAAAAAATCAATTTTAGCATAATGAGTTGTTAACCAATCAATCCCTAAAATCACATCAAATGAAAGTATTTTCAAAGAGATAAGGTCAGCAGGTAATGTGCGGTTATCGATTTGAATCAAACAAGACTTATAAACAGTGGAATGTAATGAAGGTTTCTCCCAATGGAGTTTCAACAGATAAATCAAAGTTTAATTTCTCCGGAGTCAAATTTAAACGTTGAGCGTAAATAGGAGAAATAAAAGAATGGGTAGAATTGATATCAAATAAGTTATAGACTTCGCTAGAGTTTATGATTAGCTTACCCGTGATGACCTCGTTCGGATTCCTTTCTTTTTGGGAGGTTACAAAAAATGCTCTCCCTTGGACTAACGACTTTGAATTTTCTAGGAAGGCCTTTGGTTCCTCCATCCCAGCTGGACTTAGCTTAATTGCATGACAAAATCGAGCTAGGTGACCTTCTCTTCAACAATTATAACATGTTTTGGAATGTTGTGTACAGTTTGGACTGATGTGTCCCTCCCCTCTGTATTTGTAGCATACGATCGATGATCGTTCTCCTTCTTTAAAAATGGGTGCTGGTGCTGACATCTTTCCATCATTATTGAATCTCTTCTCCTTGAAATTTCCACTTTTATTGTCTTGGCCATGATTACCACCAAAGTGGTTACCATTTCTGGCATGTTGACTTCCTCCACGTTTGTTATCACCGCTTCGATGACTGCTACCATTGGTATTATCATTTTGTCGGCTGCTCTCTTGTTGTTGAGTTAACTCATTATCGTATTCCAACAACTGAGCCCTATTTACAACATATGAATACATGCAAAGTTTATGAGAAATTTGGTATTGACGTATCTCGGGTTTCAAACCTCTTAGAAACATCCGCGTCATTCTCTCCTCATTATCAACTAGGTGGGATGTTAACCGAGACAACTCATCAAACTTAGCTTCGTACTACGAAACTATTATATTGTTCTGCTCTAGCTTGATAAACTCTACCTCCTTCATATGACGAATACTTTTAGAAAAGTACTTGTCGTTGAACAGTTGTTGGAACTTCTCACAAGACATCTTCAGTGCGTCAGGTTGAATACGATTTACAAACTCCCACCAGTAATTTGCCTCTCCTCGTAACATGAAGGTGGCAAAGGACATTGTCAACATGATACTATTTTGTGGACATTTTCAATTAAAGATTTATAATTTAATTTATCCAGAATTCAAAAACGTCCAAATTGTCAACATAATATTGCTTTGTGGAGTAAAATTTAAGAATAATATTGTATCAAAAATGATTTGGACCAAAAAGAAATCAATTTTTGTTATGAATAGTATCCCAGGTGAATAGTAATGAAGTGAATAGTAATTCGGGAATAGTACTCTGTGAATAGTACTTTGGCATAAAAAAGTTAAAACTTATCAAGAATGCTCACAATAATATTTCCATGAAAAGATAATTGATGAAGCGCAAATATCAAGGATATTCTATTATTTTCATGGAGTATAGAAGCCAAAACTTAATAAAATGATTATAGAATTCGAAATCTGAAATGAAATAATATTACTTACATACTACAGAGTATAGGAGAAAATATTATTTCATACGAATACTGAACAAAAATAATATCCCTTACCTTAAAAAGAAGAGTATTCCGACTGGTAGGGCGGGGATATTCTTGAAGAAAACTTGAACTGTTTACTATGCTCAAAGCTTCCTTAAACTCTAAAGAAATACGCTCAAGATTATAGAAGAAGAATTCTCTGATTTTGGTGTGATTTTCAATTCTAACTAAGCTTCCTATTTGTAGGAGAATGGAAATGATACTATTTCGAAAAATAAATCACGGACGCAACAGTAAAGGAATTCACAGGTTGATTCTGCAAATGAACATCGGCCTAACTTTTCAAATTGATGCCTTATGTTCAAATAAGAAAATCTTATATATATATATATATATATATACACACACACACACACACATAATAGTACTCCCCCTTTTTCCATTCCACCCGTGATTTCAAAAATTTCCCCACCCCTAACTTTTTTTCCTCCCTACATATGGGCCCCACCACTGAAGTCACTTTCACACACATATCACCATATATATGTATATATATGTACATATATATATACTCTATCGATTATTTTGAAAATTTGGTAAATGGGGGTCCAAATAATAAGCAAATTTTACAACAAATACTTCATAAAAATCTCCTCAATATTTTTAACAACATTTATCATCATTATTATATTTCACAATATTTAACAATCAGATCATTCCCAAGAAAGAGGGGGCTTTTCGATAAGGATTTCTTCCAATTGGCGCGCAATTAGGTGACCAAACCTCTCCTCGAACGAACTTTCTAGACATCGTCAATATTGCAAATAATAATATTAATAACTTTGTCATCTCAATTAATGTAGCAATAATTGAATATAACTGAGTGACTTCTCACGTAAGCATCAATAATCAATACCGTGTGCTACTATGCAACCACGCGTATTACTGTACTTTTATCACCAGGTATTTCAACAGTTAACGGTAAAATTTTCGCCGTTATTTTTATAAAAAGATATTTTTAGTCATTTTTTAACTCTGACAATAATTCCTATGTGGGGTCTACTAATGATTGCGTCATCGTACGAATATTTTCTGTTAAAACGAATATTCCCCGACCAATCGAATATTTTATAACAACTTGCATACTTTACAAAATTTGTAAATATTACCCACAACTTATAACATTATATTAAATCCACACCATAATATTCAAAAATATATTTCGAGAACAATTAATCTTTATTTATGAAAATTAGGGTCTTACAGATTTTCTATGCCGAAACTATACCCTCAATGGATTGGATTACACATTATATAATGTGTATAGTTCTCTCAAAACAACAAGAGAACTATGAGACTCCTAGGATAAGAAATATAAGACTGAAGATGCTGGCACGAAGAAGTTCGTAGTTGGCAGGTTTTTGAACTACAAGATGGTTGATTCTAAGACTGTCAGCAATCAAGTCCAAGAATTACAAGTTATCTTGCATGAAATACATGTAGAAGGTATGTCATTAAGAGAATCTTTTCAAGTTACTGCTATTATTAAAAAATTGTCATCAATGTGGAAAAGGGTTACGATCAAATCCTGGTACTTCAATTTCACAGATTTGGTGTTCACTGTCTAATTAAATCATATCTAACTACCCAAAACAAAGGATATAAATAAACTTGCAAGCTTAAACAATAAACCTCCCATTAAAGGCTTACATAATCTCAAAATAAATCCCAGATTTTCTAACCTTAACTATTACATCCTCAGTGGAATAATAAAACATAAACATAAATAAGTCTATTACATAAGCTCCACAAAGAAACAGTAAGCTAAACATCATCTAATCAAGCATTTTGCCATTGCCTTTATCTGTATAAGGCTCTTTAAGCTTCTTGATCTCATTTGCATTGTATTGTGAAAGAGTGAGCAAATAATTTCCCACAAGAAGAATAGTGTCCAATAATAGTTTGATTGTGACAACCCCAAAATAGGTTCATTTCACCCAACCTATTCTAAGTCGCCAAATACATGGTACAAAAAATAACTAACACTTTATTACAACAATTGTCATACATAATACAACAACACCTATGCTATGAGATTGGATACAAATATATACCAACTGTGACTCGTGTCCCAACCGTAATGTGACAAATGTCCCATCAGTGGACAACGCCTCACAATGATACCTGCATAAAGGTATAGTTAAAAACTGTTTTAGAAATTAGAATCTTTGGGAAGTGCTCAAAGAAACCTTCGTACATTGGAGGCCATGCTTCCAGGTTTTGATAGATATCATATGTCTACAGAATTATCCTTGGTTGACCTAATAGACAGCAAAGAAAAATAAGAAGATTACTATCATATTCTTTCCAATGGTGAGTCTTCTCTTGACATATCATTATCTCCACTATCTCTAATCGTGAATTATACTTCAAACAAACACCAAGATTATATAGGTAGTGCTCGTAAATATACTCAATTAGTGGATGTGCAAAACCCTGTCTTATAATGACACGAGGTTGTATGACATTAGACATCTTATATGATAGTGCCAAAACACCCTTCTAACGTTGGGTTCGCTTCACCCTATTGGATTCATCAAATATAACTACTAAATGATGACCATCGTTCTATTCCCCTGTTACCCCCGCTCACCTGAAAGGAATTTTGAAATAGAAGGGTGAGCACAACTAGCTTAGTAAATAATATCATGACTAAAGATAAATAAATTATCAATAGACTTCAACGGTAATAAATCATAGATTTAGAACATATGGTAGATGATAAAAAATTTCAACCATAGTTGCAGCGGAACGAGCAATCCATTATAAGAGTCAAATAGACCATAAAGTCTTTTATCTTCTCCACATTAAAAGTCCACCAACAATGTTTTATCCCTGTAACATTAATCAACAGCTCCTTTCCACAATTATATGAATAACTCATAATCATAATTATAATTCTAAATTCCTCTTCGCATCCAGGACGAAGATAATTTTCATCACATGTCTTTACCTGAAACATCAAAGATCATGATTATACCAAATCGCAGTTCCTGTTTATAATCATACTAACAATTTCATCTTTGCGCTACGACTAAAGATATTCATCAACATACCATATTTGCACTACATGCCAAAGATATTCAACAACATGTCATCTTTGCACTACGGGCCAAAGATATTCATCAACAATTCATCTTTGCACTACATGCCAAAGATATTCCTCAACAGTTCATATTTGCACTACAGGCCAAATATATTCATTAACAGTTCATATTTGCACTACAGACCAAATATATTAATATCTCAAAGAAATATATAATCATTTCAGAATTTATATAAACAATAATTATAACCATGTTGATCATTTTACCTTTGCACTTAAGCTACAGATATTCAATTATAAATTCAATGGTCATGATCATACCAGTCCATAATTCAACTTTGCACTACTGGCCAAAGGGAACCCATAGTCATGATCATACCAAAAATCTATCCATCTTTACACTCTTGTCAAAGATAAAATATCATCATTAGGGTTATAAAAATGTTATATATAATAGTAAAATCAATATAATCAAAACATCTAGATTTAATCTCAAGAGTAATATTCATAATCAACTATAATTTGGTTAGAAAAAGAAACCAATTTTGTCATGAATAGTAACCCATGAATAGTAACTTTGTGAATAATAACTCATGAATAGTAACTCGTGAATAGTAACTCATGAATAGTAAACCCGACACAAAAAGATAGAAATTCTACAATAAAATCCATATCAATATTTCGGTATAATGATATTGAAATAACATTTCTTAAACTTATAAACAATTTATTTTAATTGTTTACACTTTACTAAATAATGCATTTAATCATCCTAAAATTCCAAATTTATAAGATTTCATCACCAAAACCCAAACCCTCATCAAAAATCTGCATATGCCTCATATAGGATTCTCAAGCCATCAAATCCTATTTTCTAATTTTCTTATTTCACGTAACATATTTAATTCATTTACTAATAACTAGTCCATTTTCATGAAAAATATCGAATCAGTAAAAACAAATTTTCTTTTCTGAGATTTAGTAGAATATAGTCACATATTGAACATATATTTTTCTCAGAATTTTTAAAAGTCATTTACTATTTTTCATATTACCAAAATAGCCTAATATTTAGATATTTATCAAAATTGTACTTTTATGCAAAAATTCCAAAATTTACAGAGTATACTTCTATCATATATATGTACTCCCAATAAAAATTTCACCAATTTTGGAGTTAACCACAAGGAGTTATAAGCGGTTACTTTTAAAATAGTCTTTTCTCATAAAATTCACAACTCTTAATCTATTCATCCAAAAATCACCATTTTTGGACACAATCAAGAAAACTCATCAAATTATCATTTCAAATTTTTCTAGAATTTTTGAAGGTCAGAAAAATTACAAAAATGAAAACATAACAACCCTTAAAATCTCTTACTATCCCTTACCTCAAAAGAGCAGCACTTCTGACTGGATATCGGATATGACGCTGAAGGAAACTTGCTTTGATGAATAGCAACTCACCAAGTATCTAAATACTCACAAAATATACTCGATAATCTAGAAAGAAAAAGAGAGAACACTTATAAATTCTGGTGTGATTTTCAATTCTAACTTAGCCCTATATTTATAGGAAAATGTTAGCACGCCGAAGCAGACTTGACCTGCTACCTGATGGCTTTACCTGCTACTATTCCACCCACCACAAATCAGCCATCTTACCCAACAACCAAAAGTGGGGCCCACCCATTTCTAAAAATTTTCACCAAAATCATTTATAAACCTAATTTCCGAATCAGTCACCTCTTAAAATTCATAACAAATCATTTGTTCATTTTTAACGGTTCAAAATTTGTGAACATATACTCAACTTATATATGTATAACATATCCAAAAATCACAACGATCCAACGGCCAGATTAAAAATTATAACTCACACAATAAAGCTGTAAGAACACTGATTTGATCTTTTAATACCTCCAATCCGATAAAATACTGATAAAATACCTCAACATTAATTCCTTCATTTATAACCACATAAATAAATCTATCATTTATATCCACATCAAATAAATATTTCATTATCATAAAAATCAATAATTAATTATTCACAAATAATATTACATAATCACAATAATGACAACCAGGCAGTTCCCAGGAAAGAAGGGGCTTTCCGATAAGGATTTCTCCTTACTGGCCCGCAATTAGATGACCAAACCTCTCATTGACAGAACTTTCTAGACATTACCAATAATGCTATCTAATAATATTATTCAAATAATATGAATTATTGATCTGATAATGGAGATACTGTGCAATGACAATTATTGAAACAATAATAATATAAAATATCAATGCAGCAATTATTGATTCAATAAAATAAAATATTGAACAATAATTACTGTAACAATTATTGAGTAGTGTCTTCTCACGTAAGAATCAATAATTGAAAAAAATATTGTGCAATACCGTGTGCTACTGTGCAACTACGCGTATTACTGTATTTTAACCACTAGGTATTCCAACAGTGTTAACGGTAACAACTACGCCGTTATTTATAAAAACTCAAATTTGTCATTTTCTTTATCCGACGTTATTCTGTTATGGGGCCCACAAATGGTTGTGCCGTCGTACGAATATTCCCCAATAGAAAGAATATTCCATGACTAAACGAATATTTCCCGACAACAATGAATATTTTATAACCACTTGCGTATTTTGAAAAAAAATTCATATATCACCCTTAACTTTAACTTTTATCAATTTAACCATTTACTGAATAGTAATTATAAGAAAAATTGAATACTTTTATTTCATAAAATTTGGGGTCTTACATTGACGAATGAATTGTTTGAGTTGTGATTCCGGGGACATAATCCTTATAAGGAGAGAAATATGTAACGATCAAGAATTTTTGTATATAATTTAAAATATTTATTAAATTAAATAAATATTTTAGTTGATGTGGTTATTGTTTAATAAATATTTGATTGATTTGATTATTTATTAGTTAAATATATAATTCATAAGTTGTAGGAAATTAACTTAATTAAGTGTAATATATTAATTAAGTTGGTATTTGGTAATTTTGTATTTTGAAGGTAGTAACTTAATCACCGAGAATTTGGTATTTGTTGATTTTGTAATTTGGTATTTGTTCATCATCTAACAAAATATAAACAAGGATTAAAGGTAGTAATCTAACTCTTTATTCTTAGTCCTTGTGTTCTTGAGTTTCTTCATGAAAAATTTAAGTTTTGGTTGATGAATTGGTTAGATAATTGTTACATGTGTTAATAGTTGATTGTAATATGTTAGTTATCATCTATGAACGATTTTAGTATGCTTTAATCTATGAAATCATGTTTTAAAAGATGAATTTCAGTTATTGGTTGATGTATGTACAAAAAGGGTTACTTTGAAGTCAAAATTGTAGATAAAACATGTAATAATATGTAAATTAATAGTAGATTGTGTTAATACATTAAGAAACAAAAATAATACAAGTTAAACCAACTGATTTAGTTAAGAAACGAACCCGTAGTGTATGATTACACTCAAGATGTCAAAATATGTGAAATAGCATGAACTTTGGGCTTTAATTCCTCTACAATTGGTTGTTTAATGATGTTTTATTATTATAATAGTTGTTTACATGTTGGGTTTTGATTATATGAATTTTATAACTTCTGCGTATGATTAAATTGTTGTATGGAAGAAGAAATTGGAGTTTTTGGCTTTGTTCTATATTTTTTCGTAAATTTCAAATTCTGGAACTGGCTCTTTGCGCTACAGCGCCAGATTTAGGTTTAAAATCAGAGTTGCAGCGCCAGCCGAACTGTAACGCTAGACTTAAGCCTAAAGTTCGCGTTACAGCACCTGTCGCGCTGCAGCGCCAGTCCTAGTTCAAATGATGGAGCTGCAACGCCAGTTTTTAGTTCAATTGGTGGCGCTGTAGCGCCACTTAGCAGAATTGCCCAGAAATGAGATTTTTAATTTTTCAAGTCCGGAAAATGTAATTGTAACCTAATCTAATGAACATAAAAAGATGTTAATTATATTATATGTTGTCAAACCAGATTATAATCACACTATAAGTCAAATTTGATGATTGTAAGGTTGTGACTTAATTGATTGTTAATAATTGAGATTTAATGTTGGTAGGAATTGGAAATATGATTTAAGTGCTACAACCTCATGTTACGTGCTAGTAAAGGTTTCATTTTTGCTATGTGGTTAGTATGATTAAACCTAGAGTTAAAGAATGTAAGACGGATGTGTAACTAAGTAATTTGGTCACGTTGTGGCTAATTGAGATTGTGATTCTAAATGACATATAAGTACATAATTGGAGAACGAGTTGTAATTGCTTAGCTTACGCAAGAGGCAAGTTCCTTAACCTTTGCTACTTTATTATTCTGCAATGATTTCTTTTTACTGTTATCTTGTTTACACTTATGCAAGTTCGTAATTTGAATCTCTTATATGAGCATCTTTAACTCTACTTATCATTGAATAAGCTATATATCTTTATCTTGTTCACGCTTATGCAAGTTCTTTTACCCTAATATTTCAGTATGCAAGTTCTTGTTCCTAACTTGTTATTGCTATGCATATTCTTTAACTCTGAATTATTATTAAATAAGTTTCTAAACTATAATTTCATTGAGTAATTTATAATTAATATTTACTCCTTCATTACAAATGAGGTTTTTTTGTTTATTCAAAGTCTGTATTGTGGTTAAAAGCTTGACCTTGTTGGAAAATGTTTGTTCAGCTAAAAATAACGGTTGTTCAATCTCTAATCACCAATGTCATTGTACTATCTTACATTGTTGTACCGAACTCTTAGTTGAGTAGCGATTCTTTACAGATTCAACTAATCCTTACTTGGTGAATGTTCTATGCTCTAAATTACCCTTGAAGTCAGTCCAAACCAAGCTTCCTTTAGTTTACTTATAAACTTATATAATTTTGAAAGCGTATAGTCGATGACTAATACTTGTTCAGCTTATAAACAATTGATATCCTATCTCTTATTGATTCATTGGCATAATTCGATTGGAACCAAAACTCTTGAATAGTTATTGATGTGACAACCCGAATTTTTATAATTTATTAAGATAAGAATTTAATAAGTAAAATTCTTATTATGAGATGTATATATATTTTGAATTATGTGTTTTGGTGTGAAGACATTATTTTTTTATGAGATTTAATAGTTGATTAAACTATTAAAGGAAATAAAAGAAATTAGTCACGATAATGAATTTGATGGCAATGGAAATTAACCCTATAAATCTTGGGTAATTTAAATTAATTTGAAACTATATTATGGAATAATATTGTTTGAATATTTAAACCTAACTTGGTAGTGGTGTTGTAGTAAAGTGGATAAAAGAGTTAATTCACTTAATTAAAATAGTGAGTTAATATATGAGTTTTGCTAATTAAATTTGGTATTCTTAATATATATTACATGTCATGATTGTGACGCCCCCAAATTCAGACACTCCTATCTAGAATTTGGTTTGCCACGTACTAATTCTAATATCATACTAAAATCATCAACAATAGAATTAATAGAATAATTTACATTGATATAATATAAATATTCGCGTCCCAAGGTACCGTAACCATTACTACAACAATCCAGTGATTAAACTTAAACATAACTTAATCATCCTTAAATACATCATAATGATCATAACAATAATAATAATACTTCTACAGTTAAAGGAATAGCTATTATGTAGCCTTGCCCTTTTCCTTATCCTTTCCCGATGTACCGCATTGCGCTGCCTTAACTGTAATGTTTTTATGGAAGCAAGAATGAGCAAAATGTTTGCCCAACAAGTAATATAGAAATAAGAATAAGCAGTTATACTGTTTGAATCTTCAAATTATAACAATAATTGATAGTTCAAGGGTATAAAGAAGTATCAAGAATGTTCAATAAATTTCACTACTATTAGGTTTGTAAGATTCTTGGACGCAATCAAATTGCACAAAATAAGCAGAAACGTGGAAAATCAGAGTTTTAAAATTTTATAAACCATATACACGGATCATCCTTTATGCACAATTATTAATTAAATGAAGAGATAAAGAATAAGAATCATACCCTTGAAGATTCGAGCTTCCTCGGGTACAAGTTCACCTCCAATCCTTTTCGCGTTCAACTTGAATCCACCAAGTTTGGTTCCTTCCTTTGATCAATGTTAACCACCCAAGTGTTTGGCCTCTAGAGGTGATCCACTGAGGAAGAAGAAAGATTCAAGAAGATAGGTGGTTGGCTAAACCCTAATTTTTCTATCTCTCATAGAAATAGAGCGTACTCTCCCAACTGTTGGAATTACGTATAGTTGATATATGATATAAGACTCCTCTTATAAAGATATTAGGTAACCCTATTTAATAAGGTATTATTTATTTAATTAAACTCTTTTAATTAAATGGGCTCCCTAATCTTATTAGGGATAATCAATTAAACTCCTCTAACTAATTTTCCCTCCTAATCCTATTAGGAATAAATGAGAGTACTAATATTAAATTTATTCTTAAACTCTTTTAAAAATTAAAATAATAATAATTGTAATAATATTAATAAGACTCCTCTTATTAATTTATATTTAATATTTCTAAAATATTAAACAATAAATATTAAGCTATTTAATTTATTCTATCACCATAGATTAAATTAAATATACTTAACATATTATTACGATTATGCCATTAACATCTTAAATAATTATTCTTCCTTTTATGGTGTGCCCCTTTAGGTTCTCCATACTAAACCGGTTGTGAATAAATTGTTAGATTTGTAATATTCATGAACGCAATCGAATTGCACAAAAAAAGCAGAAACGTGTAAAAATCAGAGTTTAAAATTTTACAAACCATATACTCGGATCATCCTTTATGCATAATTATTAATTAAACGAAAAGATATAAGAACAAGAATCATACCCTTGAAGATTCGAGCTTCCTCAGGTACAAGTTCACCTCCAATCCTTTTCGCGTTCAACTTGAATCCACCGGGTTTGGTTCCTTCCTTTGATCGACGTTAGTCACCCAAGTGTTTGGCCTCTAAAGGTGATCAACCAAGGAAGAAGAAAGATCCAAAAAGATGGGTGTTTGGCAAAACCATAGTTTTTCTATCTCTCATAGAAAAAAAGCGTACTCTCCCAACTGTTGGAATTACGTATATTGATATCTGATATAAGACTCCTCTTATAAAGATATCATTTAACCCTTCTAATCTAATTAGAAAATAGGATATTATTTAATTAATTAAATTTCTTTAATTAATTAAGCTCCATAATCTTATTAAGGATAATTAATTAAACTCTTTTAATTAATTTAACCTCCTAATCTTATTAGGAATAAATGAGAGTGCATTTATTAATTAATTTCCAAACTCCTTTAGCAATTAAATAATAATAATAATAATAAGACTCCTCTTATTAATTTATAATTAATATTTCCAAAATATTAAATAATAAATATTAAGCTATTTAATTTATTCTATCAACATAGATTAAATTAAATATACTTAACTTATTATTACGATTATGCCATTAACTTCGTAAATAATTATTCTTCCCTTTTATGGTGTGACCCTTTAGGTTCTCCATTTTAAACCGGTTGTGAATAAATCAAGTAGAAAAATTCTAATCTTATTTAAATAAATAAATAAATTAAACTATTAATTTATTTAAATAAATAATATTTATTCTACAATAGGGATAAGCCTCCCTAGCGATCAACTACTTTCCAGATAATATAGATTTCAACATTAATCATAAAAGAACCTTTGAGTAAATAGTTACCGTAAAATTCAATCCTTCCACCATACAATGTCCCAATTAAACATAAGACATGAAATTACTGTCAAGTCTTATTTTATTTAATTATATGTATTTCGACTCTTAAATGCACAACTCCAAATAATTCAAATTAGAAACTCCTTTCTAATTTCATTCTTCCATGGCCAAGGACTACTGAGTTGTCATTTATCGAATCACATAGGACATTTCTCTTCTTTTACTAGAAGTGGTAGATTCTTTATTGATCATACACTATCTCTATGTACAACTTATTATACCCAAGCATACCCTTTGATATACCCTAAGAGTATTAAGGAATAAGTCAAAGTATAACTCATCATACACAAGATACTATGAGGATCTCAAGTCCAAGGATCACTTCTACTACTATCACTACAGGAATTCCTATTGACAGGAAAGTAAAACTCCATTAGGTATTCCTTAGCGAGCCACGTTCAGTGTACTTTTTCTCCAATAAGCACATATATACTTGCTTTAGTGTCTCCACATAAATGATCATGAGATCAATCATCCTCATCCAATGAGCAAGCAACGTATGTACCAATCTATCCGGATTCACTAATCCCCAATTTAGTAATCCAACGATTGTGAACTATTTTAGTTTTAAGCTTTCTAAGAATTTAGATCTCATTAGAATGATCATCATCATTATTCTAAAAGCATTGCTTAAAACTATGGGTTTATCACATATTATAAAACAACATCATGTAGATAATTAAAAGCCTTTACTAAATTAATACTTTTTATTAATAAATGAATAAGATTGTTACAAAGTATATGCTTTATCATCAAACATGATTGGCTTGTGTGGATATTACTTTCATAAATCAATTAGAACAATTCTAATCTTATTTAAATAAATAAATTAAATTATTAATTTATTTAAATAATTAATATTTATTCTACAATAGGGATAAGCCTCACTAGTGATCAAATACTTTCCAGATAATATAGATTTTAACATTAATCATAAAAGAACCTTTGAGTAAATAGTTACCGTAAAATTCAATCCTTCCACCATACAATGTCCCAATTAAATATAACACATGGAATTACTGTCAAGTCTTATTTTATTTAATTATATGTATTTCGAGTTTTAAATGCACAACTCCAAATAAAACAAATTAGAAACTCCTTTCTAATTTCATTCTGCCTTGGCCAAGGACTACTGGGTTGTCATTTATCGAATCACATAGGAAATTTCTCTTCTTTTACTAGAAGCGGTAGATCCTTTATTGATCATACATTATCTCCATAGTACAACTTATTATACCCAAGCATACCCTTTGATATACCCTAAGGGTCTTAAGGAATAAGTGAAAGTATAACTCATCATACACAAGATACTATGATGACCTCAAGTCCAAGGATCACTTGTACTACTATCACTACATTAATTCCTATTGACAGGCAAGTAAAACTCCATTAGGCTATTCCTTAGTGAGCCACGTTCAGTGAACTTATTCTCTAATACGCACCTACATACTTGCTTTAGTGTCTCCACACAAATGATCATGAGATCAATCATCCTCTTCCAATGAGCAAGCAACGTATGTATCAATCTATATGGATTCACTAATCCCCAATTTAGTAATCTAACGATTGGAAACTATTTTAGTTTTAAGATTTCTAAGAATTTAGATCTCATTAGAATGAGCATCATTATTATTCTAAAAGCATTGCTTAAAACTATGGGTTTATCACATATTATAAAGTAGCATCATGTACATAATTCAAAGATTTTAATAAATTAATACTTTTTATTAATAAATGAATAAGATTGTTACAAATTATATGCTTTATCATCAAACATGATTGGTTTGTGTACATAATACTTTCAATCTCCTACTTGCACTAAAGCCAATCGCCATGGTATCTCATACCCTTCTTCTCTAAGTGATAATTATCCTGCTGTTGGATAAGCTTTAGTTAATGGATATGTAATGTTGTTCTTGAGAGTCCACTATCTCTATAGTGATTTCCCATCTTTCAATGATTCTTATAATCAAATGAAAGTGCCACAACACTTGTATAGATCCAAGATGAGACTTAGGAACTATTCCTAGTTCTGTAATGAACTTTTCATCCAACCAATCAACTTATAGCTTCATTTATAGTTATATACTTTATCTTTATCACTAAACCAGCAACTCTTTGCTGTTTAAAACCATTCCAATTCACTGAACCACTGTTCAAGGTAACCCTTTACCTTAAAATGGATTTTTTGTCATCTTGGTCTATCTGAAAAACTTGAGTATGTTACCCTCTAGTTTTAATATTGACCCACCATGAATATGATCACATCCCTAGTGCTGGTTAAATACTTTAAGATGTTTTCACTGACTCACAATGAACTTCTCTAGAATATTACTGATCATCATCAGGTCTCGTATATTTCATTGTATACATGATTTTCACTCATGCGATCTCTCTTTTCAGGAGTCTATGGGGACTATAGAGAGATTCACTCCATGGCTCATCAACATGAGACATCTCTTGGAGTTTTCCATGGATAAAAGACTTTAGCATCAAATGAATATAAGTTCCTTGGGTTAAGTCGAGCATCCTCTTAAATCTATCTATATAGATTTGTATCCCCAATTATGATACTCTTCCCAAATCATTGATGGAGGAATGTTTAGATAACTTTATCTTTACTGATTGTAGCATTGGTATGTCATTCCTTATCCTTAGTATATCAACATATAATACTAGGAATGTCACGACGCTCCAACTGAACCTTTTGTACACACTAGGTTCATTCTTATTTTTGATAAAATCAAACTCTTTTGATTGTCTCATCAAAACGAATGTTCCATTTTTAAGAAACTTGCTTCAATCCATTTCTCTGAGTGTCTACAACTCTTCCCTCATCGTATGTAACTAGATCATCATCTTCTATGATGCGTACCTCATCATCATCATCCATGAAGAATCCATACCTCCCAGGTATCTTCAGTACTATTCCAGATTTATGATTCGGTTGTGGTATAATAGGTTTATCTACAAGTTCCTCTTATTTGACTTATAGTGTTTTGTGGTTCTTGAACTCTTCAAGATTCTATTATCCTCTCACTAGACCCTTCAATGATAAACACCTTTATCTTAGATGGTAGCGTGTTTCGCAACAAACACCTTTTGCTAAGTAGGATTATAGAACATATACCCTAAACTTACTTTAGGATGTCCCACAAATCTATACTTGTCAAATCTTGTCCTAAGCTTATCCTTTGAAACTTTTTCACATAATTTGGACAACCCCTTATCTTAACATACTTAAGATTAGGAATCCTTCTTGTCCATAACTTTTATGGAGTCTTGGGGCTGGATTTTGAGGTTACCTTTTCGTAGATATGCAACCATTTCTAGGGTATGACCCCAGAGGGATACTGGAATGTCGGTAAAATCATTATGAACTGCACCATGTCAAACAAGGTATATTTTTTCGTTTCAGATACATCAATCAATTATTGTGTATCAGGAGGCATTCATTATGAGAAAATCATTTGAGATAATTTAGAAACTTATTGCATAAGCATTTATTCCTTGATCTAATCAAATTATCTTAATATTTTGTCAATTTGTTTCACTTCTGAATTCTTTGAACCTTTCAAATAATTCATACATGTATTTCAATAAAAACACATATTCAACTCTTTGAATGATCATCTCCTTTTCTTATATTAGTTTGTTCAATTTGCAAAATATATTTACACATAAGTTAAGTACACAAAATCCATTAAGTTATATTTGTGGCATCCCCGAATCCGGGCCCCGAATCACCTCGGACTCGGTACGCTAATTTTTTCACTAATTGCGGAAGATATAAACATAAATTATTTATACATTAAACTTTACACATTACCCCAAGGTCGAGTAACCTTAACTTAAACACAATTCATAAATTTTCTAACACATTTATCAAACTATATTATTACAAAATAGCCGCACATTTTATCCCAAGCTGAACTTGGCATTAATCTTTTCTATCAATGATTCATTTATTTAAGAATCATTTCTATTCTCAATTCATAATAAATCTTATTTATCTATACAACACTTCAAACTGTACATAGCTGCCAATTACATTTGATAAAACTATCAATCATAGATCTATACCATTTCTAAATCAAAAAAATGTATTCATTTTATACATCGTTCAATCTTCATCATCCGTATAGCAAATAATATTGTCTAACATCATTAACCTGCAAAAAGTTTATGTTTGCAAGATTGAGCTCGACAGCCCAGCAAATTTAACAATCTATCATGTTTCACATAGCACACAATTCTATATGCACTACATTTCCTTTAATATGCATATCTGCATGCAACATATATTCTTTACTAAACATATTCTACATGCATCAATAATTTCTTACAAAACATTAATTCATGCATTATACATTTCTAATTTATCAGGTTACATCATACAGCATGTAATCACATATTTATTGAGTTCCATAACTCAATTAACTTAGTCATATTTTGACTTTTAACAATTCATAGGGCAAAATATATAATTTAACACATAACACATTCCATCCACAAACATAATAGAACTGAAAAACTTGCCTGCACCATTGATTACCGCAACGCAATTTATAACGCTTTACCCGAAGACCTAATATTAATAATATAGATCTCCAATATTAGAATAATATCATCACAGTATATTATCGTTATATTTATATTCACAGAATAACCTAAACACATTACCACATAACCCTTTCAGTCTTTACAGCACATAAGACTAGGTATCAAGTTAAACTATTACAGTCTGAGTTGAACCCGACACAATTCTATCATCCCGACGGTCTAGTCGGACAAAAATCGAGTTTAAGTTCAATTAAACTCTAACTTAACAGTTAACAATTATCACAGATAATTTCTAACCAGACAAAACATTTTTCCTAGGCTCGTAATAATTTTCGGATAATTATTACCATTTATCAACATTTTTCAATCCTTAAAACCGTATTTAAATGAATTAAATACTACATAATTCCTTAATCATTAATATTTATTTAATATAAAATATTAATGAAAGTCATAACATAATATTATAATATAATTATAATATTTCAAAATATTTTTAATACCTGAAAATCATAATTATATGATTTTTAAACACTTAAATCCATTATCCGATAATTAATATTAATATTAAAATATTAATATTTTCATGCCAAAATATCAAAAGTTACATTTTATAACTTAAAATATTTTTATAACACTTAAATCATTTTTATATGATTTATAAAGCATTAATCCCATTTTTCCTTAATTTATTTAATATATCTATTAAATAAACTAATTATCATTAATATTGATTAATTAATGAAATTCATCCCAAAATATCAAAAGTCATCAAAAATAACTTAAAATATTTTCTTATACCATAATATTATTTTTCATGATTTTTCATGAATTAAAACCATTTTTAAATAATTTATTTAATATTATAATTAAATAAATAAATACTATTTATATTCCAAAAATATTAAATATTTTCAAAATATACTCAAAATAGTTAAAAACTATTTTTCAGACTTTAAAATAATTTTTTATAATTTATTTTGTATTTTTAATAATTAAAAACTATTTTTTTCTAATTTTAAATCATTTTCCGAAAAAATAATAAATAATCTGTCGCTAAAGGCCTATAGCGACACTTTCTGTCGCTATAGGTGTTCTTGAGTGTTCTTGACAGATGTGAGGGTACCTATTTTGACCGGTTTTATTTCTACGCTCCTAATGTTTTCTGGGCTGTAATTTGTTTTAACATTATAGTACTAATGTAATACTACAATCACTAACTTGTTTCATGGCCATACAACATCCGATCAGAGAGATATTGGTCATCAAAAACTCTGACAATGCTGTTCTTCAATTTCTGGGTTTTCCAGAAATTGAAGAACAGTCTAGGTGCCTGCTTTAGATCCTTATAATTTTCATTTCATGTTCGTTTTATGCGATCTAATGGTTATATCATGTAGACAAGATGTCAGACTACAACTAAAAAGCATCAGATCATCAAGTTAACACGAAAAGCAAAATATCTAGCTCGGTCAAAGTGATACTCAAGAACCGGATCTTGAACTTTCTGGGTTTTCCAGAAAGTTCATATGGCTGATCGGTCAACACATTTTGACCAACAATATAATCGATTCGGTTCATGATCTGGTGGTTATGAGGACTTAGATCTGTAGATCACATGTCAGGCCACAAGTACAAACCAACAAATGGACCAAAACATTAACTGAAAGCAAGATCAAGAGCTTTGAACATCTTGTCAGACCTCCTGAGAAAATTCTGGGTTACCCAGAATTCATTTCCCGTGAACGGTCAACTACATTTGACTGACTATATCTTTCAATCTAGACATGCTATGAACCTGATTCAAGTTTCAGAATAAAGAACACATAGCATACTACAGATCTATAACATAAAACACACAAAACAACTTAACATATACGGATCTAAAGGCCCTGACATTTGCTTGTCAGTCAACATTTTCCAACATTTCCAGATTTCATAAATTGCTAGATTCGAGCATCTAGATGTTATGGATCCATGATCCAACAACCCAGATCTCTAATTGACACCTTATTACACATATTTGAACAATCAATTACAACAAACAACATAAGATCAAGGATTTCAAAATTTAAGGTTCATATACCTATCATGCTTTGATTTTCGTTTTCTGCCTTCATTGATATGTTCTTGGCTTGCTATTCCTTGATCATGATCTAACTTCTCAATCCCTCTCACACTAAAATTTCGAAATAGATGAGAGATAAGGAACTTGGAGAAATGAAAATGTAAACTAAGCTTTTTCTTTCTTTTATTATCTAACTTTTTAATCCATGGCCACAATTGATGCTAGGTGTCAAGATTGGCTGATTGCTGGATTTTTGTCAAAGACTATGCTAGGGCTAGGGCTAGGGTTGCTCAACAACCCATGATCTTGCCAAGATTTGCAAGCTATTCTTTTAAAAATGTGACATAAGGGCATTCTTGTCATTTTCATGCAAAATTTTATCTCTATAATTTGCCATTTGATAAAACCCTTAGGGTTTAGGGTTTGGGGAATTTTAGGGTTTAAGTTTTAACCCTTAACTTTGCAAATTTAATTTCTAACATTTCCGAATTACGGTTATAAAAATAGAAAATTAACAATTTTAACTTATAATTAGAATTTTCTAATTATATAAAAATTTCTTAATCATAAATTCATTCTTGCTAATTAGGATTAGCATTTCCTAACTACAATTGCTAATAAAGCAATTAGGGTCAAAATGGTCATTAGGGTTCAAAACCCTTGAATTAGGGTTTCTAATAGAAAAATTATATTTTCTAATTTAGAAATTAAATATTCGTAATTAGATTAGGGTTTTCTAATTACTCATAAATTGAAATAATTAGGATTAGGGTTTCCTAATTAACATTGCTACTTTTAGCAATTAAATCCACCACTGAGCAATTAGGGTTTCTTACGGAACAATTAGAATTCCAAAAATTGGAAATTAGGGTTTCTAAATTAATCAACCTTTACCCTAATTAGCACTTAATTCATAGCACTAAAGCAATAAAATTCTCCGTTATATACCCAGATTAGGGTTTTATTTTATCAGAATCTTAAATTAGGGTTTTTAGATATGGTATTAGGGTTTCCAAACAATCAATTAAGATTTTAAATAATTCGTTAGGGTTTTCCCTAATTAATTTAATATTAATGACGTTTAACCTAGTACGTAACATTGCATTCCCATTCTAGGGTTTTTAGATATGGTACTAGGGTTTCCAGAACCGATTTCTAGGGTTTCTTATTAGACGTTAGGGATTTCTAACCGAACGTTGACGTTCTTAATATATATCTAGGGTTTGTCACAGATGTAATTTATCTGATCAACCCATGACCCTTAACCACGTTCTGAACACATCATTAACCATAAACACAGAACATAATTTACATAAATCCTTAATCCTGAATAATTCACCTCTCTCCTTTTCCGAATTTTGAAATCCTCAAAATTTCATCCCAATAACATCAAACGCATTCACTTATTTTCTGTCTAGATCTATTATTTGACCTTAAATCAATCATTTAAGATTTTCATAAATTGTCTAAATTCTCAGGTTGTCACAATATTCCATTTATATACAGAACATTTGTAACATTCCAGAATTTAAAAGTGTAATATTAAATATTTATTGATTTATATAAGTATTTAATGGATATGTTTATTGTGGAATAAATAATTATTCAATTTGAGTTGATGTGGTTTAGTTAATTATTTGTGAATAAATAATTAAATATTAAATATTATTTGTAATATTAAATATTTATTGAATTATATAAGTATTTAATGGATATGTTTTTTGTTGAATAAATAAATGTTCAATTTGAGTTGGTGTGGTTTAGTTAATTATTTGTTGAAAAAATAATTAAGGAGCTAAGAAAATTAATTGTTATGAGATTATATACCAATTTAATTTAATAAGTAAGCTAGAGAGCTTATAGTGATTTAAATAAATTATAATATTTTAAATGGGAAATTGTAATTTAAAATGATAGTTGGTTGAATAAAATTATAATTATAAAGGAAATTATAATTATAAGATAATGATTTATGTGTGAAAGTAATTTAATAGATTAGTATTTGAATTAATTAAATTGATTATTTAATTTAATAAAAGTGTGACAAATAACCTTGCTATAAAGGAGTTATTAAAATAAATTAAGGGATTTCAATTCAGTTTTGCCAAACAAGGCCTAATTCCTATTAAGTCTTTTATATAATTGTGTTTTACCAAACAAGGCATAAGGATTAAGTGGTTATATTTTTAGTGGTTAGCCAAACAAGCCTTATGGCTTTTGATTTTCAAAACTCAAAAAACTGATATCAGTTATAAGTTTTATATTTATATCATATAATAAATATATATTATATCTTATACGTTATATCATAAGACGTAAGAATAGAGGAGAGAGGTTAGAGAGAAGAAAAGAAAAACTCAGAGGATGAAGAAGAGAAGAAGAAGAGAAGAGATGAAGAAAGGCTAGAGATTGAAGAAGAAGAAGCTTGATGATCAAAAAGATAATCTAACTCTAGGATATCATCTTCTTAATCAAAGGTAGGAGCTCAATATCTTTCTTTAAAAGTTTAGTTTTCCTCTTCCCAAAAAGTCTCTGTAAAATATTTGTAAAAGAGGAATTGTTGATATGTATATAGTTTAGTATAATAATTGTTTGTAAAAGGATTGTTTCATGAATTTGTATGTGATTATAGAGAAATTAAGTCATGTATATATGCAAATTGTGAAGAAAATATATTATAGTGTTTACATGAAAATATATATATGAACATGGCTTAGTTTAAAATAGAAATTAAGGTTTTATTAGTTGTTAAATTGATAAATTGATTATGAAAATTGATAGAGTATGTATTACCATAACTATGATGTTTTGAAATTTCTATTTTGATTGAAAAACAAAATCACAGTGTTGATTTTCATAAAAAAATGTCAATAATGCAGTTTTTACCAAAAACGTTGAAATTGGGTGTTGTAACTTTTATGTTTGTGTTATTTTATGATTATAAACATGTTAGAAGTCTTCACAATATGTTTATATGAAGTCTATATGTGTATTACATGTTAATCAGTCTATTAGATTCGAGCTTTTAGGCCAAATTGGCTTTTTCTTGTACTGTTACCGAAGCTGTTAGTCGATACTGGATTTTTGCACCGCGCCGCAGCCCAGCAGTACGATAGTGGCACCGCAACGCCATCACCACGCCACAGTGCGACTTTATAGTATAATCACCGTGCCGCAATGCCATCACCACGTCGCAGTGCGACTCACAGTGTAAACTGTGGCGCCGCGGTGCGAGTTAGCAGTAGGTTCTGAAAATTTTGTTTAAGTATACAAATTTTGAAAATAAATGTTATGTGTTAATAATATGAATGATAAATGATGATTTCAGTAGTATTAAACTATGAATGAGCATGTTATCAAGAGTTAATTAGTATTAACGTAGTTTGATTTTGTGAATTGGTAATTTAACCTACATGATGTATAAATTTTGTTTATATAGATATAAAATGTTGGTAATGACTAATTATGTCATGATGACATATGTATAGGTTATTGATTCAAGTTGTAAGGTTTAGCTTGTGCTAAAGGCAAGTTTTCTAACTCTAAAACTTCCTTGTACAAGTTTAATTTCGTTGAACACATTATTCCTTTTAATTCCATTTCAATTATGCAAAGTTGCTAACTCTACACTTTCGTGGAGTTAGATTGTTCATTATTGATAAAGCTCTTGTATCTATTGGTTCATGAGGATGCAAGTATTCTACATCTTACAATTTATTATTGAACAAGTTCTTTAATATGTAACTCGTTAGTTAGCATGCGAGTCACTGTATTCTAGTGATGAGCAACGTTTTCGTTCAATTTACTATTCATGATGCATGTTTAGTACCCAATCCTTAATAACCTTGAATGTTATGATTATTCCATGCTTATGCTATTAGATTATTCCTAAAGCATGATGTTAATTTATAAATATCAATTCAGTTATGATTATTCCATAGCATACAGTTATTTCTTTTGTAATCAACTAATCCTTAGTTGATTAACGTTGAATTCTAAATTACCCTGTAATGTATCCAAACCAAACTTACTTTGGTACGGACTTGTATTCTAAATACTGAGATGAACAACTCTTGTAATAGAGGTTTACGCTTAGCGTTGAAATGGTTGTGCACAATACATTGTATGAAGGGTTGATCCCCCTGAGTACGTGGAGTCCTTATAGTCTTATGACTGTTAAAGTTAAAGTTGAAAGATTACTTATAACTGTGGACATGATTTGTGGTCATTATACCCTCAGTGAATGGTATAAAATTCAGAAATGTTAATATAATATATTTTTCAATTAGATTGAGCCTAATATTAGCAATTGATATAAAAGTTAAAAGATTTATTTATTGTTATTTCAAGTGGGCCTTGTTTGCTCACTCTTGCCTGTAAAATTTCTTACAGCTAAAGTTGAAACGGGTGACGTACCTAGCACCAGTAAGGGGAAATGAAAGATGAATAAATATTGAAGACTTGTAATAATTTTGATAGTTTACTTTCAGACTTTGATTTAAAGATTGTAATGAAGTTTATTTAATTTTCCGCATTTGAATGTTTGTACTTAAAGGTTAGATAACCTGTGAGATTTTTTATTTAAGTTTAATCCTGTATGGGCAGGTTTTGATTATTCAATTTTATTATAATTGGGTAGTTAGAAATGAATGTTTTGATTAAGTGAATACCAAATCTTGAGGAAATGAAGTACCATAATTTGGGGGTGTCACAGGTTGGTATCAGAGCCTTAGGTTATGAACCTTAGGTTGGGGGGGGGGGAAAGCATTAGGAAGTAACCTTTGAAAAGATAGCGGAGATGTAAGACCCCGAATTTTATGAAATAAAAGTATTCAATTTTTCTTATAATTACTATTCAGTAAATGGTTAAATTGATAAAAGTTAAAGTTAAGGGTGATATATGAAAATTTTTCAAAATAAGCAAGTGGTTATAAAATACTCATTGTTGTCAGGGACTATTCATTTGGTCGTGGAATATTCTTTCTGTCGGAGAATATTCGTACAACGGCGCAGCCTTTTGTGGGCCCCATAACGAATAACTGTCAGATGAAGAAAATGACAAAATGGAGTTTTTATAAATAACGGCGTAGTTGTTACCGTTAACACTGTTGGAATACCCGGTGGTTAAAATACAGTAATACGCATTGTTGCACAGTAGCACACAGTATTGTACCAATTATTGATTCTTACGTAAGAAGGCACTACTCAATAATTGTTACAGTAATTACTGTTCAGTATTTTATTTTATTAATTCAATAATTGTTGCGTTGATTTTTTTATATTACTGTTGTTTCAATAATTGTCACTACACAGTATTTTCCATTATCGAAGAAATAATCCATATTATCTGAATAATATTATTAGAAAATATTATTGGCAATGTCAAGAAAGTTCTGTCTAAGGAGAGGGTTGGTCACCTAATTGCGCGCCAATGAGGAAAAATTCTTATTGGAAAGCCCCCTCTTTCCTGGGAACTGCCTGGTTTTCAGTATTGTGATTCTGTAATATTGTTTGTGAATAATTAATTATTATTTATATGATGAGAAAAATATTCATTTTATGTGGATATAGATGGAGAAAATTTTTAAAGTGATAATTGTTGAAAATTGATATTTTATCTTTTCTGATAAAATAATATTTTATTATATTATTATAATATAATAATGATGATATTTTTACAATGAATGTGTGATATATGAGTATATGAGGAGGAAGAGCATTTTTGTTGCATTAAATGATTAACACATATTTTGTGTATCGATGGACCCTATTTCTTTACTGAAATTTAATTATAACCTGTAAAATCACCCGTTTATGGATTTTGGTCAATTTCTGTTTTGAATTTGGAAATACTTTCTTCTGCAAAGTTGTAGAGAATTGAATTTCCTATAAAAAGCTGCAAGATTCAAATTTTCTGATAAAAGGGCTATTTATTATGAATTATTGAAGTTCTGAAGTTCCGAAATAATTGATTTTTGAAAGTTATAATTATTTTTAATAACAAAAACGTTTTTTTGATTTAGTTGAGGGGGTCATTCTTGGTGGCTGATATTTGAATCAGATATTGTGTGTGTAAGAATTTAATAATTATATATTAATATTTTATTAAATTTTCTACTTTGGTGTTCTAAACATTTTCCTATAAATAGGGTGCTTAGGTTAGAATTGAAAATCACACCAGAAACTAAAAATTTCTGTCATCTTTCTCTCTCTATAATATCGAACGTATTTTGTGAGTATTTTAGTACTTTGAGTATTGCTATACGGTACAAGTTCTTTCAGCACTATATTCAGTATTTCCGTCAGAAGTACTATTCTTTCTGAGGTAAGGGAGATTATTTTCTTCATGAATGATATTATTTCTTCAATATCATTATGCTGAAATATTGGTTTGAATATTTTATCAAATTTAGAACTTTTTCATGTTGGGGTTACTATTCATGAGTTACTATTCACGAGTTACTATTCATGAGTTACTATTCACGAGTTACTATTCATGAGTTACTATTCACGAGTTACTATTCATGAGTTACTATTCACGAGTACTATTCACGAGTACTATTCACGAAGCATGATGATGTTTTTTTGTGAAATTTCTATCTTTTGGTGTTAGAGTTACTATTCACGTATACGGCACTATTCACAAATACGACATTATTCACAGAAAAATTAAGTTTTCTTCTCTGTGTCCAGGATTGTCTGTTATGATTCCTATCTTTGATTGGATCTATGTTTTGGTCTTCATTCTTGAATTTTACTCCACTCTGGTTATTTATGAAATATTTCTGAACTTGGGTTGTTTAAAGTACGAATCTTTAATATTTGTTCTTTTGTTTAACTGGATTCGTTTTCTTTAAAATATTTTGCATCGTCCTCAGTCCTAAATGATGATATAACTGAATATCTTTGGCCTGTAGTGCAAAGATGGATGATTTCTGATGAATATCTTTGGCTCGTAATGCAAAGTTGACCTGTTGTTGAATATCTTTGGCATGTAGTGCAAAGATGACTTGTTGATGAATATCTTTGGCATGTAGTGCAAAGATGACTTATTGATGAATATCTTTGGCATGTAGAGTAAAGATGACTTGTAAATGAATATCTTTGGCCTGTAGTGCAAAGATGACTTGTTGATGAGTATCTTTGGCCTGTAGTGCAAAGATGACTTGTTGATGAATATCTTTGGTCGTAGTGCAAAGATGAATTTATTAGTATGATTATGAACATAAACTGTGATTTGGTATAACCATGATCTTTGATGTTTCATGTGATGAAAATTAACTTTGTCCTGGATGAGGAAAGGAATTTAGAACTACAATTACGATTATGAGTTATACACGTGATTGTGGACAGGAATTGTTGATTAATGTTACAGGGATAAAATATTGTTGATGAACTTTTCAAATGGAGAAGATAATAGATTTTATGGTCTATTTGACTCTTCTAATGGATTGCTCGTTCCGTTGCAACTATGGTTGGAAAGTTTTATCATCTACCTTATGTTCTAAATCTCTAATTTATTATTGATGAAGGCTATTGAAAGTTTAATTATCTTTAGTCATAATATTCTTTACTGAGCTAGTTGTGCTCACCCTTTTGCTTCACAATTCCTTTCAGGTAATAAAAGTGTAGCTGGGACAAGCGGGGAATAACAGGGGAATAGAACGGTGGTCTATAGATGTTGAGGGTGAGGTGAATTTAACTTGGAAGGGTGTTTTGCCACTATCATACAAGATGTCTAATGACATACAACCTCGTATCATCATAAGATAGGGTTGTGCTCATCCACTTGCTGAGTATATTTACAAGCACTACCTATATAATATTGGTGTTTGTTTGGATTATAATACTCAATTAGAGACAGTGGAGATAATGATATGTCAAGAGAAGACTCACCATTGGGAAGAATATGATAGTAATCTTCTCGTTTTTCTTTAGAGTCTATTGGGTTAACCAAGGATAATTCTGTGGACATATGATATCTATCATAACTTAGACGCATGGCCTCCCATGTACGAAGGTTTCCTTGAGCACTACCCAAAGATTTTAATTTCTAAAACAGTTCTAGATTGTACCTTTATGTAAGGTATCACTGTGAGGTGCTGTCCATAGTTGGGACACGAGTCATAGTTGGTATTAAAACTCACAACATATGTGTTGTTGTATTTTGCACGATAATTGTTGTAATAAAGTTGTAGTTGTTTTCTGTACCATGTATTTGGTGACTCAAAATGGGTTGGATGTAATGGACCTGTTTTGGGGGCGTCACAGGAGATAACTCTTATCGAGTTTTAAGAAAGAAGTAATAAAACACTTATGTGATTATATGATTTTAAACTATGTAATCGTGAGTGTCGAATAGTAATGATTAATAATTAAAACTTTAAAACTTTGTTGTCAGGATGACTAATATCAGATAATCCATTTATGATAGGGAGGAGGGACCTCAAATGCCTATAGAGGAGGAGCCTCGCAACATTCATGTAGTTTTGGAACAACTACTGACCACGGGAGTCAGCCCCGTTGGTCACAGTAGTTGAAGATTAGGATGATGACGTGGAAACAAATGAGGAGGATCCCATTGAGTTACCACAGGAGGATGAGGATGATGAGGACGAGGAGGAAAGGATTCCACTTAACTCGATAGCTTGGCCGTATATACGATGAGGTGCATGACTGTAACGTGGAACTTCAGGATACAGTTGAGGAGTTGCAGGAGATAGTAGCTGAATAACAAACTTCAATGACACAAAAAGACGGCGAGATCCAGGATCATGAGGAACGATTGACAAATGTCGAGGAGAAACTAGTACAGACTAAGGAGAGAAAGAGCAACTGATCGAAGTGGTCGCTGAACTGAAGAACAAGCTGAGAGAAGATGCTGCTAAGAGGGCAAGAGCTGAATATGCATACGAGGAAGCTTATCAATGAACTAGAAGAGCAGTAAGGAACTCACAGGCGAAAAGGATGAAGATGGAAGAGATGGATAAAGTATTTGACACCGCAATTAATCTAGCTCAAGATCGGGTCATGGGATATCCGATTCAGTTCGAGACGCTGCCATCATATGTAATAGATCGCAGGACAATGTTTCGAGTCATGGAGGAAGAATGTGATAGGGCTAAGAAGTATCTTAATAGAACATCGTAGTTGTTGTACGATGAGTGAAAGGTTAAATAAATTGTAAATCCCGAGTGTTATGTAGCCTATGGGATATGACTATGATGTTGTCCTGAAACTTTTGTAGTTCAGGAAAGTAATGTAGATAGCAGTGATGCTATTGTTTTATGTTTTCCAAAAAGGTTTTGAATAAATAAAAGTTGTTACTTTATTCAAAGTGTTATGTGTTATGTGGTTATTTCTTTTATGGAGGCAAGTTAATTAGAAAATACTTAAAATAGCTGAGCAATAGTCTAATAGATGTTTTGTTTTCACAGAAAATGCCTCTCAGACGTGAACCACCCCGACAGAGAAACAATGAGAGAACTACTAATAACGACAATGTTGACGATAACCCCGTTCAATAATTAGTGACACTACTGACAGGAGCGTTGCAGAATCAACCACAAAACCATGGTACAACGTTTAAGGATTTCAAGGCGGTTGGACCACCTGAATTTCGTGGGTCTATGAATCCAGTCGAAGAACAAACCTAGATTATGGAGATAGAAAAAGTATTCGATGTCACTAGGGTAGGGGATGATTAGAAGACTTCTTTCGCAACGTTCATGTTGAAAGCAGAAGCTAGTTATTGGTGGCAGGATAATAAAACTCGTGAAGGGCCAGGAGTGATGACCTGGGATAGGTTCAAGGAGTTGTTCTTCGAGACCTATTTTCTGGAGAGTTCGAAGAGTCAGCGAGAAGTGAAGTTTCTGGAACTAAAACAAGGGACGATGACGGTATCTGAGTATGCCGCAAATTTTAATGAATTGGAAAGGTTTGCGCCATATCAAGTCAACACAGACGAGCGTAAGGTGAAGAGATTTGAACAGGAACTGAAGCCCTGGCTGTACAGTAGGGTATCCCTGTTCCAGTTGAAGACATTTGTAGCAGTGATGGAGAAAGCAGTACTCGCTGAAGGTGGAGGCGAGGCAGTGAAAAAGTTCAATCAGGAACAAAAGAAGAAAAGGAATGAGAATGAGACTAAGAATGGGAGTGGTAGCGGTGGAAACAACAACAACAATAACAACAATAACAACAACAACAACAATAACAACAACAACAACTTAAAGAGAAATAGGAATGGGAACATGGGTGCTGGAAACCATCAGGGTAACCAGCAAAACAAAAAGTTTGAATCATGTGCGACATGTGGGAAATTTCACAAGGGTGCATGCTTGATGGGGAAACAAGTTTGCTTCAATTGTGGCCAGGAGGGTCACATCGCCCCAAATTGCACTCAACCGAAGAAGAATGTATGCTTCACGTGCGGATCCAAGGATCACTTTGCTCGTGAATGCCCTAAGAAGAGGGAAGGAGTGACAACCAGAAGCAATGGAGGTAAAAATGGAAGTACATGGGCCATTGCAGGACCTGCAGCATCAAACAAACGCACAACATCAAACAAACCCACAGCCAGAACCTTCAACATGACTGTGCAAGATGCTGCTGCAATCAAAAGATGTAGTGTCAGGTATTATATCAATTAATGATATAAATGCTTATGTATTATTCGATTCGGGTGCTACTTGTTCGTTTATATCTGATGAATTTGCTAAGAGGTTAGAATTGCCTAGAGAAGAACTGAATTTTCCTTTGAACATAAAAATTGCGAATAAGGAAGTAATCCCTGTTAGATTCGTATACAAGAACTGTAGGGTGAACATTAAGGAAAATATCTTGTTGGTAGATTTGATTCCGATTAGACTCGGGGAATTTGATGTAATTTTGGGGATGGATTGACTGTTCAAATATGGAGCAGTAATCTATTGTCACAAGAAGTGTGTAAACCTCATGACTCCGTCAAAGGTAGTATTTTATGGTAGCAAGTTACCTAGACAAATGAAATGTTTGACGACTATGCAGGCCAAGAAATTGATGAGTCAAGGTTGTATGGGCTATTTAGCTTACATAGTCGATACTCAGAAGAAGGGTGTGAAATTAAAAGAAATACCGGTAGTGAGAGAATTTGAAGACGTGTGTCCAGAAAATTTGCCAGGACTTCCGCCTGACAGAGAAATTGAGTTAGTGATCGACTTAGCGCCGGGAACAACACCGATATCGAAGGCCCTGTACAGAATGGCTCCGATAGAAATGAAGGAACTGATGGTACAGTTTCAAGAGTTACTAGACAAGAAATATATTCAACCAAGCGTATCGCCATGGGGAATGCCAGTATTATTCGTGAAGAAGAAGGACGGATCAATGCGTCTTTGCATTAATTATAGAGAGTTAAACAAAGTCACTATTAAGAATAGGTATCCGTTGCCTAGAATAGATGAATTGCTTGATCATTTGAAGGGTGCTAAATATTTCTCGAAAATTGATTTGAGAAGTTGGTATCACCAATTGAAGGTAACAAAAGAGGATATACTTAGAACGACATTCAGAACTCGGTACGGATATTACGAGTTTCTGATGATGTATTTTGGTTTAACTAATGCCCCTACTGCATTCATGGATTTGATGAACAGGGTGTTTAAACCATTCTTAGACAAGTTTGTAGTGGTATTTATTGATGACATTCTGGTGTATTCCAAAACTCAAGAAGAACACGTGGAACATTTACATTTGACATTGGAAACACTAAGGAAGGAAAGGTTGTACGCGAAATTCTCTAAGTGCGAATTTTAGCTTGATCGTGTACAATTTTTAGGTCATGTGATTGACAAAGATGGGATTTCAGTGGATCCATCAAAAGTGGAAGCTGTAATCAATTGGGAACAACCAAGGACACCTTCGGAGGTGAGGAGTTTCTTGGGACTGGCCGGTTATTATAGAAGATTCATCCAAGATTTTTCTAAGATAGCCACTCCGCTAACAAATTTGACAAGGAAAACAATAAAATTCGTTTTGATGGAGAAATGTGAAGAGAGTTTCCAAGATTTGAAGAAAAAATTAAGTATGGCACTTGTGTTGACGTTACCGGAAAATACAGGAAATTTTATGGTGTATAGTGATGCCTCACACAAAGGATTAGGCTGTGTTCTTATGCAGAACGACAAAGTTATTACCTATGAATCAAGACAACTGAAGGATTATAAGAAAGGGTATCCGACTCATGATTTGGAATTGGCTGCAGTTGTATTTGCTCTGAAGATATGGAGACACTATCTTTATGGAGAGAAATGTGAGATCTACATAGACCACAAAAGTCTGAAGTATATTTTCACTCAGAAGGATTTGAACATGTGTCAAAGAAGGTGGATGGAATTGATAAAAGATTATGATTAAGAGATCTTTTATCATCCGGGAAAAGCGAATGTGGTGGTAGATGCTTTAAGCAGGAAAGGTCGGGAGAAGTTGATGCTGATAACAACTCCGAGGAACTCATTTCAGCAATGACAAAACTGGAGTTGGAAATCAAATTTCCAAAAGAATCTGACGAACAACTATTCCAGACAAAAGCTAGTCCAACTTTAGTGGACAAAGTGAAGAATGCTCAACTACAAGATGAGGAGTGTGGGAAAATCAAAGAGAATCTGGTTGAGGGCAGTGATGTAAAATACAAGGTCGATACCGAAGGATTACTACTGTTCAAGGGAAGAATTTGGGTTCCAGTAGTGATAGAACTGAAAGACGAAATCTTAACCGAAGCACACAACACAAGATATTTGATTCATCCAAGAAGCACGAAAATGTATCAAGATTTGCGCTGACATTTTTGGTGGCCAAACATGAAAAGGGATGTTGCTGAATGCGTAGCGAAATGCTTGACATGTCAGAGAGTAAAAGTCGAACATCAAAGACCCAGCGGATTACTCCAACTATTGGAAATAGAGGAATGGAAGTGGGAACATATCACAATGGATTTTTTGGTGGGTCTTCCAACTACTTAGAGAGGATGCGATGCGATTTGGGTGATAGTGGATAGACTGACAAAATTAGCGTACTTTCTACCAATAAAGATTAGATTTAATCTTGATCAGTTGGAAAGATTGTACATTAAATAGATCGTTTCGAGGCATGGAGTGCCAATATCAATTGTGTCTGATAGAGATCCGCGATTCATGTCAAATTTCTGGAAGAGACTACAAGAATGCATGGGGACACAGTTGCGAATGAGTACGGCTTATCATCCATAAACGGATGGCCAAAGCGAACAAACAATTCAGACATTGGAAGATATGTTGAGAGCATGTGTCATGAACTTTAAAGGAAGATGGGAAGAACAATTACGGTTGGTGGAATTTTCTTACAACAACAGTTATCACGTGAGCATCGGCATGCCACCTTACGAGGTATTGTATGGCAGAAAGTGCAGAACTCCACTGTGCTGGGATGAAGTCGGTGAATGCCAACTGTTAGGACCAGAACTGGTACAATAAACTGTTGACGTTGTTAAACTCATCAGGACAAGATTAGTAGCACCCTAAGACAGACAGAAAAAGTATGCTGATCAACATAGACAAGATCGTGCATTCGACGTAGGAACTTTTGTATTCCTAAAAGTTTCTCCTTAGAAGGGGAAAATTCGTTTTGGTAAAAAGGGAAAGCTAAGACCGAGGTTTATTGGACCCTTTGAAGTGCTACGAAGAGTGGGAGAAGTGGCTTACGAGGTAGCTCTACCTCCAGAGTTGGAAAAATTTATAATTTTTTTTCACATTTCGGTGTTACGACCATATAAACTCGACTACAAACATGTGATCGAGTACGAACCATTGCAGTTTGAGAAAGATTTGTCTTACGAAGAGGTTCCTATCCAGATAGTCGACAGGAAAGAACAAGTGCTCAGGAATAAAGTGATACCTTCAGTGAAGGTGATATGGAGGAACCACAACGCTGAAGAAGCTACGTAGGAACTCGAATAGAAAATATTGAAAGAGTACCATGAGTTATTTGTTTAATCTGTGTCTTCGATTCTGGGGACATAATCTTTGTAAGTAGGAAAGAATGTAACGAATGATTTGGTTGAGTTGTGATTCTAAGGACAGAATCCTTGTAAGGAGGGAATGATGTAACATTCCAGAATTTTAAAGTGTAATATTAAATATTTATTGATTTATATAAGTATTTAATGGATATGTTTATTGTAGAATAAATAATTGTTCAATTTGAGTTGATGTGGTTTAGTTAATTATTTGTGAATAAATAATTAAATATTAAATATTATTTGTAATATTAAATATTTATTGAATTATATAAGTAGTTAATGGATATGTTTATTGTTGAATAAATAATTGTTCAATTTGAGTTGGTGTGGATTAGTTAATTATTTGTTGAATAAATAATTAAGGAGCTAAGAAAATTAATTGTTATGAGATTATATACCAATTTAATTTAATAAATAAGCTAGAGAGCTTATAGTGATTTAAATAAATTATAATATTTTAAATGGGAAATTTTAATTTAAAATGATAGTTGGTTGAATAAAATTATAATTATAAAGGAAATTATAATTATAAGATAATGATTTATGTGTGAAAGTAATTTAATAGATTAGTATTTGAATTAATTAAATTGATTATTTAATTTAATAGAAGTGTGACAAATAACCTTGCTATAAAGGAGTTATTAAAATAAATTAAAGGAGTTTAATACAGTTTTGCCAAACAAGGCCTAATGCCTGTTAAGTCTTTTATATAATTGTGTTTTACCAAACAAGGCATAAAGATTAATTGGTTATATTTTTAGTTGTTAGCCAAACAAGCCTTATGGCTTTTGATTTTCAAAACTCAAATAACTGATATCAGTTATAAGTTTTATATTTATATCATATAATAAATATATATTATATCTTATACGTTATATCATAAGACGTAAGAATAGAGGAGAGAGGTTAGAGAGAAGAAAAGAAAAACTCAGAGAAAGAAGAAGAGAAGAAGAAGAGAAGAGAGGAAGAAAGGCTAGAGATTGAAGAAGAAGAAGTTTGATAATCAAAAAGATAATCTAACTCTAGGATATCATCTTCTTAATCAAAGGTAGGAGCTCAATATCTTTCTTTAAAAGTTTAGTTTTTCTCTTCCCAAAAAGTCTTGTAAAATATTTGTAAAAGAGGAATTATTGATATGTATATAGTTTAGTATAATAATTGTTTGTAAAAGGTTGTTTCATGATTTTGTATGTGATTATAGAGAAATTAAGTCATGTATGAATGCAAATTGTGAAGAAAATATATTATAGTGTTTACATAAAAATATATATGAACATGGCTTAGTTTAAAATAGAAATTAAGGTTTTATTAGTTGTTAAATTGATAAATTGATTACTAAAATTGATAGAGTATGTATAACCATAACTATGATGTTTTGAAATTTCTGTTTTGATTGAAAAACAAAATCACAGTGTTGATTTTCATAAAAAAATGTGAACAATGGAGTTTTTGCCAAAAACGTTGAAATTGGGTGTTGTAACTTTGATCTTTGTGTTATTTGATGAGTATAAACATGTTAGAAGTCTTCACAATATGTTTATATGAAGTCTATATGTGTATTACATGTTAATCAGTCTATTAGATTCGAGCTTTTAGGCCAAATTAGCTTTTTCTTGTACTGTTGTCGAAGTTGCCGGTTGATACTAGAGTTTCGCGCCGCGGCGCGGTCCAGCAGTACGATAGTGGCGCCGCAGGGCCATCATCACGCCGCAGCGCAGCTTCGTAGTATAATCATCGCGCCGCAGCGCGACCCACAGTGTAAACTGTGGCGCCGCTGCGCGAGTTAGCAGTATGTTTTGACAGTTTTGTTTAAATATACAAATTTTAAAAATAAATGTTATGTGTTAATAATATGAATGATAAATGATGATTTCAGTAGTATTAAACTATGAATGATCATGTTATCAAGAGTTAATTAGTATTAACATAGTTTGTTTTGTGAATTTGTAATTTAATCTACATGATGTATACATTTTGTTTATATAGATATAAAATGTTGGTAATGACTAATTATGTCGCGATGACATATGTATAGGGTATTGATTCAAGTTGTAAGGTTTAGCTTGTGCTAATGACATGTTTTCTAACTTTAAAACTTCGTTGTACAAGTTTAATTTCGTTGAACACATTATTGCTTTTAATTCCATTTCAATTATGCAAGTTGCTAACTCTACACTTTCGTGGAGTTAGATTGTTTATTATTGATAAAGCTCTTGTATCTATTGGTTCATGAGGATGCAAGTATTCTACATCTTATATTTTATTATTGACCAAGTTCTTTAATATGTAACTCGTTAGTTAGCATGCGAGTCACTGTATTCTAGTGATGAGCAACTTTGTCGTTCAATTTACTATTCATGATGCATGTTTAGTACCCAATCCTCAATAACCTTGAATGTTATGATTATTCCATGCTTATGCTATTAGATTATTCCTAAAGCATGATGTTAATTTATAAATATCAATTCAGTTATGATTATTCCATAGCATACAGTTATTTCTTTTGTAATCAACTAATCCTTAGTTGATTAATGTTGAATTCTAAATTACCCTGTAATGTATCCAAACCAAACTTACTTTGGTGTGGACTTGTATTCTAAATATTGAGATGAACAACTCTTGTAATAGAGGTTTACGCATAGCGTTGAAATGGTTGTGCATAATACATTGTACGAAGGGTTGATCCCCCTAAGTACGTGGAGTCCTTATAGTCTTATGACTATTAAAGTTAAAGTTGAAAGATAACTTATAAATGTGGACATGATTCGTGGTCATTAGACCCTCAGTGAATGGTATAAATTTAAGAAATGTTAATAGAATATATTGTTCAGTTCTATTGAGCCTAATATTGGTAATTGATGTAAAAGTTTAAAGATTTATTTATTGTTATTTCAAGTGGGCCTTGTTTGCTCACTCTTGCCTGTAAAATTTCTTACAGCTAAAGTTGAAACGGGTGACGTACCTAGTACCAGTAAGGGGAAAGGAAAGATGAATAAATATTGAAGACTTGTAATAATTTTGATAGTTTACTTTCAGACTTTGATTTAAAGATTGTAATGAAGTTTATTTAATTTTTCTCATTTGAATGTTTGTACTTAAATGTTAGATAACCTGGGAGATTTTTTATTTAAGTTTAATCCTGTATGGGCTGGTTTTGATTATTCAATTTTATTATAATTGGGTAGTTAGAAATGAATGTTTTGATTAAGTGAACACCAAATCTTGAGGAAATGAAGTAGCAGGATTTGGGGGTGTCACAACATTATTATTATAAATAGAACAAAAATTATTCTTAAATATAATACCAAAGATTTCATTGTCCAACAACAAAATGAAAATAATGTTTCTAATGATAACGGGAATACAATAACAACTTATTGACTTAATAGACTTGCCCGTGGGTAATGCTAAACAATAAGTTCTTATGGCTAATGTAGCAAAGGTAGCAACATTTTCTTCACTTCCCACACATAGGATTACTTATCTTTGTTTAGCTTTCTACTTCTGCTTGGTCCCTTCATAAATCTATATTTATGATAACCAAAGCCGGTATCCAATACCCAAGCAGAATCTTGACTTAAAGAAAGATTTATTTCAATCATGAACAAAAACTATATTTGTAACCGAAACGTCACTAAGCTTCTTTGGTTAGCCTCTACAAGATGCTTCTCGCAGTTTTTTTCCAGTGTCTAGGCTTATTGCAGTGGAAGCAAACTCCTTTGCTATCCGTATCAGTTTTGTTCTTATTATCCTTTGTTTTTTCCTTTTTATTTACCTTTTTTGAATCGTTCTTCTTTTTCAGAAGATCCTTTGGCCCCTATCAGTAAGACATGGTCTTTCTTGGTTGGAAAGTGACTCTCAACATTTTTCACTATGTTAAGCAAATCAGCGAGGCTGATATCTAGCTTATTCATATGAAAAATTCACAACAGTTGTGAAAGGAGTCCAGGAGTGAGTGCAAGATCAAATCTTGGCTCAACTCCCCATCCATGACAAAACCCGTTGTCCTAACTGTTCAATCAAATTGATTATCATTAGGGCATGTATCTGTACTGTAGTGCCTTCGGTCATTCTAGATCGGAAGAGCTCCTTAGATATCTGATATTATCAGTCCTACTTTCTCACCATCAACTACTTGATGTGCAGGAATATAGTAAGAGCATCCATAGTTTCATGATGATGCTGCAGCTCATTACTCATGGATGCGAGCATGATGCATTGAGTCAACTTGCGTATCATCTTGCTACTTTCTAAAAGTAGCAATCTCTTCCTCAGAGGCATTGTCTGCAACCATTGCAGGGATAGGTGTATTAAGGACATAAGATAGCTTTTCAGCCGTGAGAACTATTCTCAATTTCCTTAACCAATCCGTTTAATCCGGTTCGATTAATTTAGCATCTAATATGCTACGCAGTGATAGTAATTTTAGACATTGTAAAATTCTGTAAATGAATTTATAATTAACAACATTTTAGCATACATTCTTTTATTAATTATCAAAATAATTTAGGTTTTGTTTTAAATTGGTATCTTCCACTATTTTCTTCAAACTATATTACCCTCACTTATATAGTTCGGCAAAATCTAATTAAAGATTTGCTAGTGAGAATAAGGATCTCATTTCAAATGTATATAGCATTGTGATGACACAACAAACTATATATAAATAAATAGGTAGACAACTCTTGTCAATTACATCAACTATGTAATTCCTTATATTTTGCCTCTTAAATCATAATGGTCAAGTGTGTGCACATCCGAACTAAAATAATTTAAGTTAAGTCCAACCTAGCACTCCATATATTCAAAAAAGTAAAATATTGTCCTTGTGGTGACACAACAAAATAATATTGTTCAATTTTCTTTATAAGCATCAAATGTGATAAATTTATCATCTCAAATAATTAAGATAAGCCTTGTGGTGACATAACAAACTTATAATAATTAATTGATACTCTATTATTTTTATCATGCTAGAAGGCGACGTTCGATATTCCAAATATCTTTGAACGCTTAAGACTTAATATAATAATTTGAGGGGTTTTCATGTTATTATTTTGTCTCATCTTGTTTAGCGCGCATGCACACACACACACACACACACACACACACACATATATATATATATATATGTATATATATATATAAAATACGCGTCATTTTAATGAACATGTTAAGCATGTTTGCATAATATATAATATATATAGTATAAGCATGCACATATAGAATATTATATTCTACTTAGATTGATTATGGACTTTTATTCTAGTTTGGTTCACTAGAGCCACCAAGTTAACTCTAAGGTCAAACCCTAGATGTGTAAGAATTAATTTAAATATAACTATTACATTTAAATCCCGGACTCCAATACAAACGGGTCTTCAAGTGCTCCTTGCTCCTTGATCTCCAATTCTTCAAAATTAATTCTAACTATTCCTATTACAAAATTATTTAAAATAAATAGAAATCTTGATCAGTAGTCAAGGGGAAGTACATAGGAAGGAGTTAGAATTTACATTAAGAAAAAAATTAGAGAAGACGAGATACACAGACCCCATTTAATAAAACACATACATTCATGCATCCAACTAAAATAAAATCCAATCACATTGGTCAATAGTCCATAATCAATCTCATTTATTTTTATACACATCATCATATGTATTAATAAATAATATTCATCTCGTGAATAATAAACATTTAATATATATATTGATATCATTTAATGGGCAAATTTAGTTAGCATAAAATCTAATTTTGAATCAAAATAAACTATTTTAATTTAATCAAACTTTTTAATCAAAATAAACTACTTTACTTTAATTAATTATGAAATCAAATTTCAAGTAAAAAAAAAAACTCATTTGTTAAAAGAAACAAGGATTCTCTTTCCTATTCACAAATAAACTCCTTTATTTTGAATAATATGAAATCTTATTTCATATCTAAATAAACTCGTTTATTTAAGGAAATACAGATTCTCTTTCCTATTCATAAATAAACTCTTTTATTTTGAATAATATTTCATATCTAAATAAACTCATTTATTTAAGGAAATATGGAATCCAATTTCAACTCCAATTAATTATCATGGAATTCAATTCCAACTTTAATTAGTTAGCATGAAATTCAATTTTAATATTAAAATAAACTTTTAATTTTAAAATTAAAATAAACTTTTATTTTAATTGTAAAATAATTAAGAATATTATATATATATATATAATATACACGTGAAACATACTGTACAAAAGTATTATATATATAACTAATTTATATATATAATAATGAAAACATGCTACAGGAGCATATAAAACCAAAGGAATAATTGAATCATTATATATATAAGTAATTTATAAGTAATAATCCTGATGTACTGTTGTCACGTGAGATATGTATATATATATAATATCACCGGATCACCCAAATCACGCATCATATTTTTGAATAAACAAAAAAAATTCACTGTTAACAATTAACAAAACATGATTATATTATTCACATGGCATTAACCAAAAATTTTAATTGATTTATAATATTCATGTTCCGTGATTCGCAAAGCCCCCTTTTTTTTAAAAAAATATAGATTTTGCGATTTTTTTAAAAATAAATTTTATACAATTAAATATGTCCAATTAAATTGTTCTAAACACATATCAACATACATATCAAATTAAAATAATTAATAATTCGCATAAAGATTTGACTTTGATACCACTGTTAGGTTTGTAAGATTCTTGGACGCAATCAAATTGCACAAAATAAGCGAAAACGTGAAAAATCAGAGTTTTAAAATTTTACAAATCATATACCCGGATCATCCTTTATGCATAATTATTAATTAAACGAAGAGAAAGAATATGAATCATACCCTTGAATATTCGAGCTTCCTCGGGTACAAGTTCACCTCCAATCCTTTTCGCGTTCAACTTGAATCCACCGGGTTTGGTTCGAGTGGTTGGCTAAACCCTAATTTTTCTATCTCTTATAGATAAAGAGCGTACTCTCTCAACTGTTGGAATTACATATATTTGATATATGATATAAGACTCCTCTTATAAAGATATCAGGTAACCCTATTTAATAAGATATTATTTATTTAATTAAACTCTTTTAATTAAATGGGCTCCCTAATCTTATTAGGGATAATCAATTAAACTCATTTAACTAATTTTCCCTCCTAATCTTATTAGGAATAAATGAGAGTACTAATATTAAATTAATTCTTAAACTCTTTTAGAAATTAAAATAATAATAATTATAATAATATTAATAAGACTCCTCTTATTAATTTATATTTAATATTTCTAAAATATTAAACAATAAATATTAAGCTATTTAATTTATTCTATCACCATAAATTAAATCAAATATACTTAATATATTATTACGATTATACCATTAATTTCTTAAATAATTATTATTCCTTTTATGGTGTGACTCTTTAGGTTCTCCATATTAAACCGGTTGTGAATAAATCAATTAGAACAATTCTAATCTTATTTAAATAAATAAATTAAATTATTAATTTATTTAAATAAATAATATTTATTCTACAATAGGGATAAGTCTCCCTAGCGATCAACGACTTTCCAGATAATATAGATTTTAACATTAATCATAAAAGAACATTTAAGTAAATAGTTACCGTACAATTCAATCCTTCCACCATAAAATGTCCCAATTAAATATAAGACATGAAATTACTGTCAAATCTTATTTTATTTAATTATATGTATTTCGAGTCTTAAATGCACAACTCCAAATAATACAAATTAGAAACTCCTTTCTAATTTCATTCTGCTTTGGCCAAGGACTACTGGGTTGTCATTTATCGAATCATATAGGATATTTCTCTTCTTTTACTAGAAGCGGTAGATCCTTTATTGATCATACATTATCTCTATATACAACTTATCATACCCAAGCATACCTTTTGATATACCCTAAGGGTCTTAAGGAATAAGTCAAAGTATAACTCATCATACACAAGATACTATGATGACCTCAAGTCCAAGGATCACTTGTACTACTATCACTACAGGAATTCCTATTGACAGGCAAGTAAAACTCTATTAGGTATTCCTTAGCGAGCCACGTTCAATGAACTTATTCTCTAATAAGCACCTACATACTTGCTTTTGTGACGCCCCCAAAATTAGGTATACATCACCCATCTTAGGTCGTCAGATACATGGTACATAATTCAAATACAACTTACTAATACAACTGTCGTGTATAAACGACAAAAAATAACTGTGAGTTTGAATACAATTATTGTCTACTAGAGATTATACAAACTCAAAAAGAGTCCTCATTACAATTATTAATACACTATTTCACAGAATAGTGAGGACTACTAATGCTATCCTCTGGACCGTCACTCCGTTCTCCGACTAGTCCCTGCTATGTTCTCATTTCCTGAAGAGAACAGTGAAAGAAAGGGTGAGCTCAACTAGCCCAGTAAGAAATATTATGACTAAGATAATGCAGAATAAATTATCGTTAGCCTTCAACAGTATTAAACTGATAAAATATAACAACTTCAAGTTTAACAGCAGCGGATCAAACAATCCATTAAAAGAGTCAAGTAGAGAATATAATCTACTATCTTTTATGATTTAAAAAGTTTTTAATTACTTTTATCGCTGAGACTCAGCTTAATAAATATTCCACATCATCCCTGCACTACGGTCAAGGATACTCATTAGGGTCACGACCGCAAATTCCATGCACTACGGGCCAAGGATATTTGTGTATTCATCAATGGTCATGATCATGCCAACAACTGTCCATCAATGCACTACGGCAAATGAGACTTTTACCACATCATTTGTAACATTACGGTCATGATTACACCGAATAATCCTTGGTCATAATCATACCAAGTCCATCCATGCTCTACAGGCCACAGATGACTTTCAAAAATATAAATAAGAGGATGATGACAATGATATAAGAATTCAATAAAACAAGTTCAAGAATTATTTTATCCAGGAATTATTAACGTCCAAATTGTCAACACGATACTGTTTTGTGGTGTAAAATTCAAGAATGATCAGAAGAATATTTCCATGAAAAGATACTGGATGAAGCGCAAATATCAAGGATATTCTACTAATTTTATGGAGTATAGAAGTCAAAACTTTAACCAACTGAGTATAATAAAGAATGGAATAACAAAAGAAATCACCATGCATGCGGTATTTCGTATCGACAGGTTATTCCAACAGAATACTAATAACGGAACCAGGTCAGGTGAAATTCATACTGACAGGATGTTCCAACAGAATAATAAATGATGGAACCAGGTCCGGCGTATAGCACAGACAGGATATTCCGACAGAATAATAAAGACGGAATAATAAAAATGGAACCAGGTCCGGCGTATAGCACAGACAGGATATTCCGACAGAATAATAAAGACGGAATAATAAAAATGGAACCAGGTCCGGTGTATAGCACAGACAGGATATTCCGACAGAATAATAAAGACAGAATAATGGAAGAATGTCACCAAATATAGGGTAGACCGCGTATACAGGTTATTCCAACAGAATAATAATAAATGGAATAACAACAGTTCTCTTCATGAATAAGAAAGAATAACACCCCTTACCGTAACAGAAACTGGATATGGGAAAAGAAAAGTTAAGTAGCAAAAAGCTTTTCTTCTATCTCTCTATAGTTTCTCTTTCTAGAGTTCAGTGAATTCGTAAGAAAATAATGAAGGAATGAGCTTCTATTTATAGGAAAATGGAATGCATAGTAACTAATCCATGAACGGTCCAGATTGATTTACTTTAATCTGACGGTCCATATTTAAAGAAAAATCTTTTAAATAAAATATAATATATTCTATTTATATAAAAAGATTTTTACTATGCAAACACTATGCAACACTATGCAAAACACTGTGCAACACTATGCATAATAAAATAACTTTAATAAAGTATTCTGTTTTATATAAAAAGATGTTTCTGTTTTATTACGTTAATAATACGAATAAAACAAAACGTCATCATCGCTATAATAATTCATATTATTAATCGACAATAATTGAATCAAACTGAGCGACTTCTCACATAAATATCAATAATCAATACCGTGTGCTACTATGCAACAACGCGTATTACTGTACTTTTACTACCCAGTAGTTCAACAGTATCAACGGTAAAACTTCCGCCGTTATTTTTAATAAAATATTTTTTGTCGTTTTCTCAATCCGACAATAATTCTGTTGTGAGGTCCACCAATAATTTTGTCGTCGTACGAATATTTTCTGTTTAAAACGAATATTCCCCGACCAATCGAATATTATATAACAACTTGCATACTTTGAAAAATTTATAAATATTACCCACAACTATAACATTATCTCAAATTCACACCATAATATAAAAAAATTATTTCGAGAAAATTAATTCTTTATTCATAAAATCTGGGGTTTCACAATCTCCCCTCCTTATAGAATTTCGCCCTCGAAATTTACGTACGTACCTGGTATACCGAACAGGTGAGGATACCTTGACTTCACTTCAAATTCTAACTCTTGAGATATAACATTTGAGTGTTGAATACGATTCTTCTTATCCAAGATTGTAACACGTATCTCTTCAAACGTTAAATCATCCGCTATCTCGTCCTGTTCTAAATTAATAATGTGGTTCGGATCGTCCACATATTTACGTAACATCGATATGAAAAAAAAACCGTTTGAACACGCAATATATTTGGCGGTAAAACGAGTCTATAAGCCACAGTTCCTACTCAATCGAGGATTTCAAATGGGCCAATTAAATAGAGGGTTGATATTTCCTCTGTTTAACAACTCTTACTTCTAAAATAACACCTTCTTGAACCTTCTTCTTCACATTCATAAGATTCGGGTATGTAGCTTGAGCGTCTTTAACTTTATCGATTAAAGTCAATTTTACTCGTATATTCGTTATCTTCACGTGGGTCCCTAGAGTCTTTAACTCTATCTTCATCATTTGCAAGTTATACGAAATGAGTCTTTGTGTTAACAACATCGCACTTGTAAACGCATACGATCTTCTATTCAACACGTCAGCTACCACGTTCGCTCTTCCACGATGATATTGAATAGTACGATCGTAATCTTCAACAGCTCGAGTCAACGTCTTTGGTGCATGTTACTTTCGTTTTAGTTGAAAAAATTATTTTGAGGGTTTAAGAAATGGGTTTTGTACTTGGGTCAATATAAAATTCGATTTCACGCTCTGGGGTAGGCTAAGAAGTCTTCAGGAATACGTCAAGAGATTTATTAATGATAAAAATATCATTCAAAACTGTTACTCACACCCAAGACTTGGATAGTACGTCACATTGATACCAACTGTGACTTCTATCCCTTAACCTAGATAGAACCTCACAATGATACCTATCAACTTGTTATCGTCATTCACGACGTCGCCTACAGAAAGTCTGGCTTTGGTGCATTCCACACAAGGAAGTCATCAACAAAAGGATCGGGGCTCTTTACTTATGGCTTGATATGACAATGATTGAAATTAGTGGTTTGGTTGCTTGAATTCGCATAATAGGTTGGTTAGGAATATGAAAGCTAACAACCTTAAAAAAAAACTTGATGAGTAGTTAACCAATCGTTTCCTAAACTCACAACAAAGGCAAGTATTTTCAAAGAGATAAGATCAACACGTAACGTGAAAGTGTCGATTTGAATCAAATAAGATTTATAAACAGTGGAGGTAACGAAGTTTTCTCCTAATGGAGTTTCAATAGATAAATCAAAGTTTAACTTCTCCGGAGTTAAGTACAAACATTGAACACAACTAGGTGGAATAAAAGAGTGAGTAGAACCGGTATCTAACACGGTATAAACTTCGTAAGAGCTTATGATTAACTTGCCCGTGATAATTTTATTCAGGTTCCTCGTCACGAGAGAAAAAAATGCTCTCTCTTAAACTACCGGCTTTGGCTTTTTTGGGACAGCCTTTGGTGCCTCCATCCTAGTTGAATTTGTCTTCGGTGAACGACAAAATCGGGCTAAGTGGCCTTCTCTTCCACAATTATAACATGCTTTGGACGACATCGCGCAATTTGGACTGATGTGTCCCTTCTCTCCGCATTTGAAGCATATGATAGGTGGTCTTTCTCCTTCCTTAACAACAGTTGCTGGTGCTGACGTCTTTCCATCATTGTTGAATCTCCTCTTCTTTAAATGTCCATTTCTATTATCTTGGCCATGATTACCACCGAAGTGGTTACCATTCTTGGCATGATAATTTCCCCCGCGATAGTTATCATTGTTCCAATGGCCATTGCCACCGGTATGATTATTATCGTGTTGCTGGTCATTACAGTTTGGTTGTGATGACTCATTATCGCGCTCCACTAACTGAGCCCTATTCCCAATATCTGAATATAAACAAAGTTTGTGAGAAATGAGGTATTGACGTATATCGGGTTTCAAACCTCGCAGAAACATTCGCGCCATTCGCTCCTCATTATCGACCAAATGGGATGCAAACCGGGACAACTCCGCAAACTTAGCCTCATACTGCGACACGGTCATATTGTTTTGCTCCAGCTTGATGAATTCTACCTCCTTCATGTGACGAATACTTTCAGGAAAGTACTTGTCATTGAATAATTCTTGGAACTTCTCCCAAGACATCTTGAGTGCGTCAGGCTGGGTACGTTTTACAGATTCCCACCAATGATCTCCTTCTTCACGCAACATAAAGGTGGTGAATGGAACCTTTTGCTCCTCTGAGCATCCCAAGACATCAAATATCTTGGTGATCTACTTTAACCACGTCTCCGCCTTAAGTGGTTCTGGCTTTCCCAAAAACTCTGGTGGTCCCAGCTCCTTGAATTGCTTAGCGGTGACCAACCATGGGTTGCCATTGTTTCCTCCTGCATTATGAATAGAAGCCGCCTTCTCCCGTTGTTGCATGAATTGCTCCTTAAACTTCTTAGCGGTGACCGTCCGAGAGTTATCAGTATTTCTACCTGTATTTTGGACAGGAGCTGCCTTAGCCTGTTGTTGCATGAATTGCATAAAGCCTCTAACCATCCCATCATTCACCATTTCATCGGTGTTATTATTTTCATGAGGAGTATTGTCCTCTAGTTGCACATTATCATGATTATTGATCCGTGGAGACTCAACGGTCTCCTGTGCTCCATTGATAATCTCAACATTCTCGGATGCCATTTTCAAACATTGCCACAAAACAAGGGTTAATTAACATATCACATATTATCCCTATACTTTGACCGACCAATTAAATACAAAATAAATTTAAGTAGGCCATATTAGCTAAGGAATTCCCCGTCTCTCCCCTCCTAGTTCTAGTCTCACATCTTAGCCAGGGATCATATCCCTAAGCTCTGATACCAACTGTGACGCCCCCAAAATTAGGTATACATCACCCATCTTAGAATAAAATATAATATATTCTATTTATAAAATAACTTTAATAAAGTATTCTGTTTTATATAAAAAGATGTTTCTGTTTTATTACGTTAATAATACGAATAAAACAAAACGTCATCATCGCTATAATAATTCATATTATTAATCGACAATAATTGAATCAAACTGATCGACTTCTCACATAAATATCAATAATCAATACCGTGTGCTACTATGCAACAACGCGTATTACTGTACTTTTACTACCCAGTAGTTCAACAGTATCAACGGTAAAACTTCCGCCGTTATTTTTAATAAAATATTTTTTGTCGTTTTCTCAATCCGACAATAATTCTGTTGTGGGGTCCACCAATAATTTTGTCGTCGTACGAATATTTTCTGTTTAAAACGAATATTCCCCGACCAATCGAATATTATATGACAACTTGCATACTTTGCAAAATTTATAAATATTACCCACAACTATAACATTATCTCAAATTCACACCATAATATAAAAAAATTATTTCGAGAAAATTAATTCTTTATTCATAAAATCTGGGGTTTCACAGCTTTAGTGTCTCCACATAAATGATCATGAGATCAATCATCCTCATCCAATGAGCAAGCAACGTATGTATCAATCTATCCGGATTCACTAATTCCCAATTTAGTAATCCAACGATTGAGAACTATTTTAGTTTTAAGCTTTCTAAGAATTTAGATCTCATTAGAATGATCATCATCATTGTAGCGCCCCCAAATCCGGGTATCTTACAACCCGACAGATGGTGCTATACTGTACAAACATTCATACATTCATTCAATTGAAAGTCTCAAAGAATGAACATAACTTATATATATTTAATTCAATATTTACATTTCCCAGGTTCTAAACCAATTACAAAGGTTCTCTTGTCATAATATTCATTACAATATAACAATAGACCTATACTATTACATGACAGCTTAACAATCTGCCTTAGCTTTTCCTTTATCTTTATTCGATCTTTCAGGACGTTCAGTCTTAGCTGCATTCATATGATTCAAGCAAGAGTGAGCACGACTAGCTCAGCAAGTATAACAATTTCAATAACAACATGCTTGTTACATATGAATCATATATCTTCGATAACTGAACAATAGCTATGAAGTACTATTGATGATTCAAAAATAGCAATTCATCTTTACTTTCAAAATGTTTCACAACGAATAAATTCAGTAAAACATTTACTCCGGTCAAAGACCTTAAGCATTCATTCTTTCTTTGAAAAGGACAACCCGGACCTAAGTCCGTAAGCCCGATATTACTTACGAGCACTTCTAGGTGATCAGCCTATTGTACTCTGTATTGATCAATACTACATCCATTAAACGTATGTACGTTTAATCATTTGGCAACCTCGCGTGCCTGTCGTTTTACCGACAAAACATTTGTTTAACAATTCAGTCTTCTTTTGAAAACTATAAGCAGTTGACAAAAGATACTAGCATTCGATAACAGATGAACAGATTATCAATAATCCACTCAATATGTTAAGTCTAGCCAAAGAAACTGGCTTTAACTTCATTATACTTTAATTCATGCGAAAGGATACATGAACATCATAAACTTGTTCAGATTGAACTGAAACAAGAGTTAGAATACTTGCCTTTAGCGTCTGCTACTGTGTATTTTACTTTACGTTCAAGTCTTTCAAGTCTCTACAATACATGATCACATAATGCCTTACATTAGGTCACATATAATCAAGTATGTATCTGACTATATCTTACCTTTCATCTCAATCTAATTTGTATATTAGATTTAATTTATATTCATTCCTATTTCATTCACATTTATTTATATTCCACAAGGTTGTTTCAACCTTTATTCACATTTTTAAGGTTTTATAAATCTTAACAATGTTATCTTATATTCCTTCATGTATGCTTACATTCAATGTTTAATTATAAACCTTTCTCTCTATTTGCAATTCTTCTTCACTGTCCATGGTCTGAGCCTGGCGCCGCGGCGCGGGCATTAACCTTACATCTCGCGCTGCGGCGCGAGTTAACAGAAGCTGAGCCCCAGATGTGGCGCTGCGGCGCGACCAAAAGGCTTAGGGTTGGCGCCGCGGCGCCAACTCTGTGCACCAGAAAAATTTTGTTAACTTTTAATTTTTGTGAACTTCCCGGACGCATAACTTCTTCGTTTTAAGTCCGAATTGGCTCGTTCAAAAGCCTACGGTTCACAATTTACGTAATCTACGCTTTCATGCAAGAATTTTATCTATTTGACTTCGTTTGCTAAAAATTCACCTATTGGTTCATTTTTAACGAAAACGATAAACTTTCGTGAACGTTAAACGCTCGTTTATTTGTTCTAAGTCAGAATTCGTCCATTTTTTTTAGTCTACAACTCTTACATGACAAACATGACTTGTCTCCATTGGAAAATAACATTTCCGAACTCAAACTCAAAATTTGACTTCCATTCCGGGAATTTACGAATTCGACGATTATCGTCTAATCGTACGATTTCCGGCAAATCTTCCTTCTTATGATATGTTCAATATTACAAATGAATTTCATTCATAATGTTAACATCTTAACATGCTAATTCCAACAACTTATAGTTCAAGTTGGATTTTACCTTATTTCTTTCATAAGCTTATAACTTGTTAATTTATAAACTACTTATTGCTCCTTTGTTCATCATTTATGATAATTAAAATCCATTAATCATCACCTTTTTATGTTCTCAATGCATAGTTTCATTCATGTATATTTGATACATCTTCATACAAATTCTTTACTTTCATTAATAAACTCATTACAAGTTCGTAATACTTTCACATAAGTTTATAACCTATGCTAGCTTAAATGACTTATTACCAACTTATGTGGCTTAAGTTCATTACTTACACATTCTTCTTCTTAACATTCATATTCCTTAATTCATCTTTGCTTATCAACCTATCATGAATAGAGATATAAGATAATTAGAGAAGAAGTCTTACTTTAGAAGTTCTTGGTAAAGTAGCTTCTTCTTTCTTCTTGGCTTATGGAAGTAACTTATCTATAACTTAAACTCCCTAACAATTAAGAACTTTGAGAGAGAGTGATTGGATTAATTTGAATAACTAGCAATTGACCAACCTTCATTCTCTATTTATAGAATTCCCAAGGTTAGGGCAAATTGGACAATAAACCAATCCCACCTCCTTATGCACCTCCTTACTATTCATTACTTGCTAACACAAAAATCTATCTTTTGCTTGGTCATCAATCCTTTAACTTGGTCATTACTCCTTAGACTTGCTAACCACATTAACTTGGTCATTACTCATTTAACTTGATAACCACACATTAACCACTTTAATATGGTTTTGCTCCATGGATCACCCAACTATTGGACTTCTAACTTGGCTTATTTATCTTAACCTTTGGGCTTTGCATTAATAAACCTTAACTTGTTTATTAATTATCATTGGGCCTTAACATTTAATTTACTTGGGCTTGTACCAATTGTTAACCAATCTTCCAAGTCCATTAGCATTACTTAATACATATACATATTGTTTATGTATTATTCTCGTATTATCATTCGTATACAACTTTGGTATATACGATATTCCATTCTTCTTACAAACTCGTATAATACTTCATATTATACTTGTTTTCTTTCCTCGTATAATGCTTGCGTATCATACGATTAATACTTCCTTATTAATACTTCGCTTTCCTTAATATTCTTGAATTAAGTCCGCAAGCGAAATATTACGTTTTCCATAACTAGATTATTATTACATAATCCATCTTACTTTAATATTCTACCATTACGTATTTCTCGGAAATCAAAAAAATAAATCCCGAGCAAATACCGATGAATAGTGTTTTTCGGAAAATTTCTCGAAAAACTTTTATTTTCGTTTTGGAAATTCAAACACTTTAAATCTTTCACGTAGTTCAAATACTACGACATTCCAACATCAATAGGTTATAGAACGAAAACCATCAGGATATCCACATAATATAATTTTATTATTATTTAATTTAATAAAATCATTTTTACATAAGATCCGAATTTCTCGGTCGTTACAATCATTATTCTAAAAGCATTGCTTAAAACTATAGGTTTCTCACATATTATAAAGCAACATCATGTACATAATTAAAAGCCTTTAATAAACTAATACTTTTTATTAATATATGAATAAGATTGTTATAAAGTATATGCTTTATCATCAAACATGATTGACTTGTGTGCATACTACTTTCAACTACAGGCTGAAGGATATCAACAAATTTCATGGTTTATTCATCTCGAGGTTTAATTAGAATGAACACTGAGCAGTCACTAAGGACTAAGAACTCTTACTAGAATTAACAGTATTATACTGTAAACCCAATATAAACGAGTACAATAGGTGATCAGCCTAAAGTACCCTACGATATACATAACATTTAATCATACTCATATGCGCACGTCAATTCCCCAAAAATATTAAATTTCCCCTTTTTAAGAGGGTTGTTCATCTCAGTAGATTTACAAGAGTATGTACCAAGTCAATTGGTTTGGATAGCTTTCTTAACACATGATTATAGTCTAGCCGAATCAAAGGCTTAGACCACTTTTATAATGCATTTATGAATGATAAGTCACATGCTTGTAACAATGTCAAGGGATACAAATGATTTCCGAATATTAAAAGATATTTGCTCGATATAAGTATGACAACAATTCGGATTATACAATATACAATATAAAGAATTTAGAAAACTTGCATTCAATATGAGAATCAAAATAAAGTTAGATAACTCGCACACAATCCAAAGTTGTGTGTGTTAGGATACTTGCCTTTAGCGTTGATTACCACTTATAGCGAAAAATCACCTCAATGAACTATGTTAGCCTATTTATGTATGCATAGGTATTCATTAGTCACACACAGTTGATTTATATATTCACATACTTTCATCACAAATATCTAAATTCATTTAGGCTACACACATTCAACTCATAGATGTATAACTCACATTTATTTTACCTTTAAAATCTTTGAAAACATTTTAGATCTCTTATACTTACATCATATGTGAACATTACTTAAGTTACTCATACATGTTGAATAACCTTTAGGCCAAGTTTGGTCCTTTGTTATATTTACTTAAAAATTTCCATTTTACAAAGTTAAAAGAGCTCATTATATCAACCCCTAACCATAGTATTCGTTAACCACATAAAATTGCCAAACGACCTCTTTTAGTTCATGTTTGCGTAGTTTATAACATGTTTAACTAGTGTGCGAATATGTCAGTTATCTCTAAAGGCATGAAACATCCTATCATAGTTTGTTCAAAAGTTCACAATATAAGTTGTAGAGTTTTCAACTAAATTGGTTTCCGAATATTAAGATTTCATGGCAAACAAATGAAGCGTGCATAGTACGTTGAATTCAAATTTCATACGTATTTGTAAAACCAACTAAGTTATAAACATATGCTCAAGAGGTTATATTACAAAAAGGCGTATGGTTTTATAAACATGGTTTTTGTCTTTTAACTTTTCTTTCAAAAGGTTATAATTCAAACTCCAAACCTACTAAAACATCTTGCAACATGCATTGACACATTTTAAGGGTTATGCATGCTCCTTAAGTTTAGTTAGTTAAGACTTCTTGCATCAAACAATCAAAACAAAGTAAGTCATTGCAGCACCCCCCACCGGGGCGAGCATTTGTACTACAGGACCCCCCGCCAGGGCGGGTATAGCTACTGCCAAACTCCTCCCCCCACCCAACGGGGCGCGTATGACTTCTGCAGTAAGAACACAGGAACTCCCCTGCTACGAGCTAACATGCCAAATCCCATCCAAAAAGTAATGTAATGATATATAATTGATATTAACTTGCTACTAAACATCCATATCATGCTTGTAACAATTCCAAACATATAAACAATCAAATTCAAGAATTAATTCAAGATTTATGCCATTTTTCCAAAGTTTAACACCTTTGGCGATTCTCTTCACTATGGATTCATTACTTGACAAAATTACTTCATTTAACTTTCATTGATTTCATATTTAACCATATTAATAATGTCTAGCATCAATTGACACATTCTAACATGCTTCAACCACAAACTTTTCAACTCTAAACAAGTATTTTCGTACTTTTCTAAGAACTTTGTAAAAACTTGAATTTAAGAACATATAGAGGAATATTACCTTCTATGAAGTTGAATTGCTACTCTAGTTTTAATTTGCAGATTGTATAAGCTCAATCCAACCACACACACACAACTTGAAGTTTTAACAGAAACTTTAGCAAAATGTCTGTGAATGAGAAGGGCTCCATTTATAGGAAAGCTTGTGAACAAATTTAGGTTTTGCTCAATGAATTAAACCATTAGAATGGAGAAGAAGCTGATGGGTATGAAGGATTTGGTAGAAGAGTACCATGTAGACCACTCCCCTCCTCGTGATTTGCTAGCTTTGTGTTAGGTAATGAGGGACTATGCCAATGGTTTATTACGTGAAGAAGAAATAGAACAAGACACTCATTTTGGGACACTACCAATACTCAGCATTTGTAAACCATTACTTAGCATACTTGGGTTTATTTGATATTTGTCCACAAATGTGCATATATAACTAAGCTTCTCATCACTTCTGCTACATTACTTAATTATCACATGCTTAATCAATTAAATTACTTATCACAACTCATGCCAATACTATATATATTTATATTCAAATAAATAGGCAAACAATCTTTATTCTCAATATTATAATTTATTAAAATTCACGGGTATTACATCCTCCCCCCCTTTATAAGAATTTTGTCCTCGGAATTGTACAAGGTTATACAAATAAATGGGGATAATCCCTTCTCATCTTATCTTCTAATTCCCACGTGGCCTCTTCGGTATCGTGGTTTCGCCAAACCACTTTTACAGAAGATATAATTTTATTCCTCAACGTTTGTTCTTTTCTATCTAGTATTTGAATAAGAATTTCCTCATACATTAGATTTTTCTCTACTTAAATGGGCTCGTAGGAGATCACGTGTCTATAGTCAAGCTTGTATAGACATAACACCAAAATGTGAAACACGTTGTGAATGTGTTCCAATTCATGTGGTAATGCAACTTTAGTATGCCACTTCGCCCACTCATTTCAAGATTTCGAATGGTCCTGTGAACCTCGGACTCAATTTCCCTTTTTTTCTGAATCTGATGTTTCCATTCCAGGGAGACACCTTCAAAAACATAAAACTACCAACTTCAAAGTCTCAGTTCTGACGATGCAAATCAGCGTACTTCTTTTGGTGATCTTGAGTTGCTACCAATCTGGCCCTTATTTTTGTTACTACTTCAGCCATTTTTTGAACTAATTCCGGTCCCAAAAGTCATCGTTCTCTGGCTTCGTCCCAACACAATGGTGTTCTACCTTTTCTCCCGTAAAGAGCTTCATATGGAGGGATACCAATACTCTCATGATAACTATTATTGTAAGCGAATTCTACCAATGGTAAGTGATCATCCCAATTCCCTTTGAAGTCCAGCACGCAAGCTCTAAGCATGTCCTCCAACGTTTGTATGGTTTGTTCACTCTGCCCGTCAATTTGAGGGTGATATGCAATACTTAATCTCAACTGAGTTCCCATTCATTCTTGCAAACTTTTCAAGAATTTTGATGTGAAATACGGATCTCGATCAAAGACAATCGACACTGACACTCCATGTCGTGATACAATTTCCTTTATATATAAATTTGCTAACTGGTTCAAGTTAAATCGGATCTTAATGGGTAGAAAATGAGTTGTCTTTGTCGGTTGGTCCATGATAACCCAAATGGCATCATAACCCTTCTGTGTGATTGGAAGTCCAACCACGAAGTCCATCGTAATGTGCTCCCATTTTCATTATAGTATTTCTAGTGGTTGAAGTAGTCCACTTGGCCTCTGATGTTTTTCTTTGACCCTTTGATAAGTAAGACATCTACTAACGCATTTTGCAATTTTTCTTTTCAAATTAGGCCACCAAAAGTGGTGTCGAATATCCCGGTACATCTTTGTGCCTCTTGGATGAACAGAATACGTCGTATTGTGTGCTTCATGCAAGATTTCTTCTCTCAGCTTGGTTACAGCTGGCACCCATACTCGACCCTCAAATCTTAATATACCATCCTTATCTACTTTGAACTTTTCTTCCTCATTCCCTACTATTCTCTTCTTTATCTTCTCACATTCTTCATCTTTCTCTTGTGCTTCCTTCATTCTATCTAATAATGTCGGGTGAGCTTCCATCACGAATAATTTTCCTTCCACTTCTTTCGGTTCCTCAACCTCTATTTCCAACCTTTCCATTCCTCTTATTAATTCCTCTTGAGTTGTCAATTTGAATAACTTCTCCCTTCCTTTTCTACTCAAAGCATCGGCAACTACATTCGCTTTTTCCAGGTGATAAAGAATTTCGCAATCGTAATCCTTGATTAATTCCAACCACCTTCTTTGTCGCATAGTCAACTCCTTCTGTGTGAAGATATATTTCAGACTCTTGTGGTCTTTGTATATCTCACATTTCTCTCCATATAAATAATACCTTCAAATCTTCAAAGCAAAAACTACCGCTGCTAACTTCAAGTTATGGGTAGGGTATCATTTTTCTAAATCCTTTAACTTTCGTGACGCATATGCAATGACCTTTCCATGTTGCATTAGCACATAGCCAAGTCCTCTATGCGACACATCACTATACACTACAAATCCTCCTGTATCATATGGTAATGATAATACAGGCGCTTCACTCAACCTCCTCTTCAATTCTTGAAAACTCTCCTCGCATTTGTTCGTCCACACTAACTTCACTGTCTTCCTCGTTAGATTGGTCAGCGGGGTTGCTATCTTAGAAAAATCATGGATAAATCTTCGATAGTACCCGGCTAATCCTAAGAAACTTCTTACTTCTATTGGCGTCCTTGGTTGTTCCTAGTTACTTACTGCCTCCACTTTTGCAGGATCAACAAAAATCCCATTTTGATCTATCACGTGTCCCAAAAATTGAACATTCTCCATCAAAAATTCACATTTTGAAAATTTAGCGTACATCTTTTCCTTTCTCAATGCTTCCAATATTGTCTTCAGGTGTTCGGCGTGCTCTTCCTTAGTTTTTGAATAAATCAAAATGTCGTCAATAAACACTAATATGAACTTATCTAAGTATGGCTTGAAAACTTGGTTCATCAAGTCCATGAATGATGCTGGAGCATTAGTTAACCCAAATGACATCACTAGAAATTCGTAATGTCCGTAATGAGTTCGAAACATCGTCTTTGGTATGTCATCCTCTTGCACTTTCAAATGATGAGAATCCATTTGTAAGTCTATCTTGGAAAAACATTTCGCTCCCTTCAGTTGATCGAAAAGGTCATCTATCCTTGGCAATGGATATCTATTCTTAATTGTCACTCGGTTCAACTCTCGATGGTCGATATAGAGCCTCATCGATCCATCCTTTTTCTTTACAAACAACATTGGTGCTCCCTAAGGAGAAATACTTGACTGAATGTAACCCTTATCTAGCAAATCTTGCAATTATATCATCAATTCCTTCATTTCCACTGGCGCCATACGATATGTGGCTTTTAAAATCGGTGTCGTTCCTGGTGCTAAGTCTATTACGAATTTGATTTCTCTATCTGGCGGAAGACCAGACAGATCATCTGGAAACACATCTTGAAAATCTTTGACTATCGATATATTCTTCATTTCTACTCCCTTCTTCTGAGTATCTATTATATACGCCAAATAACCTACACATCCTTTCTTTAACAATTTCTTGGCTTGCATCATCATAAGGCAACACGATTGCTCGAGCGATGAGCTACCATCAAACACTACCTTAGACCAATTTGAAGTCTGAAGGTTCACATTCTTATCTTGATAATTGATTATTGCAGCATGGCTAGATAACCAATCCATTCCTAATATCACATCAAACTCTCCCAGTCTAATCAGAATTAAGCCTACATTTAGTTCATGACCTCTAATGTTTGCACAACATTTTTGGTAAACAAACTCTACGGGAATTACTTCCTTATTCGCAATCTCTATGTTCAACAAATTTTCTAAGCATTCATGGGTATGTTTAGTTGTCTATCAAATTCTTCAGAGATAAAGAAATAGGTAGTACCCGAATCAAATAATATATAGGCATTAATATTATTGATTGGGAGAATACCTTACACCACGTCCTTTGTAGCCACTGCGTCCTGGATAGTCATGTTAAAGGTTCGGGCAGTCGGTCGATTGGATTGTGTTGGTCCTCCGATCATCAGCTTGTTGCCCCCTCCCTGTTAGTTGCTTCCTCCGTTGCTCCCCTTCTTTGGGAAAATCATTAATTTGATGTTCAAGTTAAGCCACATGCAAAACATCCCTTGATCTTTTTCAGTTTTGGGCAGTTCGGTAAAATGTGCCCTTCCTGGTCGCAGTTGTGGCAGATGTTGCGCCCCTTCCAGCATTCCCCTTGATGGTTCCTCCCACATTTCGAGCAAGCTTCACTTCTTTTCTTAAACCCTCCTTGATAACCTTCTGACTGGCTGATGTTTCGATTGCTGGTATTGTTGTTGTTGTTGTTGTTGTTGCGGTTATCCCATTTCCTCTTTCCCAGATGGCTTCCACCACTACTACTCCCTCCACGAGTTTCTCCCCCAACATTCTTGTTCTTCTTCTCCTTGTTGTATTAGCTCAATGCCTCGCTACCTCCTTCAGCAATTATTGCCTTCTCCAATAATGTGGCGAACGAGTCGATTTGAAGGACCGACACCTTGTTGAACAACCAAGGTTTTAGTCTGAGTTCGAAGCGTCGAGCTTTCCTTTCTTCGGTGTCGACTTGATGTGTTGCAAATCGTGCAAGTTCATTGAACTTGGCCGCGTACTGCGCCACCATCATCTCCCCTTGTTTTAGTTCTAGAAACTTTACCTCCATCATATTCTTCATGCTATTCAGGAAGTAATTCTCGAAGAACAAAGTCTTAAACCTTTCCCAGGTTATAGTCTCTTCTCCCGCCCTCTGTTGATTTGCTTCCCACCAGTAGTTTGCTTCACCCCTCATCATATATGTAGCAAACACGGTTTTCTAGTCTTCACCCACACGAACAATGGCGAAGGCTTTCTCCATTTCCTTGATCCACGTTTGCACCACGATAGGATCGGTAGTACCCACGAATTTCGAAGGTCCTACACTCCTAAAGTCCTTGAAGTTTGTGACCGAAGATAATTGGGGAATGGGTGGCACTGGTTCGTTTCTTCCCCTAAGAGCTTCTCCTAATAAATCTATAAGCCTCTGTATCGAATCTACTGGTCCTCTATCATCATTAATCGATTCTTCCGCGCTCCACAGCGCTCTAGTACTCCCTCTGGGTAATGTGAACCACCAAATATCATCTTATGGTGTGCCGAGTCTGTCCCTGCTCTACCGGGTAATGATTTACCCCGTCAATAAACCTTTCCATGGCCGTGCACACCGCATAGCCCATCTTGTTCATCTTCCTTTTCTTGCACCTCACCTCATCCTCCATATCGTTAGCCCTATCATTATCTTATTCCTACTTTTCTTAGAAGTGGATCATATCCATTACTTCCCTCTCTAACTAAGTATGAAGAGCTTCATTCTCAAACTTCTCACTAAGCTCCCTCTGCTTAGACTCTTCTAGCTACCCTTCCAGCTCCACATTCCTAGCCACCGACCTATGAAACAAGGTTCCCATCTGGATCCCTACCTCCTTGCGCTGATAAATTTCCACCTCTATCTCTTGTATCACTAACTTCCTCTGATGGTCTTCGTACCTCAATTTTTGGAACTCAGACTCCCTCTCCCTAGCCTCAGCCTCTAGCTCCTCGATTCTACTTCCAAATTCCTGAATCTTCTCCTCATATTCCCCCAACATCCGATCCTCAAAAGTAGACTCGTCGGAGTCCTCTATAGGCTCAGGCTCCTCCTCCATAGGCTCCTCCTCTGGATCAGACTCCTCGAGAAATGTCTCTATCTCCTCCTCCTCATCATCATCGTCGATAGGGGCTATCTGCCGATATAGGCCTCGCTATTAATGGTGCCTCATATACCACGTGTATATCACGCAGCTTCCTCCTCTACCACCTGGCTAGGTCCTCCCATGTCATTCATCCGATAATCACCAACATAAAACAAAACAACCAACAACTCCATCAAAATATTAAATAACATAAGTTCATTGTATAGAATGAAGTTATATTCTATAACACACTAAGTCTCTCTTTACAAAAAAATCTAAATGAGTTTCATCCCTCTCTAACTTCTAAGCTCTCCTAAGTTATAATATAAGGATTCTTGCTCCTAAGGTTTATAACTATAGCTTTGATACCAACCTGTTACGCCCCTAAATTCAAACACTCCTATCTTGAATTTGGTTTGTCACGTACTAATTCTAATACCATACTAAAATCATCAACAATAGAATTAATAGAATAATTTACATTAATATAATATAAATATTCACGTCCCAAGGTACCGTAACCATTACTACAACAATCTAGTGATTAAACTTAAACATAACTTAATCATCCTTAAATACATTATAATGATCATACCAATAATAATTATACTTCTACACTTAAAGGACTAAGCTATTCTGTAGCCTTGCCCTTTCCCTTGTCCTTTCCCGATGTACCGCCTTGCTCTACCTTAAATGTAATGTTTTTAGGGAAGCAAGAATGAGCAACAAGTTTTCCCAGAAAGTAATATAGCAAAAAGAATAAGCAGTTATAACGTTTGAATCTTCAAAGTATAACAATAATTGATAGTTTAAGGGTATCAAGAAGTATCAAGAATGTTCAATAAATGTCGCTACAGGCTGAAGGATATCAATAAATTTCAAGGTTTATTAATCTCGAGGTTTAATAAGAATGAACACTGAGCAGTCATTAAGGACTAAGAACTCTTACTAGAATTAACAGTATTATACTGTAAACCCAATATAAACGAGTACAACAGGTGATCAGCCTAAAGTACCCTACGATATGCATATCATTTAATCATACTCATGTGCGCACGTCGGTTCCCCGATAATATAAAATTTCCCCTTTTAAGAGGGTTGTTCATCTCAGTAGATTTACAAGAGTATGTACCAAGTCAATTGGTTTGGATAGCTTTCTTAACACATGATTATAGTCTAGCTGAATCAAAGGCTTAGACCACTTTTATAATGCATTTATGAATGATAAGTCACATGCTTGTAACAATGTTAAGGGATACAAATGATTTCCGAATATTAAAAGATATTTGCTCGATATAAGTATGGCAACAATTCGTATTATACAATATACAATATAAAGAATTTAGAAAACTTGCATTCAATATGAGAATCAAAATAAAGTTAGATAACTCGCACACAATCCAAAGTTGTGTGTGTTAGGAGATTTGCCTTTAGCGTTGATTACCACTTATAGCGAAAAATCACCTCAATGAACTATGTTAGCCTATTTATGTATGCATAGGTATTCATTAGTCACACACAGTTGATTTATATATTCACATACTTTCATCACACATATCTAAATTCATGTAGGCTACACACATTCAACTCATAGATGTATAACTCACATTGATTTTACCTTTAAAATCTTTGGAAACATTTTAGATCTCTTATACTTACATCATATGTGAACATTACTTAAGTTACTCACACATGTTGAAGAACATTTAGGTTAAGTTTGGTCTTTTGTTATATTTACTCATAAATTTCCATTTTACAAAGTTAAAAGAGCTCATTATATCAACCACTAACCATAGTATTCGTTAACCACATAACATTGCCAAACAACCTCTTTTAGTTCATGCTTGCATAGTTTATAGTATGTTTAACTAGTGTGCGAATATATCAGTTATCTCTAAAGGTATGAAACATCCTATCATAGTTTGTTCAAAAGTTCACAATACAAGTCATAGAGTTTTCAACTGAATTGGTTTTCGAATATTAAGATTTCATGGCAAACAAATGAAGCGTGCATAGTACGTTGAATTCAAATTTCATACGTATTTGTAAAACCAACTAAGTTATAAACATATGCTCAAAAGGTTATATTTCAAAAAGGCGTATGGTTTTATAAACATGGTTTTCGTCTTTTAACTTTTCTTTCAAAAGGTTATAATTAAAACTCCAAACCAATTAAAACATCTTGCAAGATGCATTGACAAATGTTTAAGGGTTATGCATGCTCCTTAAGTTATGTTAGTTAGGACTTCTTGCATCTAACAATTAAAACAAAGTAAGTCACTGCAGCATCCCCCAGTCGAGGCAGGCATTTTTACTACAGGACCCCCTTTCGGGGCAGGCATTTGTAGTACAGAACCCCTCGCCGGGGCGGACATAGCTACTGCCAAACTTTCTCCCCCCCCCCCGCCGGGGTGGGCATGACTTCTGCAGTAAGAACACAGGCACTCCCCTGCTACGAGCTAACATGCCAATTCCCATCCAAACATCAATGTAATGATATATAATTGATATTAACTTGCTACTAAACATCCCTAGCATGCTTCTAACAATCCCAAATATATAAACAATCAAATTCAAGATTAATGTCATTTTTCCAAAGTTTAACACCTTTAGCGATTCTCTTCACTACAGATTCGTTACTTGACCAAATTACTTCATTTAACTTTCTCTTCTTTCGTATTTAATCATATTAACAATGTCTAGCATCAATTCACACATTCTAGCATGCTTCAACCATAAACGTTTCAACTCAAAACAAGTATTTTTGTACTTTTCTAAGAACTTTGCAAAAACTTAAATTTAAGAACATATAGAGGAATATTACCTTATATGAAGTTGAATTGCTACTCTAGATTCAATTTGCAAATTGTATAAGCTCAACCCAACCACATTCACACACAACTTGAAGTTTAAACAGAGAATTTAGCAAAATGTCTATGAATGAGAAGGGTTACATTTATAGGAAAGCTTGTGACTAAATTTAGATTTTTCTCAATGAATTAAACCATTGGAATGGAGAAGAAGCTGATGGGTATGAAGAATTTGGTAGAAGAGTACCATGTAGACCACTCCCCTCCTCATGATTTTCTAGCTTTGTGTTTGGTAATGAGGGACTAGGCCAATGGCCTCTTACGTGAAGAAGAAATAGAACAAGACACTCATTTTGGGATACTACCAATACTCAGCATTTGCAAACCATTACTTAGCATACTTGGGTTTATTTGATATTTGTCCACAAATGTGCATACATATACACCCACTCATACATTACACCTAGAATCATATAATCCATTTAATTCCAATAATATTTACATTAGACTATGATATACTTTAGTTGGGTACCAATATTACTTTCCATAAAACTCATTATTTCAATTCTACATAAATATTAAAATAATCATTTAATATTACTTATTTATATAATCAAAGTTATTTTCTTCATAGGTTTAGAATACCAATTTAAATACTCCCACACACATCATGGGGTTACATAAGACTCTTTCATACAACTTGGTCAATTACTTAAGTCAAGCGTACTTTTGTCATATAGTTTTTATATAATAATTATTTACATTCCAATTGTCACACCTAGGCCATTGGCCTATTACGTGAAGAAGAAATAGTACAAGACACTCATTTTGGGATACTACCAATACTCAGCATTTGCAAACCAGTACTTAGCATACTTGGGTTTATTTGATATTTGTCCACAAATGTGCATACATATACACCTACTCATACATTACACCTAGAATCATATAATCCATTTAATTCCAATAATATTTACATTAGACTATGATATACTTTAGTTGGGTACCAATATTACTTTCCATAAAACTGATTATTTCAATTCTACATAAATATTAAAATAATCATTTAATATTACTTATTTATGTAATCAAAGTTATTTTCTCTCATAGGTTTAGAATACCAATTTAAATACTCCCACACACATCATGGGGTTACATAAGACTCTTTCATACAACTTGGTTAATTACTTAAGTCAAGCGTACTTTTATCATATAGTTTTTATATAATAATTATTTACATTCCAATTGTCACACATCATTTTATATTGAATGAAAAACCTTATATATAAGATTTCTCCTTACATGTTATTATCCATGATAATTACTGAATAATAATAGAAATTAGTCAATCATATTATGAAATTATTTATTTATTAATAGTACTAATTAATTTCATCACTAATTAAATTAGTGCTTTCTCATTTCACCACATTACCACACTAGGCATAATTCCACAAGCTTAAACTAAGCTTCTCATCAATTCTGCTACATTGCTTAATTATCACATGCATGTAAGACCCCAAATTTTATGAATAAAGATTTAATTTTCTCAAAATATTTTGTTTGAATATTATGGTGTGGATTTGAGATAGTGTTATACTTGTGGGTAGTATTTATAAATTTTGCAAGGTATGCAATATTGTTATATAATATTTGATTAGTCGGGGAATATTCGTTTTAACAAAGAATATTCGTACGACGACACAATTATTGGTGGACCCCATATTGGAAGTATTTTCGTAGTTAGAAAATGACAGAATTATCATTTTATAAAAATAACGCCGAAAGTGTTACCGTTAAAACTATTGAACTACTCGATAGTAAAAGTACAGTAATACGCGTGGTTGCATAGTAGCACACTGTTTTAATTATTGATGCTTAGGTGATAAGTCACTCAGTTATATTCAGTTATTGCTACAGTAATTGCTGCATCATATCTCTCATATTATTGATTCAACTATTTTCACAGTATCATCCGTATAATATGTTATATTATTAAATCAATAATTGAGACGGCAAAGTTATTCATATTATTATTTGAAATATTGACAATGTCTAGATGTTCTGTCAAGGAGAGGTTTGGTCACCTAATTGCATGCCAATAAGGAGAAATCCTTATCGGAAAGCCCCTTCTTTCCTGGGAACGACCTGGTTGTTAAATATTGTGAGTTATAATATTAATGATGAATAAGTTCGTGTTGATTAAAGATGAATTTGATAGTTCTATTGTGTTGAGATTATTAGTTTTAATGGAAATCGACATCTATTCTGATGATAATTGATGTCTGGGGTTTATATTGATAAATTGGGTAATTAATTACTACTAATTCACATGCTTATATAGCTATTTGTTCACATGTGTGTACTATTGAATCACATTCATGTACTATTAGGGGAATTGGTGCAAGATTGATAATACTTGCATGACTAAGTTAAAAATGGAGGTATAGATGGAGGAACTATACTATAATTCATATTTTCACATTATTATAACTATTGGTTGACATGATTGAACTATTGATTCACATTATTTACTATTAGGGGAGGTGGTGCAAGTTTGATAATACTTGCAGGACTAAATTAAAAAGGAAAGAAAAGTTAGAGGTATTGTACTGTAATATTTTGAGTCCCAAAACGTGTAATTGTGACACCCCCAAATTCAGGTACTTGAAACCCGAACTCGGTGTTTCACGATATCATTTCTATGAGCGGAAATACTAATAATAATAACAATAATATAAATTATCAAACTTAATTTATATATTATCAGAGTTTAGTTTCCCTAAGTACGAAACCTTTAACATTCGTTACATGATCATAATAATAATATTTATTATCCTTATCATAAAGTCAAACTATTACATAAAATAGCTTAAACATTAGTCAGCAACTTTCTCTTTCCCCTTGTTCTTGGCAGATCCTTCGGATTGTTCACACTTAGCTGAAAATATTTAAAATTAAGCAAGAATGAGCATTTGAGTGCCCAGCAAGTAATAAAAACAATGATAGTTAACTGAAAGGATTAAATGTTTTCTTTGAAAGATACTTCTACAACGGACCAACAGTTGTGAAGTAAGCTGAACCAATAAACAACAACATGTCATTTTGATTTCAAATTTTTGAAACTACGTACAGACTATAAATGATGATCAGTTGACAGAATATGAACATTTTTTTTATATTTTTGAAAAGGTTTAAACAGAACTTCATATGTAAACCGTCATTGCTTACGGGCACGAGGGTGATCAGCCCGTTATGCCCTGTATCGATCAATACTACATTGCTAGAACGATATTATCGTTCATCCTTTGTCCGCCGTAGCGCATAAAAATTTCCCATGATTGGGATGTTCATAACAGTCTTGAATCCATACCAAAATAATTCGGTTGGATAAGTTTTATCTTATTCAACAACAACTTTAAATATATGTCTAGCTGAATCAAATAGCTTAGACGACTTTTATTTCAAGGTATACATACTAAGCAACTATAAGTATGTATCAACATGTGATAAAACATAATGATTATCCAAGTGGGGACACTTGTATAACCATATTATAGAAATTAACGAACAGAATAAATAACTTGATCAATATTAACAGGATAAAGGAAATTATACAACAATTATTGCTTAACAGTTTGCTTATACAGAATCATTGCATAAGTATACACAAAGATTGAAATATTTGAACAGTTCAGATATTATCTTACGCATGTCCTTAGCATAAAGTAAATGCAAAGGTTTAGATACTTGCCTTGTCTACTGCTTACACAACTTAGATATATCTTTTTTATCAAGTCCTATCATTAAATAGATCATTGTTTGATTAGAATAATATATTATATCATATAATACTGCTTATTGCAGTCAGCACATTCCTAATCACATTGTCACATAACTTTAACACCATTGAATCACAAATAATTCACTTATCAAATCAATCTAGTTAAGTCCAGATCAATTTCTGATCTATGTCGGTCTACTGACAGCTTTATTGGTTAATATCGAGTCTAAGACTCTATACAGTTATATAATATCTACTTAGTTATCTTAAGCAACCGTTAATAACAGTTTTCATGACCTTATAATAATTATACAATAATTATTACCATTTACCATAATTTTTGAAATATCAGAATCATTGTTAAATGATTTAAATATCAAACAATTCTATTATCATTAATATTTAATTAAACTATTAATGAAACCATTGCCAAAATATTAAAGTCATTAATAATAGTTTTTAAAACATTTATATTACCTTTAAATGATTTTTAAAATATTTAAAATCATCATTAAGTAATTACCATTAATATTAATTTATCATTATCCAAATATTAAAAGTTATTAATTACAACTTAAAATATTTTTAATTCATTTATATCCTTTTTAAATAATTTTTAAATAAATAAAACCATTTTTAAACTATTTATTTAATATATTTATTAAATAAATTTAATATCATTAATCATTAAATAAATATCATTAATATTAAATTATTAATGAAATTATCCTTTAAATATTAAAAGTTATACTTTATAACTTAAAATATCTTTAAATACTTTATTTTCATTTAAAATGATTATTATAATATAAAAATCATTTTTAAACTAAATTATTAAATAACTTTAATATCATTAATAATAATTAATTAATGAAATTTAGCTTTAATATTAAAAGTTATATTTTATAACTTAAAATATTTTTAAATACCTTATTCTTATTTAAAATGATTTTTAATTTATTAAAATCATTTTTAATTCATTTTATTTAATTTATTTAATAAATAACTTAATTATCATTAATATTAATTTATTAATGAAAATTATCACATAATATTAAAAGTTATCTAAAATAACTTAAATTATTTTCTTATACCATAATATAATTTTAAATGATTTTTAAAATATTAAAATCATTTTTTAAATAATTTATTTAATATTATAATTAAATAAATTAATTACTTTTAATATTCCAAAAATATTAAATATTTATGAAATATATTTAAAATAATTAAAAACTAATTTTCAGAATTTAAAATAATTTTTAATAATTTATTTTGTATTTTTAATAATTAAAAACTATTTTTTTCTATTTTTTTAAATAATTTTCGGAATTATTAATTAAATCTGTCGCTAAAGGCCTATAGCGACGCTTTCTGTCGCTATAGGTGTTCTTGAGTGTTCTTGACAGACAACGAGTTGGGTGGTTTGACCACGATTTAAGTGATGTTCTGATCGATTTCTGGGTTGTTTAAAACTTTCAGATTGTAGTACTCGTGTAGTAATACAACTACAAACTCATTTCATGACCAAACAACAACGTAATTAGCAAGATCTAGGCTTCCAAAGATTCTGACAGACGTGTTCTTCATTTTCTGGGTTACCCAGAAAATGAAGAACAGTCAGGGTACCTCCTTTAACGCTTAATAACTTGATGATAGTGTAACCTTTATGCGATCTATAAATTATAAGTTGTAGATAACATGCAGTACTACAACTATAAAGACAAATAACACAAAAACATCAAAGAATTAACAAGATCTGACCGGTCAAAGTAGGACACGGACCACTGTTCTACATTTTCTGGGTTTGCTGTTTTAGCAGATCGGTCAACGCAGTTTGACCGTTAATAACTTGCAATCTAGAACATATATAAGCTTGATTATTTTTGCATCTTAAATATCTCCTTACATACTACATATAACAGCTTACAAACAACAAAAATCATAAACAAACCGAGAGTTATAGGGCCTGACATTTGACTGAAAATCACCAGAAAAATTTTCCAGATTTTTGGAAAAAACGTGAATTTTGATCATTTAAATGTTATGGGTCTAGTTTCTAACAACCCAGATCATGATTATACACTAGATTCAACATATTACAACAACAAAAACCAACATCTAACATCAAATTTCAGACATAAATTAAATTAGGGTTTTATACCTTCTTGATCGATTTCTTGATCTGGTGTTGCTGTTTTGTTGTTGCTGTTCGTGGGGCTTGTTTCTTGACTGATATTAATAGATATTTTCGTGGGTTTCAAGAGAGAGAGGTCTAGGATGAGTTTGGTGGATAATTATGCAACAAAAAAATATTTTCTCTCTCTCAATCCTTTATATAGACAAATGGGATGCATGAATGAGCTGATTTAGAGTGTTTTGCTGGCAAGATAGGCATGTGGAGTTGTTGAGAGTTGGCCAACCACTTAGCCTATTGTCAAAACCTAAGGTTGTAGCTTCTTAAATGCTAAAAAGGGCACAATGGTCAATTCCTTAATTTCTAGAAAAATTGAATTAGGGTTTAGGGTTTAGATATTTTAGTGTTTAGGGTTTAACATCTAACCCTTAAAGATTTAGCAACTAGGATTTCAAAAATTTCCAATTTTAGGATTTATTAATTAAGGTTTATTACAAAAATTTTAGTTTCTAATATTTTGAAAAATTAACTTTGTTAATTAAAATAAGTTTGTAATTATCTAACACATGGACATTAGGGTTTAAAACCCTTAATCACAATTAACTTTGCTAATAAAGCAATTAGGGTTTGTGCCAATAAAATAAAATAAATAAATAAAATTATTTTAGTTTCTAAAATCTAAAAATTAAGATTGTTAATTAGATTAGGTTAATACTTATATTATACATGAACATTGGGGTTTAATACCCCTAATCATAATTACCCTTGCCAATTTGGCAATTAGTGATTACAATTGTTAATAATTAGGGCTACTAAAATATATAATTAGATTTTCTATTAATAAAATTAGGGTTCTTGATATAAATTTAAATTCTTTATTCATATATGGACATTAGAGCATTATATCGTAATTAACTTTACTACTTGCATAATTATTGCCTAAAAAATTAGGGTTTCGATTTCACAATTAGGGTTTCGCCTAATTAACGCTCCATTAAGTAATACGTAACCATATATCATATAGCACAAATATTTAATAATCTTACATTTCCCATTTAAATAGATAAATAGAGTTAAATCAATTAATGCTAGGGTTTGGTCAATATACCATAATTGACCAACCATCAACAGTATAATTTTACAGTACATATTTATAGCACTGAAAAATCAAAATATAATTAATATTATATTTTTATCCTCATACCTTGACAATAATCCAAAATTAAGGTTTGGATTCCATATTTGATTTATTCTTTCAATTTAACTTTAATAATTAAGGTAAAATTTACTTAATAACCTGAACAAAATTCATACAATGAAATAATCATTATAATTATTCTAAAAATCATTTTATATATTATTTAAATAATATATACATATACTTTCATAGACAATAATTAATAAGACATTTTCAATAAGGAATTAATTATTATTAAAAATATACTTTTTAATAATCGATAATTCTAAATTAAATTTAATTGTAAATAATCATGTAATAAATATATTTTTATTTACCATATAAATACATATATACATTATCTTGTACAAATCCTCATCCTTAAATAAATAAATAAAAAATTATACGCAAAATTTATGATTTATTTGTATCTAAAATATCAGGTTGTCACAGTAATTATCGAAACTATATTTTTCTATAAATAGAAGCTCATTCTTCCTTCATTTCTCACCAATTCACTTAAGTTATAGAGCAATTATTATAGAGAGAAATTATAGAGATAAAGAAGAAGAGAAGTTTGCTACCTCACTATTCCATTCCTTATTATTCTGTTGGAATAACATGTATATGTGAAGTACCACATACATGGTGAAATTCTTCTGTTATTCCATTCTTTATTATTATATTGGAATAACCTGTATATGCAAAGTACCGCATACATGGTGAAATTCTTCTATTATTCCATTCTTTATTATTCTATCGGAATATCATGTCTGTGCGTTTACGCGTGACCTGATTCCATTATTTATTATTCTGTCAGAATATTTTGTCTGTGCGTTTACGAATGACCTGATTCCATTATTTATTATTCTATTGAGAATAACCTATCTTTGCGGTCTATCGCATGCATTGTGAATTCTTCTGTTATTCCATTCTTTATTATTCTGTTGAAATAACCTGTTTATGTGGATTATCACATGCATGGTGAATGATCATTTGTATTCATTCCTTATTAAATTGTGAAAATGATTTGTTTGCGTGTATTATGATGAAAGTCATAATAAAAGCATTGGACTGGTGAAAATCATGGGTATATGTAGTATTAGTAAGTGTTATGATGAGTTATGTTGGTTACTATGTGAAAACATGAAGGTTTTTTAGAAATCACAAAGGGTTAAAAATCAGATTTTGGTGAAAATAGAACATGAAATTCAATTGACCATATCTCCTATTATATTTCGAATTTTTGAGTTTGGTCAAGTTCTAGAGTTAGATCTATGAGTTTTCTAACTTATCCAAGTAGAATCACTAGAAAAGGTGTTGTAGATTTTCGTGTGGGCTGATTTTAGTAAATGAGTTAAAAATTGCAAAGTACCAAAAAAGCTATTGCCCAGTAATTTAAAAGGGCATTTTCAGCCATTTAGTTTGTGAAATAAATTCCGGTCTTTTGGGACATGAAAATATATGGTATAAAATATATGGTATGAGCTCATTCCGACTTAAAATGAGCATGTTATGACTATTTCAATATTTTGGTTTTTCTGACGAAAAATGCTATAATCGGAGTTATATAACTCCGATGACCATGAAATTTAAACTGGATGCTCACGTTAACATGTGTAAGATCCTGCCAAGATTTGGGAATTTCTGGAGTTAAACTTGAGGTAGCTAAATTCTTAAGGAATTAATTAGAAATTGATTTTTGAAAAATAGTAAATAAATTTTAAAAATTCCGAGAAAAATATATGTTCAATATGGGACTATATTTTGCTAAATCCCAGAAAAGAAATATTTTTGGGACTGATTTGGTATTTTTCATGAAAATAATCTAGTTATGAGTAAATGAGTTAAATATGTTATGTGAAGTAATAAAATTGGAAAATAGAATTTTATGACTTGGGAATCCTATATATTGTATATGCAGATTTTTTATAAGGGATTTGATCATTGGTGATGAAATCTTATGAGTATGACATTTTTGAATGATTAAATGCATTATTTGGTAAAATGTAAACAATTGAAATAAATTATTTATAAGTTCAAGAAGTGATTAAAATTTTGTTATAATATTAATAATACTAGATTATGAGTTTATTAAGTGATTGATAATATTTAGATAAATTTAAAGTCTTTAATATTTATCCTTATTTTCGTTTGATTAATGCTTATATCATTGTCATCATTTTCATGCTTATATTGTGATGAAAGTCATCTTTATCTTACGTGCATAGATGGACTTGGTGTGATTATGACCAAGGATTATTCGGTTTAATCAGGACCGTATTGTGACAAATGATGTGGTAAAAATTCTCAGTGGCCTGTAGTGCATTGATGGACATTTTTTGGTATGATTATTACCAGGGATTATTCGGTATAGTCATGCCCATTGATGATTTAATGAATATCCTTGGCCCATAGTACAGGGATGATTTGATGATGTGGTTTATTTATTAAGCTGAGTCTCAGCGATAAAAATTGATGAAAATATTTTAAATCATAGAAGTTAGTGGATATCATGCTCTACTTGACTCTACTAATGGATTGCTTATTCCGCTGCAGTTAAACTAGATGTTTATTGTATTTTATCAGTTTAACATTATTGAAGACTAATGATAATTTATTCTGTATTATCTTAGTCATAATATTTCTTACTGGCTAGTTAAGCTCACCCTTTCTTTCACTATTCTCTTCAAGAAATGAGTATATAGCTGGGACGAGTCGGGAAACGGAGTGACAGTCCAGATGATAGCATTAGTAGTCCTCACTATTCTGTTAAATAGTGTGATAATAAATATAATGAGGACTGAATTTGAGTTTGTATATTGTCTATGAGGACTCCATTGAGAGTGAATATTATCTAGAAGGCAATATTCTTGATTAAACTCTCAGTTTATGTTTTGTTGTATTTTACACGACAGTTGTATAATTAAGTTGTATTTGATTTATGTACCATGTATTTGACGACTCAAGATGGGTGATGTATACCTGTTTTGGGGGCATCACAGTTGGTATCAAAGCCATAAAAAAGAGCCTCGAGCCTTTTGCTGGTGACTTCCAAGTCTTAGGATACACCGAAGCCAGACTTTCCGTAGGGGACGCCGTTCTGCGGTGGCAAGTTGATGGGTATCATTGTGAGGTGCTATCCAGGTTAAGGGATAGAAGTCACAGCTGGTATCAAAGCTTAGGGATATGATCCCTGGCTGAGATGTGAGACAAGAACTAGGAGGAGAGCGACGGGAAATTCCTTCGCTAGTATGTCCTATCTAAGTTTATTTGGTATTTAATTGGTCGGTCAGGGTATAGGGATAATATGTGACATGTTAATTAACCCTTGTTTTGTGGCAGTGTTTGAAAATGGCATCTGAAAATGTTGAGATAAGCAATGAAGCATAAGAGACCGTTGAGTTAGCTCAAACAAAAGGTAACGACCAATAACACGATAATAATCATACTGATGGCAACGGCCATCGGAACAATGATAACCATCGTGGGGGAAATTATCATGCCAAGAATGGTAACCACTTCGGTGGTAATCATGGCCAATACAATAGAAGTGGAAATTTCAAGAAGAAAAAGTCATTTAGCTCGATTTTGTCGTATAGTGAAGTCAAGTCCAGCTGGAACGGTGGCACCAAAGGCGGATACGGAAAAAATAAAGTCGGTGGTTTCAAGAAGAGCAGTTTTTTATGACTTCTCAAAAAGCGAGTAACCCAAACGAAGTTAGCACGGGTTAGTTAATTATAAATTCTTGCGAAGTCTATACCTTATTAGATACCGGTTCTACCCATTATTTTATCTCTCTTGCTTGCGCTCAACATTTAAATTTGACTCCAGAGAAATTAGACTTTGACTTATCCATTGAAACTCCATTAGGAGAAACCTTCGTTAAATGTGATATCCAAGTCTTGGATTAGAGTCATAGTTTTGATTGATATTTCTGTTGTTAATAAATTTTGTGACGTATTCCTGAAGGACTTCTTAGCCTACCTTTGAGCATGAAATCAAATTTTGTATTGACCCCAGTACAAAACAAATTTCTAAAACCCACAAATATTTCTTTACCTAAAATGATCGTATAATGTGCCAAAGACGTTGGCTTGAGCTGTTGAAGATTACGATTGTACTATTCAATATCATTATGGAAGAGCGAACGTGGTAGCTGACGCGTTGAATAGAAGATCGTATGCATTTACGAGTGTGATGTTATTAACACAAAAACCCATTTCGTATAACTTACAAATGATGAAGATAGAGTTAAATACTCTAGGAACCCACGTGAAGATAACGAATATACGAGTAAAATCGACTTTAATCGATAAAGTTAAAGCCGTGCAAGCTACATACTCAGATCTGATGAATGTTAAGAAGAAGGTTCCAGAGGGCGTTATTCTAGAAGCAAGAATCAATGAAGAGAGGAAATCTCAACCCTCGATTTAATTGGCCCATTTGAAATAATTGATCGAGTAAGAACTGTGGCCTATAGACTCGTTTTACCGCCAAGTATGTTGCGTGTTCATAACGTTTTTTTCACATATCGATGTTAAGTAAATATGTGGATGACCCGAACTACATTATTGAATTGGAATTAGACGAGATAGCAGAAGATTTAACGTATGAGGAGATACATGTTAAAATCTTGGATAAGAAGGATTATATTCGACACTCAAAGGTTATACCTTAAGAGTTAGAAATTAAAGTGAAGTCAAGGTATCCTCACCTATTCGGCATACCAGGTACGTACATAAATTTTGAGGGTGAAATTTCATAAAGAGGGGAGATTGTAAGACCCCAAATTTTACGAATAAGGATTTAATTTTCTCGAAATATATTTTTTTCAATATTATGGTGTGGATTTGAGATAGTGTTATAGTTGTGGGTAGTATTTACAAATTTTGCAATGTATGCAAGTTGTTATATAATATTCGATTGGTTGGGGAATATTTGTTTTAACAGGGAATATTCGTATGACGGCACAATCATTGGTGGACCCCACAACGAAAGTATTGTCGTAGTTAGAAAACGACCGAATTATCATTTTATAAAAATAACGGCGAAAGTGTTACCGTTAAAACTATTGAACTACTTGGTAGTAAAAGTACAGTAATACGCGTGGTTGCATAATAGCACACGGTATTGATTATTGATGCTTACGTGATAAGTCACTCAGTTATATTCAATTATTGCTACATTAATTGTTGCATCATATCTCTCATATTATTGATTCAATTATTGTCACAGTATTATCTGTATAATATGTTATATTATTAAATCAATAATTGAGACGACAAAGTTATTCATATTATTATTTGCAATACTGACAATGTCTAGAAGTTCTGTCAAGGAGAGGTTTGGTCACCTAATTGTGCGCCAATAAGGAGAAATCCTTATCGGAAAGCCCCCTCTTTCCTGGGAACGACCTGGTTGTTAAATCTTGTGAGTTATAATATTAATGATGAATAAGTTCGTGTTGATTAAAGATGAAATTGATAGTTCCATTGTGTTGAGATTATTAATTTTAATGGAAATCGACATCTATTCCGATGATAATTGATGTCTGGGGGTTATATTGATTAATCGGGTAATTTATTGGATAAATGAGAAATTAATTACTACTAATTCACATGTTTATATAACTATTTATTCACATATGTGTACTATTGAATCACATTCTTGTACTATTAAAGGAGTTGGTGCAAAATTGATAATACTTGCATGACTAAGTTAAAAATGGAGGCACTACAAAAAAAAGGTCTATCAGCGACCGTACATAACTGACCGCTTTTAGTCGCAGATAAATGTCAGCGACCGATTGCCGTCGCTGATAGGCGTCGCACAAAATCTGGTCACTAATGTGCACAACAGCGACCACTTGTAGCGACCGACATATCTGCGACCGCTATGAGCGACCGAAATGACAAATCCGATCAATAATCTGAGTCAGCATGGTCCAGGACCAAAGCTGACGTGGTCCACGTGTCAGCGACCGGTATCAGCGACCGGAGTCGGTCGCTGATATCCTCAGACATATGGCCGTCGCTAATAAATATCAACGACCGCATGCGGTCGCTGATATAAAAAAAATATAAACAGGTTTTTGCTGCTTTGCAGAATTCCCAAAAACTTGCACCTGTTTTGTACTTGCTTTATCCCAACACACATACACAACAAGATAAACACCATACACAATAATATAAACATCATTGTCCACCAACACATACACCAAACTAGTTTAAATAACATAACTGAATATACAAGTTATAAACATACACATGCAATAATAATATTTCAAAACTTGTTTAAGTTACATACATACATCCAAAGAATAACTTGTGAAAGTACAATCTTATACTATAACTAAAAAACAGATATAAAGCAAGTACATCAAGCATCATCGTCTCCTTGATCACCCTACAATTATCAAAATAATAAAACAAGTTACAAATATATACTAACTATGTTAATATTGGTATATTAAGACAATATATACAACATATTAATTTTATACCTCGTCGTCATCCCCATGTTGTGATGCTGCTGCCGCCGCCACTGCCTTAGCTAACTCTTCAGGATCCAGAGCCCCTAGATGCCCGCCCAGTATCGTCAGAAGATTTCGATCCTGACATATAGCTCTCACACAGTCAGCCGAAGTATGAACAGCTGGATGGCTCGATGACTATTTAGACTGGGTAGAAGAGCATCTTGAGCCACTGAAGGATGGGCATCGTCGTTGTCCTTGACCTTTAATGTAGTTCTTCTTCACAACAGACGTCCTCTCCCACAACTCTTGATCAATAGGCGGACGTGGAGTGCCTTCAGGATAGCGCTCATTCAATAAACGCTTATAAGTGTCCTGTCATCACGTTAACAAGAGAATAGTTAAAAATAAATTAATTCTGTAAGCATTGATAAACAAGATCAAGTTAAAATTTATTACTGCTATCTGGATAGCCTCAGGCAGACCATCACGGGTGGCCACGTACACATCCAGCCAATGGATAGGCTGACCTTGAGACTCAGACTCCTATACAAAAAAAAGCATAATATTACTAAGTAAAAATGTGATATATTTTCTATAATTTAATATGATTGTAAACATATTAAAACTTGTAATTAAATACGTACCCTGACAGTGATTTACTGCAACTGTGAAATACTACCGCCCTTGTATGTCCCTTTAGCCTTTTCGCCATCGGGTACACTCGATGATCTGTTGCTGGCGGCAGTCTTTCGTCTCTTCACCCAGCTCTCAGCCCTCCACTGGGCACACCAAGGACTATGCTCGTGCATGTAATCTTCTCCCTGGCCTGGATGGTCGATCTCGGCATTGTGAAGGGCCTTTTATCTTTCTTTATTCAAATTATCTTTGTTGCGGACCGCGCACTTCTGCCAGAATAATGTCTGTATCAGTGAAGCCTGCGCGTCCTCCCATCTATACCGTTTCTGCAAATAAAACAACAATAATAACATTACTAAATAATTATCATTTGAATATTATATTAATATTATCTGTCATAATTAAAAAAGCATACCTGAAATTCAGCCCAAACAGCATCCTTGTGGGCGATATGTGTGCTCGCCCACGTAATCACAGGTGTAGGCCAATTTTGTAAACACAACTGTGATATGCACTTGGCGATCTTATTATCTGAAAAATCACTATAATATATATACAACATCAATTAGCATATATTAAAGCAATTTATATCTAAGTTATAATATTTATGAACAATTTTCAAACTTATACTTATAATACTTCAAAAAAATTCGCCAGAGTCTCCCCTACAATATAGACTAGCCACATGCACGACGACATACATATATGGACATTTCTAGGCACCCAAGACACAAACCAAGAGAAATATACAAATTTTCAATACAATAAGATAAAAACAATAACGATTGATCAAATGCAAATTAAAGCAGTAAGAAATTCAGGCTCATATATATTACCAATATAATATCAATCAAAACATTACCAATATACAATAAATGGAATCTTAAATGCTTATATATAAATGAAATATGCGGGACGTACGTGCTATTCGGAGGAGGGAGAATCTGAATAAGAATCCGATCATCCGAATTAGTAGGGGCCTTGGGCACTTGATTAGGCCCCCTACCCAAACCGCGCTTTTTATGCGCTGCTTCAGAAGCCATCTGTATATTAAATAGTTTAGTACATAAACATGACAGTGATATAAAAAACATGACAATGAACATGTATATATATGAATATAAAATGACAATAAACAAAAATTGCATTTAAATAGTTTAGTACATAAACATGACAATGATATAAAAAACATCTAATGTTAAACATACATTTCATTTGTTCAAGTGTCAAAGTCTGATTCAGAATCATCTTGTATACGTGTTGCAGATTCATAACCATCATCTGCTTCAGATTCAGTACTGTCAGATTCAGTCAATAACTCTTCCTCCTCAGTATCAATGTCATCTGACACAAGTATTGACTCAGGATCTAATTCATGTGGTTCATCTCCACCATCTAACTGGATTACTTCATTGTCGTTCTCCACATTTATTATAGTTTGACTATGAAGCATCTGCTCTTGGTAAAACTCCCCATCAACTGATTCTACACGACTACGCGCGGGAGTATGAATTACAACTTGCCAATCTGTAGGCGGTCTATCCCTTTTCCTAACAGGACTAGGAGTGTAGTATACTTGTACTGTTTGAGTTGGTAAAACAAATGGTTCATTGGAGTACGCAGACCTATGGAGGTCAATATCGAAGATTCCATGTCTGTCAACACGTATCCCTTTTTCTGAATTAAACCAACGACACTTGAACAAATGAATATGACCCCCGTACGTGCCCTTGTACAAAAACTCTATGATTTGCTCCAACTCCCCATAAAAGGCACGACCAAGCTCATTGTAACAATCTCCTTGGACACACACTCCAGAGTTCGTTGTTCTTTTACCGCGTCCATATGCCTTTGTGTGAAATTCACAACCATTTATTTTGTAACCATTGCGGCTGACTTGGTCCCTGTCTGGTCCCATTGCTAGGACTTGTACATTAGCCGGAGTCGTTGATCCCTCAGTCAAAGCCTACAAAAACTCCATCTTATTAAATGAAATCATAGTTAACATGGAGTGTATATATATATACCACGTGCTTAAAAATTGAACTTACTTTGTCCTTTAGCCAAAGTGCAAAGTTTTTATCCCGATTGATTTGAATATCTTTATCAGTTATGCCGGGATGTTTCACTTTTAACTCGTCATCGTACAATCTATACCATGTTATAAACATTAACATATTGGAATAAATTTTCAACTTAAAAGATAAATTATCAAGTTTACATGTGTACCTCACAAATTCGTCAATCTCCTCACAATTGAGAAGAATGTAAGTATGTGCAGCATGTAATTCTTGCTCAGAGAGGAATATGCGATTCCCTTTTCCATAAGCGCGGCCCGATAGACCAATTACAGAGATCCGACCATTTAGTTCAACATTTCCTCCATCATCATGTCTCGATACTTGATTGGCCTTTGTCAATACTTCGTCCGGAAAATAGTCTGAGACAAACGTAGATATCTCATCGAAACTCTATGCCTCACATATCAACCCCTCGACATAAGCTTTATTCTTCAACTTTCTCTTAAGGTTTCCCATCACCCTTTCGAAAGGGTACATCCATCTATATTGAACTGGACCCCCAACACGAGCTTTATAGGGAAGATGGATTTGCAAATGCTCCATGGAGTCAAAAAAACTAGGTGGGAATATTTTTTCCAGTTTACACGTGATCTCTATGATGTTCCTCTCAATTACAGACATGTCCTTCTCATTTAATGATTTTGAATATAAGTCTTTGAAGAAACGACTAAGATCCGTCAAAGCATCCCATATTGGTTTATCAAGCAGATCCCGAAGTGCTATAGGCATGAGCCTTTCCATGAACACATGACAGTCATGACTCTTCATCCCTTGCAATTTCCCACCCGTAACACACCTTGCAATGTTTGACGCATATCCATCTGGTAGTTTCAGAGACTTAACCCATGTGCACACAACTTCAACTTGCTTTTTGGACAATGTGTACCTTGCATGCGGTTTGACAATCTTACCATTAGGAGATTCATAAAGTTCTAATCCAGGACGCTTACAAATATCATTCATGTCTAAACGTGCCTTATCGTTATCTTTTGTCTTCCCCGTAACATTCATCACAGTGTTAAACACATTGTCAAACACATTCTTCTCAATATGCATCACATCTAGATTATGGCGAATCAAATTTGTAGACCAATAAGGCAGTTTCCAAAAGATGCTTCTCCGAACCCAGTTATGAGATTCACCAAACCCATTGATTATGTTTGTGACATCAACCTTACCAAATGGGATAACCGGCAATCTCATCACACGATCTCGCATCTCCGTTCCCGACAATCGCGGTGCAGGCATATCATTGTCTACTTTCCCTTTCCTGAAGTGTTCTCTATTTCTTCGAAACGGGTGATCTACCGGTAAGAACCGACGATGACAGTCAAACCAACAAGGCTTTCGACCTTTTGATAGATTAAACGACTTTATATGCTCCATACAATACGAACAAGCCAACTTCCCGTGTGTACTCCATTCAGCTAACCTACCATAAGCTGGGAAGTCACTTATAGTCCACATAACCGCTGCCCTAAGGTTAAAATTTGTTTTCGTTGCAACATCCCAAGTCTGTACTCCATCCTCCCACAATACCTTCAACTCGTCTATAAGAGGTCTCAAGGAAACATCTAAGTTCTTTCCAGGACTCTTAGGACCAGGAACCACGAGTGAAAGAAACAAGTATGGCTATTTTATACACATCCAAGGAGGCAAGTTGTACGGAGTAACAATCACAGGCCAACATGAGTACGGAACAACTGAGTGGCCAAACGGATTGAAACCATCAGTGGACAATCCAAGCCTCACATTTCTAGGTTCCAATGCAAATCCAAGATGTGCTAAGTTGAAATCTTTCCAAGCCTTCCCATCTGCGGGATGATTTAGTTCTCCATCTTTAGCTGGAGATTTCGTATGCCAACTCATATGTTCAGCTGTTCTTGAAGACATGTAAAATCTTTTTAGCCGATGTGTTATTGGAAAATACCTTAGAATCTTAAACGGTATACTTGATTTTTTGGTAGTCACACCCTCTTTATTAGGCCTAAACCGATCATAACTGCAAAACGTGCACCTTGTCAACTGTTCATTTTCCTTATAAAATAACATGCAATCGTCGGGACTTGCATCGATCTTTTGGTATCCAAGACCCAACTTCTTCACCATTTTCTTACAAAAGTAATAGTTACCAGGTAATTTCTCACCGTCAGGCAACATACTCTTAATTTCCTTCAAGAGCAACTCAAAACACTCATGGCTCATGTTGTGATCAGCCTTGATATTAAGTAATGTCGCCACTGCAGACAATGTAGTGTGTTTGGTGCAACCATGCCACAATGGCTCGCTACCCTCGTCTAACAACTTAAAGAAGTCTTTGGCATCAGAATTCATAGGTTGCTCTCTGCCTTGCTCCCAATCAAAATCTGGCCCTGCAATATCATGAACCATTTCATTCATACGATGAGTACTACTGCCCGAATTGTGTACTTGTGTGATGCCACCATCTCTTTTCTGCCCATGTGCCCACCAGCATTCTTCGTAATTTCTCATGAACCCAGAAACAAGTAAATGATAGTTTACCATGTCTCTGTCCATATAATTTACATTCTTACACTTCAAACATGGACATCGTATCTGCGACTTACCATTCATACATTCCGGGTGACTATACTCATACTCCAAAAACACTTGGCAACCGACTCTAAATTCAGCTGTAGCACCTATCTGGGCACTTGAATTTTGTCGTGCCATCCAACTACGGTCTGAATAGAGGTCCATGATTCCACGGTACCTACTACAGACAACATTATAAATGTTAACATATGACTTGAGCATACTTGTAACCATATGACTTGAGCATACTTGTAAGCATGCATATGATTAATATTTCAGCATACTTGTAAGCATATGACTTGAGACCATACTTGTAATCATATGGCTTGAGTATACTTGTAAGCATATGATTAACATTTAAGCATACTTGTAAGAATACTCCTTGAGCATACTTGTAAGCATATGACTTGTAAGCATATGATTAGCTCGTTAATATTATAAATGTTCTTTACTACTCGACCACAAAAAAAATTTCGCCAGAGTCTCCCCTATAATATGGACTAGCCACATGCATGACGACATGTATATATGGTCATTTCTAGGCACCCAAGACACAAACAAAGAGAAATATACAAATTCCCTATATAATAAGACTAAAACAATAACGAATGAATGCAAATTAAAGCAGTATGAGAAACTTTAAATGTTATTAAATTTTGTTTTCTTATTGATGCTTTACTTGGATCATAATTTCAACTCTTTATCATAAGAGTTGAAGTAGTCCTCTTGTAATATTAGTAACTCTTTAAAGTACTAACAACTTAAATACTAATGTACTAGAGAAATTACTAGTTTCTTTTGTAGTTTTATTTTTGTATACTAAAGTATTAAATATTCTTGTTTTTCTTTCATAATGCCAAAATAGTTCTTTTGTCGTCTATTTACGCCGACAGTCAAGCTTGGCTTGGCCCCATGAGACTTGGCTAAGCTTGGCGTGTCCACAATTGGCCTCGCAGCCCCAAACCTAGCCTAACTGCCATTATCCTTTCGACATTTCAGTTTGATAGCTTAATTTTATATTCAATGACGACATTAATAATTACTATAAATTTCCAGTACTCATCAAATAATGAAATAGTTACAACTTTCCAATATAAGAAAAACGTATAGAGAGAATCTAATGTTAAAGATGAATTAAGAACATAATTGAGAGCTTGTGGACCACTTTCTATACAATAATTTTTGAATGTCCTAACAATTGTTGTGCTCGAATGGTGTTAGAATCAATTTTATACTCTCCTCTTCTAGAAGAAATAAACTCTTCTGTCCATTATTCCACTTACCTATTTTCTGTAATCCTAGACCTATTCAAATAGATATGGAAGAGTAGGTGATTAGCTAACACAGGTTGATATATTTTGATAAATAACCAAGGTTAATGTATATCAAAAGCTAAAGTTATTGCTCCAGTTCAGTCAAAACAATTTCAAGTTACTAGTTCAAATCCTCAAAGTTATGATGAACCATATAAATTAAAGGGTCAAGAAACTCAAGACCATTAGTCAACTAACATTTTCCATATAATTTATCTGCTAATCAAGGGGTGCAAAATTATATACTCAATAACCCATCTCATATTCTACAAACAGTTTCAATGATGCATATAAATCAATTCTGCTTCTTTGCTCTGAAGAGCTCCAAAAGGTATTTAGTTCAGAGTCTCTAGCTAATTTAGAAAACTCAATATAGGTTCCCTTGCAGCTCAATATGATTAAAGCTAAAAATAGTCAATACAACAATTCCTCTAAGATATAAACTGAACCTAAGAAAAAAGAAGTGCAAAACTACTACTGCAATTAACCTAATAAAAAAGGGTTAAGAGTACCTCCGATAGTGAGGCGGTGGGTGAGGCAGTGGTGGAGTGGGTGACGCGGTGGTGACTGGTGGCGGCTAGTGGCGACTGGAGGCAGCTGGTGGTGTTAGCCTCCTTCTTCTCTCTCCCCTTTTCTCCCTCTTCTCTCTATTTTGTCCCCTCCTTTTTTTCCTTTGCGTCTGTGTCGAGTGAAGGACTGAAACTGGTAACATAAAGTTTGTTCAGCGACCGCATACGGTCGTAGAATTTTAATAACATGGACTTATCAGTGACCGCATGCGGTCACTGTTTTAAGTGGTCGCAATAAAAATACGCGCCAACATTTCCTGCCAAATTTTGGGGGGGAAATTTATTCTTGCGACCGATCTGCGACCGCAATCGGTCGCTGAGATAACTTAGCGACTATAATATATCGTGGTCGCTGATATCGGTCGCTATTAATAACATCAGCGACCGAAAATGCGGTCGCCGATATAATCAGTCGCTGATAGACCTTTTTCTTGTAGTGAGGTATAGATGGAGGTACTATACTGTAATTCCTATTTTCACATGATTATAACTATTGGTTCACATGATTGAACTATTGATTCACATTATTTACTATTAGGGGAGGTGGTGCAAGTTTGATAATACTTGCAGGACTAAATTATAAAGGAAAGAAAAGTTAGAGGTATTGTACTGTAATATTTCGAGCCCCAAAATGTGCAATTATCGAAACTATATTTTCCTATAAATAGAAGCTCAGTCTTCCTTCATTTCTCACCAATTCACTAAAGCTATAGAGCAATTATTATACAGAGAAAGAAGAAGAGAAGTCTGCTACCTCATTATTCCAGTATCCAGTCTTCCTTTGAGGTAAGGGGTATTATTTCTTTCGTATTCATGAAGAGATCTATTGTTATTCCATTCCTTATTATTCTGTTGGAATAACCTGTATATGCGAAGTACCGCATACATGGTGAAATTCTTTTGTTATTCCATTCTTTATTATTATGTTGAAATAACCTGTATATGCAAAATACCACATACATGGTAAAATTCTTCTGTTATTCCATTCTTTATTATTATGTTGGAATAACCTGTATATGCAAAGTACCGCATACATAGTGAAATTCTTCTATTATTCCATTCTTTATTATTCTGTCAGAATATCTTGTCTTTGCGTTTACGCATGCTGGTTCCATTATTTATTATTCTGTCAGAATATCTTGTCTATGCGTTTACGCATGACCTGGTTCCATTATTTATTATTCTGTTGAGAATAACATGTTTGTGCGGTCTATCGCATGCATGATGAATTCTTCTGTTATTCCATTCTTTATTATTCTATTGAAAAAACCTGTCTATGTGGATTACCACATGCATGGTGAATGATCATTTGTTTTCATTCCTTATTAAATTGTGGAAATAATTTGTTTACGTGGATTATGATGAAAGTCATAATAAAAGCATTGAACTGATTAAAATCATGGGTATATGTAGTATTAGTAAGTGTTATGATGAGTTATGTTGGTTATTATGTGAAAACATAAAAGTTTCTTAGAAATCACAAAGGGTTGAAAATCAGAATTTGGTGAAAATGGAACATGAACTTCAATTGACCATATCTCATATTATATTTCGTATTTTTGAGTGTGGTCAAGTTCTAGAGTTAGATCTATGAGTTTTCTAACTTATCCAAGTGGAATCACTGGAAAATGTGTTGTAGATTTTCTTGTGGACTGATTTTAGCAATGTAGTTAAAAACTGCAAAATACCAAAAAAAGCTACTGCCCAGAAATTTAAAAGGGCATTTTCGGCCACTTAGTTTGTGAAATAAATTCCGGGCTTTTGGGACATGAAAACATATGGTATAAAGTACCTACTGTCCAGAAATGAGCTCATTCCGACTTAAAATGGGCAAGTTATGACTATTTCAATATTTAGGTTTTTTCCGACGAAAAATGCTATAACCGGAGTTCTATAACTCTGATGACCATGGAATTTAAACTGGAAGCTCACGTTAACATGTGTAAGATCCTGCCAAGATTTGGGAATTTCTGGAGTTAAACTTTAGGTAGCTAAATTCTTAAGGAATTAATTAGAAATTTATTTTTAAAAAATAGTAAATAAATTTTAAAAATTCTGAGGAAAAATATATGTTCAGTATGAGACTATATTCTGCTAAATCCCAGAAAAAAAATATTTCTAGAACTGATTTGGTATTTTTCATGAAAATAATCTAGTTATGAGTAAATGAGTTAAATATGTTATGTGAAGTAACAAAATTGGGAAATAGAATTTTATGGCTTGGGAATCCTATATAGGGTATATGCAGATTTTTGATTAGGGATTTGATCATTGATGATGAAATCTTATGAGTATGACTTTTTTGAATGATTAAATGCATTATTTGGTAAAGTGTAAACAATTGAAATAAATTGTTTATAAGTTTAAGAAGTGATTAAAATATTGTTATAATATTAATAATATTAGATTATAAGTTTATTAAGTGATTGATAATATTTGGATAAATTTAAAGTCTTTAATGTTTATCCTTGTTTTTGTTTGATTAATGCTTATATCATTGTCATCATTCTCATGCATATATTGTGATGAAAGTCATCTTTGGCATACGTGCATAGATGGACTTGGTGTGATTATGACCAGAGATTTTTCGGTGTAATCAGGACCGTAATGTGACGAATGATGTGGTAAAAATCCTCAGTGGCCTGTAGTGCATTGATGGACAGTTTTTGGTATGACCATTGATGATTTAATGAATATCCTTGGCCCGTAGTACAGAGATGATTTGATGGACTCTCAGTTTATGTTTTGTTGTATTTTACACGACAATTGTATAATTAAGTTGTATTTGATTTATGTACCATGTATTTTGCGACTGAAGATGGGTGATGTATACCTGTTTTAGGGGCGTCACAATGTAGACCTGACAATTTAGGCCCCTAGCCCATTGAAACATGGGCCATGGGCCGCACTATTTTAGCCTAGGAAAATGCAAGCCGTTTTGGCCAGGTTTGTGAAGACCCGGCCCATGGCCCGCGACTTAGTTTTTTTTTTAAATAAAATATTGTTACTTGTGGGTTATGAGGCTTGAACGCAAAGACTTGTAAGTAAATAAATAAGAGTTCAAACCAACTTAGCTACAAAAACTATTTATTTTTAATGCAATCTTCAATATATTGTTTCTTTACTTTTTTTCAAATTTTACTATTCTTAAAAGTTAAAACCTAAATCGTGCCTGATTTATAATATTATCAAGACATGCCTTTAATTTTCCCACGTTGGATTATATTTGGGGTTACTGTTTTTAGTTACACTTTAATTAACTTTTAGTGCAATTTTGTGGTAGTGTCGAAACCTCTAGTCTCTAGACCAAGGTACATATTACATTTATTTTGGATATTGTTATATTTCATTAAGGGTGTATCCATTTGAGAACATTGCCAACAACATTGTAAAAACATTGCTAACAATGTGGGACGGAAAGGGTATTAAAATATTCATAAAAGACGCCATTTGACTCAACAATAATGTGGTGTGTATTAATGTTGTAATTCCAATTTTTATCGTCCTAATTGAATATGGTAATTATTTAATGTTATTGATTGGAAATCCCCAACAGTAATATAATCAACCCGAAATATGCTATTATTATGCATAGCCTGTGAGAATTGAGATGCCATAGAAAAAAGGAAAACTAATGAAAGTAGAGCATAAACTCTCGAAAAGTTAAGTAGTTTCCACATCTTCGATTTACAAATGCATCATTGAACTGGTGTAGCAAGATTTTGCAAAAAAATATATAATGAAGGAAAAAGCACGCGGGCCGGCCCGCCCAGGCCCAACCCGGGACACGGGCCTCACAATCTCAGCCCACCAAAACTCGGGCTATTTTGGCACGGCCCGCTCTCTCCCCCCCCAACCCCCCCCCCCCCCCCCCCCCCCGTTTGCCAGGTCCAATCACATGCTTAATTAATTAAATTACTTATCACAACTCATGCCAATACTATATATATTTATATTAAAATAAATAGGCAAACAATCTTTATTCTCAATATTATAATTTATTCAAATTCACAAGTATTACAATGGTAATATATGAAGAGGTTTAGTATCTTGAATGATGTTAATAAAATATAAATTGATGGTGAGAGAAGAAAAACCAATATACCTATAAGTAATTATTGGTTAGAGATTAATAAATTGAATTATTAATTAAGTTATGATTAGATGTATGGATTAAATAAATTGTATTGAGACAATTTATGTGAGAAAAAGGAATGAAATGATTATATATAATATTTTTATAATTCATTTGAGTTAATTAAAATAATTATAAAATAAATATTAACTATTTTAATGAAAATGTTTAGTATTTTAAATGGAGGTGTTTATGAATATAATTTCATAATGTATAAGTGTAATAATTAAACAAATTATAATTGTATAATTATTCAGTGTAGTTAGCTAAATAATTTAGCAACATAGTTAAAGTGTGACATTTAGAGAAAAGAAGATATACCATATAATAAGGAAGTAATAAAAATAAATTAAAAATGAATTTTAGAGAGCTAGCCAAACTATGGTCTAGTGGCCCTTTGTATTTGTAACTGATGGTATCTGTATAACTGAAGGACAAATAAAACAACATGTTACGTGTTTCATCAGTTAGAAAGCTTATGTGAAAATATAGAGGAAAAGAGAGAGTTTAGAGAGAATTTGAGAAGAATGATGAAGAGTCAAGGAGAAGTAAGGAGGAAATTAAGCAATTGTTATTTATCATCAAACTAAGATTAGGAATAATCAAGAGGTAAGAATCAATTTTAAACCCTTAAGTTTTATTTCTTGAGTTCTTTATTGATAAATTTGATTTCTTAAAGAATTGGTTGTAGATGTTAACGGGTTTGTATAATCCATTCTATATCATCTAAAAGTGGTTTTAGAGTATCAGACTCATGAGAACATGTTAAAGATGAATAATATGAGTTTTGTTTAATATATGTATTTTGGGTCTGTTTTGAGACTAAAATTGGTTATGATTTTATGTTATAATTGTAAAATTGGTGATGGATTGTTTTAATACGATAAGAAACAAAAATAACGCAAGTTGAATGAATCAATTTGGTTAAGAAATGAATTCGTAGTGAATGAATTCGCTAAACATGTTAAAACATGAAAATAGAGTATGAAAGCTAAACATGTTAAAATATGAAAATAGAGTATGAACATATGTTTTGGGTTAAGATTTAGATTGGTTAATGTTTCTATAAATTGTTATAATTCTAGTATGTTGTAGTTCTATGAATTACGAATCCATAGAATCAAAAACGGACTAATTTGGATGTGTATAACTCAAGTTGTGAAGATTAGAAGGATAAAATGGTCAAAAGTCGCAAGAACAAGAAACTATAAGTCCCGGTTCTGCGAACGGGCGCAGCTGCACTATGCCTTAAGTCTTTTGGGGCATAGCTGCGCTGTGTCCAAGGCTTAATTTTGCGCAGCTGCGGTCTAGGTTTGTCCGGTGTGACTGTTTTGACCTATTGTAGTAAAATAGCCATAACTATTTCATACAAACTCCGATTGAGGAGATTCAAGATGATCTGGGACAAGGAAGAATAGAAACACAACTTCCATTCTATAAGTTTTTCAATTTGAGGTCGTTAACAAGGGTCAAAATGGTCATTTGTAGGACTATTTTGTTTTTGGGGACAATCGGAGGGCATCGGGCATGCACGTCTGCAAGTGTAGTGCTTCTAATGATAAAAGATGTTGTTCTAAGTTATAGAATATGAATATTATGAAATATAACGATGCTTAATATTAATAAATAATGTATTAGATAAGTTATATAAGCATACTAAGCATACACAAGAGAGACAAATCGGGCGTGTGACGAATGATCGTCGAAACGTCATAACAAGTGTTAATGAACGTAAAAAGTATTTTAAGTCAAATGAAATGAACATTAGAAGATATGAAATGGGGTTTATATAAAACCAATAAGTAGTCCTAGCAAGACTTAAACACTTGAATGAACTTTGATTGTGACCTAAGAAGAAATATAGTGAGATATAAGTTGAAAGTTAACACAGTCAAATTGAAAATTGTGTATTGATTAACAGGAAGGGTTATGAGATATAGAGTAAAGTTTATATTACAACTACTATGCATTGTGTTAGTTCCCGGAGACATAACAGTTATCTAAAAGGGGGGTTGAATAGATATTTAAATTCTTTTCATTTTACTTTGTTAGTTTTGATAATGATTCAAACACATCAGAATTAAAATTTGTTTATTCTCACTTTTAGATATAGTGAGTTAATGAGAGTGAGGCAGTTATAATAGTTATAGCAGTTATAACAAGAATGCAATAGACATAGCAGTTTTAAGTGGTTCAGAGCACTCAAAGCTCTTATTCCACTCTTCTATTCCTCAAATAAAAAATCCACTAAGGATATCTTTTACACTTTCTAAATCTCACAGATTCCTTCTAGACCAACAGTCTAGGCACTTCTTAGTTCACTTTTGAACTCTTCAAGTCCAGCCGACTTGGTTCTTCTCAGTTCACTTAGAACTCTTCAAGTCCTTCTGACTTGGTACTTCTTATTTCACTTGATTGGTAGTTGATGAGTTCTTGGTTGGCACTACTCAGTTGTTGTTAAGCAGTTGCTCGAAAGAACTTAGTAGCTAAGCAAGCTTTCTCTTTTTCTCAGATCGTAGAGTTGAGTGTTGAGTGTTCTTCAGCGTTTTGTTTAATGCTTGCTTAGTTGAATCATCTGCAGATATTTTTCATATATGTGATCCTTGAAATCTATCTGTTGAAGACATCCGTTGAAGCATTAAATGAGTTTGACATTTCTAAACTTTGATGGAGACTTTTCTGCACATCTTCTGAATTGCATTCTGGCCCACTGACATAGCAGACTGCTTTCTCACCTAACACCTGAAAAGGTGTTTTCCTCTGACCAATGGTACTTTTCTTAGCTTCTTCAATACGTTTCTTTGTTGTATACTAAGGATATCTTTTATATCATTGGGACTGGTGAGAACTTCAACGTTTATAACCCATTCCACATTTGTTGAGATTTATCTTTAAACAAATGTTCAAGGCTCGATGCTTCTGACACAGGCAGATGATACTCTACGATTTAGATCGTGGTGTCTTGCCACCTTGGTGCTTGATCTGACAATGGCAAATGAGAACACTACGATTCTCTTAAGGACTGGCACACTACGATCTTTACCCACTTGTCTTGCAAACTCTACATTCCTGAGAGCACACTATGATCTCTGAGTTGCCTCGGCAAATGTTGGGACCACTCTACGTTTTTCAGAGAGGCTCTTCAAGGCAAACATACTACGATCCTCGAAGCTCTATGATTCTGCCTTGGCTTTTTGTAATTTCTTGATCATCTCGATAGACTATGATCTCATTGAAGCCTATCTATTACATCTCAAGATATAGATCAACCTAACATCTTTGATCTCTTCATCTATACATTCATTTACAGAATGATAAACATTAAAAGCTTAGATCATTCTAACCAATTTGATCTATCACAAAGTCCTTGTACAAATATTCCTTGAAGGACTTTACATATAATTATGAGCATTTACTTTAAACATCAAATCAAAATATGCACTCTCCCAACAATCTCCCCCTATTTGATGTTGACATAACCAAGGAGATTTGTTGTCATGATTATCAATTTCTAGATGCAATTGCTAGAAATTAAATATGACTTAATATTTCAGTGAGCAGCTGAAATTTCTAGAGAATAAGCATGAATTTATTGATGTTTGAAGATAGATATTACATTTAAGTTCAGTTACATCAATAATAATTAAATCAACTTATCTCTATTTCTTTGGCATTTTTCCTCGTGGAGGATTGGCATACTCCTCAGCCCTTCTTTTCCTGTTGGCTTCGCCTCTCCTGGCTAGATCTTCCAGCTCGCTTAGACTTAGTCTTGGATTATGATCATGCCTATTCATAAATTCAGGATCTCCAATTGGCATTCTTAGGTCTTTGGTAGTCACTTCTTGTGAGCTAGGAGTTGGCCCTTGACTCTTTAATGGTTGAGCCATTATGATTTACTACTGATCAAATCATGGAGTCTGATGGCCAGATTGTTGAGTCTGATGGTGAGACTGCCTTGGAGGAGGGCTCCTTAATGATTGAGCTATGAATGTGCCTCTTCTTCTACCTTTGCCCTTTTCTCATTTCCCTTTATTCTCCCCCTTTATGTCAGCATCAAGGGTTCGAATATCATCTGAGAGGCGAGTCATTCCTTGGACAAGCTCGTTGACCTGACTTTGGGTTTGAGCAATGTCTTCTCGATTCTCTTTGATTAGAGCATCAGTTTGAGCTTCCCTTCGTTGGAGGATGTCCAGAACATTGTCAGTCTGCTTCTTTTGGCTCATAAAAAATCCTTGGAATTCTTTTACTGTAGTTTATAGATTTGTAATGTTGTCCGCCATAAGTGTGTTCTGGGACTCCTGAGTCGTCTTCAAGAGAAGAACAACATCCATGTGTCTCTTAGCAGCTTGAAAGTGGATCTGATCCCTTTCATTTATGCTCTTAAGCATTTCTTTTATGATCTCCCTAAGCTTCTTTGTGAGCTTAGAGCTTAGGGTGCTTGGGAGAGCATTGGCAGCATTGATCATTTTAGTCAGTCTCATCTGAATAAGTTCAATGTGAGCTTCAAGATTATCGTCTATGTCCTTGGTCACTTGCTTGGATGTTTCGGACAACTCAGTTTTGGTGGGCAGATTTGAAAGAAGTTCATAGAGTTGTGGATTGTTTGGAGGAGAGGCTCTCGTGTATTGATCTTGCAAGGTGTAGAGAGTAAGATCAAGGTTGAAATATTCATTTGTGGATGAAGAGGGAATATCTGATGGAGAGGCTTGTGTTTGGACTTCTTGAGTAAGTGGCTCTACGATTTGAGCAGTGTGACTCTGTGATTGGGCTCGAGTCAGTAATCGTAGAGATGAAAGGAGATGGGATCGAAATAAAGTTTGGCATGTTTGGTTCATCAATTACAGAATGTTGGCATTCTACAACTAAGAATTGATTTAGTGGATTGAGGACCACTTCCAACCAGCTTGGGAATTCATAGAATTGGCTAAAAAATGATGGTGGATAGTTATTAAACCTGAAAGATATTGGGATAGATAGTACCACATGCCCAATTTTTGAAGAAGGGCCATTTTTTATAAGTTTTCTGGCAAAGTTGAAGTTGCCTGGAAATCCATGGGCTAGCACTGAGATTGCAGGATATGCTTTGGAGCTTAAGAACATGTGATCCCAGGAGTTGAGAATTTGAGCTCTATTAAAGGGCATCATGGGTAGATAGGAGAACAGCTGATTATAGTTGGGTCTCCTATACCCATCACAGTCCACAGCTATAATCTCGATCTCATCATCATCATCTTCTTCTTCTCTATCTTCTTTTGAGGATTCCACTACATCAATGACCTCTTTTTGACATTTTTGCTCTGGTGCTCTCTCATTCTCTTCAAGTGCAGCTTCTACTGCCATAGGGATATCATGAGGCTCCCCCTCAACATGATCATCCACTTGCATTTCAAATAGCTCCCCCTTAGCTGGAGCATTCTCTAGAGTGAGAACTTCAGGTAGCTCCCCCTCAGCTTGAGCTGATTTCTTTTGACTTGCCTTGGATAGCTCCTTCTCAGTAGCTATCTTTTTGTCTTCTTCTTTAAGTACTCCTTCATTGACAAGGATGTACTTTTTGACCAATTTCCTTCTTGGTTTCCTAGGCTAAGCCACAACCTTAGGACTCTCTTTAGCTTCGGCTCTGAGTTGTTGATCAGCTAGAGAATCTATTGTAACAACTTCTTTGGGAGAGGCGTCCAGTCTGGTCTCTACGATCGGTAAAGACTCTACGATCGAGGAGACAGAGGGCCTCTTGGACTTGTGACTGTATTTGCTCTTCTTCATCAGTTGAGAGATGGTGGCTCTGTCTTCATCTGCCTCAGAGTTTCAATGTCAGAACACTCTTGAGGTATATCATTGGTTGAACCTTGAGGTTCTTCTACCATTTGAGCCTTCATCTTTCTTTTGCATTTGCTTTTTCTGTCTAAAGCAATAGGTTCTTCTGTGTTGATCTCTTCTTCTTCTTCAGTCTCCTTGACATCTAACATGTTTCCTAGAATCCCTTATTCCCTTACACCAGTCCTTCCATTGGATTCAGACATCATTCTTACATTATCTGCTGGATTCCTTTTCCAGTTCTTGAACAGCTGCTGGGTAATTCTTCTATTCGGATTGATGGACTCTCCTTTATCATCCCTTATTCTATCACCCAAAGTAGATTGTAGAATGATACTTATGAATCGCCCGTAGAGCATCTTGCCAGAGCTCTTTGACTTCTTCGAGCTAAGTATCCACTTCCCAATTCAGTCAAGTAGTAGGGCTCCATAGTTGAGTTGGATCCCACAACTTATGGCAGTCATGAGCTTGAGTTGTACTTCGTTTATAGAGTCATGGCAGGAGCTCTGGCAGCATATGCATTTCCCAACAATGTCTTCCAAAAATTCGTACCTTTGGGGGAACTCCTTCTTTTTGTACCCCATGACATTTGGGGACTTCTTGTGATGTGTGACGCCCCCAAAATAGGTATACATCACCCATCTTGAGTCGCCAAATACATGGTACAAAATTTAAATACAACTTAATTATACAAAAGTCGTGTAAAATACGACTAAACATATGCTGTGAGTTTTAATACAAATATTGTCATCTAGACAATATACAAACTCAATGGGGTCCTCATTACATTTATTGTCACACTATTTACCAGAATAGTGAGGACTACTAATACTATCATCTGGTCCATCACTCTATTCCCCGACTCGTCCCAGCTATATTCTCATTTCCTGAAGAGAACATTGAAAGAAAGGGTGAGCTCAACTAGTCCAGTAAGAAATATTATGACTAAGATAATACAGAATAAATTATCATTAGCCTTAAACAGTGTTAAACTGATACAATATAACAAACATCAAGTTTAACTGCAGCGGGACAAGCAGTCCATTAAAAGAGTCAGGTAAAGAATAAAATCTACTATCTTCTATGATTTAAAAGGTTTTTCATCACTTTTATCGATGTGACTCAGCTTAATAAATAATCTACATCATTGAATCACCCCTGCACTATGGCCAAGGATATTCTTTAGTATCACGACCACAACTATCCATGCACTACGGGCCAAGTATATTTGTGTATTCATTAATGGTCATTATCATGCCAACAACTGTCCATCAATACACTACGGGCCAATGAGGACTTTTACCACATCATGTGTAACATTACGGTCATGATTACACCGAATAATCCCTGGTCATAATCATACTAAGTCCATCTATGCACTACAGGCCATAGATGAGTTTAAAAAATATAAACATGAGGATGATGACAACGATATAAGAAGTCAATAAAACAAGTTCAAGAATTAAGTTATTCTGGAACTAATAATGTCCAAATTGTCAACATGATACTTCTTTATAGAGTAAAATTTAAGAATGATCAGAAGAATATTTCCATGAAAAGATACTGGATGAAGCGCAAATATCAAGGATATTCCACTAACTTCATGGAATATAGAAGTCAAAACTTTAACCAACTGAGTATAATGAAGAATGGAATAACAAAAGAAATCACCATGTATGCGGTACTTCGCATAAATAGGTTATTCCAATAGAATAATAATAACGGAACCAGGTCAGGCAAAATTTGCACCGACAGGATGTTCCAACAGAATAATAAAGAATAGAATAACAACAGAAATCACCATGCATGCGGTACTTCGCATAGACAGGTTATTCCAATAGAATACTAAATAACGGAACCAGGTCAGGCGTAATACGCACCGACAGGATGTTCCAACAGAATAGTAAAGACAGAACCAGGTCTGGCGTAAAACGCACAGACATGATATTCCAACAGAATAATAAAGAATAGAATAACAGGAGAATTTCACCAAGTATAGGGAAGTCCGCGTATACAGGTTATTCCAACAGAATAATAAAGAATGGAATAACAGAAGTTCTCTTCATGAATACAAAAGAAATAATACCCCCTACCTTAAGAAGAAGAGTACTAGATATATAATTAGTGAAGTATTAGAATACTTTTCTTCTTTCTCTTTATAGTTTATCTCTCTAGAGTTTCAGTGAATTCGTAAGAAATAATGAAGGAATGAGCTTCTATTTATAGAAAAATGGAATGCATAGTATCTAACTCATGAACGATCCAGATTGATTTACTTTAATCTGACGGTCCATATTTAAAGTAAAATCTTTTAAATAAAATATAATATATTCTATTTATAATCTAATAAAACGAATAACTTTATAAAAGATTTTACTATGCAAATACTATGCAGGCACTATGCAAACACTATACATAATAAAATATAATATATTCTAATTATTGTCTAATAAAACAGATAACTTTATAAAAGTATTCTATTTTATATAAAAAGATTTTACTATTAGCGTAATAAAAGGAATAACTTTATAAAAGTATTCTGTTTTATATTAAAAGCTTTTCTGTTTTATTGCATTAATAATATCAATAAAACAAAACTGAGTGACTTATCACATAAGCATCAATAATCAATACCGTGTGCTACTATGCAACCACGCGTATTATTGTACTTTTACTACCGAGTAGTTCAACAGTATTAATGGTAAAATTTCCACCATTATTTTCAATAAAATATTTTTGTCGTTTTCTCAATCCGACAATAATTTCGTCGTGAGGTCCACCAATGATTGTGCCGTTGTACGAATATTCCATGTTAAAACGAATATTCCCCGACCAATCGAATATTATATACAACTTGCGTACTTTGCAAAATTTATAAATATTACCCACAACTATAACATTATATCAAAATTACTCCATAATATTTAAAAATGATATTTATAGAAAATTCATCTTTATTCAAAAAGTTGGAGTCTTACAACCTCCCCTTCGTATGAAATTTCACCCTCAAAATTAGGGTACATACCTGGTATGTCGAAGAGGTTAGGATACCTTGATTTCATTTCAGATTCTAACTCTCAAGTCATTTCCTCAACATCGCGGTTTCTCCACAAAACTTTGACTTGAGGTATAACCTTGGAGCGTAGAATATGTTACTTCTTATCCAAGATTTGAATAGGAACCTCTTCATACATCAAATCTTCCGCTATTACGTCCGGTTCTAACTCAATAATGTGGTTCAGGTCTTTCACATATTTACGTAACATGGATATATGAAAAATGTTATGAACACGAGACATACTTGGCGGTAAAGCGAATCTATAGGCCACAGTTTCTACTCGATCGAGGATTAAAAATGGGCCGATGAATCAAGGATTGAGTTTTCCTCTCTTTTCAAATCTCGTAACTCCTTTCCATGGAGCAACACGTAACAACACATGATCTCCTATATCGAATTCCACGTCTTTTTGATGAAGATCATCATAACTCTTTTGTCGATCTTGTGAGATTTTTATACGTTGTCGGATCGTTTGAATATTTTCCGTAGTCATATGTACCAACTCCGGTCCCAACAACGTTGCTTCACCCACCTCATCCCAGTATACTGGAGAACGACACTTTCTTCCATACACGCTTCGAATGGAGCCATGCCAATACTTGCTTGATAACTATTGTTGAAGGAAAACTCCACCAATGGTAAGAAATTGCCCCAATTTTCCTTGAAATCAAGGACACAGAGTCTTAATAGATCTTCAAGATTTTGAATAGTCCTCTCCTACTGTCCGTCCGTCTGAGGATGATATGCCGAGCTAAATCGTAAGTCTGTGCCCATAGATTTTTGCAAACTAACCCAAAACCATGAAGTAAATCTTGGGTCTCGATCAGAAACTATGGATACCGGCATATCATGCAGTCTTACAATCTCGTTTATGTACATATGAGCAAGACGTTCAAGTGTATAAGTTTATCATATCGGTAACAAATGAGCAGACTTGGACAATCTATCAACAATGACCCAAATCACATCTATGCCTTGAGAAACCTTAGGAAGACCAGTAACGAAATCCATGGTAATGTGCTCCCACTTTCATTCTGGAATTTCAAGTGGTTGCAATGGTCCTTTTGTTACTTCAAGCTCCGCTTTAACTCGTTGACAAGTTAGACACCTTGAGATAAACAACACTATCTCTCTCTTCATATTGCTCCACCAAAATGTATGACGAAGATCATGATACATTTTGGTACTCCCAAGATGGATTGTAAATGGTGTGTTGTGCGCCTCCATCATGATTTTATACTTTAAATAAAGGTCATTAGGAACACAAAGTCTGGAGTTGACTTGAAGTATTCCTTCTTCATCGATTCTTGCTTCCAGCACAGCACCTTCTTGCACTTCCTTTCTCATACGCATCAGCTCTAGCTTGAGCAGCTTTAACTTTATCAATTAAAGTCGGTTCTACTCGTATATTCACCATCATCACAAGGGTCCCTGGAGTCTTTAGCTCTATCTTCGTCCTTTGCAAGTCACACAAAATGGGCCTTTGCGTTGACAATATCGCATTCGCACTTGTATATGATCTTCTACTCAATGCGTCAGCTACCACGTTCGCTTTTCCAGGATGGTATTGGATGGTATGATCATAATCTTTCAACAGTTCAAGCCAACATCGTTGTTGCATGTTGAGTTCCTTTTGAGTGAAGAAATATTTGAGGCTTTTATGATCCGAAAAGATCTCCACTTTCTCCCCCATACAAGTAATGCCTCCAAATCTTTAGTGTGAAGACAACAGCTGCCAACTCTAGATCATGAGTAGGATAATTTCTTTCATATTCTTTGAGTTGTCTTGAGGCATAGGCTATGACTTTCCCATGTTGCATGAGAGCACATCCCAACCCTTTGCTCGAAGCATCACTGTAGATGACAAATCCCTCCGAGCAAGATGGTATTGTCAGAATAGGTGCTGAAATGAGTCTCCTCTTGAGTTCTTGAAAACTCTTCTCACATTCTTCGCTCCAATCGAACTTTGTATCTTTCTGAGTCAGTTGAGTTAATGGAGTAGCGATTCGAGAAAATCCTTCCACGAATCTCCGATAATAACCAGCTAAAATGAGAAAGCTATGTACTTCGGTCACTGATTTAGGTTGCTCCCAGATTTGAATAGCTTCTTCAATCGTTACTGGGTCAACAGATATTCCATGACTTGATACCACGTGCCCAAGGAATTCTACTTCCTCAAGCCAGAACTCGCATTTCTTCAACTTGCATAAAGCTTATATTCATGAAGCTTTTGGAGTATCAGCCTCAAGTGTTGCTCATGATCTTCGCGGCTTTTGGAATAAATAAGGATGTCATCAATAAAGACGACCACAAAGTTATCCAAATAGTCCTTGAATACTCGGTTCATCATATCCATGAAGGCAGTAGGAGCATTAGTCAATCCAAAGGACATGACTAGGAATTCATAATGCCCGTACCGAGTTCTGAATGCCGTCTTTGGAATGTCATCGGTTCTAATCTTAAATTGGTGATATCCGGAACAAAGATCAATCTTTGAAAAGAATTTGGCTCCTTGCAACTGGTCAAACAGGTCATCAATATGTGGTAATGGGTACCTATTTTTGATGGTGACATGATTTAACTCCCGATAATCAATACAAAGTTGCATACTCCGATATTTCTTCTTCACGAATAGAACAGGAGCACCCCAAGGAGAAGTACTAGGATGAATAAAGCCAATGTCTAACAATTCCTGCAGTTGGGTCTTTAACTCCTGAAGTTCAATAGGAGCCATTCGATATGGGGCTTTGAAAATAGGTTTTGTACCAGGTTCAAGGTCAATACAAAATTCAATTTCATGCTCTAGGGGCAGGCCAGGAAGTTCTTCAGGGAATACGTCAGTAAATTCATTAACAATAGAAATATCATTCAAAACTGACGTATTTTTGTTTAGATCCGTGACATGAGCTAAGAAAGCTCAATAAACGAATAGCTTTATGGCTTGAGATGACCGTGATTGACTTTAATGGTTTTGTTGCTTGAATTTGCATAATAGGTTGATTAGGAATATGAAAGCTAACAACCATACGAAAATAATCAATTTTTGCATAATGAGTAGTTAACCAATCAATCCCTAGAATCACGTCAAATGCAAGTATTTTTAATGAAATAAGATCGACAGGTAATGTGAGGGTACTGATTTGAACCAAACAAAACTTATAAACAGTGGATGTAATGAAGGTTTCTCCCAACAGAGTTTCCACAGATAAGTCAACGTCTAATTTCTCCAGAGTCAAATTTAATCGTTGAGAGCAAGTAGGAGAAATAAAAGAATGGGTAAAACCAGTATCAAATAAAGTATAGACTTCGCTAGAGTTTATGATAAGCTTATCTGTGATGATCTCATTCGGGTTCCTTGCTTTCTGGGAGGTCACAACAAACGCTCTCCCTTGCACTACCAACTTCGAATTTTCTGGGACGGCCTTTGGTGCCTCCATCCTAGCTGAACTTGTCTTCGGTGAACAAAAGAATCGGGCTAGGTGACCTTCTCTTCCACAATTATAAAATAATTTGGACGGCATCGCACAATTTGGATTGATGTGTCCCTCCCCTCCGTATTTGAAGCATATGATAGGTTGTCGTTCTCCTTCCTTAACAATGGGTGCTGGTGCTGACGTCTTTCCATCATTATTGAATCTCCTCTTCTTGAAATGTCCATTCTTATTGCTTTGGCCCTGATTACCACCGAAGTGGTTACCATTTATGGCCTGTTGATTCCCTCCACGCTTGTTGTCACCGCTTCGATGACTGCTCTCACTGGTATTATCATTTTGCCCGCTGCTATCGTTTTGTTGCGTTGACTCATTATCGCGCTCCACTAACTGAGCCCTATTTACAACATCCGAATACAAACACAGTTCATGAGAAATAAGATGTTGACGTATCTCTGACTTTAAACGTCTTAAAAACATACACGTCATTCTCTCTTCATTATCCACCAAGTGGGACGCAGACCAGGACAACTCGGCAAACTTGGCTTCGTACTACGACACAGTCATGTTATTTTGCTCCAACTTGGTGAACTCCACCTCCTTCATGTGACAAATACTTTCGGAAAAGTACTTGTCGTTGAATAGTTCTTGGAACTTCTCCCAAGACATTTTCAGTGTGGTAGGTTGAGTACGCTTTACCGATTCCCACCAGTAATTTGCCTCTCCTCGCAACATAAAGGCGGCAAAGGGAACTTTTTGCTCCTCGAAGCATCCCAAGACATCAAATATCTTGGTGATCTGCTTTATCCATGCTTTCTCCGTAAGTGCTTTTGGCTCTCCAATAAACTTTGGTGGTCCCAGCTCCTTGAACTGTTTAGCGGTGACCGTCCGAGAGTTTCCAGTGTTTCCACCTACATTTTGGATAGGAGTCGCTCTCGCCTGCTGTTGCATGAATTGCATAAAGCCTCTAAACATTCCATCATTCATCATTTGGTCAGAGTTGTTGTTTGCATGAGGATTGTCGCCTTCCTGATGCACATTATCCTGATTATTGATATGTGGTAAATCAACGGTCTCCTGTGTTGCATTGTTATTCTCAACATTCTCCGATGTCATTTTCAAATACTGCCACAAAACAAAAGTTAATTGACATGTAACATATTATCCCTATATTCTGACAGACCAATTAAATACAAAAAAAAACTTAGGTAGATCATACTAGCGAAGGATTTCCCCGTCTCTCCCCTCCTAGTTATATTCTCACATCTTAGCCAAGGATCATATCCCTAAGCTTTGATACCAATTGTGACGCCCCCAAAATAGGTATACATCACTCATCTTGAGTCGCCAAATACATAGTACAAAATTTAAATACACCTTAATTATACAAAAGTCGTGTAAAATACGACTAAACATATGCTGTGAGTTTTAATACAAATATTGTCATCTAGACAATATACAAACTCAATGGGGTCCTCATTACATTTATTGTCACACTATTTAACAGAATAGTGAGGACTACTAATACTATCATCTGGTCCATCACTCTATTCCCCGACTCGTCCCAGCTATATTCTCATTTCCTGAAGAGAACAGTGAAGAAAGGGTGAGCTCAACTAGCCCAGTAAGAAATATTATGACTAAGATAATGCAGAATAAATTATCATTAGCCTTAAACAGTGTTAAACTGATATAATATAACAAACATCAAGTTTAACTACAACGGAACAAGCAATCCATTAAAAGAGTCAAGTAGAGAATAAAATCTACTATCTTCTATAATTTAAAAGGTTTTTCATCACTTCTATCGCTGGGACTCAGCTTAATAAATAATCCACATCATCGAATCACCCCTGCACTACGGCCAAGGATATTCTTTAGTAGCACGACCACAACTATCCATGCACTACGAGCCAAGAATATTTGTGTATTCATTAATGGTCATGATCATGCCAACAACTGTCCATTAATGCACTACGGGCCAACTGTAACATTACGGTCATGATTACACCGAATAATCCCTGGTCATAATCATACTAAGTCCATCTATGCACTACAGGCCACAGATGACTTTAAAAAATATAAACATGAGGATGATGACAACGATATAAGAATTCAATAAAACAAGTTCAAGAATTAAGTTATTCATGAACTAATAACGTCCAAATTGTCAACATGATACTTCTTTGTAGAGTAAAATTTAAGAATGCTCAAAAGAATATTTCTATAAAAAGATACTAGATGAAGCGCAAATATCAAGGATATTCCACTAATTTCATGGAGTATAGAAGTCAAAACTTTAACCAACTGAGTATAATAAAGAATGGAATAACAAAAGAAATCACCATGCATGCGGTACTTTGCATAAACAGGTTATTCCAACAAAATAATAATAACGGAACCAGGTCAGGCGAAATTCGCACCGACAGGATGTTCCAACAGAATAATAAAGAATAGAATAACATCAGAAATCACCATGCATGCATTACTTCGCATAGACAGGTTATTCCAACAGAATACTAAATAAAGGAACCAGGTCAGACGTAATATGCACCGACAGGATGTTCCAACATAATAGTAAAGGAGGAACCAGGTCCGGTGTAAAACGCACAGACAGGATATTCCAACAGAATAATAAAGAATAGAATAACAGGAGAATTTCATCAAGTATAGGGAAGTCCACGTATACAGGTTATTCCAACAGAATAATAATGAATGAAATAGCAGAAGTTCTCTTCATGAATACAAAAGAAATAATACCCCCTACCTTAAGAAGAAGAGTACTTGATATATAAGTAGTGAAGTATCAGAATACTTTTCTTCTTTCTCTCTATAGTTTATCTCTCTAGAGTTTCAGTGAATTCGTAAGAAATAATGAAGGAATGAGCTTCTATTTATAGAAAAATGGACTATATAGTAACTAACTCATGAACGGTCCAGATTGCTTTACTTTAATCTGACGGTCTATATTTAAAGTAAAATCTTTTAAATAAAATATAATATATTCTATTTATAATCTAATAAAACGAATAACTTTATAAAAGATTTTACTATTCAAATACTATGCAGGCACTATGCAAATACTATGCATAATAAAATATAATATATCTAATTATTGTCTAATAAAACAGATAACTTTATAAAAGTATTCTGTTTTATATAAAAAGATTTTACTATTAGCCTAATAAAATGAATAACTTTATAAAAGTATTCTGTTTTATATAAAAAGCTTTTCTGTTTTATTACATTAATAATATCAATAAAACAAAACTGAGTGACTTATCACATAAGCATCAAAAATTAATACTGTGTACTACTATGCAACCACGTGTATTACTGTACTTTTACTACTGAGTAGTTCAACAGTAGTAATAGTAAAACTTTCGCCGTTATTTTCAATAAAATATTTTTGTTATATTCTCAATCCGACAATAATTTTTTTGTGGGGTCCACCAATGATTGTTCCGTTGTACAAATATTCCCTGTTAAAATGAATATTCCCCGACCAATCGAATATTATATACAACTTGCGTACTTTGCAAAATTTATAAATATTACCCACAACTATAACATTATATCAAATTTACTCCATAATATTCAAAAATGATATTTATAGAAAATTCATCTTTATTCAAAAGTTGGGGTCTTACATGATGCATCCTTTTAAGTCCTTCATGGAAATCGATGCCCTTTATAAACAAAAATCCTTTAGATTTGAAACCTAGGGCTAGGTTTATGTCATCAGCCTTGAGCTTAATTTCCACGTTTCTGACCCTCATAGTGATGACGTCATTCTCAAACACACCATTTCTGTAGAATTCCTTTATCAGCTTAGGGTAGATCCATGTGCTCGTACCCAGAGCTTCTTTAAGACTAGCTTTCTTTATCAAAGACAAAGTTTTGTGAAATTTGGGTTCAGCTGTCTTGAACTCATCGAAATAGAGTCTGTAGCTGGAGATGACATTGGAGGCTGCCATTGATTTCTTTGGACTGAGTGTGGTTGATTGAGCTTTTCGGAAAGTTAAGGTTTCTGCTTGTAGAGAGAGAGAGATGAGCTTTTTGAACTTCTGATTTCAAAAAGGTGTTTTCAAACTGTACTTGTAATTTCCCTCTCTCCATTTTCTTAGTGGGGCATGTGTCAACTTCTGCTTGGCTCTATGAATTTGACTGAAGAGGAATGTGCTTATTTGCCCTTAGCTCTTTCTAAGCTAATGTATCCTTTGGGAGGACTACGATCGTTGAGGTAGTCTTTATGATTGTCGAGTCTGTTCTGTATTCGTCTGTTCTGCATTCTTCGAGTCTACTCTTCATTCGTCGAGTCTGCCCGGGTCCTTGTGATGAACTTTTGACTTAGCATTCTTCTGGCTTAAGGTAGCTCAGGAAGGGCCAACCTCATAGAGTGAATCAAGGGTTAGGTTTGTTCTTGAGGTGCTTATAAAAGAGATTCTTTTGTTTTGTTAAACTTTGTCATCACAGGATGCTCCTTTATTCTGTTGATGGAGCTCTGTCGTCGTTGAGTCTGCACTGCGATCGTTGTCTTTCGTGTTACTACAGCTCTACGTTCGTGGACTTCCTTTGGTCATGTCTAAGATTTCGAATATAGCCTTTATATCTGCATGGTTAGCACAAACTAGAGCATAGATTCATGGTTGTAAATTAAGCATGCCTAGCTCACTTATTAAATTTTTAAACCTGAATTTATCTAGAAGCTTTGTAAAGACGTCAGCAAGTTAATTTTCAGTAGGGATATATTGTAGAGATATGGTTCCATTTTGCACATGATCCCTAATGAAATGATACCTTATTTCTATATGCTTAGTCCTAGAATGCATGACAGGATTATGAGTTATTGCTATGGAACTTGTCTTATCACATTCAACAGGTATAGATTTGAATTCAAACACATAGTCTGCAAGCTGGTTTTTCATCCATAGGATCTGAGCATAGCAACTTCCAGCAGCAATGTATTCAGCTTCTGTAGTTGAAGTAGATACTGAGTTTTGCTTCTTGCTAAACCAGGACACAAGTCTGTTTCCTAGTAGCTGACAGGTGCCACTGGTACTCTTTCTATATATTTTTCATCCTGCAAAGTCAGCATCTGTATATCCTATTAGTTCAAATGAGGACTCCTTGGGATACCAAATCCCCAAGTGAGGTGTGCCCTTGAGGTACCTGAAAATCCTTTTTACAGCAGTTAAGTGTGATTCCTTAAGATTAGCTTAAAATCTAGCACATATGCATGTTGCAAACACTATGTCTAGTCTATTGGCAGTAAGATATAGAAGAGATCCTATCATACCTCTGTATTGAGTTATGTCAATACTTTTACCTTTTTCATCTTTGTCAAGTTTGGTTGCTAGAGCAATTGGCGTTTTCATGGGAGATGTTGATTCCATGCCATACTTTTTAAACAAGTCTTTAATGTACTTGTCTTTATTTATGAAGATTCATTCATCATTCTTCTTTACTTGCAGTCCAAGGAAGAAGTTCAGTTCACCCATCTTGAGTCGCCAAATACATGGTACAAAATTTAAATACAACTTAATTATACAACAGTCGTGTAAAATACGACTAAACATATGCTGTGAGTTTTAATACAAAGATTTTCATCTAGACAATATACAAACTCAATGGGGTCCTCATTGCATTTATTGTCACACTATTTAACAGAATAGTGAGGACTACTAATACTATCATCTGGTCCATCACTCCGTTCCCCGACTCGTCCCAGCTATATTTTCATTTCTTGAAGAGAACAGTGAAAGAAAGGGTGAGCTCAACTAGCCCAGTAAGAAATATTATGACTAAGATAATGCAGAATAAATTATCATTAGCCTTAAACAGTGTTAAACTGATATAATATAACAAACATCAAGTTTAACTGCAGCGGAACAAGCAATCCATTAAAAGAGTCAAGTAGAGAATAAAATCTACTATCTTCTATAATTTAAAAGGTTTTTCATCACTTCTATCGCTGGGACTCAGCTTAATAAATAATCCACATCATCGAATCACCCCTGCACTACGGCCAAGGATATTCTTTAGTATCACGACCACAACTATCCACGCACTACGGGCCAAGAATATTTGTGTATTCATTAATGGTCATGATCATGCGAACAACTGTCCATTAATGCACTACGGGCCAACTGTAACATTACGGTCATGATTACACCGAATAATCCCTGGTCATAATCATACTAAGTCCATCTATGCACTACAATCCACATATGACTTTAAAAAATATAAACATGAGGATGATGACAACGATATAAGAATTCAATAAAACAAGTTCAAGAATTAAGTTATTCGTGAACTAATAACGTCCAAATTGTCAACATGATACTTCTTTGTAGAGTAAAATTTAAGAATGCTCAAAAGAATATTTCTATGAAAAGATACTGGATGAAGCGCAAATATCAAGGATATTCCACTAATTTCATAGAGTATAGAAGTCAAAACTTTAACCAACTGAGTATAATAAAGAATGGAATAACAAAAGAAATCACCATGCATGCGGTACTTTGCATAAACAAGTTATTCCAACAAAATAATAATAACGGAACCAGGTCAGGCAAAATTCGCACCGACAGGATGTTCCAACAGAATAATAAAGAATAGAATAACATCAGAAATCACCATACATGCGGTACTTCGCATAGACATGTTATTCCAACAGGATACTAAATAAAGGAACCAGGTCAGACGTAATATGCACTGACAGGATGTTCCAACAGAATAGTAAAGACGGAACCTGTTCCGGCGTAAAACGCACAGACAGGATATTCCAACAGAATAATAAAGAATAGAATAACAGGAGAATTTCATCAAGTATAGGGAAGTCCGCGTATACAGGTTATTCCAACAGAATAATAAAGAATGGAATAGCAGAAGTTCTCTTCATGAATACAAAATAAATAATACCCCCTACCTTAAGAAGAAGAGTACTAGATATATAAGTAGTGAAGTATCAGAATACTTTTCTTTTTTCTCTCTATAGTTTATCTCTCTAGAGTTCAGTGAATTCGTAAGAAATAATGAAGGAATGAGCTTCTATTTATAGAAAAATGGACTATATAGTAACTAGATCATGAACGGTCCAGATTGCTTTACTTTAATCTGACGGTCCATATTTAAAGCAAAATCTTTTAAATAAAATATAATATATTCTATATATAATCTAATAAAATGAATAACTTTATAAAAGATTTTACTATGCAAATATTATACAGGCACTATGCAAATACTATGCATAATAAAATATAATATATTCTAATTATTGTCTAATAAAACAGATAACTTTATAAAAGTATTCTGTTTTATATAAAAAGATTTTACTATTAGCCTAATAAAACGAATAACTTTATAAAAGTATTCTGTTTTATATAAAAAGCTTTTCTGTTTTATTACATTAATAATATCAACAAAACAAAACTGAGTGACTTATCACATAAGCATCAATAATCAATAATGTGTGCTACTATGCAACCACGCGTAATACTGTACTTTTACTACTGAGTAGTTCAACAGTAGTAATAGTAAAACTTCCGCCGTTATTTTCAATAAAATATTTTTGTTGTTTTCTCAATCCGACAATAATTTTGTTATGGGGTCCACCAATGATTGTTTCGTTGTACAAATATTCCCTGTTAAAATGAATATTCCCCGACCAATCGAATATTATATACAACTTGCGTACTTTGCAAAATTTATAAATATTACCCACAACTATAACATTATATCAAATTTACTCAATAATATTCAAAAATGATATTTATAGAAAATTCATCTTTATTCAAAAGTTGGGGTCTTACATGATGCATCCTTTTAAGTCCTTCATGGAAATCGATGCCCTCTATAAACAAAAATCCTTTAGATTTGAAACCCAAGGCTAGGTTTATGTCATCAGCCTTGAGCTTAATTTCCACGTTTCTGACCCTCATAGTGATGACGTCATTCTCGAACGCACCATTTCTGTAGAATTCCTTTATCAGCTTAGGGTAGATCCATGTGCTCGTACCCAGAGCTTCTTTAAGACTAGCTTTCTTTATCAGAGACAAAGTTTTGTGAAATTTGGGTTCAGCTGTCTTGAACTCATCGAAATAGAGTCTGTAGCTGGAGATGACATTGGAGGCTGCCATTGATTTCTTTGGACTGAGTGTGGTTGATTGAGCTTTTCGGAAAGTTAAGGTTTCTGCTTGTAGAGAGAGAGAGAGAGAGATGAGCTTTTTGAACTTCTGATTTCAAAAAGGTGTTTTTAAACTGTACTTGTAATTTCCCTCTCTCCATTTTCTTAGTGGGGCATGTGTCAACTTCTGCTTGGCTCTATGAATTTGACTGAAGAGGAATGTGCTTGTAGTAGCCCCGAATCCGGGCCCCGAATCACCGCGGATCCGGTATACTATTTCTATAACTATTTGCTGAATATATAAACATAAATTGTTTATACAATACATTACAGACTATTCCCCAAGGTCGAGTAACCTTAACTTAATACACATTTCATAAAATATCTATTACACAACAATATTTATCAAATACATTATTACAAACTAATCGCACTTTATATCCCAAGCTGAACTTGGCTTTATCTTTTCTATCGATGATTCATTTATTTAAGAATAATATCTATTCTCAATTCAAAATACACCTTATTTATCTATACAACACTTCAAACTGTACATAGCTGAAAATTTCATTTGATAAAACTATCAATCCTAGATCTATACCATTTCTAAATCAAGAAAATGTATTCATTTTATGCATCGCTCAATCTTCATCATCCGTATAGCAAATAATATTGTCTATCATCATTAACCTGCAAAAAGTTTATGTTTGCAAGATTGAGCTCGACAGCCCAGCAAATTTAACAATCTATCATGTTTCACATATCACACAATTCTATATGCGCTACATTTCCTTTAATATGCATATCTGCATGCAACATATATTCTTTACTAAACATATCCTATATGCATCAATAATTTCTTACAAAATATTAATTCATGCATTATACATTTCTAATTTATCGAGTTACATCATACAACATGTAATCACATATTAATTGAGTTCCATAACCCAATTAACTTAGTCATATTTTGACTTTTAACAATTCATAGAGCATAATATGTAATTTAACACATAACACATTCCATCCACAAACATAATAGAACTGAAAAACTTGCTTGCACCGTTGATTACCGCAACGTAATTTATAACGCTTTACCCGAAGACCTAATATTAATAATATAGATCTCCAATATTAGAATAATATCATCACAGTATATTACTGTTATATTTATATCCACAGAATAACCTAAACACATTACCACATAACCCTTTCAGTCTTTACAGCACATAAGACTAGGTATCAAGTCAAACTATTGCAGTCTGAGTTGAAACCAACACAATTCTATCATCCCGACGGTCTAGTCGGACGAATATCGAGTTTAAGTTCAATTAAACTCTGACTAAACACTTAACCATACCACAGATAATTTTCTTATCAGACAAAACATTTTTCCTAGGCTCGTAAAAATTTTCGGATAATTATTACCATTTATCAACATTTTTCAATCACTAGTACCGTATTTAAATGAATTAAATACCACTTAATACCTTAATCATTAATATTTATTTAATATAAAATATTAATGAAAATCATAACATAATATTATAATATAATTATAATATATCAAAGTATTTTTAATACTTTAAAATCATTTTATATAATTTTCCAACACTTTAATCCATTATCTGATACTTAATATTTATATTAAAATATTAATATTTCCATGCCAAAATATCAAAAGTTATATTTTATAACTTAAAATATTTTTATAACACTTAAATCATTTTTATATGATTTTTAAATCATTATTTCTAATTTTCCATAATTTATTTAATATATCTATTAAATAAACTAATTATCATTAATATTGATTAATTAATGAATTTCATCACAAAATATTAAAAGTCATCAAAAATAACTTAAAATATTTTCTTATACCATAATATTATTTTTCATAATTTTTCATGAATTAAAACAATTTTTAAATAATTTATTTTATATTATAATTAAATAAATAAATATCATTTATATTCCAAAAATATTAAATATTTTTAAAATATACTCAAAATAGTTAAAAACTATTTTTCAGACTTTAAAATAATTTTTCATAATTTATTTTGTATTTTTAATAATTAAAAACTATTTTTTTCTAATTTTTAATCATTTTCCGGAAAATAATAATTAAAACTGTCGCTAAAGGCCTATAGCGACGCTTTCTGTCGCTATAGGTGTTCTTGAGCCAAACCCAGATTTTTCCGGTAGTCGCGAGGTGGGTGGTTTGACCGGACTTAGTTATTTGATTATTGCGTTTCTGGGCTTGTTAAAACTTTCAGATTGTAGTACTTATGCAATACTACAACTAGAAACCAATTTCATACACAAACAACAACATAACAGCTAGATCTAAGCTTCCAAAAAGTCTGACAAACAAGTTCTTCATTTTTCTAGGTTTACCAGAATTCAAGGTACCCCCTTTTGGGTCCTTATAACTTTCAGTCTATACATTGTTTATGTGATCTATCAACTCCAGTGTGTAGAAAACATGTAGTACTACAACTATCAAGAATAATAACACAAAAAAATCACAGCATAAACAAGATATGACTGGTCAAAGTAGGACACGGACACTGTTCTTAACGAGTTCTGGGTTCGCGATTTAAGCAGTTCGGTCAACGAGTTTTGACCGTTTATATCTCGCGATCTATAATAGATCTGGGTCTGATTCTTTTTGCAACTTAAAGAACACATAACAGGCTACATGTTACAAGTTTTAAACATCAAAAACTCATAACACAGACGGATATATCGGATCTGACATTTGGCTGAAAAACATAATTTTTCAGATTTCCAGATTTTGAAAAACTTTAAATTCATGCACTTTGATGTTATGGGTCATGGATTTAACAACCCAGAACATCAATTGACACCCTATTACACATCTTTGCACAATCAATTGCAACATTTAACCAAGAATCGAAGGATTTCAAAAATTAGTAATTTTATACCTTTTATGCTTGATTTCCAATTTCTGACTTTTGATTCTGTTTTTGGTTTGCTGATTCTTGATCAAGGCTTTAGTCCTCACTCTTTCTCACTTTAAATTTCGAAAATGAGGAGAGAGAAGAGACTTGGTTGAAATGAAAAAATAAAGCTAGCACTTTATCTCTCTTTAATCTTTAAATTGGCATGATACAATGCATCAAAATGTTCTAGATGGCTGATATGTTAGATATAGTCACATGCTAGCTAGGTTTAGACTTTAGGGTTGTTGAACAACCAAGATCATAGCATGATTTGCAAGTTAGCTTACATTATGCAATAAGGGCAATCTTGACATTTCCTTAAATTTCTAGATTTTGGCCAATTGATGAAACCCTTAGGGTTTAGGGTTTGAGCATGCTAAGATTTAGGATTTGAACAAATTTAGGGTTTAGGCTTTAACCCTCACATATTTAGCAACTTAGTTTCTAACATTTTCCAAATTCATATTTTCAAAAATAGAAATTTAACATTTTTAACTTATAATTAGGATTTACTAATTATATTAAAATTCCTTAATCATACTTTAAATCTTACTAATTAGGATTAGTATTTCCTAATTAAAATCGCTAATTAAGCAATTAGGGTCAATATCACGGATTAGAGTTTAAAACCGCAAATTAGGGTTTTCTAATAGAAAATAATTTTTTAATTTTAGAAATTAAATCTCGTAATTACATTAGGGTTTTCTAATTACTCATAAATTAAAATAATTAAGCTTAGGGTTTCCTAATTAACATTGCTAATTTTAGCCATTAAATCCACCACTGAACAATTAGGGTTTCTGACGGAACAATTAGGGTTCCAAAATTTGAAATTAGGGTTTGTTAATTAATTAACCTTTACCCTAATTAATACATAATAAATACCACATAAACATTAAAATTCTCCGTTATATTCCCAGATTAGGGTTTCATTTTATCAGAATCTGAAATTAGGGTTTTCAGATCTGGTTTTAGGGTTTTCAAATAAACAACTAGAATTTCCAGTACTTCATTAGGGTTTTCCCTAATTAATTAAAATTATAGGCTTTTAACCTTGTATATACCTTGCATTCCCAATCTAGGGTTTTCAATATCCGATTTAGGATTTCAGATTTCCCGGAACTGAAACTAGGGTTTCCAGAACCGATTTCTAGGGTTTCTTATTAGACGTTAGGGTTTTCTAACCGAACGATGTCGTTCTTAATATAAACTTGGGGTTTGTTACAGATATAAATTATCTGATCAACTCATGACCCTTAACCACATTCTGAACACATTATTAACCATAAACACAGAACATAATCCCATAAATCCTTAATCCTGAATAATTCACCTAAATTCTTCACAGAATTTTGAAACCCTCAAAATTCCTTCTCAATAACATTAAACGCATACACTTATTTTATGTCTAGGTCTATTATTTGACCTTAAATCAATCATTTAAGATTTTAATAAATTACCCAAATTCTCGGGTTGTCACAGTGCTGATTTTCCCTTAGCTCTTTCTAAGCTAATGTATCCTTTGGGAGGACTACGATCGTTGAGGTAGTCTTTATGATTGTCGATTCTGTTCTGTATTCGTCGAGTCTGTTCTGCATTCTTCGAGTCTACTCTTCATTCGTCGAGTCTGCCCGGGTCCTTGTGATGAACTTTTGACTTAGCATTCTTCTGGCTTAAGGTAGCTCAGGAAGGGACAACCTCATAGAGTGAATCAAGGATTAGGTTTGTTCTTGATGTGCTTATAAAAGAGATTACTTTGTTTTGTTGAACTTTGTCATCACAGGATGCTCCTTTATTCTGTTGATGGAGCTATGTCGTCGTTGAGTCTGCACTGCGATCGTTGTCTTCCATGTTACTACAGCTCTACGATCGTGGACTTCCTTTGGTCATGTCTACGATTTCGAACATAGCCTTTATATCTGCATGGTTAGCACAAACTAGAGCATAGATTTCATGGTTGTAAATTAAGCATGCCTAGCTCACTTATTAACTTTTTAAACCTGGATTTGTCTAGAAGCTTTGTAAAGACGTCAGCAAATTAATTTTCAGTAGGGATATATTATAGAGATATGGTTCCATTTTGCACATGATCCCTAATGAAATGATACCTTATTTCTATATGCTTAGTCCTAGAATGCATGACAGGATTATGAGTTATTGCTATGGAACTTGTCTTATCACATTCAACAGGTATAGATTTTAATTCAAACACATAGTCTACAAGCTGGTTTTTCATCCATAGGATCTGAGCATAGCAACTTCCAGCAGCAATGTATTCAGCTTCTGTAGTTGAAGTAGATACTGAGTATTGCTTCTTGCTAAACCAGGACACAAGTCTGTTTCCTAGTAGCTGACAGGTGCCACTGGTACTCTTTCTGTATATTTTTCATCCTGCAAAGTCAGCATCTGTATATCCTATTAGTTCAAATGAGGACTCCTTGGGATACCAAAGCCCCAAGTGAGGTGTGCCCTTGAGGTACCTGAAAATCCTTTTTACAGCAGTTAAGTGTGATTCCTTAAGATTAACATAAAATCTAGCACATATGCATGTTGCAAACATTATGTCTAGTCTATTTGTAGTAAGATATAGAAGAGATCCTATCATACCTCTGTATTGAGTTATGTCAATACTTTTACCTTTTTCATCTTTGTCAAGCTTGGTTGGTGGAGCAATTGGGGTTTTCATGGGAGATGTTGATTCCATGCCATACTTTTTAAACAAGTCTTTAATGTACTTGGCTTTATTTATGAAGATTCATTCATCATTCTGCTTTACTTGCAGTCCAAGGAAGAAGTTCAGCTCACCCATCTTGAGTCGCCGAATACATGGTACAAAATTTAAATACAACTTAATTATACAACAGTCGTATAAAATACGATTAAACATATGCTGTGAGTTTTAATACAAATATTGTCATCTAGACAATATACAAACTCAATGGGGTCCTCATTACATTTATTGTCACACTATTTAACAGAATAGTGAGGACTACTAATACTATCATCTGGTACATCACTCCGTTCCCCGACTCGTCCCAGCTATATTCTCATTTCCTGAAGAGAACAGTGAAAGAAAGGGTGAGCTCAACTAGCCCAGTAAGAAATATTATGACTAAGATAATGCAGAATAAATTATCATTAGCCTTAAACAATGTTAAACTGATATAATATAACAAACATCAAGTTTAACTGCAGCGGAACAAACAATCCATTAAAAGAGTCAAGTAGAGAATAAAATCTACTATCTTCTATAATTTAAAAGGTTTTTCATCACTTCTATCGCTGGGACTCAGCTTAATAAATAATCCACATCATCGAATCACCCCTGCACTACGGCCAAGGATATTCTTTAGTATCACGACCACAACTATCCATGCACTACGGGCCAAGAATATTTGTGTATTCATTAATGGTCATGATCATGCCAACAACTATCCATTAATGCACTACGGGCCAACTGGAACATTACGGTGATGATTACACCGAATAATCCCTGGTCATAATCATACTAAGTCCATCTATGCACTACAGGCCACAAATGACTTTAAAAAATATAAACATGAGGATGATGGCAACAATATAAGAATTCAATAAAACAAGTTCAAGAATTAAGTTATTCATGAACTAATAATGTCCAAATTGTCAACATGATACTTCTTTTGTAGAGTAAAATTTAAGAATGCTCAAAAGAATATTTCTATGAAAAGATACTGGATGAAGCGCAAATATCAAGGATATTCCACTAATTTAATGGAGTATAGAAGTCAAAACTTTAACCAACTAGTATAATAAAGAATTGAATAACAAAAGAAATCACCATGCATGCGGTACTTTGCATAAACAGGTTATTCCAACAAAATAATAATAACGGAACCTGGTCAGGCGAATTTCGCACCGACAGGATGTTCCAACAGAATAATAAAGAATAGAATAACATCAGAAATCACCATGCATGCGGTACTTCGCATAGACAGGTTATTCCAACAGAATACTTAATAAAGGAACCAGGTCAGACGTAATATGCACCGACAGGATGTTTCAACAGAATAGTAAAGACGGAACCAGGTCCGGCGTAAAACGCACAGACAGGATATTCCAACAGAATAATAAAGAATAGAATAACAGGAGAATTTCATCAAGTATAGGGAAGTCCGCGTATACAGGTTATTCCAACAGAATAATAAAGAATGGAATAGCAGAAGTTCTCTTCATGAATACAAAAGAAATAATACCCCCTACCTTAAGAAGAAGAGTACTAGATATATAAGTAGTGAAGTATCAGAATACTTTTCTTCTTTCTCTCTATAGTTTATCTCTCTAGAGTTTCAGTGAATTCGTAAGAAATAATGAAGCAATGAGCTTCTATTTATAGAAAAATGGACTATATAGTAACTAACTCATGAACGGTCCAGATTGCTTTACTTTAATCTGACGGTCCATATTTAAAGCAAAATCTTTTAAATAAAATATAATATATTCTATTTATAATCTAATAAAACGAATAACTTTATAAAAGATTTTACTATGCAAATACTATACAAGCACTATGCAAATACTATGCATAATAAAATATACAGTAGTAATAGTAAAACTTCCGCCGTTATTTTCAATAAAATATTTTTGTTGTTTTCTCAATTCGACAATAATTTCGTTGTGGGGTCCACCAATGATTGTTCCGTTGTACAAATATTCCCTGTTAAAATGAATATTCCCCGGCCAATCGAATATTATATACAACTTGCGCACTTTGCAAAATTTATAAATATTACCCACAACTATAACATTATATCAAATTTACTCCATAATATTCAAAAATGATATTTATAGAAAATTCATCTTTATTCAAAAGTTGGGGTCTTACATGATGCATCCTTTTAAGTCCTTCATGGAAATCGATGCCCTCTATAAACAAAAATCCTTTAGATTTGAAACCTAGGGCTAGGTTTATTTCATCAGCCTTGAGCTTAATTTCCACGTTTCTGACCCTCATAGTGATGACGTCATTCTCGAACGCACCATTTCTATAGAATTCCTTTATCAGTTTAGGGTAGATCCATGTGCTCGTACCCAAAGCTTCTTTAAGACTAGCTTTCTTTATCAGAGAAAAGTTTGGTTAAATTTGGGTTTAGCTGTCTTGAACTCATCGAAATAGAGTCTGTAGCTGGAGATGACATTGGAGGCTGCCATTGATTTCTTTGGACTGAGTGTGGTTGATTGAGCTTTTTGGAAAGTTAAGGTTTCTGCTTATAGAGAGAGAGAGAGATTAGCTTTTTGAACTTCTGATTTTAAAAAGGTGTTTTCAAACTGTACTTGTAATTTCCCTCTCTCCATTTTCTTAGTGGGGCATGTGTTAACTTCTGCTTGGCTCTATGAATTTGACTGAAGAGGAATGTGCTGATTTGCCCTTAGCTCTTTCAAAGCTAATGTATCCTTTGGGAGGACTACGATCGTTGAGGTAGTCTTTATGATTGTCGAGTCTGTTCTGTTTTCGTCGAGTCTGTTCTGCATTCTTCGAGTCTACTCTTCATTCGTCGAGTCTGCCCGGGTCCTTGTGATGAACTTTTGACTTAGCATTCTTCTGGCTTAAGGTAGCTCAGGAAGGGCCAACCTCATAGAGTGAATCAAGGGTTAGGTTTGTTCTTGAGGTGCTTATAAAAGAGATTCTTTTGTTTTGTTAAACTTTGTCATCACAGGATGCTCCTTTATTCTGTTGATGGAGCTCTGTCGTCGTTGAGTCTGCACTGCGATCGTTGTCTTTCGTGTTACTACAGCTATACGTTCGTGGACTTCCTTTGGTCATGTCTAAGATTTCGAATATAGCCTTTATATCTGCATGGTTAGCACAAACTAGAGCATAGATTTCATGGTTGTAAATTAAGCATGCCTAGCTAACTTATTAACTTTTTAAACCTGGATTTATCTAGAAGCTTTGTAAAGACGTCAGCAAGTTAATTTTCAGTAGGGATATATTGTAGAGATATGGTTCCATTTTGCACATGATCCCTAATGAAATGATGCCTTATTTCTATATGCTTAGTCCTAGAATGCATGACAGGATTATAAGTTATTGATATGGAACTTGTGTTATCGCATTGAACAGGTATAGATTTGAATTCAAACACATAGTCTGCAAGCTGGTTTTTCATCCATTGGATCTGAGCATAGCAACTTCCAGCAGCAATGTATTCAGCTTCTGTAGTTGAAGTAGATACTGAGTTTTGCTTCTTGCTAAACCAGGACACAAGTCTGTTTCCTAGTAGCTGACAGGTGCCACTGGTACTCTTTCTGTATATTTTTCATCCTACAAAGTCAGCATCTGTATATCCTATTAGTTCAAATGCGGACTCCTTGGGATACCAAAGCCCAAAGTGAGGTGTGCTCTTGAGGTACCTGAAAATCCTTTTTACAGCAGTTAAGTGTGATTCCTTAAGATTAGCTTGAAATCTGGCACATATGCATGTTACAAACATTATATCTAGTCTTTTTGCAGTAAGATATAGAAGAGAGCCTATCATACCTCTGTATTGAGTTATGTCAATACTTTTACCTTTTTCATCTTTGTCAAGCTTGGTTGCTGGAGCAATTGGGGTTTTCATGGGAGATATTGATTCCATGCCATACTTTTTATGCAAGTCTTTAATGTACTTGGCTTTATTTATGAAGATTCATTCATCATTCTGCTTTACTTGCAGTCCAAAGAAGAAGTTCAGCTAACCCATCTTGAGTCTCCAAATACATGGTACAAAATTTAAATACAACTTAATTATACAACAGTCGTGTAAAATACGACTAAACATATGTTGTGAGTTTTAATACAAATATTGTCATCTAGACAATATACAAACTCAATGGGGTCCTCATTACATTTATTGTCACACTATTTAACAGAATAGTGAGGACTACTAATACTATCATCTGGTCCATCACTCCGTTCCCCGACTCGTCTCAGCTATATTCTCATTTCCTGAAGAGAACAGTGAAAGAAAGGGTGAGCTCAACTAGCCCAGTAAGAAATATTATGACTAAGATAATGCAGAATAAATTATCATTAGCCTTAAACAGTGTTAAACTGATATAATATAACAAACATCAAGTTTAACTGCAGCAGAACAAACAATCCATTAAAAGAGTCAAGTTGAGAATAAAATCTACTATATTCTATAATTTAAAAGGTTTTTCATCACTTATATCGCTGGGACTCAGCTTAATAAATAATCCACATCATCGAATCACCCCTGCACTACGGTCAAGGATATTCTTTAGTATCACGACCACAACTATCCATGCACTACGGGCCAAGAATATTTGTGTATTCATTAATGATCATGATCATGCCAACAACTGTCCATTAATGCACTACGGGCCAACTGTAACATTACGATCATGATTACACCGAATAATCCCTGGTCATAATCATGCTAAGTCCATCTATGCACTACAGGCCATAGATGACTTTAAAAAATATAAACATGAGGATGATGACAACGATATAAGAATTCAAAAAAACAAGTTCAAGAATTAAGTTATTCATGAACTAATAACGTCCAAGTTGTCAACATGATACTTCTTTGTAGAGCAAAATTTAAGAATGCTCAAAGAATATTTCTATGAAAAGATACTAGATGAAGCGCAAATATCAAGGATATTCCACTAATTTCATAGAGTATAGAAGTCAAAACTTTAACCAACTGAGTATAATAAAGAATGGAATAACAAAAGGAATCACCATGCATGCGGTACTTTGCATAAACAAGTTATTCCAACAAAATAATAATAACGGAACCAGGTCAGGCGAAATTCGCACCGACAGGATGTTCCAACAGAATAATAAAGAATAGAATAACATCAGAAATCACCATACATGCGGTACTTCGCATAGACATGTTATTCCAATAGGATACTAAATAAAGGAACCAGGTCAGACGTAATATGCACCGACAGGATGTTCCAACAGAATAGTAAAGACGGAACCAGGTCCGACGTAAAACGCACAGACAGGATATTCCAATAGAAAAATAAAGAATAGAATAACAGGAGAATTTCATCAAGTATAGGGAAGTCCGCGTATACAGGTTATTCCAACAGAATAATAAAGAATGGAATAGCAGAAATTCTCTTCATGGATACAAAAGAAATAATACCCCCTACCTTAAGAAGAAGAGTACTAGATATATAAGTAGTGAAGTATCAGAATACTTTTCTTCTTTTTCTCTATAGTTAATCTCTCTAAAGTTTCAGTGAATTCGTAAGAAATAATGAAGGAATGAGCTTCTATTTATAGAAAAATGGACTACATAGTAACTAACTCATGAACGGTCCAGATTACTTTACTTTAATCTGACGGTCTATATTTAAAGCAAAATCTTTTAAATAAAATATAATATATTCTATTTATAATCTAAGAAAACGAATAACTTTATAAAAGATTTTACTATGCAAATACTATACAGGCACTATGCAAATACTATGCATAATAAAATATAATATATTCTAATTATTGTCTAATAAAACAGATAACTTTATAAAAGTATTCTGTTTTATATAAAAAGATTTTACTATTAGCCTAATAAAACGAATAACTTTATAAAAGTATTCTGTTTTATATAAAAAGCTTTTCTATTTTATTACATTAATAATATCAATAAAACAAAATTGAGTGACTTATCACATAAGCATCAATAATCAATACTGTGTGCTACTATGCAACCACGCGTATTACTGTACTTTTACTACTGAGTAGTTCAACAGTAGTAATAGTAAAACTTCCGCCGTTATTTTTAATAAAATATTTTTGTTGTTTTCTCAATCCGACAATAATTTCGTTGTGGGGTCCACCAATTATTGTTCCGTTGTACAAATATTCCCTGTTAAAATGAATATTCCCAGACCAATCAAATATTATATACAACTTGCGTACTTTGCAAAATTTATAAATATTACCCACAACTATAACATTATATCAAATTTACTCCATAATATTCAAAAATGATATTTATAGAAAATTCATCTTTATTTAAAAGCTGGGGTCGTACATGATGCATCCTTTTAAGTCCTTCATGGAAATCGATGCCCTCTATAAACAAAAATCCTTTAGATTTGAAACCTAGGTCTAGGTTTATGTCATCAGCCTTGAGCTTAATTTCCACGTTCCTGACCCTCATAGTGATGACGTCATTCTCGAACGCGCCATTTCTGTAGAATTCCTTTATCAGCTTAGGGTAGATCCATGTGCTCGTACCCAGAGCTTCTTTAAGACTAGCTTTCTCTATCAGAGACAAAGTTTTGTAAAATTTGGCTTCAGCTGTCTTGAACTCATCGAAATAGAGTCTATAGCTTGATATGACATTGGAGGCTGCCATTGATTTCTTTGGACTGAGTGTGGTTGATTGAGCTTTTCGGAAAGTTAAGGTTTCTGCTTGTAGAGAGAGAGATAAGCTTTTTGAACTTCTGATTTCAAAAAGGTGTTTTCAAACTGTACTTGTAACTTCCCTCTCTCCATTTTCTTAGTGGGGCATGTGTCAACTTCTGCTTGGCTCTATGAATTTAACTGAAGAGGAATGTACTGATTTGCCCTTTGCACTTTCTAAGCTAATGTATCCTTTGGGAGGACTACGATCGTTGAGGTAGTCTTTATGATTGTTGAGTCTGTTATGTATTCGTCGAGTCTGTTCTGCATTCTTCGAGTCTACTCTTCATTCGTCGAGTCTGCCCGGGTCCTTGTGATGAACTTTTGACTTAGCATTCTTCTGGCTTAAGGTAGCTCAGGAAGGGCCAACCTCATAGAGTGAATCAAGGGTTAGGTTTGTTCTGGCTTATAAAAGAGATTACTTTGTTTTGTTGAACTTTGTCATCACAGGATGCTCCTTTATTCTGTTGATGGAGCTCTGTCGTCGTTGAGTCTGCACTACGATCGTTGTCTTTCATGTTACTACAGCTCTACGATCGTGGACTTCCTTTGGTCATGTCTACGATTTCGAACATAGCCTTTATATCTGCATGGTTAGCACAAACTAGATCATAGATTTCATGGTTGTAAATTAAGCATGCCTAGCTCACTTATTAACTTTTTAAACCTGGATTTATCTAGAAGCTTTGTAAAGACGTCAGCAAGTTAATTTTCAGTAAGGATATATTGTAGAGATATGGTTCCATTTTGCACATGATCCCTAATGAAATGATACCTTATTTCTATATGCTTAGTCCTAGAATGCATGACAGGATTATGAGTTATTGCTATGGAACTTGTGTTATCACATTGAACAAGTATAGATTTGAATTCAAACACATAGTCTGCAAGCTGGTTTTTCATCCATAGGATCTGAGCATAGCAACTTCCAGCAGCAATGTATTCAGCTTCTGTAGTTGAAGTAGATACTGAGTTTTGCTTCTTGCTAAACCAGGACACAAGTCTGTTTCCTAGTAGCTGACAGGTGCCACTGGTACTCTTTCTGTATATTTTTCATCCTGCAAAGTCAGCATCTGTATATCCTATTAGTTCAAATGAGGACTCCTTGGGATACCAAAGCCCCAAGTGAGGTGTGCCCTTGAGGTACCTGAAAATCCTTTTTACAGCAGTTAAGTGTGATTCCTTAAGATTAGCTTGAAATCTAGCACATATGCATGTTGCAAACATTATGTCTAGTCTATTGGCAGTAAGATATAGAAGAGATCCTATCATACCTCTGTATTGAGTTATCTCAATACTTTTACCTTTTTCATCTTTGTCAAGCTTAGTTGCTGGAGCAATTGGGGTTTTCATGGGAGATGTTGATTCCATTCCATACTTTTTAAGCAAGTCTTTTTTTTACTTGGCTTTATTTATGAAGATTCATTCATCATTCTGCTTTACTTGCAGTCCAAGGAAGAAGTTCAGCTCACCCATCATGCTCATTTCAAACTTGCTCTGCATAAGCTTGGAGAATCTCTTACATAACTTTTCATCAGTAGATCTAAAAATAATTTCATCAACATATATTTGAACTAATAATACTTTATCTTTATGCTTTTTAAGAAATAATATTGTATCTACTCTACCTCTAGTGAATCCATTTTCAATAAAAAAAAAATAGTTAGTTAGTGTTTCATACCATGCTCTAGGTGCTTGTTTATGACCATATAAGGCTTTGTCTATTCTATAGACATAACTAGAAAGAGATGGATTGATGAAACCTGGAGGTTACTCTACATATATTTCTTCTTGAAGTTCACCATTTAGGAATGTACTTTTGACATCCATCTGAAAGACTTTGAACTTCATATGAGCAGCAAAGGCAAGGAATATTCTGATAGCTTGTAGTCTGGCAATAGGTGCTAATGTTTCATCGTAGTCAATGCCTTCTTCCTGAGAGTAACCCTTGGCCACTAGTCTTGCCTTATTCCTGGTTATTACTCCGATTTTATCCATCTTGTTTCTGAAGACCCACTTGGTTCCAATGATAGGATGACCCTTTGGTATTGGTAACAATCTCCATACTTTACTTCTTTCAAATTGATTTAGTTCTTCCTACATGGCTTCTATCCAGCTGGAGTCTTCCGTAGCATCCTCTATCTTCTAAGGCTCTATTTGTGACAGAAAGCTTAGATAGAAACATTCATTTTGGGTGGCAGGTCTTATTTTAACTCTTGCACTGGGATCTCCAATGATTAAGTCTTGAGTGTGATCTCTTGCACATCTATTTCTTGTTGGGACATCTGTCCTAATGCCTTCTTGTCTGAGATCTTCGAGATCAATGTCCGAAGAAGAGGGAAGAAACTGGTAGTGTGCATACGGGCAGGGGTAGTGGAACGTTAGCAATCGAAGGACCAACAACATCCAGCAAGCCAACAAAGTCAACATCAAGGGTCTTCAACATAACAGTTCAAGACACGGTGGCAGCTGGCAATGCAGTTCTAGGTAATATTCAAATAACTTTTATTTGCGTAATTAGAATGTTTCTATTTATATTAAATTGTTTTATAAAGAAATTTTGAGGGAGAAATTTGAGTTCTTTTAGGAATCAAATTTCCGTTTAATCAGAAAGACAAGCTTTATGTGATTAGTTAAGATCAGTTCGATCAAAGTTGATCGAAATCTATTCACGATGATTGTGTATCTTATGTGCCCGGTACGTGTAGATTTTTTTTAAGTGGTGATTCCGGGGACGGAATCCTTATAAGGGAGGGTGAATGTGACAACCCGGTATTTTCTATATAATTAAATAAGAAATTTTGTGTATAAATTTTTTTTATATACTAAGGATGAGGATTTGTACAAGATATTGTGTATATGTATTTATGTGGTAAATATAAAATATATTTATTACATGAAAAATTGTAAATGATTTTATTTAGAATCATGGTTTATTCTCAAATATAATTTTATAATAATTATTTCCATATTGGAAATGTTTTTATCAATTATTTTCTATGAAAATAAAAATTTATTACTATTTAAATAATCTATGAAATTATTTATAACAATTATTTTATTAAATGAAGTTTGTTTAGATTATTAAGTTATTTATGAAAGGTAAATCGGATATAGAATCCAAACCCTAATTCTGGATTTTTATCAAGGAATGAGAATAATAATATTATATTATTATAGATGTGTATGATTATATGAGCAATGTTAATGTGTGGAACGATTTTATTGTACGACCAAACCCTAATAATATTTTTGCCGACCCTAATCTTGGTCTTGGATAATGAATAATAATAATATTATGATATTTGAATATTTTAAGTGTTATAATATGAATTGCATGTACGCGAGCTGATAATAATTGATCAATTGTGTTATAGTACTCGAAAACCCTAGTTTCACTGTATAAGATTTAATACTGTATATATCTGTGTTATATGATATAAATTTATGTGTTACTTTAAAGTGTATTAAATTAGAAAATCTCAATTATAATTGTATTTTCTAATTATTAGAAAACCCTAATTGTGTTTTTAGAAATCCTAGTTAATTGATTTGATAAACCCTAAATTGCTAAGATTAGATAGATTAAATATACTAGTGTTACTAAACCCTAAAACTTTGTCCAAATCATTTTTGTTCCATAAAAATTAATAAGGAAATGACTTTTATGCCTTTTTGCACATGTGATTGGAGATTGAGTGTGAATCTTGCTAAAGCTTGAGTTGGTCACCAACTCTTGATATTTTCCAGAATTTCAGCAACACATGGCAGCATCATAACTCAGCCAATCATTCTCTAGGTCTAGTATATAAGATTAAAGAAAGAAAAATTGGCTCATTTTGCTATTTTAATCACCAACACTCCTCTTAGATTTTCTCTCTCTAAAACCAACGAGTTTCAGTGTTATATTAGCCCAAAAATCCAGCCCCACGAAATTCCATATCAAATCAGTAGCTTTAGATCAAGATCAAACCCAAGAAAGGTATAAAACTTAAGCTAGAAAATCTGTCCATATTTTGTGTTTAGATTTTGTGTTTAAGTGTTATAATATGTTGGTTTTAATATCTAGTGATGATCTGGGTTGCTAGATGTTAGATCCATAACATCTAGACACTCAGAATTGAAGATCTACAATGTCCGGAAATAGCATGATTCTGTGGCCTGACAATGAATGTCAGTGGCCACAGATCCTTGCTCGATGATGTTTTGTGTTGTTTTTAAGTTGTTAATAGTAGTCCTGCATGTTGTCTTTAATCTGTAAAAAGAAGTAAGGTCATATCTATTATAGATCAAAAGTTATTTGAGGTCAAAGCACGTTGACCGAGCTTGACTGTCTGAGTTCTAGGGTAACCCAGAAACAGTCTTCAGTGTCTGACAACATGTTTAGGGGTTCTGAGCTTGCTGTTAGTTGTTGTTTTGTTTGATTTGTTGAATCTGGGTTGTAGTATAGTATATTGACTATAGATTCATGCCTTTACATTGTTAAAATATTACTTATACTGAAATTTGTGGCTGGTCAAAGTAGTAGAGAAATCCATATTTTCGGTTTTCTGGAAAACCCAGAAAACTTATGAACACAGATTCTGTCAGAGGTTGACCGGCTTGTATTTGATTGATGTGTTGATGTTTGGTGTATTTTATGTAATGAATAAGTAGTCCTACATGTGTTCTACACATTAAAGCTCTTAAATCTTAAAAATAGTTAACGTGTAGCAAGTTACTAGCGATCAAAAGTAGTCAGTCGGACTGTTCTTCAATTCTGGGAAACCCAGAAATGAAGAACAGCCTCTGACAACGAGTTTAGGCGGCTAGATCTGGCTGGTGTTATGTGTTTTATCCATGATTATTGTTGTATCTTATAGTCTTGTAATTGTACTTCACAATCTGACCAAAATCAAGTCCAGAATCACAGCACACACAAAGTTATGCGCGGTCAAACATAGCCTCTTGGTTCTGAGTATGAATTTCTGGGCATGAATGAAGAACATGAAGAACACCTATAGCGACAGTTCTGTCGCTATAGGTGGTCTTTAGCGACGGAAATCAGTTTATTTTCTAAAAATTAATAAAAAAATAGAAAAAAATAGTTTTTAATTATTAAAAATACAAAATAAATTATTAAAAATTATTTTAAATTATTAAAATTAATTTTTAATTATTTTAAATATATTTCATTAATATTTAATATTTTGGAATATTAAAAGTATTTAATTTATTAAATTATTATATTAAATAAATTATTTAAAAATAATTTTAATATTTGAAAAATCATTTAAAAATTATATTATGGTATGAGATAATAATTTAAGTTATTTTTGATAACTTTTAATATTATTTGATAATTTTCATTAATAAATTAATATTAATGATAATTAAATTATTTACTAAAATGAAGTAAATAAATAAATAATAAATGATTTTATTATTTTAAAAATCATTTTAAATAATAATGGGATGTTTAAGAATATTTTAAGTTATAAAATATAACTTTTAATGTTTAATGGTTAATTTCATTAATTAATGATTAATAATAATATTAAAGTTATTTAATAATTATATTAAATAATTTGGTTTAAAAATGATTTTTATAATCATTTTAAATGAAAATAAAGTGTTTAAAGATATTTTAAGTTATAAGATATAATTTCATTAATAATTTAATATTAATGATATAATAATGATATTAAATTTATTTAATTATTATATTAAATAAATAGTTTTAAAAATGGTTTTATATATCTAAAAAATCATTTTAAAAGGATATAAATGAATTAAAAATATTTTAAGTTGTAATTCATAACTTTTAATATTTGGATAATGATAAATTAATATTTTAATAGAATTGTTTGATATTTAAATCATTTAATAATGATTCTGATATTTCAAAAATTATGATAAATGGTAATAATTGTTTTAAAATTATTATGAGATTATGAAAAATAGTGTGACTGTTGTTTAAGTTATCTAATTAAATATTTCGATATAGAATAGAGTCTTAGACTCGATTATTAAATTATAAGGCTGTCGATACGTCGCCATGTTTCAGAAATTGATCTAAACTTAGATAGGATTGACTTGTAAATTGTTTAATTATGATGTAATGGTCGTTAAGTTATGTGACAACGTGATTAGGAATGTGCTGACTGCTATATGCAGTAGTATATGTTATGATATAATGTTCTAATTGAATGATTGATTTTCTTAATGATAGGTTGTGATAAAAAGGGTAGAATTAAGTTAAGATTTTGTAGCAGCGCATCAGGCAAGTACCCCTACCTTTGCATTTTCTTTATGCATTGGATATATGTAAGAATGTTTCAAAGTTATATTATTACTGTACAGATTTTAAAGTCTATATGGTATACGCCCATTGATTATCAACATGTTAGTATATGATAATTCATATATGTATTCTGTTCGTTAATTTCTATAAATGATTATACAAGTGTCCCCACTTGGATAATCATTGTATTTAATCGCATGTTGATGCTTCTTTAATATATATATGTTGAATTATAAACTATAGTTAGATAATGTAAAACCTTTGGCTTGGAACCCTGACAAATATGAACATCCCTTACCAGGGAAAATTTTTATGCGCCTAAGGCGGATCATGTAAATGGTAACACCATTTTTATAATGTAGTATTGATCAATGCAGGACACAACGGGCTGATCACCTCCGTGTTCGTAAGTTATGACGGTTCACAGATGAATTTTCTGTTTAACCTTTTCAAAAAATGAAAATAATGTTCATACTATGTCATATAAAACCTTTATATAGTCTGTACGTAGTTTCAAAAATTTGAAATAGTTATGTCGTTATTATTTATATAGATTACTTCACAACTGTTGCCTTGTTGTAGAAGAATAGTATATAGAAAACATTTAAATGATTTCAGCTCATATATATATATATATATATATATATATATATATATATATATTGTTAATACTTGATGGGGCACTCAAATGCTCATCCTTGCTAATTTAAATGTTTTCAGTTAAGAGCGAACAACCTGAAGGTTCTGTCAAAAACAAAGGGAAAGGGAAGATAGCTGGTTGACTGAAGTTGTTATTAATTGTAATAATTAAGATTATGAAGACTATGATATATGTTATTATTAATATGACTGTTAATGTATGTTTAAAGGTTACGTACCTGGGAGGTGAACTCTGATGATTAAATATTGTAAAATGTTTGTTTATATATTATTGTTATTATTATTAGTAGATTTCGCTCATAGAAATGATATCGTGAAGTACCGAGTTCGGGTTTCAAGTATCCGGGTTCGGGAACTTTACAGGATGTTATCAGAGCTGTAGGTTATAAACATTAGTAATGTGAAGCCTAGGATTATAACCTTAGTAGAAAACTTTTATAGAATGTGTTAGTTAGGGGAGGGTTAATGAGATTCAACAAGTATTATAGTACGGAATAAAATATCTTTTCATTTTATCAATGAATATATTTTATTGTGGTACTAATGTTGTTATTGATTATTTATTATGATCATAGGATGGCTGACGAGGGTTCAAATAGTTACTCGGTGAACCAAGAGTCAAGGGACTCTAGTAGTGAGTCCATGGAGCTTGCAATGATAGGAGATTTGTTGGCTAGAAATGTTGAGCTAGAGAACAGGATTGAGCATGTGGAGGCAAAGAACCAGACCCTTCAGATTTCAGAACAACAGTATAGGGACGCCGCTTATCAAGCACAGGCAGAGATAGCTGAGTTACGAAGAAGGTTGAAGCAGAAAGAGCTACAGTTAGGACAGATGAAAGTTGAGATGGAGGCGAAAGATGCAAAAATAGATACCTTGGAGAAATTTTTAGACAATGCCTTTAGGAAGTTTGACACAGAGTGGATGGAGCTGTCCTCCAGTAGTGAGAGCAAGCGTTAATTTGTACTCATATTAAATATAGTCCCACTTTTGTGTTTCTATTAGGGACTGTTTAGTTGTTGTAAATCCTTATGCCTTGTTGAATGCATGGGATGGTAGTAGACCCCAATCTATAGTTTAGTAAAGGGTATGTGGTCGTGAATCCTCACTTTTGTCCATTAGAGGATAGTTGATGGTAGGCAGTTTATGTCCTAAGCGTTTATAGAAGTATGTAAGGTGTTTAGTCGGTCTGTATTAAACCATGGTATATGGATATATAAATGGCTCATATAGAGTTTATAAAGAAATAAAAGATAACATAAATAAAACTATTAGTTGTTGCATATATATACTTTTCAAGATAATTTATGTGTGTAGATGTCTGGAGAAAAAGGTCTGTTGTATGCCTATAACATGAAGAAGGATCAAACCCCTATACCAGAGCTAATATTGCAGCCAATAGCTGAAATAGAAGCTCGCAATGAAACCAACTCGGATGAGGTGGTTATCGTGGAAAATGTAGCACCAGATCCAGAAATGGTAGAGCAGACAGATAGTGATTCAGATCCCAAAATTGAAGCCGGACCAGCATCAATGGTGATACAGAATTTGAGGAACCAGATTTCTTCTCTGGAAAAGTTGTGGGAAATAGAGAAGCTACTGAATAGCCAGTTACGTCAGGTATTAATAGAAACGATGGAAGGGCAGGATAAACTAAAAATTCAAATTGATCAGATGGGGGCTTCAAGCAACACTTCGTGTGCAGCTCCAAGAGATAAGGGAAAGAGAAAAATAGAAGACCATAATGTAGGAAGACCTAGTAAGAAGAAGTGGAAAAGATTATGTTATCTATGCGGTTATGAGGGACATACTACTCAGTATTGTCCTGATTATGAATGGGGAGCATGCTTTGTTTGTGGAAGGAAATATCATCAGGCAAAGAGTTGTCCAAGAAAAAGAGCTTATTAACTAGATATTATAGATTTCGTTGTGAAGGCTTGTTTAATGTAATATGTTTGTTTAATATGTCTGTGTGATGTAATATTCTAAAACTTTTGTGTTAGTAAAGTTGTAAATCCTGATTCCTGTAATCACCAAGGGATGAATGATGTTTTAAGCAGTTATGCTATGCTATGTAAATTACATATTAAAGTAATATGAATCTAAGTTTGAATTATGTTTAAAAAGTATAAACTCGCATGATAAGATGTAGAATGTAAGATTAATTTATGGTTTTTACTTAATCAGAAAATGCCGCCAAGACGTCAAACTCGAAACCAAAGGGCAGAAGGATCTGTCAACAACGTTGAGGGACAGCAACCAGTAGACCCGATACAGCATTTTGCGAATATAATAGCTCAGACCATGCAACAAGGAATACCAGCAGCAGGGAATCAGTCGGGTAATCACTTAGCAAGTTTTAAAGATTTTAAAGCTGTAGGACCACCAGAATTTAAAGGTACAACTGATCCTGTAGAAGCTCAAACCTGGATTAAAGAAATTGAGAAGGCGTTTGTAATAGCTAGAGTAGATGAGGGGAAGAAGACTGGTTTTTGCCACCTATATGATGAAGGGTGAGGCGAACTTTTGGTGGGAAGCGAATCAGGCGAGAGCGGGAGAGGGTGTAGTGGCTTGGCAAAGGTTTAAAACTTTATTTTTCGAAAATTACTTTTCTACTAGTATGCAGGCTAGGATGGAGGTAAAATTTTTAGAGTTGAAACAAGGAGATATGTCAGTTGCGGATTACGCCGCTAAACTTAATGAGTTAGCTAGATTTGCTCCGCATCAAGTTGATACGGAGGCTAGGAAGGCGAGAAGATTCGAGTTAGGATTGAAACCCTGGATTTATAACAAAGTGGCAGTGTTGCAGATTCCAACATTTGCAGCAATTATGGATAAGGCGATAATTGCTGAGGAAGGGAGTGAGATCATGAGTCTCTATAACAAAGAAAGGAAGAACAAAAGTAAGGTTGAGGCAGCTGAGAAGGGGAAAGTTAATAGTGGAAGTAAGGGAGGAAACGAAAAGAGAAAAGTGAATTATTTAGAAAATGTACAGGTCAAACAAGAAGGTGTGAAAAAGCAGGCAGTTCAATGTAAAACTTGTGGGAAGAACCATTCAGGTGTGTGTTTGAAGGGGAAACCTGTGTGTTTCAAATGCGAGCAAGAGGGCCACATCTCTCCCAATTGCCCAAATCCTAGAAAATATAGTGGCTGTTTTGTTTGCGGTTCGATGGAACACAAGGTGAAGGAATGTCCGAAGAAGAGGGAAGAAACTGGTAGTGTGCATACGGGCAGGGGTAGTGGAACGTTAGCAATCACAGGACCAACAACATCCAGCAAGCCAACAAAGTCAACATCAAGGGTCTTCAACATAACAGTTCAAGACACGGTGGCAGCAGGCAATGCAGTTCTAGGTAATATTCAAATAACTTTTATTTGCGTAATTAGAATGTTTCTATTTATAGTAAATTGTTTTATAAAGAAATTTTGAGGGAGAAATTTGAGTTCTTTTAGGAATCAAATTTCCGTTTAATCAGAAAGACAAGCTTTATGTGATTAGTTAAGATCAGTTCGATCAAAGTTGATCGAAATCTATTCACGATGATTGTGTATCTTATGTGCCCGGTACGTGTAGATTTTTTTTAAGTGGTGACTTCGGGGACGGAATCCTTATAAGGGAGGGTGAATGTGACAACCCGGTATTTTCTATATAATTAAATAAGAAATTTTGTGTATAAATTTTTTTTATATACTAAGGATGAGGATTTGTACAAGATATTGTGTATATGTATTTATGTGGTAAATATAAAATATATTTATTACATGAAAAATTGTAAATGATTTTATTTAGAATCATGGTTTATTCTCAAATATAATTTTATAATAATTATTTCCATATTGGAAATGTTTTTATCAATTATTTTCTATGAAAATAAAATTTATTACTATTTAAATAATCTATGAAATTATTTATAACAATTATTTTATTAAATGAAGTTTGTTTAGATTATTAAGTTATTTATGAAAGGTAAATCGGATATAGAATCCAAACCCTAATTTTGGATTTTTATCAGGGAATGAGAATAATAATATTATATTATTATAGATGTGTATGATTATATGAGCAATGTTAATGTGTGGAACGATTTTATTGTACGACCAAACCCTAATAATATTTTTGCCGACCCTAATCTTGGTCTTGGATAATGAATAATAATAATATTATGATATTTGAATATTTTAAGTGTTATAATATGAATTGCATGTACGCGAGCTGATAATAATTGATCAATTGTGTTATAGTACTCGAAAACCCTAGTTTCACTGTATAAGATTTAATACTGTATATATCTGTGTTAAATGATATAAATTTATGTGTTACTTTAAAGTGTATTAAATTAGAAAATCTCAATTATAATTGTATTTTCTAATTATTAGAAAACCCTAATTGTGTTTTTAGAAATCCTAGTTAATTGATTTGATAAACCCTAAATTGCTAAGATTAGATAGATTAAATATACTAGTGTTACTAAACCCTAAAACTTTGTCCAAATCATTTTTGTTCCATAAAAATTAATAAGGAAATGACTTTTATGCCTTTTTGCACATGTGATTGGAGATTGAGTGTGAATCTTGCTAAAGCTTGAGTTGGTCACCAACTCTTGATATTTTCCAGAATTTCAGCAACACATGGCAGCATCATAACTCAGCCAATCATTCTCTAGGTCTAGTATATAAGATTAAAGAAAGAAAAATTGGCTCATTTTGCTATTTTAATCACCAACACTCCTCTTAGATTTTCTCTCTCTAAAACCAACGAGTTTCAGTGTTATATTAGCCCAAAAATCCATCCCCACGAAATTCCATATCAAATCAGTAGCTTTAGATCAAGATCAAACCCAAGAAAGGTATAAAACTTAAGCTAGAAAATATGTCCATATTTTGTGTTTAGATTTTGTGTTTAAGTGTTATAATATGTTGGTTTTAATATCTAGTGATGATCTGGGTTGCTAGATGTTAGATCCATAACATCTAGACACTCAGAATTGAAGATCTACAATGTCCGGAAATAGCATGATTCTGTGGCCTGACAATGAATGTCAGTGGCCACAGATCCTTGCTCGATGATGTTTTGTGTTGTTTTTAAGTTGTTAATAGTAGTCCTGCATGTTGTCTTTAATCTGTAAAAAGAAGTAAGGTCATATCTATTATAGATCAAAAGTTATTTGAGGTCAAAGCACGTTGACCGAGCTTGACTGTCTGAGTTCTGGGTAACCCAGAAACAGTCTTCAGTGTCTGACAACATGTTTAGGGCTTCTGAGCTTGCTGTTAGTTGTTGTTTTGTTTGATTTGTTGAATCTGGGTTGTAGTATAGTATATTGACTATAGATTCATGCCTTTACATTGTTAAAATATTACTTATACTGAAATTTGTGGCTGGTCAAAGTAGTAGAGAAATCCATATTTTCGGTTTTCTGGAAAACCCAGAAAACTTATGAACACAGATTCTGTCAGAGGTTGACCGGCTTGTATTTGATTGATGTGTTGATGTTTGGTGTATTTTATGTAATGAATAAGTAGTCCTACATGTGTTCTACACATTAAAGCTCTTAAATCTTAAAAATAGTTAACGTGTAACAAGTTACTAGCGATCAAAAGTAGTCAGTCGGACTGTTCTTCAATTCTGGGAAACCCAGAAATGAAGAACAGCCTCTGACAACGAGTTTAGGCGGCTAGATCTGACTGGTGTTATGTGTTTTATCCATGATTATTGTTGTATCTTATAGTCTTGTAATTGTACTTCACAATCTGACCAAAATCAAGTCCAGAATCACAGCACACACAAAGTTATGTGCGGTCAAACATAGCCTCTTGGTTCTGAGTATGAATTTCTGGGCATGAATGAAAAACATGAAGAATACCTATAGCGACGGTTCTGTCGCTATAGGTGGTCTTTAGCGACGGAAATCAGTTTATTTTCCGAAAATTAATAAAAAAAAATAGAAAAAAATAGTTTTTAATTATTAAAAATACAAAATAAATTATTAAATATTATTTTAAATTCTAAAAATTAATTTTTAATTATTTTAAATATATTTCATTAATATTTAATATTTTTGGAATATTAAAAGTATTTAATTTATTTAATTATAATATTAAATAAATTATTTAAAAATGATTTTAATATTTGAAAAATCATTTAAAAATTATATTATGGTATGAGATAATATTTTAAGTTATTTTTGATAACTTTTAATATTATTTGATAATTTTCATTAATAAATTAATATTAATGATAATTAAATTATTTACTAAAATGAAGTAAATAAATAAATTAAAAATGATTTTATTATTTTAAAAATCATTTTAAATAATAATGGGATGTTTAAGAATATTTTAAGTTATAAAATATAACTTTTAATATTTAATGGTTAATTTCATTAATTAATGATTAATAATAATATTAAAGTTATTTAATAATTATATTAAATAATTTGGTTTAAAAATGATTTTTATAATCATTTTAAATGAAAATAAAGTGTTTAAAGATATTTTAAGTTATAAGATATAATTTCATTAATAATTTAATATTAATGATATAATAATAATATTAAATTTATTTAATTATTATATTAAATAAATATTTTTAAAAATGGTTTTATTTATCTAAAAAATCATTTTAAAAGGATATAAGTGAATTAAAAATATTTTAAGTTGTAATTCATAACTTTTAATATTTGAATAATGATAAATTAATATTTTAATAGAATTGTTTGATATTTAAATCATTTAATAATGATTCTGATATTTCAAAAATTATGATAAATGGTAATAATTGTTTTAAAATTATTATGAGGTTATGAAAAATAGTGTGACTGTTGTTTAAGTTATCTAATTAAATATTTCGATATAGAATAGAGTCTTAGACTCGATTATTAAATTATAAGGCTGCCGATACGTCGACATGTTTCAGAAATTGATCTAAACTTAGATAGGATTAACTTGTAAATTGTTTAATTATGATGTAATGGTCGTTAAGTTATGTGACAACGTGATTAGGAATGTGCTGACTGCTATATGCAGTAGTATATGTTATGATATAATGTTCTAATTGAATGATTGATTTGCTTAATGATAGGTTGTGATAAAAAGGGTAGAATTAAGTTAAGATTTTGTAGCAGCGCATTAGGCAAGTACCCCTACCTTTGCATTTTCTTTATGCATTGGATATATGTAAGAATGTTTCAAAGTTATATTATTACTGTACAGATTTTAAAGTCTATATGATATACGCCCATTGATTATCAACATGTTAGTATATGATAATTCATATATGTATTCTGTTTGTTAATTTCTATAAATGATTATACAAGTGTCCCCACTTGGATAATCATAGTATTTAATCGCATGTTGATGCTTCTTTAATATATATATGTTGAATTATAAACTATAGTTGGATAATGTAAAACCTTTGGCTTGGAACCCTGACAAATATGAACATCCCTTACCATGGAAAAGTTTTATGTGCCTAAGGCGGATCATGTAAATGGTAACACCATTTTTGTAATGTAGTATTGATCAATGCAGGACACAACGGACTGATCACCCCCGTGTTCGTAAGTTATGACGGTTCACAGATGAATTTTCTGTTTAACCTTTTCAAAAAATGAAAATAATGTTCATACTATGTCATATAAAACCTTTATATAGTCTGTACGTAGTTTCAAAAATTTGAAATAGTTATGTCGTTATTATTGATATAGATTACTTCACAACTGTTGCCTTGTTGTAGAAGAATAGTATATAGAAAACATTTAAATGATTTTAGATCATATATATATATATATATATATATTGTTAATACTTGATGGGCACTCAAATGCTCATCCTTGCTAATTTAAATGTATTCAGTTAAGAGCGAACAACCTGAAGGTTCTGTCAAAAACAAAGGGAAAGGGAAGATAGCTGGTTGACTGAAGTTGTTATTAATTGTAATAATTAGGATTATGAAGACTATGATATATGTTATTATTAATATGACTGTTAATGTATGTTTAAAGGTTACGTACCTGGGAGGTGAACTCTGATGATTAAGTATTGTAAAATATTTGTTTATATATTATTGTTATTATTATTAGTAGATTCCGCTCATAGAAATGATATCGTGAAGTACCGAGTTCGGGTTTCAAGTATCCGGGTTCGGGGACTTTACAAGGCTGGTTTGTTATAATCTTGGTAGCATAAGTTTTCACCCTTGGAAAGTTTTGGTCTACCAGTTCCATGCTTGGAAAAGTCTTGTAACACCAGCTGAAGTAACTTCCATCTCCTTCAGTAAAGGCCTTCAACCAAGGCATTGATTGGAAGAACCATCTCATCAGCAAATCATCAGGGTTATAGAGAATGGTTGAGCAGTCTAGTTCCATGTTGTTCCAGTTCTTGACTAAGTCAGAGGAAGTCATTCTTGTTACTCTGAGCTGTTCACCTCCATGGTTTACCCATCTGTTAGGAGGAGTTTCTGATGGTTCATTGGGAGCTTCTACCACAATTCTCTTGGTAAATCTTACAGGTGAGAGAACAGGGTGAAGTTCTGAATTTTTTGATTCCTGATCTTCAGAGTTGGAATCATTTCCTGTTTCTTCCTTCTCAGAACCAGAACCGTTTAGATCAGCTTCAGCAGAGAGGTCTTCTTGCTGTATTTCATGTTCAGAACCTTCTTGATCATCTTCAACAGAAAATCCTTCTTGCTGAGTTTCATTATCAGAACCTTCTTCAGCAAGTATTTCCTCAGATTTTTCTTCTTCACTGCTGGCTTCATCTTCAGCACTTTCTCCTGGGGATACAGACTCATCATCACTTAATTCGATGATGGCATTTGATTGGCCACTGTTCCTTTTGGAGGCAAACTGGGCTTGCAGCCTGTAGCTTCTCCTTCTTCGTGGAGGTTCAATTATTGGAGACACTAACTCTTCTTCTTCAGGCTCTGACTCCTCTTGCTCAACAGACATACTTCTTTGGAGTTCAGCACTTGCAGGAACAGACTCTTCTTCTGTCATTTCATCAACTCTTGATTCAGCAAGCTTGCTATCTCTGGATTGGTGGGGGAAAATTCTTCTTATTCAGACACATCATTACTTGTCCTATCATTTTGGGTTTCTTCTTTATTATCAGAGTGACTACTCTGAGAATTAGCCACTGGGCTTGGACATTCTTCTTCATCAGCAGTTGCTGCACTTTCTTTCATCTCATCAGCTTCATTTTCATTTTTGGATGCTGACTGTGGGGATTAGATCTTGACATTTATTTCTTTTTCTCCTGCTGACTCTACGTCCCTTTCTTTATCTGATGTACTGATTTGGGAAGCTAAGGTTGGTGTGTCTTCCACCTTAGCTTTCTTGCTAACTGGCCCTTGAAGCAACCTGCTGCTTCTTCTTTTTGTTGCTTCAGCAGTTAGGACTTTTTCTTCTTTATCTTTATCCTTTGAGGAGACTCTCCTTGGTGGGGCCTGGTCTTTCTTCTCATCACCAGCTTTCTTCACAGCTTTTAATTTCTTTCTGACTGGTCTGATTTATGCTTCTGCAGAGTCATCAGACTCTGAGCTCTCTTCCTCAACTATCTTTCTCTTCTTTGTAGAGGCTTTACTGCTGCTCCCAGTTGTCAGCCTTTTGTTTTCCTTGGAGTTCTTCTTCCAGTTCTCAAATAACTGTGGAGACATCACCTTGTGCACATTCAAGGCTTGACCCTCATCATCCTTGATTTTCCCTCCTAGTTTCTTCTTCAGAATGATACTTAGCAACCTCCCATGAAATACCTTGGTCAGTGGCTTCTTCTCAGCCTTCTCTACCCACTTAGAGACTTGATCAAACAAAATGGCTCCAAAGTCAATTTATTTCTTCAGAACTATAGCTGACATTATCTTCAGTTGTAGATCAATCACCGTATCATGTGCAATGTTTTTACACAGTATGCACTTTCCTACAATTTCAGCAAGGAACTCATACTCTTCAGGGAACATCCTTCTTCTTCATGTCTTTGAAGCTAGGGTTTCGTTGGTATCCCACCAACTCCTTTGCTTGCTCAATGTTGACATCTTCAAGGTTCTTCAGCCCTTGGCTAGGGAAACCTAGGCATTGATTAAGGTCAGGAGATTTTAGCTTCAAAATCTGACCTTTGACCTTAGTAGATAGAGTTCCAGAGTTTATAGAGATGTTTGAGTAGAACTCCATAACCAGGTCAATGTATACACGAGTACTCGCCTCGAGACATTCTAAAAACCCAGCTTCCTTTACGAGTCTAAGTATATCCTTGAACTTCTTCTCAGATTTCTCAAACGATTTGGTTTCAAGCTGAATGTCGGTGATAACTTGTCAGTTCTCCATTTAAATCGTTCGAAGACTGTGGGTGTTTGATTTAGAGAGATTTATGCGAGATGATTGACTAAGATTTGGTAAGGCTCTGGAGGGTTAACTTATTTTGCTCTTGAAAAGCTTTCTAGGGTTTTGAAAATAGGAGGGAGAAAAGTTCGATATCTTTTGGTAATTGTTTGCAGATTTGAAATCTTCTTTATGTCAGTTCCTTCTAACTCTACATACTCAGTGATGTGTCAACTGTCCATTGGTTGCACGTTGCCCAGTAATGAGCTGTAACTCCCCACAAATTTTTAGTTATTTTAAGAGTGGACATTTAATTGACGTGGCTTTGACCGTTGACCTTTTGATTCGTAGAGTGGCATGATGAGGCTGCTATAGACTCTACTATTTCCATTGTTTACTTAATGATCAACTTCTAAGAGATGCTGCAAAGGATGGCTTTATCTTTCCTCCTTACTTAGATGCAGCATAGCTCAATCACTGATGTATTTGAACTTATCTCTTCAACTTGAATAGCTTAGCAGATGTCTCATTCTTCATGCTCCTTGTGAACTGGAGTACCCTTTGGTAGGACTACGATCATTAAGATAGCATTACAATCGTTGGGTTTGTACCACAATCATTTAGTCCTCTTCAAGTTCAACTCTACGATCGTTGACTGACTTGGTTCTTTTGAGATAAACTAGATCAAGCATTCCTTCTGAGATAAAGTAGCTCAGGAAGGGCCAACCTCTTAGAGTGATCTAAGGGTTAGGTTTGTCCCTGAGGCATTTTCCAGATGAAATACTAAAGCAGTGATTTTCAATGACATCTCATTAGACCTTTTCTGATGGGGAGGTCTTTCTACCAGCCCTGTATATCTGCATTGCTGAAATCGTGGTGTCCTTCTGCTATTAAACTATGATCATGTGTTTGATCGTAGGAACTTCACGATTATGGATTGGGTGGTTGAAGGGTTATCAGTAGTTCATTTTGAGATGTTACTACTGACTATGGATCTTCATTTGGTTCATCAGCCACAAAGTTTTGGGACTCTGTAGCTGGTACATCTCTTCCAGGTTTAATAGTGTTGTTATTCCTTAACAGATCACTGCTCCCCCATTGTTGATGTTGTCTTCTCAGATACATGTGATTCCTTCTTGATATGGGCACATAGAATCCTCTTTATCTTCTGTTGCATGGCATGCTCCCATATAAAGATTTGAAGCCATGTGAGCTCCATTCTGGTTAGCTCAGAGGGTCTTCAAGGACAGGCTTGGACATATAGGAACCTTATCAGACTCATCTCTGAACAGTCTTTAGCCTTCTGCTGGTTGAGTCCTATTGAATGAAGTCTTCTGCTTCAGTATTCCTTAGTGTGGTCAGACTGACCAAGTACGTGTAGGTTTAAGTATATTTTTACTTTTGGTCCCCATTGTTGAATGGGTCCTACTAGGTTAGTTTTCTAAAACCCCTATTCCTCTTAACTGGATAATCATCATGTTTATCACCAACAGACATATTCATGCATGCAACTATCTTGAGATAAAACATTTTTGAGATGCATGATAGTGAGTGTGTGTAGAATTTGACAATTAATGACACACTCTTTATCTATAATGGTTTCATCATTTACTGGGTTATGTTCGCAATGTTTAAGTGTTAACAGAGTGTAAATCAACTCTACGATTTATGAGTATCTAGTTGATTCATGGATGTGATCAGTTTCTATAAATCAGCAAGATCTTCTTGTAGAACTGTTCATTCTCTGTGTGTTGTCAAACACTTAGAACATAGGCTTGTACATACATACTAGCACACCAGTAATGATTACTTAACATAAAGTTCATTTGGACTGTAATACTCTTATGATCTATTTCAGATTTTCTTCAAGATGTCATCTTCAGCCTAAAACTTGGTTAAAGAGAAAGTTTGTAGACATTTGAATTTTCCATTTTCAGACTACTTTCTCTCTTCACCTTTTTAGGTAGATTATGACTTCTTGACAAAATACTGTCATAGTACATAGGATGGTGCAAATATGATGTATACATTAATAATGGTGACGAACCGTACCTTTTTACTGTAAGTTTCTTAACAGTCATTTACCTTAGATATACTCAGTTCAGGTATTGATGTGCATAACTTTTACTTTTGCTCCTTTTAGCTTAATGCTCTTGTTGGCCTTTCATCAATCAGTCGTGGTCTTGAAGATGTAGATCAAGAAAATCGTAGCATTAAGATCTTTGATATCTTTGAGTTTACAAAGATAGCACCCAGTTGTTGGTTGGTCACTCTTAAGTTTGAGAAGATCTTCATTCTCCTCTCGATCAGCATTTCTTAGTACGCGTGACCTCTTCATCTTTTAGACTGATGAATGCTTTACTCTTTGTCACTGATGTCTCTTGCTCTCTTTCTCTCGTCTGGTCTTCAGACAACAAGATTGAATGCAGGCTAGGATTGGTCTTGTTGATATAGCAATCGAGGATATGAACAAATCTGAGCAGCTTCAGGTGTATACACATTTTTACCTATACACAATATTTCCAACGTGTGAGCTCTTCTGCATATAACAAGTTACTTACTACTAAACTAAGTTTAGAACAATGTTAGTGCCTGGGATCAGACTCAAAGCGGTTAGCTTTTGAATATAGCATGAGAACCTGCTCTGATACCAATTGTTAGTTCCTAGAGGGCACAATAGATCTAAAAGGGGGGGTTGAATAGATCCTTTTTATTTCAAATACTTTTCTAGTTTATGTTGTATTGTTCATATTAAAGTATATGACAAACATAAGAATCTTTTCAAGCACAGCAGAATAAGTAAAAGATTCCCCTTCATTGATATATTTATAATCATACATACATTTCTTGTTGGGTTAGTTTAGTTGTAAGCAGTTAGAACATACATAGCAGTTATAGCAGTTATAGACATAATGTAAAAGACACAATGGGTTTTAAGTGGTTCAGAGACTCAAGCTCCTAATCCACTCTTCTGCTTTCAACTAGCAAGATTTCAACTAAGGAAGGGCAACAACCTGAATATCTACAATTCCTTCAAGGCCAGCAGCCTTGGGACTTCAATTCACTAAGAACTCTTCAAGGCCAACAGCCTTGGGACTCCTCTAATTCCCTAGAAACTCTTCAAGCCCAGCAGACTTGAAACTTCATTTAGTCCCTTTGGACAAGGACCCTTTGGCCCTGCTTTGTTTAGTCCCTCCGGACAAGGACCCTTTGGCCCTACTTTGTCTAGTCCCTCTGGACAAGGACCCCTCAAGCACTGGCTTTGTTGAGTTGTTTGTTTGTTATTGTTGGAGTCGGTGCTGAGCTACTAAGATGTCTTCATGCTCTGAACATCTTCTATGCTTAGCAGCTTGGCTTGATCATCCTTGAAGTGCAACTGAGGGTTGCAAGATGCTCAGCTTCTTAGGTTGCTCAACTACACCAGATGACCCCTTGATTAACTTCCTTGAAGATCATTCTCCTTGGTACTTGATGGTTGCACATGAGAGGCTTCTAAGATGACTGTAAGCACTTCTATTAGGTACTTAGATACTTTCTCATGCTTGACACCAAGATGGCTTTTGTGATCTCCTTTCTTGCTACTCAATGCCTTCTCATGATGGACTTGCTAAGATGACCGTAAGCTCTTCTCTATTGTACTTAGAGTGTTCCCATAATGGACATCCAGATGGCATGATGTTCTCCTTTCTCTCGGCAGTTCAGAACACTCTTCATGTAGTAGAACTCTCACTTCTACATAGTAGAACTCACACTTCTACTTCTTTCTTGATCTTACTTCTGAGCGTTCTTGGTGGATCGTAGAGTGAGCCTTCGGACTCACTATCACTTTGTTTAGATAAGTCCACCTTCTCTCCAAATTCGACAACTTCAGCAACCTTTGATCTTTGAAGTTCTTTCTCATTTACACTTCTTCCCAATCCTTCCGTTGGAAAGTAACCGTTGAAGGCTATCAAATATCTTTACAGATCTCAAGTTGCTTGAGGTAGACTGCTTGATGTGACTTGTCGTACATTTTCTGATGCTGCAATCTACTGTTTCACCTACCTTGTCAGATGTATAACTTTAATGTCTCGGGCAGGTCGAAAATTTTATCACCTCTTTCTGATTCCTCGATCAGAGGTTGTCCTATTGCATCGATGCTCTCAATAGGCACTTGTCATAATATTACCCTTCAGATTGAACCTTTGCCAATGCTTCAGTCTTTAGTTATTCGAACTCTACGATTCTGATGCACGTCTTCAAGGACCTGATCATAGTGTCTTGTTGAGTGTTGCTCGTTGACTAGTAGAGTTAACACTGCGATCCTGAAGAGTGTTGCTTGGATCTTCACTGAAGAACACCTCTTCACTGTATTGTACAGTGCTTCAATACTTCTGTTTGCTTTGACTGTTCTCAAATACTGATGGCCTAATTCCTTGCTCTGGTCCCCTTCTAAATATAAAGACACTTCATATTTGTGGCGCGTCAGCTTGCTTTCTCCTGGTGATCTTCCGCTCACTTATCATCAATGAACTGACCCTGCGCTTAATCACTTTAGCCTTACTCTTCAGAAGAAGACCAGTATCTCGGTTCACCTTCCATCAGTTCCTTCTTTGGTTGGAAAACACTACAATCTTGGTTGTTTCCAAGATCGTTGTCTTCTGTACACTTGATAGCTACTTCATAAGCTGACTTTCCTTAGTCAGCTTCTGAAGTCTTCTTTGGATCTCCTTGTGGAAGACTTCATCACGAATGGCCTTACACCTCAATCTTAATACTGATTGGGTTTCTACTGAGATCTTCTATTAGCATGCATGCCATTCGTTGAGTGCTCTCTGGTTCCCTTAATGTGGAATGCATCTTTGCAGTGCCAACCAGAGGCTTCGTATCTTTGGATATTCTGGGAGTGCTCATTCATTGAGAACCATATCTACTCTATGATTCTGACTTAGCGTTGTGAGCACTTTTGTTAGAGTTGTAGTTCTGCATTCTACGATTCAGCTTTGGATGTGCAGACACTACGATCCCGAGATCAGATCTTGACACTCTACGATTTCTGCCCTGTACTTGTTGTCTTCATCTGATCTTGCCCGATTACGATCTTTTCCTTCACTTAATGAACTCTACGAACTCAGAGTGTAGTCTACGATCCTTGGCTTGGATCCGACATCACTAGACTCTACGTCTCCGAGTGTAGTCTATGTTTCAGACTTTGTTTCGGAAGCCGATCGTTCGGCTCATAGGCAGGCTATCTCTACTATTCTGAACATGACTTCCTCAGCACACTACGATCCTGGGGAAGCTCTTCTCGACACAATACGATCCTTCTTCGTTTCCCCTGGAAGTCTACGAACTCCAAGATCTCACTATCTTGCATACTCCTATTCTGCCTTGATAGCTCCCGAGTTAACTTTAACTCTCCTGGCAGACTATGACTTCTGGTGCAGTGCTCGACGATCAAACAAACCTATCTATTACATCATAAGATCAACCTAACATACTTGATCTTTCTATCTCTATAGTCCTTGTACATCTTTTCTTTTTAAGGACTTTACAAAGCTGTGTTTCTTATGTAGGATCAACCTAACATATTTGATCAATTCATTCTAATTCCTTGTACACATATGTCTATTATCTATCAAAGGACTTTACAGCTTTTCTTAATGCAAGCATACTTGCATATTATTTATTCATATACATATATATCATAATCAAATCATATATAAATAGGAATAGCATTCTCATACTTATTCCTAACAGTACCCATACTTGAATGGGTCCTACTTTGTTAGTACCTTGGGAACCCAAATCTGCTTGATTTTGGGTCTCATATGCATAGGTTTATAATAGCATATTGCAGCCTTGTGACCAAGTTTATTGCACACAAAACATCTAATATGATGCATGCTTGTGTGTGTTTGAGGATTCTTCCTCCATTTGGACTTGTGTGGGTTCTTAGCCATCCTTCTGTTAAACTGATTCACCTTCTTCCATTTGTCATTGTGTTTCATGATTTGTGAGGAGTGTACCTTTCCTCTAATGTTCCTTACCAGTTGGTTCGTGGAGTTGATTTTGCTCGACTCTACGATCCTTCGAGGTTAGAAGGTAGTGGTCGGGTTACTCTTCTCTTTTCTGAAACCTAGGCTAGCATGGGATCCTTTGCTCCTTGGAATATGGATTGAATCAGTAGAGCAGGATTGGACTGGCTCATCCTTCTGTGAGGATTTCACAAATATAATGCCTTTACTAAAACTTGAAGCATTACTAGTGTTAGTTTCTTTTACCTTTTACACACATGGCTCTGAGGTGGATTCTCCAGATCCTAAACCTGTTCTGTCAGCGACACTTCTCTGGCTAGAGATCAGGGAGTCCATAGGATGAAGATGATTTATTTCATGTAGAGATTGTCTTTTCTAGTTCTGCAATTTTAGAGGTTAGACTTTACTCTCATTGTGCATTGAGCTCATTGGTCTGTTTTAAGAGCTTATTCTCAGCTTCAAACTTGGAGAGAGAGTCAGTACTTAGAAGGGTTGTTTTTAGTTCTTGAGCTTTCTCTTTCTCCTTTTGAAGAAGTGAATAATCCTTAGACAGAACTCTAAACCATTTCATGTATTGATGCAGATCAAATGTTATGTCATGCAGTGCAGTTCTTAAATCATCAATGTCTACATCAGGAGAGTTGAAGTCAAATACCTCATCTATACTTACTTCATGTATGTTGGAGTTCTATTTATCCTTTTCATGCTTGGCCATCAAGCATAGATTTGCCATTTGAGGATCTTCATCATCTCCAGATTCGGGAGTTGAGTCATTATCTGAGTCACTCCACGATCCTCCAGCTAAAAGGCTTTTGTCTTTCTTCTGAGGCCTTTTGTTGCCTTTGAATTCCTTCTTTGGATGTGATTTCTTCTTTAATTCTTCTCTGAAGGGTTTGTTGCAGTTAGCAATAAAATGGCCAGGCTTCTTGCAATTATAGCATAGATCATTTATTTGCTCCTGGCTGTTGTAGTTGCAGACTTTCTTTGGATTGCTGATTCTGCCTTGACGCATGAACCTTCTGAGTCTTTTCACCAGCATTGCAAAGTCCTCATCATCATCTTCATCATAGTCAAAGTCAATTTCAGCGTTGACTTTAAAGGTGTTTTTAGTTGCTTTGAGAGCAACACCCTTATCCTTCTTTCTTCCTCCAGATAGATTTTTTGCTCGTTGAGTCAGCTCCAGTTCGTATGTAAGAAGGTTGCCATATAACTATTGAACAGTCATTTCATGAAGATTCTTAGACTCTCTAATAGCATTGGTTTTGGCATCCCACTTTCTTGGTAAGGCTCTCATGAACTTTATGATTAGATCTTTATTTGGATAGATCTTTCCATAGGCTCGTAGAGAGTTGAGCCGTACATTGAATCTCTCATAGGTGGCAGTGACGTTTTCTCCTTGAATGTGTGCAAACATCTCATATTGTTGAGTCAAGAAAGATTTTTTGTTTTCTCTGACTTCTTCTGTTCCTTCATGCATGATAAGCAATGCTTCCCAAATCTCCTTTGTTGTTTTGTTATTGACCACATTTTCGAACAGATCATCTTCTAAGGATTGGAACAAAATTTTCTTGGCCTTTTTGTCGAGTTGAACAGCTCTCTTTTCGTTGTATGTCCATTCCTCCTTGACCTTGATCCGTATTCTGTTTGAATCATCTGTAGTTGGTGCAAGCTTTGTAGGAATGTAGGGCCCATTTTTAATAGTTTCAAATAGATCTTCATCTATTGAGTCCATGTATGCTTGCATCCGAACTTTCCAGTTGGCGAATTTATCTTTGTTGAACATAGGTGGCTTGCTGCCTCCTTCAGTCTTTGATTCGCTAGGTAGATGTGCCATTGGATCTACTTAAGCTTTGTAGGCTATATGGTAGAACCTGCTTTGATACCAATTGTTAGTTTCCGGAGGCACAATAGTTATCTAGAAGGGGGGGTTGAATAGATATTTAAATTCTTTTCGTTTTACTTTGTTAGTTTTGATAATGATTCCAACACAGCGGAATTAAGATTTGTTTGTTCTCCCTTTTAGATATAGTGTGTTAATGAGAATGAGGCAGTTATAGCAGTTATAGTAGTTATAGCAAGAATGCAATAGACACAGCAGTTTTAAGTGGTTCAGAGCACTTAAAGCTCCTAGTCCACTCTTCTACTCCTCGAGTAAGAAATCCACTAAGGATATCTTTTACACTTTCTGAATCTCACAGATTCCTTCTAGACCAGCAGTCTAGGCACTTCTTAGTTCACTTTTGAACTCTTCAAGTCTAGCAGACTTGGTTATTCACAGTTCACTTAGAACTCTTCAAGTCCTTCTGACTTGGTACTTCTTACTTCACTTGATTGGTAGTTGATGAGTTCTTGGTTGGTGTTACTCCGTTGCCGTTAAGCACTTGTTTGAAAGAACTGAGTAGTTGAGCAAGCTATCTCTTTTTCCTAGATAAAAGAGTTGAGCGTTGAGTGTTCTTCAGTGTTTTTTTTAATGCTTGCTTAGTTGAATCATCTACAGATGATTTGCATATATGTGATCCTTGAAATCTATCCGTTGTAGACATCCGTTGAAGCATTAAATGCTTTTAACATTTCTGAACTTTGATGGAGACTTTTCTACACATCTTCTGTTGGTCGTTTTATCGATCAATATATGCGTGCAAGTATACACGGTCAACAAGTAATAAACAGTAAGTAAAGTATCGTTCTCACGGAGAATTAACTAATAAAGTTCACCAAGCACTAGTCCATAACCATTTCAGTCTTATTTAAACGATTGATATTATATTTTATATTTAAAGAAATTAAATAAACCTAACTATTCCTAGAGTGAGACTAGATAGAGAAGACCTGAGATCACAATTTCATCTATTGACTCATTTAACTCCATACACATCATGTTAAGCAAATTAATTGTACCGGTTTGTTAGTCGAGAACACGAAAATAAAGTATAGCCATCTCTCAATGTACCATACCCATATCACATATGATTCACAGTTGCTAGAATACACATGAACACCCACAATACCTAAACCACTATATGTCTATGTGATTTACAAATAATTAGGGTTTAAGCCCAAATTCCCAATTGAATACGAATGGTGCGTCGGTATATGTCTATCCTAAGCACAAATCATACATCCCAACACAATGTAGAGTATACAATCATAAGCTATTAAGATCAGATCCAAACCCATACTTCATCTCTCAAGTCCATATGGTTTATCACAAAAATTGATTGTCAATCAACTAAGCAATTAAGCATGAATCTTAATATACAAACCCATAGAAATCAATAAGGCTATCAATGAAACATATCAGAAATAATTAATCCATAGAATCCATTACAATCTCAGAATAGTGTTTAAATCATAACTAAATTAAAGTTATCAGCCACATATTGAATAAACATCATAAGATACAATTAGGAATCAAAGAGAGAGTAAGAATAGAGAATGATAGTGAAAATCTGTTCTCTTGCTCCAAGGTTGAATCTCCAATGCTTTCCAATCGCTTCAAGTCTTCAATCTAATTAACTCGAGAAATCACTACTCTAATCTACTCTAATCTACTTATTCAAAGTTGAAGAAAGAAAACAATAGTAGCTTTAGCCCCCAAGGGGTGGAATGTGTCTTACATAATGAAAATGCGTCTAATATATAAGCCTTAATTAAACCTCTCCCCAAATTACGCTTCAATTGCACTATTTAATGAAAAGTCAGCTTTTGTCAACACCCGAAGTCGTGCGGCCGCTTAGGAATTGGCCTGAAGTTGGGCGAGGCTGCGCTCAAGCAAACAATCACGTTTTTTGGCTCTAGGGTCGCGCGCGGCCGCGCGGGAAATGCACTACAAATTAGCGCGGTCCATTTTCTGCTGCAGTCTCCTATGTTAAAATGGCCATAACTTTCGATCCGAAAAGAGTTACGGGGCCTGCCACCTATCAAATCGAAGATATCGACGAGCTCTACACCTTTTATTCTTTCATGATTGAGAAATAATGCATGGATGAAGGCTGAAATTGGATTGTAAGTGACAGATATGCAAATGGCCATCCAAAACAGTGACGTTCAACGTTCGTTGGTATAAAGGTCATAAATCTTGCATCCGAACTCCAATTGGAATGATTCAAGATATTCCGAAAAGCTTAGAAGAAGCTCTACAACATAGTCCAAGTTCCAAGCCAAGAACATAACATGAACAGAAAAGCCCAAACGATATCCAGATTGCTTTTTCTTGCATTTTTATACCAATAGTCGCTCACATCGTTCCCAAACCTAAGATCTACAAAATGAACACAAAATGCATAAAAAGTAACTAAGAAACATGAGTTTAAGCAACTAATTCAAGTAATAGATACCGAATAAGTAGGTATAAAACCAACTTATCAAATACCCCCAAACATAAGTCGTTGCTTATCCCCAACCAAAACAATATAATGCAATCTACATGCAATGCAAGCTACACTACTATGACAATGAATCCCCAGATTTCCAGCCATGTTAAGAATTCTAATACGATATGCCTCATAGAAATATCAAGATCCAAGAACAAAGCATCAAACTAAGCTAAAGGCATAATGACATACAATCATATAATCCTAACCTACTATAAAGATGTTGTGTGTGTGTGATGTGTTCACATATAAGCCTGAAAAAGGTGAGGATTTCACATGTTATACTGCTTAAGGAAAAAAACTGAGGTTCAAACCAAGAACTATGCATACAAATGAAACAACAACTACTCCAACACATCAGTACAAGCTAAGGTTCAGCAAAGGGTTTATTCTGCTTTATTTTTACTCACGGGGTGATTTTCGCACTTTCTCGCGGTGTTTATTTATTTATATATATATATATATATTTACGCTCCATCTCACTTTCCATTTCCATTTAAACGAGTGCATTTTACGCTCCATCTCGTCCTAATAACAAGAATACCCATGTGTTCCCAAAGTTTGAGTATCTGTGTTTTCATAGTCATTACTCACTTCCTACACAATTTTATCATTAAAAACAACATTTTCCTCTCAGCAGACAAGCATGCTAATCTTAACCAACAAGCAAATGGGAATATTGTCGTGCTACCCGGTAACATCTAAACAACAGACATAGATTACATCATGTATGAAATTATAACTAAGTTTAAGTTATTAACAGAGTTCAAAAATCTATCACATTTCTATTTCATAATTGGCCAAATTAGAATTCAACTAACTAAAAGCCTGGGATTATGCGATGTTATGCAACTAAACACATACTAAGTAAACAAGACAAAAGAAAACTAAAAATAAAAAATTTCATGTAAAATTTAACTACAAAGATACTAAAATACTCCTACTAGGCAACTTAAACATACAATTAAACTATATGCAACTAACTATATGCAACAACTACTCGCTACAACCCAATACCCCCAAACTTAAAATAAACAATGCCCTCATTGTAATTAAAAGTGAAAGAATACTCCCCTAAGTGGCAATGTCATCTCCGTTCGCCTCCTCATGATCCGATGGTATATCAAGCGATGGCTAAGTTTGAGATATTCTATACTTGGAAATTGAGTGTGGGCTTCTAACTGTCCGAATGCTTGAGTCAAAAATTCTAAAAAAATAGCAATTTTTTGTGACTAAACTATAGCACGGTTGCGCGGTGTTGGGCTTGTAGTTGGGCGTGGCCACGCGACCCTGTACTTTGGCAGCTTCAGTTTTTGACGTTTGTTTGATCCTAAATGCTTATAACAATTGGATTGAACCTGAGAGGAGAAACAATAAAACTATTATTAAGACTTACCACTATCTAACATCTACTAAATATGGAAATATAAAAAAGAATTAAACAAGGAGGGAGAAAGATTGGATGGGGTGCCTCCCATCGAGCGCTCGGTTTATAGTCCGTTACCTGAACTCTTTTTCTTGACACTGCTATCCAATTCCTCTTCGATAAGTTAGGAACCCTCCATCCATTAGAACTGCAATATGCATAGGTGGGTTCCCCATCTTGCGTGTCTGTGAATTGAAACAACCTAGCATATTTCCTGTACATGATGTCCCCAGTTCTATTGCATAGCCAGGTGCTCCTTCCATTGTATCTGTGAATAGATTTTTGTACTGAGGCATGACAGATACAACAAGATTTTTTTCTTCTATTATCTCTTCCTCAGCCCACCATGGTTTGTAAGAGGCCTTATAATCGCGAAAATTCTGGCTTTGGATGTGACTACCAAGGGGACATGGGGGTGCAAATTTCACTGAATTTTTCAACTCTAACTGAGAAGGCACTTGGGGTATTATACAAGTCAGCTCATGTTCTTCATTTTCTATACCCCCGGTTGACTCCTCAATGTCCACTCCTTTTAGTTCATTCAGTGACATGTACAATTCTGGCTCTCCATCAGTTTCATCATCCATGTCATAGCACCAATTGTTTGGAGGGCGATTGTTTAATGCTTCGAATATTTGATCCATATGATTTTGAAGATTTCAAATTGACTTATCTTGCTCAATCATCTTCTCCTCAGTTGATGCAACAAATTTGAACCATAAATCCTCCTATCTTGAATTATCGTGTTTAGTGTCAAAATCCATGTATTGAGGAACATTCATTGAGGAGTTAATGAGTTGTTCCATCTGTTTGTTAAGATTTTGGCTTGATAACTCCTGACTCATCATCATCTCTTCATGGTCTGCTATGATTTTTGACATGAAATCCTTTAACCTTGAATTTTCTTCTTGTTGCATTGGAGGTGGATATGAGAAATCTGATGGATGTGTTGGACTTGGAACGTAGTGTTGGTCTTGATAGTTATAACCCCATTCATAATCTGGGTGATACCCCCAACCTTGTTGATAATCAGGATAAACATCGTTGTTGAAGTAATCACCCCCAAACTTTACTTGTCCAACCTTGATGTTGCACTGATAACTCGGACGCTCACCAACACAGTATTCACATGTAACTACTATCTCTCGAGTGCGTTGGGCTGCAAGAATATCCAACCTTTCCGAAAGTGTTGCAATTTGTGCTGAGAATGTAGAAAATACATTGAGTCCCTCAATGTTTATGTCCCTTGGTTGAGTCATATTTGCATAAGGCCATTTATAAGCAAAGTCATCCACGGTACCTGAAAAGAGAGAAATATAATAAGATAATTAAAACAAAAAAAATGTTTAAATTAAGACCTATTTGATTGAAATTAATGTTGACAAAAATTTATTAAACTAATTCCCCTGCTACGACGCCAAAAACTTGTTGGTCGTTTTATCGATCAATATATGCGTGCAAGTATACACGGTCAACAAGTAATAAAGAGTAAGTAAAGTATCGTTCCCACGGAGAATTAACTAATAAAGTTCACAAAGCACTAGCCCATAACCATTTCAGTCTTATTTAAACGGATGATATTATATTTTATATTTAAACTATGAAATTAAATAAGCCTAACTATTCCTAGAGTGGGACTAGATAGAGAAGACCTGAGACCACAATTTCATCTATTGACTCATTTAAATCCATACACTTCATGTTAAGCCAATTTAAATGTACCGGTTTGTTAGTCGAGAACACGAAAATAAAGTATAGCCATCTCTCAATGTACTATACCTATATCACATATAATCCACAGTTGCTAGAATACACATGAACACCCACATTACCTAAACCATTATATGTCTATGTGATTTATAAATAATTAGGGTTTAAGCCCAAATTCTCAATTGACTACGAATGGTGCGTCGGTATATGTCTATCGTAAGCACAAATCATACATCCCAACACAATATAGAATATACAATCATAAGCTATTAAGATCAGATCTTGTAATATTCCAAGTAAATTTTGAAAAGAGATTTGGTGAAAATCGAGTAAGGGAGGTTTCTTTGATTCCGAGGACGGAATCCTTATAAGGAGGGAAGGATGTGACAACCCGAATTTTCATAAGTTATTAAAATAAAAATTTAATAATTAAAATTCTTATTATGAGGTTTATATATTTTGAATTATATGATTTGGTGTGAAGAGAATTATATATTCATATGTTGGAGAATGTGAGATTTAATAGTTAATTAAATTATTAAAGAAATTAAATAATATTAGTTAATTTAATTAAGTTAAATTTATGTTATGTGATAATATAATTTTAATTATTATGCCTTGTGGGCAATGGAAATTATTATGAGTTAAGTTTCATAAATAGTGTGAATAATTCACTTAATTAAAATAGTGAATTAATACAAGTATAATTGATTTAATAAAGTGAGAAGGTAATATGTTGCATGAAAATGTAAATATTAGTATAATGTGTGTAAAATATTTATTAAGTACAATAAATATTTTAGTTGGAAACTTTATGGAATAAAATGAATATTTATGATATTAAATAAATATTTGATAAAAAATGTTATGGGATAGTTTATTTAAGTGTGATAAAATAGATGCGATTTATACGTATTTTATTACGCGAGTATAATTGTGATATTCTAATTTAATTAAATAATTAAATTAGAGGAGTGAGAATTTGTTAAATAATGTTATGATTATAATGGTTGAATAGAAATTTTAATTTTACTGATAAGGTTAATTTTATTTCTTAAGAAATTAAAGGTACATAATCTAGTTTATATTTCTAGTTTATGTGTTCTTGAGTTTCTTTTAAAATTAGAGTTTTAGTTAATGAATTTATGGGTTACGATGTTATATATGTTATTAGATATTTATAATTTGATAGTGGTCATCTAGAAATAAATTTTTAAAAATTAAATTCATGTATTTATACTAAAGAAGAGGAATTTGGGTTTTGATTGTAATGTGTGTTTTGGTGTACTTTGGGACTAAAGTTGATGATGAATTCGTGATGAAAACTTTAAATTGATGGATGATTGTTGTTCTCCTCTATAAAAACGAAAACAACGCAACTTGAACGGATCGAATTGGTTAAGAAACGAATTCGTGATGAATGAATACACTCAGCATGTTGAAAATAGGAAAAAATTAGTATAAACAAATTAGAATTAGTATAAACCAAGTCCCACATCAACTAAATTGAGAATTTTACCCTTTCCTAAACCTATAAATAGAAGGCTTGATCCTTTGTTTCATTCACCAACAATAAGGCCTCCAATTCTGAGAAAGGCTTTATTGTGGGAGGATTTTTTATAAAGATCTTCTTAGTTAAATTTTGGTCGAGTACGTATTCAGTTTGTGGAATTTATATTTTCGGGTATGTTTCTTATTTAATTTTTGGTAATGTTATTATTTTAAATATTGTATTTAGCTTGTTAGTTAAAGTTTGTATTTTGGAAGTTTAGTTAGTATTGTTAGTAAACTAGTTAGTTTACTATGTTTATTTTGACTTGTAATTGATTATGTAAATGAGTTCTAATGATTGTAATTAGAGATATGAAGCCTTAACATCATCCAAGTGTAACCAAAACTTACAAAATAAAAGATTTACAAAGAACCTTGTTGGGCAGTTTTTGGGACTGAGCTTGAGGACCTTTTGTTCTTTTGATTTATGTCTAAAAGCTTAATTTGATGATTGTATGTTATATCCCTCTAAGTTCTGAAGATTTCCTAACTTAAAATGAATCTGTGGTGAAGATTTTAGTAAACCATGTCCAGAAATGAAAACTGAATGAACAGTGACTATAGTGTTAAATTCTGGAATAGCTATGTTGCCTGAAAAATTCTGAGTTTCTGGGTAGTTGTAGTGCACTGAGTTAGGAAGCCATAGGCTTTGGAATGACTTCATTCCGACCTCGGATGAGGGAGTTACGGTGATTGGAAAGAAATGTGTCGAATTTGTCAAACTGAAGGTCAGCAGTGGGATGTTCTATTCGGGACACTGTTTCGATCAGTTAATATTTCCAAAAACTTCTGGGCTTTTGGTATGTTATATTACACTGAATTATCTTTCCATAGACTCCGGAACAGGACTAATTCTGACTTCTGAGCAAAGAGTTATGACCATTCAAAGTAGTCGCGTCAAAACTGTCTAACCAACTCGGGGCAGTCACCTTGAACGAATTTTCCAGAATTCTGTGTTTTGAATTTGGAAATGGTACAAAGAATTAAAGTTGTAGCCTTGGAAGTTATCTTTGCGTGGGCTCAAGAATCGCTCAAAAATGTTTTGAAACGAATTAGTTATGACTGTTTTAGCGAGAGAGGGTAAAGCTGGGAAAAAATTGAAGACTGCTATGAACGTCAATTTTTGGCACGCTTTTTAGACTACTTAACAAACCTGAAATGAGAGATTAGTATTTCTTAAAAATAGTCTTGTATGCCATGAAAAACATACTAAAAATGTCTTACGATTGGATAAGTAGATTGCAAGCTATTAAGTCGCGGAGTGGGTGTCAAAGGTGAGGGGCTGCTGCCTTGTGGCAGCAGCAAATAGCAGCAGCCATGGGCTGTTCAGCGTGCGATTTTTCCGTAACGCTTTTGGGTGGTTTTGTGGCTGTTTAACATGTAACAAAACACCGAGAGAGATGTATAGATATTATATAATGCTTATATATCGCGAAAAACTCACTTTAAATGTAAAGAAAACGATAGAAATGTAATGTAAATGTAAGTTTTCATAACTATGAGAGCGTAATTCGGGAAATGATATGTAAAATGTATATGTAACAGAATGAAATGCAAAAATCCGTTTGAAATTATATTGAACCTAGTAATGTAAAATGAAGGGGATATAAATGGTTTATGTTTTGATACGTAAAGTATTTACATACTAAATCCATGAGAGAACCTTTTTGGGCGTAAAAAGGTTATAACGGACAAAAGTTTCTAAATAAACATGTAATGGTTTTAAGACAAGAACACAATATTATAGTTAAATAAAATTAGTTTACATTGAGTATGTGAATTTTGTATGTGAAACTAATATGTACATGTATGTATCCTCAATTTGTGTAGGATCATCACAACGCATATAAGTTATAAACATTAAACAACATCCAAGGCAAGTTTTTCAGTTCTATTATGTTTGTGGATTAAATGTGATTATGTGGTGGTTACATACCATGCTTTATGAATTGTTAAAGTCAAAATATGACCAAGTTAATTGGGTTATGGAACTCAATTTATATGTGATATGTGATAACCCATACATGTTGTATAATGTAACTCGATAAATTAGAAATATATAATGCATGAATTGTGTGATATGTGAAACATGATAGACTGTTAAATTTGTTGGGTTGTCGAGCTCAACCTTGTAAATAACCACTTTTGCAGGTTCAAGATTCAGGGTAAAGTTATGTGTTACTTGAAAGACATGAATCAGATGCGATACTTGAAGATTTATATACTTTGGTTGTGTTATTATTATTTGAACCATGTTTAACGTTTCGAATAATGTATTAATGTTGAATTGTAATATTATTTTGCAAATGTAAACTATTGTAGTATTAAAATGATTCTGAGTTATTTAGATGTAAAGGTTGCAGGTTTTGGGAACGAGGATAGTTTGTAATAGAAAATTTTAATTATTTTGTAAATTTCGATGGTTGTATTATCGTTTAATGATATAAAATTAGAGGTTGAATGTATTATTAACGACCGAAGTTGAGAATTAAATTGTATGAATTTTGGGGTCGTTACAGATCCAAACCCATACTTCATCTCTCAAGTCCATATGGATTATCACAATAATTGATGTCCAATCAACTAAGCAATAAAGCATGAATCTTAATAGACAAACCTATAGAAATCAATAAGGCTATCAATGAAACATATCAGAAATAATTAATCCATAGAATCCATTACAATCTCAGAATAGTGTTTAAATCATAACTAAATTAAAGCTATCATCCACATATTGAATAAACATCATAAGATACAATTAGAAATCAAAGAGAGGGTAAGAATAGAGAATGATAGTGCAAATATGTTCTCTTGCTCCAATGTTGAATCTCCAATGCTTTCCAATCGCTTCAAGTATTCAATCTAATCAACTCGAGAAATCACTACTCTAGTCTACTCTAATCTACTTTTTTAAAGTTGAAGAAAAAAAACAATAGTAGCTTTAGCCCCAAGGGGTGGAATGTGTCTTACATAATGAAAATACGCCTAATATATAAGCCCTAATTGAACCCCCTCCCTAAATTATGCTTCAATTGCACTGTTTAATGAAAAGTCAGCTTTTGTCAACACCCGAAGTCGTGCGGCCGCTTAGGAATTGGCCTGAAGTTGGGCGAGGCCGCGCTCAAGCAAAAAATCACGTTTTTTGGCTCCAGGGTCGCGCGCGGCCGCGCGGGAAATGCACTACAAATTCGTACGCCCGCGCGGTCCTGTGACAACCCGAGAATTTGGGCAAATTATTAAAATCTTAAATGATTGATTTAAGGTCAAATATTAGACCTAGATAGAAAATAAGTGTATGCGTTTAATGTTATTGGGATTAAATTTTGAGGATTTCAAAATTCGGTGAAGGATATAGGTGAATTATTCAGGATTAAGGATTTATGTGACTATGTTCTGTGTTTATGGTTAATGATGTGTTCAAAATATGGTTAAGGGTCATGAGTTGATCAGATAATTTATATCTGTAAAAAATCTTAAGTTTATATTAAGAACGATAGCGTTCAGTTAGAAAACCCTAGTGTTTGATAAGAAACCCTAGAAATCGGTCCTGGAAACCCTAGTTTCAGTTCCGGGAGTACGAAATCCTAATTCGGATATTGAAAACCCTAGATTGGGAATGCAATGTTATTTACGAGTTTAAACGTCATTAATATTAAATTTATTAGGAAAAACCATAATGAATTACTGGAAATTCTAGTTGTTTATTTGAAAACCCTAATACCAGATCTGAAAAACCCTAATTTCAGATTCTGATAAAGTGAAACTCTAATCTGGGTATATAACAGAAAATTTTAATGCTTTAGTGCTATTAATTAAGTACTAATTAAGGTAAAGGTTGATTAATTAACAAACCCAAATTTCCAATTTTTGGAACCCTAATTGTTCCGTCAGAAATCCTATTTGTTCAGTGGTGGAAATTAATGGCTAAAATTAGCAATGCTAATTAGGAAACCCTAATCCTAATTATTTCAATTTATGAGTAATTAGAAAACTCTAATCTAATTACGAGATTTAATTTCTAAAATTAGAAAATTATTTTCTATTAGAAAACCCTAATTTGTGGGTTATAAACCCCAATGACCATTTTGACCCTAATTGCTAAATTAGCCATGTTAATTAGGAAATATTAATCCTAATTTGTTAAAGTCCTAATGTAATTAGGAAATTATAATATAATTAGAATCCCTAATTATATTTTTTTTTTTAAATCATGATTTTCTATTTTAAATTCTAATTAGAAAATCTTAGAAATCCAAGTTGCTAAATAATTAAGGGTTAAAATCTAAACCCTAAATACTCCAAACCCTAAACCCTAAGGGTTTCATCTAATGCAAAATCTAGAAAATAAATGGAAAAGACAAAAATGCCCCTTTTGTGTATTATTTTAAGTAGCTTGCAAATCTTGGCAAAATCCTTGGTTGGTGACCAACCCTAGTCTAACTCTAGCACTAGTATGTGACTTTTATGTCCAGCAACATGCAATGAATCAAAGCTTTATAAATGGATTTGGAGAGAGAAAGTGTACAAAAATTTAGCCAATCTCATTCTTGCTCTCACCAACTCCCATTATCTCTCAAACCCACGAAATTTTAGTGTGATTTCAGTCTCAATTCAAGCCCCACATGTACCAAAAACAGATCAAATAATCAGTGCATGAATCAAAGCTAGAAAGGTATAAAACCCTAAATTTCGAAATTTATGATTTTGATATTTAATGTTGTTGTTTGTTGGTTAAATATGTGTTATAAGGTGTCAATTAGAGATCTGAGTTGTTGGATCATGGATCCATAACACCTAGATGCTCGAATCTAGCAATTTAGAAAATCTGGAAAAGTTGGAAAATGTTGACTGACAAGCCAATGTCAGGGCTTTTAGATTCTTCTGTGTTAATGATATGTGGTATTTAAAGTCATATATGTGTAGTATGCCATGAAGGCTTTATTCTGGAACAGGAATCAAGGTTATATCATGTCTAGATTAAAAGTTACAAGCGGTCAAACATCGTTGACCGTTCACAGAAACTGAAAATCTGGGCAACCCAGAATTTCCAGAAAAACTCTGACAAGGTTTTGAAGGCCGTGAATCTTGCTGTGGTTTGATTATTTGGACATGTTGTTTTCATGTTATAGACTGGTATAGGAACTTCACACGTATGCCTTAAGATCACTTAGATCCGTAACAAAATGATAGAAATATGAGGTCAAACTTCGTTGACCTATCAGCCTTATGAACTTTCTGAAAAACCCCGAAAGTTCAAAACCCGATTTTTTCTTACTAGTTTGACTGGACCAGATCTTTGGTAGATAATGTTTTTAGGTTGTTATGATGTTATAAAGTTGTACTCTAACATCAATACTACAATTGTGAACCTTTATATCACACAAAACAGTCTTATAATCGAAGCTATATGGATCCAAAGGAGGTACCTTGACTGTTCTTCATTTTCTGGGTAACCCAGAAAATGAAGAACACGTCTGTCAGACATTTCGGGAGCCCAGATCTTACTACTATGATGTTGTTTGGCCATGAAACAAGTTGGTGATTATAGTATTATGTTAGTACTATAATTGTAACACGAATTACATCATAGAAATCAATAAGAACATAGAAATAAAACCGGTCAAACAAGGACCCTCGAACACTGACAAGAACACTCAAGAACACTCAAAAACACCTATGGCGACAGACAAGTGTCGCTAAAGACCTTTAGCGACGGTTTATTTATTATTTTCCGGAAAATGATTAAAAATTAGAAAAAAATGGTTTTTAATTATTAAAAATACATAATAAATTATGAAAAATTATTTTAAAGTCTGAAAAATAGTTTTTAACTATTTTGAGTATATTTCGAAAATATTTAATATTTTTGGAATATAAATGGTATTTATTTATTTAATTATTGTATTAAATAAATTATTTAAAAATAATTTTTAATTCATGAAAAATCATGAAAAATAATATTATGGTATAAGAAAATATTTGAAGTTATTTTTGATGACTTTTAATATTTTGGGATGAAATTCATTAATTAATCAATATTAATGATAATTAGTTTATTTAATAGATATATTAAATAAATTAAGGAAAAATGGAATTAATGCTTTATAAATTATATAAAAATGATTTAAGTGATATAAAAATATTTTAAGTTATAAAATATAACTTTTGATATTTTGGCATAAAAATATTAATATTTTAATATTAATAGCAATTATCGGATAATGGATTAACGTGTTGGAAAATCATATAATTATGATTTTAAAGTATTAAAAATACTTCGATATATTATAATTATATTATAATATTATGTTATGATTTTCATTAATATTTTATATTAAATGAATATTAATGATTAAGGAATTTTTGTGGTATTTAATTCATTTAAATACGGTTCTAATGATTGAAAAATGTTGATAAATGGTAATAATTATCCGAAAATTATTATGAGCCTAGGAAAAATGTTTTGACTGATAAGAAAGTTATCTGTGATATTGTTAAGTATTAAGTCAGAGTTTAATTGAACTTAAACTCGATTTTTGTCTGACTAGACCATCGGGATGTTAGAATTATGTCGGGTTCAACTCAGGCTGCAATAGTTTGACTTGATACCTAGTCTTATGGGCTGTATAGACTGATAGGTTTATGTGGTAATGTGTTTAGGTTATCCTGTGGATATAAATATAACAGTATTATACTGTGATGATATTATTCTAATTATTGGAGATCTATATTATTAATACTAGGTCTTCGGGTAAAGCATTATAAATTGCGTTGCGGTAATCAACAGTTCAGGCAAGTTTTCTTATACTTAACTCTAATAAGAGTGTTTCATTCAAGCTGATGGTTAATCGTTGTTGATTGCCATGAAAATTGTACTCTGTACATCTTGCATGTATAAGTCAGGTATGAAAGGCTGATCACCTTCATTACCAATTGGTTCATAAATGTTTGTTCATGTATAAAACTTGTTCAGTCAAAAGTTTGTTCGTAATAATTCTCAACTATATTGATGAATTATAGTCAACTTATTATTCATACTCTTCAATCATGATATATTGTTATATTGTTGTATTTAAACTTACTGGGCAACTTTTATGCTCACCCTTGCTATATCATGATAAAACATTGCAGATAAGGCGAACGTGTTCGGGCACAGAAAAAAGTTAAAGTCAAGTTCTACTTGGGTTAAATGTGCGACTAGTTTGTAATAGTCTATTTTGATAAATGTTGTTGTGTAATAGATATTTTAAGAATTGTGTATAAGTTAAGGTTACTCGACCTTGGGGAATAGTGTGTAATGTAATGTATAAACAATTTATGTTTATATCTTTCGCAAATAGTTATAGAATTAGTGTACCGAGTCCGCGGTGATTCGGGGCCCAGATTCGGGGATGCTACAGGTCCATTTTCTGCTGCAGTGTCCTTTGTTAAAATGGCAATAACTTTGGATCCGGGAAGAGTTACAGGGCTTGCCACCTATCAAATCGAAGATATCGACGAGCTCTATAACTTTCATTCTTTGATGATTGAGAAATAATTCACGGATGAATGCTGAAATTGGATTGTAAGCGACAGCTATGCAAATGGCCATCCAAAACAGTGACGTTCAATGTTCGTTGGTACAAAGGTCGTAAATCTTGCATCTGAACTCCGATTGGAATGATTCAAGATGTTCCAAAAAGCTTAGAAGAAGCTCTACAACATAGTCCAAGTTCCAAGCCAAGAACATAACATGAACATGAAAGCCCAAATGATATCCGGATTGATTTTCCTTGCATTTTTATACCAATAGTCGCTCACATCATTCCCAAACCTAAGATCTACAAAATGAACACAAAATGCATGAAAAGTAACTAAGAAACATGAGTTTAAGCAACTAATTTGAGTAATAGATACCGGATAAGTAGGTATAAAACCAACTTATCATCTTCTAAATTGCATTCTGGCCCACTGACACAGCAGACTGCTTTCTTACCTAACATCTGAAAAGGTGTTTTCCTATGACCAATGGTACTTTCCTTAGCTTCTTTAATACGTTTCTTTGTTGTATAATAAGGATATCTTTTATGTTATTGGGATTGGTGAGGACTTCAACATTTATAACCCATTCCACATTTGTTGAGATTTATCTTTAAATAAATGGTCAAGGCTCGATGTTTCTGACACAGGCAGATGATACTCTATGATTCAGATCGTGGTGTCTTGCCACCTTGGTGCTCGATCTGACAATAGCAAACGAGAACACTACGGTTTATCTTAAGGACTGACACACTACGATCTTTACTTGATTGTCTTGCAGACTCTACCATTGAAAAATACTTATTATTTTCGGTAAAAATACTTTACCATTGAAAGCTCAGTTAATTGTCATTCAAAGAATGTTATTGTATACTATCCTTCTTGTGGGCAATTTTTTGCTCACTCTTGCACAAAACAATGCAGATGAAGTTAAGAAGTTTGAAGAGCTTTCTACAAGTAAAGGCAAATGCAGAATGCTCGATTAGATGACGTCTAATTTACCTTTTATTTATGAAGCTTGTGTAATAGACTTGGTTATTTTTATATTATATTATTTCACTGATGATGTAATAATAAAGGTTAGATGACCTGGGATTTATTTTGAGATTGTGTAACCCTTTAATAAGAGTTATATTGTTTAAGCTTGCAAGTTTATATCCTTTGTTTATGGGTAGTTAGTTATAATTTAATTGGACAGTGAACACCAAATCCGTGGGATTCAAGTACCCGGATTTGAGGGTATCACAAATATTCTATAAGTAATATATACTTACCGGAAACAATGTGCTTTAATTCAAGAGCTATGAGTTCAAATGAATAATAAACTTTTAAATCAAATAATAAATGCTGATATCAAAAGAATACACTGAGGGTCACAAGTCCACAAATTATGTTCTAGGTTGTCAAGTATTTCTACTTTAACCTTTAACAGTCTAAAAGACTACAAACATCATTTGTGTCTTATGTTAACAAGTGTTCTTGCTATAACCTTTAGCAGTCTAAATGACTATATGGACCATAATCTCGTACTCCAGGCGATCAGCCCTTTGTACTATGTATTGCGCAAATATTTTAACGCTAATGTGTAGCTCTAAAATAATCCCCATGATATAGAGTTGTTCATCTCATCTTTAATCATCAAGTTCCGTCCAAAGTAAGTTTGGTTTGGAATTAACTTCAAGGAATTCTAGATCTATAAAATGTTCATCAACCAAGTACTGGTTGAATCAAATAGAGATCAATAACTATTCAAGAGTTTGATTACAATATCATCATGAACAAAGTATGTCAACTAATTACTACGAGATAGAGTCTCAGTGATTTATAAATGAACAAGTATTAATCATCGAATTCATGCTTCAAGGTTATAAAGGTACTTAAACAATTCTTGTTTCAACAACGAGTTTAAATAATTTAGAACTAAGTAACTATCATTTATTGAAGTAGTGCTTTAAAAAAAATTAGAAAGCGTAATTAAGAACATAAGCTTTGAGTTAAATCAAGAAACCTCGTTTAAAGTGTAAAAAGCAAATATTGGATAATTTGCTTAACAAAAAGTGAGTTTTAGAAACTTGTGTAATGAAAGAATTGGGTTAGAGAACTTGCTCAATTGAATAATAGATTCAAGAAACTAGGAAAATGTAAAAGTAGGATTAGGAGACTTGCATAAGTATAAAGTAGGGTTAGGGAACTTGCCTTGTGCATAGATTAACACTTATTATTCACATTCCTCAAAAGTCCTACATATATCATATAAGTTTGTGATACCAATTAGTAACTTTAGCGCTACATTAATTGTTTACTTCTCATATATCTATAACTTCATATCTGATTAAACTAGCCACAAACCATGAAACATACCAATTCACCGATATAAAATAACTATGGGATTACAATATGTTGTAAACCTTTGTAACATGTTTTACACCTTACTACGAACATCTAATAAGGTTTCATAAACAATTCCAGACTTACACATCAAAAGAAAAAAGACATTTTAGGGCCACTCTGTTACACCCGTCGGGGCGGGTATTTACACCTTGAGAAGCCCGCCGGGGCTGGGAATCCCAACCAGCAATTCTGCAGTTCACGACTGCACTGTTCACATGCCAAAAAAATCACAAATTCTCCATACAACCAATAAATTAAACAAACTCAAAAGCTATAGACTTAACCAAAATAAACTTTAACATATATAACTTGATTCTAAAAACAAAAATAGTTTAATCAACAAAACCCAAAGGATTTAAAACCATGTTCACGCTCAAAACTCATATTTCAACATAATTAGCGAATCATCTCACCACAGATTTGATTATCAACCAAATCAGTTCATACAACTTGCATTCTTTTCGTATTTGAATGTATTAACATAAATAATTGTTAATTTATAGATTACAACATGAACTGAACACTAATTTTGACTTTAAAATAAGCCTTTTGTACATATTTTTACAAAACCCAAATCCTCACTTTAAAACCTATTTTATAATATTTGATTTCTGAAAATCATTTCTAAACAACATATATCAGATTATATATACATGTTAACATATATAACAACTATTTAATCAATTCGTCAACCAAACTCCAATTTTGACACCAAAATCATACATATTGTATATATATCATCAAAACTCAAGTTATTCATACTTTAACAGAATTCATGGATTAAATTATTCCAAAATCATTTGTAAAAGACAACTAACAGATTATAAGTCATTTATTCACACCACTACATCTCATCAATTTAAACAACAAAAGTCAAGTTTTCTATGAAAAACTCATGACCACAACAAAATCTTTGAGATTAAGAAATTACCCTTGATTTCTATATTTAGATTGAGCAATATGATGTAGAATTGCTTGTTTGCACTACTTGATTCTTCAATTTGGTTTTTAAAATTCACACTCTCAAATTTCTCTCTGATTTTTCTCTGACTTAGCAAATGAGCAATTGAGCCTTATGAAAATATTTTACGTAAGATATAACTGGTATACCCACTATGCTTATCGCATAACGCCGGTATCAGTTATATGCGTCATGACTCAGCAGTTGCCATGCTCTTTAAGGACTAGTTTGGTTAAACCTTAAAAGACTTCTTTTAATTTATTTTAATAACTTTCTTATTATATAGTATATTTGTCTCACTTTAATTAATCAACTTCTAATATTTAAATTTAATTAAATTAAACTAATCAGACCTTTTAAACAATCAAATTCTATTAATATTATTTTATTAATAAATCTAATTAAATCTTACTAATTATTATTTCAATCTAATCATTATCACTTTTCTAATTTAGTTATTAAATTAAATTAGAAAATTAATATAAACATTCACTAAAATAAAATCATTTAACAATTCATTTATGTTTTAATTTAACTATTTAAATTAAATTAAAACATTACATTGCCAACGTGTTAGCGTAAATAAATACGTTTAATTAAATAATTCAACATCCATTTATCTTATAATTTAATTATTTAAATTAAAACATCAAACTATAAAATTATTTACCAATTGATTTAACATCAATTTAATTAACACAACACACTTAATTAAATTACTCCACAATAACTTCAACCAATTATTTATTTAATCAATAAATACATTAACTAAAATATTTATTTAATCAATAAATATTTAAATTAAATATAAAATCCTCGATCGTTACAGGAGCTAGCCAGGACTTAGTTCCAACCCACACCCGCACGCCGCCGCCGACCGGTCTAGGTCTTGGCTCGCGGGTCTGGGTCCTTGTATATAATTTTTTAGACAAAATTTATTTAAATTTTTAATTAAAAATTTATTATATTATTTATTTAGTTCTATAATCAAAATTGTGTCGTTTTATTTATTATCATTATACTATGTCATTTGGTAAAGCGTTACTTGTCGAACGAACGCGTCTAAACTGCGTCGTTTTGGGAAAAGCTATCTGTGTGACGACCCCAAAATAGGTCTATTCCATCCAATGCATTCTGAGTCACCAAATACATGGTACAGAAACAACTACAACTTCATTAATACAATTGTCGTGCAAAATACGATAATATATAAACTGTGAGTTTAAATACAAATATTGTCATCTAGACAATATCCACACTCAAATAAGTCCTCATTACAATTATTGATACACTATTTTACAAAATAGTGAGGACTACTAAACCAACTGTCTTGAACTATTACTCCACACCCCGACTAGTTTCCACTATATTCTCGTCTCCTGAGAAGAAAAATAGAACAACAAAGAAAAGGGTGAGCTCAACTAGCCCAGTAAAGAATATTATGACTAAGATAATGTACAACAAATTATCCTTAGTCTTCAACAGGGAAAAATCTGATAGAATACAATAGACAACAATTTTTAGATCAACAACTGCAACGGAAATAACAATTCATTAGAAGAGTTAAGTAGAGAATGAAATCTACTATCATCTATGAATTTAAAAGTTCATCATCGATATTTTATTCCTGTAACACCAATAAATATACATCATAAATCAAATATTCATCTTGCACTACAGGCCAAAGATATTCACCAGTTGGTCATGTTCATCTAAACACCTGTTCGTCTTTGCACTACGAGCCAAAGATATTCATCAGTTGGTCATGTTCATCTAAACACCTGTTCATCTTTGCACTACGGGCCAAAGATATTCATTATAAAATCATTCATCTTTGCACTACAGGCCAAAGATAATCAGTTATATCATCATTTAGGACTGAGGATGATGAAAAATATTTTAAAGAAAACGAATCCAGTGAAACAAAAGAACAAATATTAAGGATTCATACTTTAAATAACTCAAGTTCGAAAATACTTCATAAATAATCAGAGTAGAGTAAAATTCAAGAATGATCAAAACATGGATACAATCAAAGCTAGTATCCATAATAGATATTTTGGATGAAAAATGAAAATTTAATTTTTCTGTGAATAGTGTCGTATTCGTGAATAGTGTTGTATTCGTGAATAGTGTCGTATACGTGAATAGTAACTCCGACACCAAAAGATAGAAATTTCACAAAAAACATCATCATGCTTCGTGAATTGTACTCGTGAATAGTAACTCGTGAATAGTAACCCCGACATGAAAAGTTCTAAATTTGATAAAAACGTTCATCAATATTTCGGCATAATGATATTGAAGAAAATAATATCATTGAAGAAGAAAATAACATCCCTTACCTCAGAAAGAATAGTACTTCTGATTGGAATACTGGATATAGTGATGAAAGAACTTACACCGTATAGCAATACTCAAAGTACTAAAATACTCACAAAATACACTCGATATTATAGAGAGAGAAAGAGATAGAAGATTTCAGTTTCTGATGTGATTTTCAATTCTAACCTAAGCACCATATTTATACGAAATTGCTTAGAACACCAAAATAGAAAATTTAATATAATAATATTATATAAATAAAATTTTCTACGCCAACCTTAGACTTCTGAATTCAGCAACTTAGCATGTGATTAATGAGGCTCACAACATATAAAAAAATGTTTTTTTATTAAAAAAATATTTAAAACTTCAAAAATTAATTATTTCTGAGCTTCGGAACTTCAATAATTCATAATAAATAGCCCTTTTATCAGAAAATTCGAATCTCGCGACTTTTTATAGGAAATTCAATTCTCTACAACTTTGCAGAAGAAATTTTTTTCCCAATTCCAAACAGAAATTGACCGAAATCCACATACGGCCGATTTTACAGGCTATAATCAAATTTCAGTCAAGAAATGGGGTCCACCGACACACAAAATATGTGTTAATCATTTATTGCAACAAAAATACTCTTCCTCCTCATATACTCATATATCCCACATTCATTGTAAAAATATTATCATTATTCTATTATAATAATATAATAAAATATTATTTTATCAGAAAAGATAAAATATCAATTTTTAACAATTGTCACTTTAAAAATTTTCTCCATCTATATCCACATAAAATCAATATTTTCCTCATCATATAAATCAATAATTAATTATTCACAAATAATATTACAGAATCACAATACTGGCAACCAGGCCGTTCCCAAGAAAGAGGGGGCTTTCCAATAAGAATTTCTCCTTACTGGCGCGCAATTAGGTGACCAAACCTCTCCTTATACAGAACTTTCTAGACATTGCCAATAATATTTTCTAATAATATTATTCAGATAATATGAATTATTGCTTCGATAATGGAAAATACTGTGTAGTGACAATTATTGAAACAACAGTAATATAAAATATCAACGCAGCAATTATTGAATCAATAAAATAAAATACTGAACAGTAATTACTATAACAATTATTGAGCAGTGCCTTCTTACGTAAGAATCAATAATTGGTGCAATACCGTGTGCTACTGTGCAACAACGCGTATTACTGTGTTTTAACCACCGGGTATTCCAACAGTATTAACGGTAACAACTACGCCGTTATTTATAAACAACTCATACTTGTCGTTTTCTTCATCCAATTACTTTCCGTTATGGGTCCCACACAAGGCTGCGCCGTCGTACGAATATTCCCTGACAACAAGAATATTCCACGACCAAACAAATATTCTCCGACAACAATGAGTATTTTATAACCACTTGCTTATTTAAAAACATTTGCGCATTTTACCCATAACTAACCACATTAATCAATTCAACACTTACTATTTCAAAATAATAAATAGAGGAAATTAAATCTTCATTTATAAAAAGTTGGGGCCTTACAACCTGCCATAATAGGCGCTGCAAAACTATGTCGTTTTTGCCTGAACGGATAAGCCTTTTCTGTTAAAGCATTAAAATATGTCATTTTTGTTCTGTTGAACTTAAAACTACATCATTTTTTTTTCGAACGGACGTAGCTTTTCTGTTTAAATCCAAAAATACGCCATTTTTGACTTAATCATACCTTTTCAATGGGTTGTGTCCCTTTTGATGGGTAACTTACCCTAGTATAAATAGAGAAGGGGAGTTGCCATTTTCATTGATTCAAATCATTCGAGCATTAATCATTATAAGTCTTCTTCTTCTTCTTCTTCTTCTTCTTCTTCTTCTTCTTCTTCTTCTTCTTCTTCTTCTTCTTCTTTTCATAAACAATTTATAGTTTATATTGAAAGAGAGTCTAGAGCATTTATTTTGGTTCGTTGAGTGTGTAAGACCCCAACTTTTTATAAATAAAATCGAATTTCCTCTATTTATTATTGTGAATAATAAGGTGTTAATTTGATATAATGCTTTGATTATGGGTGAAATATGTAAATTTTGCAAAATAAGCAAGTGGTTATAAAATATTCATTGTTGTCGAGGAATATTCGTTTGGTTGTGGAATATTCTTGCTGTCGGGGAATATTCGTACGACGGCGCAGCCATTTGTGGGCTCTATAACGGAAAATGGTCGGATGAAGAAAATGACAAGTTTGAGTTTTTACAAATAACGACGTAGTTGTTACAGTTAATAATGTTGGAATACCCGGTAGTTAAAATACAGTAATACACGTGGTTGCACAGTAGCACACGGTATTGCACAGTATTTTTGAATTATTAATTCTTACGTAAGAAGACACTACTCAATAATTGTTACAGTAATTACTGTTCAATATTTTATTTTATTGATTTAATAATTGTTACGTTGATATTTTATATTATTGTTGTTTCAATAATTGTCACTGCACAATATTTTCCATTATCAGATCAATAATTCATATTATTTGAATAATATTATTAGATAACATTATTGGCAATGTCTAAGGAAGTTCTGTCTAGGAAAGGGGTTTGGTCACCTCATTACGCGCCAAGAAGGAGAAATCCTTATCGAAAAGCCCCCTCTTTCTTGGGAACGACCTAGTTGTCATAATTATGATTCTGTAATATTATTTGTGAATAATTAATTATTGATTTATATGATAAGGAAATATCTATTTAATGTGGATATAAATGATGGATATATACATATTATGTGGATATAAATAAAGAATTAATGTTGAGGTATTTTATCAGTATTTTGTCAGAATAGATGTATTAAAAATCGTCTGTATGTGAATTTCGGACATTTTCTATTTGGAATTTGGAAAAACTTTCTTCTATAAAGTTGTAGAGAATTCGATTTCCTATGGAATGGACATAAAATTTGTATTTTTCTGATAAAATGGCTATTTATAATGATTTACTGAAGTTTCGGAAATAAATGTTTTTATTTAAAATATGGGTGGGCCCCACTTTTGGTTGGTGAGAAATATGCTGAAATTTTATTTCAAAAGTGGTGGGCGTGAATAGTAGCAGGTAAAGCCATCATGTAGCAGGTTAGTCTGCTATGGCGTTCTAAGCATTTTCCTATAAATAGGGTGCTTAGTTAGAATTGAAAATCACACCAGAATCATAAACTTTCTCTCTCTATATTATCGAGCGTATTTTGTGAGTATTTAGATATTTTATGAGTTGCTATTCAGTGCAAGTTTTCTTCAACCTTATACTTGATATTTTAGCCGGAAGTACTGTTCTTTTGAGGTAAGTGGTGTTATTTTTTTCATAATGATGTTATTCTTTCAATATCATTATACCAAAATATTGGTATAGATTTTACTGTGGAATTTATACCTTTTTCATGTCGGGGTTACTATTCATGTATACGACACTATTCACGAATACGGCACTATTCATAAAAAAAATGAAAATTTCTTTTCTTTGTCCAAGCTGTCTATTATGGTTACTATTTTGATTGTATTCATGTTTTGATCTTCATTCTTGAATTTTGCTCAACAATTGATTATTATAAGGTATTTTTGAACTTAGATAAACTAAAGTACGAATCCCTAATCTTTGATCTTTTATCTTACTGGATTCATTTTCTTTAAGATATTTTTCATCATCCTCAGTCCTAAATGATGATATTATTGAATATCTTTGGCCTATAGTGCAAAGATAAATGATTAACTGATGAATATCTTTGGTCCGTAGTGCAAAGATGAACATGTGTTGAGATGAACATGACCAACAGGTGATACAAATGAATATCTTTGGCATGTAGTGCAAAGATGAATATTTGATTTAAGATGTATATTGATTGATGTTATACAGGGATAAAATATTGATGATGGACTTTTAAATCTTAGAAGATAGTACAATTCATTCTCTACTTGACTCTTCTAACGGATTGTTGTTTCCGCTGCAGTTGTTGATCTAAAACTTGTTGTCTATTATATTCTATCAGATTTTTCCCTGTTGAAGACTAATGATAAATTGTTGTATATTATCTTATTTATAATATTCTTTACTGGGCTAGTTGAGCTCACCATTTTCCTTTTTGTTCCATTTTTCTTCTTAGGATGTGAGAATTTAGCAGGAACTAGCGGGTGTATGAAGTGATGATTCTAGAAAGTTATTTTAGCGGTCCTCACTATTTTTGTAAAATAGTGTATCAATAATTGTAATGAGGACTCCTTTTGAGTTTGTATACTGTCTATTAGACAGTATTTGTATTTAAACTCACAGTATATGTGTTGTTGTATTTTGCACGACAATTGTATTACTGAAGTTGTATTTGTTTCTGTACCATGTATTTGACGACTCAGAATGGGTGATGTATATCTTTTTTGGGGGCGTCACAGAGTGTGTTATTTGTAGTACTGCAATAACATACGTTGTCAGTGTAAGGTTTTTGGCACATCAAAGCAATGCACATCGGAAAATAAATTGAACAAAACAATTCGAAACCCAAACAGGATCCATGCAAAACATAAAATAATTCAGTGTGTAAAAGATTATACCGATTATGAAGCAGGAATTGATGCGATCGAATCTCCAACGCAATCCAAACGAACTGCGTCTCTATGGTATCCACACGAACGCTCCGTGAATCATCCTATGATCTGCAGAAGAAGGAACCGCAGTACTAGCCACCAAGGATGAGGATTTTCAAAACTATTTTCTCTAGTCTCTCTCTAAGAGCGACTAGGGTTTTGTATTTTGACGTAATCCCTAAAATGACTGATATATATCATATATATAGCAGTTAGGAGGATTTAATCAAAACCCATTATTAAAATCTGAATTTATATATATCTTAATTAAGTCTTACTTAATTAATATACCTATATATTTTAATTATCCTATTAATTTAAATTCGTAATTTAAATACTATCAATCATATTGACATTTTTAAATCTTTACAATTTAAATTAATTCCATTTTAATTACGTTCTATGTGTGTGGTCCTATATGTAATTATTACGTTGGCAATAATTTTAAAATCATATTATAAAATTATAAACAGTGAGCAACATCTAGTAATGCATCACTGCTACCCAAGTAATAATATGATCGATGATTCGATGCAACCTTTTCGTGACCAATGTTTCGATGTAATTTAATCCTTTTAACCTTAATATCCTAGATTAAACTCGAGTCATGGAATGTGTCATACTTTTCATAATTTAATCTGATTTTTTCTTGATCAATGAGTAGACTAATATGAAACAAATCACTATTTGAGCATGGCCATGCATTTCATAGTCCTACTCAATCAAGAGGCCTATGGATATCACCCCTAATATATAGGATGATTAAATTCAATCTAGATCACTCACATTCCTCACACGATTCATGATATACCCAATAATCACCTTTATAGTCCACCCTATTAAAGGTGACATTTGATGATATCAAAGTACATAAATTCCCATGTAGAAATATAGTGATTTCAAGTCAGAAGACCATTACATCATTATCACTATGAGAATTGCTAATGACACTTCGCATAATGCTCCACATAGAATTCTCATGGTGGGTTTGTCCAGTACATCGTTCTCTAATACGTACCTATGCATTGACTTAATATCTCATATATTTATGACTAATGAGATTTGGTCATTAGTCAATCCACATACTAGTCTTAATGCATCATTGTTGTCCCACCAACAATGATACTCGACTAGGGACATTTAAGAATAATGATACTAATTGTAATTATATAATCTCATGTTCAAGTCACATACTTGAAACTATATAATTTGAATCACTATTCTAAGGATTTTTATTATGTTAACATTTATATAACGCAGTAATAAAACCATAATAAAATCATTCATTTATTCAATCAAATATAATATCAAAACGTTAAGCAATTACATCAAATAATTGGCCTCTATGGCATAAACTCTAACAGTCATTGTATCTTGAGAGACAAGTGCTATCAACTTTGAGCACCATACGGAGGACATAATTGTCTTAAGAGAATTGTTAAATCCACAATAAAAAATATTATTTTCACAACAAAAATGTTGCTATAGATCCTATAGCAACGGTTTTCACCGTCGCTATACATCTACAACAACACGTTTGTTGTGGAAATAATAAAAAATATTGTGGATTTAACAATTCCCTCTTTTTAAACACATAGTAACCAAGTACTAAGACAAGTTATATATATATATATATATATAGGATTCCATCCACAGCAACCGGTTGTTGGGGAGCAACCCATTTTGGCCAGCCGCTACTACCTGTACCGGCTTATAAAAAAAATATTCTAAGGCCGGTACAGGTAGTAGCGGCTGACCAAAATGGATTGTTCCCCAACGACCGGTTGCTGTGGATGGAATCCCTATATATATATATATATATCCATTTTCAGTTTGCTAACAATAAAAAGACATAATATTTTCAAATATAACAACACAATTTCACTATTAATTTATCATTACAAAACTTTACACTCATTATGGTTAGGAACAAAAATGAAAGAATAATATATCTTTAAATTTATAAATTTGGCAATTAAGATTATTTTTGTATAATAGATAGTTTATTAGATTAAATACTTAATAAATTTATAGATAAAAATAAAAAAAATGTAAATTTTATAAATGACATATTTTTATGTTCTCTTTTTAGAATTTAGTAATTGTTAATATTGTTTACAATCAGATTCAGCATGGAGCTTATAAACAAAAAAAAAAGAAAAAATAGAAAAAAGACACCCTCAATTTCAAGTGCTTCAATCAAAATTTCTTTAAAATCAAAGTATTTGAATTCCCAAATTTATTGTTAAAAAAAATCCCACATTTTGATAATTGCAATAAATATCATTAGCAAGACCTGTCAAAACTCCCATTTAATGTCATTTAAGACTCCATAAAGAACCAAGTAGATGAACTCATGAACCTAGTGTTTACACATTACAAAAGCATTAAAATCCAACTAGATAAACATACATTTTGGTCAAAGATTGTTGCTAAATTCACCCACAGAAAATGTAATCAACCAGCAAATTTCTCATTTTTCGGGCATCACGATAAAACTACCCAGCACTAGTCACACTATTCCCATCCCCTTTATCTATATATATACACCATCTACATATAAAATATAGAGAGAGAAGGAGATCTGCTTAATTTTCATTCACAAATATTCCTACCCACATTACGTGTTGTAGGCATGTAGCTTTTAACTCTTGTCTTTACTCTTGTTTCTGTTCTTCTTGTTGGGGGTTTCTGGTTTAATTACATCTTGGCTTGTAGGTATGTGATTTCTTGATTTCTTTTCTTTTTCCCCCATTTTAGCACTTTTTGTAGATGAAAAAGTAAACTTGTTATTTGCTTCTTTTCGAGCATCGAGTACTAATTTTCCTCATTCTTTCACCTTATTATGCATGTCTGAAGTGACTTGGATTAATTTTTTTAGTTTTTTTGTTTTGGGTGTTTGATTTCTTGATCTGGGTAGTGGTATATGGATCTGGGGATTGATTGTTAGAAATGGGGGTTTTCCCTTTCGCTGGTAATAATTAATTTGTTCTGTTATTATCAATTTCTCTGTTCCTTCTTTCTTACTCTTCTTCCTTTTTTTTTTCTTTTTTGAACAAGAAATAGTTGTGATGTTCACCTGGATTTATTTGTAATGATTTTCATGCACCTTTTGCTGATATGGGTATCTTGGATTTCTTAAAGATGTTACTTTGAACTCTTCCCCTGCTTTAACACTCCAGATTGCAGTTCCAATCTGAAAAAACATTGGAGTTCTTATTTTCTTAAAATGCATTTCTTTTTGTTTCTCTCCCAAGTTGAAGTCTTTATCTGAATTTAAGTAAAGAATCAATCTTTTTAAATTTTTCAAAAATAAAAAGCATCACTTCTGATTTTGCGGATTGGATAGAGAAACTTATGGAAGTTCTGATCTCCTTCTTTGTTACTCTTCCACAGCTTTCAGTGGGGTCCATGGTTTTTGAATTATGTTAAATTTTGCGGTGCCTAGTTCTTTGATTGATTTGTGGATAAATCATTGATTTGCCTATATCTCTTTCAATATAAATGTTGATATTGTTTTTCCTTTTGAACTAAAGGCGTGATTTTTTTTTCCTTTTGTTTCATATTATTGATTTTAGGCAAATATCCATTTAAAATTTATGCTAAAATATGTTTCCTTGATTATGTGGATTTGTATATGAGAAAGCTGTGTCTCCGTATGTGGTTGGGTTATGCTATATACTTTTGCTACATGATATGATTAATTAAAAAAACGATTATTTTATACTTTTGCGCTGTTTTTCTGCAGAAAAATTTAGATGGAGGTGGCTAATTTTAGATGTTGGGATGAACTAATTCCTGATGCACTTGGCTTAATCTTCAGCAATCTTTCACTCCAGGAGGTTCTAACAGTGGTTCCGAGGGTATGCAAATCATGGAGCAAAGCTGTGACTGGGCCTTATTGCTGGCAAGAGATTGACATTGAAGAATGGAGTTATTATCAGTCTCATACTGACCAAATTGAGCGAATGCTTCGGTTGTTGATCACGAGAAGCAGCGGTTCCATTCGCAAGCTCTCCGTTTCTCGCCTGCAAAATGACCTCATTTTCTCCTTCATTGCTGATAAGTAAGCCGAATCTCATCGTCTTGTGATGAAGTTTTGTATTCTAGTTTTATTGTTAGATTCTACTCTGATTGCTGGTGCAGAATTCATATATTAGAAACCATTTAGGAATTTACAATTTTTTGATAAACAAGAATTGATTTGCTATTAGTCTAGTTTTGTTGCCAATGTGATATGCTCAACAATTCTGTGGTTCATACTACCTATTTAGTTTAGTGTACTCGGTAATTTGTCCTATCTGGCTTTACATAAATGTACATAATCATAAGCCTAGGAAAATGTCTATTTGTTTTGAGAAAAAATTGGATTTGTATAGGGTTAACGCTCTTTTCGTTTTCTTGTTTTGGTTCAGATAATGTTATCCTCACTACGCAAGTTATAATTATGTTATATGATCCATCAGTTGGTTCAAATGTGAAATGTGGTTACTATTTCTTCTCTCTCTCTTTTTTTTCTTTCTGTTTTGCTAGTGCTCGCTCCTTGCATACACTGCGTCTGCCTAGAAGCAAAATGAGTGACTCAATTGTGGAGCAGGTTGCAGGGAGGTTTTCTAGCATCACTTTCTTGGATTTGAGTTATTGTGGTAAAATCGGAACCCGAGCATTAGAGGCAATTGGAAAACACTGTAAATTGCTTGCAGGGCTGTGCTGGAACATGCATCCATTAGATATGGTAGGCAAGCCTTCACAGAATGACGAGGCTCACGCCATCGCCACCACCATGCCGAAGCTCAAGCACCTTGAGATGACTTATCTTTGTCTCGACACAACAAGTGTTCTAGAGATCATCTCCAACTGTCCCGAGCTTGAGTTTCTTGATTTGAGAGGGTGTTGGGATGTGAAACTCGATCCCAAATGGCTCAAGGAAAAATTCTCAACGTTGGAGGTGTTGGGGCCTCATGTGGTGGACCATTTGGACAGGAACGGATACTGGGAATGGGAGGATTCTTCGGATTACTCGGATTCTGTTTACGATTACGAAAGTTTGGATGCATGGGAAGATGATGGTAGGCTGGAAGGTCTAGAGCTGACATTTTACGAAGGACAAGGTGAGGATTTGGGCTATGGTTGGCCTCCATCTCCTTAAATCATTGTAAGAAGGTCTTTACTTCATCTAGTAGTAGGAGCTAATTACTTGTTGCTTGAACTTTAGAGCTTATATATGCTATCTAAATGTACTTGTTTTCAATGGGAATGAATGAAGATATGTGTGTTTCTTTTCCATCAAAATTTATGCTTTGCACATTTTGATTTTAGTTCTTGCTTGTAAAAAATGCCTCTTATGTTTCCATCAAGAATATTTTGAGATCAAAAGATCGAGCCCGAGCTTAAATGCGCCGAGCTGGGCTTTGTTCACGAACAACTCGGTTTGTCTGCTCTACATTTGAGTTGATGCTTGTAAAATGCCTCGATGTTTCAGTTAAGAATATGTTTGAGATTAAAAGATTGAGGTTTACTGTCTGCAGCAAAGCATAGTGTGGGAGATAACAATGTTGTTTTGTTCAAAAGCAAAAGTGAAAAGAATTAACTGAATAAGATTTTGTTTTTTCTATCTTCGGACTAGTGTACTTGGGTCTTCTCCATTAAATTGGCTACAGAATTTCAGTAAAATATGTTTTGATATGTTTCGTGATACTCCCTCTCTCACAGAAAAAACAATCATTTACCAGTTTTTTAATTTTTATTTTTCACGGAATATTTTTCTTTTTATCGTTAGTGATTTAAAATACCATAATGTTTCAAACCCACCAAACACCTAATTGATATGTTAATATATGTATAATATATCGATTTAAAAGATATGTACCACTAGTTTATGTATTCGATGTGGTTCATCACTGGTTCAACAACAATATCAGTACTGAATTGCACTGCCTTTAATTTTTTTTATTTTTACCAAAATTGTAGTCATTAATTCAGTTAAAAATCGACCAATTCAATTCAGTTTGATCAGTTTAAATTTAATTTCGGTTCAAATTACCATTATTATATAAGAGAATTTACATTAGCATATAACAAAATTATAAAACATTATTAATGAAATAGCATGACATGATGAAAAAGATGAGAGAAACTTAAAATACAAGGATGGTGAAAACATCTATCTAATAAAATACAAATAATTTTGAATTTCCCGCTCACTCAATAAATCATCTGGGCCGTCCAAAGTTTGGGATAAATCCCACCGTTCATACATCTATCTAATAAAATACATTTATCTATCTAATAATCTAATAATAATTTAATAAAATACAAATGACTTTAAATTTTCCGCTCACTCAATAAATTATTTTGGTCGTTTATAATTTGAGATAAATCATATTGTTCATACAGTGCCGAAGACACGGGACCTAGCTAGTTGTATTATATAGAAATATCTATAGACAATAAAATAGAAAGACATGGGTTTAAGCATAAGAAATAAAGAGATGTTTGTTTGTTTGTTCTGTTCATTCTTTTGGTCTGTGTTGATCATAACTCAAAACAATTGGGTTGAGTAGTTCACGTGGATGAGTAGTTCACGTGGAGAAAATCTCCCCACGATTTTCTTTATATAGAAGTTTGTTTTAGGCAATTGGAAAATTTTAAAATTTAAATTTTAAGAAAATAGTCAAGAAATTCAATTTTATCCCATTATGATATCCTCTATAATGAGGAATTCTATTCCAATTTGAGGACAAACATAGAGAAGATGTGATCTCTATAAATACAATGTTACACCATAATTATTAGGTTTCACATTATTTTCAACACTAAAATTTTAAGCCTCCATTGTTAATCTTATTCAACATGTACTTATTCTCACACCGGAACAATCCCCTAGCAGCCCAAGCCGATAAGTTTTTTTTTTTTTTGCTAAATTTAAACTGTATTAAAAGAAAGGAATGTATAAAAGTTTGGAAAATCCCAATAAAAATATAGCATAGACATCATAGGACATGCCCTATGATGTCATGACTATATAAAATTGCTGCCCCATAGCCTAGCAATGCTAAAATAACCTGTCATTTCAGACTATTACATAGAGTGCTCATACCAAAATATCCATTACAGCAAGAACATAGCTAAATGGTTACACGGAAACATAGAGGCCAACATCAAAGGTCATTTCCAGCAGCTAAGGAACAGCTGCAAAAAACAAGCAACTAGCCAAACCCGGCTGAATAGCAACCCAAAAGAACCATGCAGCCGAGTTGCATACCATCACAACACAACAGAATAAACCATGCAGCCGAGAAACCAGCAAACCCAGCCGCCCAAACGAGCATGAAACCAGCAAACCCAAACTGCAGCCGGTGTGAGACCCAAGCATCCCCAAACCAGAAGTACCTGCAGCAGGAAACCCACCAATTAAAGTGCAGTAGCAGCAGCTCCATCATAACAGAGCTAAGCAGAAAGCCCCAAACCAGCCCAGCCCGACCAAAATAAAGCAGAAACTTCCGAAGAGCATGAGATGCCCTTGACAACAACTGCCCTTAGCAACAACTTTGCTATATCAACTGCTCTTAGCAGATTCCCACTGGCCAACAGATTATAGACATAATTTACATAAGCCAGTTACAATAAATTGACTTATGGATTTTGGCTTTAACAAGAGGGTTAAATCTGGACAGCCTAGATTTGATGAAGTTTATAACTTCCGAAGCCAAATGTCTTCCAGGAATACAAGTACCCTTGAAGATTTTGTTGTTTCTAGCTTCTCAAACTTTGTAAGTTGCAACCACTAAAGTGAGTCTGAGTATGTATTTAGTTAGCTTCCGACCGCTATAATTTAGAACAGAATTAATTAGATCATCCCAAATCAAAGGCATATGCTGCCTGTTAACGCCAAGATCTTCTGCTACGTCCCAATCATGTAATACTTCCTGATCCTGCACAGTAAACACGATCAACACCACAAGTTTGACGGCTTCGACCGTCGGGGGATAGCTCAGGCGTGAGAGTCAGTATAGACGATCACAAGGTTAACAATGGAGGATAAAATATCTAGTGTATTGAGAGAGATTAAAATTATCAGTTACCTGTCCCTGGATCCCCTCCTTGCTGTGATATATTGGCTATCATATACTCCAAGATCCGATATTTTGTGTAACCGACTCCCCTGACACCTGTTAATCCCATCCCCTTTGTCCACCGCTAGCCGACTGTCCAATCCTAATTAATGCGATGTAAGATATCAGTCAGCCATTACCTTTGTCATCATCACCGGTCAAAGCCCAAGTGAAGATATTTAGTCATCTGATGGGTCGGTTCAGCCAACCCGGCCCAAGGCTTTCAAGATCCGACAAAGATGACCCAATAGATTAACCAAAGAATTAGGCCCAACCAGTCCGACCCACTATGTAAAATATCAGGACCCAACATTCCCCCAGTCTTTTATTATACAGAATGTTTAATAAAAGAGTATAAATGGCATCGGTCCAGGGCAAAAGGAATTATAATAAGATCGATAAAGGCCCAAAATATATCTTACCGAGGCCCATCTGATGAACATCAAATAGCAATATAAAGGATTCATCTTCGCCGACCTCTACAGAAGTACCAACTGAAGAGCCTTTAACTACCGAAGCTCAAGCCACATAATCAACTCCCACTGAAGGGACAAGCTAACCTCGTCAAAGAAAGCAATTTGGCCGAAAATCAAAACACCCCCTCACACAGACTTGCAACGAGTGCTTCCTCTATATGCCCCTTGACGAACGGACCCGAGTCCTTCGTGCAAAAAAGAGGGAAATCCAAATAAATCCTCCAACCGTCGAAGAGCTATAAGTACCTCCCACAGAAGCTGATCTTCCTTCGGGCACCCCAGTTGAAATCGTGGTTTCTGACGAAGAGCCCGAAGAACAAATAGAGCTCATATCGAAGAGATTCCCCACTCTCTGCCAGAATCCAAAGAGAAATTCCCATCTCAGCTCCACAACTCCTTCGTCCGCGATACCGATGACCACCGGTTCGACAATAGCTCCATAATGAACCTGATCGACGAGGGAATAAAATACCAAGCTAAGGTAAGATGCTACTTAACTTATCCAATTACATCTCGGCCCATCAATTTGAAATGATTCATTAACATTGATCATCTGCAAGTAAACACTGTCTTCGGGCTCCTCCGTCCCAAATACAAAGAAGCCGAAGCCGAAGAAGACGCCATCCGAAGGGGAGAACGCCATACTGCAATCGTCCTTGGTGAAGGCAAGACATGACTGTGATATCTTCCTCTTTAACAAAGAGTGCCTTCGGAAGGATCTCGACAAGGTCAAAAAAGAGTTGGAGACTGCCAAGGCCACACATCAGGTCATCTCAAATATATATGTCGACCCAAGCTAAAGAATCAAAACATCTGGCACATCGCCAGAAGCTTAAAGAAGAGCTCAAAGAACTTCGGGCCCTTAGGGATTTGAGTCTGCCACTGACCGAAGATCGACGTAAGGAAATCCAGGCAGCATACAGAAAATCCGCCGATCTGAATGATGAGATCGTCCATATGTAATGCCGAAGTAAAGGCAAGAGAAAGCTTGTCGCAGCCAATGTAGATCCATCTCTTCTAGACTCTTTCAGATAGCCATGATGACAATGAAGAAGCTTGAAGATGACCTCCCCTTTACCTTTAGCTGTAGAACCTTCTGTAAAAATTCTAACTTTATGTGAACAGTTAATATTAATGAAATATCAACTTCATTTATTATGACTTTTGTGTTAACATCTTCTTATCAATAATTCAGTATCAATCAACTTGAAAACTGTACAAAATTCTTTTGAACTTAACTTAAATTGTGAATCAGATAAGGCATATAACAGTTAAGTTAAGAAATGACATAAATCGAACTCAATGAACCGAACTCAACACTTGAACAAAAATAAAGTAATGAATACTTATTGTTTTCGAAGTGTGAGATATATCATGTATAAGGTGAATTCGGCTGATCCTCCTTGCACCATCGGGATCTTGTTTACCACTCGGGGTAAAACAAGTATATAAGGACATTTGTTTACCACTCAGGGTAGAAACAAAGATATAAGGACCATGGAATTTGTTTACCACACGGGGTAGAAAAAATTCATAAGGACACACCTAACAATAAGGCTACCATCGAATGGTCAGCGAGTCCACTCGAACCTCCTTACTTCGGTGCATTTTGTTTACCACTCGCGGTAAAGCAAAATTAAAAGGACTATGGAATTTGTCTAACATGCAGGGTATAACAAACCCATGAGGACACTCCTACCAATAAAGCTACCATCAAATGGTCAGCAAGTCCACCCCGTCCTCCTTACACCGATGAAGTTGTTTACCATGAAGGGCCTGACAAATTCATAAGGACCACCTGCCAAAAAGGCTATCATCAAATGGTCAGCCAGTCCCCCCCCCCCCCCCCGTCCTCCTTGCACCATTGTGAATTTAGGACCAAATAGAGAGAAGATCGATATAAATTGTAGATGAGCTATTGAAGTATTTATGTGCTGAATCCCCGGTTCTTTCAAGAATATTCCTGCCGAAGTACTTTGTAGGTCAATAACTTCGCAGCCAAATGATTGCCACAAATGTCTTCGTGAACTTCCCGAAGAACATAATCTGCTTCGGATGGAACTGAACATTTGAGCAATGGTGACAAAAAATAGAATTGTTATAGCCATCGACCCCTTGTTAGCCTGTTGCACTGATGTCCGAAATAGAATATCCGTCTGTATATAATGTCCATGAACTTAGCTTCTGCTGAAGTACTGCAACGGCTTTGTCGGACTCTTCAGCTTCTCCTTAACTATTATCAGCTTCAGAAAAGAAATGTTTCGACCACAACATCAACCGACCTTGGAAATATTACCGAAGAGTTCGGATGTCCAGGAGTGCGGCTTATAGATCTGCTTTGGTGATGAGCCCTTCGCTGTGGCGAGAACACTCAAGGCAGAGTGCCCTCTTTGTATTCTTGGGTGAATATCCTCTTGAGCTGCTCCCTCGTCTGCTTGTGCCATAGCCTCGAGAACCCTTAGGGTGAGGTACCCTCTTCGGATGCTCAGGAATATGACTCCTTGGTTTTCTTTCGATCATGAGGGTGGCCTCGAGACATATCTTCAAAGTGCATAAGCTTCTTTCTTCTGCTTTAGAAGAACCTCTAAAGCTTTATCTACTTCATCCATGATCACGTTCTTTGTCAGCAGCGAACACCAACCTTATCATAGCTTCGCCATGAGCTCTCGAACGAGAACTCACTGAGTTGTGCTTGGAAATCGTGCTATCATGAGCACTCTTTGAAGGACCCACTCGATCCTTGACAGAAATATGTTGCAAAGACTGAACTCACAGCCATCGGCTGTTCTTCCAGTATAACAGTTCTAATCCTCACCATGCTTTCCGACGTAGAACAAATGAACAAATTGTGATTGAAAGCTCTTGAACACTAGAACTCACCCCTCCTTCTAGCGCCAATGTTAACGCCAAGATCTTTTGCTACGTCCCAATCACGTAAGACGTCCTGATCCTGCACAGTAAACACGATCAACACCACAAGCTTGATGGCTTCGACCGTCGGGGGATAGCTCAGGCGTGAGAGTCAGTACAGGCGATCACAAGGTTAATAATGAAGGATAAAATATCTAGTGTATTGAGAGAGATTAAAATTATCAGTTACCTATCCCTGGATCCCCTCCTTGCTGTGATATATTGGCTATCATATACTCCAAGATCCGGTTTTTTGTGCAACCGACTCCCCTAACACCTGTTAATCCCATCCCCTTTGTCCACCACTAGCCGACTGTCCAATCATCATTAATTCGATGTAAGATATCAGTCAGCCATTACCTTTGTCATCATCACCGGTCAAAGCTCAAGTGAAGATATTTAATCATCTGATGGGTCAGTTCAGCCAACCCGGCCCAAGGCTTTCAAGATCCAACAAAGATGACCAATAGATTAGCCAAAGAATTAGGACCAACAAGTCCGGCCCACTATGTAAAATATCAGGACCCAACACTGCCATTCACCAAGCTGGAGCACTTATTTGATAATCAATGAGAAATACTGACAAGTGAAGGATAAGTGTGTAAACGATTCAGGGTGATTCTGACAAAGAGAGCAAATAGAAGACTTGTTTGAGAGGTACTGGCAAATAAAGTCGTATGTGAGTAGTTTCCATTACAAAGCAAGGCATAAGATGAATTCTCGGTGTGACTTCATTTCTGTGCAAGATTGGACACACTATTTTGTGATTGGGCACATGGACGGATTTTGACGTTAACATTGACGCTAAAAGAAGGGCTCTTTAAGTGCTAGTTAACTTTTTAATCACCTAGAAGTTTGGTTGGAATAATGGCGACAAGCAAGATGAAAACTGTTTCTGGATGAGACAAATTAATCAACGACCGACCTCTCTTCTCAACCTCGAGGTTCGGTCAAGGACAAATTGGGGCCTTCCCCTCACAGTCTCTGACAGGCTCGGATCCCACGGCAAGTCTATGGGCCCATCGAATGAGAAGATGGTGCTGGTCAGGAGGTAGTTTCTCGACCACGGAAAAGACCATAATAGAAAATGAGACGGTTGGAACGAACGGTAGCTGATCTTGACCAAGAAGATGCAACAGAATAAAGACACCATGGATGCCCTTCGCCTTCAACAAATAGATCTCAATGCTCAGATGGAGTCATTATTAGGTGGGGATGATGTCTCTTCCAGTCATCATTGGCATCGGGAAGCATCGCCAGGGATCCAATCTAGGACACATCGTTCAGACGGTTCTTGGCACGAAAGGGGCAGGCGAAAGAGCTACCCTCAAGAAAAGAGCACGCGAAGGAGCCGCCCACTGGAAGGTGGCTACGATGAGAGATGACGAAGGCAATGGGTGAATTTTTCGAACCATAAGCGGGATAGGCACAGATAATCCCCCTGAAGGAAGATTTTGACTCCCTCGCAAAGAGAGTAGTAGAGTTGCAACAAAAACTTGCAGTGGCCAAACAAGATAAGGAGGCTCCGATTGACCAGGCATAACCATTCTCCCTAGAGATCGATCAGATTCGGGCCAACCCTAATAAGAAAGGCCCATACATAAAGAGTTATGATTGTACCGGAGATCCGTATGATAACAGCCAGACATATGATCGACTGATGAAATTTTATGACTAGTCTAACACAGCCAAATGTCAATTTTCATCACAACTTGAAGGAGGCTCGGAAGTAGATGACGTACCTGGCCCATAACTCAATCTTGTCATGGAAAAAGCTCTGTGACAAGTTTTATGACCCGTTCAAAAGCAAAAAAAGGAAGGGGAAGATGACCGCTTCCCTGATGCAGATACGACAATACTCTAATGAGATGCTGAGCCAGTATGTAAATAGATTCCATGAGGCGATTGAAGCAGTGATGGCTTGAACGGTCTTCAAGCCCTCAGATACTTTACCACGAGGTTGGATGTGGTAAGATCGAAGAAATTGGTGAATGACATGATGTTCAATGACCCAAAAGACTTAGCAGAAGCTTACGACATAGCGGAGGGTTTCATTGCAGTTGAGGAGGCTATGGGGATTCTAAGGCCGAATGCATCATCCTCGAAGAAGCCTAGAGATCGGGATAAGAATAACTATCCTAGGTTAGATAACAACAACAACAAATCGGATAATTAGACGAAGAGAAATTACAACAACGGGGGTTCGGGAGGAGGCCGACCACCCTTCTCGAATCGTGGAGTCAACAAAGTCTATACACCACTCAATACGGATCGGGCAACAATATTGGAGGGGATGAGAGATAAGTCATACTTTGAGTCTTGCCCGAAAAACACTCGTCCAGAGAGAAGAATGTTAGAGTTTATGCCCTAGAGGCCAATTATTTGATATAATTGCTTAACATTTTGATATTATATTTGATTGAATAAATGAATGATTATTATTATGGTTTTATTTACTGCGTTATATAAATGTTAACATAATAAAATTCCTTAGAATAGTGATACAAATTATATAGTTTTAAGTGTGTGACTTGAACATGAGATTATATAATTACAATTAGTATCAATGCTCTTAAATGTCCCTAGTCGAGTATCATTGTTGATGGGACAACAATGATGCATTGAGGCTAGTATGTGGATTAACTGATGACCAAATCTCATTGGTCATAAATATATGAGATATTAAGTCAATGCATAGGAACGTGTTAGAGAACGATGTACTGGACAGACTCACCATGAGAATTCTATATGAAACATTATGCGAAGTGTCATTAGCGATTCTCATAGTGACAATGATGTAATGATCATCCGACCTAAAATCACTATATTACTACACATGAATTTATGTACTTTGATATCATCAAAGGTCACCTTTAATAGGGTTGGACTATAAAGGTGATTATTGGGTACATCATGAATCGTGTGAGGAATATGAGTGATCTAGAAGGAATTTAACCCTCCTATGTATTAGGGGTGATTTCCATAGGCCTCTTGATTGAGTAGGACTATAAAATGCATGGCCATGCTCAAATAGTTATTTGTTTCATATAGTCTACGCATTGATCAAGAAAAACTCAGATTAAATTATGAAGAGTATGACACATTCCATGACTCGAGTTTAATCTAGGATATTAAGGTTAAAAGGATTAAATTACATTGAAACATTGGTCATGAAAAGGTTGCATCGAATCATCGATATTATTTTTACTTGGGTAGCAGTGATGCATTACTAGATGCCGCTCACTATTTATAATTTTATAATATGATTTTAAAATTATTGCCAACGTAATAATAACCTATAGGGTCACACGCATAGAACGTATTTAAAAAGAAATTAATTTAAATTATAAAGATTTAAATATGTCAATATGATTGATAGTATTTAAATTACGAATTTAAATTAAGAGGATAATTTATATATAAGTATATTAATTAAGTAAGACTTAATTTATATATGTATATATATATATAAATTCGGATTTTATTAAATTAGGTTTTTGATTAATTTCTTTTAACCGCTATATATATGATATGTAGCAGCCATTTTAGGGATTATAATTTTAACCAAAGCCCTAACTGCTCTTAGAGAGAGACTAGAAAGAAATAGTTTCGAAAATCCTATTCTTTTGGTGGCTACTACCGCAACTCCCTTGACTGCATTTCGTGTGATGACGTGCAGAATGTTCGTGTGGACACCGTAGAGACGTAGTACCGTGAGGAATTACGTTGGAGATTCGAAGCGTTTCAAAAAATTCTATAATCGGTATAATATCTAAACCCTGAATTACTATGTTTTTGCATGGATCTTGTTTTAGGGTTTCAGATTTGGTTTTATATTTTTTATTTTCTGCTGCGTTTTTATGCCGAAACCCCAATAAAAAAACCTTAACAGATACAACAATTACCACCAGACCTATGGACACTCTATAAAAGATTGTCGTAACTTGAAAAATTTGATCGAGAAAAATGTCCAGAGCGGGGAATTAGTTCAGTACGTTGCTGAGAAGGAAGGTTCGGGAAGGAGAACGGATAACACCAACCAAGAGTAGAAACCCTCAACCGCAACTTAAACAAGTGGAAACAATTCTACGAGTGGTAGACATGATAATAGGTGGTTTGGTGGGAAAGGTGATCGAAAAGAAGAGGCGTGGGATGTTGGACGATGTACTTAGTGTGTACGAACAACCTGCCATGATGGATCGACATTAACTTGGCACGGTCATCTCTTTTTGTGATGAGGATTACCCATCAGAACCTAATGAACCGCATGAAGGGGTGCTGATCATCACCGCATAAGTTAGATTGATGGACATGAAGAGGATCATGATTGATAATGGTTCCTCAGTCGACATACTATACGCCCATTATATCAGAGGATGGATTTGGGAGGTAGAAGGATTGAGGTTCAGCGGGAGCTCCCTTTGTATGGATTCAGCAACAACCCGATTCGGGTGACGGGTACCATCAAACAGTCGGTGATCTTTAGGACATCTCCACGACAAGTTGAAGTGAACTGCAGATATTTTTTGTTACATATGGATTTGGTGTACAACGACATATTTGGAAGTCTGACAGCTCTATAAGAGGTGACTTCCATACCCCATTTTAAAATAAAGTTCCCCATACCAAACGACATCAGTGAAGTCTTTGGGGATCTTGAACTAGCATAGAGGTGCTTTCAAAATTAATTTAATATCTTCGGGAGTAGGGTTCAATAATCAAAGACAGACTATGATGATCGAGGTTGAGCCATTTATCGAAAGAAGTACATAACCCCTCCCTCTGCCGACCGTAAAAACATAAGACATCGAGTTGATCTTGGGGAAAAAAAATAAAACGATCAAGATTGGGTCGGGTCTGCAGGAGCCCTTTCGGACGGGATTGATAGAGTTGCTGTGACAACCCAAGAATTTAGATAATTATTGAAATCCAAAAGTGATGGATTAAAGGTTATAAGATGAACATAGACAGAAAATAAGTGTATGAATTTGAGATTTATGTAAAAGGATTTTTAAGGATTTCAAATTTTTTGGAGAAGAACTTGAATGATTTGATAGACTATAAGTGTTAGTCTGATAATGAGGTATATGCTTAGTGTACGAGTTCATAAGATTATAGTGTGTGGTTCTAGTATTTTAATTATATACTAGTGACCTAATCTAAGAAATTGTGGACCATGTCTCAATTTATAAAATTATTTTGTATGAATAGGTGAGTAAGTGAATAAAGAATTAAGTTATGTAACCTAATATATATGTATTAGGTGTGATAATTAAATAACTTGAGAGGTTATAATATGGTAGAATAATATTATATAAATATATACTAACATTAAGAGATTTATTTTATATATCTCAAATAATAAATTTTATAACCTAAGAATAGCAAGTCTAATTGAGTTATGAAATTAAAAAAAAGGCATAAGTAAGGAATTTATTTGCAAAGGTGTAGTGGAACCCTAATTAAAGGATTAAAGTAAAATAGAATTAAAAGTATTGGAGGCTATAATGATATCATAGCCCAATAATTTATTTAGAGTTCAAGAGAATTAAAATTTAATGGACTAAGGAGATTATATTAAATTTGTAGCCCAATTATTTATTTAAGTAATGGATTTGTGACTAATTGATTTAAGGGTGATTAAATTATTTAATCTAGTCCAATATATTATGTGGAGGGAAAGTTTATTAGTGATGATCCAATTTATTTGGTGGAGGAGCTCAAGCTCATTTTAATTAGTAGGCAAATGAATAAGAAAGTGCAAGCCCAAAAAGAAATAAAAAGGGAGCCCAAGCTTGGCCCAATTAAAGTCCACTTAAGGAGGGGCATTATGGTCATTAATTAAGCTAGATAATATCAACCATATTGGTGGATAAAGAGGACATGTGGCCGAAAATTAGAAAGAGAGAAAATGAGTGGAATGTAATGATTAAGTTAACTTTAGTAGGTAAACAACTTTTCTTTATTTGGCAATTTTTTTATTTGGACAACACATTAGTTGTTTCTTGCAAGTTATCTTTGCCATGATGAGAGAGTAGGTAAAAGATGATGAGTTGTAATCTAATCATTTAGATTATGCTAGCAAATCTAGAACTTCCATTTTACTCTCATTTTAGTTATTAAAGAAAAAAATATAGAGAGAGAAAGTGAAAGGGGGCGGCAAACCTTCATGGGAAGAGAGAAGAATCTCCATGGTAGAAAAGAAAAAGAAGAAGAAGAAAGGAAGAGGGCCTAAGCTCATGCAACCAAGATTTCTAACCTACTTTGGGTATAGAAGGAAGGAAGCTAAAAAGTCAAGGTACAAAAATTAATTTCAAAGATTTAATTTCTTTTCTTTTTATGGATTTGATGGAGAAAAGGGTTTTGTGATTTGAAAGTTAGGACCCTTTTATTTATGTGTTTTATGTAGATTCATGTATGAATCTAACTTGTTCAAGTATTTAAAGGTGGATCAAAAGGAGAGAAATGAAACTAGGTTTCTAGAAATATAGAAAACCCTAATTTTTTTCCTTACCTTAATTGTGTTTTATTTTGTGTTTAATGATTGTTTGATGATATAGATCATTCATCATGGTAGATCCATGGGTAAATGAGGTATTAGTAAGATTATGATGAGCTATGTTGATTTTATATGAAAATAGATAAGTTTTCTTAAAAGACACCAAAGGTTGAAAAACAAATTTTTGAGAAAACCAAGTATGATATGGAAATGACCTTATCTTTCATTCTACTTTGAATTTTTGAGTGTGGTCAATTTCTGGAGTTCGATATTTGAGTCTTCTAATATTTCCAAGTGGAATCACTTAAAAAGGATTTATAGATTTTCGTGTGGAATGATTTTAGCAAAGGAGTGAAAAACTGTGAAATGTTTAAAAAGCTGTTGCCCATAAATTGGAAGGGTTGTTTAAGCCACTTATTTAATGCGATAAAATCCAGCCTTTTGGGGAATGAAAATATATGGGATAAAGTAGGTTGTGTCCAAAAATTAGCTCATTCTGACTTAAATTGAGCAAGTTACGACCATTTCAATATTTAGGTTTTTTTAGACAAAAATTGCTATAACCGGAGTTCTATAATTCCGATGGCCACGAAATTTAAACTAGAGGGTCACATTAACATGTATAACATTATCCAAGAGTTGAGAATTTTTGGAGTTAAGCACGAGGTAACTAATTTCTTAATGAATTAACTAGAAATTTATTTTTTGAAAAATACTTAAAGGAGTTGAAAAATTCCAGAAAAATACTTTTTGTGTATGGAATACATGTGTATATGATTGGCCGAAAGATAGAAAAATAATAAGTTGATTTGGTATTTTCGTGAAAAAGAATAGTGAATTCAGGTTGCTGAAATTGAAGATTATGAATTCAGGTTGCTGAAATTGAATTCAGTCTGCTAATCTAATTTTTTGTCTGCTGAAATAGTAGTTTCAGGTTGCTGAAATGTAATTCGGTTTACTAAAATGATATTTCAGTTTACCGAAAGGTTATCTAGCTAACTAAGATAGCATATAAAAGGGAAAACTTTTAAGTATAAGTTATAAGTGATGAAAAGATTATTAAAGTATAATGATAATACTAAGACTAAGGTGTTGTGACATTCCAGAATTTTAAATATAATTTTAAATATTTATTGAGTTATATAAATATTTATTGGATGTGATTATCGGTAAATGAATATTTGTTTAATTGATTTAATATTATTTGGATAATTATTTGTTTATTAAATAATTGACAAATTAAGGAAATGATTATTATATTGATATTTCAATTAAATGATATATTATTTGTATTGTGTTATGTGATTAAAGGATTTATTTAATTAATTATGATTTGAGTTAATTAAAATAAATAAGAAAGCTTGATTAAATATAGTGTGACAAATAACTATATTATAAAGAATTATTAAAATAAATTAAAGTAATTTAATTTAGTGTTTACCAAACAAGGCTTAATATATTAATCCTTTAATATTTTAAATGATTTGCCAAACAAGCCTTATGGCTTTTGAGATTTCTATTTTTTATTAAATAAAATAAATAGAAAAAATAATATAATAATAAAATTAAAATAATAAATATAATATTTATATTATATACGTTAGTAACTGATTTTGTAATTAGTAGCATTAAGTTATCAGTTTTATTCTTATGCTTGAATATCAGTTGATTTCCTTGTATTACGCATTCTATTTCCAAGTTTGAGAGTACCAAGTGTTGTGAGAGCTTCAGATAAAAATTGAGAGAGAATCTTAAGAATTTTTCACAGCAATTTGAGTAATTGGCAACGATTGTGTTGATAATTGAAGGTATGTTCTATAAAATTGGATATTATTTATGTTATGAGTATTACGGCAAAACTTTTACATAATCTGTGAAATTCAAATTGTTGAATCATTGTTAGATAATTGGTTACTTGTGATTATGTGAGTATATAGTGATTAGAGATTATGTTTAAACAACAATTGTATGCTAAATTCGGTTTACAGTAAAAGAAATTTTGACAGTGTTTGTGTTCTTCATATGGCTTGAGTAAGAGTAGCAATTTTGGTGATCAAGTCTTATGTTAAATTATAAATTGAAGATTTCATATGTTAGTTTAGTGAGATATGATCATTATGTAATTTGAATGAGATGATTTGGCCAACTAGTGAGTTCACAGAGATGATTTCTAGAACAATGTCAAGAAAAGTTGAGTTTTTGTGAAAAACATGAGTTTTGAGAATTAAAATAGTTGTAGTTAGTGTTAAATTGTGCTAGTTGGTTGTAAATGTGAGCAATCATGTTTATGATATTGTTGTATTTATTCTACGTGTTAATATTACTGTCTATTGGGTGAAATTTATATTTGTTTGGCTAAAGTCGACTAGTATTTATAGTCGGCTCTGCGTCTGTCTGAACACCGACGCAGCTGCACCGGTGCCAAGTCCAAAAAGGCGCAGCTGCGCCGGTCCCAAGCCTTTATATGGTGCAGCTGCGCCATACCCTGGTTTGAGATTCTAACTTCTGCTATTTTAGCAGACTTGAGAAAGTGACACAACATAGTCTGAAATTGTGTTAGGATGTTAAATGTGTAATGTTAAGGTTAACATAACATAGTGAGTTGTGGTTAGTATGATCAAAGTTGCAAAAATAATTATTAAATCAAAAATGCGTTATGTGATAACATAGTTTATACAATGAACGTTAGTGAAGTGTTATGATGATTAACACTTGGGGATTCTGAAATGTAAAGCGTATCACAAGACTTGTGTTAAAATAAAAAGTTTAGCTAGTAATGCGTTTTATATTGAAACGTGAATATTAGTATGTCTAATGGATGTTATGGTTTTAATACTGTGTTTAGGTGAACGTGAGTTTAATATTTTAGCTTACACTTGAGGCATGTTTTCTAACTCCATACTTTCATTGAGTTAGTATGTTACATTTATGCAATTCTTTTAACCCTACATTTTCGTTGAGTTAGTCTTATTATTATAAATGCATGCTTTTGATTGAGCAAGCTTTTTATATCAAATGTTATTGTTTTCAAGATTCATTGGAGCAAACTCTAACTCTATTATTAATTAAAATTCTCAATAGATTGATTCATTCTAACTTGTTTAAAGTTAAGCAAGTTTCTTAAAGTTTAGGAATTCATTTCTAAATATTATAAAACTTGAACCTAGCTTATTTTACTGTTAAAGCAAAGGTTAACCATTTTATTCATTCTATTGAATACTTATGCTCTATAGTAATTTCAAGCACGAGTTAGATGTATAGAATCAATTCATTTATGATTCTCAAATGTTCTAAGTTATGTTGTTATTAAACAACTGTTGTATTATCAAACATTGTGGATTCAACTAGTTCCCTAGTTGATGATCATTAAACTTCAATTACCTTTGAAAGCTTATCCAAACCAAATTTTCTTTGGTGCGGACTTGTACTATAAATACTGAGATGAACAACCCTATGATTAGTGGTTTACGCTTAGCGTTGAAATGGTTGTGCACAATACATTGTACGAAGGATTGATCCCCCTAAGTACGTGGAGTCCTTATAGTTATATGACTGTTAAAGTTAAAGTTGAAAGATTACTTATAACTGTGGACATGGTTCATGGTCATTTGACCCTCAGTAGTTTATTTAAGAATGTTAATAGAAGAAGTCATTCAGTTCTATTGAGCCTATGAGTTGGCAAATATTGAAATGTTATTAGAACAAATCATTCAGGTCTATTGAGCCCATGAGTTGGCAAATGTTGAAATGTTAATAGAACATATCATTCAGTTCTATTGAGCCTATGAGTTGGCAAGTATTGAAATGTTAATAGAACATATTATTTAGTTCTATTGAGCCTATTATTTGGCAAATGTTGTAAATATATTTATTCTTATCTGAAGTGAGCTTTGTTTGCTAACTCTTGCATATTTATACATTTATTGCAGCTATGAATGAGAAGGTAGATAAACCTACAACTAGCAAAGGAAAGGGAAAAATGTACAAGTGATGAAGACTTGTAATTTTGGTTTTATCATTGATGATAGACTTTAAATAATGATGTGATGTAATAATTTTATTTTCGCACTTGAATGATTGTATTAAAGGTTAGAGAACCTGGGAGATAATGTTTTTATTTAAGTAATCTTGTATGGGCAGGTTTTTATTATTCAATTTATTATAATTGGGTAGCTAGATATGAATGTTTTGATTACGTGACCACCAAATTTTGAGGTAATGAAGTACCGGGATTTGGGGGTGTCACAAGTTGGTGTCAAAGCTTTAGGTTATGAACCTTTGGTGGGGAAAGGCCTTAGGAAGTAACCTTTGAAAAGATAGCGGTGATTAACTCTTATCGAGTTTTAAGGAAGAAATAATAAAACACTTATGTGCTCGTGAGTATCGAGTAGTAATAATTAATGATTAAATCTTAAAATTTTATTGTCAGGATGACTAATGTCGAAGAATCCAGTCAGGCTAGGGAGGATTGACCTCAGATGCCTATAGAGGAGGAGCCTCGAGACATTCATGTTAGTTGGGAACAACTACTACCACGGGAGTTAGCGTCGTTGGTCACAGTAGTTGAAGACGAGGTTGATGATGTGGAGACGGATGAGGAGGATCCCGTTGAGTTGCCACAGGAGGATGAGGATGAAGAGGACGAGGAGGAGGAGACTCCACTAACCTTAATAACTGCTCGAATGTACGATGAAGTCTACGACCATAATGTGGAACTTCAGGATACAGTAGAGGAATTGCAAGAAATAGTAGCTGAACAACAGACTGCAATGACGCAGAAAGACGATGAGATTCTAGATCGTGAGGAACGATTGACAAATGTCGAGGAAAAGCTAGAATGGACTAAAGGAGTGAAAGACCAACTGATCGAGGAGGTCGCTGAACTGAAGAATAAGCTAAGGAAAGAAGCTACGAAGAGGACAAGAGCCGAGGACGCATATAAAGTAATGTTTCAACGAGCCGGGATAGCAGTGAAAGACAAATATGCAAAGAGACTGATGATGGAAGAGATGAATAAGTATTCAACACCATGGTTAATCGAGCTCAGGATCGGGTCATAGAATATCCTATCCAGTTCGAGACGCTGCCATTGTACGTATTAGATCGCAGAGCAATGTTCTGAGTCATGGAAGAAGAATGTAGTAAGTCTGAGACGTATCATTGAAGAACATCGTAGTTGTTGTACGATGAATAAAATGTTAAATAAATTGTAAATCCCAAGTGTTATGAAACCTATGGGATATGGGGATGATTTTGTCCTGAAACTTTTGTAGTTCAGGAAGTAATGTAAATAGCAGTAATGCTATTGTTTTATGTTTTCAAAGAGGTTATGAATAAATAAAAGTTGTTATTTTATTCAAAGTGTTATGTGATTTGTGGTTATTTCTTTTGTAGAAGAAAGTTAAGTAGAAATTACTTACAAGAGTTGAGTAATAATCTAATGGGTGTATTTTTAAACAGAAAATGAATCCCACACGTCAACCACCATGACAGAGAACCAACGAAGGAACCAATAATAATGACAATGTTGATGCTAACCCAGTTCAATAATTAGTGACGCTGATGATAGGAGCATTGCAGAATCAACCACAGAACCAAGGAACAACGTTTAAGGAGTTCAAGGCAGTTGGACAACCTGAATTTCGAGGGTCAGTGAATCCAGTTGACGCACATACTTGGATTATGGAAATAGAGAAGGTGTTAGATGTTGCTAGGGTAGGAGATGATCAGAAGACTGCTTTCGCAACATTCACGTTGAAAGCAGAAGCTAGTTATTGGTGGCAGGCCAATAAAACTAGAGAAGGACCATGGATGATGACTTGGGATAGGTTTAAGGAGATATTCTTTGAGACCTATTTTCCCGAGAGTTCGAAGGGTCAGCTGGAAGTACAATTTCTGGAACTGAGGAAGGGAACGATGACGGTATCTGAGTATGCCGCTAAATTCAACGAGTTGGCAAGGTTTGCGCCTTATCAAGTTAGCACGGACGAACGCAAGGTAAAAAGGTTTGAACAGGGACTGAAGCCTTTGTTGTACAGTAGGGTTTCCTTATTTCAATTGAAGACTTTTGCAGCAGTAATGAAGAAAGAAATACTCGCTAAAGGTGGAGGCGAGGCAGTGACAAAGTTCAATCAGGAACAGAAGAAGAAGAAGAATGAGGTGGAAATCAAGAATGGAGGTGGTAGTGGTGGAAACAACAACAACAACAACAACAACAACTTGAAGAGGAAGTGGAATGGAAACGTGGGTGCTGGAAACCAGCAGGGTAACCAGAAGATCAAGAAGTTTGAAGCATGTGCTACATGTGGTAAGTTTCACAAGGGTGCGTGCTTGATGTGGAAACATGTATGCTTCAATTGTGGCCAGGAGGGTCTCATTGCCCCAAATTTCCCACAACCTAAGAAGAATGTATGCTTCACGTGTGGATCCAAGGATCATTTTGCGCGTAAATGCTCTAAGAAGAAGGATGAAGTGACAACCAGAAGCAATGGAGGTACAACATCAAACAAACCCACATTTATAACCTTCAACGTGACTGTGCAAGATGCTGTGCAATCAAAGGATGTCGTGTCAGGTATTATCCCAATCAATGATATTGATGCTTATGTATTATTTGATTCAGGTGCTACTTGCTCATTTATCTCTGATGAATTTGCTAAGAGGTTAGAATTGCCTAGAGAAGAACTAAATTTTCCTTTGAACATAGAGATTGCGAATAAAGAGATAATCCCTGTTAGATTCGTACAGAAGAACTGTAGGGTGAACATTAAGGAGAATATCTTAATGGTAGATTTAATTCTGATTAAATTGGGAGAGTTTGATGTTATTTTGGGAATGGATTGGCTGTTCAAATATGGAACGGTAATTGATTACCAAAAGAAATGTGTAAACCTTATGACTCCGTCAAAGGTAGTATTCTATGGTAGCAAATCGCCTAGACAAATGAAATGTCTGACGATTATGCAGGCCAAGAAATTGTTGAGTCAAGGCTGTGTGGGCTATTTAGCTTACATAGTCGATACTCAGAAAAAGAATGTGAAACTGGAAGAGATACCATTGGTGAGGGAATTTGAGGATGTGTTTCAAGAGGATTTTCCAGGACTTCCGCCTGACAGAGAAATTTTGTTCGTGATCGACTTAGTGTTGGGGACATCACCGATATCGAAGGCCCCGTACAGAATGGCTCCAGTAGAAATGAAGGAACTGATGCTACAGTTGCAAGAATTGTTAGATAAAAAGTACATTCAACCAAGCGTATCATCGTGGGGAGCGCCATTGTTATTCGCGAAGAAGAAGGATTGGTCAATGCGTCTTTGCATTGATTATAGAGAATTAAACAAAGTTACTATTAAAAACAAATATCCATTACCAAGAATAGATGACTTGTTTGATCAGTTGAAGGGTGCTAAATACTTCTCAAAAATAGATTTGAGAAATGGGTATCACCAGTTGAAAGTGAGGAAGGAGGATATACCACGAATGGCATTCAGAACTCGGTATGGACATTACGAGCTCCTGGTGATGTCTTTTGGTTTAACCAATGCACCTGCTGCATTTATGGATTTGATGAATAGGGTGTTTAAACCATTCTTAGACAAGTTTGTAATGGTATTCATCAACGACATTCTACTGTATTCCAAAACTCAAGAAGAACACGTGGAACGCTTACGTTTGACATTGGAAACACTAAGAAAAGAAAAGTTGTACGCAAAATTCTCTAAGTGCAAATTTTGGCTAGACCGGGTGCAATTTCTTAGGCACGTGATTGACAAAGATGGGATTTTCGTGGATCCATCAAAAGTGGAAGCTGTAATCAATTGGGAACAACCAAGAACACCGTCGAAATTAAGTGAGGAGTTTCTTGGGACTGGCCGGTTATTACAGACGATTTATTCAAGATTTTTCTATGATAGCTATTCCATTAACAAATTTGTCCAGGAAAGCTGTGAAATTTGTTTAGACGGAGAAATGGGAAGAAAGTTTCCAGGATTTGAAGAATAAATTAAGCATGACACCTATGTTGTCATTACCAGATAGTACAAGTAACTTTGTGGTGTATAGTGATGCCTCACATAAAGGGTTGGGATATGTTCTTATGCAGAATGGCAAAGTAATTGCGTATGCATCAAGACAACTGAAGGATTATGAGAAAGGGTATCCGACTCATGATTTGGAATTGGATGCAGTAGTGTTTGCTCTCAAGATATGGAGACACTATCTCCATGGAGAGAAATGGGAAATCTACACTGACCATAAAAGTCTGAAGTATATTTTCAAACAAAAAAGACTTGAATATGCGACAAAGGAGATGGATGGAATTGATAAAGGATTACGTTTGTGAGATCTTTTATCATCCGGGTAAAGCGAATGTGGTTGTAGATGCTTTGAGCAGGAAAGGTCAGGAGAAGTTGATGCTGATAACTACGCAGGAAGAGCATATTTCAGCAATGGAAAAGCTAGAATTGGAAATCAAATTTCTAAAGGGATCTGATGAACAACTATTCCAGATAGATACCAGTCCAACTATGGTGGACAAAATGAAGAGTGCTCAACTACAAGATAAAGAATGCGAAACGATCAAAGAGAAAGTGGTTGAGGGTAGCGATGTAAAATACAAGATCGACACCGAAGGACTACTACGATTCGAGGAAATAATTTGGGTCCCAACAATACCAGAGCTTAAAGAAGAAATCTTGACCGAAGCATACAGCACAAGATATTCGATTCATCCAGGAAGTACAAAGATGTATCAAGATTTGCGGCGACATTTTTGGTGGCCGAATATGAAAAGAGACGTTGCAGAGTGCGTTGCAAAATGTTTGACGTGTCAGAAAGTGAAAGCTGAACATCAACAACCAAGCGGGTTACTTTAACCGTTGGAAATACCGGAATGGAAATAGGAGCATATCACAATGGATTTTGTGGTAGAACTTTCAACGACTCAGAAAGGATACAATGCGATATGGGTGATAGTGGACAAATTGACAAAATCTGCGCACTTTTTGCCAATAAAGATTAGATTTAATTTTGATCAGCTAGCGAAACTATACGTTAAAGAGATCGTATCAAGACATGGAGTTCTAGTGTCAATTATGTCAGATAGAGATCCAAGGTTCACATCAAACTTCGGGAAGAGACTATAAGAATGTATGGGAACACAATTGCGAATGAGTACAGCATACCATCTGCAAACCGACGGGCAGAGTGAATGAACAATCCAAACGTTGGAAGATATGTTGAGAGTATGCATCATGGATTTTAAAGGAAGCTGGGATGAACATTTACCGTTGGTAGAATTTTCCTACAACAACAATTACCATGCGAGCATCGGTATACTACCTTACGAGGCATTGTACGGTAGAAAGTGCAGAACTCCACTGTGCTGGGATGAAGTCGGTGAACGCCATTTGTTAGGACCAGAATTGGTAAAACAAACTATTGAAGTTGTCAAACTCATCAGGACAAGATTGGTAGTAGCCCAAGACCGACAGAAAAAGTATGCCGATCAACATAGGCAGAATCGCGAATTTGAAGTAGGAAATTTTATTTTCCTAAAAGTTTCTCCTTGGAAGGGAAAAATTTGTTTTGGCAAGAAAGGAAAGCTCAGCCTAAGATTTATTGGACCGTTTGAGATACTACGAAGAGTGGGGGAAGTGGCTTATGAGGTAGCTCTACCTCTAGAATTGGAAAACATTCATAATGTTTTTCACATTTCGGTGTTACGACCGCATAAACCCGATTACAAACACGTGATCGATTACGAACCATTGCAATTCGATAAGGATTTGTCTTATGAATAAGTTCCTATCCAGATAGTCGACAGGAAAGAACAAGTGCTCAGAAATAAAGTGATACCTTCTGTGAATGTGATATAGAGAAACCACAATGACGAAGAGGCAACATGGGAACTCGAAACTGAAATGATGAAAAGTTACCCTGAGTTATTTGTTTAATCTATGTCTTAGATTCTGGCGACAGAATCTTTGTAAGTAGGGAAAAATGTGACGATATGGTTGTTTGAATTATGATTCTGAGGACAGAATTCTTTTAAGGAGGGAATGATGTGACATTCCAGAATTTTAAATATTTATTGAGTTATATAAATATTTAATGGATGTGATTATCGGTAAATGAATATTTGTTTAATTGATTTAATATTATTTGGATAATTATTTGTTTATTAAATATTTGACAAATTAAGGAAATGATTATTATATTGATATTTTAATTAAATGATATATTATTTGTATTGTGTTATGTGATTAAAGGATTTATTTAATTAATTGTGATTTGAGTTAATTAAAATAAATAAGAAAGCTTGATTAAATATAGTGTGACAAATAACTATATTATAAGGAGTTATTAAAATAAATTAAAGTAATTTAATTTAGTGTTTACCAAAAAAGGATTAATATATTAATCCTTTAATATTTTTAAATGAATTGCAAAACAAGCCTTATGGCTTTTGAGATTTCTAGTTTTTAGTAAATAAAATAAATAGAATAAAAAATATAATAATAAAATTAAAATAATGAATATAATATTTATATTATATACGTTAGTAACTGATTTTGCAATTAGTAGTATTAAGTTATCAGTTTTATTTTTTTTGATTGAATATCAGTTGATTTCCTTGTTATTACGCATTCTATTTCCAAGTTTGAGAGTACCAAGTGTTGTGAGAGCTTCAGATAAAAATTGAGAAAGAATCTTAAAAAATTTCACAGCAATTTGAGTAATTGGCAATGATTGTGTTGATAATTGAAGGTATGTTCTACAAAATTGGATATTATTTATGTTATGAGTATTACAACAAAACTTTTACATTATCTGTAAAATTCAAATTGTTGAATCATTGTTAGATAATTGGTTATTTGTGATTATATGAGTATATAGTGATTAGAGATTATGTTTAAACAACAATTGTATGCTAAATTCGGTTTACAGCAGAAGAAATTTTGACAGTGTTTGTGTTCTTCATATGGCTTGAGTAAGAGTAGAAATTTTTGTGATCAAGTCTTATGTTAAATTATAAATTGAAGATTTTATATGTTAGTTTAGTGAGATATGAGCATTATGTAATTTGAATGAGATGATTTGGCCAACTAGTGAGTTCATGGTGATGATTTCTAGAACAATGTCAAGAAAAGTTGGGTTTTTGCAAAAAACATGAGTTTTGAGAATTAAAATAGTTGTAGTTAGTGTTAAATTGTGCTAGTTGGTTGTAAATGTGAGCAATCATGTTTATGATATTGTTGTATTTATTCTACGTGTTAATATTACTGTCTATTGGGTGAAATTTGTGTTTGTTGGGCTAAAGTCAGCTACTGTTCATAGCTGACTCTACGTCTATCTGAAACCCGGTGCAGCTGTGTCGGTGCCAAGACAAAAAATGGCGCAGCTGCGCCGATCCCAAGCCTTTGTATGGCGCAGTTGCGCCATACCCTGGGTTGAGATTCTAACTTCTGCTATTTTAGCAGACTTGGGAAAGTGACACAACATAGTCTGAAATTGTGTTAGCCTGTTAAATGTGTAATGTTAAGGTTAACATAACATAGTGAGTTGTGGTTAGTATGATCAAAGTTGAAAAAATGATTATTAAATCAAAAATGCGTTATGTGATAACATAGTTTATACAATGAACGTTACTGATGTGTTATGATGATTAACACTTGGGAATTCTGAAATGTAAAGCGTATCACAAGACTTGTGTTAAAATAAAAAGTTTAGCTAGTAATTCGTTTTATATCAAAACGTGAATATTAGTATGTCTAATGGATGTTATGATTTTAATACTTTGTTTAGGTGAACGTGAGTTTAATATTTTAGCTTACGGTCGAGGAAAGTTTTCTAACTCCATACTTTCATTGAGTTAGTTTGTTACTTTATGCAATTCTTTTAACTCAACATTTTCATTGAGTTAGTCCTATTATTATAAATGCATGCTTTTGATTGAGCGAGCTTTTTATATCAAATGTTATTATTTTTAAGATTCATTGGAGCAAACTCTAACACTAGTATTATTGAAAATTCTAAATTGATTGATTCATTCTAACTTGTTTACAGTTAATCAAGTTTCTTAAAGTTCAAGAATTCATTTCTAAATATTATAAAACTTGAACCTAGCTTATTTTACTGTTCAAGCAAAAGTTAACTATTTTATTCATTCTATTGAATACTTATGCTCTATAATTATTTCAAGCATGAGTTAGATGTATATAATCAGTTTATTTATGATTCTCAAATGTTCTAAGTTATGTTATTATTAAACACCTATTGTATTATCAAACATTGTGGATTCAACTAGTTCCCTAGTTGATGATCATTAAACTTCAATTACCCTTGAAAGCTTATCCAAACCAAACTTTCTTTGGTGCAGACTTGTACTATAAATACTAAGATTAACAACCCTATGTTTAGGGGTTTACGCTTAGCGTTGAAATGGTTGTGCATAATACATTGTACGAAAGATTGATCCCCCTAAGTACGTGGAGTCCTTATAGTCATATGACTATTAAAGTTAAAGTTGAAAGATTACTTATAACTGCGGACATGGTTCATGGTCATTTGACCCTCAGTAGTTTATTTAAGAATGTTAATAGAAGAAATCATTCAGTTCTATTGAGCCTATGAGTTGGCAAATGTTGAAATGTTAATAGAACAAATCATTCAGTTCTATTGAGCCTATGAGTTGGCAAATGTTGAAATGTTAATAGAACATATCATTCAGTTCTATTGAGCCTGTGAGTTGGCAAGTATTGAAATGTTAATAGAACATATTATTCAGTTCTATTGAGCCTATTATTTGGCAAATGATATAAAGATATTTATTCTTATCCCAAGTGAGCTTTGTTTGCTCACTCTTACATATTTATACATTTATTGCAGCTATGAATAAGAAGGTAGATAAACCTACAACTAGCAAAGGAAAGGGAAAAATGTACAAGTGACGAAGACTTGTAATTTTGGTTTTATCATTGATGATAACTTTAAATAATGATGTGATGTAATAGTTTTATTTCTGCACTTGAATGATTGTATTAAAGGTTAGAGAACCTGGGAGATAATGTTTTTATTTAAGTAATCATGTATGGGCAGGTTTTTATTATTCAATTTATTATAATTGGGTAGCTAGATATGAATGTTTTGATTTCGTGAACACCAAATCTTGAGGTAATGAAGTACCAGGATTTGGTGGTTTCACAAGTTGGTATCAAAGCTTTAGGTTATGAACCTTTGGTGGGGAAAAGCCTTAGGAAGTAACCTTTGAAAAGATAATGATGATTAACTCTTATCGAGTTTTAAGGAAGAAATAATATAACACGTATGTGATTATGTGTTTATACTTATGTGCTCGTGAGTGTCGAGTAGTAATAATTAATGAGTAAAACCTAAAATTTTGTTGTCAGGATGACTAATGTCGGAGAATCCAGTCAGGTTAGGGAGAATAGACCTCAGATGCCTATAGAGGAGGAGCCTCGAGACATTCATGTTAGTTGGGAACAACTACTGCCACGGGAGTCAACCATGTTGGTCATAGTGGTTGAAGATGAGTATAATGATGTGGAGACGGATGAGGAGGATCCCATTGAGTTGCCACAGGAGGATGAGGATAATGAGGACGAGGAGGAGGAGACTCCACTAACCTCGATAGCTGCTCGAATGTACGATGAAGTCTATGACCATAACGTGGAACTTCAGGATATAGTCGAGGAATTACAAGAAATAGTAGCTGAACAACAGACTGCAATGACACAGAAAGACGATGAGATTCTAGATCGTGAGGAACGATTGACAAATATCGAGGAAAAGCTAGAACGGACTGAAGGAGTGAAAGACCAACTGATCGAGGAGGTCGCTGAACTGAAGAATAAGCTAAGGGAAGAAGCTACGAAGAGGACAAGAGCCGAGGACACATATGATGTAATGTTTCAACGAGCCAGGATAGCAGTGAAAGACGCACAGGCAAAGAGACTGAAGATGGAATAGATGAATAGAGTAGTCAACACCATGGTTAATCTAGCTCAGGATCGGGTCATGGAATATCCTATTCAGTTCGAGACGCTGCCATTATACGTATTAGATCGCAGAACAATGTTCCTAGTCATGGAGGAAGAACGTAGTAAGTCTAAGCAGTATCTTAGAAGAACATCGTAGTTTTTGTACGATGAATAAAATGTTAAATAAATTGTAAATCCCAAGTGTTATGCAACCTATGGGATAGTGGGGATGATGTTGTCCTGAAACTTTTGTAGTTTAGGAAGTAATGTAAATAGCAGTAATGTTATTATTTTATGTTTTCAAAGAGGTTATGAATAAATAAAAGTTGTTATTTTATTCAAAGTGTTATGTGATTTGTGGTTATTTCTTTTGTAGAAGAAAGTTAAGTAGAAATTACTTAAAAAAGTTGAGTAATAATCTAATGGGTGTATTTTTAAATAGAAAGTGCCTCCCAGACGTCTACCACCACGACAAAGAACCAACGAAAGAACCAACTATAACGAAAATATTGATGTTAACCCAGTTCAATAATTAGTGACGTTGCTGACAGGAGCGTTGCAGAATCAACCACATAACCAAGGAACAACGTTTAAGGAGTTTAAGGCGGTTGGAACACCTTAATTTCTAGGGTCAGTGAATCCAGTCGAGGCACAGACTTGGATTATGGAAATAGAGAAGGTGTTCGATGTTGCTAGGGTAGGAGATGATCAGAAGACTGCTTTTGCAACATTCATATTGAAAGCAGAAGCTAGTTATTGGTGGTAGGCCAATAAAACTCGAGAAGGACCACGGATGATGACCTGGGATAGGTTTAAGGAGATATTCTTCGAGACCTGTGATAGCCTCAAATCCAGGCCCCAAATCACCGCGGATCTGGTATACTATTTCTATAACTATTTGCGGAAGATATAAACATAAATTGTATATACATTAAACTTACACATAATCCCCAAGGTCGAGTAACCTTAACTTAATACACATTTCATAACTTTTCTAACACATAACATCTTTATCAAACTATACTATTACAAAATAGCCGCACGTTTTATCCCAAGCTGAACTTGGTCTTAACCTTTTCATGTATCCGAACGCATTCGCATTATCTGCAATGTTTTATCATGATATAGCAAGGGTGAGCATGAAAGTTGCTCAGCAAGTTTAAGTTCAACAATATAACGATATATCATGATTGAAGAGTATGAATAATAAGCTGGCTATAATTCATCAATATAATTGAGAACTAGCACGAATAAACTTTTGACTGAACAAGTATTAAACATGAACAAACATTTCTGAACCAACTGGTAATGAAGGTGATCAACCTTTCATACCTGACTTATACATGCAAGATGTATAGAGTACAATTTTCGTGGCAATCAGCAATGATTAACCATAAGCTTGAATAAAATACTCTTAGTAGAGTTTAGTAAAAAGAAACTTGCCTGAACCGTTGATTACCGCTACACAATTTATAACGATTTACCCGAAGACCTAATATTAGTAATATAGATCTCTAATATTAGAATAATATTATCACAGTATAATACTGTTATATATATATACATAGAATAACCTAAACACATAGCACATAACCCTATCAGTCTATAACACACATAAAACTTAGTATCAGGTCAAACTATTTCAGTCTGACTTGAAACCGACACAATTCTATCATCCCGACGGTCTAGTCGGACAATACTCAAGTTTAAGTTCAATTAAACTTTGCTTAAATGCTTAACAATTATCCCAGATAATTATCTTATCAGTCAAAATAATTTTTAAAGAATTATAATAATTTTCAAATAATTATTATCATTTATCAACATTTTTCGATCATTAAAATCATATTTAATTGAATTTAAACATCACATAATTTCTTAATCATTAATATTCATTTAATAAAAAATATTAATGAAAATCATAACATAATATTATAATATAATTATAATATACCAAAGTATTTTTAATACCTTAAAATCATAATTATATGATTTTTAAACACTTAAATCCATTGTCCGATAATTGCTATTAATATTAAAATATTAATATTTTCATGCCAAAATATCAAAAGTTATATTTTATAACTTAAAATATTTTTATATCACTTAAATTAGTTTTATATAATTTATAAAGCATTAATTCCAATTTTCCTTAATTTATTTAATATAATTATTAAATAAACTAATTACCATTAATATTGATTAATTAATGAATTTCATCACAAAATATTAAAATTCCTCAAAAATAACTTAAAATATTTTCTTATACCATAATATAATTTTTCATGAATTAAAATTATTTTTAAATAATTTATTTAATATTGTAATTAAATAAATAAATACCATTTATATTCCAAAAATATTAAATTTTTTGAAATATACTTAAATTAATTAAAAACTATTTTTCAAACTTTAAAATAATTTTTCAGAATTTATTATGTATTTTTAATAATTAAAAATCATTTTTTTCTATTTATTTAATTAAACTAATTATTTTTCAAAAATTAGTGTCGCTAAAGGGGTTTCTGGCGACGAATCCGTCGCTGTTGGTGTTCTTCACGTGTTATTCAGCATTTTCAGAAATTCATGTCAGTGTTCGAGTGGGTAGGTTTGACCCGAATTTGATCTATGATCTAAATGTTTTCTGGCCTTGTAAATGCTTTGATGTTGTAGTACTAATGTAGTACTGCAACTATAAACCAATTCCATAACCAAACAACAACAGATCTTTGAGATCTAATTGATAGAAAACCTTGTCAGACATGTTCTTCAATTTCCGGGTTTTCCAGAAATTGAAGAACAGTCGAGGTACTATATTTGAGCCCCTAAATCGTTGCTTTACAGACTTGGTTTATGTGATATGAAGGTTCAAGTATGTAATATATATGTCATTTTACAATTCTAAAACAACCGATAATCATAACAACAAGAGGTGCACAAGATTCAAGCCGGTCAAACTACATACGAAGATCTGTTCTTGAACATTTCTGAAAAACCCAAAAATGTTCTTGAGCAGTTCGGTCAACGGTTGTTTGACCTCAAATTTCTATCATTCTGTTATGGATCTAGGTGAACTAAAGGCATACCTGTGTATTTCATATACCAGTATATAACATGATAACAACATTATCGCCAATCAAGCAAACAACAGAAATATTAATGGCCTTAAAAACCTTGTCAGAGCTTTCTGAAAATTCTGGGCTGCCCAGATTTCCAGATTTCATGGTCGGTCAACGCAGTTTGACTGCTTATAACTCATGGTCTATACATGATATAACCCTATTTCCACTTCCAGATTGAAGCCTACATGGCAAAGAACAGGTCCATAACTTAAAATACATATATCATCAAACACACACAGATTTATGACGTTTGAGATTTGACTGTCAGACTCAAAATTTTCCAAATTTACATATTTCTAAAAATGATAGATTCGTGCATCTAAGTGTTATAGATCCATGATCTATCAACCCAGATCACTTACTAACACCCTAATACAGAACTTTAAACAATCAATAACATCAATTAACATAGAATCATAGGATTTCTAGGTTAGGGTTTTTACCACGTTTTGGGCTTCGATTTCTGATTCTGATCATTGATTTCTGTTCTTGGGTGATCTAAGGTTGTATAAGTGACTGATCTACCTTATATTTTCGGATATGAAGAGAGAGAAAAAGTTATGGGAGAGCAATATAGCAAATAAGTAACTTTTTATCACTTTCTCTCTCTTTTAATCTTTTATATCTAATGATTCAATGCTTGTTGCTGAGTTGCTAGCTAGGTAGACTGATTTGTTGGATATATAGACCATGCTAAGTCAAAAGTTGGTTAACCACTCCATATATGGAAAGATATGCAAGTTAGCTATAAAAAAATGTGACATAAGGGTATTTTTGACATTTCCATGCAATTTTATTTCTAGAATGGTCTTTATGATACAAACCCTTAGAGTTTAGGGTTTGGACATTAGGGTTAGGGTTTAACCCTTAAAGATTTAGCAACTTGGATTTTAAAAATTTTCTAATTAGAATTTAAAATAGGAAATCATGATTTCTAATTTATAATTAGGACTTCCTAATTATATCTTAATTTCCTAATCATAAATCAATCTTTGCTAATTAGGACTAATTTTTCCTAATTAAAATTACTAATTTAGCACTTAGGGTCAAATTTGTACATTATAATTTATAACCCATAAATTAGGGTTTTGAATAGAAAATAATCTTTTAAATTTAGAAATTAGATTTCCTAATCAGATTAGGGTTTCTAATAACTTGAAAATTAGGATTTATATTTCCTAATTAACATTAACATTAGCATTATTAAATTAACAATTTGGTCTTCCCTAATTTTAAATTGGGATTTCTAACTGAACAATTAGGGTTTATAAATTCTAAAATTAGGGTTTGCTAGTTAATTAAGCATTACCCTAATTAATATTATTATTAATAGCACTTAAGCAATATAATTCTCTGCTAAGTTCCCAGATTAGGGTTTCAAATTACCAGAATCTGAAATTAGGATTTTTAGATCAAGTATTAGGGTTTTCTAATAAACAATTAAAGGTTTCAGGTAATTCATTAGGGTTTTCCCTAATAAATTTCTAATTAATGACGTTTAACCTTATACATAGCATTGCATTCCCAATCTAGGGTTTTTAATATCCAAAATAGGGTTTTAGATTCCCAGAACTGACATTAGGGTTTCCAGAACCAGTTTCTAAGATTTCTTATTAATCGCTAGGGTTTTCTAACCGAACGTTAAAGTTCTTAATATATAATTAGGGTTTGACACATACATAATTAATCTGGTCAACCCTTGACCCTTAACCACATTCAGCACACATACATAACCATATTCACAGAATTTAATCACATAAATCCTTAATCCTGAATAATTAACCTATATCCATCGTAGAATTTTGAATTCATCAAAATTTCACCCTAATAATATCAAACGCATACACTTATTTTCTGTTTAGGTCTATTATTTAACCTTAAATCAATCATTTAATATTTTAATAAATTGTCCAAATTCTCGAGTTGTCACATTCACCCCTTCTTATAAGAATTTCGTCCCCGAAATTCACCTTACACCTTACACCGTGCTCCTTATACCATTCACACATATCACATGCTACCCAATACACCTCTCACAAGAGTAAAAGTTTTCAAATTGTACTGAGGGGTCATATAGACCATGAACACATTTGGTTTTAATGGTAGTGATCATATCTCAAAACAATACATTACTTGGTATGTTTACAATCACAAAGAAGGTCAACTATCGTTGCTAGTACTTTAGGTGATCAGCCCATCGTACTCTTACGTCATGCATAACGTATTAATTATTTTTAGCGAATATTTATGCTATTAGATTGTATTATTTATCCAAACATTATCGTTCACCTCAGTCTTATTATAGGATTCCGTACCAAAGCAATTTGGTTCGGGAAATTCTTTCAATAAACACTTGGAGTTTTTATAACATTAGTCTAGCTGAATCAAATAGCATAGACTCATATCAATAATTCAATTCAATCGAATTATTTAGGTGTAGCCAAACCCCGATGGCAAATTAAATTTTTTGAAAACATTTTTCGAGAATGACGTCATGATGCCGTACTGTATTAACAGTCCGTTTGAGGATGCCGTCATTGTATGACTTTGTCATAACACATCATACAATAATGGAACAACGACTTCAGGTCAAATTCACACTATGTATTCCTGTATTTACAACTCCATCACATTTTTATCATCTCTGCACCAGGTTACATGGTACATGAGTGATAAACAAATTTTTTTTTTGATATTTCAAATCGTTTGCGTCTAGCCGAAATAAGTAGCATAGACTATACTTTAAACCGTTTCAAAAATGATTACGAGTCTACATATTTTTTTTAAAAGGGCACATAGTGCGTATTTAACTTGATGTCAAAAATTTGAAGTTTAGCATAGCTAGGAGTTTAGGAAAACCTAAGTCTCCACTAATGATCATTTGCTTAACAATATATATGTTCCTATAATCCTTAACACTCTATTCACACACAACTATACCCAGTTCATAAAACCACACTTATGAGTTCATAACCTGGCCACAATTATATGAGTTTAAGAACTTACTCTAGTCTGACCTTTGGCGTCCGTTGGCTGAGGGGCTCATAAACATTTCATATAACTATGAGTCAAGAATGTCACATAAGTATGAGTTCTAAGAATTCGTACTTAATCTTATATTCTCTACCTATGACCTTTTTATCTGTATATAATAACTAGCGTGACACAACATTTCAATGATTACCCATGCCATCAACTAAGTAGTTTTTACACCAAGTACAATTCCCCGCCCATACAAGAAATCATACAACTCAGTTGCTAACACGAGTCCTCATTGAAATCACCACCTAATCTTAACCCCCTTTTTTAACACGAATTTTATTTAATCCGTATTCATAATCCATAACTCTTTTATGAGTTTTCATAGTACAATTTCATAGTACAACTGATACACAACATCTTGCTGTAAACTTTTCAATCATCAGATTGATTCTTTCCGGTTGTCATAACCTTAACAGATCACGGGGTGATCTCATCGTATATATTACGATTCAATTCTATGACTTGATCGTTTTGTTTTAAGATCTCCTATTCCTGCACTTTCAGTATTTTAGACTCGATCTATTCACCATTACTGTTCAACTTTATTATCAGAGTTAGGGAACTCTGTATCTTAACAACTTAACGAGATTCGTCTTTGAATCTTACCGACCAAATAACTCTATTTGAGTTAGCACTTATCCTAATCATTGCGGTTATTGGTCTCAGGTATTCCTACCTAAGCTTCATAACCAACGACTTTGATACCAACTATGATAGCCCCGAATCCAGGCCCCAAATCGCCGCGGATCCGGTATACTATTTCTATAACTATTTGCGGAAGATATAAACATAAATTGTTTATACATTAAACTTACACATAATCCCCAAGGTCGAGTAACCTTAACTTAATACACACTTCATAACTTTTCTAACACATAACATCTTTATCAAACTATACTATTACAAAATAGCCGCACGTTTTATCCCAAGCTGAACTTGGTCTTAACCTTTTCCCGTATCCGAACGCATTCGTATTATCTGGAATATTTTATCATGATATAGCAAGGGTGAGCATGAAAGTTGCTCAGCAAGTTTAAGTTCAACAATATAACGATATATCATGATTGAAGAGTATGAATAATAAGCTGGCTATAATTCATCAATATAATTGAGAACTAGCACGAACAAACTTTTGACTGAACAAGTACTAAACATGAACAAACATTTCTGAACCAACTGGTAATGAAGGTGATCAGCCTTTCATACCTGACTTATACATGCAAGATGTACAGAGTACAATTTTCGTGGCAATCAGCAATGATTAACCATAAGCTTGAATAAAATACTCTTAGTAGAGTTTAGTAAAAAGAAACTTGCCTGAACCGTTGATTACCGCTACGCAATTTATAACGCTTTACCAGAAGACCTAATATTAGTAATATAGATCTCCAATATTAGAATAATATTATCACAGTATAATATTGTTATATATATACATAGTAACCTAAACACATAGCACATAACCCTATCAGTCTATAACACACATAAAACTTAGTATCAGGTCAAACTATTTCAGTCTGACTTGAAACCGACACAATTCTATCATCCCGACGGTCTAGTCGGACAATACTCGAGTTTAAGTTCAATTAAACTCTGCTTAAACGCTTAACAATTATCCCAGATAATTATCTTATCAGTCAAAATAATTTTTAAAGACTTATAATAATTTTTAAATAATTATTATCATTTATCAACATTTTTCGATCATTAAAACCATATTTAATTGAATTTAAACATCACATAATTCCTTAATCATTAATATTCATTTAATAAAAAATATTAATAAAAATTTTAACATAATATTATAATATAATTATAATATACCAAAGTATTTTAATACCTTAAAATCATAATTATATGATTTTTAAACACTTAAATCCATTGTCCGATAATTTCTATTAATATTAAAATATTAATATTTTCATGCCAAAATATCAAAAGTTATATTTTATAACTTAAATTATTTTTATATCACTTAAATCAGTTTTATATAATTTATAAAGCATTAATTCCATTTTTCCTTAATTTATTTAATATAATTATTAAATAAACTAATTACCATTAATATTGATTAATTAATGAATTTCAACACAAAATATTAAAAGTCATTAAAAATAACTTAAAATATTTTCTTATACCATAATATAATTTTTTATTAATTAAAATCATTTTTAAATAATTTATTTAATATTGTAATTAAATAAATAAATACCATTTATATTCCAAAAATATTAAATATTTTCGAAATATACTTAAATTAATTAAAAACTATTTTTCAAACTTTAAAATAATTTTTCAGAATTTATTATGTATTTTTAATAATTAAAAACCATTTTTTTCTATTTATTTAATTAAACTAATTATTTTTCAAAAATAAGTGTCGCTAAAGGGGTTTCTGGCGACAAATCTGTCGCTGTTGGTGTTCTTCACGTGTTCTTCAGCATTTCCAAAAATTCATGTCAGTGTTCGAGTGGGTAGGTTTGACCTGAATTTGATCTATGATCTAAATGTTTTCTAGGCTTGTAAAAGCTTTGATGTTGTAGTACTAATGTAGTACTACAAATATAAACCAATTCCATAACCAAATAACAACAGATCTGTGAGATCTAATTGATAGAAAACCTTGTCAGACATGTTCTTCAATTTCTTGGTTTTCCAGAAATTAAAGAACAGTCGAGGTACTATATTTGAGCCCCTAAATCGTTGCTATACAGACTTGGTTTATGTGATATGAAGATTCAAGTATGTAGTATATATGTCATTTTATAATTCTAAAACAACCGATAATCATAACAACAAGAGGTGCACAAGATTCAAGCTGGTCAAACTACATACGAAGATCTGTTCTTGAACATTTCTGGAAAACCCAAAAATGTTCTTGAGCAGTTCGGTCAACGGTTGTTTGACCTCAAATTTCTATCATTCTGTTATGAATCTAGGTGATCTAAAGGCATACCTGTGTATTTCATATTCAAGTATATAACATGAAAACAACATTATGGCCAATCAAGCAAACAACAGAAATATTCATGGCCTTAAAAACCTTGTCAGAGCTTTCTAGAAATTCCGGGCTGCCCAGATTTCCAGATTTCATGGACGGTCAACACAGTTTGACTGCTTATAACTCATGGTCTATACATGATATAACCCTATTTCCACTTCCAGATTGAAGCCTACATGGCAAAGAACAGGTCCATAACTTAAAATACATATATCATCAAACACACACAGATTTATGACGTCTGAGATTTGACTGCCAGACTCAAAATTTTCCAAATTTCCAGATTTCTAAAAATGATAGATTCGTGCATCTAAGTGTTATAAATCCATGATCTATCAACCCAGATCACTTACTAACACCCTAATACACAACTTTAAACAATCAATAACATCAATTAACATAGAATCATAGGATTTCTAGGTTAGGGTTTTTACCACGTTTTGGGCTTTGATTTCCTATTCTGATCATTGATTTCTGTTCTTGGGTGATCTAAGGTTGTATAAGTGACTGATCTACCTTATATTTTTGGATATGAAGAGAGAGAAAAAGTTGTGGGAGAGCAAGATAACAAATGAGTAACTTTTTATCACTTTCTCTCTCTTTTAATCTTTTATATCTAATGATTCAATGCTTGTTGCTGAGTTGCTAGCTAGGTAGACTGATTTGTTGGATATATAGACCATGCTAAGTCAAAAGTTGGTTAACCACTCCATATAAGGAAAGATATGCAAGTTAGCTATAAAAAAAAATGTGACATAAGGGTATTTTTGACATTTCCATGCAATTTTATTTCTAGAATGGTCTTTATGATACAAACCCTTAGAGTTTAGGGTTTGGACATTAGGGTTAGGGTTTAACCCTTAAAGATTTAGCAACTTGGATTTTAAAAATTTTCTAATTAGAATTTAAAATAGGAAATCATGATTACTAATTTATAATTAGGACTTCCTAATTATATCTTAATTTCCTAATCATAAATCAATCTTTGCTAATTAGGACTAATTTTTCCTAATTAAAATTGCTAATTTAGCACTTATGGTCAAATTTGTACATTATAATTTATAACCCATAAATTAGGGTTTTGAAAGAAAATAATCTTTTAAATTTAGAAATTAAATTTCCTAATCAGATTAGGGTTTCTAATAACTTGAAAATTAGGATTTATATTTCCTAATTAACATTAACATTATTAAATTAACAATTTGGTCTTCCCTAATTTTAAACTGGGATTTCTAACTGAACAATTAGGGTTTATAAATTCTAAAATTAGGGTTTGCTAGTTAATTAAGCATTACCCTAATTAATATTTTTATTAATAGCACTTAAGCAATATAATTCTCCGCTAAGTTCCCATATTAGTGTTTCAAATTACCGGAATCTGAAATTAGGATTTTCAGATCAAGTATTAGGGTTTTCTAATAAACAATTAAAGGTTTCAAGTAATTCATTAGGGTTTTCCCTAATAAATTTTTTATTAATGACGTTTAACCTTATACATAGCATTGCATTCCCAATCTATGGTTTTTAATATCCGAAATAGGGTTTTAGATTCCCGAAACTGACATTAGGGTTTTCAGAACCAGTTTCTAGGATTTCTTATTAATCGCTAGGGTTTTCTAACCGAACGTTAAAGTTCTTAATATATAATTAGGGTTTGACACATACACAATTAATCTGGTCAACCCTTGACCCTTAACCACATTCAGCACACATACATAACCATATTCACAGAATTTAATCACATAAATTCTTAATCCTGAATAATTAACCTATATCCTTCGTAGAATTTTGAAATCATCAAAATTTCACCATAATAATATCAAATGCATAAACTTATTTTATGTTTAGGTCTATTATTTGACCTTAAATCAATCATTTAAGATTTTAATAAATTGTCCAAATTCTCGAGTTGTCACAAGACCTATTTTCCCGAGAGTTCGAAGGGCCAGCTGGAAGTACAATTTCTGGAACTGAGGCAGGGAACGAGGATGGTATCTGAGTATGCTGCTAAATTCAACGAGTTTGCGAGGTTTGCGCCTTATCAAGTCAGCACGGACGAACGCAAGGCGAAGAGGTTTGAATAGGGAACTGAAGCCCTAGTTGTACAGTAGGGTTTCCCTATTTTAATTGAAGACTTTCACAGCAGTAATAAAGAAAGCAATACTCGCTGAAGGTGGAAGCGATGTAGTGACAAAGTTCAATCAGGAACAGAAGAAGAAGAAGAACGAGTTGGAAATCAAGAATGGTGGTGGTAGTGGTGGAAACAACAACAACAACAACAACAACTTGAAGAGGAAGTGGAATTGAAACGTGGGTGCTGGAAACCAGCAGGGTAACCAGCAGATCAAGAAGTTTGAAGCATGTACTATATGCGGTAAGTTTCATAAGGGTGCGTGCTTGATGGGAAAACGAGTATGCTTCAACTATGGCCAGGAGGGTCTCATTGTCCCAAATTTCCCACAACCTAAGAAGAATATATGCTTCACGTGCGGATCCAAGGATCATTTTGCTCGTGAATGCCCTAAGAAGAAGGATGGAGTGACAACCAGAAGTAATGGAGGTAACAATGGAGGTACATCATCAAACAAACCCACAGCTAGAACCTTCAACATGACTGTGCAAGATGATGTGCAATCAAAGGATGTCATGTCAGGTATTATCCCAATCAATGATATTTATGCTTATGTATTATTTGATTCGGGTTCTACTTGTTCATTTATCTCTGATGAATTTGCTAAGAGGTTAGAATTGCCTAGAGAAGAACTGAATTTTCCTTTGAACATAGTGATTGCGAATAAAGAGATAATCCCTGTTAGATTCGTACACAAGAACTAGTAGGGTGAACATTAAGGAGAATATCTTAATGGTAGATTTAATTCCAATTAGATTGGGAGAGTTTGATGTTATTTTGGGAATGGATTGGTTGTTCAAATATGGAGCGGTAATTGATTGCCAAAAGAAATGTGTAAACCTTATGACTCCGTCAAAGGTAGTATTCTATGGTAGCAAATCGCCTAGACAAATGAAATGTCTGACGATTATGCAGGTGAAGAAATTGTTGAGTCAAGGCTGTGTAGGCTATTTAGCTTACATAGTCGATACTCAGAAAAAGAATGTGAAACTGGAAGAGATACCAGTGGTGAAGGAATTTGAGGATGTGTTTTCCAGAGGATTTGCCAGGATGTCTGCCTGACAGAGAAATTGAGTTCGTGATCGACTTAGTGTCGGGGACATCACCGATATCGAAGGCCCTGTATAGAATGGCTCCAGTAGAAATGAAGGAACTGATGCTACAGTTGCAGGAATTGTTAGACAAAAAGTATATTCAACCAAACGTATCACCGTGGGTACCACAAACGGCATTCAGAACTCGGTATGAACATTACGAGTTTCTGGTGATATCTTTTGGTTTAACCAATGCACCTGCTGCATTCATGGATTTGATTAATAGGGTGTTTAAACCATTCTTAGACAAGTATTGAAAGGTTAATAGAACATATTATTCAGTTCTATTGAGCCTATTATTTCGCAAATGTTGTAAAGATATTTATTCTTATCTCAAGTGTGCTTTGTTTGCTCAGTCTTGCATATTTATATATTTATTGCAGCTATGAATGAGAAGGTAGATAAACCTATAACTTGCAAAGGAAAGAGAAAAATGTACAAGTGAAGAAGACTTGTAATTTTGGTTTTATCATTGATGATATCCTTTTAATAATGATGTGATGTAATAATTTTATTTCCACACTTGAATAATTGTATTAAAGGTTAGAGAATCTAGGAGATAATGTTTTTATTTAAGTAATCTTGTATGGGCAAGTTTTTATTATTCAATTTATTCTAATTGGGTAGCTAGATATGAATGTTTTAATTACGTGAGCACCAAATCTTGAGGTAATGAAGTGCCGGGATTTGGGGGTGTCACAAGTGTAATGTCTAATACTTAACTTTGTGAGTGAAGGTTAGACAAGTTAATATAAGAAGAAGAGATTATAAGTAAGTAAATGATTATGGTGTTAAGATTATCTAATACGTGACTATATGATTAATTGTTAGATAATATTATGAAATAAGGTATGATATGCTAATTGAAAGATCAATCTTTTACCTGATAGGTCTTTTCAATAAAGAGAATAAATTAAATTGCATAGCGGTAATCGACTATGCAGGCAAGTTTCCTTAACTCAAACTCGAGTTATATTTCAAAGTATTTTAGTGAATGATTATTGATGATTATTCATGTCTAAACTGATTATTGATTCATACTTAGTGCATGTTGTATATGTTCATCAGGTATGAAAGGCTGATCACCTTCATTACCATAAGGTTCAGTTAAATTGTTCATGGTGATTGTTGACCTTCAAACATTATTGATTCGGTCATTCAATTATTGACATCTCGATTCATGTTCCTTCACAATGATTAAATTGTTGAAAACTTGAAAGCTTATTATTCTTTATGATATATCTTTATTGAATTTAAACATGCTGGACAAAGTGGTTGCTCACCCTTGCTATATCATGATAATAAATTTCAGATAAAGACGAAGGCTTGAAGAAGGATAGAGACAAAAGCAAAATACAATAATAGATTGTTATAAGGATAACTATTTAGTTATCTTATTATAAACCTTTGTAATTTTGAAGGTATGTATTCAGTTAAGGTTTATAAAGCTAGGAAATGTTATAGAATTATCTAAAATAAACAATATATGTTTATTTTTTCCACATTAGATGATAGAATACGTATGATGATGAAGTATCATAACGTACCAAGTTCGAGGTTCTTGGGACCCAGATTTGGGGATGCTACAGTTGGTATCAAAGCTGTAGGTTATAAACCTTAGGTAGGTGTACCTTAGGCTATAACCGCAGAGATGATGAAAAGGAATAAACTCAAATAGAGTTTAATTTGTTAAGAAATGAATTTGGAAAATTTATTATTTAGTAAATAAGATTCAAAGAAGAATCTTGAAAAGTTAAAATGATCCAGAGTTACCTAACTCTGATGTTAAAGACAACACGTAATATTGAATAAAAGTATAAAGGGAAAGGAGATCGTAAAACAAAACGATCATAAGATAGAAGAGAATTGTAATATAACATGATTATAAGACAAGATCACGACGTGATCAGATTTAATAGTAGAAAATCTATGACATGATTGGAATGATATAGCCTGACGCTATAAAGAGAGTGTACTATGAAATGGTACTATGTAAACTCAGAAAAGAGTGGTAAATGTTAAGATACAGATTAAAGAAAATTCGTATTAAGAAAAGAGAAAGTTAGAATGGTGTGGGATTTTAATTGAGGACTCATGTCAGTAGCTGAGTTGTAAGATACCTTGTATAGGCGGGGAATTTGTACTTGGTTTTAGAATCTCTTAGCTTCCTGATCGATATAATGGTTAGGTTGACCAATTCTTTGTATGGGTGGGGAATTGTTCGCTTAGCTTTATATGTTGATTAGTTGTCAGTTTGGTTTGACAACCACTTAATTTATGGTATTGATAATCACTGAAATGTATGTGTCGCGTTATTTGCTATATGCATGTTGATAAGGTGATTCTTTTCTTATGTGTATAACGAATAGGTAGAGGATATAAGGTTAAGTTGCGAGTTCTTACAACTCATACTTATGTTAAGTTCATGACTCATAATCATATGGTATGTTTTGAACCCCTCAGCGAATGGACGCCTATGGTTTGACTAGGATAAGTTCTTAAACCCATATGATTGTGGCAAGTTATTGAACTCATAATGTGTGGTAAGTTTGATGGACTGGGGTATAGGAAAGTTATAAATGGAGCATTGAGGATTATAAAAATAGATAGAATTATTAAGCAATGGATCAGTGTAACATTCCAGAATTTTAAAGTGTAGTATTAAATATTAAATATTTACTTTCAATATTAAATATTTATTGAATTATATAAGTATTTAATGGCAATTTGAGTTGATGTGATTTAGTTAATTATGCGTTGAATACATAATTAAGGAGCTAAGAAAATTAATTGCTATGAGATTATATACTAATTTAATTTAATAAGTAAGCTAGAGAGCTTATAATGATTAAATGAATTATAGTATTTTAATTGAAATTTGTGATTAAAATAAAGTGTTAGTTGGTTGAATAAAATTATAATTTATGTGATATTGAATTATGTGTTAAAGTAATTTAATAGATTAATATTTTAATTGATTAAATTGATTATTTAATTTAATAAGAAGTGTAACAAATAACCTTGCTATAAGGGAATTATTAAAATAGATTAAAAGAGTTTAATTTAGTTTTGCCAAACATATCTTATTGCATATTAAGTCTTTAATCTAATGATGTTTTATCAAACAGGGTATAAGAATTAATCCATTTGTTTTAATTCAATTTACCAAACAAGGAGTAAGGGTGAATGAGTTATTTTTATTAACTTAACCAAACAAGCCTTATGACTTTTGATTTTCAAAACTTACATAACTGATATAATTTATAGCTAGAGTTATATTATATAATTAATATATATTATTACTATATACGTTATATTGTTAGTACATAGTTAAAGTTAGGAAGAAAGACTCAGAGGAAGAAGAAGAAGAAGAAGAGAAGAAGAAGAGAAGAAGAAAAGAAGAGAGAAAGAAAGGCTAGAGATTGGAGAAGAAGAAGCTTGAGAATTGAAAGGAATAGCCATCATAATCTCCTTCAAGGTATTTCTCCTATTTTTTTTAAAAAGTTTTAAAGTTTAGTTTTTCTTTTCCCAAATTCTCTGTAGAATTCTTATGTTAGGATGAATTGTTGTTGCTATGTGTCTTTATATGACATACTAATGATGATAAAACTATTTTCATAAGTTATAGTCAATGAATTGATGATATGTATGTAATTTGTGAAGAAAACGTTTTTACAGAGAGTTTTTGTTAATATATATTGTTTAGCTTAAAGTAGAAATTTAGGGTTAATTAGTTGTTTAGTTGATAAATTCACCATCTAATTTGATAGAGTATGTATAATTATTGGAAAAGATACTTTGAATTAGTTGTTTTGGTTGAAAAACAAAATTTACTGTATTGATTTTCATTGAAATATCAAAAAGTGAGTTTTTATCAAAAAAATAGTGAAATTGGATGTTTTAAATTTGTTGTTTATGTTGTTGTATGGGTAGAAACATGTTAGGAGTTCTTGAATTATGTTTACATAAAGTTTTTGTATGAATTGCATGTGAATTAGTCTGTTAGAAACGAGCTTGTAGGCCAAAATGGCTTTTTCTTGTACAGTTACCGAAACTGTCAGTCGAAACTGCAGTTTCGCGCCGCGGCGTGGCCCAGCAGTACGTTCGTGGCGCCGCAGCGCCATCACCATGCCGCAACGCGGCTTCGTAGTTTATTTATCGCGCCACAGTGCCATCCTCACACCGCAGCGCGACCCACAATGTAAACTGTGGCGCCGCGGCGCAAGTTAGCAGATTGGTCTGACAGTGTACTTTTTGTACACGAAATTTTAAGAAAAGTAATGTGATGATAGTAGGACTGTTAAATTGTGATTTCAGTATTTTTATATCATGAATAAGCATGTTACTAGTGATTAACTTTTGTTATAACTTGATTATGTGATTAAATAGTCAAACCTACATGATGAATGTATTAGTTATGTGATAATGACTAACTATGTCATGATGACATATGTATATAGGATATTGTGATTCGAATTGTTCGGTTTAATCTATGAACAAGGCAAGTCCTCTAATCTGTTATCTTGTTAATTCAATTACTATTTTTAATTCGATTACAATATAATGATGTAAGTTATTCTGGAGCAAGTTATTCTTATTTTTAACTTGTTGTTTAGCATGCACAACTATCTAAACTAATGTCGAACATTTCTATCGTTCAAATTGATATGCATGCTTAGTATTCCGTTCTAATTAACATTGGCTTAGTATTGTTCAAATAAGGTATGCTATAGTTATTCAAATTGTATGCTATTAGATTATTCCTAAAGCATGACTTTAGTTTACTATGATTGATTCAATCAAGATTATTCTATAGTATAGTGTTATTGGTTTTATTCAACTACTCTTTAGTTGATGTTCGTTGAATTCCAAATTACCTTGAAAGCTTATCCAAACCAAACTTCCTTTGCTGCGGACTTGTACTCTAAATACAGAGATGAACAACCCTATTGTTATGATTAGGGGTTAACTTACGTATAGCGTTAAAATGTTTGTGCACAATACATTGTACGAAGGGCTGATCCCCCTAAGTACGAGGTCCTTATAGTCTTTTACCTGTTAAAGTTGGAATTGAAAGATTACTTGCAACTATGGACTTAGTTCATGGTCTTACGACCTTCAGTGATGTATATTTTCCATATTTTGGGATTTCATTTTCTGATTATTATTGATAGAGTACTATTCTCTTTTGATGAGCCTATTTCGACAGTTATTATTGTTATACTTCTGTTAATTCCATATTATATTCAGTGAGCAATTGTTTTTCTCACTCTTGCATATTAAATATTTATTGCAGCTAAGGTTGAGAAGGTCAATGAACTTACTACTAGCAAAGGGAAAGGAAAAATGTACAAGTGATGAAGACTTGTAATAGATTTGATAGTTTTATTATTAGACTTTGATTTAAAGATTGTAATGAAGTTTATTTAATTTTCCGTATTTGAATGTTGGTAATTAAAGGTTAGATAACCTGGGAGATTTTTATTTAATTTTAATTCTGTATGGGCAGGTTTGTATTATTCAATTTTATTATAATTGGGTAGTTAGAAATGAATGTTTTGATTAAGTGAACACTGAATGCTGTGGGAATAAAGTACCTGGATTTGGGGGTGTCACAAGTTGGTATCAAAGCTTTAGGTTATGAACCTTAGGTGGGGGAAAAAGCCTTAGGAAGTAACCTTTGAAAAGATAGCGGAGATAACTCTTATCGAGTTTTAAGAAAGAAGTAATAAAACACTTATGTGCTTATGTGATTATAATTTATGTGCTCGTTAGTGTCGAGAAGTAACGATTAATAATTTAAACTATAAAAATTTATTGTCAGGATGACTAATGTCGGAGAATCCAGTCAGGCTAGGGAGGAGGGACCTCAAATGCCGATAGAGGAGGAGCCTTGTGACATTCAGGTAGTTTGGGAACTACTACTGCCACGGGAGTCAGCCCCGTTGGTCATAGTAGTTGAAGATGAGGATGATGATGTGGAAACAGATGGAGAAGATCCTGTGGAGCTGCCACAGACGGATGAAGAGGACGAGGAGGAAAGTATTCCGCTTAACTCGATAGCTAGCCGTATATACGATGAGGTGCATGACCGTAACATGGAACTTCAGGATACAGTTGAGGAGTTCCGCGAGATAGTAGCTGAACAACAGACTGCAATAACATAAAAAGACGGCGAGATCCAGGATCGTGAAGAACGACTGAAAAATGTCGAGGAAAAACTAGTACAGACTGAATGAGAGAAAGAACAACTAATCGAAGTGGTCGCTGAACTGAAGAACAAGCTGAGAGAAGAAGCTGCTAAGAGGGCAAGAGCTGAAGATGCTTACGAGGAAGCTTTTCAACGAACCAGATTAGTAGCAAGAGACACGCAAGAAAAGAGGATGAAGATGGAAGAGATGGATAAAGTATTTAACACTGCAATTAATCGAGCTACAGATTGGGTCATGGGATATCCTATTCAGTTCGAGACGCTTCCATCATTTATGTTAGATCGCAGAATAATGTTTCGGGTCATGGAGGAAGAACATGAAAGGGCTAAGAAGTATCTTGATAGAACATCACAGATGTTGTACGATGAGTGAAAGGTTAAATAAATTATAAATCCCAAGTGTTATGCAACCTATGGGATATGACTATGATGTTGTCCTGAAACTTTTGTAGTTCAAGAAAGTAATGTAGATAGAAGAGATGCTATTGTTTTATGTTTTCACAAAAGGTTATGAATAAATAAAAGTTGTTACTTTATTCAAAGTGTTATGTGTTATGTGGTTATTTCTTTTATGGAGGCAAGTTAATTAGAAAATACTTAAAGAAGCTGAATAATAATCTAATAAATGTATTTTAACCGAAAATGCCTCCCAGACGTGAACCACCCTGACAGAGAAACAATGAGAGAACTACCAATAACGACAATGTTGATGGTAACCCCGTTCAACAACTAGTGACGCTACTGATAGGAGCATTGCAGAATCAACCAAAAAACCATGGTACAACGTTTAAGGATTTCAAGGCGGTTGGACCACCTGAATTTTGTGGGTCTATGAATCCAGTCGAAGCACAGACCTGAATTATGGAGATAAAAAAGGTGTTCGACGTCGCTAGGGTAGGGGATGATCAGAAAACTGCTTTCGCAACATTCATGTTGAAAGTAGAAGTTAGTTATTGGTGGCAGGCCAATAAAACTCTTAAAGGGCCAGGAGTGATGACCTGGGATAGGTTCAAAGTGTTGTTCTTCGAGACCTATTTCTCGGAGAGTTCGAAGAGTCAGTTAGAAGTTCATTTTCTGAATTAAAGTAGGGAACAATGATGGTATCTGAGTATGCCGCGAAATTCAATGAATTGGTTAGGATTGTGCCATATCAAGTCAGCACAGATGAGCGTAAGGCGAAAAGATTTGAACAGGGACTGAAGCCCTGGCTGTACAGTAGGGTTTTCCTGTTCCAGTTAAAGACATTTACAGCAGTGATGGAAAAGGCCGTACTCGCTGAAGGTGGAGGCGAGGCAGTGACAATGTTCAATCAGGAACAAAAGAAGAAGAAGAATGAGAATGAGATTAAGAATGGAGGTGGTAACGGTGGAAACAACAACAACAACAACAGCAACAACAACAGATTGAAGAAGAAGTGGAATGGGAACATGGGTGCTGGAAATCATTAGGGTAACCAGCAAAACAAAAAGTTTGAAGTATGTGCGACATGCGAGAAGTTTTACAAGGGTACGTGCTTAATGGGGAAAAGAGTTTGCTTCAATTGTGTCCAGGAGGTTCATATCGCCCCAAATTGCACTCAACCTAAGAAGAATGTGTGCTTCATGTACGGATCCAAGGATCACTTTGCTCATGAATGCCCTCAGAAGAAGATGGAGTGACAACCAGAAGCAATAGAGGTAACAATGGAGGTACATGGGCCATTGCAGGACCTGCAACATCAAATAAACCCACAGCTAGAACCTTCAACATGACTGTGCAAGATGCTGTGCAATCAAAAGATGTGGTGTCAGGTATTATCCCAATCAATGATATAAATACTTTTGTATTATTTGATTCGGCTGCTACTTGTTCGTTTATATCTGATGGAATTGCTAAGAGGTTAGAATTACCTAGAGAAGAACTGAATTTTCCTTTGAACATAGAAATTGTGAATAAAGAAGTAATCCCTGATAGATTCGTATACAAGAACTGTAGGGTGAGTATTAAGGAAAATATCTTTATGGTAGATTTGATTCCGATTAGACTTGGAGAGTTTGATGTTATTTTGGGAATGGATTGGCTGTTCAAATATGAAGCGATAATTGATTGCCAAAAGAAGTATGTAAACCTTATGACTCCATCAAAGATAGTATTTCATGGTAGCAAGTCGCCTAGACAAATGAAATGTCTGACGACTATGCAGGCCAAGAAATTATTGAGTCAAGGTTGTGTGGGCTATTTAGCTTACATAGTTGATACTCAGAAGAAGGGTGTGAAACTAGAAGAAATACCAGTAGTGAGGGAACTCGAAGATGTGTTTCCAGAGGAATTGCCAGGACTTCCGCCTGACAGAGAAATTGAGTTCGTGATCGACTTAGCACCAGGAACAACACCGATATCAAAGGCCCCGTACAGAATGGCTCCAATAAAAATGATGGAATTGATGGCACAGTTGTAAGAGTTGCTAGACAAGAAATATATTCAACCAAGCGTATCGCCGTGGGGAGCGCCAGTTTTATTCATGAAGAAGAAGGACGGAACAATATGTCTTTGCATTAATTATAGAGAGTTAAACAAAGTCACTATTAAGAATAGGTATCCGTTGCCTAGAATAGATGACTTGTTTGATCAGCTGAAGAGTGCTAAATATTTCTCAAAAATAGATTTGAGAAGTGGGTATCACCAATTGAAGGTAAGAAAGGAGGATATACCTAGAACGACATTCAGAACTCGGTACGGACATTACGAGTTTTTGGTGATGTCTTTTGGTTTAACAAATGCCCCTGCCGTATTCATGGATTTGATGAACAAGGTGTTTAAACCATTCTTAGAAAAGTTTGTAGTGGTATTTATTGATGACATTCTGGTGTATTCCAAAACTGAAGAAGAACACGCAGAACATTTACGTTTGACATTGGAAACACTAAGGAAGGAAAAGCTATACGCAAAATTCTCTAAGTTCGAATTTTGGCTCGACCGTGTACAATTTTTAGGTCATGTTATTGACAAGGATGAGATTTTAGTGGATCCATCAAAAGTGGAAGTTGTAATCAATTGGGAACAACCAAGAACACCGTCAGAAGTGAGGAGTTTCTTGGGACTGGCTGGTTATTATAGAAGATTTATTCAAGATTTTTCTAAGATAGCCACTTCGCTAACAAATTTGACAAGGAAAGCTGTAAAATTCATTTGGACGGAGAAGTGTGAAGAGAGTTTCCAAGATTTGAAGAAGAAGCTAAGTGTGGCACCTGTGTTGACATTACCAGATAATACAGGAAATTTTGTGGTGTATAGTGATGCCTCACCTAAAGGGTTGGGTTGTGTTCTTATGCAGAACGACAAAGTTATTGCGTATGCATCAAGACAACTGAAGGATTATGAGAAAGGGTATCCAACTCATGATTTGGAATAGGCTGCAGTTGTATTTGCTCTGAAGATATGGAGACACTATCTTTATGGAAAGAAATGTGAGATCTACACAGACCACAAAAGTCTAAAGTATATTTTTACTTAGAAGGTTCTGAACATGCGTCATAGAAGGTGAATGGAATTGATAAATGATTACGATTGTGAAATCTTTTATCATCCAGGAAAGCGAATGTGGTTGCAGATGCTTTAAGGAGGAAAGGTCGAGAAAAGTTGATGCTGATAAGAACTCAGGAGGAGCTCATTTCAGTAATGACAAAATTGGAGTTGGAAATCAAATTTCCAAAAGAATCTGACGAACAACTATTCCAGATAGAAGCTAGTCCAACTTTAGTGGACAAAGTGAAGGATGCTCAATTACAAGATAAAGAGTGTGGGAAAATCAAAGAGAATCTGATTGAGGGTAGTGATGTAAAATACAAGATCGACACCGAAGGACTACTACGGTTTGAGGGAAGAATCTGGGTTCCAGCAACACCAGAGCTGAAAGAAGAAATTTTGACCGAAGCTCATAGCTCAAAATATTCAATTCATCCAGGAAGCACGAAAATGTATCTAGATTTGCGCCGACATTTTTGGTGGCCGAATATGAAAAGGGATGTTGCAGAATGCGTAGCGAAATGCTTAACATGTCAAAGAGTAAAAGTCGAACATCAAAGACCCAGCGGATTACTTCAACCGTTGGAAATACCAGAATGGAAGTGGGAACACATCACGATGTATTTTGTGGTGGGTCTTCCAACTACTCAGAGAGGATGTGATGAGATTTGGGTGATAGTGGACAGACTGACGAAGTCAGCGCACTTTTTACCTATAAAGATTAGATTCAATCTTGATCAGTTGGCAAGATTGTACATTAAAGAGATCATTTTCAGGCATGGAGTGCCAGTATCAATTGTGTCCCATAGAGATCCGTGATTCACGTCAAATTTCTAGAAGAGACTACAAGAATGCATAGGGACACAGTTACGAATGAGTACGACTTATCATCCACAAACAGATGGCCAAAGTGAACGAATAATTCATACATTGGAAGATATGTTGAGAGCACGTGTCATGGACTTTAAAGGAAGCTGAGAAGAACATTCACCGTTGGTGGAATTTGCTTACAATAATAGTTACCACGTGAGCATCGGTATACCACCGTACGAGGCGTTGTACGACAGAAAGCGCAGAACACCACTGTGATGGGATGAAGTCTGTGAACGCCAATTGTTAGGACCAGAACTGGTACAACAAACTACTGACGTTGTCAAACTCGTCAGGATAAGATTGGTAGCAGCTCAAGACAGACAGAAATAGTATGCTGATCAACACAGACAAGATCGTGCATTCGACGTATGAACTTTTGTATTCCTAAAAGTTTCTCCTTGGAAGGGGAAAATTCGTTTCGGTAAAAAGGGAAAGCTAAGCCCTAGGTTTATTGGACCCTTTGAAGTGCTGCAAAGAGTGGGAGAAGTGGCTTACGAGGTAGCTCTACCTCCAGAGTTGGAAAACATTCATAATGTTTTTAACATTTCGGTGTTATGACTATATAAACCCGACTATAAACATGTGATCGAGTACGAACATTTGCAGTTCGAGAAAGATTTATCTTATGAAGAGGTTCTTATCCAGATAGTCGACAGGAAAGAACAAGTGCTTAGGAATAAAGTGATACCTTATGTGAAGGTGATATGGAGGAATCACAACGCTGAAGAAGGTACGTGGGAACTCAAAGAGAAAATGTTGAAAGAGTACCCTGAGTTATTTGTTTAATCTGTGTCTTTGATTCTGGGGACAAAATCTTTGTAAGTAGGGAAGAATGTAACGAATGATTTGTTTGAGTTGTGATTCTGAGGACAGAATCCTTGTAAGGAGGGAATGATGTAACATTCCAGAATTTTAAAGTGTAATATTAAATATTTACTTGCAATATTAAATATTTATTGAATTATGTAAGTATTTAATGGCAATTTGAGTTGATGTGATTTAGTTAATTATTTGTTGAATAAATAATTAAGGAGCTAAGAAAATTAATTGCTATGAGATTATATACTAATTTAATTTAATAAGTAAGCTAGAGAGCTTATAATGATTAAATGAATTATAGTATTTTAATTGGAATTTGTGATTAAAATAAAGTGTTAGTTGGTTGAATAAAATTATAATTTATGTGATATTGAATTATGTGTTAAAGTAATTTAATAGATTATTATTTCAATTAATTAAATTGATTAAATTGATTATTTAATTTAATAAGAAGTGTGACAAATAACCTTGTTATAAGGAAATTATTAAAATAGATTAAAAGTGTTTAATTTAGTTTTGCCAAATATGTCTTATTGCATATTAAGTCTTTAATTTAATGATGTTTTATCAAACAAGGTATAAGGATTAATCCATTTGTTTTAATTCAATTTACCAAACAAGGAGTAAGTGTTAATGGGTTATTTTTATTAACTTAACCAAACAAGCCTTATGGCTTTTGATTTTCAAAAATTACATAACTGATATAATTTATAGCTAGAGTTATATTATATAATTAATATATATTATTACTATATACGTTATATTGTTAGTACGTAGTTAGAGTTAGGAAGAAAGACTCAGAAGAAGAGAAGAAGAGAAGAAGAAAAGAAGAGAGAAAGAAAGGCTAGAGATTAGAGAAGAAGAAGCTTGAGAATAGAAAGGAATAGCCATCATCATCATCTTCTTCAAGGTATTTCTCCTATTTTTTAAAAAAGTTTTAAAGTTTAGTTTTTCTTTTCCCAAATTCTCTGTAGAATTCTTGTGTTATGATGAATTTTTGTTGCTATGTGGCTTTATATGACACACTAATGATGTTAAAACTATTTCCATAAGTTATATTCAATGAATTAATGATATGTATGTAATTTGTGAAGAAAATATTTTTACAGAGAGTTTTTGTGAATATATATTGTTTAGCTTAAAGTAAAAATTGAGGGTTAATTAGTTGTTTAGTTGATAAATTGACCATCTAATTTGATAGAGTATGTATAATTATTGATAAAGATACTTTGAATGAGTTGTTTTGGTTGAAAAACAAAATTTACAATATTGATTTTCATTAAAATATCAAAAAGTGAGTTTTTATCAAAAACAGTGAAATTGGATGTTTTAAATTCGTTGTTTATGTTGTTGTATGGGTAGAAACATGTTAGGAGTTCTTGAATTATGTTTACATGAAGTTTTTGTATGAATTGCATGTGAATTAGTCTGTTAGAAACGAGCTTGTAGGCCAAAATAGATTTTTCTTGTACTGTTGCCGAAGCTGTCAGTCGAAACTGTAGTTTCGCGCCGTGGCATGGCCCAGCAGTACGTTCGTTGTGCCGCAACACCATCGCCACGCCGCAGCACGACTTCGTAGTTTATTTACCGCGCCGCAGTGCCATCCTCACGCCGCAACGCGACCCACAGTGTAAACTGTGGCACCGCGGCGCGAGTTAGCAGAATGGTCTGACAGTGTACTTTTTGTACACGAAATGTTAAGAAAAGCAATGTGATGATTGTAGGACTGTTAAATTATGATTTCAGTATTTTTATATCATGAATAAGCATGTTACTAGCGATTAACTTGTTTTATAACTTGATTATGTGATTAAATAGTCAAACCTACATGATGAATGTATTAGTTATGTTATAATGACTAACTATGTCATGATGACATATGTATATAGGATATTGTGATTCGAATTGTTCGGTTTCATCTACGAACAAGGCAAGTCTTCTAATCTGTTATCTTGTTAATTCAATTACTATTTTCAATTCGATTACAATATAATGATATAAGTTATTCTGGAGCAAGTTATTCTTGTTTTTAACTTGTTGTTTAGCATGCACAACTATCTATACTAATGTCGAACATTTCAATCATTCAAATTGATATGCATGCTTAGTATTCAGTTCTAATTATCCTTGGCTTATTATTGTTCAAGCAATGTATGCTATAGTTATTCAAATTGTATGCTATTAGATTATTCCTAAAGCATGACTTTAGTTTAGTATGATTGATTCAATCACGATTATTCTATAGTATAGTATTATTGGTTTTATTTAACTATTCCTTAGTTGATGTTCGTTAAATTCCAAATTACCTTGAAAGCTTATTCAAACCAAACTTCCTTTTTTGTGGACTTGTACTCTAAATACTGAGATGAACAACCCTATTGTTATGATTAGGGGTTAACTTACGCATATCATTAAAATGTTTGTGCACAATACATTGTACGAATGGCTGACCCCCCTAAGTACGAGGTCCTTATAGTCTTATGACTGTTAAAGTTGGAGTTGAAAGATTACTTGCAACTGTGGACATAGTTCTTGGTCTTACGACCCTTAGAGATGTATATTTTCCATATACATAACTCTTGCATATTAAATACTTATTGCAGCTAAGGTTGAGAAGGTCAATGAACCTACTACTTGCAAAGGGAAAGGAAAAATGTACAAGTGATGAAGACTTGTAATAGATTTGATAGTTTTATTATTACACTTTGATTTAAAGATTGTAATGAAGTTTATTTAATTTTCCGCATTTGAATGTTTGTAATTAAAGGTTAGATAACCTGAAATATTTTTATTTAAGTTTAATCCTGTATGAACAGGTTTTTATTATTCAATTTTATTATAATTGGGTAGTTAGAAATGAATTTTTTGATTAAGTGAACACCGAATCCTGTGGGAATAAAGTACCTGGATTTGGGGGTGTCACAATCAGTAGAGAAAGTGAAGTTGATAATGGAAGCATAGGTATTCCAAATCTTCTAGCTATGCTAGACTTCGAAGTTTTTGACATCAAGCTATAAAAGCACTGTGTGCTTTTAGAAAATGATTTTCTCAACTCTTGGGGACCATTGTGTGTGCATGGACTTCGGGCCACCTACACCTCGTTACCTGTTGAGATGATAAGACAGATTTGAAATGATTTTTGGAACAGTTTAAAGAAGAGTCTATGCTAAATGATTCGGCTAGACAAAAAATGATATGAGATGTCAAATATATATTTTTTATATCATCAATGTATCATGTAACCTGATGAAGAATGATAAAAATGATGGAGTCATCAATGTAGTATTACCTAGTGTGGGATGTGATCTAAAGATCTTCAGCTCACTATGAAATGATGTAGTATGACAAAGTCACAAAATGACGGAATCCTCAAACAGACTGTAAATACAGTGCAGTATCATGACATCATAAAATAATTTTCAAAATTTTAAAGAAAAAAATTTAGTGCCAATTAAATTTGGACAGACACATGCTTCAATTGAAATTCGAATTATTCGATATGCGTCTAAGCTATTTGATTCAACTAGACAAAGGTTAATGAAAAATTCAAAGTATTTTTGAGATTTTATCCCGAACCAAATTGTTTTGGTGCGGAATCCTATGATAAGACTGAGGTGAACTATGTTGTTTGGAAAAAATAATCCAATCTAGTAGCGTAAATATTTGCTAAACATGATTAATACGTTATGCATGACGTAAAAGTACGATATGTTAATTACCTAAAGTACTAGCAACGGTAGTTTACCTTCTTTGTGATTGTAAACATACCTAGTAATTTATTGTTTTGCGTTATAAATATCGTAAAAACTACGTGTTCGTGGTCTATATGACCCCTCAGCATGATTTGAAAAGTTTTAACTCCTTAGACTGAAGTCATGGAAGAATGTGATAGTAGCAGAGCTTCTCATAGTAGTAAGCAAGATGTACTCATTAAATTGAGCATGAAATCAAGTGAAGGTTAATTTGAAAACCTAGTTTTGATGAATAAAAGGAGTTGTGATTAGTAGACTAAAATTTCGAGGACGAAATTCTTAAAAGAAGGGGTGAATGTGACAACCCAAGAATTTAGATAATTATTGAAATCCTAAAGTGATGGATTAAAGGTTGTAAGATGAACATAGACAGAAAATAAGTGTATGGATTTGAGATTTCTATAAAAGGATTTTTAAGGATTTCAAAATTTTTGGAGAAGAACTTGAATGATTTGATAGACTATAAGTGTTAGTCTGATAATGAGGTATATGTTTAGTGTACGAGTTCATAAGATTATGTGTATGTGGTTCTACTATTTTAATTATATACTAGTGACCTAATCTAAGAAATTGTGGACAATGTCTCAATTTATAAAATTATTTTGTATGAATAGGTGAGTAAGTGAATTAAGAAATAAGTTATGTAACCTAATATATATGTATTAGGTGTGATAATTAAATAACTTGAGAGGTTATAATATGGTAGAATAATAGTATATAAATATATACTAACATTAAGAGATTTATTTTATATATCTCAAATGAAAAATTTTATAACCTAAGAATAGCAAGTCTAATTGGGTTATGAAATTAAAAAAAGGCATAAGTAAGAAATTTATTTGCAAAGGTGTAGTGGAACCCTAATTAAAGGATTAGAGTAAAATAGAATTAAAAGTATTGGACTATAATGATATCATAGCCCAATAATTTATTTAGAGTTCAAGTGAATTAAAATTTAATGGACTAAGGAGATTATATTAAATTTGTAGCCCAATTCCTTATTTAAGCAATGGATTTGTGACTAATTGATTTAAGGGTGATTAAATTATTTAATCTAGTCCAATATATTATATGTAGGGAAAGTTTAGTGATGACCCAATTTATTTGGTGTTTGATGATTGTTTGATGAAATAGATCATTCATCATGGTATATCCATGGGTAAATGAGATATTAGTAAGTATTATGATGAGTTATGTTTATTTTATATGAAAATAGATAAGTTTTCTTAAAAGACACCAAAGGTTGAAAAACAAATTTTTGAGAAAATCAAATATGATAAGGAAATGACCTTATCTCTCATTCTACTTTGAATTTTTGAGTGTGGTCAATTTCTGGAGTTAGATATATGAGTCTTCTAATATATCCAAGTGGAATCACTTAAAAAGGATTTATAGATTTTCGTGTGGAATAATTTTAGCAAAGGAGTCAAAAACTGTGAAATGCTTAAAAAGCTGTTGCCCATAAATTGAAAGGGATGTTTCACCCACTTATTTAATGTGATAAAATCCAGCCTTTTGGGGGATGAAAATATATCGGATATAGTAGGTTGTGTCCAAAAATGAGCTCATTCTAACTTAAATTGAGCAAGTTATGACCATTTCAATATTTAGGTTTTCAGACAAAAATCACTATAACTGGAGTTCTATAACTCCGATGGCCACGAAATTTAAACTGGAGGGTCATGTTAACATTTATAACATTATGGTAAGAGTTGAGAATTTTTGGAGTTAAGCACGAGGTAGCTAATTTCTTAAGGAATTAACTAGAAATTTATTTTTTTAAAATACTTAAAGGAGTTGAAAACTTCCAGAAAAATACTTTTTGTGTATGGAATACATGTGTATATGATTGGCCAAAAGATAGAAAAATAATAAGTTGATTTTGTATTTTCGTGAAAAAGAATAGTGAATTCAGGTTGCTGAAATTGAATTCAGTCTGCTAATCTGATTTTTGATCTGTTGAAATAGTAATTGTAGGATGCTGAAATGTAATTCAGTTTACTAAAATGATATTTTAGTTTATTAAAGATTATCTAGCTTACTAAGATAGCATACAAAGGGGAAAACTTTGAAGTATAAGTTATAATTGATGAAAAGATTATCAAAGTATAATGATAATACTAAGACTAAGGTGTAATGTCTAATACTTAACTTTGTGAGTGAAGGTTAGACAAGTTACTATAAGTTGATGAGATTATAAGTAAGTAAATGATTATGGTGTTAAGATTATCTAATACGTGACTATATGATGTTTTATATAATATTATGAAATAAGGTATGATATGCTAATTGAAAGATAAATCTTATACCTGATAGGTCTTTTCAATAAAGAGAATATATTAAATTAAGTAGCGATAATCGACTATGCAGTCAAGTTTTCTTAACTTAAACTCGAGTTATATTTCAAAGTATGTTAGTGAATGATTATTGATGATTATTCATATCTAAACTGATTATTGATTCACACTTAGTGCATGTTGCATATGTTCATCAGGTATGAAAGGCTGATCACCTTTATTATCATAAGGTTCAGTTAAATTATTCATGGTCATTGTTGACCTTCAAACATTATTGATTCGATCATTCAATTATTGACATCTCGATTCATGTTCCTTCATAATTATTAAATTGTTGAAAACTTGAAAGCTTATTATTCTTTTAATCACGATATATCTTTATTGAATTTAAACTTGCTGGGCAAAGTAGGTGCTCACCCTTGCTATATCATGATAATAAAATTCAGATAAAGGCGAAGGCTTGAAGAAGGACAGAGACAAAAGCAAAATACAATAATAGATTGTTATAAGGATAACTATTTAGTTATCTTATTGTAAACCTTTGTAATTTTGAAGGTATGTATTCAGTTAAGGTTAATAAACTTGGGAAATATTTATAGAATTATGTAAAATAAAAAATATATGTTTATTTTTTTCGCATTAGATGATAGAATATGTATGATGATGAAGTATCATAACGTACCAAGTTCAAGGTTCTTGGGACCCGAATTTGGGGACGTCACAGTTGCTCCGTGGTTATGCCGATATCTTAGCTTGGATGCTGTGATAACTCGAATTTTCAGAAATTATTAAAATAAGAGTTTAGTAAATAAAATTCTTATTATAAGATGTGCCGGGTTTGAATAAGTACATATTTTGAATTATATGATTTGATGGGAAGAAATTACATAAATGATATTTTATAGTTGGTTAAACTATTAAGGAAAATAAAGTTTTAAAATTTAATGTTTAATCTTTAAATTATTGAAGAAAGTAGTAATCAATGATGTGAAATCAAAGAGGAGATTGATTTTATACGAGTTAACATTTAAGAAGTATGTGCAAAGAATTTAGAAACTTAGAACTTGTTTATGCTAAAATAGAACTTATGCGTCTGAACTTGAGGTGGCGCAGCTGCGCCACTTCCAAGACTAAGACCAGCGCAACTGCGCTGGTCTATAGACAATCCTGAGTGAGTTTGTGAAATTTAAATTTTAAGATATGTTTATATATAATAAAAGTCAAAGATATGTTTATATATAATAAAAGTCATAATTGATGATCAAGCTGTCCGAGAATGGATTAAGATAGCAAAGCATGAATTGAATGAAAATTAATTAATTTAGAATAAATATTGGTTAATTAAGTTATATTATGGAATATTTTAATATAAATTATTAAAGCCTTGTGTGGCGGTGGCATGTAGACCTGGAAAAATCGGCCCAGGCCCTCCCGTTAAAAACTGGGCTGTGGGCTTCACTTTTTTGACCCACTAAAATCTGTGCCATTTTAGCCCGACCCAATTTAAGCCAAACCCAATGATGACCCAGCCCGCAGGCGCCGGGTCCGCTCGGTCATTTAAAAAAAGTAAAAAAACCCTATCTGACTATCTCTAATCTAGTAATCTTCAGTATGAGGGGCGAAGGCTAATCGGCTAACTATGGCTTGAGAGTCTGAGACAGAGAGCTCTCAATTGATCACTTCACTTCGATCGACGATGACGTGCCTTCACAGTTCCTCCTCACTTCGATCGATCGACGACGTGCCTTCACAGTTATTCCTCATCTCCCTTAAAAGGTTAAAACCATACTCAGCTACTCTATTCTCCTCGTCTCACTGTCTCAGGTATTTTTTCGATCTCGTTTCAATTAGATTTTAACCTATTGTTTATTGGGTGTGAAATTTTAAGGGTTTATGAACTAGATTAGACTAGATCTAGAATTTACCGATTTATATTTGTGGGTTTATGATATTATATGTTTTTGTGTTTAGCTGCAAGCAATATATTTGATCCTTTGTTCATTTATTTAGTTTGTATCCTCACCAATCCTTGAACAATAACATGCATGATCGGAAAAATACATTTTTCATTGGCATGTTTATTTGATTAGGCATGTGTTGACAAATTAATGTTATGAATTGACTATTGAGCATCATATATTCATAGTTGGTCCTTTATGTTGAAAAAATCAAGATATAAATTTTCTTGTTTTTGTGCATACTCTGCAATTGTATCATTAGTTTTTAAATAGTTCAGCAGTTCTGCAACATCAAATATTTTAGATAAATTTAAATTATATCAAAATAATTTCTTATTGTTTCGAAGTGATCTTGAAGCTTTATGTGATGTAATAAAACTTATCTTTGTGGGTTATTCCAAAGGGATTCTGGATGGAATTCTTGCAATTACTCTTTTTGGCTTCTGTTATCCTTTTCTTGAAGTACAATTCAGACCTTCTAATATTAATAAGTATTTCTTATTGAGTATATGTTAATTGTTTTAAAAAAAAAAATTTGTAGAGTTCTTGTGGAACGACGGGATCGTGTAACAATTGATTTGACTGATGGGGGAGTTGAAAGCTCGGACAATTTGACACAACCAATTGACAGTTCGAAGAGAAAATGAAGGGAAGAAAGTTTAATTTGGAATCAATACGAAAAAAGGTAGATCCTTCAACCAAAAAGTTAAGATCATATTGTAAAACATGCACAAAAAGTTATTCTATTGGAGATGGTGGTAATTCTCACGTGACTAGAAATTTGCATGCATATGAAAAGTCATGTCCTGATTTAGTTAACCAAAATACGACTCAAATGCATCTAGATCATGAAGGAAAAATGCTTAATATAAAATTTAGTCAGCTCATTTATAGGGATAAAATGGCTGAAGCAATCATGATGCATAAATATCCATTCTTGATTGTTGAACATGAAGGATTACAAAGAGTGCATAACTATTTGAATCTGGATGTGAAATCGTATACTAGAAACACTGTAATAACTCGGTATTTTCTATATAATTAAATAATAAATTTTGCATATAAATTTTTATGTTATTTTAAATGATGAGAATAAGTGTCAAGTAATGTGAATTTTAAATGCAATTATATTTATTACCAAAAAATTATAAATAATTTTAGAATTATTAATTATTACAAATTATATTCTTATGGTAATTAATTTTTATAGCAGAAATGTTCTATTATTTATTTTTCATGAAAATATAATTTCTATATTATTTAAATAATATATGAAATGACAATTAGAATTACGATAATAAATATTTTATTATATGAATCTGTTCAGAATATTTAAGTTAATTATTTTAACTTGATTATTGATGTTGTATACGAAGGATAAGTCAGTTATGGAATCCAAACCCTAAATTTGGATTTTTATCCAGAAATGAGAATAAAAATGTAATATTAATTATATTTTAATTTTTAGTGCTATAAATATATATCGTATATCTGTAGACTGTTAATGTTGATCAATTATGGTAAATTAGGTCATACACTAATATTCTGTTATTAAACCCTAATTATTTAACTCAGTTATGAGTTAAGACTGGGTAGTAATTGTGTTATATGAATTTACTGTGTATTAGAATGTATGTAATTAGAAGAAACCCTAATTACTGTAAATTATACGGATAATTAGGGAAAGCCCTAATTATTTTTTGAAAACCCTAATTTTAATTTATTGTGTTTAATTAAGATGTTATTGCACTTTATTTTTAATTTGTCAAACCCTAGAAATTAATTGGGAAATTGTAAGATTTATAATCTATTGATTAAACCCTAGATGCAAGCACATTGTACAAGATTGCCCTTGAAATTTTAAGTGAAATTACTAAAATGCCCTTTTTTGTCCCATTAGTGAATTATTGTGCATTATTGCTAGCAAATCTCAACAAAATCCGGCCAATCACCGTAGATTTGTCCTATGAGCTCTATTATTGTCAGCAAATTGATTAAACTACTATCCAAGTTCATTTCAACTATTGATATGTAGATTAAAAGAGAGAGAAAGTGATATTCATGCTCATTTGTTCACAATATTCATGCTTGACCCTCTCTCACTAAAACCCACGAAATTCTTTGTTAATACCAGTCACAAACATAGCCCCACTCCTACTCATAACAAATCAGTGGCCAAAAAATCAAGAAATTTTTTATTAAGTTATAAAACCCTACTTTGAATTTCTGTCCAAAATTTGTTGTTAGATCTCGTGTTTAAGTGTTAGAATATGTTTTTTTATAGTGTCTTATGATGATCTGGGTTGCTATATGTTAGATCCATAACATCTAGAGGCTCAGATTTGAAGATCTACAAGATCTGGAAATTTTGTCAACTGTGGTCTGACAACAATGTAAGTGGCCATAGATCTTTAGTCGTTTATCCTTTTTGTTGTTTTTAAGTTGTTATGTGTAGCTTGTAATGTGATCTTTAATATGCAAAAAGAATCAGGGTCATTTGATGTCTAGAATAGAAGTTATTAACGGTCAAATACCGTTGACCGACATTGACCAGAAGAAATCTGGGCAGTCAAGAACATACCCAGATCATTCTGACAATATGTTCCTGGCCCTTGATCTTTCTGGTTGTTAATGTTTTGTTGTTTTTGTTGGATCTATCTTGTAGTCTGGTATATTAACTCCAAGTTTATGCCTTAAAATATCCTAAACATTAAACAGGATGAATGTATTAACCATTCAAAGTAGCTAAGAAGTTCACGTTTATGGTTTTCTAGAAAACACAGAAAATCTATGAACACCGGTCCTGACAAGATTTGACCGGCCATTTTCTGCTTGCTTATGTTGTTGTTTTAATAATGTTATGTGATAGATATGTAGTTCTACATGTTGTCTACAACGTGAAGTTTATAGAACACAAAAATAATACACGATCAGTATGTAGTGGAGGTCCAAAGTAAGCCCCACGATCTGTTCTTCATTTTTGGGCAACCCAGAAATGAAGAACAACCTCTGACAGCCACTTTGATGGCTTAGATCTCATATCTGATGCATGATATGAACATGTTATGACTGGATCTTGTAGTCTTACATTAGCTCTACCAGATCTGACCAAGAACAGGCTCAGAAACACAATACACACTAAATTACACATGGTTAGACCCACCCACTCGAAATTGTGTATGAAGATCTGGGTTTGATGAAGAACACCTATAGAGACAGTTACGTCGCTATAGGCCCCTTTAGCGACAGTGTATTTATGAAATTAATTATTTTAATTAAATAATTACCGAAAATTAGTTTTAAATTATTAAAATACATAATTAATTATTAAAAATACATAATTAATTATTAAAAATTATTTTAATGTCCGAAAATTATATTTTAATTATTTTGAATATATTTCATAATTATTTAATATTTTTGGAATATAAAAAGTATTTAATTTATTTAATTATAATATTAAATAAATTATTTAAAAATAATTTTAATACATAAAAAATCATTTAAAATTATATTATGGTATAAGAAAATATTTTAAGGTATTTTCCACGACTTTTAATATTTTGTGGTGAATTTTAATAATTAATTATTATTAATGATATTACAGTTATTTAATAATTATATTAAATAATTTAGTTTAAAAATAATTTTATTATTTTAAAAATCATTTTAAATGGAAATAAAGTGTTTAAAGATATTTTAAGTTATAAAATATAACTTTTAATATTTAAAAGATAATTTCATTAATAATTAAATATTAATGATATTTATTTAATGATTTGTAATATAAAGTTTATTTAATATTTATATTAAATAAACAGTTTAAAAAAGGTTTTATTTACTTAAAAATCATTTAAAAAGGATTTTAAGGATTTTAAAATAATTTAAGTTATAATTAATGAATTTTAATATTTTGATAGATATTGCATTAATATTTTATTTTTAATGGTAAGTATTTAAAAATGATTTTAATTGTTTTTAAATCATTTAAGGGTAATATAAATGTTTTAAAAATAGTTTGAGTTATTATAAATAACTTTTACATTTTGGCAATGGTTTCATTAATAGTTTGATATTAATTGAATATTAATGATAATAGAATTGTTTAATGTTTAAATTATTTAATAATGATTCCGATATTTGAAAATTCATGATAAATTATAATAAGTGTTTAAAAATTATTTTAAGTCATATGACTGATACTTATGGATATTGAGATACAGAATAGAGTCTTAGAATCGATAATTACCCGATAAAGCTGTCGGTACACCGATAATTTTCAGAAATTGATCTGGACTTAGATATTTTGATTGTATTAATGTTTATTTGAGATGCCATGACTCTTAGATATGTGTGATAATGTGATTAGATTATGTGCTGACTGCGAAATGCAGTATTATGTGTTATAGTATATTATTCTAATCGAACGAATGATCTGATTAATGATAGGTTGTGATATAAAAGATAAAACTAAGTTGCATTCTATAAGCAGCGTCTCAGGCAAGTATCCTACCTTTGCATTTTCGTTATGCAATGGACATGAGTATGAAGTTTCAGAATGATATTATTATTATGTTACATTATTAACTCTATTGCGATATACTCTATATCCGATTATTGTTTATCAACATGTTAGTATATGGTAATTCAGATATATATTATGTTCGTTAATTTCTATAAGATGATTATACAAGTATCCCCACTTGGATAATCATTTTTGTTAAACACATGTTGATATACCTTTGTCCATTACCCGTATATATATATGTTGAATTATAGATTATTGTTGAACAAGATAAAACCTTTGGTTTGGAATACAGACAAGTATGAACATCCCTTACACGGGAAAACTTTTATGCGCCCAAGGCGGACAGAGTTCTTGAAATGTAGTATTGATCAATGCAGGGTACAACGGGCTGATCACCCCCGTGTCCGTAAGTTATGACGGTTTGCAGATGAATTTTTGTTTAACCTTTTCAAAAAAGAAGACAATGTTCATGATATGCCGCTTAACCCTACTTATAGTCAATACGTAGATTCAAAAATGTGAAAGAGAGTTGTTATGTTATTATTATCCTTGGTACATATTACTTCACAACTATCGACTCGTTGTAGAAGAAGTTATATAAAGAAAACATTTAAATCCTTTCAGCTAATATTTATAATTGCTATTACTTGCTGGTCACTCAAATGCTCATCCTTACTTACTTTAAATGTTTTCAGTTAAGTTTGAAATCTCATGGCAGAAACAAAGGGAAAGGAAAGCTAATCGAATAAGATTTGCAGTAGTTGTTATAATAGTTTTATATTATTAAGACAATGATATATATATATATATATATATATATATATATATATATATATATATATATATATATAATATCATGTATTGTAAGGAATGTACTTTAAGGTCTCGTACCTGGGGAGATAGACTCTGATGATTATGTAAATTAAGTTTGTTATTTATATTATTGTTATTATTATTAGTAGAATTCTGCTCATAGAAATGGTATCGTGAAGCACCGAGTTCGGTTTTCAAGTACACGGATTTGGGGGGCGTCACAGGTTAGTATCAGAGCTTTAGGGTTAGAAACCTTAGGTGGGATCGTCCTTAGGCTATAACCTTAGAGCGGGGGAAAACATTGAAGATACAAATAACTCATATCGAGTTTTAAAAGGAGATGAATTGAAAAAATTTATTGTCAAAAAAATAAAAGATAACTTATATAAAACTCTTATTTGCTGTGTGTATATACTATATGCTAATAAGGATAATTGACGCGTGTAGATGTCTGGTGGAAAAGGATTGTTGAAGGCTTATAACTTAATGAAGGATCAGATCCATACACCCGAGCTAATATCTAAGCAAATAGCTGAAATAAAGGCTCACAAAGAAACCAACCTTGAGGAGGTGGTTATTATAGAAAATGTAGTACCAGATCCGAAATGGTGGATTTGACAGATAGTGATTCAGACACTAAAGTTGAAGCTGATCAAGCATCAACAGAGGTGCAGGATCTGAGGAACAAGGTTTCTTCTCTGGAAAAGCTGTGGGAAATAGAAAAGCTTTTGAATAGACAACTGCTTCAGGCATTAATAGAAATAATGGAAGAGCAGGATAAGCTTAAAATTCAAATTGATCAGATGGGAGCCTTAAGCAACACATCGTGTGCAGCTCCGAAGAGATAAGGGAAAAAGAAAGATAGAAGACCCTGATTTAGGAAAACCTGATAAGAAGAAAGGGAAAAAGATATGTTACAATTGCGAACATTTGAGACATACCTCTCATTATTGTCCCCACTTTAATCTAGGCGTATGTTTTGTTTGTGGGATGGAAGGTCATCGATCAAAAGATTGCCCGAGAGAGAGGCTAAGTAAATAGGTAGTGTAGGTTCTGTTGTAAAGGTGTGTTTAATGTAATATGTGTGATAAGTATGTTTATGTAATGAGATATTTTCAACTTTTATGTAGGTCAAGGTTGTAAATCCCGACTTTCGTAGTCACAAAGGGATAGTTGGTGTTTAAAGCAGTATGTGCTATTCCATGTAAAATATTCGATATGAATCTAAGTTTGAGAAATGAAACAAGTTTAATATATCAATCTTATGAAATAAGGTTTAGAATGTAAGTTAATAAAGTATAATTTATGGTTTTACTTAACCTAGATAATGCCGCCAAGACGTCAAACTCGAAACCAAAGAGTAGAAGAATCTTTTAACAACACTGAGGGACAACAGAAAGACCCGATGCAAAAATTTGAAAACATGGTAGCTCGGGCTATGAAGCAGGGAATACCAGTCGTAGGAAACTAGCCAGACAATCACTTGGTAAAATTTAAAGACTTCAAAGCAGTAGGACCGCCAGAATTCAGAGGATCAGCTGACCCTATAGAAGCCCAGACATGGGTTAATGAGATAGAAAAGGCGTTCGTAATTGCTAGGGTAGATGAGGGACAAAAGATCGCTTTTTCCACTTATATGATGAAAGGGGAGGCTAACTTTTAGTGGGAGGCAAATAAAACTAGGGCAGAAGAAGGAGTAGTTACTTGAGATAGATTTAAGACTTTATTTTTTCAAAAAATATCTCTCAGCTAGTATGCAGGCTAAGATGGAGGTGAAATTTCTGGAGTTAAAGCAGGATAACATGACTGTTGTGGAGTATGCCGCAAAGTTTAATGAGTTAGCTAGGTTTGCTCCACATCAAGTTGATACGGAGGCTAGGAAGGCAAGAAGGTTTGAGCTGGGCTTAAAACCCTAGCTCTACAATAAGGTGGCAGTATTGTAAATCAATACTTTTGCAGCACTCGTGGAGAAGGCTATTAAAGCTGAGGAGGGGAGTGAGGCCATGAGCCTCTACAACAAGGAGAGGAAGAAAAAAGGTAAGGCAGGAGGAGTTGTGAAGATGGAAGGAAATAGTGGAAATAGGGGTGAGAAAAGAATGGGGAATTTTTCTGGGAATGTTCAAGTGAAACAAGAAAGTATGAAGAAGCAGGTAGTGCAGTGTAAGAATTGCGGGAAGAATCACTCTGGCGAGTGCCTGAATGGTAAGTTTATATGTTACAAGTGCAGGCAGGAGGGTCATGTCTCTCCCAACTGCCCCAACCCAAGGATGAACGGTGGGTGTTTTATATGTGGATCGACTGAACATAAGGTGAAGGATTGTCCAAAGAGGAGAATGGAGGCAGGGAATGTAACCACGGGGAAAGGCAATAGAACTTTAGCCATCATAGGACCGACCTCAACCAACAACCCAACAAGAGCAACTCTGAGGGTCTTCAACATGACGATCCAGGATACCGTGGCAACTGGAAATGGAACTCCAGGTGCTATTCGAATAACTTATATATTTTATATGATTTTCTTATATATATAGTAAATTACTTTATAAAGAAATTTTGAAAAAGGAATTTGAGTCCTTTTAGAAATAAAACTTCTGTTTAATCAGATAGATAAGCGTTATGTTGAATAGTAAAAGATTAGTTCGATCAATTATGATCGAGGTCTACTTGCAATGATTATATATGCTATGTACCCTTGTACATATGAGTTTTAAAATGGTGATTCCGGGGACGAAATCCTTATAAGGGAGGGTGAATGTAATAACGCAATATTTTCTATATAAATAAATTAGAAATTTTGCATATAATTTTTTTTATTTTAAATGATGAGAATAAGAGTCAAGTAATGTGAATGTTAAATGCAATTATATTTATTACTGAAAAATTATAAATAATTTTAGAATTATTAATTATTACTAATTATATTCTTATGGTAATTAATTTTACAGTAGAAATGTTCTATTATTTATTTTTCATGAAAATATAATTTCTATATTATTTAAATAATATATGAAATGACAATTAGAATTACGATAATAAATATTTTATTATATGAATCTGTTCAGAATATTTAAGTTAATTATTTTAACTTGATTATTGATGTTGTATACGAAGGATAAGTCAGTTATGGAATCCAAACCCTAAATTTGGATTTTTATCCAGAAATGAGAATAAAAATGTAATATTAATTATATTTTAATTTTTAGTGCTATAAATATATATCGTATATCTGTAGACTGTTAATGTTGATCAATTATGGTAAATTAGGTCATACACTAATATTCTGTTATTAAACCCTAATTATTTAACTCAGTTATGAGTTAAGACTGGGTAGTAATTGTGTTATATGAATTTACTGTGTATTAGAATGTATGTAATTAGAAGAAACCCTAATTACTGTAAATTATACGGATAATTAGGGAAAGCCCTAATTATTTTTTGAAAACCCTAATTTTAATTTATTGTGTTTAATTAAGATGTTATTGCACTTTATTTTTAATTTGTCAAACCCTAGAAATTAATTGGGAAATTGTAAGATTTATAATCTATTGATTAAACCCTAGATGCAAGCACATTGTACAAGATTGCCCTTGAAACTTTAAGTGAAATTACTAAAATGCCCTTTTTTGTCCCATTAGTGAATTATTGTGCATTATTGCTAGCAAATCTCAACAAAATCCGGCCAATCACCGTAGATTTGTCCTATGAGCTCTATTATTGTCAGCAAATTGATTAAACTACTATCCAAGTTCATTTCATCTATTGATATGTAGATTAAAAGAGATAGAAAGTGATATTCATGCTCATTTGTTCACAATATTCATGCTTTGATCCCTCTCTCACTAAAACCCACGAAATTCTTTGTTAATACCAGTCACAAACATAGCCCCACTCCTACTCATAACAAATCAGTGGCCAAAAAATTCAAGAAATTGTTTATTAAGGTATAAAACCCTACTTTGAATTTTTGTCCAAAATTTGTTGTTAGATCTTGTGTTTAAGTGTTAGAATATGTTTTTATAGTGTCTTATGACGATCTGGGTTGCTATATGTTAGATCCATAACAACTAGAGGCTCAGATTTGAAGATCTACAAGATCTGGAAATTTTGTCAACTGTGGTCTGACAATAAATGTAAGTGGCCATAGATCTTTAGTTGTTTATCCTTTTTGTTGTTTTTAAGTTGTTATGTGTAGCTTGTAATGTGATCTTTAATATGCAAAAAGAATCAGGGTCATTTGATGTCTAGAATAGAAGTTATTAACGGTCAAATACCGTTGACCGACATTGACCAAAAGAAATCTGGGCAGTCAAGAACATACCCGGATCGTTCTGACAATAAGTTCCTGGCCCTTGATCTTTCTGGTTGTTAATGTTTTGTTGTTTTTGTTGGATCTATCTTGTAGTCTGGTATATTAACTCCAAGTTTATGCCTTAAAATATCCTAAACATTAAACAGGATGAATGTAGTATCCGTTCAAAGTAGCTAAGAAGTTCACGTTTATGGTTTTCTAGAAAACCCAAAAAATCTATGAACACCAGGTCCTGACAAGATTTGACCGGCCATTTTCTGCTTGATTATGTTGTTGTTTTAATAATGTTATGTGATAGATATGTAGTTATACATGTTGTCTACAACGTGAAGTTTATAGAACACAAAAATAATACACGATCAGTATGTAGTGGAGGTCCAAAGTAAGCCCCGCGATCTGTTCTTCATTTTTGGCAACCCAGAAATGAAGAACAGCCTCTGACAGCCACTTTGATGGCTTAGATCTCTTATCTGATGCATGATATGAACGTGTTTATGACTGGATCTTGTAGTCTTACATTAGCTCTACCAGATCTGACCAAGAACAGGCTCAGAAACACAATACACACTAAATTACACATGGTCAGACCCACCCACTCGAAACTGTGTATAAAGATCTAGGGTTGGATGAAGAACACCTATAGAGACAATTACGTCGCTATAAGCCCCTTTAGCGACAGTTTATTTATGAAATTAATTATTTTAATTAAATAATTACAGAAAATTAGTTTTAAATTATTAAAAATTATTTTAATGTCCAAAAATTATATTTTAATTATTTTGAATATATTTTATAAATATTTAATATTTTTGGAATATTAAATTTATTTAATTATAATATTAAATAAATTATTTAAACATGATTTTAATACATGAAAAATTATTTAAAATTATATTATGGTATAAGAAAATATTTTAAGTTATTTTCCATGACTTTTAATATTTTGTGGTGAATTTTAATAATTAATTATTATTAATGATATTATAGTTATTTAATAATTATATTAAATAATTTAGTTTAAAAATAATTTTATTATTTTAAAAATCATTTTAAATGGAAATAAAGTGTTTAAAGATATTTTAAGTTATAAAATATAACTTTTAATATTTAAAAGATAATTTCATTAATAATTAAATATTAATGATATTTATTTAATGATTTGTAATATAAAGTTTATTTAATATTTATATTAAATAAATAGTTTAAAAATGGTTTTATTTACTTAAAAATCATTTAAAAAGGATATTAAAGATTTTAAAATATTTTAAGTTATAATTAATGACTTTTAATATTTTGATAGATAATGCATTAATATTTTATAATTAATGGTAAGTATTTAAAAATGATTTTAATTGTTTTTAAATCATTTAAGGGTAATATAAATGTTTTAAAAATAGTTTGAGTTATTATAAATAACTTTTATATTTTGGCAATGGTTTCATTAATGGTTTGATATTAATTGAATATTAATGATAATAGAATTGTTTAATGTTTAAATCATTTAATAATGATTCTGATATTTGAAAATTCATGATAAATTATAATAAGTGTTTAAAAATTATTTTAAGTCATATGACTGATACTTATGGATATTGAGATACATAATAGTGTCTTAGACTCGATAATTACCCGATAAAGCTGTCGGTACACCGACAATTTTTAGAAATTGATCTGGACTTAGATATTTTGACTGTATTAATGTTTGTTTAAGATGCCATGACTGTTAGATATGTGTGATAATGTGATTAGGTTATGTGCTGACTGCGAAATCAAGTATTATATGTTATAGTATATTATTCTAATTGAACGAATTATCTGATTAATGATAGGTTGTGATATAAAAGATAAAACTAAGTTGCATCCTGTAAGCAGCGTATCAGACAAGTATCCTACCTTTGCATTTCCGTTATGCAATGGGCATGAGTAAGAAGTTTCATAATGATATTATTATTATGTTACATTATTAACTCTATTGCGATATACTCTATATCCGATTATTGTTTATCAACATGTTAGTATATGGTAATTCAGATATATATTATATTCGTTAATTTCTATAAGATGGTTATACAAGTGTCCCCACTTGGATAATCATTGCAGTTAAACACATGTTGATATACCTCTGTCCATTACCTGTATATATATATATATATATATATATATGTTGAATTATAGATTATTGTTGAGCAAGATAAAACCTTTGGTTTGGAATACCGACAAGTATGAACATCCCTTACACTGGAAAACTTTTATGCACCCAAGGCGGACAGAGTTCTTGAAATGTAGTTTTGATCAATGCAGGGCACCACGGGATGATCACCCCCATGTGCGTAAGTTATGACGGTTTGCAGATGAATTTTTGTTTAACCTTTTCGAAAAAGAAAACAATATTCATGATATGTCACTTAACCCTACTTATAGTCAATACGTAGTTTCAAAAATATAAAAGATAGTTGTTATGTTATTATTATCCTTGGTACAGATTACTTCACAACTATCGACTCGTTGTAGAAGAAGTTATATAAAGAAAACATTTAAATCCTTTCAGCTAATATTTATAATTGCTATTACTTGCTGGGCACTCAAATACTCATCCTAGCTTACTTTAAATGTTTTCAGTTAAGTTTGAAGAACCAGAAAGCTCAGGCAGAAACAAAGGGAATGGAAAGCTAATCGAATAAGATTTGTGGTAGTTGTTATAATAGTTTTATATTATTAAGACAATGATATATATATATATATATATATATATATATATATATATATATAATAATATCATGTATTGTAAGGAATGTACTTTAAGGTCTCGTACCTGGGGAGATAGACTTTGATAATTATGTAAATTAAGTTTGTTATTTATATTATTGTTATTATTATTAGTAGAATTCCACTCATAGAAATGGTATCGTGAAGCACCCAGTTCGGGTTTCAAGTACCCGGATTTGGGGGCGTCACAAACACTGCCAAAGCGGATTGTATAAAAATTTATAAGCTTGAGAAAGTAAAATTGAAACGTGCATTTGAGAACATCCGCAGTAGAATTTGTCTCAGTTAAGATTTGTGATCGTCCGGTACTAGTGAGGGTTATATTTGTTTAACCACTCATTTTATTGATCATGATTGTGTGTTGCACAGTAGGATTATAAATTTATGTCATTTTCCCCCACCAGCATACCGGTACTCTTTTATCAGAAAAAATCTTTGAGTTTTTAAAGGATTGGGAAATTAAAAAAAAGATCTTTTCTCTCACTATAAATAATGCAATAAACAACTACAACATGCAAAATTTCTTGAAGGCTCATTTGAGAGGAAACTTGCTTTGCAATGGTAGTTTTTTCCATGTTCGGTGTTCTGCTCACATATTAAATCTCATTGTTCAAGATGGTTTGAAAATTTCAAGTTAACCTTTACGCAAAATTAGAGAGAGTGTCAAATATATTAAGGGATCTGAAAGTAGATTATTAAAGTTTGTTACATGTTGTGAACAATTGCTTGTGTCCGTAGAATCGGGTTTGCGTTTGGATTGTGTGACTAGATGGAATTCTACATGGGAGATGCTTGATAATGTTCTGAAATTTAAAGATGTATTCTTTCAATATGCCATGGTTGAACCATCTTACCCAACTTGTCCGTCAAATGATGAGTGGGAAATAACACAAGCTATCACTACATTTTTGAAACCATTTTGGAAAATTACAGAACTTTTTTTGGGAACGAGTTATCCAACAGCAAATCTGTGTTTCTTACATTTGTTGAGGATAAAAGAACTTTTGATGTTTAATAAGTCTTGTGAGATTGAGGTAATTAGAAACATGTCAAATGAGATGTTGCCAAATTTTGAAAAATATTGGAACGAATATGTTGTTATCTTGTCCATAGCTACAATTCTTGACCCAAGGTATAAGGTGCAATTTGTCAAATTTAAATTGAAAAAATTCGAGACGAATGAGTATGATATAAATAGAAAAGTGGAGAAAATTAACCACAACACTTGGCGCATCGGTAAGCTTCGACCTGGGGTGAGCCGTAAACTTGGAAATCCTGGGATCGATTCCCACCTGCAACAAGTGTGAATTTATATTCACGTGGCCACAGACCGTCAGTGCAAGTTGATGCGCAGGCCAAAACGGTTGTGTCCAGCCCGGGTGATTAGTCCGACTTGGGTTGGGAAACACCATGTTAGCAGAAAAAGAAAGTGGAGAAAATTGTGGATTCTATGAAATCTTTGTTCATGGAATATGTAACGGAGTTTTCAAAAGATGGTTAATATTAATTATGGTTTGACTGGTGATATTTTTTAGATTTTTGGATTATTCTTTTGTGGCTTGGAGCCTTGTTATAATTTCATCAGTTTTATTGTGTTTTGAGTAACCTCTCTTTTTATTTCGGAAAAGGGGTGTTATAGAGTTGGTATCAGAGCCTAGAATCCGTGACACCCCCAAATCTAGGAACTTCATTCCCGCAGGATTTGGTACTTACTATCCAAAATAATTACTTCTAACTACCCTTAATCAAGGATAATAACATAAATTGAACATTTTAAATAATAATCCTTCCCTTTATAGGGTTACATCATCGTAAAACAAATCCCAAGTAATCTAACCTTAAACTGTTACATAAGTCTGTGGAATACATCACAAAATAAATTAAGTCTCATAACATAAGTTTACTAAATAAAATTAAACAGATCTTCATTATTTTGACACCTTACCCTTGCCTTTGTTAGAAGACGGTTCATCAACTTTCTCAACTTTAGCTGCAGTGTTAAATACAAGAGTGAGCAAACAATTGCTCACTAATATAATGATGAAAAAAGCAATAAAATAAGAGTAAACAATGAATATTGAACAAATAAGAACTTATTCTTCGAGTCAAGATTCGTAAACAAGTTCGAGGTTTATATCTGAGCGTGTTATGACCATAAAGTATGTCCCAAGGTTATTAAGTATTTATACTTCAGCCTTTAATAGTCATTAGACTCTACAGACCTTTACTTTCGTACTTAGGGAGATTAGCCCTTCGTAACGTGTATTATGCACAAACATCTAAACGCCAACGCGTACATAATCCCCTATATTAGGGTTTTTCATCTCAGTTTGACTTTAGGATGTCCACACTAAAGAAAGTTTAGTTTGGAATAGCTTAACAGTGATTCTATCTCAATTTGACTTTAGGATTTCTGGACTAAAGAAAGTTTAGTTTGAAATAGCTTAACAGTGATTCTAGAATTTTAGAACACTCATCAATTATGGATTAGTCCAACCAATAAAGGTTTATTTGCTATTCAAAGGTTCAACACAATAATATAAGATTGAACAACAATAATTAAGTCAAAGATTGAATATCAACAATATACAAAGTATTACATCCAATAGAGTTAGGAAATCTCATTTGGAACAATAAACTTGAATAGTTTATGCTTTGAATAACAAGAAACAAAAGTTAGGAACTTGCTCAATAAAAGTTATAGGAACTTGCATAACGATACCAAGTTAAGAATATGAAACTTGCTCAATGTAAAAGAATTAGAATACAAGAGCTTACACAATCATAAACAAGATAGAACCAAGAAACTTGCTCAACGTAAATATAAGGTTTATGAACTTGCCTTGTGTGTAAGTTACACAATTACTACAAACGTTCGCCAAATACCCTATATATACCATTAGAACCACAATGCCAATTAGTTATATTAACAATAACTTCATTGGTTTACTTTTCATTTTAGTCAAGTCTATAATCTTTAGCTTAAGATCTAATTATCCTAATAATTCACGTACCATGAACTTGAACTCCTAATTATATAATAGTACACGACATGATGATTGAAAAAAAAATTCAATTTTCATAACATCACATTCCACACTTTCACAACTTATTAATTCATAACTTATAGTTTCAACTTTGTTATTACAATATGTTATTTTGTCTCATAACATGTTTTAAGTTCCTTTACAATCATTAAAATAAGTTAAGTTAACATTCCCCAAGATATAATGTTAACAGTTCATTACTGGGTCTGACTGACCACTGGCGCGGCCGCGCCCTATCAACCCTTAGACTCAGCGCGCCTGCGCTCGACCCCAGACTCAATTTTCCAGAAACACGAATTCAGACTCTGTTCTAAACCCAAAGTTCTAACTTTACAGTAACTTGGACAAACCCACACACTAAAAATCTCACCAAAGCCATATATCAAATACACTTAACCAGTTAACACTTAAAACTCACAAACAACCACATTCTAGAGGATTAAAAATTATGTTTTTGTTTTTTTCTTCAATTTCAACACATTTAGTAATTTCAATCACCAAACCTTCAATTCTTAACCAAATTAAGCCATTTCAATTGCGTTGTTTTTATTTCTTGACATACTAACACCATTCACAACCAATTTATAGATTATAATAAGTATTCAACATCTATTTTGGCCTCAAAACAAGCCACTTTGTACACATAAAACACTGTTAACTTACAATTTCTTCTTCAAACCAATTTTCACGAATTTGATCACTTAATACTGCTTATATATATAACACTTATCAAACTATATATTATCCATAACATTCATAACAATGGTCCAACAAAACTGAATTACAGAGCATCAAATTACAAAGTTAACATTTGAAATTAGAAATGGGTTATACCTTGGATTCCTTGTTAGCAAGATAATAGAATAGTTTTCCCAAAGCCTTCTTCCTCCCCTAACCCTTATCAAGGTTTAGAGAATACTCTCAATTTCCTCTCTCTAACCTACTCTCTTTTCCTTTGTATTTCTCTATTCTTTAGCTTTCGAAAAAATACGCGTAGAAATAAACTGATATAGGCATCCCACGTTCATCAGTTAAAAAAACAAATAGGCACAATGCCATGTTTGGCTACACTAAAACTCCCCCTTTTTAATTTATTTTTATAATCCTTATATTATATAGTTCCATTTGTCACATTTTTATTTAATTAATTTTAATAACTTACAATTACAATTATAATTTCCATTATAATTATATATTTGCTTAACAAATTATTACATATCTAATTTAATTAATAAATTAAACTAAAACATCATTTTATTTAATTTAATTATTTCCATAAATATTAAATAATTCATTTAATTTAATTATTTCATTAAATTAAATCTTCAAATAATAAAATTACCATTCATTAATTTAATTATCATAACACATCTTAACTAAATTATTACACCACAATTTTATCAATTATTTATTTATCTCAATAAATAAATAATTAAAATATTTATTTAATTCAATAAATATTTTTAAATTACATAAAAATTTCATTTATTACAGAATCTTTCTTGTAGAAAACCTATTTAGGTTTGACTTGTGAGTTATGGGAAGACTTATGGGTTAGATTTTTGTTCTGTTTTATTTTTTGTTCAGCTATCATATTAGCTATATTTGAATTTGTCTCTAAACTACTTTGTTTATATTCGTGATCTCTTTCTTAGATGGCTTGTAGATCCGCTAGAGTTGTTGGGAAGCGAGGAAATAATAGGGGAAGAGGTGATGGTCAGCCTAATGAGCAACCTAATGACCTGATTAATGCTCAATTGGCTTCCTTGGTGAATCAGGCTTTACTTTAGTTGGTGGCACAGGTTATACAGGCAATGCATCAACCACCAGAAATTCCTTAGCAGGAGAACCCGAGAAATAATGGTCCGCATGCAAACGAAGTGGAAGGGAATGTAAATTTTCATGATCGGTAGGTACTTCCAATGTATGTATGGTTGGAAAAGTTTAAGAAGTAGAAACTATAGTCATTTAGAAGATTTTTGATGTGTTGTGGTGCTCAGATAATCAGAGAGTGTTGCTTGTTGCTTACAAGATGAAAGGGGATGCATAGAGGTGGTGGAAGGCGACAAAAGTAACAAAGGGTGATGGTTATGCTGAGACACTTAATTGGGTGGAGTTTTGTGAGTTCTTTTATCAGTAGTACTTCCCAGCTGCTGATAAAGAGGCATATGCAAGAGAATATCTGTCTATTCGGCAGAAAAATGATAAGTCCATCACAGATTTCATGACGAGATTCACTAGGTTGGAGGACTTTCACGAGAAATTCTACAGGGACTTCAGCAAAACAGGCGGAGAAGTTCAAGTGGCAGATTCATTATAGGTATCTCCAGCATCTTATTAACACCAAGTTTGCAGATGTGTAAGCAGTGGCTAATGTAGCCAAGAATATTGAGATGGAGCGACATGACTTTTGGTCTTCTAAACTGAAAGGGACTCAAAAGAGGGACAGATATGACCAGCACGGTCAAACTTTAGGTCAACATGGGAAAAATCAGAGTGGTCAATGGAACATAAATTGTGGCGGCCAACAAGGGCAATGGCGTGGTCAGAATCAAAATAAGAATTATTAGCAGTTGCCTTAGTAAGGGCATAATCATCAACTTTAGCTACCTTGGCATGGTCTGAATCGTCAACAGTGGTAAAATCATCAGCAAGGGCATAATCTGGGTCGTTATCCAGGACCAGCTGGTGCGGGTAACCCAAATCTTATTCTGATAGCTCTTTGTTCTACTTGTGGGCCTAATAATATAGGGAGATAATGTCATAGAGTCACAGGTGCATGCTTCTTATGTGGATAGATGTGTCATATTTCTAGGGATTGTACCAGTCCACGTGATAATTGTGGAGGTGGTGAAAAAGGTGGCAATGGAGGTCAACGTCAAGGTGGTCGAGTTTTTGCTTTGACGTATAACCAAATGGCAGGTGCGCAAGGTACTGTTTCTGGCACCCTTTTAGTTGGCAGTCATGAGGTTCTATTTTGTTTGATATGAGTTCTACTCATTCTATTATTTCTTAGTCTTTTGTTCGGCACCTAGGTGTGCCATCTCAGTTTTTAGATTCAGTTATGTTTATTGCTACCCCGATGGGGACTTCTGTTGTTATTTTTGATTTATATCGGGAGTGTGTGATCAGTTTTGGGGATAAGATTCGTAGGACTAATCTTCTTCCAATAAGTATGCACAATTTTGGTGTCATTCTTGGGATGGACTGGTTGGATAAGCACAAGGACATCATCGATTGTCAGACAAAGAAGGTTATATTTAGAGATGTGAAGTCTCTAGCATTCGTGTTTCAGGGTTCACAGCCGAGTAGAGTGGTGAAGTTAATTTCAGCTTTGAAGGCTGAGAAGTTGGTAGCAAAGGGTTGTGATGGGTATTTGGCATTTGTGAAGGATACCTCTAAGGGTGAGTCTCGTATTGAGGATGTTCCAATTGTTCGTGACTTTTCCGAAGTGTTTCCTGAGGAGTTGTCAGGGGTGCCACAACAACGGGAAGTGGAGTTTGCTATTGAGCTTGTTCTTGGTACCATTGGAGTTACTTGAGTTGAAAGAGCAGTTGCAGGAGCTTTTAGATCGTGGTATGATTTGACCGAGTATTTTTGATAAGTAGGTTTGATACATACGCATCGGCTTCTAATATGGACTTAAACGGTGTGATCCTATCTATTTCTGTGCAGTTTTACTTACTTTTGTTTTGTTTTATTTTTAGGTTGCATGATGTGGTTATGGTGGCATATTGGAGGCATTATGGCGAGACTTGGCATGCAAAGGCTAAAAATTAGCAATTCAGTAGAAACACCCCCCGTCGGGGCAGGCATTATTGTGAAGAAAACCCCTGCCGGGGCGGTGGTACATGAGTAAAGAACAATAGCTCCCCCGCTGCCGGGGCATGCCCTTTCAAGTGTAAAACCCCCGCCGGGGCAGGGGTATAGGGAGAGATAAAAAAACTTCTGATATGAGTGGAACTCTGTAGCTGTATGGATGGAATAATTTGGCATGAATTGGGACTATGTTGGGTGTCGTTTTATCAGTGTTATACATGACTTATGCTGGGATAGAACACAACATAACATAGATCAATTACATCAATCAATCAACTCTACTTTAAGCCCTAATTTTCTAGAGAACATTGGAGGAGAGCAATGAAGGTTAAGATCACGAAGAATACAGAATTGAAGGTGAAGAAGGGTGGTTCTATAACTATTCTATTTCTTTAATTCGAATTTTTTAATTGGGATGATGAATTCTCTATCTTTTCAGTTTTTTAATTGATTAATGATGAACTAAATTACTTTTTAGGCTTGCAATGAATCTTTAGTGTTTAACAATGATTGTCATGCCTTAATTTTAGTTTAATAATATTATCAATTCAGTTTATCTATTGTGATTTGCACTTTAATTTATGAATTGCTTGATCACCAATTCTATGTGGATTTGTATGGACTCGAGAGATGATGTATAAATCTAGAATTAATCACTATAGCATGTGTTCTTGAATTCTGTAATTTAATGGAATCTTGATGAATGTTTAGGATAGAGATATACCTAACATCGCATGTAATCATGTAAAGAACTTGGAATTTAAACCTTATTTGAGTTTAATTCACATAGAGATATAATGAATTAGTTAATTAGGGTGTTTGGCTTAATTCTATCAAATTGTGGATTTAAGTTAATATAATGTTAATGCATTGAGAGATGACTAATTCTACTTGAGTGTTTTTGATTAATAAACTGAGATAGTGAATTGAACTGGAATAAGGTGTGATAATCAGAGTGAAACTTAAAGTAAAGTTGTAAGCCTAATTCTCCATTGTCTGCTTGAAATTTACGGTTACTTAATGTGTTGATTGGTTTGGATTTTTAGTTTCTTAGTTTTTATTAATTATAATCACTAATTTGAGTAGTTTAATAAAATTTGAAATAATATAAACCTGGTAATTGTTATATTAAATTTCACACTAGTCTCTATGGGAACGATACTTTATTCATTATTATATTACTTGTTGACCACGTACACTTGTGTGTGAGCGTATTTAGAATTTACACCAACAAGTTTTTGCCATTTTCGAGGAATAGTTTTGATTTTAGTACTTTCAATTTTAGTTTAATTAGTTCCATTTTAGTTAAATAAATTTTCATTTTGTTTTGTTCTTTCTTGTTTCAGATTTTCTGACATAGTGTATGTAAACTCGGTCTAAGAAGTCTGACTTGCTTCCTTTCGAGGACGATATCGAGAAAATGTTTCAAAGACTTAGTAACTGGATTAAGAACACTAAGGAGAATCTTGATAAGGAAGAAACAATGGTTGCATAAGATTAGAAAGCGCTAAGGGATTATGCTACTCCCAAGGTGACTAAGCTATAGTCAAGCATTACCAGGCCGACGATAGCTGTGAATAATTTTGATATCAAGTCTGGGACCATACAAATGATACATAACTCAGTGCAGTTTGGGGGATTAGCCAACGACGATCTGAATGAGCACTTAGTCAGATTTCCAGAAATTTGTGACACTTTCAGATACAATGGGGGTGTCAGATGATGCAGTCAAACTTCGTTTATTCCCGTTCACACTGCGGGATAAGGAAAAAAGTTGGTTACACTCATTACCGCCAGGGTCGATTACTATATGGGACGACCTTGCTCAAAAATTCTTGGCTAAGTTTTTCCCACCGACAAAGACTGCGAAGATGAGGAACGAGATACTATATTTGAGCAGCTGCATGGGGAGTCTTTGTACGAAGCTTGGGAGAGGTATAAGGAATTACTTAGAAAGTGTCCACATCATGGACTACCCAAATGGCTGCAAATGAACACGTTTTACAATGGGTTGAGTGGTAATCTCTGAACTAGTATAGATACAGCTTCTGGGGGAGCATTTAAGGCTAAGAATTATGAGGAGGCATACGATCTGATAGAGACGATGGTGGCTAACAACTATTAGTGGCCCACATTAAGAATGACACAGTCGAAGGTAGCTGGTGTAAAGCCCCCAAATTCAGGTACTTGAAACCCGAACTCGGTGCTTCACGATACCATTTCTATGAGCGGAATAATACTAATAATAATAACAATAATATAAATTTTAAACTTAACTTACATATGCGTCAGAGTCTGAATCCCAAGTACGTAACCTTTAAATATTCATTACAACCCATAATATATAATATATATCATACTTGTCTTAATAAAGTTAACTATTACATAAAATATCATTGCGTTCATTCAACAACCTTTCCCTTTCCCTTGTTCTTAGAAGAGCTCTCTTGTTGTTCACACTTAGCTGAAAACATTTAAATTAACAAGGATGAGAATTTGAGTTCCCAGCAAGTAATTGCAATTATATATATAAGCTAAAAGAATTAAATGTTTTCTTTATACTACCCATCTACAACGATTCAATAGTTGTGAAGTAATCTGTACCAATGATAACAATATATCAATTCTATACCAAATTTTTTAAACCACGTACTGACTATAAATAGGGTTTAGGTGACATGCTATGAACATTGTTTTTAATTTTCAAATAGGTTTAAACAGATCTTCATCTGCAAACCGTCATAACTTACGGGCACGAGGGGGGGTGATCAGCCCGTTATGCCCTGCATTGATCAATACTACATGCAAGAATTATATGATCGTTCACTCTGTCCGCCTTGGGCACATAAAAGTTTTCCCTTGATCGGGATGTTCATACTTAGTCGTGAATCCGAACCAAAAGAATTCAGTTGAATACAAAAATGTTTTATCTTGTTCGACAATAATCTATAATTCAACATATATATATATATATATATATATATATATATATATATATATATATATATATATATATATACGGGAAATTAACAAAGGTGTATCAACATGTGATTAAATACAATGATTATCCAAGTGGGGACACTTGTATAACCATTTATAGAAATTAACGAACAGAATATATATCTGAATTTACCATTTACTAACATGTTGATAATCAATGAGCGTATGTAATATAGGGTTAATAATCTGTACAGTAATAATATAATTCAAAAACATTCTTACTCATGTCCATTGCATAAAGGAAATGCAAAGGTAAGATATTTGCTTGATGCGCTACTTACAATTTGTAACTTATAAGTTTTATCTTTTATATAACACCTATCAGTAATAAGATCATTTTACTGATTAGAATAACAACATATAATACTGCTTATTACAGTTAACACATAACCTAATCACTTTGTCACATATGTTTAACAACCATTGAATCACAAATAAACACATATCTAATCAAATTATCTAAGTCCAGATCAATTTTTGAAATATGTCGATGTACCGACGGGTTTATCGAATAATTATTGAGTCTAAGACTCTATTTTATAACTCAATATCTGTAAGTATCAGTCATATTATTTTTAAACGACTTATAATAATTTTTAAACATTTATTATAATTTATCATGAATTTTCAAACACCGGAATCATTACTAAATGATTTAAATATTAAAAAAATTCTATTATCATTAATATTTAATTATTATTAAACTATTAATGAAACCATTTCCAAAATATTAAAGTTATTTATAATAACTCAAAATACTTTTAAAACATTTATATTACCCTTAAATGATTTTTAAAACATTTAAAATTATTTTTAAATAATTACCATTAATATTAAAGTATTAATGTATTATTTATCAAAATATTAAAAGTCATTAATTATAACTTAAAATATTTTTAATTCATTTATATTCTTTTTAAATGATTTTTAAATTAATAAAACTATTTTAAACTATTTATTTAATATAATTATTAAATAACCTTAATATCATTATTAATAATTAATTAATGAAATTTACCTTTAAATATTGAAAGTTATATTTTATAACTTAAAATGTTTTTAAATACCTTATTATTATTTAAAATGATTTTTAATATATTAAAATCATTTTTATTTAATTTATTTAATTCCTTTAGTAATTAAATTAATTATCATTAATATTAATTTATTAATAAATTTCATCATAAAATATTAAAAGTCATTAAAATTAACTTAAATATTTTCTAATATCATAATATAATTTTAAATGATTTTTAAAGTATTAAAATCAATTTTAACTGCCTTATTTAATATTATAATGAAATAAATTAAATACCATTAGTACTTCAAAAAAATTAAATATTTATGAAATATACTCAAAATAAGTAAAAAATAATTTTCAAACTTTATAATAATTTATTATGTATTTTTAATAATTTAAAATTATTTTTTTCTATTTATTTAATTAAATAATTAATTTTCAGAAATATTTGTCGCTAAATGTGTTCTTGAACTGTTCTTGGCCAACCCAGAAATTCATGTCAGTGAACGAGTGGGCAGGTTTGACCAGGAATCAATTACTATGTATTGTGTTTCTGGGCATGTTGTTGGCCAGATCGTGTAGTGCTAGTGTAGGACTACATTATCCAACAACAAACATAGTCATAACATGCATAACAAAGGAGATCAAAGCCTTCAAAAAAGCTGTCAGAGCTGTTCTTCATTTTCTAGGTTACCCAGAAATGAAGAACAGTTCGACCTGTCCATTTTGGGCTTCCACAACTTGCAATTCTATTGATGTTTTAGTGATTTAAAAGTTTCAGTATGTAGACCATATGTCAGACAATAGATCCATGACATAAAAATAGTTTAACAACATCACATCAAGCAGATATGGACCGGTCAAAGTAGTGGTCAGAAATTGCTTATAAAGGTTTCTGGGTTACCTAGAAACTTCATCCGACAGTTTCGTCCACACCACTTTGACCACTGATTACTTTGATTCAGAGAAGGATCTAATGATTCTAGAGGCATGTTCATGTAGCCTACACGTCATACAACAACATTACAACAATAACAGGGTCTAAAATGTAAACACAAGAAAGATCTAAACGCATGAACATGCTGTCAGACTTTCTGGCCACGTTCTGGGTTACCCAGAAACGTTTGGTCAATGTCGGTAAACGTGGTTTGACCACTAATAACTTCCAACCGGCTTATGATCTGACTTTGATTCCAGATTCAAATCAAAGATCTCAATAGCATACTACCAGATCAAAGCTTAAAAACACAAAACTACAAAATTTACTGACATCTACAAGGTCTGACATTCATTGTTAGACAACACAAAATTATTTTTCCAGATTTAGAAGAATCTAAAATCCGACAACCCAGATCATCATTATACATTATATCTAACATGTTTTAACATAAAAACACAACATTTAACATGGGATCAATGGACAGCTTTTTCAAGCTAGGGATTATACCTTCTATGAACAATCCTTTGATTCTAGGCTTCTGATCTTCTATTGGATATAGTGGGGACTTGTTTTTGGGACTGAAATGCTACTAGAATTCGTGGCTTGGAGAGAGAGAGAGAGTTTGTCTAGGTGTTAAAACTCAAATGAGCGCCAATCTTTGACATTTCACTTACTTTAATTACTCCAAATTGATTCTTGTGGTTGAGAATGTTGTTTTGTGGCTTCAATTGGCTGATTCAAAGTGTTGGGTCATGGCTCAAGAGATGTGGCACAATTCTTGACCATAACTATATTAAAATTTAAAAATTTAAGAAAAGGATAATTTGGTCACTTGCCCTGTTATTTTAAGGGTATTCTTGTCCATAGTACTTGAATCTAGGTTTTAATCACTAGATTTTAAACCTTAAGGTATCCCAAATAATTTCTAGGGTTTAAAAAATTAAGATTAAAGTTTAGTAAAATTTTAATTATAACTACTATTTAAAATTAGGGTTTTAATAGAAAATTAGGGTTTTTTAAAAAAATGCATAGAGTATCTTGATATTATTAGGGTTTTCCAAATTATGAATTAGGGTTTCCTAATTAACATAATTATTTACTAAAATAATAATTAGAGTTACCATATTAGCAATTAGGGTTTTAAATTAGAAATTAGGGTTTCTAGACAATAATTAGGGTTTATCTAATTAGCATAATATAATAATAGTCATAAATCATGTACCTCAATTTCCTACCACTCACAAAAACACAGGTTTGGGTTTCAAGTTAGTGTTTAGCGAATTAATGCTACTGTTTTGACATGCCACAACATAATTGACCAACCATTATCTATGCGTACATACAGTACATATTTATAGCACTGAAAAATCAAAATATAATTAATATTATATAATTATTCTCATTCCTTGATCGAAATCTTAAATTAGGGTTTGGATTTCATATCTGACCTTTCTTGCATATATAACATTAATAATTAAGGTAAAATAATTAACTTAATAATCTGTACTAAAATTTATATAATAAAATAATTATTATAATTATTCTAAAAATCATTTCATATATGATTTAAATAATATATAATCATATTTTTATGTAAAATAATTAATAAAAACCTTTCTACAATAAAATTAAATATTATAAGAATATACTTTATAATAATCAATAATTCTAAAATAAAATTATTTGTAAACATTCATGTAATAAATATATTTTTATTTATTACATAATTATATACGCTTCATCTTGTACGAATCCTCATCTTTAAAAAAAATAAAAAATTATACGCAAAATTTTTGATTTAATTATATAGAAAATATCGGGTTGTTACATTCACCCCCCTTATTAAGATTCTGTCCCCGGAATCACCATTTTAAAACCTCTACATACACGGATACATACCATACACAATCATTGCAAGTAGATCTCGATCAACTTTGATCGAACTGATTTTTAACTATTCACATAAAGCTTGTCTATCAGATTAAACATAAATTTGATTTCTAAAAGAACTCAAATTCCTCCTTCAAATTTCTTTATATAATAATTTACTATTTATAGGAAAATCATGTATAAGAGAATAAAAGGTATACGAATAATACTTGGAGTTCCATTGCCAGCTGCCATCGTATCCTGGACAGTCATGTTGTAGACCCTTACTGTTAATTTTGTTGGCTTGTTTGACGAAGTCGGTCCTGTGATTGCTAAAGTCCCGCTGCAAGTGCCCGTGTTCACACTTCCTGCCTCCGCCCTCCTCTTCGGACAATCCTTCACCTTGTGGTCAGTCAATCTGCACAAAAAACACCCACTATTCATTCTAGGATTGGGGCAGTTGGGAGAGATATGGCCCTCCTGCCCGCACTTATAGCATACAAATTTTCCCTTCAAACACTCCCTAGATTTGTTCTTTCCACAAGTCTTACATGGGACCATCTGCTTCTTCGCACCTTCTTGTTTTACCTGCACACTTCCAAAATTGCTCCCCTTCCTCTTGTTACTACCACCCCTACTCCCACTATTAATTTCCACCTTCCAAACTCCTTCAACCTTACCCTTATTCTTCTTCTCCTTGTTGTAGAGGATCATGGCCTCAATTCCCTCCTCAGCTATAATCATTTTCTTCATGAGTGTTGCAAATATAGGGATATGCAACACTGCCACCTTGTTGTAGAGCCAGGGTTTTAATCACAACTCAAACCTTCTCGCTTTTCTAGCCTTCGTATCAACTTTGACATGGGGCAAACCTAGCCAAATCATTAAACCTAGCGGCGTTTTCTGACACCGTTATATTTTCCTGCTTCAATTCCAAAAATTTTACCTCCATCCTAGCCAGCTTACTAGATGAAAAATAATTTTTGAAAAACAAAGTTTTGAACCTATCCCAAGTAACTACACCTTCTTCTGCCCTTGCCTGATTTGCTTCCCACTAAAAGTTCGCCTCCCCCTTCATCAAGTGCCAAAAGTAGTCTTCTGCCCTTCAGCTACCCTAACTATCACAAACGCCTTTTCAATCTCTTTAACCCAAGTTTGGGCTTCAACAGGGTCAGTGGTACCTTTGAATTCCGACGGTCCCACAGCCTTGAAATCTTGAAAGTTCGCCAATCAATTGTTCGACTGGTTCCCTGCGACTGGTATTCCCTATTGTATAGCATGAGCTACCATATTTGCGAAGTTCTGCATCGGGTCTGCTTGTTGTTGTCCCTCAACGTTGTTGACAGATTCTTCTCACCTATGATTTCGAGTTCTACGTCTTGGCGGTATTATCTGATTAAATAAAATATAATTTAACTTACATTCTAAACCTTATCGCATAAGTTTAATATATTAAACTTGTTTCATTACTTAAACATAGATTCATATTCATTCAATGATTTCAAAATACTTTACATACTATAGCACATATTGCTTTAAACATCAGTTATCCCTCTGTGACTACAAAAGTCGGGATTTATAACCTTGATTAACACAAAAGTTTTAGAATATTACATTATACAGACATACTAAGCACACATATTACATTAAACACACATATACAACAGAACTTATACTACATATTCGCTACACCTTTTTCCTTGGACAACATTTCGCTTGATGACCTTCTATCCCACAGATAAAACATGCTCCTGGTTTATAGTCGGGACAATACAAAGTTGTATGTCCCTCATAGCCGCAAAGATAACATGCCACAACATAATTGACCAACCATTATCTATGCGTACATATAATACATATTTATAGCACTGAAAAATCAAAATATAATTAATATTATATTATTATTCTCATTCCTTGATCGAAATCCAAAATTAGGGTTTGGATTCCTTATATGACCTTCTTGCATATATAACATTAATAATTAAGGAAAAATAATTAACTTAATAATTTGTACTAAAATTCATATAATAAAATAATTATTATAATTATTCTAAAAATCATTTCATATATGATTTAAATAATATATAATCATATTTTCATGGAAAATAATTAATAAAAACCTTTCTACCATAAAATTAATTATTATAAGAATATACTTTATAATAATCAATAACTCTAAAATAAAATTATTTGTAAACATTCATGTAATAAATATATTTTTATTTATTACATAATTACATACGCTTTATCTTGTACAAATCCTCATCTTTAAAATAATAAAAAAAAATTATACGCAAAATTTTTGATTTAATTATATAGAAAATATCGGGTTGTTACAACTGGGATGTTAGAGGTAGATGGGGTAACAGCGGTAGCGGCACAAATTTTAGCTTTGTCGAAGAAGATGGATGCTCTGACAGGTGCACAAACTCAGCAGGTTACTTATGTTTGCGAATTATGTGCAGGGGAACATCCTACATAACAGTGTGCCATTAACCCAGCAGCGGTACAGTTTATGGGCATATATAACCGAATTTCGTAGAATATGTATCAGAATGCCTACAATATGGGGAATAGGAAACATCTGAATTTTTGTGGGGTAATACTCAAAATTAGTAGGCCTTATGACCATCTTATCCCCTGGGGTTTCAAAATCAGCATCAACAAGCAACTCCATAGCAAGAGAAAAAGATAGATTTAGAAGAGTTGTTGTTGAAGTACATATCTGGTAACGATGCAGCAATGAAATTACAAGCAATGGCCATCAAAAACTTAGAAAATCAGATGGGACATTTTTCTTTAGCACTTAATAACAGGCCTCAAGGGACTCTACCTAGTGACACAGAATAAATCCGAAGGGGAATCACGAACAGTGTCAAAGAATAACTTTGAGGAGTGGAAAGCATCTTGAGGGAGAGAATGCAGAAAATTCAACAAAGAAAGATGTTAAACAAGGTGAAGAAAAAGTGGTTGAAGAGAAACAAGGTGAGGAAAATAAAGTGGACAAAAGTAAAACAAATGTTGAGCCCGTTGTTTATCCTCCACCACCGTTTTAGTAGAGAGTTCAGAAACCGAAGTTTGGCAAACAATTCTCGAAGTTTTTAGAAGTTTTGAAGAAACTTTAGATTAACATTCCTTTCGCAGAAGCCCTAGAGCAAATGCCTAGTTACGCTAAATCCATGAATGGTATTCTGTCAAGGAAGAAGAAGTCAGAGGACTACGAGACTGTGGCATTAACGGAGGAACGCAGTGCAGTTCTATAGAGAAATTACCTCTAAATTTGAAGGATCATGGGAGTTTCACCATTCCTTGCACAATAGGGAACATGACCTTCAATAAGTTTTGTGTGTGATTTTGGGGCGAGTCTGAACCTCATGATGTTTTCAGTTTATACTCAGTTGGGTTTGCCAGCTCCAAAGCCTACAAACATATCATTATAATTAGCAGATAGATCAGTAACTTATCCAAGAGGGATTGTGGAAGACATTTTAGTTAAGGTGGATAAGTTCATTTTTTAGCAGATTTTATAGTTTTGGACTATGAAGAGGACAAAAACATCCCATTCATCTTAGGGAGACCATTTTTGGCTACGAGTAGAACTCTCATTGATGTTCAGAAAGAGGAATTAACCATGAGGGTTCAAGACCAAGAAGTCAAATTCAATGTGTTCACTGCCATGAAGTTCCCTACAAATGAGGAATAGTGTTTTCGGTTGGATGTAAACGACAGAATAATAAATGAAGATTTAGTTAAAAGTTTGGTCAGAGATCCATTGGAAAATACTCTACTGGGGGATGAGGACTTGGATGATCCAGAGTTCGTAGACTACTTGCATATACTGGATTCTTTGCCTAGAGTCAACAGGTTCAAGGTACCATTCCAGCCACTACACACAGAAGAAAAAGCTTCGACACGAATGAAACCTTCATTGGAGGAGCCACCAACTCTTGAGCTTAATCCCCTTCTTAAACACCTCAGGTATGCTTATTTGGGTAATTCTAATACTTTACCTATTATTATTGCATCTGCACTTAACGAATTGCATGAAAGTAAGTTGCTGAGGGTGCTTAGAGAGTACAAGTCAGCTATAAGATGGACGATCGTTGATATCAAGGGGATCAGTCCCTCTTTTTGCATGCACAAGATTCACTTGGAAGATGACTCAAAGGCAATAGTGGAACAATAGAGACGATTAAATCCGATCATGAAAGAGGTGGTAAAGAAAAAAAATATTTAACTGGTTGGATGCGGGAATAATTTATCCAATTTCAGACAGTACATGGGTTAGTCTAGTTTAGTACGTCCCAAAAAAGGGTGGAATGACAGTAGTGATAAACGAAGACAACGAACTAATTCTAACGAGGACAGTGACCGGATGGAGGGTTTGCATGGACTATAGAAAGCTAAATAAGGCAACCCGGAAGGACCAATTTCCTCTACCCTTTATCAATCAGATGTTGGACTAGTTGGTTGGGCATGAATACTACTGTTTGTTGGATGGATATTAGGGGTACAAGCAAATAGTCATAGCTCCCGAGGATCATGAAAAAACTACCTTCACCAGCGACTTTCCAAAGATGTATGATGGCTATTTTTTCGAACATGGTGGAGAAGAATGTGGAAGTTTTCATGGATAACTTCTCAGTCTTTGGAAACACTTTTGATACATGTCTTGATAATCTGGTCATGTTTCTAAAAAGATGTGTGGAAATAAACTTGGTGGTAAATTAGGAGAAGTTCCACTTTATGGTTGAAAAAGGAATTATCTTGGGGCACAAAATGAAACAACTCGGGTCAAATCTCGAGTCCGGAACAAATCTCGGGTAAAATCCCAAGTCCAAATTGAATCAAATCCATCAAAATAAGGTCTCAAACTACTGGCCCAATAGTATCTTCTTGGGTCATCTTAGCCCACCATAGGCTCCCAAAAGGTCATGACTTGAAGGTTCTATTGGTAGTAACTTATTTCCTTATGTGCAGACAAATTTTTCTCCTATCTTTCGATGTGGGACTGGGGTGTTACAAACTCCCCCAATTAAATTTTTGACTTCCCCATCAGAACCGATCACACACACAGCTCAAAGATCTTTGCCTCTCTAGCCATTGTGGGATAATACCGGCTGGCTTCATGTCCCCACCTCCTGACCTCCATCTCTTCATTGTGGGATAATACCACAAGCCTTTGTGTCCCCACCTCCGACAACCCGATCGGATGACCCAACCTGAGCTTTCGAGAGTCGGCTCTGATACCATATGAAACAACTTGAGTCAAATCCCGAGTTTAAAACAAATCTCGAGTTAAATACCAAGTTCGAATCAAATCAAATCCATCAAAATAAGGCCTCAAACTACTGGCCCAATAGTATCTTCTTTCTTGGGTCATCTTAGCCCACCACAGGCTCCCAAAAGGTCATGACTTAAAGGTTCTATTGGTAGTAACTTATTTCCTTATATGTAGACAATTTTTTCCTCAATCTTTTGATGTGGGACCGGGGTGTTACACAAAGTCTCTGCAAAGGGTTAAGAGATTGATAGGGAAAATCTGGACATAATCGAGAATCTTCCACCGTCGAATTCAGTTAAGGGAATTCGCAGTTTTTTTGTACACGACGAATTCTACCAGAGGTTCATCACGGTCTCTAAGATTGCAAAACCATTATGAAATCTCTTAGAGAAAGTTGCAGTTTTTAGTTTTGATGAAGAATGTAAGTCAGCATTTGAGCAGTTAAAAAAGAAATTGACTACAACTCTCATGATCGTAGCATCAGATTGGATAATGCCTTTTGAGTTAATGTGTGCGATGCTAGCGACTACGCAGTAGTGGCTATTTTGGGTCAACGCCGAGAGAAGATATTCCATGCCATAAACTATGCAATTAAAACCTTCATAGATGCCTAATTGAACTATACAACCACCGAAAAGGAATTACTTGTAGTAGTATACACCTTTGACAAATTCAGAGCTTATTTGATAGGACCAAAGGTGGTATACAAGGATCACTCGGTGATTCATTATCTGATTTCAGAGAAGGATGCAAAGCCTAGACTTATCAGATGGATTCTACTCCTTCAGGAATTTGACTTGGAGATAAAGGATATGAAGGGGACTGAAAATTAAGTGGCGGATCATCTTTCAAGATTAGAAAATTTGGATAAGGATGGGGCAGATAAATGTGTAATCAACGAATCATTTTTGGATGAACAGCTATTTGGAGTAAACTCAGAGTTTCCATGGTATGCAGATTTCGCCAATTACTTGGTAAACAAAATCCTTCCCCCTAATTTGACACGACAATAGAAGAAGAAGTTCTTGCATGATGTCAAGTGGTATATATGGGATGAGCCCTATTTAATTTATTCAAATAGTGTGCAGACAAAATGATTTGTAGATGTGTGTCATACATCGAAGTGAAGAATATTTTGCATGAATTCCATTCATCCGCGTATGGGGGACACTATAGGAATGAGCGGACATCAGCCAAGGTACTTCAAGCAGGATTCTATTGGCCTACTGTGTTCAAGGATGCCCACCTTTTCGTGAAAAATTGTGTGACAGATGCCAAAGGGTGGTTAATATCTCGAAAAAGAATGAGATGCCACTCAATACCATCATGGAAGTCAAGGTTTTTGATGTATGGGGGATGGAATTCATGGGACCTTTTCCACCTTCATTCAACAACCTGTGCATTCTGTTAGCCGTGGATTACGTGTTAAAGTGGGTTGAAGCCGTAGAACTCCCTACGAATGATGCCAAGGTGGTTCTAAATTTTCTACAAAAGAACATCTTCACAAGGTTTGGCACGCCAAGAGCAATCATAAGTGACGAGGGAAGTCACTTATGTAATAGATCATTTACAGCTCTCTTGGCGAAGTACGGGGTCAATCATAAGGTTGAAACATCATATCACCCCCAAATGAGTGCTCAAGATGAGGTTTCCAAAAGAGAGATGAAGAGAATTTTAGGGAAGGTGGTGAATCTGAGCAGAAAAGATTGGTCTCTAAAGTTAGATGACGCATTATGGGCTTATAGGACATCATACAAGACACCAATTGGAATGTCTCCGTATTAGTTGGTCTACGAAAAAGCGTTTTACCTCCTAGTGGAATTGCAACACAAGGCCTATTAGGCAATTCAAAAACTTAACTTTGATCAAATAGCTCCAGGAGAGAAAAGGTTACTCCAATTAAATGAACTCAACGAATTTCGCCTGCAAGCGTATGAGAACTTAAAACTGTACAAAGAAAAAGTCAAGAAATGGCACGACTTGAAAATTTTGTAGAGAAGGTTCGATCTGGGACAATGTGTGTTATTGTTCAACTCACGGCTAAGATTGTTCCGCAAAAAGCTCAAATCCTGATGGTAAGGGCCATTCACGATCAAGACTATTTTCCCACATGGTGTCATTTAACCGTACAACAGAAATCCACTCAAGACATTTAAAGTTAACGGGCAGTGGTTAAAGCATTACTGGGGTTGTGACATCGACAACGAAGCCACTGCAGTCACATTTGTCGATGCACCATGAACAAGGAGTGGTCTGGCTGAAATACTCAAAAACAAGTGCTTATTGGGAGGCAACCCAATTTTCTTTCCATTTACATTATTTTTTTGGGTTATTTTATTCACTTCGTAGCTTAATTGAAAATTTAGTATTATTTAGTCTATTTCTGTACAATAGTTAGTTAGTTCGTTATTTATTTTCAGAAATTTTTATCTTACTTGCTCAACCTTCATGATGTTATCTTATATTTAATGTTGCAATGTGTTTCAGGTAATTAGGATGCCATTGGACATGCGTACAGGGAAAAGGAACTCAAAAATTGAAGTTATGCAGAAAAGGGACCCCCGTCCCCGCGAGGGGGGGGGTTTAAAGCCTGACATGCCCGCCCCAGTGGGAAGGTCCTCTAGAGTTGCCCGCCTCGGCGGGTCTTTTTAGTACAAATACCTCCCACCCCAGTGGGGGTACGGGAGTTAGTGCAGAAATTTTTAAACGCCTGTTAACTTTGTCCACTCCACTTCCCCACTTTTGTTCTTCCATAACTGATCCCTCAAACCACTACATACCCCACAAAATTTCTTCAATCCCCATCACATCTCCACCAAATCCGAACATCTCTACTACACTATATATACAAAAACCCTAACTCCAACAATTCCACACCATCACATACCCATTATCTCTCAATTTCTGTCATCAAAATGTTAGGGTTTACCAAGGCTCGTATTTTCAAGCAACAAGGAAGGGGGATTTCAACAATTGAAGAACTTCACTGCAGTTACTATAGTTAAATGGGGAAAATTGTTGTGGTTAAGCCATTACTAGTAAAATTTTCATCAGTTTGGAAGCATAGTTGGATTACATTGTTCATATTTGGGATTTTTGAGTGTGTACACACCAAGTGCTTAAATTATTACCAAAGTGAAGTTTGGGGGAGAATGGATAGTAATTGATACTAATGGCACCTAAGATACCTTTAAAGCGACAAAGGGGCGAGGGTTCAGGTTCTTCACCACCCACATGTGCCTTTGGCAGACGAAAATTTAGAAGTGCCAACGCTGCTGACAAATACAACTACTTAGTGCCCAAAGCACTAACTCCTGAGTGGGGTTTGGCACCGGACTCGTTCGACGGGCAGATGAGGAGGCAAATACATGAACAAGGCTGGGAGATGCTCACAGATGATCCTGAACCAACTATAGTAAATGTGCTAAAGGAATTCTATGCCAATGTTGAGGATAGTGCGCCATACATGGCATTTGTGAGGGGTGAATAGGTTCCATTAAGTCTAGAAGCCATAAATGAGTACTACAGTCTGCAAGCCCCTGCCACATGCCAGTTTACTCAGCTACGCGACATCAATCCTGACTATGATCAGATTTTGACTGAGATATCTAAACCAGGAACAGTTTGGGTTAAAGGATGGAAGGGTGGCACAATCTTCTTGAGCAAGGACTTGAGCCGTTATGGCAAGATCTGGTATGCATTCGTGTGCGCGAAGTTATTCCCTTCGACACATAACAGTGAGGTAACAAAGGAGAAAATGCTATTGTTGTATGCGATTGTGAAAGTTTTTGACATCGACATCGGCTCCATCATCAGTTTTTCTATACAGCGATGCTTTAGAGGGCCATTCTCCAGCGAATTGCCACACCCATCCCTCATATGTGGGTTATGCATGTAGGCAGGCGTTCGATGGTCAGGGGATGAGCCTGTACAATAGCCTCTCCATCTATTAGACTCTAGAATGATTAACACGATCATTGTCTAGCCTGAGGGGAGTCTCATCCACGAGGTGTTGGTTTTGTATTTCTTGAGGCTGAGGACACTTTGGAGGATGATAAGTTTTGAGATGATGAGATGACCGGAGAGTAGGAGACTGAGGGAAGTAGAAGGACATACATGTACATATTTAGTACTCAGTTTCGTATTCTTCAGCGACAAATGGATAGAAGTGATAAAGATGAGAATAAAAAGATGACCCAACTGGCAGCATGACAAGACCATATGTTCAATGCTATGAACTATTCATTCGCTTCATTGAACGCATCCTTACAAAGTCTAAACCCTGTCTCTGCCGTTCAGTTCCAGTTTCAGATGCTAGAGCCTATGGCACACTACCCTCCATTAGATTCAGATACGGAGGTACGCATAGTATTTGTGCCACGACCACCATCGCCACCATCTCCTCATGCTTAGCTTAGTACAGGGAAGTCCTTTTACTTTTTACTGTTATATTTTACAATGAGGACATTGTAACTGCCAAGTTTGGGGGATATAGTTTTATATTTATGTTCAATGTTTTAGTCATTATTTTGATAAGTATGTTTAGTTTGCTTATGTTAGTTTAGTTTATTTTCATGTTTATTATGTTTGCATTCATGTAGTGTAGTTGCATAGTAGTTTTGCATAGTAGTATAGTATTGTGAATAATTTATTGTATTCAGGTTCTTGATCTGTTATTCTAAAATAAAAAAAACTAAAAAATCGCAAAAATATTAGTTAGTTTACTATGTTTATATTGCATTTAGTTCATACTTGCATAATTCCAGTTATTAAGATAGTAAAAGTCTATTTTGGCTATTGATGAGATTGGAATTGCGTAGACAAGTATAATATTGGCTAATAAGGTGTTGAGGTGATTTCCTGTTATGAATTGAATCTTTTTCTGTTTAAAATTGGTATAATAAGGATATCATAGTAAGAACAGCTTTGTTGACTGATTGAGTCTAAATTGACACATAATGGAACTCTAAAGGATAATGCTAGTTTAAATGAAAGAAAGACATGAATAGGCAGAGATGGCTAAGATTATGAAGGAACCTAAGTTTGGGGGAAAATTGGGGTATATAAGCTATCAATTTAAAAAAAAGAAAGCAAAAGAAAAAAAATATGAATAAACACCGTGACTAGTCTAGTTTTGTGGCCTTTGTTACTTGAGTAAGTAAGCCCGATGGGATGTCTTTACACCTAGCCCTAAGGCCTTAATGGTTTGGGAATCGTTGGCCGAAAGCTCGCTAACTTAGCTTTGAAAAGCCTAAGGGAATTAGACATTGCACATCCATGAGAAAAAAAATAGGGAAATAAGAGTAAAAAGCCCCCGTTAGTGAAAAATAAATCATAAGTATCTCGTTTGATTTTAGTCGGATCTAGCTTCTATTTGGATTTCTTGAGTTTATGATGTATTATGCCGTCAAAGGGACCTATTATGTGTTAAATTTGATTTTATATCAGTTATCATGGTTGTTGAGCACACACGCACTATATCAGTGATAACAGTCTAAGATTTGATGATTGATTAAGAAATTACTGATTTGTTTTGATATGTGGTACTATCATGTTTACTTGATTTCTCAAAGGCCGGTTGAATAGACTTGTCTCTGTCTTACTGTTGGATTCGTAGGTATGTAGATTAGCTGCATTGCATTTCATTGCATACTGTGATTGTGCTCAAGGACTAGCATGGTTTAAGTTTGGGGGAGTTTGATGAGTGGGTTTTATACCAATGAATCAGCTTCTGATATGGACTTAAATAGTGTGATCCTGTCTATTTCTGTGCAGTTTTACTTGCTTTTGTTTTGTTTTGTGTTTAGGTTGTGTGATGTGGTTATAGTGGCATATTGGCGGCATTATGGCGAGACTTGGCATGTAAAGGCTAAAAATCAGCAATTCTGTAGAAACACCCCCCGCCGGGGCGTGCATTATAGTGAAAAAAACCCTCGCCAGGGCGGGGATACATTAGTCAAGAACAGTAGCACCCCCTTCCGGGACGGGTCCTTTCAAGTGTAAAACCCCCGTCGGGGCGGGGGTACGGGGGGAGAGAAAAAGACTTCTGATATGAGTGGAACTCTGAAGCTACGTGGATGGAACAATTTTGCATGGGATTGGGACTATGTTGGGTGTCATTTTATTAGTGTTATACATGACTTATGCTGGAATAGAACACAACATAACAGAGATCAATTACATCAATCAATCAACTCTACTTTGAGCCCTAATTTTCTAGAGAACATTGGAGGAGAACATTGTAGGGTGGTTTTGTAACAATTATATTTCTTTAATTAGAATTTTCTAATTGGGATGATGAATTCTCTATCTTTTCAGTTTTTTAATTCATTGATGATGAACTAAATTACTTTTTAGGCTTGCAATGGATCTTTAGTGTTGAACAATGATTGTCATGCCTTAATTTTAGTTTAATAATAATATCAATTCAGTTTATCTATTATGATTTGTACTATGAACTCGAGAGCTGATGTATGAATCAAGACTTAATCACTATAGCATTTGTTCTTGAATTCTGTGTTTTAATGGAATTTTGATGAATGTTTAGGATATAGATATACCTAACATCGCAAGTAATCGTGTAAGGAACTTGGAATTTAAACCTTATTTGATTTTAATTCACATAGAGATATAGTGAATTAGTTAATTAGGGTGTTAGGCTTAATTCTATCAAATTGTGGATTTAAGTTAATATGATGTTAGTGCATCGAGAGATGGCTTATTCTACTTGAGTGTTCTTGATTAATAAACTGAGATAGTAAATTGAACTGGAATAAGGTGTGATGATCAAAGTGAAACTTAAAGTGAAGTTATAAGCCTAATTCTTCATTAGCTGCTTAAAATTTATGGTTACTTAGTGTGTGGATTGGTTTGGATTTTTAGTTTCTTAGTTTTTATTAAATATAATCATTAATTTGAGTTGTTTAATAAAATGTGAAATAATATAAAACTGGTAATTGTTAGATTCAATTTCACACTAGTCTCTCTAGGAACGATACTTTATCATCACTATATTACTTGTTGACCACGTACACTTATGTGTGAGCGTATTTAGAATTTACACTGAAAGTCCAATAATAATCTAGAAGGGGGGTTGAATAGATTATTACCGATTAAAAAATTATCATAGGCCATTTTGAATATTTGGATAATTAATTTATAGTGTTAGAAATTAATATGCAAGATAGTCAAAATTCAATCACACAATGCACAGAGATTTGTCTGGTTCACAACATACATCATGGGTATGCTGCTACGTCCATTCTCAAGCTCCTCTCTAGGACTTGAGATCCTATTACTATCTGTAATAAATACTCTTTCAATAGGAAGAGAAGCCTTTACAAAGTTTTATAGACAAACTTCCAACTATTCCCAACTAATCTAAATTGGACAGCAAGCTCCCAGCTCTCTCCTCAAGCTTTGTTGTACTTCTTTAGAGTTCAGTTCTATTCTATGATATGGTCTTGAAACAACAGCCTCTTCCTCACCTCATAAGTACAATAGAGACCCAACTTTTTGTTGACCTCTCTAAGACTCTGGTCTTGGTCGAACAATTACTCGTCTTTCTCACAGGTACATAAAATAAACTAACTTTGACCTTTTCTCTTTTTACAGAAGATTTAACAAAATTGCGCTTCTTCAAATAAGCAGATAAGAATTTAGTACAGATGAATGCTACTCAAATAAGCAGATATTTATATAAGAACAAATATATATTTATAAAAGTTCAAAGACTTTTATATTTAGAGATATGCTTGAAAGTAGATAGAAATTTATGTGTAGATCAAATGATGCTTCTGATTAAGCAAATATATAAATTATGCACTATTATAAAAGTTTAAATAACTTTTATATTTTTTGTGAAAAATGCTTCTTAAATAAGCAAATAAGTCAATTTTAGCTTTAGCTCAAAAATGCTTCTGTTTAAGCAGATATATAATTTAATGCAATATATAAAGAATTATTTATTCTTTAAGGAGTATAGAAAAGTCACTTTAAGTTTAAACAAATTTTAGAGTGAAAATATTTCTGAGTAAGCAAATAAGTTGTTTTAAGCTTTTAATCAAATATGCTTCTATTTAAGCAGATATATTCACTTAAGTTTATGAAATAAAAGTTTAAATAACTTTTATATTATGCAACAAGTATTTTATGAGTAAATAAATTTATAATCAAATACTTGTGATGACAGATATCAAGTATAATAAATAAATCCGTTAAGCAATACTTGATATAACAAATATATTTGTTTAACTAAGATAATATATAAGAATATTTTATCTATTATGTGAACTTTTATAAATAATGTCACTTAGTTCTATAAGGAATCGTACGGTTCGAATTCCTATTTGTAGAGGTGTATCTCTGTAGCCTTGCGGCGTCTAAGTACGACAAAATTTATAATTTTACAATTGATATTTATATAAATATTTTCAATAGATCACTACGATTCTCAAATCCAGTTCGGATGACTCCTCTTTTTGGAGGAATATCTCAGTGTTGTTTTGAGCTATCAAGTGTCGTATCTATTTTACAATATTTATATAAATAATATCAATAAAAGGTTACTGAAGACTATAAGGAATCGTACAGTTCGAATTCCTCTTCGTAGAGGTGTATCTCCGTAGTCTTGCGGTGCCCAAGTATCATTTTATTTGATAAATAGATGAAATATAGATATATAAAATTGTATATAATAATGTATATTCATATATCTATAAATATAAATAAGCAAGAGATAATTCAAATAAAATAAATCAAAAAACTTATCTCAATATGCTTAGACCAATTTCCTCTTGTGACGCACCCGAATCCAGGTCCTTTAACCTCAGTTCAGTCATCACGATAAAATATAAACACCCACCTCTAAACAACATACGATAACTAAAATGCAGAATATAATAAACGTACGTTGTGACACCCCCAAAATAGGTATACATCACACATCTTGGGTCGCCAAATACATGGTACATAAATCAAATACAAACTTTTTTTATACAATACGACAACAACATAGCTGAGAGTTTTTACACGAATATTGTCTCATAGACAGTATTCAAACTTAAAATGAAGTCCTCATTACATTTATTATCACACTATTTTATAAAATAGTGAGGACTATTATAGCCACCATATCGGACCGTCACTCTGTTCCCCGCATAGTCCCGGCTACGTTCTCAATTCCTTAAAAGAACAATGAAACAAAAGGGTGAGATCAACTAGCCCAGTAAGAAATATTATGACTAAGATAATGCAGAATAAATTATTGTTAGCCTTCAACAGTGTTAAACTGATAAAATACAATAAATATCAAGTTTAACTGCAGCGGAACAAATAATCCATTAGAAGAGTCAAGTAGAGCATGATATTTACTATCTTCTATGATTTAAAAAGTTTTTCATCAACTTTATAGCTGAGACTCAACTTATTAAATAAATCAACGGGCTAAGGATATTCATGTAATCATCAATGGTCATGATCATACCAACAACTGTCCATCAATACACTATGGGCCAATGATGACTTTTGCCACATCATTTGTAACATTACAGTCATGATTATATCAAATAATCCCTGGTCATAATCATACCAATCAATAGTACATCTATGCACATAAGCCACATATGCCTTTTATCACAATATAAGCACGGGGATGATGACAATGATATAAGAATTTAATTAAAAGAAAGCAAAGGATAAATTTTTAAAATTTTATAACTTAATTTATCCAGAATTCAATAATGTCCAAATTGTCAACATGATACTGCTTTGTGGAGTAAAATTCAAGAATAACATTGTATCAAAAATGTTTTCGATAGCAAAGAAATCAATTTTTGTCATGAATAATTCCCTGGGTGAATAGTACACAGGTGAATAGTACCCTGTGAATAGTACTTCGGGAATAGTACCCCGTGAATAGTACTTTGTGAATAATACTTATGAATAGTACTTTATAAATAGTACTCTATGAATAGTGCTTTATGAATAGTACCGTATAAACAAATACTACTCATGGGTAGTAATCCGACATGAAAAGCTTAAAATTTAACAATAATGTGCAGAAAATATCCTTGTGAAACAATACTAGATGAATCACAAATTTCAAGGATATTCTACTAATTTTATGGAGTATAGAAGGAATACTTTAACAAAATGAGTGTATAATCAGGAATATGAGATGAAATAATGTTACTCACATACTATAGAGTATGGAAGAAAATATTATTCCTATGAATACTGAACAAAATAATATCCATTACCTCCAAAGAAGACTGGATACTGGAATAGAGAGGTAACAGACTTCTCTTCTTCTTTCTCTCTATAGCTTCTCTCTATATAATTGCTCTTGTGAGTCTTAGTGAATTGGTGAGAATGAAAGAAGAATGAGATTCTATTTATAGGAAAATATAGTTTCGACAATTGCACATTTTAGGGCTCGAAATATTACAGTATAATACCTTTATCTTTTCCTTCATTATTAATTTAGTCCTGCAAGTATTATCAAACTTGCACCACCTCCCCTAATAGTACATCATGTGAATCAATACTACACACATATGAACAAATAGTTCTATACATGTGAAAAAAATAGTTACAATATAGTACCTTCATCTATACCTCCATTTTTAATTTAGTCATGCAAGTATTATCAATCTTGCACCACCTCCCTTAATAGTACATGCATGTGAATCAATAGTACACACATGTGAACAAATAGTTATAAGCATGTGATTTAATAGCAATTAATTGCTCATTTATCCGAATAATTACCCGATTGGTCAATATAACCTCTAGACACTAACACTAATAATCCTAACACAATGAAACTATCAATCTCATCTTTAATCAACACGAACTTATTCATTATTAATATTATAACTCACAATATTTAACAACCGGATCATTCCCAGGAAAGAGGAGACTTTCCGATAAGGATTTCTACCTATTGACGCGCAATTAGGTGACCAAACCTCTGCTCGATAGAACTTTCTTGACATCGTCAATATTGCAAATAATAATATGAATAACTTTGTCATCCCAATTATTGATTTAATAATATAAAAAATATTGACATTGTGACAATAATTGAATCAATAATATGAGAGATATTATGCAACAATTACAATAGTAATAATTGAGTATAACTGAGTGACTTCTCACGTAAGCATCAATAATCAATACCGTGTACTACTATGCAACCACGCATATTACTGTACTTTTACCATCGGGTAGTTCAACAGTTTAACGGTAAAACTTTCGTCATTATGTTTATAAAAAGATAATTCTGTCGTTTTCTAATTACGATAATACTTTTGTTGTGGGGTCCACCAATAATTGTGCCGCCGTACGAATATTCCCTGTTAAAATGAATATTTCCCGACCAATCGAATATTATATAACCACTTGCTTACTTTGCAAAAATTTTAAATAATACCCACAACTATAACATTATATCAAATCCACACCATAATATTCAAAAATATATTTTGAGAAAAATTAATCTTTATTCATAAAAGTTGGGGTCTTACATACGTCGTTCATTTAAAAGGTGTTACTAGTCCCAAGATACGATAACCTTAATGTCATCTTACAAACATTCCCTAAAATATTCATTAGGGTTTACATTACATATCAGTAATTTTAACTAGGCATAAAGTAAAGTCTGCTTCTCGCAACTATCCTACATCTTTCTTTTACCCTTATCCTTTCATGAGGTCTCGGGCTTAACAGCAATATAATTCATGATATAGCATGGATGAGCAACAAGTTTTCTCAGCAAATTGAAATAAAACAATAAGGATATATCATGATGAATGGAAAAATGTCTGACAATGAATTCGACAATATGAATATACGAAGGATTCAACAATAAGAATATTAGAAGCAAAGATAATGATTTCTTTTAGAATAACTGCTAGTCAAGTAGACTTTTAACTATAACGCTCCAATGGAACTCAATAGCTAATTGACACTTTGGTTACTGGTTACAGAATAAGTACTTGAGGGGGTCAGTCTTGCGTACATAATGTATATACATAACATTTAAATCTGCTCTTTGTATCTTATATTAGATACCTGGGGTACTCCCCTATCATAAAAGGGGTGTTCTTTCAGTCTAAGAATCCTTACCATCAATTGGTTTGTATTGCTTTTATAAAACTTCATACACTTGTCTTACCGAACAAAGGTTCAGACTCTATCTGACGCAGTTCAAGAATTATAGAACTTTAAATAATATACAAGTCCAAGACTGTACGAACTCAAATGCACTAAGTGTGAATATCAATAATAACGATGTGGAATAATTGTAAAGTAATTAAACCACTTAATAGCATGCTTGGAAATAAATTTCAAGCTTAAACGAATAACTTTCAATTCAACAATAACCTGCTCAATACGATATGAGAAGGATATGAAACTTTCACAAAAACAAGTGAAGTTTAGCAACTTTCACAATATTCAAAGTTATGTAAAATAGAGAACTTGCACAATCAAATAGTGAAGTTCAAAGAACTTGCTCAATAATAATTTGAGTAAGGTTAGGGAACTTGCTCAATAATAATTTGAGTAAGGTTAGGGAACTTGCATGTTTGCTCAGTTACAATTTAATTCTAGCTTTAATTAACTTGCGTTGAAATGACATAACATTAACAAGTCCAATTAGTATGTGTAAACTAATATGAGTCCACACTTACAAGAATCAAATCATCACATAGCATGCTTCTATACATGTATTATTACATTACCCGATTAGTTTCCAACACACTATGTCGTAGTTGAAATCACTATTGACTTTAAAGTCGTAAACACTAATTCATCATAGAATTCTTTCAATAACATGCTTATTATCACATGAATACTATATTGGACAAGTATTATAAATTAGAGTAACCATATATGTGTTAGGTTTGTAATATTCAAGAACGCAATCAAATTGCAAAAATTAGCGGAAACGTGTAAAATCAGAGTTTTAAAAAAATTTACAAACCATATACCCGGATCACCCTTTATGGACAATTATTAATTATACGAAAAAGAAAAAAAATAAAATCATACCCTTGAAGATCCGAGCTTCCTCAGGTACAAGTTCACCTCCAATCCTTTTCGCGTTCAACTTGAATCCACCGGGTTTGGTTCCTTTCTTTGATCAACGTTAGCCACCCAAGTGTTTGGCCTCTAGAGGTGATCCACCAAGGAAGAAGAAGAATTCAAGAAGATGGGTGGTTGGCTAAACCCTAGTTTTTCTATCTCTATAGAAAAAGGCGTACTCTCCCAACTATTGGAATTACGTATTCTAATAATACGTCAACTTCTCTCCCACCCATAATAAGACTCCTCTTATTTATAGATGTGGGCAACCCATCCTTAACAATTAAGGAATTGGGTTTTATTTTAATTAATTAAACTCTTTTAATTAATTAGGCTCCTAATCTTATTAGGAATAATTAATTAATCTTTTAATTAATTAAGCTCCCTAATCTTATTAGGGATAATTAATTAAACTCTTTTAATTAATTTGCCTCCTAATCCTATTAGGATATTTGAGAGTACTTTTATTAATTAATTCCCAAACTCCTTTAGGAATTAAACAATAAATATCGTAATAATAATAATAAGACTCCTCTTATTAATTTATATTTAATATTTCCAAAATATTAAATAATAAATATTAAGCTATTTAATTTATTCTATCACCATAGATTAAATTAAATATACTTAACTTATTATTACGATTATGCCATTAACTTCTTAAATAATTATTCTTCCTTTTATGGTGTGACCCTTTAGGTTCTCCATATTAAACCGGTTGTGAATAAATCAATTAGAACAATTCTAATCTTATTTAAATAAATAAATTAAACTAATAATTTATTTAAATAAATAATATTTATTCTACAATAGGGATAAGCCTCCCTAGCGATCAACGACTTTCCAGATAATATAGATTTCAACATTAATCATAAAAGAACCTTTGAGTAAATAGTTACCGTACAATTCAATCCTTCCACCATACAATGTCCCAATTAAATATAAGACATGGAATTTCTGTCAAGTCTTATTTTATTTAATTATATGTATTTCGACTCTTAAATGCACAATCCCAAATAATGCAAATTAGAAACTTCTTTCTAATCTCATTCTGCCTTGGCCAAGGACTACTGGGTTGTCATTTATCGAATCACATAGGACATTTCCCTTCTTTTACTAGAAGTGGTAGATTCTTTATTGATCATACATTATCTCCATGTACAACTTATTATACCCAAGCATACCCTTTGATATACCCTAAGGGTCTTAAGGAATAAGTCAAAGTATAACTCATTATACACAAGATACTATAATGATCTCAAGTCCAAGGATCACTTGTACTACTATCACTACAGGAATTCCTATTGACATGCAAGTAAAACTCCATTAGGTATTCCTTAGCGAGTCACGTTCAGTGAACTTATTCTCTAATAAGAACCTACATACTTGCTTTAGTGTCTCCACACAAATGATCATGAGATCAATCATCCTCATCCAATGAGCAAGCAACGTATGTACCAATCTATCCCAATTCACTAATCCCCAATTTAGTAATCCAACGATTGGGAACTATTTTAGTTTTAAGCTTTCTAAGAATTTAGATCTCATTAGAATGATCATCATCATTATTCTAAAAGCATTGCTTAAAACTATGGGTTTATCACATATTATAAAACAGCATCATGTAGATAATTAAAAGCCTTTAATAAATTAATACTTTTTATTAATAAATGAATAAGATTGTTACAAAGTATATGCTTTATCATCAAACATGATTGGCTTGTGTGCATATTACTTTCAATCTCCCACTTGCACTAAAGACAATCGTCATGGTATCTCATACTCTTCTTCTCTAAGTGACGATTATCCTGCTGTTGGATAAGCTTTAGTTAATGGATATGTAATGTTGTTCTTGAGAGTCCACTATCTCTATAGTGATTTCCCAACTTTCAATGATTCTTATAATCAAATGAAAGTGCCACAACACATGTTTAGATCCAAGATGAGACTTAGGGACTATTCCTAGTTCTGTAATGAACTTATCATCCAAACAATCAACTTGTAGCTTCATTTACAACTATATACTTTGTCTTTATCACTAAACCAGCAACTCTTTGCTGTTTGGAACCTTTCCAATTCACTGCACCACTGTTCAAGGTAACCCTTTACCTTAAAGTGGATTTTCTGTCGTCTTGGTCTGTCTGAAAAACTTGAGTCTGTTAAGCCCTCTAGTTTTAATTCAGACCCACCATGAATTATATCACATCCTTAGTGCTGGTTAAGTACTTTAAGATGTTTTTCACTGTCTCACAGAGAACTTCTCCAGAATATGACTGATCAACATCAGGTCGCGTATATTTCATTACATACATGATTGTCACTCATGCGATCTCTCTTTTAGGAGTCTATGGGGACTATTAAGAGAGATACACTCCATGACTCATCAACATGAGACATCTTTTGGAGTTTGCCATGCTAAACGACTTTAGTACCAAATGAATATACGTTCCTTGGGTTAAGCCGAGCATCCTTTTAAATCTATCTATATAGATTTGCATCCCCAATTAAGATACTCTTCCCAAATTATTCATGGAGGAATGTTTAGACAACTTTATCTTTATTGATTTTAGCATTGGCATGTCATTCCTTATCCGTATTATATCAACATATAATAATAGAAATGTCACGACGCTCCCACTGACCCTTTTGTACACACTAGAACTCTTACCTAATCGTATGTAACTGGATCATCATCTTCTATGATACGTACCTCATCATCATTATTCATAATGAATCCATACCTCCCAGGTATCTTCGGTACTATTCCAGATTTATGATTCGGTTGTGGTACAATAGGTCTATCTATAGGTTCCTCTTATTTGACTTGTAGTGTTTTGTGGTTCTTGAACTTTTCAAGATGTATTATCCTCCCACAAGCCTCTTCAATGATAAACACTTTTATCTTAGAAAGAAGCGTGTTTCGCAACAAACACATTTTTCTAAGTAGGATTATAGAACATATGCCCTAAACTTACTTTAGGATGTCCCACAAAATTGTACTTGTCAAATTTTGTCCTAAGCTTATCCTTTGAAACCCTTTCACATAAGTTGGACAACCCCTTATCTTAACATATTTAAGATTAGGAATCCTCCCTGTCCATAACTTTTATGGAGTCTTGGGGCCGGATATTGAGGTTACCTTTTCCGTAGATATGCAGCCATTTCTAAGACATGATCCTAGAAGGATACTGGAATGTCGGTAAAATCATTATGGACCGCACCATGTCCAACAAGGTACAATTTTTCCTTTCAGATACATCAACCAATTATTGCGTATCAGGATGTGTCCATTATAAGAAAACCATTTGAGATGATCTAGAAACTTATTTCACAAGTATTTATTCCTTGATCTAATCAAAGAATCTTAATACTTTGTCAATTTGTTTCATTTCTGAATTCTTTAAACCTTTCAAATAATTCACACTTGTATTTCAGCAAATACATACATTCAACTCTTTGAATGATCATCTCCTTTTCTTATACTAGTTTGTTCAATTTGAAAAATATATTTTTCACGTAAGTCAAGTATACAAAATTCATTAAGTAATATTTCAGTTCTATACAAAACATTATTATTATAAATAGAACAACAATTGTTCTTAAATATAATACCAAAGATTTCATTGTCCAACAATAAAATAGAAATAATGTTTCCAACGAGAACTGAAATACAATAACAACTTATTGACTTAATAGACTTGCCCGTAGGCATTGCTAAACTATGAGTTCCTATGGCTAATGCAGCAACCTTTGCTTCATTTCCCACACATAGGTTTACTTATATTTGTTTAGCTTTCTACTTCTACTTGGTCCCTTCATAAATCTATATTTATGATAACCAAAGTCGGTATCCAATACCCAAGTAGAACATTGACTTAAAGAAAAATTTATTTTAAATCATGAACAAATTTGTATTTGTAACCGAAACTTCACTAAGCTTCTTTGGTTAGCCTCTGCAAGATGCTTTTCGCAGTTTCTTTCCAGTGTCCAGGCTTATTGCAGTGGAAACAAACTCCTTTGCTATCCGTATCCGTTTTGTTCTTATTATCCTTTGTTTTTGCCCTTTCTATTAACCTTCTTAGAATCGTTCTTCTTTTCAGAAGATCCTTTGGCCCCTACCAGTAAGACTTGGTCTTTCTTGGTTGGAAAGTGACTCTCAACATTTTTCAACATGTTAAGCAAATCAGCGAGGCTGATATCTAGCTCGTTCATATGAAAAATTCACAACAATTGTGAAAGGAGTCCGGAAGTGAGTGCAAGATCAAATCTTGGCTCAACTCTCCATCCATGACAAAACCAGTTATCCTAATTGTTCAATCAAATTGATCATGTTATGGACTTTTATCTGTACTGTAGTGTCATCGGTCATTCTAGATCGGAAGAGCTCCTTAGATATCTGATATCTATCAGTCCTACTTTCCTCACCATCAACTACTTGATGTGCAGGAATATAGTAGGAGCATCCATAGTTTCATGCTGACGCTGAAGCTTGTTACTCATGGATACGAGCATGATGCATTGAGCCAACTGTGCATCATCTTGCCACTTTCTAAAAGTAACAATCTCTTCCTCAGAGGCATTGTCTGCAACCTTTGCAGGGATAGGCGTATTAAGGACATAAGATAGCTTTTCAGCTGTGAGAACTATTCTCAATTACCTTAACCAATCCGTTTAATACGGTCCGGTTAAATTTAGCATCTAATATGCTACGCAGTGATAGTAATTTAGACATTGTAAAATTCTGTAAATGAATTTTTAATTAACAACATTTTAACATACATTCTTTTATTAATTACCAAAATAATTTAGGTCTTGTTTTAAATTGGTATCTCCCACTATTTTCTTCAAACTATATTACCCTCAATATATATAGTTCGACAATATCTAATTAAAGATATGCTAGTGAGAATAAGGATCCCATTTCAAATGTATATAGCCTTGTGTGTGCACAACAAACTATATATAAATAAATAGGTAGACAACTCTTGTCAATTACATCAACTATGTAACTCCTTGTATTTTACCTCTTAAATCATTATGGTCAAGTGTGTGTACATCCGAACTAAAATGATTTAAGTTAAGTCAGACCCAGCATTTCCATATAAGTGAAGAGAAAACTATAGCCCTTGTGTGTGCACAATAAAGCAGTAATGTTCAATTCCTTATAAACATTATATGTAATAAAAACAACATCTTAAATATTTAATACTCGCCTTGTGTGTGCACAACAAACTCATATTAAATATTCAATACTCTATTGTTTCTATCATGCTAGAAGGCGACGTTCGATATTCCAAATATCTTTGAACGTTACAACTTAATATAAAATATTTGAGGGGTTTGTTATTAATTTGTCTCATCTTGTTTAGCGCGCATGCATATATATATATATATAAAATACGCGTCATATTAATAAACATGCGAAGCATGTTTGCATAATATATAATATATATATAGTATAAGCATGCACATATAGAATACTATATTCTATCTGGATTGATTATGGACTTTATTCTAGTTTGGTTCACTAGAGCCACCAAGTGAACCAAAAGGTCAAACCCTAGAGGTGCAAGAATTAATATTTAAATATAACTATTACATTTAAACCCGGGCTCCATTACAAACGGGTCTTCACGCGCTCCATGCTCCTTGATCTCTAATTCTTCAAAATTAATTCTAACTATTCCTATTACAAAACTATTTAAAATAAATAGAAACCTTGATCAGCAGTCAAGGGGAAGTACGTAGGAGGGAGATAGAATTTACACTAAGAAAAATTAGAGAAGACGAGGTGCGCAGACCCCATTTAATAAAACCCATACATCCATGCATCCAACTAAAATAAAATCCAATCACATTGGTCAATAGTCCATAATCAATCCCATTTATAATCATACACATCACCATATGTATCAATAAATAACATTCATCTCATAATAATTAATATTTAATATATATATTGATATCATTTAATGGGCAAATTTAGTTAGTATAAAATCTATTTTTGAAATCAAAATAAACTCCTTTATTTTAATCCAAATTTAAATCAAAATAAAACTATTTTATTTTAATTTATCCAATTTTGAATAAAATAAACTATTTTTTTTAATCAAAATCTTTAATCAAAATAAACTCCTTTATTTTAATTAATTATGGAATCCAATTTCATGTAAAAAAATACTCCTTTATTAAAGGAAACACGGATTAATTTCCTATTCACAAATAAACTCCTTTATTTTGAATAATATGAAATCTTATTTCATATCTAAATAAACTCCTTTATTTAAGAAAAATTAGGATTTTCTTTCCTATTCACAAATAAACTCCTTTATTTTGAATAATATGAAATCCTATTTCATATTTAAATAAACTCCTTTATTTAAGGAAACATGGATTCTTTTCCTATTCACAAATAAACTCCTTTATTTTGAATAATATGAAATCATATTTCATATCTAAATAAACTCCTTTATTTAAGGAAACATAGAATCCAATTTCAACTCCAATTAGTTAGCATGGAATCAAATTCCAACTCTAATTGGTTTGCATGAAATACAATTTTAAAATTAAAATAAACACTTTTATTTTAATATTAAAATAAACCATTTATTTTACGATTAAAATAAATTTTTATTTTAATTATAAAATAATTAAGTTTAATATATATATATATATATATATATATATATATATATATATACTATTATATATATATATATATAATATAGACTGAAATCCTGCCTTGTAATATATATATATATATATATATATATATATATATATATATATATATATATATATATATATATATACATATATATATATATATACATATATATATATATATTCTAATACATGACCACGTGGGAGTCCACTTTTTTTCTTTGACATATACACGTGAATCAGAAAAAAAAAATGGCCAGGTATCCTTTGAAATCCGTGCAAGTCTGGAATTAAAAATTTTCAAACAAAACTTCAGCCCACACGAATCAATAAAAAAAATAACGCGAATCAGGATCTCCCAAAAAAAAAAATCGCACTCAGCGAAATTAAAAAAAAACAGTTCGGGATTACCGTTTTTTTTAATTTAATAAATTTATACAACAAAATTATGCCCAATTAAATTGTTCTAAACACATATCAATATACATATCAAATTAAACAATTAATAATTCGCATAAAGGTTTGGCTCTGATACCACTGTTAGGTTTGTAATATTTAAGAACGCAAATCAAATTGCAAAAATTAGCGGAAACGTGTAAAATCAGACTTTTAAAAAAATTTACAAACCATATACCCGGATCACCCTTTATGCACAATTATTAATTATACGAAAAAGAAAAAAAATAAAATCATACCCTTGAAGATCCGAGCTTCCTCAGGTACAAGTTCACCTCCAATCCTTTTCGCGTTCAACTTGAATCCACCGGGTTTGGTTCCTTTCTTTGATCAACGTTAGCCACCCAAGTGTTTGGCCTCTAGAGGTGATACACCAAGGAAGAAGAAGAATTCAAGAAGATGGGTGGTTGGCTAAACCCTAGTTTTTCTATCTCTATAGAAAAAGGCGTACTCTCCCAACTATTGGAATTACGTATTCTAATAATACGTCAACTTCTCTCCCACCCATAATAAGACTCCTCTTATTTATAGATGTGGGCAACTCATCCTTAACAATTAAGGAATTGGGTTTTATTTTAATTAATTAAACTCTTTTAATTAATTAGGCTCCTAATCTTATTAGGAATAATTAATTAATCTTTTAATTAATTAAGCTCCCTAATCTTATTAGGGATAATTAATTAAACTCTTTTAATTAATTTGCCTCCTAATCCTATTAGGATATTTGAGAGTACTTTTATTAATTAATTCCCAAACTCCTTTAGGAATTAAACAATAAATATCGTAATAATAATAATAAGACTCCTCTTATTAATTTATATTTAATATTTCCAAAATATTAAATAATAAATATTAAGCTATTTAATTTATTCTATCACCATAGATTAAATTAAATATACTTAACTTATTATTACGATTATGCCATTAACTTTCTTAAATAATTATTCTTCCTTTTATGGTGTGACCCTTTAGGTTCTCCATATTAAACCGGTTGTGAATAAATTAATTAGAACAATTCTAATCTTATTTAAATAAATAAATTAAACTAATAATTTATTTAAATAAATAATATTTATTCTACAATAGGGATAAGCCTCCCTAGCGATCAACGACTTTCCAGATAATATAGATTTCAACATTAATCATAAAAGAACCTTTGAGTAAATAGTTACCGTACAATTCAATCCTTCCACCATACAATGTCCCAATTAAATATAAGACATGGAATTTCTGTCAAGTCTTATTTTATTTAATTATATGTATTTCGACTCTTAAATGCACAATCCCAAATAATGCAAATTAGAAACTTCTTTCTAATTTCATTCTGCCTTGGCCAAGGACTACTGGGTTGTCATTTATCGAATCACATAGGACATTTCCCTTCTTTTACTAGAAGTGGTAGATTCTTTATTGATCATACATTATCTCCATGTACAACTTATTATACCCAAGCATACCCTTTGATATACCATAAGGGTCTTAAGGAATAAGTCAAAGTATAACTCATTATACACAAGATACTATGATGATCTCAAGTCCAAGGATCACTTGTACTACTATCACTACAGGAATTCCTATTGACATGCAAGTAAAACTCCATTAGGTATTCCTTAGCGAGTCACGTTCAGTGAACTTATTCTCTAATAAGCACCTACATACTTGCTTTAGTGTCTCCACACAAATGATCATGAGATCAATCATCCTCATCCAATGAGCAAGCAACGTATGTATCAATCTATCCGGATTCACTAATCCCCAATTTAGTAATCCAACGATTGGGAACTATTTTAGTTTTAAGCTTTCTAAGAATTTAGATCTCATTAGAATGATCATCATCATTATTCTAAAAGCATTGCTTAAAACTATGGGTTTATCACATATTATAAAACAGCATCATGTAGATAATTAAAAGCCTTTAATAAATTAATACTTTTTATTAATAAATGAATAAGATTGTTACAAAGTATATGCTTTATCATCAAACATGATTGGCTTGTGTGCATATTACTTTCAATATGCCTGCATAAGTTCTCTATATATTAATAGAACTCAGACCTCACAGCAAGACGACGCGGCCGCATTTGGTTTGTACTAAGGAGTGGCACAAGCTGAAATAGTTTGACTGAATATCGAATTTTAGGTATTTTATAGACTGATAGAATTATGTGGTAATTTGTTAGGTTATATTATAATTTTATTTAATAGTACGATACTGTGATGATATTATTCTAATATTTTGAGATCAATATTATCTATATTAGCTCTTCAGACAAAGAGATATAGGTTGCGTAACGGTAATCAATGGTACATGCAAGTTCTTTAACTCGATCTCGAGTTGATATTTTTGAATATGCTTGGGGTTAATCATTACTAATTATACCATGTCTATAAATTTTTGATTCGTACTCTTTCCACATTGCATGTATTCATCAGGTATGAAAGTCTGATCACCTTCCGTACCATTTGGTCCAGTTGATTTATTCAAGTTCATTTTTTCATTCAGCTATGAAAATTTATTCATGTTCTTTCACAATGTATATATTGTAGAAAGTTAGCCAGCTTTTTGTTTAATTCTTTAAATCATGATATATCCTTAATTGAACTTATACTTGCTGGGAAAAATTGTTGCTTCACCTTTGCTATATCATGATAAACATTGCAGATTATGTCGAATACGTCGGTTACAGGAAAAGTCAAAGACAAGTCAACTTTGGATTATATGTGCAGCTAAATTTGTAACAGTAATGTATGATAATAGCTTTGTATGTCAGATATGATATTGATTTAGGTATTATGTGAAGGTTCTTCTCGACCTTGGGGTTAGTGTGTAATGTTTAATGTATAAACAATTTATGTTTATATCTTTCGTAATAGACATAGAAATAGTATACCAGGTTCTTGGTGATTACAACCGGAATCTGGGGATGCTACAGACTCTCCAACTAAGACTTATCACACAAATTCTAGCAACCCAAAAACTGAATTTAGAGCTTGTATTTATGGAAGAAACTTGGACTAGATTTTGACATTACTCTAATGTTGGAGGTCATGGTGCAAAGGAAGAACACATTGGTTGCTAAGGAGTGGCTCAACAACCCAATACCAGTCATTGATCTTGAAATCAGTACCTATGCTTTAGCCATTTTGAAGTTACGTATGTATGTGATAGGTTACTATTCATTGTACCTTTGTGCCACTCAATTTGGGACAAGAGCAGAATCTCAGCATTTGTTATTCTAAGGCTTGGTTTGGTCCCTTTAAATTCCAAAATGTAATCTTAATATGTTAATGCTACTGCACAATGGAAATTTGGAGATTATTTATGTACTCTCGTGAATGCAATAATTCTTACTATATAGTCTATATATAATATACAAACATATTAATGTGTCACCTTGTACTATATAAAATATATAGTTAACTACCATATAATAAAGGTCTACTATATTGCATGCTTGCACAAAAAAATCAAGGAAATATAATCATATTATATTTATTAATCTCTTACTCATTAATTATTATTTATTCATAATAATTATTAATTAACACATTATCAATTAATTTCTCATAATTGCAATTAATCAATATGTTCACATCTTGCCACTATATTCAAATAAATTGAATATTTAATTATTAATAATCCTATCAATTCTTTGATATTAAAATCTTAGGGCTAGTCCACTAATTTAAATAAACTATTAGTGACTCCTTTTAATCATTTCTTAAATTCACATAACCACATAAGGTTTAAATAAACTCCTAAAACCAACTTATAAAAATTAAATCATATATTTAATTAATAAGGAGTTTAAAATTCACGGTCATTACATCCCCCTATAAAAATTCTGTCCTCATAATTGTAAAAATAAGGTTACTCAAATAAAAACGGATAATTCGCTCCCATTTTCTCTTATAGTTCCCACGTAGCTTCTTCGACTGCGTGATTCCTCCATAGAATCTTAACGGAATGGATTATTTTATTCCTCAGCTTCTGTTCCTTCCTATCTAGTATTTGGATAGGAACTTCCTCGTACGATAAGTCTTTCTCAGCTTGGATTGGTTCATAGGAGATACCGTGCTTGTATTCTACGAGAATAATTTCCTTGTTCACTACTTCTACGTTCATAGGGTGTTCTAATCTCTCACGTGGTAAGTCTAACTGTTTAGCAAATTATTTGAAAAAAAGAGAGCAGGTAGCACCCGAATCAAATAACACGTATACATCTGTATCATTGATCAGAATGATACCTGACACCACGTCCTTAGAATCCGTGACGCCCCCGAAACCGGGTCCTCTGACCCCGGTTCAGTCATCACGATAAAATACAAACATCCACCTCTAAACAACATACAATAACTAAAATACGGAATATAATAAACGTACGTCGTCCATTCCAAAGGTGTTACTAGTCCCAGGATACGATAACCTTAATATCATCTTTACCTTTGTGGTTTCTTGAGGTCTTGGGCTTAGCTGCAATATAATTCATGATATATCAAGGATGACCAATAAGTTTTCTCAGCAAATTTAAATACAACAATATGGATATTTCACGATGAATGGAAAAATGTCTGATAATGAATTCAACAATACAAATATCTGAAGGATTCAAAAATATGAATATTAGAAGCAAACATAATGATTACTTTTAGAATAACTGCTAGTCAAGTAGACTTTGAACTATAACACTCCAATGGAATCAATAGCTAATTGACCCTTTTGTTAATGGCTACAGAATAAGTACTTGAGGGGATCAACCCGTACACCATGTATATGCATAACATTTAAATCTGCTCTTTGTATCTTATATTAGATACCTGGGGTACTCCTCTATCATAAAAAAGGGTGTTCTTTCAGTCTAAGAATCCTTACCATCAATTGGTTTGGATAGCTTTTATAAAACTTCATACACTTATATGACCGAACGAAGGTTCAGAGTCTATCTGACATAGTTCAAGAATTTTAGAAATTTAAATATTGTACAAGTCCAAGACTTGTACGAACTCAAATGCACTTAGTGCGAATATCATTAATATCGATGTGGAATAATTGTAAAGTAATTAAACCACTTAATAGCATGCTTGGAAATAAAGTTCAAGCTTAAACGAATAACTTTCAATTCAACAATAGCCTACTCAATACGATATGAGAAGGATATGAACCTTTCACAAAAATAAGTGAAGTTTAGCAACTTGCACAATATTCAAAGTTGTGTAAAATAGAGAACTTGCACAATAAAAGAGTGAAGTTCAGGGAACTTGCTAAATAATAATTTGAGTAAAGTTAGGGAACTTGCATGTTTGCTCAGCTACAATATAATTCTAGCTTTAATTAACTTGCGTTGAAACTACCTAACATTAACAAGTCGGTCTTTTCAATTAGTATGTGTAAACTAATATGAGTCTACATTTACAAGAATCAAATAATCACCTATCATGCTTCTATACATGTGTCATTATATTACACGATTAGTTTCTAACACACTATGTCATAGTTGAAATCATCATTGACTTTAAAGTTGTAAACATTAATTCATCATAGGTCCTTTTCAATATCATGATTATCATCACATGGATACTATACTGGACAAGTATTATAGATTAAAGTAACCATATATGCATGCATCAGTTCTTAATTTATTAATAAAACTCAGACGTCACTGCAAACTGGCGCGGCCGCGGTGTTCCTGGTGCAAACAAAGACATGACTGACTCTACAGAAGGTCAGTGTTCACCCGTCTTGCACATATATGAATAATCATTCACAACACACATATTATGATTTGATTAACTAAATTTAACCCTTCATCACAACATATCATAGGTCATTATTCATTTTTATTTAATCAAGACTTCACATGTTAAGCTAACAATCATGTAAGCCACTTTACCTACCACACATCATACTTTCATATATACATGTTAGACATCAAAAGCATACTTACAAGTTCTCAACTTAATGTATATATAGTTTATCAAACTCATTTTCAAAACTTTAAGTCTCTATTAGTAAAACTTCTTCAAGCATACAAAATGAGTTTGCATAGTCTAAATCATGCTTTCATAATCACATAATAGATCACATGAGCATATTTTTAAGTTCAAAACTTAGTGTATATTTAGTTCATTTATACATAGCCAAAATAGTACTTTTTCTTAAAATTCCTCTTTTTCAATCATGCTTGAATATCATATATTACCTTTAACCATGTAACCAATCATATTGACATATGTCAAGACATATCAGAACGTAACACACTCGCATCCAAGGTTATAACAAGTTTTGCAAAAAGATTATCAAAATTTAGTTTCCAAATCCTTATACTTCTTTGAACGCTTATATTTAAATCAACTAATATGGCTTCTCCATACATAGCAAATCTCAGTCCACAAGTTAAGGTTTTTTATAAGCATATAATAACCAAAGTAACATGCTCAGAATGGAATATGATCACAAAAATTAGTACACATGACTGGCAGCAGGCGCGACCGCGCGGTCATATACTATAGAAGTGGTGCGGTCGCGCCACTTCGAGCAGTATGAAAAATAATGGCTCTGTATTTGCAGAGCCTTAACACAAACCATGTTAAATCTACAACCAAACCAACTACAATGTTTCTAAGCATGAAAACAACCTCAGACAACACAATGACATTCTATTATACATCAATTAAAATAGAATTCTTGAGAATTGTAAGAATTTTCCAAAACCCAATTCAACAACATAAATTAGAATTTATACCTCTTTAAACCTTAGTTTAATTAATTACTCCCTTCTGAGATTGCTAGACTCTTCTTTGACAACAACTCATTCACTCTCAACTTAACAGTGTTTCACAGACAACCAAAAGCAACGTAAACACTAAAAATGGTCTATTATTTATAGAAGAACTTTGGACTGGGAATTAGCTTTGTATGGAAGGTTGAGACTGAAATGCAGAAGGAGAAAACCCTAGTTCATGAGGGGTTGCTCAACCACCCACCATCAGCTACCTTCCTAGCCAATGATCACAGACTTGGAAGTTACGTATTTAGGTGATATATTACTATTCATTGTACCTTTGTGCCACTTAATTTGGGACAAGAGAAAAATCTCAGCATTTGTAAGAATTCTTGAGAATTGTAAGAATATGCCAAAACCCAATTCAAGAACATAAGTTAGAATTTATACCTCTTTAAAGCTTAGTTTACTTAATTACTCCCTTTTGAGATTGTTAGACTCTTCTTTGACAACAACTCACTCACTCTCAATTTATCAGTGTTTCACAGATAACCAAAAGTAACGTAAACACTAAAAATGGTCTGTTATTTATAGAAGAACTTTGGAATGGGAATTAGCTTTGTATGGAAAGTTGAGACTGAAATGCAGAAGGAGAAAACACTGGTTCATGAGTGGTTGCTCAACCACCCACCATCAGCTACCTTCCTAGCCAATGATTATAGACCTGGAAGTTACGTATGTAGGTGATATTTACTATTCATTATACCTTTGTGCCACTCAATTTGGGAAAAGAGCAAAATCTCAGCATTTGTTATTCTAAGGCTTGGTTTGGTCCCTTTAAATTCCAAAATGTAATCTTAATTTGTTAATCTTACTACACAATGGAAAGTTGGGGATTATTTATGTACTCCAATGAAAGCAATAACTCTTACTATATAGTCTATATATAATATATAGATATATTAATGTTCCACCTTGTACTCTATAATATATATAGTTAACTACCATATAATAAAGGTTTAATTTATTGCTTTCTTGCACAATTTAATCAAGTAAATATAATCACATTATATGTATTAATCTCTTGCTCATTAATTATTATTTATTCATAATAATTATTTATCAACATATTATCAATTAATTATCTATAATTGCAATTAATCAATATGTTCAAATCCTACCACTATATTCAAATAAATTGAATATTTAATTATTAGTAATCCTATAAATTCTTGGATATTAAAGTCTTAGGGTTAGTCCACTAATTTAAATAAACCATTAGTGACTCCTTTTAATCATTTCATAAATTCACATAACCACTTATGGTTTAAATAAACTCATAAAACTAACTCATAAAAAATTAAATCACATATTTATTTAATAAGGAGTTTAAAATTTACGGTCATTACATCCCTCCCCCTTATAAAAATTTAGTCCTCGGAATTATAAAAATAAGGTTACTCAAATAGAAATGGATAATTCACTCTTATTTTCTCTTCTAGCTCACACGTAACTTCTTTGACTGCGTGATTCCTCCAGAGAATCTAAATGGAATGGATGATTTTATTCCTCAACTTCTGTTCCTTTCTATCTAGTATCTAGACAGGAATCTCCAGATACTAGCGTGATAACTATTGTTATACGCGAACTCTACTAACGAAAGGTGATCCTCCCAACTACCCTTGAAGTCTATCACACAAGCTCAGAGCATGTCTTCAAGTCTTTGAATTGTTCTTTTACTTTGCCCATCGGTCTGCAGGATGATAAGGGGTACTCATTCGTAGTTGTGTCCCCATTCTTTCTTGAAAACTCTTCTAGAAGTTCTACGTGAATCGTGGATCTCTATCTGATACAATAGATATCGGTACCCCATGCCTCGAGATAATTTCCTTGACATACAATTAGGCTAACTGGTCCAAACTATACGTAATCATAATCGACAAAAAGTAAGCTGACTTAGTCAGACGATCTACAATCACACATATGGCGTTGCGCCCTCTCTGCGTTGTTGGAAGGTCCAACCACAAAGTCCATTTTGATGTGCTCTCATTTCCATTCTGTAATTTCTAATGGTTGTGATAACCCGCTTGGTCGTTGGTGCTCTGCCTTGACTCTCTGAAACGTTAGGCATCTACTTACGCATTTCGCAACCTCTCTCTTCATGTTTGGCCACCAGAAGTGGTGACACAAATCTTGGTACATCTTCATGCTTTCTGGGTGTATCAAATATCTTGTACTGTTCGCCTCTTGCAAAATCTTTTCTCTCACTTCTGGTACTAACAGTACTCAAACTCGTCCTTCAAATCTTAGCAGTCCAATGCTATCAATCTTAAATTTCAATTCCTCACCTTCAGTCAATAACCTCTTAATGTTATTGCAATCTTCGTCCTTTTCTTGTGCCTCTTTAACCTTATCCAATAAAGACAAGCTCGCTATCACTGTAAATAATTGCTCGGCGGTCTCCATCGGATACCTAATTTCCAAGTCTAGTCATTCGAAATCTTTCACCAATTCTTCTTGAATGGTCAACTTCAATAACTTCTCTCTGCCTTTTCTGGTCAAGGAATCTGCCACTACATTTTCTTTTCCTGGGTGGTACAGAATTTCACAATCATAATCTTTGATCAATTCTAACCATCAGCGCCGCTTCATGTTTAACTATCTTTGCGTGAAGATATACTTCAGACTCTTGTGATCCGTATATATCTCACACTTCCCGCCCTACAAATAATGCATCCAAATCTTCAAGGCAAAAACTACTGCTGCTAACTCCAGGTCATGAGTCGGATATCCTTTCTCATAATCTTTCAACTGACGTGAAGCGTATGCAATGACCCTGCCGTGTTGCATCACTACACATCCAATACCCTTGTGTGACGCATCACTATACACTACAAATCCTCCCGTGTTGTCCGGTAAAGCCAACACAGGTGCTTGACTAAGCCTCTTCTTTAATTTTAGGAAACCTTCTTCACACTTCTCCGTCCAACGAACTTAATTGCCTTCATGGTAAGATTGATCAACGGTGATGTTAATTTCAAAAAGTCATGAATAAATCTTTGATAGTATCCTGCCAATCCTAAGAAACTCCTGATTTCAGTCGACGTCTTCGGCTGCTCCCAATTAATAACCGCTTCTACCTTCACTGGATCCACCGAAAAACTATTTTTGTCGATAACTTGCCCTAAAAACTGCACTCTTTGCGACCAAAACTCACACTTGGAGAATTTTGCATACATCTTCTCCCTCCTTAATGTCTCCAATACTATCCAAAGATGCTCGGTGTGTTCATCCTTCGTGTCTGAATACACTAGAATGTCATCGATGAATATAACAACAATCTTATCCAAATACTATTTGAACACTCTGTTAATCAAATTCATAAATGCTACTGGCGCGTTCGTCAATCCAAATGACATTACCAGAAACTCAAAGTGTCAATACTGAGTTTTGAATGTCATCTTTGGAATGTCCTCCGGCCTCACTTTCAGTTGGTGATAACTGGTCCTCAAGTCGATCTTTGAAAAGTACTTTGGCCCCTTCAACTGATCAAACAAATCGTCTATCATGGGCAATGGGTACTTGTTCATAATGGTGACTTTGTTCAACTCTTGGTAGTCGATACAAAGTCTTAGTGACCCATCTTTCTTCTTTATGAATAAGACTGATGCTCCGCACGGTGATACTCTCGGTCGAATGTATCCCTTTTTTAACAACTCTTATAATTGAGACACCAGTTCTTTCATCTCTACCAGTGCCATACGATACGGTGCTTTGTATACTGGTGCTGTCCCCGGTGCTAAATCAATAACAAAATCGATCTCCCTATCCGGTGGCAATCCCGAAATCTCGTTTGGGAAGACATCAAAGAAATCCCTTACAATAAGTATTTGACTCAGTTCACCCTCGACTCGTTAAGTATCAACCACGTGAGCCAAATAACCTATACAACCCTTCCTAAGTAATCTTTGCACTTGCACCATCGTCAGACAATGAGATTGTCTCGATGATTTACTACCATAAAATACCACCTTTGACTTATTCGGAGTCTTAAGGTGTACACACTTCTTCTTACAATCTATAACTTCTTTGTGAATCGATAACCAATCCATTCCAAGGATTACATCGAACTCCCCAAAACAGATCGGTACCAAATCCACTTTGAGCTTAAATCCTCGTAATTTGGTGTAACAATCCTTATGAATGTATTCTACGGAAATAATTTCCTTGCTCGCTACTTCTACATTCATAGGGTGTTCTAATCTCTCACGGGGTAAGTCTAACTGTTTAGCAAATTCTTTGGAAACAAAAAAGTAGGTATCGCCCGAATCAAATAACACTTATGCATCTATATCATTGATCGAAATGATACCTAACACCACGTCCTTAGACTCCACCGCATCATGTACTGTCATGTTGAACGTTCGTGACATTGGTCTATTGGCTTGACTGGCTGGCCCTCCAATGTTCAGCCCATTGTTGTTGTTGTTGCGGTTGCGGTTGCTGCTAGCTGCATCCCACTTTCTATTCGGGCAGTCCTTAATTTGATGGTAGATGGATCCATAAAAGAAACATCCTCCCTTTTGCTTATTCAGACACTGAGGAGCCATATGTCCCAGTTGTCCACAACGATAACAAACACTCTTTCCCTTCATGCACTCCCCCAAGTGATTCCTCCCACAGTTGTTGCACTTCATGCTTTTCTTGGCCTCTCCCCCCGACTTATTACCTCCAGAGGATTGGCTCTCCGTCCATTTACGCTTGTTGGGGTTACTTCCTCCGTTGGTTCCCCCTTTTGTCCATCCTGACAGATCTTCTTTTCTTGTTTGAATCAAGCGATGGCTTCATTACCTCCTTCGACAATGATAGCCCTTTGCAATAGATTAGAGTCAGTCTTAATCTTCAATACAACCACTGCTTTCTACACCCATGGTTTCAGTCCTAATTCAAACCTCCTTACCTTCCTGGTCTCCGTGTCAACCTGATGCAGAGCGAATCAGGCCAACTCGTTAATATTTGTTGCGTACTCTACGACAGACATACTACCTTGCTTCAGTTCCAAAAACGTAACTTCCATATCCTATAGCGTATTTTCCAAGAAGTAATTCTCGAGGAATAACTCCTTAAATTTCTCCCAAGGAATAACTCCTTCGTCTGCTCGTCCATTATTGGCTTTCCACCAATAATTAGCTTCACCCTTCATCATGAAAGTGGCAAAACTCGTCTTCTATGCTTCGGCCACTCGTGCAATCTCAAACACCTTCTCCATCTCTTCTATCCACGCATGGGCTTCAATTGTGTCCAAGGTTCCCCGTAACTCCAGTGGTCCTACCAATTTAAAGTCCTTAAAGCTAGTCAAGTGTTGTCCTGGCTGCCCTGCTGCTGGCGGTGGTTTGTTTTGCATTGTCTCAGTTAATAGGTTAACGAAGTTATACATTGGATCAACACTTTCCCCTCCACCATTGTTAACAGATCCATCCTCCCTCTAATTATGCGATAGTCTCCTTGGCGGCATGATCTGAGGAAAGGATGAAACAATTAGGCTTTATGTTATATGTTATCGATGTTAACATTAAGAAGTTTAAGAATTAGGTTTCGCATTCCTAACATTTATAAACCTGGCTCTGATACCAACGTGTGACGCCCCTGAAACTGGGTCTTCTGACCCCGGTTTAGTCATCATGATAAAATACAAACATCCACCTCTAAACAACATACGATTACTAAAATGCAGAATATATAAACGTACGTTATCCATTCAAAAGGTGTTACTAGTCCCAAGATACGATAACCTTAATATCATCTTACAAACATACCCTAAAATATTCATTAGGGTTTATATTACGTATCAGTAATTTAAACTAGGCATAAAGAAAAGTCTGTTTCTCGTAACTATCCTACATCTTTCCTTTACCTTTGTCCTTTCCTGAGGTCTTGGGCTTAGCTGCAATATAATTCATGATATAGCATAGATGAGCAACAAGTTTGCTCAACAAATTTAAATACAACAATACGGATATATCATGATGAATGGAAAAATGTCTGACAATGAATTCAAAAATACGAATATCTGAAGGATTCAATAATATGAATATTAGAAGTAAACATAATGATTACTTTTAGAATAACTGCTAGTCAAGTAGACTTTGAACTATAACACTCCAATGGAATCAATAACTAATTGACCCTTTGGTTACTGGCTACAGAATAAGTACTTGAGGGGATCAGCCTCGCGTACACCATGTGTATGCATAACATTTTAATATGCTCTTTGTATCTTATATTAGATACTTGGGGTACTCCCCTATCATAAAAAGGGGTGTTCTTTCAGTCTAAGAATCTTTACCATCAATCGGCTTGGATAGCTTTTATAAAACTTCATACACTTGTCTTACCGAACGAAGGTTCAGACTCTATCTGACATAATTCAAGAATTATAGAACGTGCGAATATCATTAATATCGATGTGGAATAATTGTAAAGTAATTAAACCACTTAATAGCATGCTTGGAAATAAAGTTCAAGCTTAAACGAATAACTTTAAATTCAACAATAACCCGCTCAATACGATATGAGAAAGTTAGCAAACTTTCACAAAAAATAAGTGAAGTTTAGCATCTGGCACAATATTCAAAGTTGTGTAAAATGGAGAACTTGCACAATCAAAGAGTGAAATTCAAGGAACTTGCTAAATAATAATTTGAGTAAAGTTAGGGAACTTGCTTGTTTGCTCAGCTACAATATAATTCTAGCTTTAATTAACTTGTGTTGAAATGATCTAACATTAACAAGTCAGTCTTTTCAATTAGTAAGTGTAAACTAATATGAATCTACATTTAAAAGAATCAAATCATCACCTAACATGCTTCTATACATGTGTCATTACATTACATGATTAGTTTCTAAAACACTATGTCATAGTTGAAATCATCATTGACTTTAAATTTGTAAACATTAATTCATCATAGGTCCTTTTCAATATCATGATTATCATCACATAAATACTATACTGGACAAGTATTACAGATTAAACTAACCATATATGCCTGCATCAGTTCTTAATTTATTAATAGAACTCAGATCTCACTGCAGACTGGCACGACCGCGCTTGATTTGTACTAAGGAGTGGCGCGGCCGCACTGCTCCTGGTGCAAACCAAGACATGACTGATTCTACAGAAGGTCAGTGATCAACTGTCTTGCACATATATGAATAATCATGCACAACACGCATGTTATGATGTGAATAACTAAATTTAACCCTTCATCAAAACATATCATAGGTCATTATTCATTTTCATTTAATCAAGACTTCACTTGTTAAGTTAACAATCATGCAAGCCACTTTACCTACCATACACCATACTTTCAAATATACATGTTAGACATCAAAATCATACTTACAAGTTCTCAACTTAATGTATATATAGTTTATCAAACTCATTTTCAAAACTTTAAGTCTCTATTAGTAAAACTCCTTCAAGCATAAAAAATATGTTTGCATAGTCTAAATCATGCTTTCATAATAACATAATAGATCACATGAGCATATTTTTAAGTTCATAACTTAGTGTATACATAGTTCGTTTATACATATCCAAAATAATCCTTTCTCTTGAAATTCCTCTTTTTTAATCATGCTTGAATATCTTATAATACCTTTAACCATATAACCAATCATATCACTCATATCCAAGGTTAGAACATGTTTTGCAAAAAGTTTATCAAAATGTAGTTTCCAAATCCTTATACTTCTTTGAACACTTTTATTTAAATCAACTAACATGGCTTCTCCATACATAGAAAATCTCAGTCCACAAGTTAAGGTTGTTTATAAGCATATAATAACCAAAGTAACATGCTTAGAATGGAACATGATCACAAAAATTAGTACACATGACTGGCAACAGGCGCGACCGCGCGGTCATGTACTATAGAAGTGGCGCGACCGCGCCACTTCGAACAGTATGAAAAGTAATGGCTCTACATTTGCAGAGCCTTAACACAAACCATTCTAAATCTGCAACCAAACCAAATACAATACTTCTAAGCATGCAAACAACCTCAAACAACACAATGACATGTTATTCTACATCAATTAACAGGGAATTCATGAGAATTGTAAGAATTTACCAAAACCCAATTCAAGAACATAAGTTTGAATTTATACCTCTTTAAAGCTTAGTTTGCTTGATTACTCCCTTTTGAGATTGCTAGACTCTTCTTTGACAACAACTCACTCACTCTTAATTTATCAGTGTTTCACAAACAACCAAAATCAACGTAAACACTAAAAATGGTCTGCTATTTATAGAAGAACTTTGGACTGGGAATTAGCTTTGTATGGAAGGTTGAGACTGAAATGCAGAAGGAGAAAACAATGGTTTATGAGGGGTTGCTCAACTACCCACCATCAGCTAAATTCCCAACCAATGATCACAGCCTTGGAAGTTATGTATTTAAGTGATAGGTTACTATTCATTGTACATGTGTGCCACTCAATTTGGGATCAAGAGCAAAATCTAAGCATTTGTTATTCTAAGGCTTGGTTTGGTCCCTTTAAATTCAAAATGTAATCTTAATGTGTTAATGCTACTACACAATGGAAAGTTGGGGTTATTTATGTACTCCCGTGAATAAAAATAACTCTTACTATATAGTCTATATATATATATAATATATAGACATATTAATGTGTCACCTTGTACTCTATAATATATATAGTTAACTACTATATAATAAAGGTTTAATTTATTGCATGCTTGCACAATTTAATCATGTAAATATAATCATTTTATATTTATTAATCTCTTGCTCATTAATTATTATTTATTCATAATAATTATTAATCAACATATTATCAATTAATTATCCATAATTGCAATTAATAAATATGTTCAAATCCAACCACTATATTCAAATAAATTGAATATTTAATTATTAGTAATCCTATAAATTCTTGGTTATTAAAGTCTTAGGGTTAGTCCACTAATTTAAATAAACCATTAGTGACTCCCTTTAATCATTTCATAAATTCACATAACCACGTAAGGTTTAAATAAACTCACAAAACTAACTCATAAAAAATTAAATCACATATTTATTTAATAAGGAGTTTAAAATTCACGGTCATTACAGATTCCACTGCATCCTGTACGGTCATGTTGAACGTTCATGCCGTTGGTTTGTTGGCTTGACTGGCTGGCCCTCCAATGTTCTGTCCTATTTTTTTTAATTGCGGTTGTCGCTAGCTGCATCACCTTTTCTCTTCGAGCAGTCCTTAATTTGATGGTCTGTGGCTCCATACGAGAAACATCCTCCATTCTGCTTATTCACAACACTGAGGAGCCATGTGCCCCGTTGTTCGCAATGATAACAAACACTCTTTCCCTTCATGCATTCTCCCGAGTGATTCCTCCCACAGTTGTTGCACTTCATACTTTTCTTGGCTTCCCCTCCAGACTATTACCTCCAGAGGATTGACTCTCTGTCCATTTACGCTTGTTGGGGTTTCTGCCTCCGCTACTTCCCCCTTTCTGTCCTTCCTGGCCGGTTTTTTTTTCTTGTTTGAATCGAGCAATAGGGTCATTGCCTCTTTCGGCAATGATAGCCCTTTCCAATAGATCAGAGTAAGTCTTAATCTTTAATACCGTCACTACTTTCTACACCCATGGTTTCAATCCTAATTCGAACCTCCTTGCCTTCCTGGCCTCCGTGTCAACCTGATGTGAAGCAAATCGGGCTAACTCGTTAAATCTTGTCGCATACTTTGCGACATTCATACTACCTTGCTTCAGTTCCAAAAACTTAACTTCCATATCCTGTTGCATATTCTCCAAGAAGTAATTCTCGAGGAATAGCTCCTTAAATCTGTCACAAGGAATAACACCTTCGTCTGCTAATCCCTTATTGGCTTTCCACCAATAATTAGCTTCGCCCTTCATCATGAAAGTGGAAAAACTCATCTTCTGTCCTTCGGCCACTCGTGCGACCTCAAACACCTTCTCCATTCCTTCAATCCATGTCTAGGCTTCAATTGGGTCCAAGGTTCTTTGGAACTCTGGTGGTCCTACCAATTTAAAGTCCTTAAAGCTAGCCAAGTGTTGTTCTGACTGCCATTTAATGGCGGAGGTATGATTTGCATTGCCTCAATTAACAGGTTAACGAAGTTCTGCATTGGATCAACATTTTTCCCTCCAACATTGTAAACGGATCCTTCCACCTTCTGGTTCCACGGTAGTCTACTAGGCGGCATGATCTGAGGAAAGGAAGAAATAATTAGGCTTTTTGTGATATGATATCCATGTTAGCATTAAGAAGTTTAAGAAGTCTATTAATTATTTTTGATTTAAATAAACAACTTTAGTAGCACAATAAAACTCGATGGATTTCCTCAACCCATCACTTATATACTGTACTTGAGTTTTCTACTAAGGTTATAACCTAGGTTTCGCATTCCGTTGGGTAAAATCTAGTTACGCACAACACGCAAGTATACATGGTCAACAAGTAATAAAGTGATAAGTTGAGTATCGTTCCCATAGAGAATTATTTAACAAAAATCACCAAGTACTAACCCATAACCAACTCAATCTTATTTAAACGAATGAATTTCAAATTATATAAATTAAACTACTATTAAATTCCACTAGTTAAATTAAGATAACGAAGATTTAAGATCACAACTTCACTTATTGCTTCATTTAAGTTAACACACTTCTCATCAATTATTCTCTATCCTGAATTGTTAATTAAGAACACTAAAGCAGATAAAACCACCTCTCGATGCATAATACCCATATTAACGTCAATCCACAATTAAGATAGAAATCCGTTAAACACCTTAATTAACTATCCCACTATATTTCTATGTGAATTACAATTGAAGAAGGTTGAAGAATAAGTTGTCTATCCGATTACATGCGGTGTCAAGCATATCTATACCTTAACACTCATCAAGTTTAAGCTACTAACAAAATCCAGAACACAAGCTATCATGATAAGATCTAAATCATTACTTCATCTCTCGAGTTCATATAGATTATCACGGTAATTGATGGCCAATCAATTAAACAATTAAGTCCAAATCACAATAGACAAATCTCCATCTTCCAAATCACAATAGACAAATCCACACTTGAAATAACATTAAAAGATAAAAATAAGAGTAGAGTTGTGACAACCCGAGAATTTGGACAATTTATTAAAATCTTAAATGATTGATTTAAGGTCAAATAATAGACCTAGACAGAAAATAAGTGTATGTGTTTGATGTTATTGGGATTGAATTTTGATGATTTCAAAATTCGGTGAAGGAAATAGGTGAATTATTCAGGATTAAGGATTTATATAAATATGCTCTGTGTATATGGTTAATGATGTGTTCAGAATGTGGTTAAGGGTCATGGGTTTATCAGATAAAATTATATGTGTGACAAACCCTAAGTTTATATTAAGAACGACAACGTTCAGTTAGAAAACCCTAACGTCTAATAAGAAACCCTAGAAATCGGTTCTAGAAACCCTAGTTTCAGTTCTGAGAAATCCGAAATCCTAATTCGGATATTTAAAAACCCTAGATTGGGAATGCAATGCTACGTACAAGGTTAAACGTCATTAATATTAAATTAATTAGGGAAAACCTAATGAATTATCTAAAATCTTAATTGATTATTTGAAAACCCAATACCAGATCTGAAAATCCTAGTTTCAGATTCTGATAAATTGAAACCCTAATCTGGGAATATAATGGAGAATTTTAATGCTTTAGTGCTATTAATTAAGTACTAATTAGGGTAAAGGTTAATTAATTAGCAAACCCTAATTTCTAATTTTTGGAACCCAAATTGTTCCGTCAGAAACCCTAATGCTCAATTGTGAATTTAATTGCTAAAATTAGCAATGCTAATTAGGAAACCCTAATCCTAATTATTTCAATTTATGAGTGACTAGAAAACTCTAATCTAATTACGAATATTTAATTTCTATTTTAGAAAATTATTTTCTATTAGAAAACCCTAATTTATGGGTTAAAAACCATAATGACCATTTTGAACCCTAATTGTGCAGTGATGGATTTAATTGTTATATTAGCAATGTTAATTAGGAATTATAAATCCTAATTTTCAAGTTATTAGAAACCCTAAACTAATTAGGAAATTTAATTTTTAAAATTGAAATATTACTTTTCTATTTAAAACCTAGAATGTGGTTTTGAAACCTAATGTACAATTTGACCCTAAGTACTTAATTAGCGATTGTAATTAAGAAATGCTAATCCTAAATAGCAAGAATGAATTTATGATTAAGAAATTTTTATATAATTAGAAAATTCTAATTATAAGGTAGAATTGTTAATTTTCTATTTTGAAAATCGAAATTCGGAAATGTAGAAATTAAATTACAAAGTTAAGGGTTAAAATTTAAACCCTAAAATGCTAAACCCTAAACCCTAAAAGGGATTCATCAAATACCAATTCTAGAATTAAAATGAAATGAAAAATGACCTTAATGCTCTTTGTTACATTATTGGAAACAATTGATGAATCTAGCAATAATTGAGTGGTTGAACCACTCCACCAACTCCACATGCTACAAATCCAACAACTCAGCCTATTATAGCAGCTACAACATGCCATGCAATGAATCAAGCAATATATAAATGGATTTGGAGAGAGAAAGTTAATAATTTTAGCCATTTTGCAAACTTTGCTCTCACCAACTATCTCTCTCACCAAACCTCCGAATTTACTAAGTAAATCAGTCCCTAGTTGAGCCTCTAGATCACCAAGATCAGTTAAGGAAAGCTAAAATCAAATATCAAGGCAAGAAAGGTAAAGAACCCTTAAATTTTGAAAAACAGTGATCTTGTGTTTGATGTTCTTATTTATTGGTTAAATATGTGTAATAAGGTGTTAATTAGTGATATGGGTTATCAAATCCCAGATCCATAACATCTAAATGCACGAGATAGCATATTTTTCAAATCTGGAAAAACTTGAGAAAAATCGCCTGACAGCTTAATGGCAGGGCTCTTAAATCTCTGTGTGTTTGATGTTTGGAGTATTTGATGTTATAGATCTGTTCTCTGGTATATGTTCTTTAATCTGAGACTTGAATCAACCTCATATCATGTCTAGATCGAAAGTTATGAGCAGTCAAAACCCGTTGACCATTCACGTTTTCTGGAATTCTGGGCAAACCTAGAAACCCAGATCGCCTGACAAGCTTTTTGAAGCTTTTGATCTTGCTGTACTTTGATTGTTTGGCCAAGTTGTTGTTGATTAGTTGTATTCTGGTATGTAGACTACACATTAAAGCCTTTAGGTCACTTAGAACTTAACTGGAATAGCAGGAAATTGAGGACAAACTTGCTTTGACCGACTGTTTTGACGAAATCTGGGAAAATCCCAGATTTTTGAAGAACAGTTGCTGGCAGGCCTTATGACCGGTTAGATCTTGAACATATGATGTTGATAAGATGATCTGATGCATTAGAGTTTCTCTTCGGTATCTGGACTACAAGGATGGACCATTAGATCACACAAATCAAACACATATTGCAAGCTAGAAAGATCCAAAGTAGGTCACCTAACACTGTTTGAGTTTCTGGGCAGCCCAGAAATTCAAGAACACCTCTGACAAGGTTTTCTGTAGATCCGATCTTGCTGTGATGTTGTGTAATGAACTTGAACCTTGATTCTAAATGTAGTACTACACGAACACTACAACACTAACTCATTTGTAAGACCAGAATACATTAGGAACTTAGAAAAAAATTACGGTCAAACCATGACCCTTGCTAAGCTAAACTGTCAGTGTTCTTGAGTGAAGAACACCAATGGCGACAGACAAGTGTCTCTAAAGGCCTATAGCGACAGTTTTATTATTATTTTCCGGAAATGAATTAAAAATTAGAAAAAAATGGTTTTTAATTATTAAAAATACAAAATAAATTATAAAAAATTATTTTAAAGTCTGAAAAATAGTTTTTAACTATTTTAAGTATATTTCGAAAATATTTAATATTTTTAGAATATAAATGGTATTTATTTATTTAATTATAATATTAAATAAATTAATTAAAAATGATTTTAATTCATGAAAAATCATTAAAAATTATTTTATGGTATAAGAAAATATTTTAAGTTATTTTTGATTACTTTTAATATTTTGTGATAAAATTCATTAATTAATATTAATGATAATTAGTTTATTTAATAGATGTATTAAATAAATTATGGAAAATTAGAAATAATGCTTTATAAATCATATAAAAATGATTTAAGTGTTATAAAAATATTTTAAGTTATAAAATATAACTTTTGATATTTTGGCATGAAAATATTAATATTTTAATATTAATATTAATTATCGGATAATGGATTTAAGTGTTTAAAAAAATCATATAATTATGATTTTAAGGTATTAAAAATACTTTGATATATTATAATTATATTATAATATTATGTTATGATTTTCATTAATATTTTATATTAAATGAATATTAATGATTAAGGAATTTTGTGGTATTTAATTCATTTAAATACGGTTTTAATGATCGAAAAATGTTGATAAATGGTAATAATTACTTGAAAATTTTTTATAAGTCTATGAAAATTATTTCAACTGCTAAGAAAATTATCGGGGATAATTGTTAAGTGGTTAGACAGAGTTTAATTGAACTTAAACTCGATTTTTGTCCGATTAGACTGTCGGGATGATAGAATTGTGTCGGTTTCAAGTCAGACTGAAATAGTTTGACTTGATGCTAAGTCTTATGTGAATTATAGACTGATAGGGTTATGTGGTAATGTGTTTAGGTTATTCTGTGGATATAAATATAACAGTATTATACTGTGATGATATTATTCTAATATTGGAGATCTATATTATTAATATTAGGTCTTCAGATAAAGCGTTATAAATTGCGTGCGGTAATCAACGGTTCAGGCAAGTTTTCTTTGTACTTAACTCTAATAAGAGTGTTTTATTCAAGCTTATGGTTAATCATTGCTGATTGCCATGAAAAATTGTACTATGTACATTTTGCATGTATAAGTCAGGTATGAAAGGCTGATCACCTTCATTACCAGTTGGTTCAGAAATGTTTATTCATGTTTAAAACTTGTTCAGTCAAAAGTTTGTTCGTGATAATTCTCAACTATATTGATGAATTATAGTCATCTTATTATTCATACTCTTCAATCATGATATATCGTTATATTGTTGTATTTAAACTTGCTAGGGAAACTTTCATGCTCACCCTTGCTATATCATGATAAACATTGCAGATAAGGCGAATGCGTTCGAATACAGGAAAAGGATAAAGTCAAGTTCTACTTGGGTTAAATGTTCGACTATTTTGTAATAGTATACTTTGATAAATATTGTTGTGTGATAAATAGTTATGAAATGTGTACTAAGTTAAGGTTACTCGACCTTGGGGAATAGTGTGTAATGTAATGTATAAACAATTTATGTTTATATCTTCCGCAAATAGTGATAGAAATAGTATACCGGATCCGATGGGATTTGGGGCCCGGATTCGGGGTTATTACAGTTGGTATCAAAGCTGTTGGTTATGAAGCTTAGGTAGGAATACCTGAGACCAATAACCACAGTGATTAGGATAAGACTAACTCAAATAGAGTTAATTGGTCGGTAAGATTCAAAGACGAATCTCAGCGAGTGTAAAGACACAGAGTTCTCTAACTCTAGTTATAGTGGTGAACAGTAGTGGTGAACAGTAGTGGTGAACAGTAGTGCAGGGATAGAAGATCGTAAAACAAAACTGATCATAGTGCATGGAATTGAATCATAATATATACGATAAGATCACCTCGTGATCTGATAAGGTTATGACACCCAGAAAGAATCAATCTTATGATTGAAAAGTTTACAGCAAGATGTTGTGTGAAAGTTGTACTATGAAATGGTACTATGAAAACTCATAAAAGAGTTATGGATTATGGATACGGATTAAATGAAATTCGTATGGAAAAAGGGGGTTAAGATTAGGTGGGGATTTCAATGAGGACTCGTGTCAACAACTGTAACGACCGAGAAATTCGAATTTTAATGTAAGATGATTTTATTAGATTAAATAATAATAAAATCATATTATGTGGGATATCAAGATGGTTGTCATTTTGTAACCTATTGATATTGGAATATCGTAGTATTTGAGCTATGTGAAGGATTTTAGGTGTTTGAATTTTCAAGACGAAAATAAAGTTTTCGAGAAATTTTTCGAAAAACACTATTCATCGGTATTTGCTCGGGATTTATTTTTGAATTTCTGAGAAATACGTAATGGTAGAATATTAAAGTAAGACGGATTATGTAATAATAATCTAGTTATGGAAAACGTAATATTTCGTTTGCGGACTTAAATCGAGAACGTAAGGAAAATGAAGAACTATTGCGTTAAGGAATGATGGTAAGATACGTGAGTATTGTACAAGGAATGGAAACGAGTATAATACAAAGTATTATATGAGTTTGTAAGAAGAATGCATTATCGTATATAAATTCTATATAAATTAGAATACGAGAATAATACATAAACTATATGTATTTGTATTATGACTTAGTAATGGACTTGGAAGATTATTTATAATTGTTACAAGCCCAAGTGAATTAAGGGTTAAGGCCCAACTTATGAATTAATAAACATATGAAGGTTTGTTAAGCAAAGCCCAATGTTCATTTAATCTAAGCTCAAGCTAAAGTTCATTGGATTGTGTGATCCATTGAGCAACCCATAGTGATATGGATAAAGTGTGGTTATCAAGATAAGTGATAACCAAGATAAGTGATGACCAAGTAAAGGTGGTGCTCAAGTTAAGTGATAACCAAGTAAATAAAGTAGGGACCAAGCAAAGGATATGAGTGGTGTTGGTCAATTAATGAATAGTAAGGAGGTGGATTGTGTAAAGACTAATCTACCCCAAGCCTTGCAAGTTCTATAAATAGAGAAGCATGGCAAGTCATTTGCTAGTTATTCAAATTAATCCAATCACTCTCTCTCAAAGTGCTTAAGTGTTAGGAGAATTAAGTTGCAAGTAAGTTATTCCATAAGTCAAGAAGAAGAAGAAGCTACTTACTAAAGACTTCAAATGTAAGAATCCTTCTCCAATTATCTTCTATCTCTAACATGATAGGTTGATAAGAAAAGCTTGGATTAAGGAACATGAATGATAAAAAAGAAAGAAGTATGTATAAGTAATGAACTTAAGCCACATAAGTTGGTAATAAGTCATTTAAGATAGCATAAGTTGTAAACTTATGTGAAGGCATGATGAACTTGTGATAGGTTTATTAATGAAAGTATATGTATATACATCAACTTGTAAGAACATATGTATCAAGAATACATAAGTAAAGTTATATGATGAAATCATGTATGGATGATGATTAAGAACTTTAATTGTCATAAGTTATGAATGATAAGTTCATAAGTAGTTTGAAAGTTATCAAGTATAAGCTTACAATGAGATAAGTTAAAATCCAACCATGAGTATAAATATTTGGAATAAGGATATTAAGATGTTCACATTATGAATGTAATTCATTGGTAGTGTTGAACAAGTTCTAAGAACGAAGAATTGTCAGAAATCGCACGATTAGACGATAATCGTCGAATTCGTAAATTTCCCGGAATGGAAGTCAAATTTTGAGTTTGAGTTCGGAAATGTTATTTTCCAATGGAGACAAGTCATGTTTGTCATTTAAGAGTTGCGGACTCAAAAATGGACGAATTCCGACTTAGAACGAAGAAACGAGCGTTTAACGTTCACGAACGTTTATAGTTTACGTTAAAAATGAACCAATAGGTGAATTTTTAGCAAACGAAGTCAAATAGATAAAATTCTTGCATGAACGCATAGATTACATAATTTGTGAATCGTAGGCTTTTGAACGAGCCAATTCGGACATAAAACTGAAGAAGTTATGCGTCCGGGAAGTTCACAAAAATTAAAAGTTAGAAAAATTTTCTAGTGCACAGAGTTGGCGTCGCAGCGCCAACCCTCAGCTTTTTGGTCGCTGCCGCAGCACAACATCTGGGACTCGGCTACTGCTAATTCGAGCTGCAGAGTGAGTTGCAAGAGTAATGCCCGCATCGCGGCGCCAGGCACAGAACTTTGACAGTAAAGAATAAAAATGAAGGGAAAGGAAGGGGATGGTAGGAGATTGAACTAAACCTACCTTAAACAACTTAAAGTAACATTGTTGGGACATTGTTAAGACTTAAAAGTAATGAAGAATGGTTAATATAACCAAGTCGAATGAATGTAAAGCGAACGATAAGTCGAAACGCATAAGAATGAAATCTAATCTATAATTAGATTGAAATGAAGGGTAAGATATATTCAGATACATACTTGATTATGTGTGACCTAATGTAAGGCATTATGTGATCATGTATTGTAGAGACTTGAAAGACTTGAACGTAAAGTAAAATACAAAGTAGCAGACGCTAAAGGCAAGTATTCTAACTCTTGTTTCAGTTCAATCTGAACAAGTTTATGATGTTCATGTATCCTTTCGCATGAATTGAAGTATAATGAAGTTAAAGCCAGTTTCTTTGGCTAGACTTAACATATTGAGTGGATTATTGATAATCTGTTCATCTGTTATCAAATGCTAGTATCTTTTGTCAACTACTGATAGTTTTTAAAAGAAGACTGAATTGTTAAACGAATGTTTTGTCGGTAAAACGACAGGCATGCGAGGTTGCCAAATGATTAAACGTACATACGTTTAATGGATGTAGTGTTGATCAACACAGAGTACAATAGGCTGATCACCTAGAAGTGCTCGTAAGTAATATCGGGCTTACGGACTTAGGTCCGGGTTGTCCTTTTCAAAGAAAGAATGAATACTCAAGGTCTTTGACCGGAGTGAATGTTTTATTGAATTTATTCATTGTGAAACATTTTGAAAAGGAAGATGAATTGCTATTTTGAATCATCAATAGTACTTCATAGCTATTGTTCAGTTATCGAAGATATATGATTCATATGTATCAAGCATATTGTTATTGAAATTGTTATACTTGCTGAGCTAGTCATGCTCACTCTTGCTTGAACCATATAAATGCAGCTAAGACTGAACGTCCTGAAGGATCAAATAAGGATAACGGAAAAGCTAAGGCAGATTATTAAGCTGTCATGTAATAGTATAGGTCTATTGTTGTAATGTAATGAATATTATGACAAGAGAACCTTTGTAATGGGTTTAGAACTTGGGAAATATAAATATTGAATTAAATATATATAAGTTATGTTCATTCTTTGAGACTTTCAATTGAATGAATGTATGAATGTTTGTACAGTATAGCACCATCTGTCGGGTTGTAAGATACCCGGATTTGGGGGCGCTACAAGTTGGTATCAGAGCCTAGGTTATAAAACTTAAAGGGAATTAGAACCTTAAGTCATAACCTTAATAAAGAAGTAAAAGAAGAAAGATAACCTTATAAAAATGCATTATAGTATGTTATGTGTTTTTATTTATGTTACTGACGTGTACTAATCAAACTGTATTGTTTTATTATAGATGTCAGGAGAAAATGATATGTATAGAAATATACATGTAGTAAGCGAGGATTCAGTTAATCGGGTAGAGATACTACCAAATCCCGTAGCGATAGAGCCAGAAGTGGTAGTAATAGAGTCTGGAGACTCGGACAATTTAGACTATATGTCTATTTTCGATGGAATGCTAGAGGAGGAGGTGGACATAATGTCCTTTGACCAAGTTCCACCCGCAGAGGAGATGTCTACGGGGGATTCGATGAAAGCATTGTTTATGGCGGTATTGGATAGGAATGTCCATTATTGCCAGGAGGTAAAGGAGTTGAAAGCGGAACTCCAAGCTGTCCGTGAGGACAAGCTTAGCATGGAGGGAATGTGGGAGGAGGAACACGATGATCGTGTTTTAGCTAAGGACAAGGTCCGAGAGCTGAAATGTGAAGTCTTTGAGCTCAAGCAAGAGCTAAAGACTAAACAGGGGAGATTGGAGAGGATGTCCTATATACATAGGAGTTCTCATGTGGATTTCCAGCAGCAAGTGGCTGGGTATCCGATAGAGGCGGGACAGACACGACATACCATCAGTCGGGATGTTATTGCCGGTCTGGCCAGCAAAGATTTTGAGAATGCCTTACGGCAGATGTAATCTAGCAATAGCTAGAGTAGCGTAGATATGTAAATATTATGTATCTAGTAGTGACGTAAAACCCTCTTTTGTATATACAAGGGTAGTCTTTTGTAAATCCCAATTTTTGGAAAGTAATTGCGGGATGGTAATGTAATCAGCTAAGACTGAGTAATGTAATTAGCTAAGGCTGAATGATGTAAACAATGTAGTGTTATACTACAAGTTATTAATCAATATAAGCCTCTTTTATGGAACATATTGAGTAATGAGTATGAGTTATTGTTTTATCACAAATAATAACTAACTCACAAGAAGAAAGTAATAATGATGTGTTGTTTTCTTAACAGCGAAATGCCGCCAAGAAGGGGACAACGAAATCAAGAAACTAATGTTAACCAACCGGAAGGTGGTCCGGTTAATCCAATGCAAGAGTTCGTTAATCTTTTAATGGCTGCATTTAATAGAACAGGGGCTAATGTACCTGTAGTTCCTGGAGTAGTACGAGCTACTACTTTTAAGGACTTTAAAAGTGTAGGTCCGCCGGAGTTCAAAGGAACTACGAACCCTATAGAAGCCCAAACTTGGGTGAAAGAAATTGAGAAAGCATTTGTAATTACAAATGTGGATGAGGGTCAAAAGGTTGCCTTTGCAACCTATTTGATGAAATGAGAGGCCAACTTCTGGTGGGAGGCAAACTAGGCTAGGGCCGATATAGGAAACCTAACATGGGAGAGGTTTAAGGAGATTTTCTTCGAGAATTATTTTCCCACGAGTATGCAAGGGAGAATTGAAATGAGGTTTCTGGAATTGAAACAAAGGGATATGACAGTTCCCTAGTATCCCACCAAGTTTAATGAACTGGCACGATTTGCTCCACATCAAGTGGACACTGAAGTGAGAAAGGCTAGAAGATTCGAGCAGGGCTTAAAACCCTAGCTCTATAGCCGAATCTCTGTGTTCCAATGTACTTCCTTTGGAACCATATTAGAGAAGGCAATAATAGCCGAAGGTGGGAATGAGGCTTTAAGCCAGTACCACAAAGATAAGAAAAATAAAGGAAGAGTTGATGGGGGAATTAAGACCGAAGGAGCCAGTGGTAGTGGCGACGGTCAGAAAAGAAAGGGTTTTAACTCTGGGAATATCGGAGTGAAACAAGGCGATTCAAAAAGGAGGATGGAGGCCTGTAAAACCTGCGGGAAGACTCACTTGGGAGTCTGTCTCAAAGGAAAGGCTGTATGTTATAATTGTGGACAGGACGGGCACATTTCGCCTAACTGTCCAAATCCGAAGAAAAATCACGGATGTTTTGTGTGTGGATCAACTTACCACATAGCAAAGAATTGCCCGAAGAAGGGTATGGAAGGAAATAAGGGCACTAATAGTGGAAAGTTAGCTATTAGCGGTCCAGCTCAGCCGGGTAGACCAATGGCCCGCACTTTTAATATGACAGTCCAAGATGCGGTGGCATCCGGGGACGTAGTTGCAGGTATTATCCCAATCAATAACATTAATGCATATGTGCTCTTTGATTTCGGTTGCTACTTATTCGTTTATAGCATGTGATTTTGCTAGACAATTAGAATTATTTCCCGAAAAGTTGCCTATACCTGTGAACATTAAGGTAGCAAATGAAGAGATAATTCATGTGGATAGTATTCATAGGAGTTGTTGCGTAGATATACGTGGATGTAAGTTATCGGTAGATTTAATACCGATAAGGTTGGGAGAATTTGATGTAATTCTCGGAATGGATTGGTTGATTAACCATGGAGCAATTATAGATTGCCAAAAGAAACGTGTGAGCATCAGGACGTTGAAGCAACCTCCTTTAGTATTCTACGGTAATAAATCACAGGGGAGATCGTGTTGTCTTACGATGACACAAACTAGAAAACTCTTAAGAAAGGGATGCGTGGGTTACTTGTGCCATGTTGTTGATACCCAGCGAGTGGGAACAACCATGGAACAAATACCTATAGTAAACGAATTCATGGATGTATTTCCAAGTGAATTAACGGGTTTACCACCGGATAGGGAGATCGAATTTTTAATAGACATTGTGCCAGGAGCGGCACCAGTGTCAAGGGCACCGTACCGTATGGCGCCGGTGGAAATGAAAGAGCTAATAGTTCAATTACAGGAACTGTTGAATAGGAAGTACATTCAACCAAGTGTTTCCCCGTGGGGTGCACCAGTGTTGTTTGTCAAGAAGAAAGATGGATCATTAAGACTTTGTATCGACTATCGAGAGTTGAACAAATTAACGATAAAGAATAAATACACATTGCCCAGGATTGATGATCTCTTTGATCAGTTGAAAGGGGCAAAGTATTTTTCTAAAATAGATTTGCGGACGGGGTATCACCAGTTGAAGGTGAGGAAAGAGGATATACCAAAGACGGCATTCAGAACTCGTTATGGTCATTACGAGTTTCTGGTGATGTCATTTGGGTTGACGAATGCACCAGCTGCATTTATGGACATGATGAACAGAGTGTTCAAATTATATTTGGACAAGTTTGTGGTTGTGTTTATTGATGATATTCTAGTCTATTCAAAGACGCCAGAAGATCATGCTGAACACTTAAGATTAGTGTTGGAAACACTAAGAAATGAGAAGTTATATGCGAAATTCACTAAGTGTGAATTTTGGCTGGAGAAAGTTCAGTTTTTAGGTCATGTCATTGATCAGGAAGGGATTTCAGTGGATCCAGCAAAGGTAGAAGCAGTGATGAACTGGGAACAACCGAAAACGCCGACTGAGGTGCAGAGTTTCCTAGGGTTAGCGGGTTACTATCGAAGATTTATCCAAGATTTTTCTAAGATAGCTACCCCGTTGACTAATTTAACAAGGAAGACGGTGAAATACGTATGGACGGATAAATGTGAAGACAGTTTTCAGGAACTGAAGAAAAGACTAAGTAAAGCACCTGTTTTGTCATTGCTAGATGACATAGGAAATTTTGTAGTATATAGTGATGCTTCGCATAGAGGGCTTGGTTGCGTGCTCATGCAGCATGGCAAAGTCATTGCGTATGCATCACGGAAGTTGAAGGATTATGAGAAAGTTTACCCTACTCATGATCTGGAACTGGCCGCGGTAGTATTTGCCCTAAAGATATGGAGGCATTATCTTTATGGGGAGAAATGTGAGATATATACAGACCATAGGAGTCTAAAGTATATCTTCACTCAGAAGGAGTTGAATATGAGACAGAGGAGATGGCTGGAGTTGATAAAGGATTACGACTGTGAAATCCTGTATCACCCTGGGAAAGCCAATGTAGTTGCCGACGCCTTAAGTAGGAAGGGTCGGGAAAAGTTGTCTATGTTAACGGCTCAAAATGAGTTAATAACAGAGATGGCTAGGATGGAAATAGAAGTAAAGATGCCGAGTGAATCGGGGCAGATACTTTTTACCACGGAGAGACTATCTACCATTGTAGAGAGGGTCAAGGAGGTACAACTCAAGACTGATGAGTGTAACCAAATGAAGAAGCGGTTATCCGATAAAGGAGATGATAAGTATAGTCTTGATAATGAAGGATTATTAAGATTTGAAGGAAGAATTTGGATTCCGAATGAGACGGAATTAAAGGAGCAAGTGTTACAAGAAGCTCATAGTTCAAGGTACTCGATACATCCTGGTAGCACTAAGATGTATCAAGACCTTCGACAGAGTTTTTGGTGGCCAAACATGAAAAGGGAAATAGCAGAGTATGTAAGTAGGTGTTTGACTTGTCACAAAGTTAAGGCCGAACATCAACGACCCAGTGGCTTGCTACAGTCATTGGAGATTCTAGAATGGAAATGGGAGCATATCTCGATGGATTTCGTGGTAGAACTTCCAACAACGTCAAAAGGGTACGATTCTATTTGGGTAATAGTCGACCGATTGACGAAATTGGCTCACTTCTTACCAGTTAGGGTCAAGTATAACTTAGACCAGTTAGCTAAACTTTATGTCAAGGAAGTTATTTCCAGACATGGAGTACCGATATCGATTGTGTCAGATCGTGATCCACGATTTACATCAAACTTCTGGAGAAGTTTGCAAGAACAGCTGGGAACACAGTTAAATTTAAGCACGGCTTATCATCCACAAACTGATGGGCAGAGCGAGATAACAATTCAGACGTTAGAAGACATGCTGAGGTCTTGCGTCATGGATTTCAAGGGTAGTTGAGATGATCACCTACCACTGGTAGAATTTGCTTATAACAACAGTTATCATGCAAGCATAGGTATGTCGCCTTATGAAGCTCTGTATGGAAGAAGATGCAGAACACCATTGTGTTGGGATGAGGTGGGAGAACGCCGGATGCTAGGACCAGAATTGGTGCAGCGAACAGCGGATATAGTAAGGTTAATTCGGATGCGTCTCGTCACGGCTCAAGACAGACAGAAGAAGTATGCGGACTCACATCGATTAAATCGAGAGTTCGAAGCAAGTTCGTATGTGTTTCTGAAGGTATCTCCCTGGAAAGGAAAGATACGCTTTGGAAAAAAAGGAAAGTTAAGTCCAAGGTTTATAGGACCTTTTGAAATATTAAACCGGGTGGGAGAGGTAGCTTATAAGATAACATTACCTCCAGACCTAGAAAGAATACATAACGTGTTTCACGTATCTGTATTATATCCGTATAAGCCGGACTATAAGCACGTAATCGAGTATGAGCCGATTCATATCGAGAAGGATTTAACATATGAAGAATCGCCGATTCAAATCATCGATAGAAAGGAACAAGTTCTGAGGAATAAAGTAATACCATCAGTGAAGGTGTTATGGAAGAACCATGATGCTGAAGAAGCAACGTGGGAATTAGAAGAAAAGATGTAGAAAAATTTTCCTCATTTATTTGATTAAAAAAAACGAGATTCTGAGGACAGAATCTTTATAAGGGGGGAAGAATGTAACGACCGAGAAATTCGGATTTTAATGTAAGATAATTTTATTAGATTAAATAATAATAAAATCATATTATGTGGGATATCAAGATGGTTGTCGTTTTGTAACCTATTGACATTGGAATATCGTAGTATTTGAGCTATGTGAAGGATTTAAGGTGTTTGAATTTCCAAGACGAAAAAAAAAAGTTTTTCGAAAAACACTATTCATCGGTATTTGCTCGGGATTTATTTTTGAATTTCCGAGAAATACGTAATGGTAGAATATTAAAGTAAGACGGATTATGTAATAATAATCTAGTTATGGAAAACATAATATTTCGCTTGCGGACTTAAATCGAGAACGTAAGGAAAATGAAGAACTATTGTGTTAAGGAATGATGGTAAGATACGTGAGTATTGTACAAGGAATGGAAATGAGTATAATACAAAGTATTATATGAGTTTGTAAGAAGAATGCATTATCGTATATAAATTCTATATAAATTAGAATACGAGAATAATACATAAACTATATGTATTTGTATTATGACTTAGTAATGGACTTGGAAGATTGTTTATAATTGTTACAAGCCCAAGTGAATTAAGGGTTAAGGCCCAACTTATGAATTAATAAACATATGAAGGTTTGTTAAAAAAAGCCCAATGTTCATTTAATCTAAGCCCAAGCTAAAGTTCATTGGATTGTGTGATCCATGGAGCAGACCATAGTGGTATGGATAAAGTGTGGTTATCAAGATAAGTGATAACCAAGATAAGTTATGACCAAGTAAAGGTGGTGCTCAGGTTAAGTGGTAACCAAGTAAATAAAGTAGGGACCAAGCAAAGGATATGAGTGGTGTTGGTCAATTAATGAATAGTAAGGAGGTGGATTGTGTAAAGACTAATCTACCCCAAGCCTTGCAAGTTCTATAAATAGAGAAGCATGGCAAGTCATTTGCTAGTTATTCAAATTAATCCAATCACTCTCTCTCAAAGTGCTTAAGTGTTAGGAGAATTAAGTTGCAAGTAAGTTATTCCATAAGTCAAGAAGAAGAAGAAGCTACTTACTAAAGACTTCAAATGTAAGACTCCTTCTCCAATTATCTTCTATCTCTAACATGATAGGTTGATTAGAAAAGCTTGGATTAAGGAACATGAATGATAAAAAAGAAAGAAGTATGTATAAGTAATGAACTTAAGCCACATAAGTTGGTAATAAGTCATTTAAGATAGCATAAGTTGTAAACTTATGTGAAGGCATGATGAACTTGTGATAGGTTTATTAATGAAAGTATATGTATATACATCAACTTGTAAGAACATATGTATCAAGAATACATAAGTAAAGTTATATGATGAAATCATGTATGGATGATGATTAAGAACTTTAATTGTCATAAGTTATGAATGATAAGTTCATAAGTAGTTTGAAAGTTATCAAGTATAAGCTTACAATGAGATAAGTTAAAATCCAACCATGAGTATAAATATTTGGAATACGGATGTTAAGATGTTCACATTATGAATGTAATTCATTGGTAGTGTTGAACAAGTTCTAAGAACGAAGAATTGCCGAAAATCACACGATTAGACGATAATCGTCGAATTCGTAAATTTCCCGGAATGAAAGTCAAATTTTGAGTTTGAGTTCGGAAATGTTATTTTCCAATGGAGACAAGTCATGTTTGTCATTTAAGAGTTGCGGACTCGAAAATGGACGAATTCCTACTTAGAACGAAGAAACGAGCGTTTAACGTTCACGAACGTTTATCGTTTTCGTTAAAAATGAACCAATAGGTGGATTTTTAGCAAACGAAGTGAAATAGATAAAAATTCTTGCATGAACGCGTAGATTACATAATTTGTGAACCGTAGGCTTTTGAACGAGCCAATTCGGACTTAAAACGAAGAAGTTATGCGTCCGGGAAGTTCACAAAAATTAAAAGTTAGAAAACTTTTCTGGTGCACAGAGTTGGCGCCGCGGCGCCAACCCTCAGCTTTTTGGTCGCGCCGCAGCGCAACATCTACGACTCGGCTACTGATAATTTGTGCCGCAGCGCGAGTTGCAAGAGTAATGCCCGCGCCGCGGCGCCAGGCACAGAACTTTGACAGTAAATAATAAAAATGAAGGGAAAGGAAGGGGATGGTAGGAGATTGAACTAAACCTACCTTAAACAACTTAAAGTAACATTGTTGGGACATTGTTAAGACTTAAAAGTAATGAAGAATGGTTAATATAACCAAGTTGAATGAATGTAAAGTGAACGATAAGTCGAAACGCATAAGAATGAAATCTAATCTATAATTAGATTGAAATGAAGGGTAAGATATGTTCAGATACATACTTGATTATATGTGACCTAATGTAAGGCATTATGTGATCATGTATTGTAGAGACTTGAAAGACTTGATAAAGTAAAATACACAGTAGCAGACGCTAAAGACAAGTATTCTAACTCTTGTTTTAGTTCAATCTGAACAAGTTTATGATGTTCATGTATCCTTTCGCATGAATTGAAGTATAATGAAGTTAAAGCCAGTTCCTTTGGCTAGACTTAACATATTGAGTGGATTATTGATAATCTATTCAAATGTTATCAAATTCTAGTATCTTTTGTCAACTACTGATAGTTTTCAAAAGAAGACTGAATTGTTAAACGAATGTTTTGTCGGTAAAATGACAGGCACGCGAGGTTGCCAAATGATTAAACGTACATACGTTTAATGGATGTAGTGTTGATCAACACAGAGTACAATAGGCTAATCACCTAGAAGTGCTCATAAGTAATATCGGGCTTACGGACTTAGGTCCGGGTTGTCCTTTTCAAAGAAAGAATGAATACTCAAGGTCTTTAACCGGAGTGAATGTTTTACTGAATTTATTCATTGTGAAACATTTTGAAAAGAAAGATGAATTGCTATTTTGAATCATCAATAGTACTTCATAGCTATTGTTCAGTTATCGAAGATATATGATTCATATGTATCAAGCATGTTGTTATTGAAATTGTTATACTTGTTGAGCTAATCATGCTCACTCTTGCTTGAACCATATGAATGCAGCTAAGACTGAACGTCCTGAAGGATCAAATAAGGATAAAGGAAAAGCTAAGGCAGATTATTAAGCTGTCATGTAATAGTATAGGTCTATTGTTGTAATGTAATGAATATTATGACAAGAGAACCTTTGTAATGGGTTTAGAACTTGGGAAATATAAATATTGAATTAAATATATATAAGTTATGTTCATTCTTTGAGACTTTCAATTGAATGAATGTATGAATGTTTGTACAGTATAGCACCATCTGTCTGGTTGTAAGATACCCGGATTTGGGGGCGCTACAGCTACTTAGTTGAATAATTTCTTGTATGGGCGGGGAATTGTACTTAGTGTAAAAACTACTCAGTTGGTGGCATTGGTAATAATTGAAATGTTGTGTTACGCTAGTTGTTATATACAGATAAATAGGTCATAGGTAGAGAATATAGGATTAAGTACGAGTTCTTAGAACTCATACTTATGTGACATTCTTGACGCATAGTTATATGAAATGTTTATGAGCCCCTCAGCGAACGGACGCCAAAGGTCAGACTAGGGTAAGTTCGTAAACTAATATAATTGTGGCCAGGTTATGAACTCATAAGTGTGGTTTTATGAACTGGGTATAGTTGTGTGTGAATGGAGTGTTAAGGATTTATAAGAACAGATAGATTATTAAGCAAATGATCATTAGTGGAGACTTAGGTTTTCCTAAACTCCTAGTTATGCTAAATTTCAAATTTTTGACATCAAGCTAAATACGCACTATGTGCCTTTTAAAAAAATGTAGACTCGTAATCATTTTTGAAACGGTTTAAAGTACAGTCTATGCTACTTATTTCGGCTAGACGCAAATGATTTGAAATATCAAAAATTGTTTTTATTTATCACTTATGTACCATGTAACTTTGTGCAGAGATGATAAAAATGATGGAGTCATCAATGCAGTATTACTTAGTGTGAATTAGACCTAAAGTCACTATTCCACTATGGTATGATGTAGCATGACAAAATCACCAAATGACGGAATCCTCAACGGACTGTTAATACAGTGCGGCATCATGACGTCATTCTCGAAAATGTTTTCAAAAATTTTAATTTGCCAACGGGGTTTGGCTACACCTAAATAATTCGATTGAATTGAATTATTGATATGAGTCTATGCTATTTGATTCAGCTAGACTAATGTTATAAAAACTCCAAGTGTTTATTGAAAGAAATTTCCCGAACCAAATTGTTTTGGTGCGGAATCCTATGATAAGACTGAGGTGAACGATAATGTTTGGATAAATAATCCAATCTAGTAGCGTAAATATTCGTTAAAAATGATTAATACGTTATGCATGACGTAATTGTACAATGGGCTAATCACCTAAAGTACTAGTAATGGTAGTTTACCTTCTATGTGATTGTAAACAGACCAAGTAATGTATTGTTTTGTGGTATGATCACTATCGTTAAAACTATGTGTTCATGGTCTATATTGTTAGGTTTGTAATATTCATGAACGCAATCAAATTGCAAAAATTAGCGGAAGCGTGTAAAATCAGAGTTTTAAAAATTTTACAAACCATAAACCCGGATCACCCTTTATGCATAATTATTAATTAAACGAAAAGATATGAATAAGAATCATACCCTTGAAGATCCAAGCTTCCTCGGGTACAAGTTCACCTCCAATCCTTTTCGCGTTCATCTTGAATCCACCGGGTTTGGTTCATTCCTTTGATCAACGTTAGCCACCCAAGTGTTTGGCCTCTAGAGGTGATCCACCAAGGAAGAAGAAGAATTCAAGAAGATGGGTATTTGGCTCAAACCCTAGTTTTCTATCTCTATAGAAAAAGAGCGTACTCTCCAACTATTGGAATTACGTATTCTCCAACAATTAGAATCACGTATGTCTGATATCTGATATAAGACTCCTCTTATAAAGATATCAAGTAACCCTATTAAAAATAAGGTATTATTTATTTAATTAAACTCTTTTAATTAAATGGGCTCCCTAATCTTATTAGGGATAATTAATTAAACTCCTTTAACTAATTTTCCCTCCTAATCCTATTAGGAATAAATGAGAGTACTTATATTAATTAATCCCAAACTCCTTTAGGAATTAAATAATAATAATAGTAATAATAATAATAAGACTCCTCTTATTAATTTATATTTAATATTTCCAAAATATTAAATAATAAATATTAAGCTATTTAATTTATTCTATCACTATAGATTAAATTAAATATACTTAACTTATTATTACGATTATGCCATTAACTTCCTAAATAATTATTCTTCCTTTTATGGTGTGACCCTTTAGGTTCTCCATATTAAACCGGTTGTGAATAAATCAATTAGAACAATTCTAATCTTATTTAAATAAATAAATTAAACTAATAATTTATTTAAATAAATAATATTTATTCTACAATAGGGATAAGCCTCCCTAGCGATCAACGACTTTCCAGATAATATAGATTTCAACATTAATCATAAAAGAACCTTTGAGTAAATAGTTACCGTACAATTTAATCCTTCCACCATACAATGTCCCAATTAAATATAAGACATGGAATTTCTGTCAAGTCTTATTTTATTTAATTATATGTATTTCGACTCTTAAATGCACAACCCCAAATAATGCAAATTAGAAACTCTTTTCTAATTTCATTCTGCCTTGGCCAAGGACTACTGGGTTGTCATTTATCGAATCACATAGGACATTTCTCTTCTTTTACTAGAAGTGGTAGATTCTTTATTGATCATACATTATCTCCATGTACAACTTATTATACCCAAGCATACCCTTTGATATACCCTAAGGGTCTTAAGGAATAAGTCAAAGTATAACTCATCATACACAAGATACTATGATGATCTCAAGTCCAAGGATCACTTGTACTACTATCAATACAGGAATTCCTATTGACATGCAAGTAAAACTCCATTAGGTATTCCTTAGCGAGTCACGTTTAGTGAACTTATTCTCTAATAAGCACCTACATACTTGCTTTAGTGTCTCCACACAAATGATCATGAGATCAATCATCCTCATCCAATGAGCAAGCAACGTATGTACCAATCTATCCGGATTTACTAATCCCCAATTTAGTAATCCAACTATTGGGAACTATTTTAGTTTTAAGCTTTCTAAGAATTTAGATCTCATTAGAATGATCATCATCATTATTCTAAAAGCATTGCTTAAAACTATGGGTTTATCACATATTATAAAACAGCATCATGTAGATAATTAAAAGCCTTTAATAAATTAATACTTTTTATTAATAAATGAATAAGATTGTTACAAAGTATATGCTTTATCATCAAACATGATTGGCTTGTGTGCATATTACTTTCAATCTCCCACTTGCACTAAAGCCAATCGTCATGGTATCTCATACTCTTCTTCTCTAAGTGACGATTATCCTGCTGTTGGATAAGCTTCAGTAAATGGATATGTAATGTTGTTCTTGAGAGTCTACTATCTCTATAGTGATTTCCCATCTTTCAATGATTCCTATAATCAAATGAAAGTGCCACAACACATGTTTGGATCCAAGATGAGACTTAGGAACTATTCCTAGTTCTGTAATGAACTTTTAATCCAAACAATCAACTTGCAGCTTCATTTATAGCTATATACTTTGTCTTTATCACTAAACCAACAACTCTTTGTTGTTTGGAACCTTTCCAATTCACTGCACCACTGTTCAAGGTAACCCTTTACCTTAAAGTGGATTTTCTGTCGTCTTGGTCTGTCTGAAAAAACTTGAGTCTGTTAAGCCCTCTAGTTTTAATTCAGGCCCGCCATGAATTATATCACATCCTTAGTGCTGGTTAAGTACTTTAAGATGTTTTCACTGTCTCACAGTGAACTTCTCCAGAATATGACTGATCAACATCAGGTCTCGTATATTTCATTGCATACATGATTGTCACTCATGCGATCTCTCTTTTAGGAGTCTATGGGGACTATTAAGAGAGATACACTTCATGGCTCATCAACATGAGATATCTCTTGGAGTTTGCCATGCTAAACGACTTTAGCATCAAATGAATATACGTTTCTTGGGTTAAGCCGAGCATCATTTTAAATCTATCTATATAGATTTGCATCCCCAATTAAGATACTCTTCCCAAATATTCATGGAGGAATGTTTAGACAACTTTATCTTTATTGATTTTAGCATTGGCATGTCATTCATTATCCGTATTATATCAACATATAATACCAGAAATGTCACGACGCTCCCACTGACCCTTTTGTAACACTAGGTTCATTCTTGTTTTTGATAAAATCAAACTCTTTTGATTATCATATCAAAATGAATGTTCCATTTTTGAGAAGATTGCATCAATCCATTTCTCTGAGTGTCTACAACTCTTACCTCATCGTATGTAACTGGATCATCATCTTCTATGATACGTACCTCATCATCATCATCCATGATGAATCCATACCTCCTAGGTATCTTCGGTACTATTCCAGATTTACAATTCGGTTGTGGTACAATAGGTCTATCTATAGGTTCCTCTTATTTGACTTGTAGTGTTTTGTGGTTCTTGAACTTTTCAAGATTCTATTATCCTCCTACTAGCCCCTTCAATGATAAACACCTTTATCTTAGAAGGCAACATGTTTCGCAACAAACACCTTTTGCTAAGTAGGATTATAGAACATATGCCCTAAACTTACTTTAGGATGTCCCACAAATCTGTACTTGTCAAATTTTGTCCCAAGCTTATCCTCTGAAACCGTTTCAGATAAGTTAGACAACCCCTTATCTTAACATACTTAAGATTTGGAATCCTCCCTGTCCATAACTTTTATGGAGTCTTGGGGCCGGATTTTGAGGTTACCTTTTCGTAGATATGCTGCCATTTCTAGGACATGATCCTAGAAGGATACTGGAATTACGGTAAAATCATTATGGACCGCACCATGTCCAACAAGGTACAATTTTTCCTTTCAGATACATCAATCAATTATTGTGTATCGTGAGGCGTCCATTGTGAGAAAACCATTTAAGATGATCTAGAAACTTATTGCACAAGTATTCATTCCTTGATCTAATCAAAGAATCTTAATACTTTGTCAATTTGTTTCACTTCTGAATTCTTTGAACCTTTCAAATAATTCACACTTGTATTTCAGCAAATACATACATTCAACTCTTTGAATGATCATCTCCTTTTCTTATACTAGTTTGTTCAATTTGAAAAATATATTTTTCACTTAAGTCAAGTATACAAAATCCATTAAGTAATATTTCAGTTCTATACAAAACATTATTATTATAAATAGAACAACAATTGTTCCTAATTATAATACCAAATATTTCATTGTCCAACAATAAAATGGAAATAATGTTTTCAACGAGAACTGGAATACAATAATAACTTATTGACTTAATAGACTTGCCCGTAGGCATTGCTAAACTATAAGTTCCTATGGCTAATGCAGCAACCTTTGCTTCATTTCCCACACATAGGTTTACTTATATTTGTTTAGCTTTCTACTTCTACTTGGTCCCTTCATAAATCTATATTTATGATAACCAAAGTCGGTATCCAATACCCAAGTAGAACCTTGACTTAAAGAAAAATTTATTTCAAATTATGAACAAATTTGTATTTGTAACCGAAACTTCACTAAGCTTCTTTGGTTAGCCCTGCAAGATGCTTCTCGCAGTTTCTTTCCAGTGTCCAGGCTTATTGCAGTGAAAGCAAACTCCTTTGTTATCCATATCAGTTTTGTTCTTATTATCCTTTGTTTATGCCCTTTCTATTTACCTTCTTAGAATCGTTCTTCTTTTCAGAAGATCCTTTGGCCCCTACCAGTAAGACTTGGTCTTTCTTGGTTGGAAAGTGACTCTCAACATTTTTCAACATGCTAGGCAAATCAGCGAGGCTGATATCTAGCTTGTCTATATGAAAAATTCACAACAATTGTGAAAGGAGTCCGGGAGTGAGTGCAAGATCAAATCTTGGATCAACTCTCCATCCATGATAAAACCTGTTGTCCTAATTGATCAATCAAATTGATTATGTTAAGGACTTTTATCTGTACCGTAGTGTCATCGGTCATTCTAGATCGGAAGAGCTCCTTAGATATCTGATATCTATCACTCCTACTTTCCTCACCATCAACTACTTGATGTGCAGGAATATAATAGGAGCATCCATAGTTTCATGCTGACGCTGAAGCTCATTACTCATGGATGCGAGCATGATGCATTGAGCCAACTATGCATCATCTAGCCACTTTCTAAAAGTAGCAATATCTTCCTCAGAGGCATTGTCTGCAACCATTGCAGGGATAGGCGTATTAAGGACATAAGAAAGCTTTTCAGCCATGAGAACTATTCTCAATTTCCTTAACCAATCCATTTAATTTTGGTCCGGTTAATTTAGCATCTAATATGCTACGCAGTGATAGTAATTTTAGACATTGTAAAATTCTGTAAATGAATTTATAATTAACAACATTTTAACATACATTCTTTTATTAATTACCAAAATAATTTAGGTCTTGTTTTAAATTGGTATCTCCCACTATTTTCTTCAAACTATATTACCCTCACTTATATAGTTCGGCAAAATCTAATTAAAGATATGCTAGTGAGAATAAGGATCCCTATTTCAAATGTATATAGCCTTGTGTGTGCACAACAAACTATATATAAATAAATAGGTAGACAACTCTTGTCAATTACATCAACTATGTAACTCCTTGTATTTTGCCTCTTAAATCGTAATGGTCAAGTGTGTGCACATCCGAACTAAAACGATTTAAGTTAAGTCAGACCCAGCATTTCCATATAAGTGAAGAGAAAACTACAGCCCTTGTGTGTGCACAACAAAGCAGTAATGTTCAATTCCTTATAAACATCATATGTAATAAAAACAACATCTTAAATATTTAATACTCGCCTTGTGTGTGCACAACAAACTCATATTAAATATTCAATACTCTATTGTTTCTATCATGCTAGAAGGCGACGTTCGATATTCCAAATATCTTTGAACGTTACAACTTAATATAAAATAATTGAGGGGTTTGTTATTAATTTGTCTCATCTTGTTTAGCGCGCATGCACATATATATATATAAAATACGCGTCATATTAATAAACATGCGAAGCATGTTTGCATAATATATAATATATATATAATATAAGCATGCACATATAGAATACTATATTCTACCTGGATTGATTATGGACTTTTATTCTAGTTTGGTTCACTAGAGCCACCAAGTGAACCAAAAGGTCAAACCCTAGGGGTGCAAGAATTAATATTTAAATATAACTATTACATTTAAACCCGGGCTCCATTACAAACGGGTCTTCAAGCGCTCCTTGCTCCTTGATCTCTAATTCTTCAAAATAATTCTAACTATTCCTATTACAAAACTATTTAAAATAAATAGAAACCTTGATCAGCAGTCAAGGGGAAGTACATAGGAGGAAGATAGAATTTACATTAAGAAAAATTAGAGAAGACGAGGTACGCAGACCCCATTTAATAAAACCCATACATTCATGCATCCAACTAAAATAAAATCCAATCGCATTGGTCAATAGTTCATAATCAATCCCATTTATTATCATACACATCACCATATGCATCAATAAATAATATTCATCTTATGAATAATTAACATTTAATATATATATTGATATCATTTAATGGGCAAATTTAGTTAGTATAAAATTTATTTTTGAATCAAAATAAACTCCTTTATTTTAATCCAAATTTAAATCAAAATAAAACTATTTTATTTTAATTTTTCCAATTTTGAATAAAATAAACTATTTCATTTTAATCAAAATCTTTAATCAAAATAAACTCCTTTATTTTAATTAATTATGGAATCCAATTCCAAGTAAAAAAAAATACTCCTTTATTAAAGGAAACACGAATTTTCTTTCCTATTCACAAATAAACTCCTTTATTTTGAATAATATGAAATTTTATTTCATATTTAAATAAACTCCTTTATTTAAGGAAAGATGGATTCACTTTCCTATTCACAAATAAACTCCTTTATTTTGAATAATATGAAATCATATTTCATATCTAAATAAACTCCTTTATTTAAGGAAACATAGAATCCAATTTCAACTCCAATTAGTTATCATGAAATTATAATTTTAAAATTAAAATAAAACTTTTATTTTAAAATTAAAATAAACTTTTTATTTTAAAATTAAAATAAATATTTTTCTTTAATTATAAAATTATTATATATATATATATATAAATATATATTACGTTAATATATATTATATATATAAACACCTCCTGCAACTCTTTTTTTTTTTATAAAAAGAATATCACTTGCTAATGATTACTTAATCATTGCTAATGATACTTATCATACATGCAATGATTACTTTAATCATTACATGCAAATGATTACTTTAATCATTAATGTTAATATCAAGAAAGTTGCAAAGAGCAAGCTGCTGATTCCATTTAATAACAGTACCGATTTCAGCAAAAGAAAAAAAATCCGGATTCGCGAATCACAGTACCGGTTTTAAAAACAGGCTTTGCGAATATTTTTTTTTTATTTTTTTTTAAATAAATTTTATACAATAAAATTATGCCCAATTAAATTGTTCTAAACACATATCAATATACATATCAAATCTGAACAATTAATAATTTGCATAAAGGTTTGGCTCTGATGCCACAGTTAGGTTTGTAATATTCATGAACGCAATCAAATTGCAAAAATTAGCGGAAGCGTGTAAAATCAGAGTTTTAAAAATTTTATAAACCATAAACCCGGATCACCCTTTATGCATAATTATTAATTAAACGAAAAGATATGAATAAGAATCATACCCTTGAAGATCCAAGCTTCCTCGGGTACAAGTTCACCTCCAATCATTTTCGCGTTCATCTTGAATCCACCGGGTTTGGTTCATTCCTTTGATCAACGTTAGCCACCCAAGTGTTTGGCCTCTAGAGGTGATCCACCAAGGAAGAAGAAGAATTCAAGAAGATGGGTATTTGGCTCAAACCCTAGTTTTCTATCTCTATAGAAAAAGAGCGTACTCTCCAACTATTGGAATTACATATTCTCCAACAATTAGAATCACGTATGTCTGATATCTGATATAAGACTCCTCTTATAAAGATATCAAGTAACCCTATTAAAAATAAGGTATTATTTATTTAATTAAACTCTTTTAATTAAATGGGCTCCCTAATCTTATTAAGGATAATTAATTAAACTCCTTTAACTAATTTTCCCTCCTAATCCTATTAGGAATAAATGAGAGTACTTATATTAATTAATCCCAAACTCCTTTAGGAATTAAATAATAATAATAGTAATAATAATAATAAGACTCCTCTTATTAATTTATATTTAATATTTCAAAATATTAAATAATAAATATTAAGCTATTTAATTTATTCTATCACTATAGATTAAATTAAATATACTTAACTTATTATTACGATTATGCCATTAACTTCCTAAATAATTATTCTTCCTTTTATGGTGTGACCCTTTAGGTTCTCCATATTAAACCGGTTGTGAATAAATCAATTAGAACAATTCTAATCTTATTTAAATAAATAAATTAAACTAATAATTTATTTAAATAAATAATATTTATTCTACAATAGGGATAAGCCTCCCTAGCGATCAACGACTTTCCAGATAATATAGATTTCAACATTAATCATAAAAGAACCTTTGAGTAAATAGTTACAGTACAATTTAATCCTTCCACCATACAATGTCCCAATTAAATATAAGACATGGAATTTCTGTCAAGTCTTATTTTATTTAATTATATGTATTTCGACTCTTAAATGCACAACCCCAAATAATGCAAATTAGAAACTCTTTTCTAATTTCATTCTGCCTTGGCCAAGGACTACTGGGTTGTCATTTATCGAATCACATAGGACATTTCTCTTCTTTTACTAGAAGTGGTAGATTCTTTATTGATCATACATTATCTCCATGTACAACTTATTATACCCAAGCATACCCTTTGATATACCCTAAGGGTCTTAAGGAATAAGTCAAAGTATAACTCATCATACACAAGATACTATGATGATCTCAAGTCCAAGGATCACTTGTACTACTATCACTACAGGAATTCCTATTGACATGCAAGTAAAACTCCATTAGGTATTCCTTAGTGAGTCACGTTCAGTGAACTTATTCTCTAATAAGCACCTACATACTTGCTTTAGTGTCTCCACACAAATGATCATGAGATCAATCATCCTCATCCAATGAGCAAGCAACGTATGTACCAATCTATCCGGATTTACTAATCCCCAATTTAGTAATCCAACTATTGGGAACTATTTTAGTTTTAAGCTTTCTAAGAATTTAGATCTCATTAGAATGATCATCATCATTATTCTAAAAGCATTGCTTAAAACTATGGATTTATCACATATTATAAAACAGCATCATGTAGATAATTAAAAGCCTTTAATAAATTAATACTTTTTATTAATAAATGAATAAGATTGTTACAAAGTATATGCTTTATCATCAAACATGATTGGCTTGTGTGCATATTACTTTCATATATGACCCCTCAGCACAATTTAAAAACTTTTACTCTTGTGAGTGGTGTATTGGGTAGCATGTGATATGTGTGAATGGCGTAAAGTGCAAGGTGTAAGGTGTAAGGTAGAATTTCGGGAACAAAATTCTTATAAGGAGGAGTGCATGTCACAACCCGAGAATTTGGACAATTTATTAAAATCTTAAATGATTGATTTAAGGTCAAATAATAGACCTAGACCGAAAATAAGTGTATGTGTTTGATGTTATTGGGATTGAATTTAGATGATTTCAAAATTCAGGGAAGGATATAGGTGAATTATTCAGGATTAAGGATTTATATAAATATGCTCTGTGTATATGGTTAATGATGTGTTCAGAATGTGGTTAAGGGTCATGGGTTGATCAGATAAAATTATATCTGTGACAAACCTTAAGTTTATATTAAGAAGGACAACGTTCAGTTAGAAAACCCTAACGTCTAATAAGAAACCCTAGAAATCGATTCTGGAAACCCTAGTTTTAGTTCCGGGAAATCCGAAATCATAATTCGGATATTTAAAAACCCTAGATTGGGAATGCAATGCTATGTACAAGGTTAAACGTCATTAATATTAAATTAATTAGGGAAAACCTAATGAATTATCTAAAATCTTAATTGATTATTTGAAAACCCTAATACCAGATCTGAAAATCCTAGTTTCAGATTCTGATAAATTGAAACCCTAATCTGGGAATATAATGGAGAATTTTAATGCTTTAGTACTATTAATTAAGTACTAATTAGGGTAAAGATTAATTAATTAGCAAACCCTAATTTCTAATTTTTGGAACTCAAATTGTTCCGTCAGAAACCCTAATGCTCAATTGTGAATTTAATTGCTAAAATTAGCAATGCTAATTAGGAAACCCTAATCCTAATTATTTCAATTTATGAGTAATTAGAAAACTCTAATCTAATTACGAATATTTAATTTCTATTTTAGAAAATTATTTTCTATTAGAAAACCCTAATTTGTGGGTTAAAAACCCTAATGACCATTTTGCAACCCTAATTGTGCAGCGATGGATTTAATTGCTATATTAGCAATGTTAATTAGGAATTATAAATCCTAATTTTTAAGTTATTAGAAACCCTAAACTAATAAGGAAATCTAATTTCTAAAATTGAAATATTATTTTTCTATTTAAAACCTAGAATGTTGTTTTGAAACCTAATAGTACAATTTGACCCTAAGTGCTTAATTAGCGATTGTAATTAGGAAATGCTAATCATAATTAGCAAGAATGAATTTATGATTAAGAAATTTTTATATAATTAGAAAATTCTAATTATAAGTTAGAATTGTTAATTTTCTATTTTGAAAACCGAAATTCGAAAATGTAGAAATTAAATTACAAAGTTAAGGGTTAAAATCTAAACCCTAAAATGCTAAACCCTAAACCCTAAAAGGGATTCATCAAATACCAATTTTAGAATTAAAATGAAATGAAAAATGACCATAATGCCCTTTGTTACACTATTGGAAACAATTGATGAATCTAGCAATAATTGAGTGGTTGAACCACTCCACCAACTCCACATGCTACAAATCCAACAACTCAGCCTATTATAGCAGCTACAACATGCCATGCAATGAATCAAGCAATATATAAATGGATTTGGAGAGAGAAAGTTAATAATTTTAGCCATTTTGCAAACTTTGCTCTCACCAACTATCTCTCTCACCAAACCTCCGAATTTACTAAGTAAATCAGTCCCTAGTTGAGCCTCTAGATCACCAAGATCAGTTAAGGAAAGCTAAAATCAAATATCAAGGCAAGAAAGGTAAAGAACCCTTAAATTTTGAAAATCAGTGATCTTGTGTTTGATGTTGTTATTTATTGGTTAAATATGTGTAATAAGGTGTTAATTAGTGATCTGGGTTGTCAAATCCCAGATCCATAACATCTAAATGAACGAGATAGCATATTTTTCAAATCTGGAAAAACTTGAGAAAAATCGCCTTACAGCTTAATGTCAGGGCTCTTAAATCTCTGTGTGTTTGATGTTTGGAGTATTTGATGTTATAGATCTGTTCTCTGGTATATGTTCTTTAATCTGAGACTTGAATCAACCTCATATCATGTCTAGATCGAAAGTTATGAGCAATCAAAACCCGTTGACCATTCACGTTTTCTGGAATTCTGGGCAAACCTAGAAACCCAGATCGCCTGACAAGCTTTTTGAAGCTTTTGATCTTGCTGTACTTTGATTGTTTGGCCAAGTTGTTGTTGATTAGTTGTATTCTGGTATGTAGACTACACATTAAAGCGTTTAGGTCACTTAGAACTTAACTGGAATAGCAGGAAATTGAGGTCAAACTTGCTTTGACCGACTGTTTTGAGGAAATCTGGGAAATTCCCAGATTTTTGAAGAACAGTTGCTGGCAGGCTGTTTGACCGGTTAGATCTTGAACATATGATGTTGATAAGATGATCTGATGCATTAGAGTTTCTCTTTGGTATCTGGATTACAAGTGTGGACCATTAGATCACACAAATCAAACACAGATTGCAAGCTAGAAAGATCCAAAGTAGGTCACCTAACACTGTTTGAGTTTCTGGGCAGCCCAGAAATTCAAGAACACCTCTGACAAGGTTTTCTGTAGATCCGATCTTGCTGTTGTGACGCCCCCAAAATAGGTCCATTCCATCCAACCCATTTTGAGTCGCCAAATACATGGTACAGAAATAACTACAACTTTTACAACCCATAAACTGTGAGTTTGAATACAAACATTGTCATCTAGACAATATCCAATACCCAACTATGTCCTCAATACAATTATTGATATATTATTTTACAAAAATGGTGAGGACAACTAAACAACTCTCTCTAGAACCTTCATTCCATACCTCGACTCGATCCTGCTATGTTCTCACCTCCTGAGATGAAAATGGAACAACAAGGAGAAGGGTGAGCTCAACTAGCCCAGTAAAGAATATTATGACTAAGATAATATACAACAAATTATCGTTAGTCTTCAACAGGGAAAAATCTATTAGAATACAATAGACAACAAGTTTTAGATCAACAAATGCAGCGGAAACAGTAATCCATTAGAAGAGTCACGTAGAGAATGAATTCTACTGTCTTCTAAGATTTAAAAGTCCATCATCAATATTTCATTCCTGTAACAATAATCAATATACATCTTTAATCATCTTTGCACTACAGGCCAAAGATATTCATTTGTATCACCAGTTGGTCATGTTCATCTCAACACCTGTTCATCTTTGCACTACGGGCCAAAGATATTCATCAGTTTAATCATTCATCTTTGCACTACAGGCCAAAGATATTCATCAAGTATCACCATTAAGGACTGAGGATGATGAAAAATATTTTTAAAAACGAATCCAGTGAGATAGAAGGACAAATATTAGGAATTCATACTACAGTTTGTCCAAGATCAATAATACTTCATAACAACTGATTTTGAAGCAGAACTCAAAAATAACGATCAAAACATGGATGCAATCAAAGATAGTAGCCAAAATAGATATTTTGGACAAAAAGAAGAAATTTTATTTTTCGATGAATAGTGTCGTATTCGTGAATAGTGCCGTATACGTGAATAGTAACTCCGACACCAAAAGATAGAAATTTCACAAAAACATCATCACGCTTCGTGAATAGTAACTCGTGAATAGTAACTCATGAATAGTAACTCATGGATAGTAACCCCGACATGAAAAAGTTCCAAATTTGATAAAAAGTTCCAACCAATATTTCAGCATAATGATATTGAAGAAGATAATATCATTTAAGAAGAAACAACATCCCTTACCTCAAAATAGCCGTACTTCTGACTGAATTTCGGTATAGTGCTGACAGAAACTCGCACCGTATAGCAACACTCAAAGTATACTCACAAGAACGCGCTTGATATTTAGAGAGAGAAGTAGAGAGAAAGCTTATGTTTCTGGTGTGATTTTCAATTCTAACTTAACCCTCTATTTATAGGAAAAGGTTAGAACGCCAAAGGAGACTAAATTAATATAATATTAATATTTACAAAACATTCAAGCCAACCACCAAGGAATCTGATTTTAGCCATCAAACACATGTTCAAGATGCCCACCAACCTTTGAAAAACGTTTTTGTTGAAAATAATAATTAAAACTTCCAAAAATCAATTATTTCGGAACTCCGGAACTTCAATAATTCACAATAAATAGCCCTTTTATTAGAAAATTCGAATCTCGCGACTTTTTATAGGAATTTCAATTCTCTACAACTTTGCAGAAGGAAGTTTTTCCAAATTCCAAACAGAAATTATCTGAAATCCACAAACGAGTGATTTTACAGTCTATAATCAATTTTCGGTCAAGAATTATGTCCACCGACACACAAAACATGTGTTAAACATTTAATGCCACAAAAATACTTTTCCTCCTCATATACTCATATATCCCACATTCATTATAAAATATCACCGTTAATATATTATTAAAATAATATATTTAAATGAATTATTTTATCAGAAAAAGATAAAATATTAATTTTCAACAATTGTCACATTAAAAATTTTCTCCATCTATATCCACATAAAATTAATATTTTTCTCATCATATAAATCAATAATTAATTATTCACAAATAATATTACAGAATCACAGTACTAGCAACCAGGCCGTTCCCAGGAAAGAGGGGGCTTTCCAATAAGAATTTCTTCTTATTGGCGCGCAATTAGGTAACCAAACCTCTCCTTAGACAGAACTTTCTAGACATTGCCAATAATGTTATCTAATAATATTATTCAGATAATATGAATTATTGCTTCGATAATGAAAAATACTGTATAGTGACAATTATTGAAACAACAGTAATATAAAATATCAATGCAGCAAAAATAAAATACTGAACAGTAATTACTGTAACAATTATTGAGTAGTGTCTTCTTATGTAAGGATCAATAATTCAAAATACTGTGCAATACCGTGTACTACTGTGCAACAACGCGTATTACTGTATTTTAACCACCGAGTATTCCAACAGTGTAAACGGTAACAACTACGCCGTTATTTTTAAACAACTTATATTTGTCGTTTTCTTCCTCCAGTCGCTTTCCGTTATGGGGCCCACAATTGACTGCGCCGTCGTACGAATATTCCCGACAAAAAGAATATTCCACGACCAAACGAATATTCCCCGACAATAATGATTATTTTATAACCACTTGCTTATTTTGAAATATTTGCGCATTTTACCCATAACTTTCCACATTAATTAAATCAACCCTTACTATTTCAATATAATAAATAAAGGAAATTCCTTTTTATTTAAAAAAAATTTCGGGGTCTTACAACCTCCCCTCCTTATGAAATTTCGTCCTCGAAATTGACGTATGTACCTGGTGTATCGAAAAGATGAAGATACCTCACTTTCATTTCCGTTTCCAACTCCTAGGTCATTTCCTCAATAGCATGGTTTTTCCACAAAACTTTAACTTGTTGTATGACCTTCATACGTAGCACATGCTTCTTCCTATCCAAAATCTTGACAGGTACCTCCTCGTATGTTAAGTCTTCGGCTATCTCGTCTGGTTCTAACTCAATAATGTGGTTCGGGTCGTCCACATATTTACGTAACATCGATACGTGAAAAACGTTATGAACATGCGTCATACTTGACGGTAAAACGAGTCTATAGGCCACAGTTCCTACTCGATCGAGGATTTCAAATAAATCAATAAATCGAAGGTTTGAGCTTTCCTCACATCACCAATTCTCGCTTTTGGAATAACAACTTCTTGCACCTCCTTCTTCATATTCATAAGCTCCGGTGTGTAGCCTGAGCAATTTTAACTTTATCGATAAAAGTAGATTATACTCGTATATCATCACGTGGGTACTTAGAGTTTTCATCTCCATCTCTAATATTTGTAAGTTATACGAAATGAGTCTTTGACAATATCGTACTCGTACTCGTATACGTTCTTCTACTCAACACGTCAGCTACCGCGTTCGCTTTTCCAGGATGGCATGGTCAGAAAATGTGCTGAAATGAGTCTCCTCTTGAGTTCTTCAAAGATCTTCCCACATTCCTTGCTTCATTCGAATTTTGTATCTCTACGAGTCAGCTGAGTTAATGGAATAGCGATTCGAGAATATCCTTCAACGAATCTCCGATAATAACCAACTAAGCCTAGAAAGCTACATATTTCGATTACTGACTTAGGTTGCTCTCAACTGTGACTCATGTCGTTTTCTTCCTCCAGTCGCTTTCCGTTATGGGGCCCACAATTGACTGCGCCGTCGTACGAATATTCCCGACAAAAAGAATATTCCACGACCAAACGAATATTCCCCGACAACAATGATTATTTTATAACCACTTGCTTATTTTAAAATATTTGTGCATTTTACCCATAACTTTCCACATTAATCAAATCAACCCTTACTATTTCAATATAATAAATAAAGGAAATTCCTTTTTATTTAAAAAAAATTTCGGGTTCTTACAGCTGTGATGTTGTGTAATGAACTTGAACTTTGATTCTAAATGTAGTACTACACGAACACTACAACACTAACTCATTTGTAAGACCAGAATACATTAGGAACTTAGAAAAAAATCGCGGTCAAACCATGACCCTTGCTAAGCTAAACTGTCAGTGTTCTTGAGTGAAGAACACTAATGGCGACAGACAAGTGTCGCTAAAGGCCTATAGCGACAGTTTTATTATTATTTTCCGGAAATGAATTAAAAATTAAAAAAAAATAGTTTTTAATTATTAAAAATACAAAATAAATTATGAAAAATTATTTTAAAGTCTGAAAAATAGTTTTTAACTATTTTAAGTATATTTCGAAAATATTTAATATTTTTAGAATATAAATGGTATTTATTTATTTAATTACAATATTAAATAAATAAATTAAAATGATTTTAATTCATGAAAAATTATTTTATGGTATAAGAAATTATTTTAAGTTATTTTTGATGACTTTTAATATTTTGTGATGAAATTCATTATTTAATATTAATGATAATTAGTTTATTTAATAGATATATTAAATAAATTATGGAAAATTAGAAATAATGCTTTATAAATCATATAAAAATGATTTAAGTGTTATAAAAATATTTTAAGTTATAAAATATAACTTTTGATATTTTGGCATGAAAATATTAATATTTTAATATTAATATTAATTATCGGATAATGGATTTAAGTGTTTAAAAAAATCATATAATTATGATTTTAAGGTATTAAAAATACTTTGATATATTATAATTATATTATAATATTATGTTATGATTTTTATTAATATTTTATATTAAATGAAGATTAATGATAAAGAAATTTTGTGGTATTTAATTCATTTAAATACGGTTTTAATGATCGAAAAATATTGATAAATGGTAATAATTACTTGAAAATTTTTTATAAGTCTATGAAAATTATTTCGTCTGCTAAGAAAATTATCTGGGATAATTGTTAAGTGGTTAGACAGAGTTTAATTGAACTTAAACTCGATTTTTATCCGAGTAGACCGTCGAGATGATAGAATTGTGTCGGTTTCAAGTCAGACTGAAATAGTTTGACTTGATGCTAAGTCTTATGTGAATTATAGACTGATAGGGTTATGTGGTAATGTGTTTAGGTTATTCTGTGGATATAAATATAACAGTATTATACTGTGATGATATTATTCTAATATTGGAGATCTATATTATTAATATTAGGTCTTCGGATAAAGCGTTATAAATTGAGTGAGGTAATCAACGGTTCATGCAAGTTTTCTTTGTACTTAACTCTAATAAGAGTGTTTTATTCAAGCTTTATGGTTAATCATTGCTGATTGCCATAAAAAATTATACTCTGTACATTTTGCATGTATAAGTCAGGTATGAAATGCTGATCACCTTCATTACCAGTTGGTTCAGAAATGTTTATTTATGTTTAAAACTTGTTCAGTCAAAAGTTTGTTCGTGATAATTCTCAACTATATTGATGAATTATAGTCAGCTTATTATTCATACTCTTCAATCATGATATATCATTATATTGTTGTATTTAAACTTGCTGGGTAACTTTCATGCTCACCCTTGCTATATCATGATAAACATTGTAGATAAGGCGAATGCGTTCGGATACAGAAAAAGGTTAAAGTCTAGTTCTACTTGGGTTAAATGTGCGACTATTTTGTAATAGTATACTTTGATAAATATTGTTGTGTGATAAATAGTTATAAAATGTGTACTAAGTTAAGGTTACTCGACCTTGGGGAATAGTGTGTAATGTAATGTATAAACAATTTATGTTTATATCTTCCGCAAATAGTGATAGAAATAGTATACCGGATCCGAGGAGATATGTGGCCCGAATTCGGGGTTATTACAAGAGTAAAGATTAAATCTGTTGTCAGCAAATCTCCATCTTCCTCAAGCTCCTGCTCTTAATATTAATATTCAATGGTCTTCAAGTTGCTTCAATCTCCAAATCTAATTAAAACTAGTGTTTTGATCTAATTTACTTTAATCTTATCTAATGGAATCCTCTATCTAGTCTCTAATCTCCTTTAATCCTTATGATTCTCAACCTTTTATAAGTCTCTTCATATGTCTTTAAGTCCTGTTGAAAGTCCTCTTGGAAGTTCTTGTGTCAATCGGATCGAAACAATCCTTCCCGGAATCAAATTGGACCAAAATTTGCATTTTCGCGCATTTGCTGAGCATACCCCCGCCCTGGCGGGGGTCTAGGCTTGTTTTGGGCCCGTCCCGGCAGGCTAGGGGCCTGTCTTGTGACTTGCATTACCACCCCAGCGGCGGTTTTGTGAAAGAAAACTTTCTACTCTGACGTCCTATGGGAAAGCGGCCATAAGATTTGATTTAGGAAGAGTTACGAGGCGTGCCACCTATCAAATCGAAGATATCGACGAGATCTACAACTTGCATTCTTTGAGATTTTAGAAATAACGGACGAATGACAGTTGAAAGCGTGCTGGAAGTGAGTGCTATGCAAATGGCCACCCAAAATAGTGACGTTCGACGTCCGTTGATACAAACGTCATAACTCTTGCATTCGAACTCCGACTGGAATGATTCAAGATGTTCCGGAAAGCTAAGAAGATGCTCTACAATGTAATCCAAGTTCCAAGCCAAGAACATGAAATTCCAAATGATGTCCGGATTTGATTTTCTTTGCAATTTCATCTCCCAAGCATATAATCTACAAAACAAGCACAAAATGCATGAAAAATAACTAAGAAATATTAGATTAAGCAACTAATTCAAGCAACAGATACCGAATAAGTAGGTATAAATCCTATTATCAAATTCCCTGCGTTTATAAACCTGACTCTGATACCAACATGTGACGCCCCCGAAATCGGGTCCTCTGACCCCGGTTCAGTCATCACGATAAAATACAAACATCCACATCTAAATAACATGCGATAGGTAACCAAGAGCATTCATGTTCAACCTACAAAAGTGTGTTTGGTAACCAAAACATACAGTGCTATTTTTACTTCCAATACAAAAATTTCTACAAAACGACATCCCATGACCCAAAAACTGAATGTGATAGGTACTAAATGAAAATAAGAACTAAAAATATGATAATAATCTGTCATCCAAATGGTCAATCCATCCTCCTCTTCAAAATCCTCTAGGTTTCTTCAGTTGGTGTACTGTAGCAAACCAAACAAAGATATTGTCATTATAAAATCATAAGGAACATAAAATAGTTAAAATTTGAATCATTAATATTACACAGATATTACAAGTGCTTTACCCCATAGGACGTCAAAACACCATAAATTTCAAATAATTGAATTATGTATTTGATGCACCTTACAGGTCAAACTATTATAAATGGAAGGAATCAACATTTGCACCAAATTCATTTCTACATTATTCACGCAATTCCCTATTAATTTCATGGTTCATGTCATTCATTATATTTACACCTGGACAAACAGAAATAGACATGAAGAGAATATAGCAGCATGGATTTAAAAATTCCCTAATCCCAAAAATTCTACACTAATTAAAACCCCCTAGATTTGACAACTTCTTGTTAGCTAAAAACAAGTAAAATTAATTTAAAACAACATCAGATGATATTAAATCAATTAAATCACCAGCTTTGATCGGAGAACACAATATTTGCATTAGATAGATGCCCTTCTTATTAAACAAATGCTTGACTTTTTGCCCCTTCAGACCACCAATAGCATAGTTATATATACACATACACATTTTTACATTAATAAAACATCCTAAATACTCAGCTATCCGATAATAGGCCAACTTTCACTATGCAGACATCATATTATTTCCCCCACCAACAAACGCTACCATCTTAAAGATTAGTGGATTATTTTTCTTGGCATTTAGTTAATTTCCAGTGTTTATTCTCCTAATTTTAAAGAAGTGAACAATATTAAATTTAATTCAAAACGCGACTAATAGCCCATATTTCATAGCAATCTAATCTTATTCACTATCTTCATTCAATCATGACCCAAAAATACAAAATGGAAGCAAATCCTCAACAATCCAACATGGACAGGAGGATCCCTTGTCCACCATTTTCCAGGAAAAAATAATTTCCCACAGAATGCATCAAGATTATCAAAATAGTTTCTAAAACAAAATACAAGAATAACCAATATTACCCCAATATGCTCAATAAAATTTAAGCTTTCTCAAAAAATTTAAGCAACAGGAGCCTAAGCTTGGTGTCTCAAGAAATATGGCGAGTAGGAGCTAAACATAAAAAATAAAAGCAATCTTTCAATATAGAAAATATATTCCGTTATTATTATTTTTTTTTCTCGCCTTCCAATCCCTTTATCGGTCACAATTTTTTCTTCCTCAAAACTAGCACCACTAAGTCCCCATTTTTACTCTCAATCTGCTGCAAGCGATTAAAAAATAAAATTAATGAAACTCATTATGCTAATCAATTATCTATAACACAAGGTTGTGCAGTATATGACCCAAGGCATCATACTTCAAAATTTCCACTCACCATCAATCACAGGAAAATAATAACTTAGCAAAAAATTGATTAACACCTCTGTCTCACAAACAATTTTAACAGAGAGAAGAGAAAAACAAAAACAAAAAAGAAAAAAATAATAATAAACCAGCCCTTTTAGAAGTTTAGAAGCAGAGATGTAACAAAACCCCTTTTCAACTACAAACAAAGATGAAATATATAATTTTCAAATCGAAAAAAAGAAAAGAAGTCATCTGAATCGAAGCCCTTACCAAATCGAAGTGTGGAACCAGCAAAATCGAAGTGAGGGATTGAGGGGGATCGAACTGCTTGCTTCCGATTCTAGGGCACGGCGAGAGGGCTTTTCCTTTCTGAAGCTCAAGTTTGTCGAAGAAACACTGGGCTACTTCGATTCGGTAAGGGCTTCTTCGTCTAGAGAGTTGGAGAAGCCAGGTCTCTGACCGAAGGAAATATCAAGGGCTACTTCTATTTTGCTGACTGAATGAGGAGAGAGAAAGGAAAAACACGGAGGTCTTAAATAGGAATGCTCTTTAAGAAATATTGCTACTTAAGCATAATGCTCTTGAACGGGGCTCTCTCTCTCTCAATATATATATATACTAGTTGGGTCCCGTACCTCCGATATTGTATAGACAATATAATTTATTTCAAACTTTGAACGACCAAAATAATTTATTGAATGAGCGAAAAATTTAAAGTCATTTGTATTTTATTAAATTATTATTAGATTATTAAATAGATAGATGTATTTTATTAGATAGATGTATGAACGGTGGGATTTATCTCAAATTTTGGACGGCCCAGATGATTTATTGAGTGAGCGAAAAATTCAAAATCATTTATATTTTATTAGATATATATATATATATATATATATATATATATATATATATATATATATATATATATATATATTTAATGCATGTATGGAAGGTATATATATAATGCATACATGTACTGGTATATGTATATTTTAAAATATACTAATATATATACCGTTTTATATATATAGATATAAACATACTCTTGTTATATGATATAAATTCTTATATATTATATTAATATTATATGTATGCATGCTGATTATTTAATATATATATATATATATATATATATATATATATATATATATATATATATATATAACTTATATTATATATATAAGCAATAAAATAATTTTGTCTAATTTTGAAATAAATAAAAATAATTTTTGAATTCTTTAAATAATAAAATTAATTTGAGAATAAATAGAAAATCAATTTTTAGCCAAAATTTTATTTTTCTGAATTTTGAATTTTTCCCATGAAAAATTCTACTAACCTTAGTTCATTAAATGCCCACATGTCAAAAATGATTTGATCAAAATATCCAGCGTATGCATTCTATTTCAGTCAATAAGCAATAAATGCCCAATTCGTTTAATGCCCATTTCTAAGTTCCATTCGGTCAAAGCTTGTTCATGTAATGAATTCTCACGTAATTACATCTCAGCACATGCATGAATTGATAAGGCTTTTGTCCCAAAAAATGTCACCAATTCATCAAACTTGTTGTCGACGTCGGGATTTTTATTTGTCCCTTTTTTGTTCTTGTCTTTTGGTGTTCTCATGTTAGGTGAGATTTGTTTGGAAAAAAAAGTTATGAAAAGGTCCGACATATATATGTCAACGATTGAGACTTGTAAGAGTCGCCAGTTGGTATTTTAAATGGTTGTACCAACTCAACCGAGAAAATATTTGCACATTGACCTAGTGATGTGACACTATTTAACTGGTCTGTGAAATTGAGATTCGTTAGGCTCTGGGGGCTTGATTATGCAGAGGGAAGATGTTAGGCACCCAACGACATCCGTGTTACCGCGGTGACCGCCACTTTTCAATTTAAACCATTATCTGAATGCGTGTGCGTGTAGATCAATGTGCAACTATTTGGGAGTAGTGTTATGCCTCGTTTGCACCTATATACAAAGGGTTTGAATTTTGTATAAAAGTTCAGTTTTAACAAGATATAGCAGTGATGTTTTGTAAAAGAGGTTTTTCAAATCCTTGTGCTCAATAGTAATTGAGGCCTTTGATACTTCCATTTTATTATGTGTTCGGATTGATTTCTTTTATTTTCAAGATGCAAAACATCTTCGAGAAAATGAGATAAAAATTCATTCCGAATTCCTCATGGGCATGAGTGCCGTCTAAGGAAATTCAATACTGTGATCAATTTACAAGCCATGTATAGCTAAAATTGTCCATCACATGATGTAGCAGACTGAATCTGTGATCAAATGATTCCTAAGCTCACATGATGTAGCAGTTTGTATGAAAGCTGTAAACATTTATATATATATATATATAAAAGCTCTAAATATATATATAAACGATCAACCGCCTCGAAGTAAACTCCAGGCGGGACGAAATGTAAATGAAATCAATAAATGGCCACGAAGTAAACTCTAGGCCAGACATGAATGTATGTATATATATATATATATATAATATTATATATAATAATAATATATATAGGATAATATATATATATAATATATATATATATATATATATATATATATATATATAAACAATAAAAACCATGGACCGACGGCCCGGGCATACACACACACGACTCTCAACGTGAATAATAGTGTGTGCACAAAAGTGGAAAAAAGGCTTTAAGAAATGTAAGAAGGCTTACAGTGGGCTGCTAAAGAATACTTCAAATAACTTTAAATGGATGAACACTTGGTTCCCACCGGTAAAATGTAGCAAAATATAAGCTCACAAGTGTTTGAAATGAGAAAGCACTCAGTTTGTAGTGTGTACAGAGAAAAATAGAAAAGGCTTCCTCGCCTTTTTTCTCTTATAAATGGCCACCCCAAGCCCTCTATTTATAGAGGGGGGAGCCGCAGGTGTACCTGCCGCAGTCTCAGATGTACTTGCGATTGATTGCGGTGCCCCATGCTCCATGGGTCTCGTTGTCTCGAAATACATGCATTCGTGTAACGTGTTGTCCGCTCGAACCATCAAAACATCTATCCGGGCATCCGATGGAGGTGTATAAAAACTTTTACAACATGCTGTTGTCAAGAGCTACACAATGAAGTGGGATAAGAGGTTATACGAAGTCAGGAAGATGGGTCCATGCCTAGGTCTTCATGTCTTCAAATTATATTCGGTGTGCTGTCTTGTGTAGTAGTCACTCAGGATTGGAGATATGGTTCTTGTAGGACACTTATGTGTAGCATGTTGGTTCAAATGTTGTTGAGATGGTGTGAATGTGGGATCGAGGTGGCAAAATGATAATTTTTCCCCTCACCAGGGTTATCTCCGGCTCTGGGCTGATTTAGCAGTCGTTGCTCAGGGTTATCTCTGAGATTAAGGTACTGCAAGTGCTGAATGTCCTCAGATTATCTCTGAGGTGTGCTTAACCTCTCGAGGTTATCTCCGGGTTTGGGACTAAGTGCCTCGGGGCTATCGCCGAGGTTGAAGCTGATCACTGGGGGTTGAAATGAGCTCTTCGGGGGTTATCTCCAGAATTTCAACTACATGCACCAAGGTTGTCTCCGAGGTTGAAACTGAAACTCCCGAGGTTGTCTCTAGGGTTGGTCCTGAATATCTCGGGGTTGTCTCCGAGATGGAACTTGTGACGCCCCCAAAATTAGGTATACATCACCCATCTTGGGTCGCCAAATACATGGTACTAAATTCAAATACAACATACTAATACAACTGTCGTGTACAATACGACAAAACATAAACTGTGAGTTTGAATACAAATATTGTCTACTAGAGATTATACAAACTCAAAAGGAGTCCTCATTACAATTATTATCACACTATTTCATAGAATAGTGAGAACTACTAATGCTATCCTCTGGACCATTACTCCGTTCCCCGACTCGTCTCAGCTATATTCTCATTTCCTGAAGAGAACAGTGAAAGAAAGGGTGAGCTCAACTAGCCCAGTAAGAAATATTATGACTAAGATAATGCAGAATAAATTATCATTAGCCTTCAACAGTGTTAAACTGATAAAATATAATAAACATCAAGTTTAACTACAGCAGAACCAGCAATCCATTAAAAGAGTCAAGTATAAAATAAAATCTACTATCTTTTATGATTTAAAAGGTTTTTCATCACTGTTATAGCTGAGACTCAACTTAATAAATATTCCACGTCATCGAATCACCCCTGCACTACGGCCAAGGATATTCTTTAGTATCACGACCACAATTATTCATGCACTACGGGCCAAGAATATTTGTGTATTCATTAATGGTCATGATCATGCCAATAACTGCCCATCAATGCACTACGGGCCAATGAGGATTTTAATTTTTACATCATTTATAATATTACGGTCATGATTACACCGAATAATCCCTGGTCATAATCATACCAAGTCCATCTATGCACTACAGGCCACAGATGACTTTCAACAAAATATAAATACTGAGGATGATGACAATGATATAAAAATTCAATAAACAAGTTCAAGAATTATTTTATCCAGAAATTATTAACGTCCAAATTGTCAACATGATACTGTTTTGTAGAGTAAAATTCAAGAATGATCAGAAGAATATTTCCATGAGAGGATACTGGATGAAACGCAAATATCAAGGATATTCCACTAATTTCATTGAGTATAGAAGTCAGAATTTTAATCAACTGAGTAATACCGAATATAATAAAAAAGATATCACCATGCATGCGATAGAGACCGCACAGATAGGTTATTCCAGCAGAATAATAATAACGGAACCAGGTCAGGTGAAATTCACACCGACATGATGTTCCAACAGAATAATAAATGCGGAATAGTAAATAATGGAACCAGGTCCGGCGTATAGCACAGACAAGATATTCCGACAGAAATGTAAAGACGGAATAGTAAATGGAACCAAGTCCGGCGTATAGCACAGACAAGATATTCCGACAGAAATATAAAGACAGAATAGCAAATGGATGTCACCAAGTATAGGGTATTCCGCGTATACAGGTTATTCCAACAGAATAATAATGAATGGAATAACATAAGTATTTCACCAAGTATAGGGTATACCACGTATACGTGTCATGTATAGGGTATGCCACTTTTACAGGTTATTCCAACAGAATAACAAAGACTGGAATAACATAAGTTCTCTTCAAGAAGAAAGAATAACACCCCTTAATTTATTAGGAGATTGAATACTGCAGTAGTGTAGCAACCGAATACTCTTCTTCTTTCTCTCTTATTCTCTCTATACTTTCTCTCTCTATAGATTGAATGAATTCGTGAAAAATAATGAAGCACTAGGCCTCTATTTATAGAAGATTTCTAGCTTAGCACTTGCCATGTGAAAAGGCAAGTGGCTTGACGACTGGTGATGTGAAAAGAAAAGTGGTTTGACGCCTGTAATGTGAAACAATAATTGGTTCGACGCCTGTAATGTGAAACGACAATTGGTTCGACGCCTGTAATATGAAACGGGAAGTGGTTTGACGTCTGATACAGGTAATTACTATTTACGAAGGTAATTACTATTGACGAAGGTAATTACTATTGACGAAGGTAATTACTATTGACGAAAATAATTACTATTGACGAAGGTAATTACTATTGACGAAAATAATTACTATTGACGAAGGTAATTACTATTAACGAATGAGACTCTTAGATGATGACATATGGCCCCCCCCCATAAAATAACCAAACTTACCACAAACGTCTCGTAACAGACTTTTTATATACATCAAGGATTGAATAAATATTACCATAAATTAATTTATTTTTAATCAACACATAATTAATCTTTCAACAATTATTAGTCATTTATAACTTTTAGTCTCAATTATTGATTTAATAATATAACATATTATACAGATGATACTGTGACAATAATTGAATCAATAATATAAGAGATATGATGCAGCAATTACTGTAGCAATAATTGAGTATAGCTGAATGACTTCTCACGTAAGCATCAATAATCAATACCGTGTGCTACTATGCAACCACGCATATTACTGTACTTTTACTACATAGTAGTTCAACAGTTTTAACGGTAACACCTCCGCCGTTATTTTTATAGAAATATAATTTTGTCGTTTTCTAACTACGACAATACTTCCGTTGTGGGGGGTCCACCAATGATTGTGCCGCCGTACGAATATTTCCCGACAAAAAGAATATTCCCCGACCAAACGAATATTTTATAACAACTTGCGTACTTTGCAAAATTTATAAATATTACCCACAACTATAATATTATATCAAATTTATTCCATAATATTCAAAAATAATAATTATAGAAAATTCATCTTTATTTATAAAAACTGGGGTCTTACAACCTCCCCTTCTTATGAAATTTCGCCCTCAAAATTAGGGTACGTACCTGGTATGTCGAAGAGGTAAGGATACCTTGATTTCATTTCAGATTCTAACTCCCAAGTCATTTCCTCAACATCATGGTTTCTCCACAACACTTTAACTTGAGGTATAACATTGGAACGTAGAATATGTTCCTTCTTATCCAAGATTTGAACAGGAACCTCTTCATACGTCAAATCTTCCGCTATTTCGTCCGGTTCTAACTCAATAATGTGGTTCGGGTCTTTCACATTTTTATGTAACATGGATATGTGAAAAACGTTATGAACTCGAGACATACTTGGCGGTAAAGCGAGTCTATAGGCCACAATTCCTACTCGATCGAGGATTAAAAATGGACTGATGAATCGAGGATTGAGTTTTTCTCTCTTTCCAAATCTTGTAACTCCTTTCCATGGAGTAACACGTAACAACACATGATCTCCTATATTGAATTCCACGTCCTTTCGATGAAGATCAACATAACTCTTTTGTCGATTTTGTGAGGTTTTTATATGTTGTCGGATCGTTTGAATCTTTTTCGTAGTCATACGTTCCGACTCCGGTCCCAACAACGTTGCTTCACCCACCTCATCCCAGCATACTGGAGAACGACACTTTCTTCCATACAACGCTTCGAATGGAGCCATGCCAATACTTGCTTGATAACTGTTGTTGTAGGAAAACTCCACCAATGGTAAGAACTTGTCTCAACTTCCCTTGAAATCAAGGACACAGAGTCTTAATAGATCTTCGAGAGTTTGAATAGTCCTCTCCGACTGTCCGTCCGTCTGAGGATGATATGCTGAGCTAAATCGTAAGTCTGTGCCCATAGCTTTTTGCAAACTAACCCAAAATCGTGAAGTAAATCTTGGATCTCGATCAGAAACTATGGATACCGGCATACCATGCAGTTTTACAATCTCGTTTATGTACATACGAGCAAGACGTTCAAGTGTATAAGTTTCTCGTATCGGTAAGAAATAAGCAGACTTGGTCAATCTATCAACAATGACCCAAATCGCATCAATGCCTTGAGAAACCTTAGGAAGACCGGTAACGAAATCCATGGTAATGTGCTCCCACTTCCATTCTGGAATTTCAAGTGGTTGCAATGGACCTTTTGGTACTTGATGCTCCGCTTTAACTCGTTGACAAGTTAGACACCTTGAGATAAACAACGCTATCTCTCTCTTCATATTGCTCCACCAAAATATATGACGAATATCATGATACATTTTGGTACTCCCAGGATGGATTGAAAACGGTGTATTGTGCGCCTCCATCATGATTTTATACTTTAAATCAGGGTCGTTAGGAACACAAAGTCTGGAGTTGACTCAAAGTATTCCATCTTCATCGATTCTTGCTTCCGGCATAGCACCTTCTTGCACTTTCTTCCTCATACGCATTAGCTCAAGGTCTGTAGCTTGAGCAGCTTTAACTTTATCGATTAAAGTCGGTTCTACTCGTATATTCGCCATCAGTCACATGCGTCCCTGGAGTCTTTAACTCTATCTCCATCCATTGCAAGTCACACAAAATGGGCCCTTGCGTTGACAATATCGCACTCGTACTTGCATGTGATCTTCTACTCAATGCGTTAGCTACCACGTTTGCTTTTCTAGGATGGTATGATCATAATCTTTCAACAGTTCAAGCCAACATCGTTGTCGCATGTTGAGTTCCTTTTGAGTGAAGAAATATTTGAGGCTTTTATGATCCGTAAAGATTTCCACTTTCTCCCCATACAAGTAATGCCTCCAAATTTTAAGTGCAAAGACGACAGCTGCCAACTCTAGATCATGAGTAGGATAATTCTTCTCATATTCTTTGAGTTGTCGCGAGGCATAGGCTATGACTTTTCCATGTTGCAAGAGAACACATCCCAGCCCTTTGCCCGAAGCATCACTGTAGATGATAAATCCCTCCGAGCCAGATGGTATTGTCAGAACAGGTGCTGAAATGAGTCTCCTCTTGAGTTCTTGAAAACTCTTCTCACATTCTTCGTTCCAACCGAACTTTGTATCTTTCTGAGTCAGCTGAGTCAATGGAGTAGCGATTCGAGAAAATCCTTCCACGAATCTCCGATAATAACCAGCTAAACTGAGAAAGCTACGTACTTCGGTCACTGATTTAGGTTGCTCCCAGCTTTGAATAGCTTCAATCTTTGTTGGGTCAACAGATATTCCATGACTTGATACCATGTGCCCAAGGAATGCTACTTCCTCAAGCCAGAACTCGCATTTCTTTAACTTGGCATAAAGTTTATATTCACGAAGCTTTTGGAGTGTCAGCCTCAAGTGTTGCTCATGATCTTCACGGTTTTTGGAATAAATAAGGATGTCATCAATAAAGACGACCACAAAGTGATCCAAATATTCCTTGAACACTCAGGTCATCATATCCATGAAGGCAGCAGGAACATTAGTCAATCCAAAGGACATGACTAGGAATTCATAATGCCCGTACCGAGTTCTGAAAGCCGTCTTTGGAATGTCATCGGTTCTAATCTTCAATTGATGATACCCGGAACGAAGATCAATCTTTGAAAAGAATTTGGCTCCTTGCAACTGGTCAAACAGGTCATCAATTCATGGCAATGGATACCTATTTTTGATGGTGACATGATTCAACTCCCGATAATCAATACAAAGTCGCATACTCCCATCTTTCTTTTTCACGAATAGAACAGGAGCACCCCAATGAGAAGTACTAGGACGAATAAAGCCAATGTCTAACAATTCCTGCAGTTGGGTTTTTAACTCCTGAAGTTCAATAGGAGCCATTCGATATGGGGCTTTGGAAATGGGTTTTGTACCGGGTTCAAGGTCGATACAAAATTTAATTTCACGCTCTGGGGGTAGGCCAGGAAGTTCTTAGGGAATACGTCAGGAAATTTATTAACAACAGAAATATCATTCAAAGCTGACGTATTTTTGTTTAAATCTGTGACATGAGCTAAGAAAGCTTGACATCCATTTTTTAATAAACGAATAGCTTTATGGCTTGAGATGACCGTGATTGATTTTAATGGTTTGGTCGCTTGAATTCGCATAATAGGTTGATTAGGAATATGAAAGCTAACAACCTTATGGAAATAATCAATTTTTGCATGATGAGTAGTTAACCAATCAATCCCTAGAATCACGTCAAATGCAAGTATTTTCAATGAAATAAGATCTACAGGTAATGTGAGGGTACCGATTTGAACCAAACAAGACTTATAAACAGTGGATGTAAGAAAGGTTTCTCCCAACGGAGTTTCCACAGATAAGTCAAAGTCTAATTTCTCCGGAGTCAAATTTAATCGATGAGCGCAAGTAGGAGAAATAAAAGAATGGGTAGAACCGGTATCAAATAAAGTATAGACTTCGTTAGAGTTTATGATAAGCTTACCCGTGATGACCTAATTCGGGTTCCTTACTTTCTCGGAGGTCACAACAAACGCTCTCCCTTGTACTACCGGCTTTGACCTTTCTGGGACGACCTTTGGTGCCTCCATCCTAGCTGAATTTGTCTTCGGTAAACGACAAAATCGGGCTAAGTGACCTTCTCTTCCACAATTATAACATGCTTTGGACGACATCGCGCAATTTGGACTGATGTGTCCCTCCCCTCCGCATTTGAAGCATATGATAGGTGGTCTTTCTCCTTCCTTAACAACGGGTACTGGTGCTGACGTCTTTCCATCATTGTTGAATCTCCTCTTTTTGAAATGTCCATTCTTATTGTTTTGGCCCTGATTACCACCGAAGTGGTTACCATTTTTGACCTGCTGATTCCCTCCACGCTTGTTGTCATCACTTCGATGACCACTCTCGCTGGTATTATAATTTTGCCGGCTGCTCTCTTTTAGTTGAGTTGACTCGTTATCGCGCTCCACTAACTGAGCCCTATTTACAACATCTGAATACAAACACAGTTTATGAGAAATAAGATATTGACGTATCTCTGGCTTCAAACCTCTTAAAAACATTCGCGCCATTCTCTCTTCATTATCCACCAAGTGGCACGCAAACCGTGATAACTCTGCAAATTTTGCCTCGCATTACGACACGGTCATATTATTTTGTTCCAACTTAATAAACTTCACCTCCTTCATGTGGCGAATACTTTCGGGAAAGTATTTGTCGTTGAACAGCTCCTGGAACTTCTCCCAAGATATCTTTAGTACATCAGGTTGAGTACGTTTTACCGATTCCCACCAGTAATCTGCCTCTCCGCGCAACATAAAGGCGGAAAAGGGAAGCTTTTGCTCCTCGGAGCATCCCAAGACATCAAATATCTTGGTGATCTGCTTTATCCATGTTTCCGCTATAAGTGGTTTTGGCTCTCCCTTAAACTCCGGTGGTCCCAGCTCCTTGAACTGTTTAGCGATGATCGCCCGAGAGTTTCCCGTGTTTCCATCTACGTTTTGGACAGGAGTCGTTCTCACCTGCTGTTGCATGAATTGCATAAAACCTCTGAACATTTGGTCATTCATCATTTGGTTAGTGTTGTTATTTGCATGAGGATTGTCGCCTTCCTGATGCACATTATCCTGATTATTGATATGTGGTGAATCAACGATCGCCTGTGCTCCATTGTTATTCTCAACATTCTCAGATGTCATTTTCAGATACTTCCACAAAACAAAAGGTTAATTGACATGTAACATATTATCCCTATATTCTGACCGACCAATAAAATAGCACATAAACTTAGGTAGGTCATACTAGCGAAGGAATTCCCCGTCTCTTCCCTCCTAGTACTATTCTCACATCTTAGCCAGGGATCATATCCCTAAGCTCTGATACCAACTGTGATGCCCCCAAAATAAGGTATACGTCACCCATCTTGGGTCGCCAGATATATGGTACAGAATTCAAATACAACTTACTAATACAACTGTCGTGTACAATACGACAAAACATAAACTGTGAGTTTGAATACAAATATTATCTACTAGAGATTATACAAACTCAAAAGGAGTCCTCATTACAATTATTATCACACTATTTCACAGAATAGTGAGGACTACTAATGCTATCCTCTGGACCATTACTCCGTTCCCCGACTCGTCTCAGCTATATTCTCATTTCCTGAAGAGAACAGTGAAAGAAAGGGTGAGCTCAACTAGCCCAGTAAGAAATATTATGACTAAGATAATGCAGAATAAATTATCATTAGCCTTCAACAGTGTTAAACTGATAAAATATAATAAACATCAAGTTTAACTGCAGCAGAACCAGCAATCCATTAAAAGAGTCAAGTAGAAAATAAAATCTACTATCTTTTATGATTTAAAAGGTTTTTCATCACTGTTATAGCTGAGACTCAGCTTAATAAATATTCCACGTCATCGAATCACCCCTGCACTACGGACAAGGATATTCTTTAGTATCACGACCACAATTATTCATGCACTATGGGCCAAGAATATTTGTGTATTTATTAATGGTCATGATCATGCCAACAACTGCCCATCAATGCACTACGGGCCAATGATGATTTTAATTTTTACATCATTTGTAATATTACGGTCATGATTACACCGAATAATCCCTGGTCATAATCATACCAAGTCCATCTATGCACTACAGGCCACAGATGACTTTCAACAAAATATAAACATAAGGATGATGACAATGATATAAAAATTCAATAAAACAAGTTCAAGAATTATTTTATCCAGAAATTATTAACGTCCAAATTGTCAACATGATACTGTTTTGTAGAGTAAAATTCAAGAATGATCAGAAGAATATTTCCATGAGAGGATACTGGATGAAGCGCAAATATCAAGGATATTCCACTAATTTCATGGAGTATAGAAGTCAGAATTTTAATCAACTGAGTTATACCGAATATAATAACAAAAGATATCACCATGCATGCGATAGATACCGCACAGATATGTTATTTCAGCAGAATAATAATAACGGAACTAGGTCAAGTGAAATTCACACCGATAGGATGTTCCAACAGAATAATAAATGCAGAATAGTAAATGATGGAACCAGGTTCGGCGTATAGCACAGACAAGATATTCTGACAGAAATATAAAGACGGAATAGTAAATGGAACCAGGTTCGGCGTATAGCACAGACAGGATATTCCGACAGAAATATAAAGACAGAATAGCAAATGGATGTCACCAAGTATAGGGTATTCCGCGTATACAGGTTATTCCAACAGAATAATAATGAATGGAATAACATAAGGATTTCACCAAGTATAGGGTATACCACGTATACAGGTCATGTATAGGGTATGCCACTTTTACAGGTTATTCCAACAGAATAACAAAGAATGGAATAACATAAGTTCTCTTCAAGAAGAAAGAATAACACCCCTTACTTTATTAGGAGATTGAATACCGCAGTAGTGTAGCAACCGAGTACTCTTCTTCTTTCTCTCTTATTCTCTCTATACTTTCTCTCTCTATAGCTTGAATGAATTCGTGAAAAATAATGAAGCACTAGGCCTCTATTTATAGAAGATTTCTAGCTTAGCACTTGCCATGTGAAAAGGCAAGTGGCTTGACGACTGGTGATGTGAAAAGAAAAGTGGTTTGACGCCTGTAATGTGAAACAACAATTGGTTCGTCGCCTGTAATGTGAAACGACAATTGGTTCGACGCCTGTAATATAAACGGCAAGTGGTTTGACGTCTGGTAAAGGTAATTACTATTTACGAAGGTAATTACTATTGACGAAGGTAATTACTATTGACGAAGGTAATTACTATTGACGAAAATAATTACTATTGAAGAAGGTAATTACTATTGACGAAGGTAATTACTATTGACGAATGAGACTCTTAGATGATGACATATGGGCCCCTCCATAAAATAACCAAACTTACCACAAATGTCTCGTAATAGACTCTTTATATACATCAAGGATTGAATAAATATTACCATAAATTAATTTATTTTTAATCAACACATAATTAATCTTTCAACAATTATTAGTCATTTATAACTTGTCATCTCAATTATTGATTTAATAATATAACATATTATACAGATGATACTGTGACAATAATTGAATCAATAATATAAGAGATATGATGCAGCAATTACTGTAGCAATAATTGAGTATAGCTGAATGACTTCTCACGTAAGCATCAATAATCAATACCGTGTGCTACTATGCAATCACACGTATTACTGTACTTTTACTACCGAATAGTTCAAAAGTTTTAACGGTAACACCTCCGCTGTTATTTTTATAGAAATATAATTTTGTCGTTTTCTAACTACGACAATACTTCCGTTGTGGGGTCCACCAATGATTGTGCCGTCGTACGAATATTCCCCGACAAAAAGAATATTCCCCGACCAAACGAATATTTTATAACAACTTGCGTACTTTGCAAAATTTATAAATATTACCCACAACTATAATATTATATCAAATTTATTCCATAATATTCAAAAATAATAATTATAGAAAATTCATCTTTATTTATAAAAACTGGGGTCTTACAGAACTGACTTCTCTGGTGTTATTTTTGGAACTTGAATTGGCATCCTCGGGGTTATCTCCGAGGTTTGAACTGAAACTCCCGGGGTTATCTCTGGGAGTGGAACTGAATATCTCGGGGTTACCTCCGAGATAGAAAACTAAGTATCCCGGGGTTGTCTCCGAGATTGTGCTGAATATCTCGAGGTTGTCTCTAGGACTGCGCTGAATTGACTTCCAGGGTTATCTCTGGAAGACGATTTTGCCCTCATTAAAGGTTAGTAATAGGAATGCAAAATTTTTGAGTGTCTACAGATGCCCCTCTTTATCATATTCATATAGTGTAATGGCATGGATATGATAAAGAACACTAGACACTTGAAATGTGAAAAGATATTCATAATGTAATGTACTGTAGCATGATGCAAATGTATGATGAATGTGGTTTGTTGGACCATTTTCCAACAGGATGTGACGACTGTTTGTTCCCATGACTTCTGATGGGTACTGGAGTTATCACAGATGACTCTGATGAACTGTTCAGATGTGTACTCCAAAATTCTCAGGAAATACTAGGATATTGATGTTGGGGTTATCACCAAAGTTTTTAATCCTTGGTACAGACTTTCCACTATATATGTTCCTTTCATGTACAAGAGATTATGGCGGATTGTGTTGTGTCTGATGAAGATGTGTATAATAAATTCCATCATCGATCCTCTCTGATGAGGATGTTTTTCTTGGTTTGTATCGCCAGGTCTTTCCAGTGATCTATCGAAGTTATTGCCAATAGTCTGTGTTGTCAGGGTTGCCTGATTTTTGTTGAAATGTGCATCAACAGATACCACCATCGGACTATCTCCGACTCTTTGTTAGGTTAAATTTCCAATGGATGTAATCATCAGATGACTTCTGATGCTTCATTGGGTTTACTTGCCAACGGATGGAAGGATGTCAAGGCTACTTGACCTTCATTGAAATGTGCATCATTAGATGATGATGTATAAAGTTCCCGCTGGGGAGAGGTTTTTGGAGTTATGGACCCAAACTGATGGCATTTGACCTTTATGAGGTATTGCCGAGTGTAGTTTGCAACAACTGTGATCATTGATGTTGTGTACTTTATGTTCGGGTGAATATCAATGAGTGACATGTAGAACTGTAGTTTGGTCTTGAAAACTAGGATTGAGGCGGTTTCGCTCAATCGCATAGCATATCTTTTCCCAATTTGACTGTTTCAAATTGTGAGACCTCCTTTGCAACTTAGAAGACCAAGCCAGAAGGGTGGGACCCATATAAGGTAGCCGCAGGTACACCTACGGCAGCCACAGGTACACCCGCGACACCTGCATATACACCTGCGGCCGTGGGTGTACTTGTAGGCTGGTGGCCTTTTACAAGTCACTTTCACGTTGCGACACACAGAGAATTCGAGAGTTCTTCTTCAGATCTGCTGAGTTTGGGCCGCTTTCTATGAATTCTATCACCGTACAAGTGTTTCACACTATCCTGGTAACGTATGTATGTCTTCTTTTCCAGTTTTTATCCGTTGGAAAATGAATTATCATATGAAATGCTTTTAAACACATAGTAGTGAATATGCATACATATATGACTTGATAAAAAACATTCAACATAGTAAATATTAGTATTAAACCATGCTGAACATAATGATGTGAAAAAATATGACTTCTGAAACATTCAAATTGGAACTTTTTTCTGTTATTTCTTATCCTATTTGAGGACAAATGAGCAAAGGTAGTAAAGCAAAGTAATCCTGGTAACTAGTCTACCATCATGAATTGTGACTTTGCTATTTTTATGCATATATGATGTTTATGACTGTGGGTAGGTGTGCTACTGAATGGCCACCTAGTCATGCTTATGCGCATGTGGATAGTCCTTGTTACAAAGAAGACTCTGGCAAAAAATTTTGATAAGTCTAAGCATTAGGTAGTTATGCATTTTTAACTCTACTGTAGGCGTATGTCAAAGTAATACATGCATGCATGTAGTCATAAAATGCATTTAAAAATCTCCAGGTTAGAATTTACCATACCCTTCTAAGGTGATTTGGAGACTTGTGTCCAGATATTATGGATCCGGATCAGTTGAGTAGTTCCCGTAGGACCACTTCAAGTGTGCGGAGGAGGGCTTCTAAAGTGCCTCAACCCCGTTTAGTTAGACAACCTCGTCGTTTGATGGAGGCGGTGATTCGTCCTGTCCGTGTTAATATACTGGATGTTGAGGATGAGGAGGAGGATGTACCAGTTGTGGCTCTAGCTCCTGCTGCTCATGATCCCTGCAGGGATCTTCCAGGCATTAATGTGATGATTCCAGATCTTCTGGGTGATTTGAGTCACCACCCATCAGTTTACTTGCAGACAAACGATGTAAAAGCTGGGTTTAATCTTCCTTTTTCTGATTAATGAGGAGCAAGGATTTTTATGTTGATCTGCATTTGCAATGTAGGTTCCTGGTTTTACGTAGCCTTGAGGGAACTGGTTCAACATACACTCTATATATCAAGCTCTGCATCCAGATTATCGAGAGATTGTGCATGGTTAGGGCTTTGGGGCATTCTTTTCCATTCTTCCCCGCCGTTGTTCCTAGGGTTACCTTAGGGCATTGTCTGAGCGCTTGTTTCACCAGACTCAGTCTCTCCATTTGCAGGACTGTGAGGTGATGATGACGCCGATGGATTGGCGGTTTATCACATGTATGGAGTTTGGAGGGGTGTCAGTGCCTTGTACGGCGAACATTACCCCTACTGCCGTCAGATCCTTGTTAAGAGTTTCGGCCGAGGCATTCAAGGGTAGGACTTTCCGTACGACTCCTTTGATCATAAATGCTATGAGTGAGCTATTAAGTGAGCCTATGCCCGCTGATGGGAGAGTCAGGGATCGCATTCTTCGGCGATTGTTCCTAGTTATTATCAGGGGTTGTTTCATAGCAGTTAACTCTTCTACGGTGTCATTCTCTTTGATCAGCGCCACTCGAGAGGTGCACCATATTAGAGAGTATGATCGGGGCTCCTATTTTCTCAGGGGAATGCATATATGTTCGCAGGGCTTGACAGAGGCTTGGCTAGGATTTTACCCATTTTTGCTGGTGAGTATTTCTCTTTTAATTTCCTATTTACAGGTTAAGAATGTTTACTGACAGCAGATATTTAACTTTGTATTGGCAGTTTTGGTCCTGTGAGAGGCTTCTATGTCTGCGTCCTATTAGTGTGTGTGGTTTAGATACCTATCCACGAGGACGACGATGTCATCACTCCATTTTGGCGGAGGTTCCTGTAGCTGATGGTTTCACCCATTGTCGCTTATAGTTGGAGTTGTTGACAGCTGATGCCATCACTTGGGTTCCCTACTCTGGGGACCATTTGACTATCTGCTTTGAGGAGGGATACCCGACTGGTGTCGAGTATGTGATGTCCACCTACCGGATTCCTCTCTTCACAGATGGAGGATGGGAGCTCTATTTAGGAGAACGTGCCATTAGGAGCACAACATGAGAGATTCGTGTATCGATCTGGCCTCCTGTCAGGCGTTATTGGCCTATGTCATAGTCGCCTATCAGTGATATCCCGTTGATGGGCGTTGACGGCTTTACTTTGTCAGAGGGTCCATTTCCTCAGGAGGCATTATACCGCTGGTGGTCCCGTCGTACCATCGGAGCCCAGACCCGCGCCACTTAGTTCATGTTAGATATGGTTCATGGATCCGTGATGATGACGGATTGGATGGCCTGTGTTCGAGATTCGACTGATTTGACATAGATTGACAGTTTGACCAGGCAGTTGGATCGGTCACAATTTTTCATTTAACATTTGGGCAGAGATCCTTCAGAGGCGAATACGTTTGATACTTCCAGCTCGAGGGTTGGCCCTTCAGATGACCCATATGGATTTTTCGGTGCAAATCCCCCCTTGTATAGCCCTGACATACCTCTTGGCAGGGATCCAGTAACTCAGGAGGAGTTACATCAGGTGGACATGATTGAAGATGTAGACATATACACCATTTATCTTCTTCTAATGTGTATTCTCACTATACCTTTTGATAGGCCTCTATTAGATACTGGGTGGATGTGCCCCATTCTCGTTATATCTTTTGATAGGCCTCTGTTAGTTGTAGGGAATTTGTGCCCCATATCCCTATATTTTTCAGCTGTACAGAGATGATGTATTTAGATAATGATGTACTTAGGAATGCATGTATTGTTTTCCATTCCCTAAATCATATTGCCATATATTATTTGTCATGCATGTATTATGTCATATATATGTATGTCCAGAGATGTTCAGCATTGACCCCTGGATGGTCCACAGATGTCTTCATCGATAGTTAGCCGTATTGATCATACCCCACCAGTATTAGCGGCCTCACGCTTGAGATCTTGGTATGATAGTGTATCCAGTTCATACAGGGTAATTGTAGATCAGCTATTGCAGCATTCCATGACCCTCCTAACGTTCCAGGTTCCATTTGGGCTTTGTAGATGGCATGCTAGAGCATTGGGTATCGGAGAGGCAGGTTTTTCGATTTGAGACCCATGAGTTGACTCCTACCTTGGAGGAGTATGAGCGATTGACGACTTTGCCATTAGACATGCCTTGCGCTTGGATGGCTGTTAGAGATATGCGCCGATAGTTCATGACCCTCACTGGGTTGAGGCATAGAGTAGCACATGATGAGATTACATCCGGCCATGCAATGTCCTAGCATTTTTTGATAGACATATTTGGCTCCGTGGACAGCTATGCACAGTACTTTGGGGATTTCACCACGTCGGAGGACCAGTGGCATGTTTCCAGAGTAAACGTACTCATGATGTGCGTAGTGGCTTATTTGTACATGTCACTGTATATGGATGAGCTGGACATCAGTGTTATCATGGCTGTGAGAGCTCTCAGGGAGGATCATACCATTGTGCTGATGATTGTGGCAGAGACACTGAGGTCAGTGATGTATTTCCATACCTATCATGTAGGGGTGTTCATAGACAGCTCGTTCTTGTTGTATGTGTGGTTCATATCACACCTAATATCGATTGGCACGTTCCGACGATATGGGTATTGTTTTTCCTATGAGATAGCCATGTTTTACTCCTTTCAGCCAGCGAAGTGTACAGACGCTACATCCTGGTCATTGTTCTTGGCAGAAATCGGGGATCCATTTGACATTCTACCATGTACTGGGCTCAGCTCACCCTACAGCTTCATTCCTCATGCACCTGGCATGGATTATCTCCCTCTGGTTGGTTTGAGGGGCATGACCACATATCACCCACTGGCTGTGATGTCATAATTTGACCAGTTTCAGGATGTGCATCTTTTTGAGGGGGCATTAGGTCAGCGCTTGTCATCTTGCCATTTGTCAGTAGATAACAAATCTAGGGTGTATGCCTGTAGGGATCAGCGTGAGAGTGCTGAGTTTTCTGTTAGCCATCCAGGCTGTTCGACAGAGTATTCTGCATGGATGGAGACAGAGACTGCATCGGCTGCAGTAGTATCCATAGTGTCAGGGATTGATTCATATGGTGGAGAGCCCATGGAGGACATTGATTCTCACACCGAGGAGGAGCTAGTCACTAGGTTGCACTCTTGTTGATTCTCCCAGTATGACTGCTACTGTGATCTAGCATTCAGTAGAGTATTTGGAGCATAGTCTTCATCTGATGACCTTCGAGAGATATCAGGGTAGGACCTTGATGTTGACAGCTCTTCATGGGAGAGACATCACTGTGTTAGAGAGATGGGGTTGCCCATAGAGATGTCGTTGTTGCTGAGTAGGATGAGGCCAGATCATCTAGAGATGCAGTGATTGTTGAGCGGGATAGCGTTATATCTTCCCAAGATATCACTGTTATAGATAGTAATGTAGTAAGGTCCCTTACTACTGGCATCATTGCAGAGATGAGCATATATATTGATGAGTATAGTGCCACCATACAATTGGTTGTAGATCTATTGACTCGTGTAGAGACCATTGGGTAGGAGATCACAGCGTTACCTCCTTCTTCTGAGAGGGATGCCATGTTGGACTTGATAGCCCACATATATATTGACTTGTAGATGGGCTTGTATTTTCCTGCACAGACTAGCTTAGCCATTTTGTCATGTACAATACACATTGTATATATCAAATAACATATTTTGATCATTTCCCTTTTAGTTATGCCTTGTTTCTTTCTTGATATTTGCTTGTTTCTCCAGGGCTTGTGATCTTGATGTATTCTTAACTCCTCCTTGATGGACAGACATTGAGATGTCTCAGGATATTTTAGAATGGATCGTTGATCTGTGTGTATTCCCTACCATCTTTGGTGTCTTGGGACTGGTGTATGGAGATGAGTGTGGCTTTTCTTCTCTGAGGTTGATCGCACCACAGATGGTCACCGATACTCCTTTATATGGGGAGCCTAGTTAGTTACATCTCTTATGGATTTGGTGTTTCTCTTTGAGTAAACAATCGCAGCTTAGATGGTCGCCAATTCTCCCATTGATGTGGGGAGGTCAGGTAGTTCCATCCCTTTGGTCAAAAGCCAATGGAGTGTGACGGATTGAAAGATGATCCTAGTACCGTTGACAAGTTTTTGTGTTTTAGTAGGGGGTAACACTGAACCATGAATGACTTCCTACATACTCCTATTGAACAGGAGATCAGGTCTGCGTAGTTCGAACCTGGTGTAGAGGTTCAACGATGTATGTGGCAAAGGGGTGTAGAGACGTGTTTGTTTTGTTTGTAGAGAAGGGTGTAGAAATGTTTTTATTTTTTTTATAGTGCGACCGGACCATATAAAATGGCTGCCTACGTACTCCCGTGTATTGGGGAGATCAAGTCGGCGTAGTTTGCCCCATGTACAGGGTCGATTGCAGCCGAAACGTTTAATCCCATGTACAGGATAAACTGAAGGTGTGAAAAGTTTAATCCTTTGTGGGATAAACTTAATGTGTGAAGGGTTGAATCCCTGGTGAGAGAACTTGAAGGTGTGAAAGGTTTAATCCCTGATGGGATAACCTGAAGGTGTTAAAGGTTTTGAAAACCTGCGAGAAGTGCAGGATCTGGTGATTCGAAAACTGGGATGTTGGTTGAAAAGTATGATTGTCCCTGGTGGGGTAAATGAGTGTGAAGAAGGTTGTATGTAGTGAAGGGTTTTGAAAGCCTGAATTGACTGGGGATCTGGTTATCTAAAACCAGGATGTTTGCTTGATGGTAATTTCAGACATAGTACCATTTCACGGTATCTGAGTTAATGAGTTACAGAAATTCATTGCCATCCATTTCTTGTAATCTGAGAGCGCCTCCTGTCAATACCTCCTTGACAACAAATGGGCCTTCTCAGTTCGGGTCGAATTTTCCTTTGGACTGATCTTGGTTGTCAATGATCTTTTTTAAAACCAAGTCATGTTGTTTAAACTACCGTAGCTAGACTTTTTTGTTGTAGGATCTGGCGATCCTTTGTTGATAGAATTGACCATGGAAGATAGCAGCAGTTCGCCTTTTGTCTATTAGAGATAATTGGTAAAACCTATCTTGTAACCATTGGTCTTCATCTAGCTGAGCGTCTATCAATACTCTGAGGGATTCCATTTCTACGTCTATGGGGAGCACTGCTTCCATCCCATAGATTAATGAGTAGGGGGTTACCCTAGTGGAAGTGCGCATTGATGTTCTGTAGGCTAACATAGTCTGAGGCAATACGTCAGGCTATCCTTTGTGATTGACAAAAATCTTTTTCATGATCTTCTTGATGTTTTTGTTAGCCGCTTCAACAACACCATTCATCTTTGGACAGTAGATGACGGAGTTGAGATGTTTGATATGGAATTTACTGCATAACTCCTCCATCATTTTGTTGTTGAGGTTCTTAGCATTGTCTGATACAATTACCTCTAGTTGTCCATATCGACAAATGACATTGTTTCTGATGAAAGCAATGATAACTTCTTTTGTAATCTTGGGGAAGGAGGCTGCTTCTACCCATTTGGTGAAGTAGTCGATCATGGTGAAGATAAACTGTAACGACCCCAAAATTTATACAATTTAATTCTCAACTTTGGTCGTTAATAACACATCTACCTTCTGATTTTACATCATTATTCGATGCCAAACATTATAAAATATGGAATAATTTAAACTTTTTTGTCTTCTTACTTTAATTCCCTAAATCAAACCTTTATCATCTACATGTCTTTGAATCAATCTTATTTTATGATTCACTTTATCACTGTTATTATATAAAATTTTACATTTTAATCCGGTAACCTTTACATATCAGATAACTCTAACTTTAGCTTTACAACTCAACATAAAATTATACATCATAAAACATTTAGTACATCTCATGAATCTTAATCATGGTATAAAGAAATAACAACTTTTGTTAAAATATTAATCTTCGTGTATTATTTCTGATCCACATCATTCAAGTAGCACATAGTGTTACCTTCAATCCTTAACCTGCAAGCATGGTTATTTGCAAGGTTGAGCTCGACAGCCCATCAAAATCTAACAGTTTTCATGCATCACAAAGCACATAATAACATGCTCAACATATAAGAATAATAAAAAAAAAACATAGCATACATGTTGTAGTTCACATAACAACTATAAAGATTGAATTCCTTACTCAATCATCATTCATAGCTCAATCATCATAGTCATAGATTGACTTTCACATTTCATACTTTTGATATATACAATACATCATACACTAAAATTTTAAAGCAGTTCATCATCAAGTTCACATAGCAAAAAGGAACTGAAAGACTTGTCTTTACCGGCGTTTTACCAACACGCTAATACTTTGCGTCCTTACACAACCTACACTGTATGTGAGATTTATAATAAATAAAATCAATACTCAATCTCATGGTCAAATTTATTCTAAGATCTTACTTTATCTTATTATCCTTTATAATGTCTTTATAGACATCTAACTATTTTATATGCAACTCAGTTTTATTTTTCATTTTCATCACCACACATGCTAGACTATCACACTTGTAGTTTAATGTGCATATATCACACCATTTTATTATACCACTTTGGTTTCAAAAATGCATATTCAACACATTGTTTACATGTTTAATTTTCCTTCATAAATCAAAAATTACCCTTTTCTATTTCTTTCCATTATTATTCTTGTATTATCATCTTTTCATACTTAGATATCCAATATTAGCCATTAGTTAGACACTTTGTATACCAAAGTTTAGAAAACACTATTACTCTTAGGCATTTTATCGAGCACGTTATGTGTACACATTAACTTATCTCAACTCTTGATCTTAAATGGTTAATTATGCATAAAATATGATAACACATATCTATACTCATTACATATGTCAAAACATATTTTTAATCATCAAAATATATCATCACCCAAAATCTTAATTCAAACAGAATTATAAAACACATCTTCACAATTTCTTTAACAAAACATTGTTTTCATTTTTAACGTAACTCGTACGTTACATGCCCGTTTTTGTTCCTTCTTATATAGAATTAACCCTTACTCAATGTACTACAACCTCATCTAGGACTTAAAGTCAGACCCTTATCCATCTAAACCATATTCTATAATTCATCAACTAGTCTAGAAAATTTCATTTTCTGGACATCCTTACTAAACAATTTATTTCGGACATGATCCGGTCCATAAAATGGCTCAATCTTACATGTCTAGCTAGTAAACGTCCATATCTACAACTTTGCAGTTTGAAGTTTCTTCAGATTCAAAACACATGAATTTATATGAATTTTTCAAAGTCAAAAACAATAACAGTTTTGATTTACTGGATAGATTATTTTCCCTTCAGACCAGCCTTACTAAAACAGACATTGCAAGAAATCTACAAAGAGTTTTCATGTGATTCCACTTTCAGAATATAGCTTACTTCCATATCTTCGATTTGATATAAGGCTCACTTTCTAACTCATTATACCCAAAGAGGTATTAATTTCACAAGATATGTCCACAATTACTAAAAACCTACTAATTTTGTTCTTCAAATTTTCTTTCTATTTCATTTTCTTTCTTGAATCCTCTTGTTTGATTCTTTATAATCCATGATTAAACCAATACAAACAGATTAAGCATGATCTACTACCCTAGAACATAAATCTACCCAAAAAAATAAAGGATTAAATAAGAGTTTAGAAGTTACCTTCTTCTAGCCTTTTTATTTTCTTCTTCTTCTTCTTCTAGCTCATCTCAATTCTTCTATTTCTCTCTATCTCTATCAATACAACTTCTACATAACAATTATCTACATTATGAAGAACATAAAAATATAATTAAAATAAGGAATTTACATTATAACTTTATTAGTATGAATTTAAGAGAGAGATGGAGATGATGATGATGGGGCTTGTTTTGTCTTCTCAAAGATTTCTCTTCTTCTTCTTTTTCTTCCTCTTCTTCTTCTCCTACAACTCTCTCTAACTCTCTTCTTCTTTCTTTGGTTTGTTTTCTAAAACTAATATACTAACTTGTAGTATATACATATAATATACAATACTAGTAATATATAATATATGTAACTCATAGTAATTATTAGATATACTAATTACTAGTTAAGACATAGGTTATACCAATTTAAACTTGAAAAGCCTAAGACCATGTTTGGCAAATACTCATTATTTTAATTAATCAATAGCTTAACATCAATCAATCTCATCAAATTGTCACATAATTATATTTACTTGTTAATTATAATTTTGTGTAACAATCCTCACACAACTCATCTAATTTAATTTTCTCAATTAAATTAGAACTATAACATAAAATTATTATATTAATTAAATTAAATACTAAATATTCATTTAATTAATCTGCTACACTTAATTACATTACTCTATAATCAAAATAAAATTTATTTATTTAACACAATAAATAATTCAATTAAATATTTATATATATTAAAATTAATATATAATATTCTCTTCACATCAATTCACACATTCTACAATATATGACATACACATACTCACACCCAACATATCTCATAAATAATACTTTTATTTATAAAATTCTCATTTATAAATTCTAAAATTCTGGGATGTCACATCCTTCCCTCCTTATAAGGATTCCGTCCTCGGAATCACCGAAACCCTACCTTACTCAGGTTTTCCTCAAATATATTCATTGAATAACTTCAACACATTACCTTAATATAGGTTATATATTTTACTCTCACCATTCTTGATAATAACTTCTTATAAGTTTTATTTCATAATATTTACTTAGACTCAATTATATTTGAGTATTACATATTCTTTGACCCATTTATTATCTTTCTCTAAGGATCATTATCATATATTATATGAGCAAACTCTTGGGACATTACATTCACCCCTTCTTCTAAGAATTTCGTCCTCAAATTTTTTTTTTTATTAATCTTTATTCATTCAATCTATCAAAGTAGATTTTTATGTCACTACTTCATTCATTCATTGGTTTCTATAACCACTTTCTTTCCACAAACATCATTCTACAATTATTAAACTTTTCTTTTAAAAGTTTCACATTATTCTTTGATAACTCACATCCTTCTCACTTCAAAATTTATTTCCTCACTTATTCAACATATCCATCATTCAGTGTCGCATTTTACGACTTACTTCTTTCTAAGGAATACTTTACTTTTTCACTTCCATCTTACAGAATAACAAGAATCTTTCACAATTGTTCAATAATTGGGAAGTAGTATGAATAACTCAGGAATTTAAAAGATTCCAAATCATGCTGAGTGTCACAAGACCATAAACTCTATTCTCTAGGTTTAATAGTGCTTCACCCCCGGTTCTTCACATTTTAAACCCTCTTTGGTAGAATGTTTATCAATTACAAAGATTGAAAACACCCTCCGTAAGTACTCTAGGTGATCAACCTATTGTACATGTATTGTATACAACATTTCATCGCAAAGTATAAAACTAAGCGCAACCCCTAATAATAGGGTTGTTCATCTCAGCTTTTCAACATCTGAATCCGCACCAAAACAATTTTGTTTGGCATAACTTCTCAAGAAACACTTGAATTTCATGAACATCTTTCAATATTTGTCTAGCTGAATCAAATAGCATAGACCTCTACAACAATTCGGACATCAACCGAAATATACATATATATACATACATATGTATTCTCTTATCTTAAAGAAATCTCAAAAAATTTTGTATGACGTCATGATACCGCACTGTATTTATAGTCTGTTGAGAATTCCGTCATTTGGTGATTTTATCATACTACATCATACCATAGTTGGCTGACGATCCTTAGATCACATCCAACACTAGGTAATACTGCATTGATGACTCCATCATTTTTATCATCTTTGCACCAGGTTACATGATGCATCAATGATATAAAATACATTTTGATATATTACAAATCATTTTTGTCTAGCCGAAACAATTAGCATAGACATACGAATAACAGTATTGTTGTTAAAACTCATTCGTTCCATCATTTGATCCAATGTTTTTCAAGAAAATAAAAGTGTAAACATCAATATGAAGTCAATAAATTTTGAAAGTCTAGCATAGCTAGTAGATTTAGAATACCTATGCTTCCACCATCAACTCCACTTTCTATAATGATCCATTGCTTAAAAGATCTACCTATTCCTATCATCCTCAATACACCATTCATAACTTAATTATACCCCAATTCATCAAACTTACCGCAATAATATGAGTTTAAGAACTTATCCTAGTCAGACCATAGGCGTCCATTCGCTGAGGGGTTCAAAACATAACATATTATTATGAGTCAGGAACTTACCATATGCATTAGTTTTAAGAACCGCGTCTAATCCTAATAATATCTTTCTAATCTTAATAGTTTTTAACTATCAAACATACACATGAGAAAAGAATCACTTTTTTTGCCACATATACATAGATAGCGCGACACCAATATTCCAATGATTATCAATATGATATACTAAGTGCAAGCACAAAACCCTCGTCCATACAAAGATTTGTACAACTCAGCCATCACATAATCCTCAATTGAAATCCCACCTAACTCTATCTTACTCTTAACTTGCTCTTTGCTCGATACGAATTCCTCGTATCACATTATCTATAACTCCTCATGAGTTATCTCGTACTTTTTCATAGTACACCATCTTCATAGCATTAAGCTATAATTATTCAAACATTATAGACCATCTTTCTTTTATAACTTAAACATACCACAGTCATGATCTTATTCTATAATTATCTCCCTTAAAATTCTTTTCTTAACTCGTGATCGTTTTGTTTTACGATCCCCTTTCTTTCTCTTCTTCATCATTTACGACATTATTCGTTATCTTGGCTTTTGGAGTTAGGAAACTCTCATTTCTTATCTTTATATCTCTTCAAGATTCTTCTTTGAATCTTCATGTTTATATAACAATTCTTCCTTTAAGAATTTCTAACTTCATTTATATTGCTCAACATTTCATTCAAGTTCTACACTTTCAATCATATGTATCTACTTTTTATACTTGGTACACATCGAGTCTATAATAGTTTCAATATGGTACGCTGAGTGGTTTCCCACAAACAACCAACAAACTAGGTTCCGAGTTACTAGTTCGTATATACCTCCGCTCTATGAAGGAATCGTTTAGCCCATATACCATACATCAACTACTAAAGAGTACAACTATACCATACTTAACTATAACTTTTATTCGTAACTTCTTTATCGTTCTCTTCTTATAGACACTGTCTATTTATTATCACCTTACATCCATATTATTGGAGTTAGGTAACCCCATAACTATGCGAGATTCTTCTTTGAATCCTCTCACGCATGTTTTTAATCCCTTCTCTATACGTTTCATAAATTACTTCTTATTGTTCAAACTCTATTTGAGCTTATGCTTTCATTATATTCACCTTCCTTCTCTAAGGTTATAGCCTAAGGTACTCCTACCTAAGGTTTATAACCTACAGCTTTGATACCAATTGTAACAACCCCAAAATTTATACAATTTAATTCTCAACTTTGGTCGTTAATAACACTTCTACCTTCTGATTTTACATCATTATTCGATGCTAAACATTATAAAATACGGAATAATTTAAACCTTTATATCTTCTTACTTTAATTCCCTGAATCAAACCTTTATCATCTACATGTCTTTGAATCAATCTTATTTTACGATTAACTTTATCACTATTATTACATAAAATTTTACATTTCAATCCGATTAATTTTACATATCAGATAACTCTAACTTTAGCTTTATAACTCAACATAAAATTATACATCATAAAACATTTAGTAGCTCATAAATAATATTTTTATTTATAAAATTTTCATTTATAAATTCTAAAAATATGGGATGTCACATCCTTCCCTCCTTATAAGGATTCCATCCTCGGAATCACCGAAACCCTACCTTACTCAGGTTTTCCTCAAATCTATTCATTGAATAACTTCAACACATTACCTTAATATAGGTTATATATTTTACTCTCACCATTCTTGATAATAACTTCTTATAAGTTTTATTTCATAATATTTACTTAGACTCAATTATATTTGAGTATTACATATTCTTTGACCCGTTCATTATCTTTCTCTAAGGATCATTATCATATATTATATGATCAAACTCTCGGGACATTACATAAACTGATGCCCATTACAGGCTTTGGGCTCGATGGGTCCGATCACGTCCATTCCCCACATTAAGAAGGGCCAGGGTGAACTCATATTGTGTAGCTCCCTTGGAGGGGCGTGGATAACATTCCCATGAATTTGGCATTGGTAACACACTACTACAAAATAGTAAATAGACAACACTTAAGCCACAACATTTTTTTATAAAAACGTTGTGGTATTTTTTTACAACGTTTTCAAAAAAAAACGTTGTAGATACATATGCAAAAATGTTATCAATTTAAAAGGGTATTTTTTTGGTTTTAATTAAATAACGTTTTTTTTTAAAAACGTTGTGTATCTGATAAAACACGGAGCTCACTTAAAATTAAAAGACTTGTCTTTTTCTCTCCGAGGCTAGCCCGTCTTTGATATTATCTCTGTGCTCGATCGTCGTTCTCTGTGCAGAGCTTCAGTCCTTCTCCCAAGTCCTTGGAGAGGTTTGTTCCTTCACTCTCAGTTTCGTTCATCTGTGCTTTCAGTTTCGTTCATTCCTTTACTCTTAGTCCTTGCAGAGGTTCGATTATCTCTGTGCTCGATCGTCTTTGGGTGTACCTTCTCTCTGAGGCTGAAATATAAGTTTGAAGATAAGCTATTTTGGGGCTAGGGTTTCATCATAAGTTCTTCATCTCTTTCGACGTCTGCACTGGCCGATCTGCCATACATCGCTCAAGCCCTAATTTACAAGGCACCGGCCGATCTGCCTGGCATTTCGGTAACATCGCTCAAGCCCTAATTTACAAGGCAACATCTTATTGGTTGGGGCCAGATTCAAGCGGTTACAACCCTTGATGTTCCTCCTAGTCCAATCTAAGGAATCCTGAAACAATTTCTAAATCTAGTACATTTAGCTCACAACTTTTGATAATGGCCGGGAATAAATCAACGCAGGCAACGAAAGTCGTTGTGAAGCCCAAGGATCAATATGGCGGTGGTCGGGTTCGTAACTGTTCCATCTACAACCATAGAAGGGCTTCTCTTAAAAGACCTAAAACTCTATAGCAGGTAATTACTCCTCCAAATAATCATTGCATTCATCAATATATTTGTGTGTATATATTTATTGAACCTCATACGAATTCATCTCACTGCAATTCGAGAATTGTTAATTGCTTGAGTCGAGTTTAGCAATTGATTGTGGATAAGTCAATAATTTTCTATGCAGCATAATTAATGTAGAGGAAAATGAAAGATCAAGAAAAACAGTTGCCCTACATTTGAATGTTCTTTATTCACTGGATTATGCATTAGTTTGTTTATGTTTGGGTGATTGATCAAAGCTTTTTCCTGTAAATTTTTTTTATGTCTCTAAAGATTTGCAGGAAGTGTTTTTACGAGGTTTTTGAGGAGGAGATTCATAGAGTAAATGTTAACAACCAGCTGTTTAAACCTGGGGAACGCATTGCAAAAACAATTTTTGCTGATTCTTTGGTTGTGTCCAAAAGCTTATACATTAGTCGGTGAGTATATGTGGCATGGTTCGTAATAACCAAATTTATAATGCTAATCAGATTAATTTCGCAAACCCATAGGAGGATGATGGATTCGAAACCTTCCCAAAAAGAGGAGTTATCAGTACAAGTTTCGAAACCATTAACTCTAGCTTTATTTTATGAAACAGATATATTGAGAATTATAAAAGGAAGTTTACAGAACAAGTAAGAATCAAATGTCAAGCTTTGTTAATTTGTCAATAAAAATAGTAAATGCCATGGACTGACCATCTTATTTTCTCTACTAGTGTAGGAGCTCAATTCAATCAAAAGGCGATGCAAATCACAACTGGGCACAAATCCACCAGCATTCTGGCGGTATAATATCTTTAACAAATTTTATTTCAAGCTGACTTTTATTTGAATCATCTATAACAGTGGCTAGTATTTCTCACTTTGAAATAATGTCTATTATTATTTTGTTCATCTACATTATAATATATGAACTATTAGGTAAAGAAGGAACAAATGAATGTAGTAAATACCGTACTGAAGAATGTAGTCGGAACCTTAGATCTCAGCATATGATATTTGTTGGACGGAGAGGCCTTTCCTGGGATAAAAAATGTCCTGATTGATGAAATTCCAGCTGCCGATCCATGATATCAGTATTAACTGCTTAATCTTCCTTGCCTTATCATAGGAACCGGTGAAAACCCCTCTCTTCTGTATCATCAACAAAGAAGGTAGGAAATATGATTACATTTCAAACTTATGTGTGTCTAAATCAGCACGACACCAGGGTATTGCAAGCAACATGTTAAGTTTTGCTATTAGATCAGCCAAATAAAATGGTGAGATAAATTATTATAGTCCCTACAAAATTGCAGTAGAACAAAAGTAAACAATATCTTCATAATTGGTGCATTAGTTTCAAATTATTTTCCCCCTGATTTCTATTTGGTTATTATTATTATTGATTTTACCTTTTTTTACCTTTCTGTCTATGATCATGTCCCTCTTTTCTTCAAGTTGCATATGTGGTTCATTATTGTCTTTCTTTTGCTATCATGCTATATAGTTGCCTACTAGCTGATGTTTCAAAATTTAATGTTGGTTGAGTACTGGTTTTTTGAGCCACAACTGAACAATCCACAAATAATTAGCATGCCTTGTAAGTTATTGAGTTTTTGTTGCTTGCTATTGTTGTCATTTTTTACTTCCTTGTCTTTCATGATATACTCGCTATATTAACACAAAATTACCTTATTTACTGACTTATGAGCTTATTTGCATGTGCAGGTGCTCCAACATCTTGTGATGCAGGTGCAGGTGTTGCTGCAGTTCGATGTATAAACCTTATAGATAACACCCACTGTAAATTGGTTTAAGTTATATTCCTTTTCATTCTAAGATAGTACTAGTAATTGATTGATCTATTAATTTTATATGCAGGTTCTATGTGGCTGAGGTCCTTCTAGCTATGGAATACCTCGGCATTTTTTCCTTCTTCTGTGTATGTATCTAAACTTGGCAATCCTTTGTTCTATTTGTCTTTGTCAAAACTTTTCTTCTTACATGCAGACTATTAAACATTATTCTAATTATTATCTTAATAAAATAAATGCCAACGTGGGAACTTCTGTCCATTATTTTCAGTGAACAAGGGAACTTGCTAGACCGACCACCACATTGTCTGAAATAGTTCATAGCACTATGGAGGAAGGCCAAAAGCAAGGAAAAACAATCATCAAATGAAGAAAACAAGGAAAATATGATGATCTTAACTGAAGAAGGGAAGAGATGATTGAAAAGGAATATAGATTAGTCCAAAATAATTGGGGAACCTCAAGAAAGCCAATAATGTAAGTTTTTTAATTTCCTGTTCATCCCATATTTGAATACATGTGTTATGGCAATTGCGAATTTTAGCTTGGTATGTGATTTTGAAGATTGCAATTATATTCTGTGTCTTTAGACGGATAATGCACAAGTTAACCTGATCAATTACCAACCTAAGATGATCAAGCAAATGTTATGAAGTTTGCTTCTACAACTGTATCATTCATGTACCCTTTCATGTAGTATCCACATATAAAACATAGAATACTAGTATGTTGTACAAAGTCAGCAATTGTGTTTTTTTTTGTTTTTCCAATACAAAGATCCCTACTATGGTATGCTGTTATTATATTTTATAATAATGGTAGACCTCAGGTTTTTACATTAGAAGCTGATATTTTATAATAATGGTAGACCTCAGGTTTTTACATTAGAAGCTGACTATGCTCTGTAACTGCTTTGGGGTCTTGTCTCCCATCGATAGCTAGTGCAAGAGAAAGAGTTGCTGGTGCAGGTGCCCTTCTTCGTCCCGTTTCCAGCAGTACTCAAGTAAGTGTTGCTAGGTTGACAATTCTATGTTTGATAACCTGACTTAGTTTTAAGGACCTAGTTCAAATGAAATGGTGTAACTTTTTATGATGCCACATGCTGTGCAAGTTGAAACTGCTTGATTTGGTCTCAAGTTTCTGGAGGAAAAAAATCTGGTCTGATTGAAGCCTTACAACATCCAAGAAAAGTCGTTTAATTAAACCTTGTAATGTAATTTGTGAATCTTTCTTTTGATCTTCTCAAATTCACAATTCAATATAGTAGTAATTATATTGAAAAGTTAATTTGAGATGTATGGATAGTTTGGCATTATTGAGATGTAAACGTATTGTAAATGTAATGCATATTACAAAGAATTATTGGGATGTAAACGTATTGTATGATATTAATATTCTTTGTAATTTTAGCAATATATCATGATATTAGCATATTGCCGGTGCATTGGTATTATAGGTGAACCACAATATTTTTTTCCTTTTTTTAATCTACAACATTTTAAAAACGTTGTGTGAAAGTTCCTAAACGTTGTCTGATATATTAAACTACAACGTTTTTATCCAGAAAATGTTGTGGAATCATACATTCTACAACGTTTTTAAGAATCTGCTAATTTATGAAAATAAATCTACAACGTTTTTTTCTTAAAAAAACGTTGTGGAATGTGCTTAACTACAACATTTTAAAAACGTTGTGTAAGGGTGTCAAATAGATGACACCCTTAACCACGACGTTTTTCTGACTGAAACCACAATGTTTTTTCTGCATTGTCTATTTACTGTTTTGTTGTAGTGACATCTCTTGATGTGATCATCACAGTCAGCTTTGAGAGAGAGCTAGTAGCCCTTTTCTTAGGATCTTCTTAACAAGAAGGGGGCCGCTCATGTGTGGGCCACATACTCCACCATGGATTTCATCCATGAGACTTTGAGCTTGGTCCTTGTCCTGACATCTGAGGAGACCTATTTCTGTATCTCTTTTGTAGAGTGCATCTCCGCTCAGGTACAATTTCATAGACAGTCGATGGATCCGCCTTCTTTCAGTCAGGCTCGCCTCAACGGGTGTAGATCCATCTTGTAAGTACTCCTTGATATACTGATACCAAGGGTGTTGGATGAGAGGTAGCTAATCCGATACTTCTCAAATGTAGTTCCCATAGGCTGGAGCCTTTTGTCGGGAAAATATGATGGTTGACATGTTTTCCTTGTCAAGTATGTTGATCAAGGAGGCTAAGGTTGCTAACGCATCTGCAAAGTCATTCCTATTCTGAGGAATGTGGAGGAAGGATATTTCTTCGAACTCCGAAGCCATTTGTAGAATCTGCCGATGGTAAGACATCAAATGTAGTTCTTTGGTGTGATAAATTCTAGTGGTTTGTCTGACTACCAATTTGAAATCCCCAAAGACAGTTAACTGTCCGATGCCCATTGATTGAGTAAGTTTTAGCCCCATGATACAACCTTCATACTCAGCTATGTTGTTGGTGTTGGCAAACTGCCATTTGATGGCGACAGGATGCTGCTCCCCCAGTAACGGATACTAGAACGGCTCCGGCTCTAGAGCCTATTATGTTTACAGCTCCATCAAAATACATCTTCCATGATTGGTGTGCATTATCCTGATGGTGTTGTTGAACTGTCATTACCCCTTCATCGGGGAAATATGTTTCCAAGGGTTTGAAATTCCCTGAAGGTGAGGCGACAAGTTGATCCGCAATTCCTTGACCTTTGATAGAATTTTGCGTCACGTAGATGATGTCAAATTGTTGTAGGATCAATTTCCATCGAGACAGTCGACAATTTAACATGGGTTTACTGAACACGTACTTTAGAGGATCCACGCGGGATATGAGATGGGTTGTGTGACCATGGATGTAATGTTGTAACCTCATGGAAGCCCATGCTAAAGCACAAAAAGTTTTCTCAATTAGAGTGTACTTGTGTTCACTGCTACTAAATCTTTTGCTTAGGTAATAGATAGCTCTCTCTTGGCCTCTATCATCTTTCTGTCCCAGCATGCAGCCCATGGCATTATCATTGATGGACAGGTACAGAAACAGGGGAACATCATCTCTGGGTGGTACCAAAATAGAAACTTTGAGTAACTGCTCTTTGATTGTAAGGAAGGCTTTCTAACACTCATCATTCCATTTCATTGATGAATTCTTCATTAACAACTTGAAGATAGGCTAACAGGCTTTTTTTTTGCTATATTCGACTAAATTTTAACATTCTTACCTTAAGCAAGAATGGATCCCAAAACTTCATGCACCCAAAGCCTTATGAGTTGTTTTTTTAACATTGAGCCATGAGGACCTTGGTTATAGGCTCACAGGTTGTTGTGAGTTGGGAGATGAATCGGCTAACGAAGTTGATTCTTCCACAAAATCCCCGTATTTCCTTCTCTATCAAAGGAATGGGCATTTCTGTGATGGCCTGGATTTTGGTGGGATCTTGCTCAATCCCCTTGTGGCTGAATAGGAAACCTAGCAACTTGATTGATTTAACGCCAAAGGCACACTTGGCTGGATTCAACTTTAAGTTGTACTTACGCAACCTATTAAAGAGCTTTCTGAGATGGTCTAGGTGGTCTTCCTCCCTTCAGGACTTGACAATGATGTCATCCACATAGATCTCTATCTCTTTGTGCACTAAATCATGGAAAAGAGCCATTATGGCTCACTGGTAGGTAGCTCCGGAATTGATGAGGCCGAATGACAACCGTCTATAGCAAAAGGTTCCCTAAGGAGTGATGAATGCAGTTTTCTCACGATCCTCTTCAGCAACAATGATTTGATGGTAACCCGCAAAGAAATCAGCAAAGGAGTACTTGTCATATTGAGCTGTATTATCAATGAGTGTGTGGATGAATGGCACGGGAAAGTTATCTTTGAGCCAAGCTTTATTCAGATCCCTATAATCCACGTAAACTCGCACCTTTCCTCCATGTTTAGTCACGAGGACTATGTTAGATAGCCATTCAGGGTATGTTGACACCATGATGATGTCAGTTTGAAATTATTTCACAATTTCTTCTTTAACTTTTAAGCTCCACTCAGGTTTTAATCGCCTGAGCTTTTGCCTGACTGGCTTGAATCCCTCTTTAATGGAAAGACGATGAATAACAATGTCAGTGGACAAACCGACCAGGTCTTCATGAGACCATGTAAACACATCCTGAAATTGGTTCAATAGAGTAACCATGTCATTCCTTTGGTTTGGAGTGATCTTGAGGTTAAAAGAGGTGGCTTGATCAAGATTTGGCTTGGGTTTGTCTTTGACCCATTCTTTGATCTCCTGCGGTATCTCATAGTCCTCTTGTATTTCCATTAAGTCTAAGTCCAACTTTACATCAAAGTTACAGTCCTAGTGTGACGCCCCCAAAATAGGTATACATCACCCATCTTGAGTCGCCAAATACATGGTACATAATTCAAATACAACTTAATTATACAACAGTCGTGTAAATTACGACAAAACATATGCTGTGAATTATAATACAAATACTGTCATCTAGACAATATCCACACTCAATGGAGTCCTCATTACATTTATTATCACACTATTTCACAGAATAGTGAGAAATACTAATGCACCATCTAGGACCATCACTCCGTTCCCCGACTAGTCCCAGCTACGTTCTCATTTCCTGAAGAGAACAATGAAAGAAATGGTGAGCTCAACTAGCCCAGTAAGAAATATTATGACTAAGATAATGCAGAATAAATTATCCTTAGCCTTCAACTGTAAAGCCCCAACTTTTTGAATAAAGATGATTTTTTTATAAATATTATTTTTAAATATTATGGACTGAAATTGATATAATGTTATAGTTGTGGATAATATTTATAAATTTTACAAAGTACGCAAGTTGTTATAAAATATTCGATTGGTTGGGGAATATTCGTTTTAACATGGAATATTTGTACAACAGAACAATTATTGGTGGACCCCACAACGAAATTATTGTTGGGTTAAAAAAATGACAAAAATACTTTATGAAAATAAAGGCGGAAGTTTTACCGTTTACTGATGAAACACCTGATGTTAAAAGTACAGTAATACGCGTGGTTGCATAAACTCGGTAATTCACGATACCATTTCTATGAGCGGAATAATACTAATAATAATAAAAATAATATAGATTTATCAAATTTAATTTACATATTATCAGAGTTTCCCAAATCCCAAGTACAAAACCTTTAACATTCATTACATGATAATAATAGTATTTATCATCCATATCCTAATAAAGTTAACTATTATAGAAGATAGCATAAAAAGTCATTCAACAACTTTCCCCTTCCCCTTGTTCTTGACAGATTCTTCCGGTCCTTCACACTTAGCTGAAAACATTTAAATTAAGCAAGGATGAGCATTAGATTACCCAGCAAGTATTATATATATATATATAAGCTGAAAGAATTTAAATGTTTTCTTTATAATATTCTTCTACAACTAGTCAGTAGTTGTGAAGTAATCTGTACCAAGAATAATAACATAACAACCCTCGTTCAAATTTTTGAAACTGTGTATTGTCTATACATGAGGTTTCTGTGACATACTTTGAACATTGTTTTCATTTTCGAAAGGGTTTGAACAGAAATTTATCTGTAAACCGACCATTGCTTAAGGGCACGGAGGGTGATCAACCCCGTTGTACCCTGTATTGATCAATACTATATTGTTAGAATGATATTATCGTTCATCCTTTGTCCGCCGTAGCGCATAAAATTTTTCCCATTATCGGGATGTTCATTCATGTCGGGTTTTCATAACAAAGGTCTTATATAATTCAACATATATGTATATCAAAGGCGTATCAACATGCGATTTAAATACAACGATTATCCAAGTGGGGACACTTGTGTAATCATTTCTAGAAATTAACGAACAGAATATATATAACTGAATTATCATATACTAGCATGTTGATAGTCAATGGGCTTATATAGTATAAGTTTAACAATCTGTACAATAATAACATAAATTCTGAATTTCTCACTTCTGTCCATTGCATAAAGAAAATACAAAGTTAGGATACTTGCCTGATGCACTGCTTACACTTCTCAATTTAGTTCTACCCTTTTCTATCACAACCTATCATTAATCAGATTATTTTACTGATTAGTACAACATAATGTACACTTAACACTGCTTATTGCAGTCAGCACATTCCCTATTCACATTATCACACATGTTCAACAATCGTTGACTCATAATCAAACATCAACACCTTCCTAATCACATTGTCATATAACCTTGATAACCATTGAATCACAAATAAACAGTTAACTAACTAATTTATCTAAGTCCAGATCCATTTTTGATCTATGTCGGTCTACCGACAGCTTTTTCGGTTAAATATCTAGTCTAAGACTCTAATCCGTAGTTCAATATCCTTTGGATAACTTCACTCTCAGTCGCACTATTTTTCATGGCCTTATAATAATTATTAAATAATTATTATTATTTATCAAAATTTTTGAAATATCAGAATCATTATTAAATGATTTAAACAATTCTATTATCATTAATATTTAATTAGTATTAAACTATTAATGAAACCATTGCCAAAATATTAAAGTTATGTATAATAACTCAAAATACTTTTAAAGTATTAATATTACCCTTAAATGATTTTTAAAATATTTAAAATCACTATTAAATAATTACCATTAATATTTAAATATTAATGAATTATTTATCCAAATATTAAAAGTCATTAATTATAACTTAAAATATTTTTAAATCATTAATATCCTTTTAAATGATTTTTAAATAAATAAAACCATTTTTAAACTATTTATTTAATATAATTATTAAATAAATTTAATATCATTAATAATAATTTAATAATCATTAATATTAAATTATTAAAGAAATTATCCTTTAAATATTAAAAGTTATATTTTATAACTTAAAATATCTTTAAATACTTTATTTTTATTTAAAATGATTATTATAATAATAAAATCATTTTTAAACTAAATTATTTAATATAATTATTAAATAACTTTATTATCATTAATCATAATTAATTAATAAAATTTACCTTTAAATATTAAAAGTTATATTTATAACTTAAAATATTTTTAAATACCTTATTATTATTTAAAATGATTTTTAATATAATAAAATCATTTTTAATTCATTTACTTAATTCATTTAATAAATAACTTAATTATCATTAATATTTAATTTATTAATGAAAATTATCACATAATATTAAAAGTTATCAAAAATAACTTAAATTAATTTCTTATACCATAATATAATTTTAAATGATTTTTCAAATATTAAAATCATTTTTAAATAATTTATTTAATATTATAATTAAATAAATTAATTACTTTTAATATTCCCAAAAATATTAAATATTTATGAAATATATTTAAAATAATTAAAAACTAATTTTCAGAATTTAAAATAATTTTTAATAATTTATTTTGTATTTTTAATAATTAAAAACTATTTTTTTCTATTTATTAATTAATTTCCGAAAATTATTACTAAAACTGTCGCTAAAGGGCTATAGCGACACTTTCTGTCGCTATAGGTGTTCTTGAGGATTTCCAGAAACATAAACTAGTGTGCTAGGGGGGTGGTTTGACCATGAATAACTTTATTTACGTAATGTTTCTAGGCGATCTAACACATACAACTTGTAGTACTCATGTAAAAATACAATTACCAACAAACATCATGAATTAATAACAACAGATCTGGGAGATGTAAGCCTCCAAACTATCTGACAAAACTGTTCTTCACGAAAAACAGTTCGAGGTGCCTACTTTGGACCTCTATAACTTGCAATCCGTGTAACGTTTTTGTGCTCTATCACTTCCAGTGTGTAGAAATCATGTAGGACTACAACTATAAAACTTAAAATACATATAACAACAACGGATCTAACAGGAAATAGCCGGTCAAAGTTCACCACGGAAATTGTTCATAAAAATTCTGGGTTCGTTAATTTCACAGTTTTGGTCAACGGGTTTTGACCATGAATAACTCCCGATCTATACGAGATATAAACTTGATTCTTTTTGAACCTTAAAGAGAATATTACATACTACATATAACAACTTACAAACACCAAAAACACTAAATAATCACAGAGATATAAGGCCTGACATTTGCCTAAAAATAACAGATTTCAGTTTTTTTAAAAGTTGGAAAAACTTTGATTTTGAGCACTTTGATGTTATGGGTCATGAATCTAACAACCCAGAACATTAATAAACTCCCTATTACATAACGTTAAACAATCAATTTCAACAATTAACATGGAATCGAATGATTTCTAATTTTTGAGATTTTATACCTTTCTTTGATCCAATCTTTGATTTTTCTGATTTTTGGCTTCCGATCTGTTATGGGACTTCGCGGGGCTGATCTAAGGGACTGAAATGCTAGATAATTTCGGAGGTTTGGGGTTGGGAGAGAATGGTTGAGTGTTTGACAAAAATAGTTGAACAAAATGACACTTTTTCTCTCTTAATTCTATATATAGATCACATGGTGCATGAATTGGATGATTTGATGGCTTGTTGCTGTCAATTAGAGTGGTTAGGAGTTGTTGGTTTGGTGAACCACCACCCCTAATGTCAAAACCTATAAATTCTAGCTTAATAATGCAAGAGGGGCATTTTGGTCTTTTCCTTAAATTTCTAGAAAATTGCTTTAGGGTTTAGGGTTTAGACATTTTAATGTTTAGGATTTAACATTTAACCCTTAAAGATTTAGCAACTAGGATTTCAAATTTAGGATTTAGCAATTAGGGTTTATTACAAAAATAATAAAATAAAACACTAAATTTTAGTTTCTAACATTTAGACAATTTAGATTTGTTAATTAGATTAATTTTCTAATTACTTTATACAGTAACATTAGGGTTTAGATCATATAATTATCATTGAATTTGCTAATTTAGCAATTAGGATTTATTCTTTTGGTAATTAGGGTTACCAAATTACTATTAGAGTTTTCAATTACTAAATTAGGGTTTCAGTTTAATAATTAGGGTTTAACAATTTAGGTTTTCTAAATTTAATAATTATAAACACCATACTTGTTAATTAATCACATTATCAATAATCACCAACAATCTCAAACTCTAATTTCAAATTAGAGTTACTAATTATAGCAATTAGGGTTTCTAGAAGTAATGCCTCAAAATGTTAATTAGGGTTTCATTAGGGTTTTAATTTTCTAATTAGGTTTACCTTAATTAGTAATTAAAGTTTATCACACTTGATATTAATCATATTAACACAATTCTTGACAAATCAAATCTCCGGTTTAGGTTTCCAGATTAGGGTTTCTAGTTATAAGAAATTATGGTTTTCTACAGAAAACTAGGGTTTTCTAAATATTAGGGTTTCCAGAGTTTTAATTAGGGTTTACCTAATTAATACATTAATACATGACATAATTATATTACATACTTATAAAATAATCTCACACTCTAATTTGGATCTCAAATTAGGGTTTAACATTATTACTAGGGTTTGGTCAAAATACACCGTAATTGACCAACCATTATCAATACGGACATACCGTACATATTCATAGCACTGAAAAATCAAAATATAATAATATTATAATATTATTCTAATACCTTTACAATAATCCAAAATTAGGGTTTGGATTCCATATCTGATTATTCTTTCATATTTAACCTTGATAATTAAGGTAAAATATTTAACTTAATAATCTGTACAAAAATTCATATAATAAAATAATTATTATATTTATAAAAAAAATCACTTCATATATATTTAAATAATATACGATTATATATTCAAGGAAAATAATTAATAAAAACATTTCTATTTTAAAATTAATTATTATAAAAATATACTTTATAATAATCAATAATTCTAAAATAAATTTACTTGTAAATATTTCTGTAGTAAATATATTTTTATTTACCACATAAATACATATACACATAATCTTGTACAAATCCTCATCCTTAAAAAAAAATTTATACGCAAAATTTATGATTTATTTATATAGAAAATATCGGGTTGTCACATTCACCCTCCCTTATAAAGATTCCGTCCCCGGAATCACCACTTTAAAACCTATACCTACCAGGGTACATGACATTCATAATCGTTGCAAGTAGATTTTAATCACTTTGATCAGACTGATCTTTAACTTTTTATTAAAAGCTTGTCTTTCTGATTATACGAAAATTTGATTTCTAAAGAAACTCAAATTCCTCCCTCAAAATTTCCTTATAAAATAATTTACTATAAATAGAAAAATTCTAATTACGCAAATAAAAGTTATTCTAATATTACCTGGAGCTGCATTGCCAGCTGCCACCGTGTCTTGAACCGTCATGTTGAAGACTCTTGATGTTGACTTTGTTGGTTTGTTCAATGATGTCGGTCCCGCGATTGCTAATGTTCCGCCACTTTTCCTCAGGTTCACACTTGCTACCTCCGCTTTCCTTTTCGGACAGTCTTTCACCCTATGATCCTTTGATCCGCACAGAAAACACCCACCAATTGTCTTAGAATTGGGGCAGTTGGGAGAGATATGGCCCTCCTGCCCGCACTTGAAACATGCAAATTTTCCCTTCAGACACTCTCCTAAGTGATTTTTCCCACAATTCCCACATTGCACCAACGGCTTCTTATTTGCACCTTCTTGTTTTACTTGTACCCCACCAAAGTTGTTCACCTTCCTCTTATCCCTCCTATTCCCAGTATTTGCTTCCACCTTCCCAGTTCCCTCAACTTTTCCCTTGTTCCTTCTTTCTTTGTTGTAAAGGCTCATAGCCTCACTTCCCTCCTCAGCAATAAGTGTTTTCTCCATGAGTGTTGTAAATGTAGGAATTTGCAATACTGCCACCTTGTTGTAGAGCCAGGGTTTTAATCCCAGCTCAAACCTCCGCGCTTTTCTAGCCTCCGTATCAACTTGATGCGGGGCGAACCTAGCCAATTCATTAAATTTTGAGGCATATTCCGCAACAGTCATATTCTCTTGTTTTAATTCAAGAAATTTTACTTCCATCCTAGCTTGCATACTGGATAAAAAATAGTTTTCAAAAAATAACGGTTTGAACCTTTCCCAAGCAACTACACCTTCCCCAGCCCTTGTCTGATTAGCTTCCCACCAAAAATTTGCCTCACCCTTCATCATGTAGGTGGCAAAAGAGGTCTTTTGCCCCTCAGCTACCCTAGCTATTATAAACGCCTTCTTAATTTCCCTAACCCAAGTTTGGGCTTCTACAGGGTCATTTGTACCTCTAAATTCGGGAGGTCCTACAGCTTTGAAGTCCTTGAAATTTGGCAAGCGGTTGTATTGTTGGTTCCCTGCTGCTGCCGTCCCTTGTTGCATGGCCTGAGCTATCATATTTGCGAATTGCTGCATTGGATCTGGCTGTGGTTGTCTTTCAACGTTGTTAACAAATTCTTCTGCCTTTGATTACGAGTTTGACGTCTTGGCGGCATTATCTGGTTAAATAAAACATAATTTAACTTACATTCTAAACCTTATCATATAAGTTTAAACTTATTAAACTTGTTTCATAACTCAAACTTTAATTCATATTCATTCATTGCTTTCAAAATATTTTACATATCATAGCACATAGTGCTTTAAACATCAGTTATCCCATGGTGACTACAAAAGTCGGGATTTACATCACCACTTGTACAAAAGTTTTATAATAATGCATTACACAGACATACTAAGCACACATATAATATTAAACACGCTTACACAACATAACCTATACTACCTATTTACTAAGTCTTCTTTCTTGGACAGCTTCTTGCCTGATGATCTTCCTTTCCACAAACAAAACATGCTTCTTGTTTATAGTCAGGACAATACAGAGTAGTATGCCCTTCATAGCCGCAAAGATAACATATTCTTTTCCATTTCTTCTTCCCAGGTTTTCCTAAATCATGGTCTTCTACCTTCCTTTTTCCCTTATCTTTTGGAGCTGCAAACGAAGTGTTGCTTGAGGCTCCCATCTGATTGATTTGGATTTGAAGCTTATCCCGTTCTTCCATTGTTTCTATTAACGCTTGACGCAATTGACTGTTAAGCAATTTTTCTATCTTCCACAACCCTCCTAGAGAAGAAACCTTGTTCCTCAATTCCTGCATCTCCATTGATGCTTTATCAGCTTCAGCTTTAGAGTCTGAATCATTCTCTGTCAGATCCACTATTTCTGGATCTGGTACTATGTTTTCCACGATAACCACCTCGTCCGAGTTGGTTTCATTGTGAGCTTCTATTTCCGCTATTGGCTTCGATATTAGCTACTTCTTTACAACCCGTGGGTATCCTAGTTCTTTTTCACCTGACATCTACACACAGCAATTATCTTGATTAGCATAGATTATATACACATAACACATAAAGATTTCATATAAGTTATCTTTTAGTTTGTTTGACGATGAATTTATCCGATTCATCTTTCTTTAAACTCTATATGAGTTATTTATATTTTCAACGTTTCCCTCTGTTCTAAGGTTATAGCCTAAGGTCTAACCCACCTAAGGTTTCTAACCCTATAGCTCTGATACCAACTTGTAAAGTCCCCGAACCCGGATACTTGAAACCCGAACTCGGTACTTCACGATACCATTTCTATGAGCGGAATAATATTAATAATAATAACAATAATATAGATTTATCAAATTTAATTTACATATTATCAGAGTTTCCCAAATCCCAAGTACGAAACCTTTAACATTCATTACATGATAATAATAGTATTTATCATCCATATCCTAATAAAGTTAACTATTACAGAAGATAGCATAAAAAGTCATTCAGCAACTTTTCCCTTCCCCTTGTTCTTGACAGATCCTTCCGGTCCTTCACACTTAGCTGAAAACATTTAAATTAAGCAAAGATGAGCATTAGATTGCCCAGCAAGTATTATATATATATATATATATATATATATATATATATATATATATAAGCTAAAAGAATTTAAATGTTTTCTTTATAATATTCTTCTACAACTAGTCAGTAGTTGTGAAGTAATCTGTACCAAGAATAATAACATAACATCCCTCGTTCAAATTTTTGAAACTGTGTATTGTCTATACATGAGGTTTCTGTGACATACTTTGAACATTGTTTTCATTTTCGAAAGGGTTTGAACAGAAATTCATCTATAAACCGGTCATTGCTTACGGGCACGGAGGGTGATCAGCCCCGTTGTTCCCTGTATTGATCAATACTACATTGTTAGAACGATATTATCGTTCATCCTTTGTCCGCCGTAGCGCATAAAATTTTTCCCATTATCGGGATGTTCATTCATGTCGGGTTTTCATAACAAAGGTCTTATATAATTCAACATATATGTATATCAAAGGCGTATCAACATGCGATTTAAATACAATGATTATCCAAGTGGGGACACTTGTGTAATCATTTCTAGAAATTAACAAACAGAATATATATAACTGAATTATCATATACTAGCATGTTGATAGTCAATGGGCTTATATAATATAAGTTTAACAATCTGTACAATAATAACATAAATTCTGAATTTCTCACTTCTGTCCATTGCATAAAGAAAATGCAAAGTTAGGATACTTGCCTGATGCGCTGCTTACACTTCTCAATTTAGTTCTACCCTTTTCTATCACAACCTATCATTAATCAGATTATTTTACTGATTAGTACAACATAACGTACCCTTAACACTGCTTATTGCAGTCAACACATTCCCTATTCACATTATCACACATGTTCAACAATCGTTGACTCATAATCAAACATCAACACCTTCCTAATCACATTGTCATATAACCTTGATAACCATTGAATCACAAATAAACAGTTAACTAACTAATTTATCTAAGTCCAGATCCATTTTTGATCTATGTCGGTCTACCGACAGCTTTTTTCGGTTAAATATCTAGTCTAAGACTCTAATCCGTAGTTCAATATCCTTTGGATAACTTCACTCTCAGTCGCACTATTTTTCATGGCCTTATAATAATTATTAAATAATTATTATTATTTATCAAAATTTTTGAAATATCAGAATCATTATTAAATGATTTAAACAATTCTATTATCATTAATATTTAATTAGTATTAAACTATTAATGAAACCATTGCCAAAATATTAAAGTTATGTATAATAACTCAAAATACTTTTAAAGTATTAATATTACCCTTAAATGATTTTTAAAATATTTAAAATCACTATCAAATAATTACCATTAATATTTAAATATTAATGAATTATTTATCCAAATATTAAAAGTCATTAATTATAACTTAAAATATTTTTAAATCATTAATATCCTTTTTAAATAATTTTTAAATAAATAAAACCATTTTTAAACTATTTATTTAATATAATTATTAAATAAATTTAATATCATTAATAATAATTTAATAATCATTAATATTAAATTATTAAAGAAATTATCCTTTAAATATTAAAAGTTATATTTTATAACTTAAAATATCTTTAAATACTTTATTTTTATTTAAAATGATTATTATAATAATAAAATCATTTTAAAACTAAATTATTTAATATAATTATTAAATAACTTTATTATCATTAATCATAATTAATTAATGAAATTTTCCTTTAAATATTAAAAGTTATATTTTATAACATAAAATATTTTTAAATACCTTATTATTATTTAAAATGATTTTTAATATAATAAAATCATTTTTAATTCATTTACTTAATTCATTTAATAAATAACTTAATTATCATTAATATTTAATTTATTAATGAAAATTATCACATAATATTAAAAGTTATCAAAAATAACTTAAATTATTTTCTTATACCATAATATAATTTTAAATGATTTTTCAAATATTAAAATCATTTTTAAATAATTTATTTAATATTATAATTAAATAAATTAATTACTTTTAATATTCCGAAAAATATTAAATATTTATGAAATATATTTAAAATAATTAAAAACTAATTTTCAGAATTTAAAATAATTTTTAATAATTTATTTTGTATTTTTAATAATTAAAAACTATTTTTTTCTATTTATTAATTAATTTACGAAAATTATTACTAAAACTGTCGCTAAAGGGCTATAGCGACACTTTCTGTCGCTATAGGTGTTCTTGAGGATTTCCAGAAACATAAACTAGTGTGCTAGGGGGGTGGTTTGACCATGAATAACTTTCTTTAAGTAATGTTTCTAGGCGATCTAACACATACATCTTGTAGTACTCATGTAACACTACAATTACCAACAAACATCATGAATTAACAATAACAGATCTGGGAGATATAATCCTCCAAACTATCTGACAAAATTGTTCTTCACGAAAAACAGTTCGAGGTGCCTACTTTGGACCTCTATAACTTGGAATCCGTGTAACGTTTTTGTGCTCTATCACTTCGAGTGTGTAGAAATCATGTAGGACTACAACTATAACACTTAAAATACATATAAAAACAACGGATCTAACAGGAAATAGCCGGTCAAAATTCACCACGGAAATTGTTTATAAAAATTCTGGGTTCGTTAATTTCACAGTTTTGGTCAACGGGTTTTGACCATGAATAACTCCCGCTCTATACGAGATATAAACTTTATTCTTTTTTCACCGTAAAGATCATATTACACACTACATATAACAACTTACAAACACCAAAAACACTAAATAAGCACAGAGATATAAGGCCTGACATTTGCTTAAAAATAACAGATTTTGGTTTTTTTAAAAGTTGGAAAAACTTTGATTTTGAGCACTTTGATGTTATGGGTCATGAATCTAACAACCCAGAACATTAATACACTCCCTATTACATAACGTTAAACAATCAATTTCAACAATTAACATGGAATCGAATGATTTCTAATTTTAGAGATTTTATACCTTTCTTTGATCCAATCTTTGATTTTTCTGATTTTTGGCTGCCGATCTGTTATGGGACTTCGTGGGGCTGATCTAAGGGACTTAAATGCTAGATAATTTCGGAGGTTTGGGGTTGGGAGAGAATGGTTGAGTGTTTGACAAAAATAGTTGAACAAAATGACACTTTTTCTCTCTTAATTCTATATATAGATCACATGGTGCATGAATTGGATGATTTGATGGCTTGTTGCTGTCAATTAGAGTGGTTAGGAGTTTTTGGTTTGGTGAACCACCACCCCTAATGTCAAAACCTATAAATTCTAGCTTAATAATGCAAGAGGGGCATTTTGGTCTTTTCCTTAAATTTCTAGAAAATTGCTTTAGGGTTTAGGGTTTAGACATTTTAATGTTTAGGATTTAACATTTAACCCTTAAAGATTTAGCAATTAGGATTTCAAATTTAGGATTTAGCAATTAGGGTTTATTACAAAAATAATAAAATAAAACACTAAATTTTAGTTTCTAACATTTAGACAATTTAGGTTTGTTAATTAGATTAATTTTCTAATTACTTTAAACAGTAACATTAGGGTTTAGATCATATAATTATCATTGACTTTGCTAATTTAGCAATTAGGATTTATTCTTTTGGTAATTAGGGTTACCAAATTACTATCAGGGTTTTCAATTACTAAATTAGGGTTTCAGATTAGTAATTAGGGTTTAACAATTTAGGTTTTCTAAATTTAATAATTATAAACACCATACTTGTTAATTAATCACATTATCAATAATCACCAACAATCTCAAACTCTAATTTCAAATTAGAGTTACTAATTATAGCAATTAGGGTTTCTAGAAGTAATGCCTCAAAATGTTAATTAGGGTTTCATTAGGGTTTTAATTTACTAATTAGGTTTACCTTAATTAGTAATTAAAGTTTATCACACTTGATATTAATCATATTAACACAATTATTGACTAATCAAATCTTCAGTTTAGATTTCCGGATTAGGGTTTCTAGTTATAAGAAATTAGGGTTTTCTACAGAAAACTAGGGTTTTCTAAATATTAGGGTTTCCAAGTGTTTTAATTAGGGTTTACCTAATTAATACATTAATACATGACATAATTATATTACATACTTATAAAATAATCTCACACTCTAATTTGGATCTGAAATTAGGGTTTACCATTATTACTAGGGTTTGGTCAAAATACACCGTAATTGACCAACCATTATCAATACGGACATAACGTACATATTCATAGCACTGAAAAATCAAAATATAATAATATTATAATATTATTCTAATACCTTGACAATAATCCAAAATTAGGGTTTGGATTCCATATCTGATTATTCTTTCATATTTAACCTTGATAATTAAGGTAAAATATTTAACTTAATAATCTGTACAAAAATTCATATAATAAAATAATTATTATATTTATAAAAAAAATCACTTCATATATTATTTAAATAATATATGATTATATATTGAAGGAAAATAATTAATAAAAACATTTCTATTTTAAAATTAATTATTATAAAAATATACTTTATAATAATCAATAATTCTAAAATAAATTTACTTGTAAATATTTCTGTATTAAATATATTTTTATTTACCACATAAATACATATACACATAATCTTGTACAAATCCTCATCCTTAAAAAAAAAAATTTATACGCAAAATTTATGATTTATTTATATAAAAAATATCGGGTTGTCACATTCACCATCCCTTATAAAGATTCCGTCCCCGGAATCACCACTTTAAAACCTATACCTACCAGGGTACATGACATTCATAATCGTTGCAAGTAGATTTTAATCACTTTGATTAGACTGATCTTTAACTTTTTATTAAAAGCTTGTCTTTCTGATTATACGGAAATTTGATTTCTAAAGAAACTCAAATTCCTCCCTCAAAATTTCCTTATAAAATAATTTACTATAAATAGAAAAATTCTAATTACGCAAATAAAAGTTATTCTAATATTACCTGGAGCTGCATTGCCAGCTGCCATCGTGTCTTGAACCGTCATGTTGAAGACTCTTGATGTTGACTTTGTTGGTTTGTTCAATGATGTCGGTCACGCGATTGCTAATGTTCCGCCACTTTTCCCCAGGTTCACACTTGCTACCTCCGCTTTCCTTTTCGGACAGTCTTTCACCCTATGATCCTTTGATCCGCACAGAAAACACCCACCAATTGTCTTAGAATTGGGGCAGTTGGGAGAGATATGGCCCTCCTGCCCGCACTTGAAACATGCAAATTTTCCCTTCAGACACTCTCCTAAGTGATTTTTCCCACAATTCCCACATTGCACCAACGGCTTCTTATTTGCACCTTCTTGTTTTACTTGTACCCCACCAAAGTTGTTCACCTTCCTCTTATCCCTCCTATTCCCACTATTTGCTTCCACCTTCCCAGTTCCCTCAACTTTTCCCTTGTTCCTCCTTTCTTTGTTGTAAAGGCTCATAGCCTCACTTCCCTCCTCAACAATAAGTGTTTTCTCCATGAGTGTTGCAAATGTAGGGATTTGCAATACTGCCACCTTGTTGTAGAGCCAGGGTTTTAATCCCAGCTCAAACCTCCGCGCTTTTCTAGCCTCCGTATCAACTTGATGCGGGGCGAACCTAGCCAATTCATTAAATTTTGCGGCATATTCCGCAAAAGTCATATTCTCTTGTTTTAATTCAAGAAATTTTACTTCCATCCTAGCTTGCATACTGGATGAAAAATAGTTTTCGAAAAATAACGTTTTGAACCTTTCCCAAGCAACTACACCTTCCCCAGCCCTTGTCTGATTAGCTTCCCACCAAAAATTTAGCCTCACCCTTCATCATGTAGGTGGCAAAAGAGGTCTTTTGCCTCTCAGCTACCCTAGCTATTATAAACGCCTTCTCAATTTCCCTAACCCAAGTTTGGGCTTCTACAGGGTCATTTGTACCTCTAAATTCGGGAGGTCCTACAGCTTTGAAGTCCTTGAAATTTGCCAAGCGGTTGTCCTGTTGGTTCCCTGCTGCTGCCGTCCCTTGTTGCATGGCCTGAGCTATCATATTTACGAATTGCTGCATTGGATCTGGCTGTGGTTGTCCTTCAACGTTGTTAACAAATTCTTCTGCCCTTTGATTACGAGTTTGACGTCTTGGCGGCATTATCTGGTTAAATAAAACATAATTTAACTTACATTCTAAACCTTATCATATAAGTTTAAACTTATTAAACTTGTTTCATAACTCAAACTTTAATTCATATTCATTCATTGCTTTCAAAATATTTTACATATCATAGCACATAGTGCTTTAAACATCAGTTATCCCATGGTGACTACAAAAGTCGGGATTTACATCACCACTTGTACAAAAGTTTTATAATAATGCATTACACAGACATACTAAGCACACATATAATATTAAACACGCTTACACAACATAACCTATACTACCTATTTACTAAGTCTTCTTTCTTGGACAGCTTCTTGCCCGATGATCTTCCTTTCCACAAACAAAACATGCTCCTCGTTTATAGTCAGGACAATACAGAGTAATATGCCCTTCATAGCCGCAAAGATAACATATTCTTTTCCATTTCTTCTTCCCAGGTTTTCCTAAATCATGGTCTTCTACCTTCCTTTTTCCCTTATCTCTTGGAGCTGCAAACGAAGTGTTGCTTGAGGCTCCCATCTGATTGATTTGGATTTGAAGCTTATCCCGTTCTTCCATTGTTTCTATTAACGCTTGATGCAATTGACTGTTAAGCAATTTTTCTATCTTCCACAACCCTCCTAGAGAAGAAACCTTGTTCCTCAATTCCTGCATCTCCATTGATGCTTCATCAGCTTCAGCTTTAGAGTCTGAATCATTATCTGTCAGATCCACTATTTCTGGATCTGGTACTATGTTTTCCACGATAACCACCTCGTCCGAGTTGGTTTCATTGTGAGCTTCTATTTCCGCTATTGGCTTCGATATTAGCTACTTCTTTACAACCCGTGGGTATCCTAGTTCTTTTTCACCTGACATCTACACACAACAATTATCTTGATTAGCATAGATTATATACACATAACACATAAAGATTTCATATAAGTTATATTTTAGTTTGTTTGACGATGAATTTATCCGATTCATCTTTCTTTAAACTCTATATGAGTTATTTATAATTTCAACGTTTCCCTCTGTTCTAAGGTTATAGCCTAAGGTCTAACCCACCTAAGGTTTCTAACCCTATAGCTCTGATACCAACTTGTAAAGTCCCCGAACCCGGATACTTGAAACCTGAACTCGGTACTTCACGATACCATTTCTATGAGCGGAATAATATTAATTATAATAACAATAATATAGATTTATCAAATTTAATTTACATATTATCAGAGTTTCCCAAATCCCAAGTACGAAACCTTTAACATTCATTACATGATAATAATAGTATTTATCATCCATACCCTAATAAAGTTAACTATTACAGAAGATAGCATAAAAAGTCATTCAGCAACTTTCCCCTTCCCCTTGTTCTTGACAGATCCTTCCGGTCCTTCACACTTAGCTGAAAACATTTAAATTAAGCAAGGATGAGCATTAGATTGCCCTGCAAGTATTATATATATATATAAGCTGAAAGAATTTAAATGTTTTCTTTATAATATTCTTCTACAACTAGTCAGTAGTTGTGAAGTAATCTGTACCAAGAATAATAACATAACAACCCTCGTTCAAAATTTTGAAACTGTGTATTGTCTATACATGAGGTTTCTGTGACATACTTTGAACATTGTTTTCATTTTCGAAAGGGTTTGAACAGAAATTCATCTGTAAACCGGCCATTGCTTAAGGGCACGGAGGGTGATCAGCCCCGTTGTACCCTGTATTGATCAATACTACATTGTTAGAACGATATTATCGTTCATCCTTTGTCCGCCGTAGCGCATAAAATTTTTTCCATTATCGGGATGTTCATTCATGTCGGGTTTTCATAACAAAGGTCTTATATAATTCAACATATATGTATATCAAATGCGTATCAAGATGCGATTTAAATACAATGATTATCCAAGTGGGGACACTTGTGTAATCATTTCTAGAAATTAACGAACAGAATATATATAACTGAATTATCATATACTAGCATGTTGATAGTCAATGGGCTTATATAATATAAGTTTAACAATCTGTACAATAATAACATAAATTCTGAATTTCTCACTTCTGTCCATTGCATAAAGAAAATGCAAAGTTAGGATACTTGCCTGATGCGCTGCTTACACTTCTCAATTTAGTTCTACCCTTTTCTATCACAACCTATCATTAATCATATTATTTTACTGATTAGTACAACATAACGTACACTTAACACTGCTTATTGCAGTCAGCACATTCCCTATTCACATTATCACACATGTTCAACAATCGTTGACTCATAATCAAACATCAACACCTTCCTAATCACATTGTCATATAACCTTGATAACCATTGAATCACAAATAAACAGTTAACTAACTAATTTATCTAAGTCCAGATCAATTTCTGATCTATGTCAGTCTACCGACAGATTTTTCGGTTAAATATCGAGTCTAAGACTCTAATCCGTAGTTCAATATCCTTTGGATAACTTCACTCTCAGTCGCACTATTTTTCATGTCCTTATAATAATTATTAAATAATTATTATTATTTATCAAAATTTTTGAAATATAAGAATCATTATTAAATGATTTAAACAATTCTATTATCATTAATATTTAATTAGTATTAAACTATTAATGAAATCATTGCCAAAATATTAAAGTTATGTATAATAACTCAAAATACTTTTAAAGTAATAATATTACCCTTAAATGATTTTTAAAATATTTAAAATCACTATTAAATAATTACCATTAATATTTAAATATTAATGAATTATTTATCCAAATATTAAAAGTCATTAATTATAACTTAAAATATTTTTAAATCATTAATATCCTTTTTAAATGATTTTTAAATAAATAAAACCATTTTTAAACTATTTATTTAATATAATTATTAAATAAATTTAATATCATTAATAATAATTTAATAATCATTAATATTAAATTATTAAAGAAATTATCCTTTAAATATTAAAAGTTGTTATTATAAGTTAAAATATCTTTAAACACTTTATTTTATTTAAAATGATTATTATAATAATAAAATCATTTTTAAACTAAATTATTTAATATAATTATTAAATAACTTTATTATCATTAATCATAATTAATTAATGAAATTTACCTTTAAATATTAAAAGTTATATTTTATAACTTAAAATATTTTTAAATACCTTATTATTATTTAAAATGATTTTTAATATAATAAAATCATTTTTAATTCATTTACTTAATTCATTTAATAAATAACTTAATTATCATTAATATTTAATTTATTAATAAAAATTATCACATAATATTAAAAGTTATCAAAAATAACTTAAATTATTTTCTTATACCATAATATAATTTTAAATGATTTTTCAAATATTAAAATCATTTTTAAATAATTTATTTAATATTAAAATTAAATTAATTAATTAATTTTAATATTCCCAAAAATATTAAATATTTATGAAATATATTTAAAATAATTAAAAACTAATTTTCAGAATTTAAAATAATTAAAAACTATGTTTTTCTATTTATTAATTAATTTCCAAAAATTATTAATAAAACTGTCGCTAAAGGGCTATAGCGACACTTTCTGTCGCTATAGGTGTTCTTGAGGATTTCCAGAAACATAAACCAGTGTGCTAGGGGGGTGGTTTGACCATGAATAACTTTCTTTACGTAATGTTTCTAGGCGATCTAACACATACATCTTGTAGTACTCATGTAACAATACAATAACCAACAAACATCATGAATTAACAACAACAGATCTGGGAGATATAAGCCTCCAAACTATCTGACAAAACTGTTCTTCACAAAAAACAGTTCGAGGTGCCTACTTTGGACCTCTATAACTTGAAATCTGTGTAACCTTTTTGTGCTCTATCACTTCCAGTGTGTATAAATCATGTAGGACTACAACTATAACACTTAAAATACATATAAAAACAATGGATCTAACAGGAAATAGCCGGTCAAAGTTCACCACGGAAATTGTTCATACAAATTCTGGGTTCGTTAATTTCACAGTTTTGGTTAACGGGTTTTGACCATGAATAACTCCCGATCTATACGAGATATAAACTTGATTCTTTTTGCACCTTAAAGAGCATATTACATACTACATATAAAAACTTACAAACACCAAAAACACTAAATAATCACAGAGATATAAGGCCTGACATTTGCCTAAAAATAACAGATTTCGGTTTTTTTAAAAGTTGGAAAAACTTTGATTTTGAGCACTTTAATGTTATGGGTCATGAATCTAACAACCCAGAACATTAATACACTCCCTATTACATAACTTTAAACAATCAATTTCAACAATTAACATGGAATCGAATGATTTCTAATTTTTGAGATTTTATACCTTTCTTTGATCCAATCTTTGATTTTTCTGATTTTTGGCTTCTGATCTGTTATGGGACTTAGTGGGGCTGATCTAAGGGACTGAAATGCTACATAATTTCGGAGGTTTGGGGTTGGGAGAGAATGGTTGAGTGTTTGACAAAAATAGTTGAACAAAATGACACTTTCTCTCTCTTAATTCTATATATAGATCACATGGTGCATGAATTGGCTGATTTGCTGGCTTGTTGCTGTCAATTATAGTGGTTAGGAGTTGTTGGTTTGGTGAACCACCACCCCTAATGTCAAAACCTATAAATTCTAGCTTAATAATGCAAGAGGGGCATTTTGGTCTTTTCCTTAAATTTCTAGAAAATTGCTTTAGGGTTTAGGGTTTAGATATTTTAATGTTTAAGATTTAACATTTAACCCTTAAAGATTTAGCAACTAGGATTTCAAATTTAGGATTTAGCAATTAGGGTTTATTACAAAAATAATAAAATAAAACACTAAATTTTAGTTTCTAACATTTAGACAATTTAGGTTTGTTAATTAGATTAATTTTCTAATTACTTTATACAGTAACATTAGGGTTTAGATCATATAATTATCATTGACTTTGCTAATTTAGCAATTAGGGTTTATTCTTTTGGTAATTAGGGTTACCAAATTACTATTAGGGTTTTCAATTACTAAATTAGGGTTTCAGTTTAGTAATTAGGGTTTAACAATTTAGGTTTTCTAAATTTAATAATTATAAACACCATACTTGTTAATTAATCACATTATCAATAATCACCAACAATCTCAAACTCTAATTTCAAATTAGAGTTACTAATTATAGCAATTAGGGTTTCTAGAAGTAATGTCTCAAAATGTTAATTAGGGTTTCATTAGGGTTTTAACTTACTAATTAGGTTTATCTTAATTAGTAATTAAAGTTTATCACACTTGATATTAATCATATTAACACAATTCTTGACAAATCAAATCTCCGGTTTAGGTTTCCGAATTAGGGATTTCTAGTTATAAGAAATTAGGGTTTTCTACAGAAAACTAGGGTTTTCTAAATATTAGGGTTTCCAGAGTTTTAATTAGAGTTTACCTAATTAATACATTAATACATGACATAATTATATTACATACTAATAAAATAATCTCACACTCTAATTTGGATATCAAATTAGGGTTTAACATTATTACTAGGGTTTGGTCAAAATACACCGTAATTGACCAACTATTATCAATACGGACATACCATACATATTCATTGCACTGAAAAATCAAAATATTATAATATTATAATATTATTCTAATACCTTGACAATAATCTAAAATTAGGGTTTGGATTCCATATCTAATTATTCTTTCATATTTAACCTTGATAATTAAGGTAAAATATTTAACTTAATAATCTGTACAAAAATTCATATAATAAAATAATTATTATATTTATAAAAAAAATCACTTCATATATTATTTAAATAATATATGATTATATATTCAAGGAAAATAATTAATAAAAACATTTCTATTTTAAAATTAATTATTATAAAAATATACTTTATAATAATCAATAATTCTAAAATAAATTTACTTGTAAATATTTTTGTAGTAAATATATTTTTATTTACCACATAAATACATATACACATAATCTTGTACAAATACTCATCCTTAAAAAAAAAATTATACGCAAAATTTATGATTTATTTATATAGAAAATATCGGGTTGTCACAAAATCAATCTGGACCGTTCATGAATTAGTTACTATGCAGTCCATTCTTCTATAAATAGAAGCTCAATCCTTCATTATTTCTTACGAATTCACTGAAACTCTAGAGAGAGAAAACTATAGAGAGAAAGAAGAAAGTATTCTGCTATTTCACTACTTATAAATCCTGTACTCTTCTTCTTAAGGTAGGGAATATTATTTGTTGTACTCGTAAGGGGTGTTATTCTTTTCTATTCATGAAGAGAACTTATGTTATTCCATTCTTTATTATTCTGTTGGAATAACCTGTATACACAGGCTACCCTATACTTGGTGATATTCTTCTATTATTCCATCTTTACTATTCCGTTGGAATATACTGTCTGTGCATTTTACATCGGACCTGGTTCCGTCTTTATTATTATTATGTTGGAATATCTTGTCTGTGCATTTTACGTCGGACCTGATTCCGTCGTTATTAGTATTCTGTTGGAATAACCTGTCTATGCGAAGTACCGCATTCATGGTGATTTCTGTTGTTATTCCATTCTATATTATTCTGTTGGAACATCCTATCCGTGCGAATTATTTCTGACCTGGTTCTGTTATTTAGTATTCTGTTGGAATAACCTGTCTATGCGAAGTACCGAATGCATGGTGATTTCTTTTATTATTCCATTCTTTATTATACTCAGTTGGTTAAAGTTTTGACTTCTATACTCCATGAAATTAGTGGAATATCCTTGATAATTGCGCTTCATCCAGTATCTTTTTATGGAAATATTCTTCTGAGCATTCTTGAATTTTACTCTACAAAGCAGTATCATGTTGACAATTTGGACGTTATTGGTTCTTGGACAAATTAATTCTTGAACTTGTTTTATTGAATTCTTATATCATTGTCATCATCCTCATATTTATATTTTTTTGAAAGTCATCTGTGGCCTGTAGTGCATAGATGGACTTGGTATGGTTATGACCAGGGATCATTCGGTGTAATCATGACCGTAATATTACAAATGATGTGGTAAAAGTCCTCATTGGCCCGTAGTGCATTGATGGACAATTGTTGGCATAATCATGACCATTAATGAATACACAAATATTCTTGGCCTGTAGTGCATGGATAATTGTGGTCGTGATACTAAAGAATATCCTTAGCCGTAGTGCAGGGGTGATTCGATGATATGGATTATTTATTAAGTTGAGTCTCAGCGATAAAAGTGATGAAAAACCTTTTAAATCATAAAAGATAGTAGATTTTATTCTCTACTTGACTCTTTTAATGGATTGCTTGTTCCGCTGCAGTTAAACTTGATTGTTTGTTATATTGTATCAGTTTAACATTATTTAAGGCTAATGATAATTTATTCTGCATTATCTTAGTCATAATATTTCTTACTGGACTAGTTGAGCTCACCCTTTCTTTCACTTGTTCTCTTCAGGAAATGAGAATATAGTCGGAACGAGTCAGGGAACGGAGTGATGGTCCTAGATGGTGCATTAGTAGTCCTCACTATTATGTGAAATAGTGTGATAATAATTGTAATGAGGACTCCTTTTGAGTTTGTATAGTCTCTAGTAGACAATATTTGTATTCAAACTCATAGTTTATGTAGCACCCCCAAATCTGGGTATCTTCCAACCCGACAGATGGTGCTATACTGTACAATATTCATACATTCATTCAATTGAAAAGTCTCAAAGAATGAACGTAACTTCTATATATTTAAAGTAATATTTATATTTCCCAAGTTCTATACCCGTTACAAAGGTTATTTGTCATAATATCAGTAAAATTACAACAATAGACCTATACTATTTCAAGACAACTTAGTAATTTGCCTTAGCTTTTCCCTTATCCTTTTTCGATCCTTCGGGACGTTCAGTCTTAGCTGCATTTATATGGTTCAAGCAAGAGTTAGCATAACTAGCTCAGCAAGTATAACAATTTACTAACAACGTGCTTGATATATACAAATCGTATATCTTCAATAACTGAACAATAGTTATGAAATACTATTGATAATTCAAAATAGCACTTCATCTTTTCTTTCAAAATGTTTTATAATAACAACAGTATTTAGTAAAACATTCACTCCGGTCAGAGACCTGAGTATTCATTCTTTATTGGAAAAGGGCAACCCGGAAGCAAGTCCGTAAGTCCGATATTACTTACGAGCACTTCTAGGTGATCAACCTATTGTACTCTATGTTGATCAACACTACATCCATTAAACGTATGCACGTTTAAGCATTTGGCAACCTTACGTGCCTGTCGTTTTACCGACAAAACATTTGTTTAACATTTCAGTCTTCTTTTGAAAACCATATCAAGTAGTTGACAAAAGATAGCAACATTTGATAATACATGAATAGATTATCAATACATCAAGTCTAGCCAAAGGAATTGGCTTCAACTTTATCATAACTCAATTCATGCGAAAGAATACATGATCCTCAAAAACTTGTTCAGATTGAACTGAGACAAGAGTTAGAATACTTGCCTTTAGCGTCTGCTATGGTAGTTTAACTTTATGTTCAAGTCGTTCAAGTCTCTATAATACATGATCTCATAATGCCTTACATTAGGTCACATATAATCAAGTATGTATATGACTATATCATACCCTTCATTTCAATCTAATTGTGTATTAGATTCAGTTACTATTCGTTCCGGTTTATCATTACTCTTCCATTTATATTCGACTAGGTTATCTCAACCTTTACATTACATTCCTTAAGGTTTAACAAAGTTTAAACAATGTTACGTTACATTCCTTAAGTTATGTTTACTTCCTTTTCTTTTCTTTGTACTTAGAAACATTCATTACTATTTTTGTTCTGAGACTGACACTGCGGCACCATCTTTATACGTACATCTCGGGCTGTGGCACGAGCTCTTAATATCATTGTCCTGGACTTGGAGCTACGACGCGAGTCCGTACTTAATGGGCCACGATGCGGCGCCATTCTCCAGAGGTTGTTGGTACTGTTCATGGCGCTGCGGCGCCACAATATGTATTATAGTTCGCGTTGCGGCGAACTCTAGTAGTGTGCTCGGTTACTTTTCCGCGCCGCGGCGTGGGTCTTTTTGCCTAGGGTTGGCGCTGCGACGCTAACTCTGTGCACTAGTTACAAAATTTAGTTTGTGAATTTTCTGGACGCATAACTTCTTCGTTGTAAGTCAGAATTGGCTCGTTCAAAAGCCTACGGTTCACAAATTACATAATCTTCATGATCATTCAAGAATTTTATCTATTCGACGTCGTTTGATAAAAATTCATCTATAGCTTCATTTTTAACGAAAACGATAAATGTTCGTGAACGTTCAACGCTCATTTCTTTGTTCTAAGTCAAAATCCGGTCATTTTTGAGTCCATAATTCTTAAATGCCAAATATGAATTGTCTCCATTGGAAAACAATGGTTCCGAGTTAAAACATAAAATTTGACTTCCATTCCAAGAATTTTACGAATTCGACGATTATCGTCCAATTGTGCAAATTCCGGCAATTCTTCCTTCTTATGATTTGTTCAACATTACAAATGAACTTCATTCAGCATGTGAACATCTCAACAAACGTAATATAATAACTTATATTCATTGTTGTATTTTAGACTTATTCTTCATGAGCTTATAACTTGTCATTTATAAACTACTTAATCTTTGATTATTCATGACTTATGACAATTAAGGTTTCTTAATCATCATACTTATATGTTCTTAACATATAACTTAAATTAGATATATATATATATATATATATATATATATATATATATATAATTCATATAATCATATGTGTAGCTTATTCTCTCTAACACTTAAGCACTTTAGAAGTGTTGGATTATTTGATCAACCAACAAATGACTTGTAAGCTTCCTCTATTTATAGACTTTCCAAGGTTAGGGTAGATTGGTCATTAAATCATCCCACCTCCTTAAGCCACCTCCTTACTATTCATTACTTGTTAACCACTCTCTTATCTCATACTTGGCCATTACTTCAAAGTCTTGGTCAATACTCCTAAGTCTTGGTCATTACACTTACTTGATCACCACATTACTTGGTCACCACAATAACCATATCAGTATGGTTTGCCCCATGGGTCATACAACCCATGGATTATAGCTTGGGCTTACTTTAATTCACTCTTTGGGCTTTGCATAAATAACCACTAGTTGGTTCATTAATTAATAGTTGGACTTTTCTCTTAATTCACTTGGACATGTATATAATTGTTAACCAATCATCCAAGTCCATTAACATTTCTTAATACATATTGATGATGTATTATTTTCGTATTCTAATTCATATAGAATTTATATACGATATTTGATCCCTCATACAAACTCGTATAATACTTTGTATTATACTCGTTTTCATTGCTTCATACAATACCAAGTATCATACAATTATTACTTATTCCTTAACACTTCGCTTTACTTAACATTAATAAATTAAGTCCACAAGCGAATTATTACATTTTCTATAACTAGATTTTTATTACATAATCCATCTTACATTGTTATTTCATCATTACGTATTTCTTGGAAACTCATAATTATATCCCAAGCAAATACCGATGAATAGTGTTTTTCGGAAAATTTCTCGGAAAACTTTTATTTTCGTCTTAGAAATTCAAACACTTTAATTCATCCACGTAGCTCAAATACTACAGCATTCTAACATCAATAGGTTATACAATGACAACCATCTTGATAACACATGGAAATATGATTTTATTATTATTTAATTTAATAAAATTATTTTACAATAAGATCCGAATTTCTTGGTCGTTACATTCTTCCCCCCTTATAAAGATTCTGTCCCCAGAATCTCGTCTTACTTTAATTAAATAGATGAGGAAATTTTTTTCTTCATCTTGTCTTCTAGTTCCCACGTTGCTTCTTCAGCATCGTGGTTCTTCCATAATACATTCACTGATGGTATTACCTTGTTCCTCAGAACTTGTTCCTTCCTATCAATGATCTGCATCGGCGACTCTTCATATGATAAGTCTTTCTCGATATGAATCGGCTCATACTCGATTACATGCTTATAGTCCGGCTTATATGGATGTAATACAGATACGTGAAACACGTTATGTATTCGTTCTACGTCTGGAGGTAATGCTATCATATACACTATCTCTCCCACCCATTTTAATACTTCAAAAGGTCCTATAAACCTTTGCCATAACTTTCCTTTCTTTCTAAAGTGTATCTTTCCTTTCCAGAGAGATACCTTTAGAAACACATACGAGCCCACCTCAAACTCTCGATTTAGTCTATGTGAGTCCGCATACTTCTTATGTCTGTCCTGAGCTATGACGAGACACATCCAAATTAACTTTACCACATCCGCTGTCTGCTACACCAATTCTGGTCCTAGCATCTGGCGTTCTCCCACCTCATCCCAACACAAAGGTGTTCTGCACTTCCTTCCATACAAACCTTCGTACGGCAGCATGCCTATGCTTGCATGATAACTGTTGTTATATGAAAACTCTATTAGTGGTAGGTGATCATCCCAACTACCGTTAAAATCCATGACGCAAGACCTTAACATATCTTCTAACCTCTGAATTGTCCTTTCGTTCTTCCCATCAGTTTGTGGATGATAAGACGTGCTTAACCTCAGCTGTGTTCCCAACTGCTCTTGGAAACTCCTCCAAAAGTTTGATGTGAATCGTGGATCATGATCTGACACAATCGATACCGGTACTCCATGTCTGGAAATGATTTCCTTAACATAAAGTTTAGCTAACTAGTCTAAGTTATACTTGACCCTAATTGGCAAAAAGTGAGCCGACTTCGTCAACCGGTCCACTATTACCCAAATTAAATCGTACTCTTTTTGTGTCGTCAGAAGTCCCACCACGAAATCCATCGTGATATGCTCCCATTTCCATTCTGGAATCTCCAATGACTGTAATAAACCACTGGGTCGTTGATGTTCAGCCTTAACCCTTTGACAAGTTAAGCACCTACTCACATACTCTGCTATTTCTCTCTTCATGTTTGGCCACCAAAAACTCTGTCAAAGGTCTTGATACATCTTAGTGCTACTAGAATGTATTGAGTACCTCGAACAATGACCTTCTTGTAACACTTGTTCCTTTAATTTTGTCTCATTCGGAACCCAAATCTTAATAATCCCTCATTATCAAGACTATACTTACCATCTTCCTTCTCAGATAACCGCTTCTTCATTTGATTATACTCATTCGTCTTGAGTTGTACCTCCTTGACCCTTTCTACGATTGTAGATTGCATCTCTGTCGCAAAGAGTAACTGCCCCAAATTACTCGGCATCTTCATTTCTATTTCCAACTTAGCCATCTCTGTTATTAACTCATTTTGAGCCGTTAACAGAGACAACTTTTCCCGACCCTTCCTACTTAAGGCGTCGACAACTACATTGACCTTTCCAGGGTGATACAGGATTTCACAATCATAATCTTTTATCAACTCCAGCCATCTTCTCTGTCTCATATTCAACTCTTTCTGAGTGAAGATATACTTTAGGCTTTTTGGTCCGTATATATCTCACATTTTCCCCATAAAGATAATGTCTCCATATCTTTAGGGCAAACACTACCGCGGCCAGTTTCAGATCATGGGTAGGGTAAACTTTCTCATAATCCTTCAATAGTCGAGATGCATACGCGATGACTTTGCCATGTTGCATAAGCACACAACCAAGTCCTCTATGCGAAGCATCACTATACACTATAAAATTTCCTGTGTCATCTGGCAATGAAAAAACAGGAGCTTCACTTAATCTTTTCTTCAGTTCTTGAAAATTATTTTCACATTTATCCGTCCATATGTATTTCACCGTCTTCCTTGTTAAATTAGCCAACGAGCTAGCTATCTTCGAAAAATCTTGGATAAATCTTCAATAGTACCCTGCTAACCCTAGGAAACTCCGTACCTAAGTCATCATTTTCGGTTGTTTCCAATTCATTACTGCTTTTACCTTCTCTAGATCCACTAAAATCCCCTCTTGGTTAATGATATGACCTAAAAACTGCACCTTTTCTAACTAAAATTCACATTTGGTGAATTTCACATATAAATTTTCATTCCTTAGTGTCTCCAACACTAATCTTAAGTGTTCGGCATGATCTTTGGCGTCTTAGAATAGACTAGAATATCATAGATAAACATCACGACGATCTTGTCTAAATATATTTTGAACACTCTGTTCATCATATCCATAAATGTAGCAGGTGAATTCGTCAATTCAAATGACATCACCAGAAACTCGTAATGACCATAACGAGTCCTGAATGTAGTCTTTGGTACATCTTCCTTCCTAACCTTCAACTGATGATACCTCGTCCGTAGATATATTTTAGAAAAATACTTTGCCCCTTTCAATTGATTAAAGAGATCATCAATCCTGGGCAATGGGTATTTATTCTTTATCGTTAACTTATTCAACTCCCGATAGTCGATACAATGCCTTAACGATATGTCTTTCTTCTTGACAAACAACACCGGTGCTCCCCATGGCGAAACACTTGGTTGAATGTACTTCTTGTCCAATAGTTCCTGTAGCTGAACCATTAGTTCTTTCATTTCTACAAGCGCCATACGGTACGGTGCCCTTGAGACCGGTGCCGTTCCTGGCACAGTGTCTATCACAAATTCGATCACCCTATCCGTCGGTAAACCCGGTAACTCACTTGGAAATACATCCTTGAATTCATTTACTATAGGTATTTGTTCCATGGTTGCTCCCACTCTCTGGGTATCAACAACATGGCATAGGTAACCTACAAAACCCTTCCTTAAAAATTTTCTCGTTTGTGTCATCATAAGGCAACACGGACGTCCCGGCAATTTACTAACATAAAATACTACAGGAGGTTGCTTCAACGTCCTGATGCTCACACATCTCTTTTGGTAATCTATAATTGCTCCATAATTAATCAACCAATCCATTCTGAGAATTACGTCGAATTCTCCTAACTTTATTGGTATTAAATCTACTGATAACTTACAACCACGTACATCTACGCAACAATTCCTATGAATATCTTCAACATGAATTATCTCTTCGTTTGCTACCTTAATGTTCAAAGGTATAGGGAATTTTTTGGGAAATAATTCTAGTCGCCTAGCAAAATCACATGCTATAAATGAACAAGTAGCACCCGAATCAAATAGTACGTATGCATTTATATTGTTGATCGGAATAATAGATGCAACTACATCCCCTGATGCAACTGCATCTTGGACCGTCATATTAAAAGTGCGGGCCATTAATTTCCCTGGCTGAGCTGGACCACTCATAGCCCTTTCTCTTCTGACCGTCGCCACTTCCACTGGCTCTCTCTGTGAGGCCCCCAAACCCGGATACTTGAAACCCAAACTCGGTACTTCATGATACCATTTCTATGAGCAGAATAATACTAATAATATAAAACATAACTTAAATTTACATATACATCAGAGTCTTTCTCCCAAGTACGCAACCTTTAGTCATTCATTACATGATATTAGATATTTAAATATCATAGTCTTCATAATCTAAAACTATTACAAACAGTACCACAAATCTTATTTGGTTAGCTTTCCTTTTCCCTTGTTTCGGCATGAGCCTTCTTGTTCTTCACACTTAGCTGAAAAACATTTAAATTAAGCAAGGATGAGCATTTGAGTGCCCAGCAAGTATTATATATATATAAGCTGAAAGAATTTAAATGTTTTCTTTATAATACCCTTCTACAACCAGTCAATAGTTGTGAAGTAATCTATACCAATAATAGTATCATAACAACCCTCTTTCAAATTTTTGAAACTACGTATTGACTATATATGGGGTTTCTGTGACATACTATGAACATTGTTTTCATTTTCGAAAAGGTTTGAACAGAAATTCATCTTTAAACCGTCATGACTTACGGGCACGGAGGGTGATCAGCCCCATTGTACCCTGTATTGATCAATACTACATGTACAAGAACGAAGTTATCGTTCACTCTGTCCGCCTTGGGCGCATAAAAATTTTCCCATTATCGGGATGTTCATACCTGTCGGGTTTTCATAACAAAGGTTTTATATAATTCAACATATATGTATATCAAAGGTGTATCAACATGTGATTAAATACAATAATTATCCAAGTGGGGACACTTGTATAATCATTTCTAGAAATTAACGAACAGAATATATATAACTGAATTATCATATACTAACATGTTGATAATCAATGGGCATATATAATATAGGTTTAACCATCTGTACATTAATAATAATAATTCTGAACTTCTCACTTCTGTCCATTGCATAAAGAAAATGCAAAGTTAGGATACTTGCCTGATGCGCTGCTTACACTTACGCAACTTAGATTTATCTTTTCTATCTCGACCTATCATTAATCAGATCATTTTACTGATTAGTACAACATAACGTATATATAACACTGCCTATTGCAGTCAGCACATTCCTTATTCACATTATCACACATGTTCAACAATCGTTGACTCATAATCAAACATCAACACCTTCCTAATCACATTGTCATACAACCTTAATAACCATTGAATCACAAATAAACACATATTCAATTAAATTATTTAAGTCCAGATCAATTTTTGAAATATGTCGGTCTACCGACAGCTTTATCGGATAAATATCGAGTCTAAGACTCTAAACCGTAGTTCATTATCCATTTGGATAATTTAAACATCAGTAGCACTATTTTTCATGGTCTTATAATAATTACTATCATTTATCAAAAATTTTGAAATATCAGAATCATTATGAAATGATTTAAATATTAAACAATTCTATTATCATTAATATTTAATTAATATTAAACTATTAATGAAACCATTGCCAAAATATTAAAATTATGTATAATAACTTAAAATATTTTTAAAACATTTATATTACCCTTAATTGATTTTAAACATCTAAAATCATTATTAAATATTTACCATTAATATTTAAATATTAATGAACTATTTATCCAAATATTAAAAGTCATAATTATAACTTAAAATATTTTTAAATCATTAATATCCTTTTTAAATAATTTTTAAATAAATAAAACCAATTTTAAACTATTTATTTAATATAATTATTAAATAAATTTAATATCATTAATCATTAAATATCATTAATATTAAATTATTAATAAAAATATCCCTTAAATATTAAAAGTTATATTTTATAACTTAAAATATCTTTAAACACTTTATTTTCATTTAAAATGATTTTTGTAATATTAAAATCATTTTTAAACTAATTTATTTAATATAAATATTAAATAACTTTAATATTATTAATAATTATTAATTAATGAATTTTACCTTTAAATATTAAAAGTTATATTTTATAACTTAAAATATTTTTAAATACCTTATTATTATTTAAAATGATTTTTAATATAATAAAATCATTTTTAATTCATTTATTTAATTCATTTAATAAATAACTTAATTATCATTAATATTAATTTATTAATGAAAATTATCAAATAATATTAAAAGTTATTAAAAATAACTTAAAATATTTTCTTATATCATAATATAATTTTAAATGATTTTTTCAAATATTAAAATCATTTTTAAATAATTTATTTAATATTATAATTAAATAAATTAAATACTTTTAATATTCCAAAAATATTAAATATTTATGAAATATATTTAAAATAATTAAAAACTAATTTTGAGAATTTAAATTAATTTTTAATTATTTATTTTGTATTTTTAATAATTAAAAACTATTTTTTTCTATTTTTTATTAATTTCCAGATATTATATTAATATCTGTCGCTAAAGACCACCTATAGCGACAGAACCGTCGCTATAGGTGTTCTTCATGTTCTTCATACAACCCAGATCTTCATACACAGTTACCGAGTGGCCTCCTTTGACCACAATTATCTAACAGATTATAAAGCTTCTGGATCATGTTAGACATTCATCATGTAGTATTGATGTAATACTACATGATACAACTTTTATCTAGGCCATAACATCAATACAATGCAAGATCTAAGCTAGCCAAATGTCTAACAACGCTGTTCTTCATTTTTTGGGTTTTCCAGAAAATGAAGAACAAACGCGGGAGCTAGTTTTCAGCTTTAAATTCTAACATCCTGGACTTGTTTTGTGTAATCTATTGATCCAATCTTGTAGACCACATGACAGAGTATAACGACATAAAATCAGAACATCATATCAACACCGAATCAAAGAGATTATGGCCAGTCAAACAAGGGGTCAGTAAACGGGTCTTGAAGATCTGGGTTTTCCCAGAATCTTCATCAGGTCATACGGTCAACGGTCGTTTGACCATTATTATCTACGAATCAGTTAAGGATCTGAGTAATATGACAGCATATACGTGTAGTCCATATGTCCAGCTATAACATCAAACTAACATTATGTCATAAACCACTACCAGTATCAAGATCAAGAGTTTCAAAAAGTTGTCAGACAACATAGACATTTCTGGAAATTTTCTGGGCTGCCCAGAAAGTAATTTTTTTGTGATCGGTAAACTAGGTTTAACCATTCATAACTTCATATCCACAACAGATCTGACTTTAATTCTTGTACTAGATGAAAGATCTCATACAAGACTACAAAATTAAACACTTAAACAACAAAAATAATAAACACACAACAATCTACAGCCTCTGACATTCGATGTCAGAGAACAAAAAAATAATTTTCCAGATTCAACAAATCTTCAAATCCGAGCCTCTAGATGTTATGGATCTAACATCTAGCAACCCAGATCATCTCTAGACAATATAAACAATATATTCTAACACTTAAACACAACATCTAACAACAAATTTTAGACAGAAATTCAAGGTAGGGTTTTATACCTTCTTGATCGATTTTGATTTCTATGCTTCTGATTCGTTAGGGATTGACGTGGGGCTTGTTTATGTGACTGAATTGCTAGATAATTTCGGAGGTTTGGGACTTGAAAGAGTTTAGTAAGTTTTTGTGGAAAATATAGTGAACAAAAGGATTTTTTTCTCTCTCTCAATCTATATATAGGCCATCATGGTGCATGAATGAGCTGAGTTGTTGCTTGTTGTTGTCAAATAAAGAGCATGTGGAGTTGTTGGTTTGGTGAACCACCTCCCCTAATTTCAAAACCTATAAGATAGCCTCTTTAATGCTAAAATGGGTATTTTGGTCTTTTAATTTTCCAATTAATGGCAAAATTGTAATCATGCAAACCCTTAGGGTTTAACCCTAAGGTTTAGCATAAATTGTAGGATTTTTCAACTAGGGTTTGCACAAAAAATTAAATTAAATAAAATAAAATAACTAAATTTTAGTTTCTAAAATTTTGAAAATAATTACTTTGTTAATTAAAGTAAGTTTGTAATTATCTAACAAATGGACATTAGGGTTTAGATCATATAATTATTGTTGACTTTGCTAATTTTGCAATTAGGGTTTCCAGAATTTTAATTAGGGTTTACCTAATTAATACATTTAATACACGACATAATTTATCTAACACACTTATAAAACAATCTCACACTTCTAATTTGGATCTCAAATTAGGGTTTAACATTATTACTAGGTTTTGGTCAAAATACACCGTAATTGACCAACCATTATCAATACGGACATACCGTACACATTCATAGCACTGAAAAATCAAAATATAATAAATATTATATTATTATTCTAATACCTTGACAATAATCCAAAATTAGGGTTTGGATTCCATATCTGATTATTCTTTCATATTTAACCTTAACAATTAGGGTAAAATATTTAACTTAATAATCTGTACAAAAATTCATATAATAAAATAATTATTATATTTATTCTAAAAAAATCACTTCATATATTATTTAAATAATATATAATTATATATTTATGGAAAATAATTAATAAAAACATTTCTATCTTAATATTAATTATTATAAAAATATACTTTATAATAATCAATAATTCTAAAATAAATTTACTTGTAAATATTCATGTAATAAATATATTTTCATTTACCACATAAATACATATACACATAATCTTGTACAAATCCTCATCCTTAAAATAAAAAAAAAAATTTATACGCAAAATTTAAGATTTATTTATACAGAAAATATCGGGTTGTCACACTCTCAATCTTGGTTCCTCCATCAACCTTGCCTTTGGTCTTCTTATCTTTGTGGTACTGGCTAAGAGCCTCATTCCCACCTTCGGCAATTATTGCCTTTTCTTGTATGGTTCCAAAGGAATTACTTTGGAACACAGAGATTCAGCTATAGAGCCAGAGTTTCAAGCCCTGCTCGAACCTTCTAGCCTTTCTCACTTTAGTGTCCACTTGATGTGGAGCAAATCGTGCCAGTTCATTAAACTTGGCAGTATACTGGGGAACTGTCATATCTCCTTGTCTCAATTCCAGAAACCTCATCTCCATCCTCCCTTGCATACTCATGGGAAAATAGTTCTCGAAGAAAATCTCCTTGAACCTTTCCCACGTTAGATTTCCTATATCGGCCCTAGATTTCCTCCCACAAGAAGTTGGCCTCTCCCTTCATCAAATAGATTGCAAAGGCAACCTTTTGTCCCTCCTCAACATTTGCTATAACAAATGCTTTCTTAATTTTTTTTGCCCATGTATGGGCTTCTATAGGGTCCGTAGTTCCTTTGAACTCCGGCGGACCTACACTTTTAAAATCCTTAAAAGTAGTAGCTCGTACTACTCCAGGAATCACGGGTACATTAGCCCCCGTTCTATTAAATACAACCATTAAAAGATTAACAAACTCCTATATTGGATTAACCGAACCACCCTCCGGTTGGTTAACATTAGCGCCCTGATTTTGTTGTCTCCTTCTTGGCGGCATTTTGCTGTTAAGAAAACAACACATCATTATTACTTTATTCTTGTTGGTTTGTTATTATTTGTAATAAAACAACAACTCGTACTCCTTACTCTACATATTCCATAAAAAAACTTATATTAATTCATAACTTGTAGTATAATACTACATTGTTTACATTACTCAGCCTTAGCTGATTACATTACCATCCCGCAATTACTTTCCAAAAATTGGGATTTACAAAAGACTACCCTTTGTTATACAAAAGAGGGTTTTACGTAACTACTAGATACATAATATTTACATATCTATTCTACTCTAGCTATTGCTAGACTACATCTGCCGTAGGGCATTCTCAAAATCCTTGCTGGCCAGACCGAAAATTACATCTCTACTGATAGTGTGTCGGGTCTGCCTTGCTTCTATCTGATATCCAGGTACCTGCTGCTGGAAATCTACGTGAGAACTCCTATGTATATAGGACATCCTCTCCAACTTCCTCTTTTTAGTCTTTAGCTCCTGCTTGAGCTCAAAGACTTCATATTTCAGCTCTCGGACCTTGTCCTTAGCTAAAATTCTATCATCATGCTCCTCTTCCCACATTCCCTCCATGCTAGCCTTATCCTCACGAACAGCTTGGAGTTCCTCTTTCAACTCCTTAACCTCTTGGCAGTAATGGACATTCCTATCCAATACCGACATAAACAATGCTTTCATTGATTCCCCCGTAGACATTTCCTCTATAGGTGGAACCTGGTCAAAGGACATCACGTCCACCTCTTCCTCTAGCATGCCATCAAATATAGACATGTAGTCTAAATCGTCTTAGTCTCCCGACTCGATGGTCACCAACTCTGGTTCTACGGTTATGGAATTTGGTAGTATCTCTACCTGATTAACTGAATCCTTGTTCACTACATGTATATCTCCATACATATCATTTTCTCCTGACATCTACAATAAAACAATATAGTTTGATTAGTACACGTTAGTAAAATAATAAAAATACACAACATAATATAATGCATTTTTATAAGGTTACTTTCCATCTTTTACTTCTTTATTCTTTCATAAGGTTATGACTTAAGGTTCTACTTTCCCCCTTAAGTTTTATAACCTAGGCTTTGATACCAACTTGTAGCGCCCCCAAATCCGGATATCTTCCAACCCGACAGATGATGCTATACTGTACAACATTCATATCTACTATCTCTTTTAGATTAAAAGTCCATCGTTGATATTTTATTTCTGTACTACTCATCAATAGTTCTTTGTTATACTAAAGACAAATAGAACTTTTATCACTTGTCTTCACCTGAACCACCAAAGAAGTTAGTTAAATTCACAATTTATATTTATAATAATGTGAATTAACAGTTCCTTCTTGCCACAAAGGCTTAATATAACATTTACTCAATATCCTTACCCCAAAGGCTGAAGATATTCAAATGTAATAACAATGATCATACCAATCAGTTGTCTATCTTTGCACTACGGGCCAAAGATATTCAATTATAAAACCAATGGTTATGATCATATCAATCAATTACCTGTCAGTGCACTACGGTCAAAGGCATTTAACTGTTAACTAATGGTCATGATCATGCCGATCACATCATTGAATTATCTATGCACTACGACAAAGGATATTCGTTAGTATCACTAGTGGTCATGATCATGTCATACACCTGTCCATCTTCGTACTACGGGTCAAAACTATCAAACAACAGATCACCTTTGCACTACAGGCAAAAGATATTCAACAACATATCATCTTTGCACTACAGGCCAAAGACATACAACTGTAAAACCAATAACCAATAATATAATAAAGAATGGAATACTAAAAGAATTTCACCATGTATGCAGTACTTCACATAGACAGGTTATTCCAACATAATAATAAAGAATGGATTAATAAAAGAATTTCACCATGTATGCAGTACTTCAAATAGACAGGTTATTCCAACATAATGATAAAGAATGGAATAACAGAAGAATTTCACCATACGTGCGTAATCCGCACAGACAGGTTATTCCCAACAGAATAATTAATAATGAAACTAGGTCCGGCGTAAACACACAGATAGGATATTCTGACATAATAACAATTAATGGAACAAGGTCCGGCGTAAACGCACAGACAAGATATTCCGACAGAATAATAAAGAACGGAATATTAGAAGAATTTCACCATGTATGCGGCACTTCGCATAATCAGGTTATTCCAACAGAATAATAAGAATGGAATAACAACAAAATTCACCATGCATGCAATAGACCGCACAGACATGTTATTCCAACAGAATAATAAAGAATGGAATAACAGAAGTTTTCTTCATGAATACGAAAGAAATAATACCCCTTACGAGTGCAAAAAATAATATCCCCTACCTTAGAAGAAACTGAATATTAGAGTAGTGAAGTAGCAGAATACATTTCTTCTTTCTCTCTATAGTTTCTCTCTCTGGAGTTTCAGTGAATTCGTAAGAATTAATGAAGGAATGAGCTTCTATTTATAGTAGAATGGACTGAATAGTAACTAATTCATGAACTGTCCAGATTAATTTACTTTTAAACAGAAGGTCCATATTGATTTACTATTAAAACTTAAAGCAACGGTCCATACTGATTCACTACTAAAACTTTAACGCAACGGTCCATACTGATTCACTATTAAAACTTTAAAGTAACGGTCCATATGGATTCACTATTAAAACTTTAAACCAGCGATCCATATTGATTTACTATTAAAACTTTAAACCAACGATCCATATTGATTTACTAATATAATTTCAACCGACGGTCTGTAAAATTAGCACATCTTCTCATGGAATAATATTGTACCCAAAAATGATTTGGACCAAAAAGAAATATATCTTACGGATGAATTGTACCCCGTAAATAATAACTCATGAATAGTAACCGGGTATTTTATGACAACTTGTCTACTTTGAAAATTTTTCACATATCACCCTTAACTTTAAACTTTTATCAATTTAACTATTTACCAAAATAGAAAAATGAGTACTTTTATTTCATAAAATTCGGGGTCTCACAATCTCCCATCCTTATGAAATTTCTCCCTCTAAATTTACGTACGTACCTGATATTCGAAGAGATGAGAATACCTTGCTTTCTTTTCCGATTGTACCTTCCGGGTTATTTCCTCTCTATCATGATTTTCCATTTCTCATCTCTTTTATTTCAAATATCATTCTAGAATATAGTTTCAAAATAAGGGTTAATTGACATATCACATAATAACCCTATATTCTGACCGACCAATTAAATAACAAATAAACTTAGGTAGGTCATACTAGCGAAGGAATTCCCCATCTCTCCCCTCCTAATTCTTATCTCACATCTTAGTCAGGGATCATATCCCTAATCTTTGATACCAACTGTGACACCCCCAAAATAGGTATACATCACCCATCTTGAGTCGCCAAATACATGGTTTAAAATTTAAATACAACTTAAACATACAACAGCCGTGTAAAATACAACAAAACATATATTGTGAATTTTAATACAAATATTGTCATCTAGACAATATCCACACTCAATGGAGTCCTCATTACATTTATTATCACACTATTTCACAGAATTGTGAGGACTAGTAATTCACCATCTAGGACCATCACTCTGTTCCCCGACTAGTCCGAGCTACGTTCTCATTTCCTGAAGAGAACAGTGAAAGAAAGGGTGAGCTCAACTAGCCAGTAAGAAATATTATGACTAAGATAATGCAGAATAAATTATCTTTAGCTTTCAATAGTATAACAACTGATATAATATAATAGACAACAAGTTTAACTGCAGCGGAATAAGCAATCCATTAGAAAAGTCAATTAGAACATAATATCTACTATATCTTTTAGATTAAAAGTCCATCGTTGATATTTTATTCTTGTACTACTCATCTACAGTTCTTTGTTATACTCAAGACAAATAGAACTTTCATCATTTGTCTTAACCTGAACCACAAAAGATGTTAGTTAAATTCACAATTCATATTTATAATAATGTGAATTAACAGTTCCTTCTTGCCGCATAGGCTTAATAGAACATTTGCTCAATATCCTTACCCCAAAGGCTGAAGATACTCAAATGTAATAACAATGATCATACCAATCAGTTATCTATCTTTGTACTACGGGCTAAAGATATTCAATAATAAAACCAATGGTCATGATGATACCAATCCACTGCCTGTCAGTGCACTACGACCAAAGGCATTCAACTGTTAACTAATGGTCATGATCATGCCAATCACATCATTGAATTATAAATGCACTACGGCCAAGGAAATTTGTTAGTATCACTAGTGGTCATGATCATGTCATACACATGTCTATCTTCGCACTACGGGTCAAAACTATCAAACAACAGATCACCTTTGCACTACAGGCCAAAGATATTCAACAACATATCATCTTTGCACTACATGCCAAAGACATACAACATTAAAACCAATAACCAACAGTATAATAAAAAATGGAATAATGAAAGAATTTCACCATGTATGCAGTACTTCGCATAGACAGGTTATTCCAACATAATAATAAAGAATGGATTAATAAAAGAATTTCACCATGTATGCAGTACTTCGAATAGACAGGTTATTCCAACATAATGATAAAGAATGGAATAACAGAAGAATTTCACCGTGCGTGCAGGATATTCCGACATAATAACAATTAATGGAACCAGGTCCGGCGTAAACGCACAAACAGGATATTTCGACAGAATAATAAAGAACAAAATGTTAAAAGAATTTCACCATGTATGCGGTACTTCGCATAAACAGATTATTCCAACATAATAATAAGAATGGAATAACAACATAATTCACCATGCATGCGATAGACCGCACAGATAGGTTATTCCAACAGAATAATAAAGAATGGAATAACAGAAGTTCTCTTCATGAATACGAAAGTAATAATAACCCTTACGAGTACAAAAAATAATATCCCCTACCTTAGAAGAAACTGGATATTGGAGTAGTGAAGTAGCAGAATACTTTTCTTCTTTCTATCTATAGTTTCTCTCTCTAGAGTTTTAGTGAATTCGTAAGAAATAATGAAGGAATGAGCTTCTATTTATAGGAGAATGGACTGAATAGTAACTAATTCATGAACGGTCCCGATTGATTTACTTTTAAACGGACGGTCCATATTGATTTACTATTAAAACTTAAAGCAACGGTCCATACTGATTCACTATTAAAACTTTAAAGCAACGGTCCATACTAATTCACTATTAAAACTTTAAAGCAACGGTCCATACGGATTCACTATTAAAACTTTAAACCAGCGATCCATATTGATTTACTATTAAAACTTTAAACCAACGATCCATATTGATTTACTAATATAATTTCAACTAACGGTCTGAAAAATTAGCACATCTCCTCATGGAATAATATTGTACCCAAAAATGATTTGGACCAAAAATATATATATCTTACGGATTAATAGTACCCCATGAATAGTAACTCATGAATAGTAACTCGTGAATAGTAACTGGGTATTTTATGACAACTTGTCTACTTTGAAAATTTTTCACATATCACCCTTAACTTTAAACTTTTATCAATTTTACTATTTACCAAAATAGAAAAATTGAATACTTTTATTTCATAAAATTTGGGGTCTCACACCTAGTGGAGAAAAGGCACCTCATCAGCAAGTATAGACACATCTAACTTTAGAGTCCTGAAACAAAATGTTCTCACTTAATATATGAAACTGTTCAATCATACAAAGTGTCAGCATGTAATGTCAAAACAAGTGCTAATACTGTACATAAAAAGTAAGTAGTTATCTATAGGACGGAGGGAGTTTCTGCCCTTTTTACCCTCGTCGGCAAATGCAAGGTGTGTTGCTCCAATTTCCAAGGGTGAAGTCCTAGTGGATGGTTGTGACGAAGGGATTGTTGTCTTCCTCTTTCTCCTGAATGATGACCATGATATATGGGCAATCATTATCTGGGGTGACCCTGTTTGTACTGTCTGTGTGGACTATGATGCGTATATTTGATAAGCTCCTTGCAATGTCCTGCTTACACCTCCTGTCCTTTTCCCCAGCCTCCGGATCAAGACTTCTTTTCCTTTAACCGGTATCGGCTCAGGAAATAACATAGTCATCACATGGGCAGGAACCTTTAATGAAGTCTGTATAGATTCAGCTCCTGTAGGTTGTGGAAATTGCCGTATGGCTGAAGATGAAGGAACCTGTTTGTGTTTGTGTGGATTCATGTGAATGGAGCTAGAAGAATAGCCTGGTTCGGCTATCCCTTTCTGATTGTGAAGTTGAATTAGGCGCTTAATGCCTTGATTCTCTTTGCCCAACCCTTGTCTAGGTTAATAACCCAAAGAAATCATTTCTTGACTTGCCAACATTACCTCGGCAGAAATTCTGGGTATAAGAGGTGGCGCCCCAATGGGGTGGTAGTGAGTGTTGCTCACCTCTAGGGCAGGGAAGATGACAGTCTTAACTTCTGAATTAAAAGTGATGAGTGGGATGTCACCTTGTTCAGGACATTCTGGCTCAGCATTAACAGTGACTCGGTTTTTGTTAATGATATATTTGAGCTGCTGATGAAAGGTGGACGAGACGGCTCCAGCCATATGAATCCCTGGTCTTCCCAAAGAGCAAGTTGTATCATATAGCTATTTTGAGCACATGAAAGGATACGCAGAATGTATGTTGACCAATCTCCACAGGCAGTTCAATCTCTCCGACATCATTTCGTTGGGATCCATCGAAAGCTTTGATAGTTCTATGGCTGCTTTGGATCATGTTGAGATTGATATTCATCTTCTCCAAGGTGGCATAAGGGCATACATTCAAGGAGGACCCTCCATCTATCAATACTCTTGCGACCACATATCTGGAGGATATAACTGCTATGTGGAAAACTTGCAATGACATGTCCATTTGGGAGGTATGTCATCATCAGTGAATGATATCACATTGTTGTTAAAAATATGATCAATCAGGTGATAGAATTTTTTGACATCCACTGATTTTGGCAAGTGAGCTTTTTCTAAAATTCTTAGTAAGACCTTCCTGTGATCCTCTGAGGAGAATACCAAGTTCAGTGTGGAAACCTATTGTGGAGCTTCTTTCACGCTTAAAACCAGCTTGGCTTCATTGTGTCTTATAGTATGGGGGAATTTTTTAATCTTCTTAATGGGAACTTTCCCCTTCGACCTGTTGGCTGGCTATATCACCCGTTAGGGAAGATACAATGGATTTTCCTTTGACACTGTAGTAGTTATATTGGATGTGGATCCCTCAGCCTCTCCATAATTCCATGGAACTTTTTGTAGGCTGACAACAGGATATTGTGGTCTGAATGGTAAGATGATCGGCTCTGGTACAGCCACTTTCAAAGGATTTAAAAACCCTTAAGTTGAATAGGTTGAATTGTATATGAGGGGGTAGCTTTATTTGTCTCAGAAGATATAATTGATACAACTTCCTTCCACTTTATAGGAAATGTGTCCCCACTCTCCAATAATAATGTGTCATTGTCTGCCATTTATAGGACACTGTTGTCAATTAAGTTTTGAATAAGATGGCGGGGTGCTTAACATTCTTCAGTGTTGTGATCGCGAGAGTGGGAGTGGTATTGGCACACTCCATTAAAATCAAACTATCTTGAACGAGGGCTGTTTGGAGGTAGCAGAACTGTTATTCTTCCTTCATTGATCAGAATCTGTAATATCTCTTCCATCGGTTGGCCTAAATAGGTGAATTTCCTTTTATTGGCTAAATCCTAACAGGCTTTGAAATTTGATCTTTTTTTAATTTTATCCTCCAGTGTTTCACTGTCTAGAGTACGTTATGGAGTATTTGTAATAAGAGGAAGGAGGCTAGCATGCTCTTGACTGAATAATTGACATGGGACTTGGTGCTGATGGACCACCAGTTCTGCCAATTGATTAAATTGCTCGTGAAGAGTCTTCAATTTTTGTTCCATCATAAACTAGAACTGTGCATAATCCCATTTGTAAGCGCTATCCTTGCTTGTTTGGGAGGATCCACCACTATAGTGGGAAGTCTGTCCACCACTCCAATTGATCATGTTAACCTCCTCTTCTTTGTGTTGAGGAAGAGGGTTGTCTTGCACATGGGGTTGGTCGGGTTTAGTCACCACGATCTCACCATTGTCAATCAAATCCTAGATCTTATGCTTCAATGCCCAGCAATCCTGAGTATCATGGCCTGGAGCTCTAGCATGATAAGAACACTTCCTGTTAGCATTGAAACCCTTTCCACTAGGGTTGGCTGGTGGAAGAAGATGAGTAATTTTTTTTTGAGTTGTCTGAAGATTGAGAATGTTCTCAAGTGGGTCCCGTAAGGGTGTGAACACTCGAGTGCGTCCGATTTCTCCACCTTTTGGCAATAGAGGGTTTGAAGACTGTGCTTGAAAAGGGGAGTAGTTTCTCCCTTGAATAGGCATGCTTTGAATGCCTTTTTGCCATTGTAGTATCAAGGAAACATCCTCCTCTTTCTTTTTATGGACCCTCTGGGGGTTGTTTCCATAACTTCTAGATTGGATGTGCTCAGCTACAGCTTTGAGAGTGGCAAGGTGTTGAATCTTTCCTGACTTCAATCCCATCTCTGCCATTGCTCCATGTTTGATCATTTCAGAGAATGGTTTGCCAATGCCAGCTAAAACTCTCTCATAGAAGGGAGCTTCTTGAATGTCTATGAAGGTCATCACCATTTTAGACTCAGTCAAAGATGGAATAACTTGAGCAGCCAGACGCCTCCATCTTTGGGCATACTCTCTAAAAGTATCACTAGCTTATTTCTTGATCATGGTAATTTGGTACCGGTCAGGAGCTATCTGAGTTTAGAAACTGTAGTGACTGAGGAAAGCCTGAGCTAGCTCTTCCCAACTATGAATTTTTGAGTTGTCCAATCTAGTATACCATGATCTGGCTTCTCCAATCAGACTCTTCTGAAACAGCTGCATTCTGAGCTTTTCATCCTCGGCATAAAATTTGAGTTCTCCAATGAATACTTTCAAATGTGTAAGGATCTCTCAATCCATCATACTTTTCAAAACCGGGAGTCTTGAATTTCTCTGGATAATGAACTTCAGGGAAGATACAAAGGTCTGAATATAAAATACTCCCGTGTGCTCCAATCCTTTTGATAGACCGAATGGTCTCTTACATTTATAGGACTTTTTTTCTTGATATCACCGGTGTCTGGATCTTCTTTGAGATGGGTGGTTTCAGGAGTTTTGTTGGTTTTGTCGAACATAGATTCACGTACATGAATTTCTTTATCCGGTCCCTGAATTCCTCCATGTGTAGAGGATTCTGTATATATGGGTATTTGTGAACCCTGAGTGGACTTATGAAGTGCCTTAAGCAGAACAACCAACTCTATAATCTGGTTACTTAATCCTTTGAACTCCTCGCGAGAGACAGGGGTAGGATTAGACTGGCTAGGTGTAGCCATGCTTGGCTGTAGGCTTACTGCCTTTTTGGATTTTGAACGAGTTTCTGGACCAATTATTTCCCTACAAAAAAGACGTATGTAGATTAGTCTTAGGGAATGTAAAAATGTTACATGCTATGTGATGTGTCCGTTTTAGGAGTATATTCCTGCGAAACGGATGTCAGTTGACAAGATAGCATATTAGATAAAAAAGGGAAAGCATGTACACATATTCCTTCATATTTTATATTACATTAAGATTGACATGGAAATGAAATTACAAGTAATTGAAATGGGAAAGTATGAAGAGACTTTTCTCTATATTTTGTTTATCAGAGACTGACCTATCTTAGGCTACTCTCGCGGTTTTCTGGCATGAAGGTTCCCAAATCATTACAATTTACTCGACAGGAATTTAATCTGGTCTTTCAACTGGAGCGAATTTGGGTGGTGCCTTTCTTGATCCTCGTTGGAATTAGTCTTCCTACGAGTCCAGTAATCAAACACCGACAGGATAGCCTCCAGGTGGAGGAACAACACAACATACATTCAAATACAACATGTTTCACCGTATGGAAATGATGACATGTGTGAAGCACTAATATCACAAACAGATATGGTGCAAATGAATAAGTTCAATAAGTAAATGCATTCGTACACATTTATTCAAATATATTTGAAACATCCATACACAAGCAGATAAATGTTTTGAAAAATTTCTAATAGTGGCTTAATCCCTCGTACTGGATTTCCCTAGCAGAGTCCCCACTTGTCGACGTCGGGATTTTTATTTGTCCCTTTTCAGTTCATGTCTTTTGGTGTTCTCATGTTATGTGAGATTTGTTTGAAAAAACAAGTTATGAAAAGGTCAGACATGTATATATCAACTATTGGGACTTGTAAGAGTCGCCAGTTGGTATTTTTAAATGGTTGCACCAACTCAACCGAGAAAAGATTTGAACATTGACCTAGTGATGTAAAACTATTTAACTGGTCTGTGAAACCAAGATTTGTTATGGTCCAGGGGCTTGACTATGCGGATGGAAGGTGTTAGGCGCCACCCGACATCCGTGTTACCATGGTGACCGCCACTTTTCAATTTAAACCATTATTTGAATGTGTGTGTGAGTAGATCAATGTGCATTTATTTGGAAGTAGTGTTATGATCGTTTGCACCTATATACAAAGGGTTTGAATTTTGTATAAAAGTTTAGTTTTAACAAGATATAGCAATGTTGTTTTGTAAAAGAGGTTTTTCAAACCCTTATGCTCAATAGTAATTGAGGCCTTTGATACTTCCATTTTATTATGTGCTCGGCTTGATTGCTTTTTATTTTCGAGATGCGAAGCATCTTCGAGAAAATGAGATAAAAAACAGTGCCAAATTCCTCATTGGCATGAGAGTCGTCTAAGGAAATTCAACCACCGTGAATAATTTACAAGCCATGTACATCTAAAAATGTCCATCTTGGGAACCGAATCTTGATTCGGGAGACTGAATCTGTGATCACATGATTCCTAGGCTCAAATGATGTAGCAGTTTGTATGAAAGCGGTAAACAATTATATATATATAAAAGCTATATATATATATATATATATATATATATATATATATATATATATATATATATAAACGATCAACCGCCTCGATGTAAACTCCAGGCGGGGTGAAATGTAAATGAAAACAATAAATGGCCACGAAGTAAACTCCAGGCCAGACAGGATTATATATATATATATATATATATATATATATATATATATATATATATATATATATATATATAAGCGATAAACGCACTGGATAGCAATATATTTATATAAGTATTTATATAAAAATAAAAGCAGTAAACGCTCCGGATGTAAAATCCAGGCTCAATCAAACAAAGTTTGATGACAGGAGATATATATATATATATATATATATATATATATATATATATATATATATATATATATATATATATATATATATATAAGTATTTATATATGGGAGCCCTTCCATAGCAACCGGTTGCCATGAGAACTGTGCAACAACCCCTTTTTGTACCGTTGATAAACTTATTGTAAGGCTGAGATGAAACATAAATTTACCAAGCCGTAAGAACTTGTACCGGCTTTTATTTTAATATGAGGACCCCACCATAGTCAACATGTTGTCAGTTTATACCAATAAATTGAATTTTTAATATTAAATAATATCCAACCGGGACAAGCTCATACGGCTGTAAAAAAAAAAAAAAAAAAAACCAAGGACAAAATAATATAGCAGCAAACAATATAAAACTTTTTTTTTTTTACAGCCGTATGAGCCTGTACCGGCCGGTAGAATTATTTTTTTTCTAACAGCCGTAAGAGTTTGAAGTGGTACATTAAATAATATCCAACCGGGACAAGCTCATACGGCTGTAAAAAAAAACAAAAAAAAAACCAAGGACAAAATAATATAGCAACAAACAATATAAAACTTTTTATTTATTTATTTTTTTTACAGCCGTGAGCCTGTACCGGCCGATAGAATTTTTTTTTTTTTCTAACAGCTGTAAGAGTTTGAAGTGGTACATTTTTTTTTTATTTTTCCGGCCGGATGAGCTTGTCCCGGTTTGTATTTTTTTTTTTTTTAACAGCCGTAATAAAGTTTGAAGTGGTACATTTTTTTTTCCGGCCGGTACAGGCTCATACGGCTGGTACCTTTTTTTTAAATTTTTTTTTCTTTCCCGGCCGGTACAAGCTCATACGGCTGGTATTAAAAAATTAAAAAAAAAATCCGGCCGGTATAGCTTGTCACGGCTGGTATTAAAAAAAAAAATATATGTTATTCAAGCAACTCGCTGCTAAACAGACTCGAACTCGCAACCTCAAACTACAAACACACGTCATATGACCACCCGAGCACCACGGGCCTAGCTGTTAATATCAGCCAAGGAATTCTCTTTACATTAAAACTTCACCATCCCCCAAAAATCTAAATTGTTGCATTATTATTATTATAGTACGATTTATTATTATTAACAAGTCTATATAATACATATGGGGGTTTGATATTTAGAAATAAGTTAATATCTATATTTATTAAGCAATGATTATTAGAAATGATTTTATATATTAAGCAATGATTTTATTATTAAGAAATGATTTTATACAATAATAAAACTAGTGAAGTATAATAATAATGTCACACTATCGAATTTATAAAAGTAGTGAAGTATTATTATAATAATAATAATGTGATTATCAATATTATAAGTACAGATTATACCAATACTTGTACTGCATAAATATATCAAAAGAAATAGTACATATTACATGTTCATTTTCATAAAAAGAAAAAAAAACATAGAATGATTAATACAACCGACGCCTATATCTCAGAGGCCGGAAGTAATCTTGCGGATTTCTTGTAGAGCTCCCATGCGACGCGGTAACGAAAGACTGTGACATCTTCCAAGGACCACTTCTCTTCAGAAATATTACCGTTGGCCCTAACGAAACAGTCAACATATTTGCAGACAAAAATGCCACAGTCTGCGTTGTTGTGTTGTTTCGGTCGAATCTTTAATGTCTGCACTGTAGGATTACCGCTGGGCCACTCACGCATCGGATTACCATTTCGCAAACAAAATGGTATCAAATGTACCTGCATGTACAAAGTAGTTGATTAATAATTTTTTAATATAATAGGACATTATAAAATTAAAATATTTTAAGACTAAACATACCGCAACTTTAACGAATTCTGAGTACATTTCATGTAACTTAATATACTTGGTGTCATTGTAGTGCGGGTCAATTATGGTAACCATCCAATCTTCAACTGAGAATAGGAACAAGACAAAATGGTGTTGATTGGTACTACACACCGGCATGAATATGTATTTGCATTCGTGTAAAGGTGGACCAACATCTTGGTTAACATACGGATCGCAAAAACTCCATGCATTATTCACGTTAGTGCATGGCACATAGCCCTGCCCAAGATGCGTGAAGAATGAATTCATGAAACCAAATTGGGACCACCTTTGTATTCCCCGCGACCTGTAGTATTCCTCTCTATCTCGTAGCAACAGCATATACGCGTCTATGACATGCTCGAATATCTAACTCCCAGGCCCTAAGGATTGCACTGCATTGTGTTCTAATTCATATAAATGGCGCGGATGTGATAAAGGATATAAATCCCCTTCTGGTGCCACGACGTTTCCAAAAATATGTTTATTTACAAATGTCTCCTTCCAATCTCTAAGTCTTTTGGATAGGGACCCTTTTGGTCCATAAGAGATGTCGTCTTCCTCATCTTGTACCTGATTGAGACCCAAATGTACATTATTATTATATAGCAATAATAGTTAAAACCATCACTATTAACATAACTATATATACCTCCTCGTAGGCTTGGAAGGTTGGAATGTAACACTCCTCGTAGGCTTGGGTGGTGGGAATAGAGCTCTCCTCGATTACTTGTGGGGTGGGTATGTAGCTCTCTTGTACAACATAATCAGTTTGTTTCCCAAGCCCTTCACTGAGTTGTGTGTATTGCGACTGTGGTCCAAAATTTGTGGGACCCCCTTGTCGAGGTATTTGTTTACCTCTTGCTTCGAAGTCGTATAGAGCGTATTGGAAATCCCAATTATTTTTTTGTAGAACCAACTCGGGAGGCAGCTGAGTAAGTGCTGAAAATTTATCAAGTAACGACTTTGCACTCTCAACCTGTCATGTAAGATAAACACAAACAAATATTATTAACAATAAATATGAATAAATGTAATATTAAGTATTTACTCCAATACATGATTTATTAAAGAAGAATATAATTTTATACCATTTGAATAAGGTGTTGTTGGTTGTAAATGGCCCGAGGCTGATAACAACTGTCGTGGTCGCTTGTCTGTCGAGGTCGGTGGATTTTCCAACGTGTAATTTTCCTATACCAGACCATGTAATCATCTATTGGGACATAATCAGCAACTTCAGTTTGTTGTCTTTCGAGATGATCCATGTATGCCTCCCACATCGAAATATATTCCCCTCTCAAGGCCATGCAATCCTCGACATCAATAAATTTAAACTTTTTCTCCTTCCTAAGGTCACCGTGGTTTTTGGCTGGTGATTGTATGCCTTGCATGAACCCGAACTGTCTCATCACACGATCCGACATCTGAAATTCCACAATATCAAAGTGGATCAAGGGGACCCCACCAGATCCCAACAACCTGCCTTCAAAATTAAATCCACTGATATCATCATCCCACACTATGTAAGGCTGCCAAACCACATCCCACATAGATTTAATATCTAACTCCCCTCGGTAAAATGACAAATGGTGATGGGGATTCTCACGTCTACCAGGGTAACTGTGGGTTCCAAAATAGGACCATGCTAAAGCCCTAGGTAACCATAAGGATGATTGTGGCCAAGGGTTTGACTTTCCAATACTTACACACTCATAAGCCCAAATTTGTAACAACGTAACACAACCATTAATGTATTTAACTCCTTTCCTAGTAGCAGTATATAAAGATCTGTACAAATATGCTAACACTGCCGCGCCCCAAGAGTAAGTTACACAATCTTCAGCGTTGGCAATAAAAGACATATATCGTGGGTGCACACTATTTCTATTCCTATTAGGGAATAATATTGCCCCGCACAACCACAACATGTATGCCTTTGTGTGTCGCCCTACAACATCTTTACTTGCATTCTCAGGACAATTATTAAAATGTTCGTGCAACCACACTAATGAAATTGCACTGCGTTTTTTTGAACTAAAATATTCACCAGCTAATTTATCTCCAAAACAATCCCTAAAATAATTCAAATTAGTGACAGCAAGGGGACCCGTTAAGGGCTTTCCCAGCACCGGTAACCCAAAAATAAAGTGAACATCCTCTAACGTGATTGTTATTTCTCCACAGTTTAAATGAAAAGTATTGGTCTCTGGGCGCCATCTCTCGACTAAGGCAGATATCAGACCAAGATCAGTTTGGTGTACAACACCTTGATAACTAAATACTCCAAATCCACATTTATCTAAAAGGATTTTTTGTTCTTTTGTCAAAGCCCACTGATTATATTTCTGATCAGTATATTGACTGGAGCTTAGTTTTCCCCTATCACTCCCATGATATATATCATCTGATACATGATCTTGTTGATCATGCAGAATACTTGGATCAATTGGCCCATATTCCCAACTATCCATCTTTTACCTAAAAAATACATCAATTCCGTATTAGTATTAAGCAAAATGACAGTAATAACAATACACACTAACATGCATTAAAAAATGAACAACATGCATGTAATAATAATAATAATGGTAATAAATTAATAAAAAAGTACATAAGTCGGTACAATATTGAGAATTTTAATTTGGGGGGAAGTGAACTGTTTTAAGATATATACAAATTCAAGGCAAATTAAAACAGCTAGGCCCGTGGTGCTCGGGTGGTCATATGACGAGGGATTGATGCTTGAGGTCACGGGTTCGAGTCTGGTTAGCAGTAAAAAAAATTTTATTTGTAAGCCGTTATAACCTGTACCGGCCGAACGGTTTTATTAATAATATAATTTTTTTTTCTTATAAGCCGGTATAGCCTCTACCGGCCGGCAGGTTTTATTAATAATATAATAAAAGAAACAAAACAACAAAGGTTTCTGTTGAATCTTTAACAAGTATAATAATATTTGAAAGCCCCTTGATTTTTATTGATTCACATAAGCAAATATAGATCAAATTGATAACTCATCATATCAACAATTTTAAACCCCAATTTGTTCGTGCACATACATAATATTATAATATATAAAAATATATTCTTAATTTTGTAAAAACATGTCCAATTAGTCTAATTAATATATTAAAAATAAAATTACTTTTTAATAAAATATAAAGTGATCAGTATAAATCTTGCATTATTTTGTTGTTATTATACGAAATAAATACATGCATGGTATTATATATCCTTTAATTCAGTAATAACATGCAGTGATAAAAATCATCAACAGAAATTATAAAAAACTGAACAAATAACAATAAATAAAAACTTACTTGTTGAAGTTTTTTACTCCTCTCTTCCGAAATACTCCCTTTCTACTCTCTGTTATTTTTATTTTATCTAGCTTGGCAAGTGAACTTTAGTTTAACAATATGTGTTCTCAATAGACGTTTAAATAAGCTCATGCAAATGTCCGGTACATGAATTAATTTAGGACCAAATTCAAAGAAATGTCTCAGCTTTTTAGTTTACCGAGCTTGCAGGTTTTCTTACCCGAGGCGATGTGGCAGAAAAGTGGTCAAAAAAATATGGCAGTGCATTTCCCGAGGCGATGTGAGTGTTCGGCCGGTACAGGCTTGACCGGCTGGATATAAAAATAATACTCAAAATTCGTTCGGCTGGTAGTGGCTATAACGGCTGGAAAAATAAAATATATATATTATTAATAAAAATGGTTCGACCGGTAGAAGCTGTACCGGCCGGTAGTGGCTATATATTTTTGTTGTTAGCTAGACTCGAACACGCGACCTCAAGCTCCAAACATTCGTCATATGACCACCCGAGCACCACGGGCCTAGCTGTCATATCTTACCTTGGATTTGGATATATCTTAAAACATTTCATCTCCCCCCAAATTAAATTTCTCAATATTTTATTATTATTATTCGATTATTATTACGAATTGAGTATAAAGCCGTTCCATATTCTATCGGCTTATGTACTTTTAATTATTTTATTATCATTATTATTATTATTATTATAAACACTGTCTGGTGAATGAGTAGTCAAACATAATAATACAACACTATGAGAATAGAAAAAAGCTGACATTGATTTGTTGGGAATAGTATATTAGGTTGACTTCTTGAGCATTAACCGCGACAAGATGTACAGGCTGGTCTTTTTACCTTTAAATATTGTCTAGGATATTATTTTCTCTTTTCTCCTCTACTCATAATTTGTTTCATCTAGTTGCCCACTTTCACTTCAGAAAAAAGTTGAAGTTTTGATCGAGCAAAATTCATCACTATTATTCACAAGTAAGTTTTTAAAAATGTCATATAATACATCTGAATTTGTTAGTGAAGTTGAAAGTAATAAATCTGATATTGTTCCATACGTTGGTCAATTATTTTGTACGTTGGAAGAGGTTGAATATTTTTATAGATCATATGCTCGCAAAAATGGATTCGAGATTAGAATTGCAACTAGTCATAAACATGCTAATACGAATGATATCAGATCTAGGCAGTATGTATGTAAGAAAGCCGGTACACCAATTGTTGGGAAGAGTTTACCTGATGATGAAGATAGTAGTAATAAAATAACTAGACAAAGAGACTCTATAGGACGAACAATGTGCAAAGCTAGAATATATGTTGTCCACAATAAGAAAGAAGACAATTGGCGTATATCTACTGTAGAATTAAAGCACAATCATCACTTAGTGACCCCCACTAAAGTAGATTTGATCGAGACTCACAGAAATATTACTCCTGTTGCAAGAAATTTAATTGACACTTTAAATAAGTCCGGTATTGGTCCTAGTAAGATGATGAATGTTTTGAGCACAATGGGAGGTGGGTTGCAAAATGTTCCTTTTTCTACTGCTAATGTTGAGAATGTGGTGCGAGATTTAAGGCGTGATTCTGCAGATGAAAATGATGCACAAGCTGCTGTCAATCATTTGAACAAACTTGCATCCGGATGTGCCACCAGATTTTTTTTTCGAGTGAAATCTGGTGAAAACAACCGCATAGCTTGTATTTTGTGGGTTGACGCCCGATCAAGGTTTATGTATCAACAGTTCGGAGACGTTGTGACATTTGATAGTACATACCGGACAAATAAGTATGGCATGCCGTTTGTTCCATTTGCCGGGGTCAACCACCATTATCAGTCTATATTGTTTGGATTTGCACTGTTACGAGACGAAACAGAGGATACTTTCGTTTGGGTTTTACAGACATGGCTTGAAGCCATGGACTACAAGGCACCTACTGTTAGGTTTGTAATATTCATGAGCGCAATCAAATTGCAAAAATAATGCGGAAACGTGTAAAATCAGAGTTTAAAAAAATTTACAAACCATAAACCCGGATCACCCTTTATGCACAATTATTAATTAAACGAAAAGATAAAGAATAAAATCATACCCTTGAAGATCCGAGCTTCCTCAGGTACAAGTTCACCTCCAATCCTTTTCGCGTTCAACTTGAATCCACCGGGTTTGGTCCCTTCCTTTGATCAACGTTAGCCACCCAAGTGTTTGGCCTCTAGAGGTGATCCACCAAGGAAGAAGAAGGATTCAAGAAGATTTTTATTTGGCTCAAACCCTAGTTTTCTATCTCTATAGAAAAAGGGGCGTACTCTAGAATAACGTATTCTAATAATACGTCAACCTCTCTCACCCCCATAATAAGACTCCTCTTATTTATAGATGTGGGCAACCCCTCCTTAACAATTAAGGAATTGGGTTTTATTTTAATTAATTAAACTCTTTTAATTAATTAGACTCCTAATCTTATTAGGAATAATTAATTAACCTTTTAATTAATTAAGCTCCCTAATCTTATTAGGGATAATTAATTAAACTCCTTTAACTAATTTTTCTCCTAATCCAATTAGGAATAAATGAGAGTACTTTTATTAATTAATTCCCAAACTCCTTTAGGAATTAAATAATAATAATAGTAATAATAATAATAAGACTCCTCTTATTAATTTATATTTAATATTTCTAAAATATTAAATAATAAATATTAAGCTATTTAATTTATTCTATCATCATAGATTAAATTAAATATACTTAACTTATTATTACGATTATGCCATTAACTTCTTAAATAATTATTCTTCCTTTTATGGTGTGACCCTTTAGGTTCTCCATATTAAACCGGTTGTGAATAAATCAATTAGAACAATTCTAATCTTATTTAAATAAATAAATTAAAATATTAATTTATTTAAATAAATAATATTTATTCTACAATAGGGATAAGCCTCCCTAGCGATCAACGACTTTCCAGATAATATAGATTTCAACATTAATCATAAAAGAACCTTTGAGTAAATAGTTACCGTACAATTTAATCCTTCCACCATACAATGTCCCAATTAAATATAAGACATGGAATTACTGTCAAGTCTTATTTTATTTAATTATATGTATTTCGACTCTTAAATGCACAACTCCAAATAATGCAAATTAGAAACTCCTTTCTAATTTCATTCTGCCTTGGCCAAGGACTACTGAGTTGTCATTTATCGAATCACATAGGACATTTCTCTTCTTTTACTAGAAGTGGTAGATTCTTTATTGATCATACATTATCTCCATGTACAACTTATTATACCCAAGCATACCCTTTGATATACCCTAAGGGTCTTAAGGAATAAGTCAAAGTATAACTCATCATACACAAGATACTATGATGATCTCAAGTCCAAGGATCACTTGTACTACTATCACTACAGGAATTCCTATTGACAGACAAGTAAAACTCCATTAGGTATTCCTTAGCGAGTCACGTTCAGTGAACTTATTCTCCAATAAGCACTTACATACTTGCTTTAGTGTCTCCACACAAATGATCATGAGATCAATCATCCTCATCCAATGAGCAAGCAACGTATGTACCAATCTATCCGGATTCACTAATCCCCAATTTAGTAATCCAACGATTGGGAACTATTTTAGTTTTAAGCTTTCTAAGAATTTAGATCTCATTAGAATGATCATCATCATTATTCTAAAAGCATTGCTTAAAACTATGGGTTTATCACATATTATAAAACAGCATCATGTAGATAATTAAAAGCCTTTAATAAATAAATACTTTTTATTAATAAATGAATAAGATTGTTACAAAGTATATGCTTTATCATCAAACATGATTGGCTTGTGTGCATATTACTTTCAATCTCCCACTTGCACTAAAGCCAATCGTCATGGTATCTCATACTCTTCTTCTCTAAGTGACGATTATCCTGCTGTTGGATAAGCTTTAGTTAATGGATATGTAATGTTGTTCTTGAGAGTCTACTATCTCTATAGTGATTTCCCATCTTTCAATGATTCCTATAATCAAATGAAAGTGCCACAACACATGTTTGGATCCAAGATGAGACTTAGGAACTATTCCTAGTTCTGTAATGAACTTTTAATCCAAACAATCAACTTGCAGCTTCATTTATAGCTATATACTTTTGTCTTTATCACTAAACCAACAACTCTTTGCTGTTTGGAACCTTTCCAATTCACTGCACCACCGTTCAAGGTAACACTTTACCTTAAAGTGGATTTTCTGTCGTCTTGGTCTGTCTGAAAAACTTGAGTCTGTTAAGCCCTCTAGTATTAATTCAGACCCGCCATGAATTATATCACATCCTTAGTGCTGGTTAAGTACTTTAAGATGTTTTTCACTGTCTCACAGTGAACTTCTCCAGAATACGACTGATCAACATCAGGTCGCGTATATTTTATTGCATACATGATTGTCACTCATGTGATATCTCTTTTCAGGAGTCTTTGGGGACTATTAAGAGAGATACACTCCATGGCTCATCAACATGAGACATCTTTTGGAGTTTGTCATGCTAAACAACTTTAACATCAAATGAATATACGTTCCTTGGGTTAAGACGAGTATCCTTTTAAATCTATCTATATAGATTTGTATCCCCAATTAAGATATTCTACCCAAATCATTCATGGAGGAATGTTTAGACAACTTTATCTTTACTGATTCTAGCATTGGCATGTCATTCCGTATCCATAGTATATCAACATATAATACTAGGAATGTCACGACGCTCCCACTGACCCTTTTGTACACACTAGGTTCATTCTTGTTTTTGATAAAATCAAACTCTTTTGATTTATTTCATCAAAAACAAATGTTCCATATTTGAGAAGATTGCTTCAATCCATTTCTCTGAGTGTCTACAACTCTTACCTCATCGTATGTAACTGGATCATCATCTTCTATGATACGTACCTCATTATCATCATCCATGATGAATCCATACCTCCTAGGTATCTTCGGTACTATTCCAGATTTACGATTCGGTTGTGGTACAATAGGTCTATCTATAGGTTCCTCTTATTTGACTTGTAGTGTTTTGTGGTTCTTGAACTTTTCAAGATGTATTATCCTCCCACTAGCCCTTTCAATGATGAACACCTTTATCTTAGAAGGCAGAATATTTCGCAACAAACACCTTTTGCTAAGTAGGATTATAGAACATATGCCCTAAACTTACTTTAGGATGTCCCACAAATCTGTACTTGTCAAATTTTGTCCCAAGCTTATCCTTTGAAACCGTTTCACATAAGTTGGACAACCCCTTATCTTAACATACTTAAGATTAGGAATCCTCCCTGTCCATAACTTTTATGGAGTCTTGGGACCGGATTTTGAGGTTACCTTTTCGTAGATATGCAGCCATTTCTAGGACATTACCCCAGAAGGATACTGGAATGTCGGTAAAATCATTATGGACCGCGCCATGTCCAACAAGGTACGATTTTTCCATTCAGATACATCAATCAATTATTGCGTATTAGGATGTGTCCATTATGAGAAAACCATTTGAGATGATCTAGAAACTTATTGCACAAGTATTTATTCCTTGATCTAATCAAAGAATCTTAATACTTTGTCAATTTGTTTCATTTCTGAATTCTTTGAACCTTTCAAATAATTCACACTTGTATTTCAACAAATACATACATTCAACTCTTTGAATGATCATCTCCTTTTCTTATACTAGTTTGTTCAATTTGCAAAATTATTTTCACATAAGTCAAGTATACAAAATCTATTAAGTAATATTCCGGTTCTATACAAAACATTATTATTATAAATAGAACAACAATTGTTCTTAAATATAATACCAAAAATTTTATTGTCCAACAATAAAATGGAAATAATGTTTCCAACAAGAACTGGAATACAATAACAGCTTACTGACTTAATAGATTTGCCCGTAGGCATTGCTAAACTATAAGTTCCTACGGCTAATGCAGCAACCTTTGCTTCATTTCCCACACATAGGTTTATTTATATTTGTTTAGCTTTCTACTTCTACTTGGTCCATTCATAAATCTATATTTATGATAACCAAAGTCGGTATCCAATACCCAAGTAGAACCTTGACTTAAGGAAAAATTTATTTTAAATCATGAACAAAATTGTATTTGTAACCGAAACTTCACTAAGCTTCTTTGGTTAGCCCTGCAAGATGCTTCTCGCAGTTTCTTTCCAGTGTCCAGGCTTATTACAGTGGAAGCAAACTCCTTTGCTATCCGTATCAGTTTTGTTCTTATTATCCTTTGTTTACACCTTTCTGTTTACCTTCTTTGAATCGTTTTTCTTTTCAGAAGATCCTTTGGCCCCTACCAGTAAGACATGGTCTTTCTTGGTTGGAAAGTGACTCTCAACATTTTTCAACATGTTAAGCAAATCAGCGAGGCTGATATCTAGCTTGTTCATATGAAAAATTCACAACAATTGTGAAAGGAGTCCGGAAGTGAGTGCAAGATCAAATCTTGGCTCAACTCTCCATCCATGACAAAATCCGTTGTCCTAATTGATCAATCAAATTGATTATGTTAAGGACTTTTATCTGTACTGTAGTGTCTTCGGTCATTCTAGATCGGAAGAGCTCCTTAGATATCTGATATCTATTAGTCCTACTTTCCTTACCATCAACTACTTAATGTGCAGGAATATAATAGGAGCATCCATAGTTTCATCCTGACGCTGAAGATCGTTACTCATGGATGCGAGCATGATGCATTGAGCCAACTATGCATAATCTAGCCACTTTCTAAAAGTAGCAATATCTTCCTCAGAGGCATTGTCTGCAACCATTGCAGGGATAGGCGTATTAAGGATATAAGATAGTTTTTCAGCCGTGAGAACTATTCTCAATTACCTTAACCAATCCGTTTAATTCGGTCCGGTTAATTTAGCATCTAATATGCTACGCAGTGATAGTAATTTAGACATTGTAAAATTTTGTAAATGAATTTGTAATTAACAACATTTTAACATACATTCTTTTATTAATTACCAAAATAATTTAGGTCTTGTTTTAAATTGGTATCTCCCACTATTTTCTTCAAACTATATTACCCTCACTTATATAGTTCGGCAAAATCTAATTAAAGATTTGCTAGTGAGAATAAGGATCCCATTTCAAATGTATATAGCCTTGTGTGTGCACAACAAACTATATATAAATAAATAGGTAGACAACTCTTGTCAATTACATCAACTATGTAACTCCTTGTATTTTGCCTCTTAAATCATAATGGTCAAGTGTGTGCACATCCGAACTAAAACGATTTAAGTTAAGTCAGACCCAGCATTTCCATATAAGTGAAGAGAAAACTACAGCCCTTGTGTGTGCACAACAAAGCAGTAATGTTCAATTCCTTATAAACATCATATGTAATAAAAACAACATCTCAAATATTTAATACTCGCCTTGTGTGTGCACAACAAACTCATATTAAATATTCAATACTCTATTGTTTCTATCATGCTAGAAGGCGACGTTCGATATTCCAAATATCTTTGAACGTTACAACTTAATATAAAATATTTGAGGGGTTTGTTATTAAAATGTCTCATCTTGTTTAGCGCGCATGCATATATATATATAAAATACGCGTCATATTAATGAACATGCGAAGCATGTTTGCATAATATATAATATATATAGTATAAGCATGCACATATAGAATACTATATTCTACCTGGATTGATTATGGACTTTTATTCTAGTTTGGTTCACTAGAGCCACCAAGTGAACCAAAAGGTCAAACCCTAGGGGTGCAAGAATTAATATTTAAATATAACTATTACATTTAAACCCGGGCTCCATTACAAACGGGTTTTCAAGCGCTCCTTGCTCCTTGATCTCCAATTCTTCAAAATTAATTCTAACTATTCCTATTACAAAACTATTTAAAATAAATAGAAACCTTGATCAGCAGTCAAGGGGAAGTACATAGGAGGGAGTTAGAATTTACATTAAGAAAAATTAGAGAAGACGAGGTACGCAGACTCCATTTAATAAAACCCATACATTCATGCATCCAACTAAAATAAAATCCAATCACATTGGTCAATAGTCCATAATCAATCCCATTTATTATCATACATATCACTATATGCATCAATAAATAACATTCATCTCATGAATAATAAACATTTAATATATATATTGATATCATTTAATGGGCAAATTTAGTTAGTATAAAATTCAATTTTGAATCAAAATAAACTCCTTTATTTTAATCCAAATTTAAATCAAAATAAAACTATTTTATTTTAATTTATCCAATTTTGAATAAAATAAACTATTTTATTTTAATCAAAATCCTTAATCAAAATAAACTCCTTTATTTTAATTAATTATGGAATCCAATTCCAAGTTAAAATAAACTCCTTTATTTTGGGTAATATGAAATCTTATTTCATATCTTAAATAAACTCTTTTATTTAGGAAAACACGGATTTTCTTTCCTATTCACAAATAAACACTTTTATTTTGAATAATATGAAATCTTATTTCATATATAAATAAACTCCTTTATTTAAGGAAAGACTGATTCTTTTTCCTATTCACAAATAAACTCTTTTATTTTGAATAATATGAAATCTTATTTCATATCTAAATAAACTCCTTTATTTTAGGAAACATGAAATTCAATTTCAACTCCAATTAGTTATCATGGAATCCAATTCCAACTCTAATTAGTTAGCATGAAATTTAATTTTAAAATTAAAATAAACTTTTTATTTTAAAATTAAAATAAAATTGTTATTTTAAAATTAAAATAAACTTTTATTTTAATTATAAAATTATTAAAAATAATATATATATACATATGTATATTATTCATATTACCGAATTAGGAACCGTGTAAAATAAAAATCACCTGTAACTTCCTGCCACCCACGTGAATCATAAAAGATTACTAATATATATGTGTTATATATAAGTAATCATATAAAAGTTACAGGAACCAAACATTAGCATATTTGATTTTTTTTAAAAAACGTGGATACAGAAACAAGATCACCTTTTCGCAAAATTGCAGGAAACAAAATCACGCCTTTTACGATTTTTTTTAATTCTATACAACAGAATTATGCCCAATTAAATTGTTCTAAACACATATCAATATACATATCAAATTAAAACAATTAATAATTCACATAAAGGTTTGGCTTTGATACCACTGTTAGGTTTGTAATATTCATGAGCGCAATCAAATTGCAAAAATAATGCGGAAACGTGTAAAATCAGAGTTTAAAAAAATTTACAAACCATAAACCCGGATCACCCTTTATGCACAATTATTAATTAAACGAAAAGATAAAGAATAAAATCATACCCTTGAAGATCCGAGCTTCCTCAGGTACAAGTTCACCTCCAATCCTTTTCGCGTTCAACTTGAATCCACCGGGTTTGGTCCCTTCCTTTGATCAACGTTAGCCACCCAAGTGTTTGGCCTCTAGAGGTGATCCACCAAGGAAGAAGAAGGATTCAAGAAGATTTTTATTTGGCTCAAACCCTAGTTTTCTATCTCTATAGAAAAAGGGGCGTACTCTAGAATAACGTATTCTAATAATACGTCAACCTCTCTCACCCCCATAATAAGACTCCTCTTATTTATAGATGTGGGCAACCCCTCCTTAACAATTAAGGAATTGGGTTTTATTTTAATTAATTAAACTCTTTTAATTAATTAGACTCCTAATCTTATTAGGAATAATTAATTAACCTTTTAATTAATTAAGCTCCCTAATCTTATTAGGGATAATTAATTAAACTCCTTTAACTAATTTTTCTCCTAATCCAATTAGGAATAAATGAGAGTACTTTTATTAATTAATTCCCAAACTCCTTTAGGAATTAAATAATAATAATAGTAATAATAATAATAAGACTCCTCTTATTAATTTATATTTAATATTTCTAAAATATTAAATAATAAATATTAAGCTATTTAATTTATTCTATCATCATAGATTAAATTAAATATACTTAACTTATTATTACGATTATGCCATTAACTTCTTAAATAATTATTCTTCCTTTTATGGTGTGACCCTTTAGGTTCTCCATATTAAACCGGTTGTGAATAAATCAATTAGAACAATTCTAATCTTATTTAAATAAATAAATTAAAATATTAATTTATTTAAATAAATAATATTTATTCTACAATAGGGATAAGCCTCCCTAGCGATCAACGACTTTCCAGATAATATAGATTTCAACATTAATCATAAAAGAACCTTTGAGTAAATAGTTACCGTACAATTTAATCCTTCCACCATACAATGTCCCAATTAAATATAAGACATGGAATTACTGTCAAGTCTTATTTTATTTAATTATATGTATTTCGACTCTTAAATGCACAACTCCAAATAATGCAAATTAGAAACTCCTTTCTAATTTCATTCTGCCTTGGCCAAGGACTACTGAGTTGTCATTTATCGAATCACATAGGACATTTCTCTTCTTTTACTAGAAGTGGTAGATTCTTTATTGATCATACATTATCTCCATGTACAACTTATTATACCAAAGCATACCCTTTGATATACCCTAAGGGTCTTAAGGAATAAGTCAAAGTATAACTCATCATACACAAGATACTATGATGATCTCAAGTCCAAGGATCACTTGTACTACTATCACTACAGGAATTCCTATTGATAGACAAGTAAAACTCCATTAGGTATTCCTTAGCGAGTCACGTTCAGTGAACTTATTCTCCAATAAGCACTTACATACTTGCTTTAGTGTCTCCACACAAATGATCATGAGATCAATCATCCTCATCCAATGAGCAAGCAACGTATGTACCAATCTATCCGGATTCACTAATCCCCAATTTAGTAATCCAACGATTGGGAACTATTTTAGTTTTAAGCTTTCTAAGAATTTAGATCTCATTAGAATGATCATCATCATTATTCTAAAAGCATTGCTTAAAACTATGGGTTTATCACATATTATAAAACAGCATCATGTAGATAATTAAAAGCCTTTAATAAATAAATACTTTTTATTAATAAATGAATAAGATTGTTACAAAGTATATGCTTTATCATCAAACATGATTGGCTTGTGTGCATATTACTTTCACCTACAACCATCATCACCGATCAAGACAGAGCCATGAGTAATGCTATTGCTACGGTACTTCCAACTAGTCATCATTTATTGTGTTCTTGGCATATTAGCAATAAATTTCCTGAAAAATTGCATCATGTTTATTATGCGCACCCATCGTTCAAAAATGATTTTAACAACTGTGTGTATAACTCATTGTCCATCGAGGAATTTGAAGAGCGTTGGCATATTCTGATAAGTTCCTATGAATTGTATACTAATGAATGGCTTGGAAGTTTGTATGATGTACGACATAAATGGATTCCAGCATATACAAAGAGATATTTTGCCGCAGGAATGACTACCACTGGAAGAAGCGAGAGCATGAATGCCTTTTTTGATGAGTATGTTAATGCATCAACAGGTATGCTATGTTTTGTACTGCAGAGTCAAAAGGCTGTAGAAAGACAGTTTATCAGGGAGAGGAAGGCCGACTACATAACAAAACATCGTAAAAGGATTATGGTACTCGGTTCATCTTTAGAAGTTCATGCTGCACAAGTGTACACAAAAGAGATGTTTAGACGTTTCCAACGTCAATTCGTCGATTCCATGAAATACAATGTTCATAAACTTAGTGAGATGTGTGACACTGATACTAAGGTTTATGCAGTGTATAATGCAGATGCAACTGAAAGTGGTGGAAGATATAAAGAAGTTGTCAACAATCGACAAGTTGGATCGGTGACATGTAACTGCCAAATGTTTTCTCACTCTGGTGAATTATGTAGGCACATCTTGAGATATTTCATAGCAAAGAGTATTTCACAAATACCGACCGACATGATCCTTCATCGGTGGACAAGAGACGCGAACAAAAGCAATGGTGAAGACTTACTCTTTAACTCCACACCTGCTGACTTCGAACAAAATCAAGCAATGCGCTACAATCATTTGATGGCTGATTACCAGGAGTTAGCGACCAAAGCGGCTTGCTCAGTCCGAGGTTACAAAACTGTTCTTAAACTGAATGCACGAGGAAAAGAGTTGGTTGACCAGTATGATCCGGATGAGAATATTACTGAACTGGCAGATGACGACATTGATTGCACAGTTGGAGATCCAAATCATGATATGGGATACGATAATGACGATGAAGATGCAGAGGTGGAAGAAGAAGAAGAGTTTTTGCCGCCTAATATTTCTCAAACAAAGGGCCGCAAAAAACAATCTTGATTCAAGAGTGCACTCAAGAAAATCATTCCATCTAAAACTCATCGAAAATGTGCAATTTGTGGCTTTGAAACCGACCACGATAAGCGAAACCACTATCGAGTGCTAGGGATTCCTTAGCCAAAAAAATAGGCGTCGGTTGTATTAATCATTCTATGTTTTTTTTCTTTTTTATGAAAATGAACATGTAATATGTACTATTTCTTTTGATATATTTATGCAGTACTAGTATTGGTATAATCTGTACTTATAATATTGATAATCACATTATTATTATTATAATAATACTTCACTACTTTTATAAATTCGATAGTGTGACATTATTATTATACTTCACTAGTTTTATTATTGTATAAAATCATTTCTTAATAATAAAATCATTGCTTAATATATAAAATCATTTCTAATAATCATTGCTTAATAAATATAGATATTAACTTATTTCTAAATATTAAACCCCCATATGTATTATATAGACTTGTTAATAATAATAAATCGTACTATAATAATAATAATGCAACAATTTAGATTTTTGGGGGATGGTGAAGTTTTAATGTAAAGAGAATTCCTTGGCTGATATTAACAGCTAGGCCTGTGGTGCTCGGGTGGTCATATGACGTGTGTTTGGAGTTTGAGGTTGCGAGTTCGAGTCTGTTTAGCAGCGAGTTGCTTGAATAACATATTTTTATTTATTTTTTTAATACCAGCCGTGACAAGTTATACCGGCCGGATTTTTTTTTTAATTTCTTAATACCAGCTGTATCAGCCTGTACCGGCCGGGAAAGAAAAAAAAAATTTTTAAAAAAGGTACCAGCCGTATGAGCCTGTACCGGCCGGAAAAAAAAAATGTACCACTTCAAACTTTATTACGGCTGTTAAAAAAAAAAAAATACAAACCGGGACAAGCTCATCCGGCCGGAAAAATAAAAAAAATGTACCACTTCAAACTCTTACGGCTGTTAGAAAAAAAAAAATTTCTACCGGCCGGTACAGGCTCATACGGCTGTAAAAAAAAATAAAATAAAAAGTTTTATATTGTTTGTTGCTATATTATTTTGTCCTTGGTTTTTTTTTTTTTTTACAGCCGTATGAGCTTGTCCCGGTTGGATATTATTTAATGTACCACTTCAAACTCTTACGGCTGTTAGAAAAAAAAAATTCTACCGGCCGGTACAGGCTCATACGGCTGTAAAAAAAATAAAATAAAATAAAAAGTTTTATATTGTTTGTTGCTATATTATTTTGTCCTTGGTTTTTTTTTTTTTTTTTTACAGCCGTATGAGCTTGTCCCGGTTGGATATTATTTAATATTAAAAATTCAATTTATTGGTATAAACTGACAACATGTTGACTATGGTGGTGTCCTCATATTAAAATAAAAGTCGGTACAAGTTCTTACGGCTTGGTAAATTTATGTTTCATCTCAGCCTTACAATAAGTTTATCAACGGTACAAAAAGGGGTTGTTGCACAGTTCTCATGGCAACCGGTTGCTATGGAAGGGCTCCCTTTATATATATATATATAAATAAAAGCAATAAACACTCCGAATATTATTTTCAGGCTCAATCGAGATAAATCGATAATATATATATATATATATATATATATATATATATATATATATATATATATATACATATATAAGCAAGAAAAACCACGGACCGACGGCCCCGGGTATACACACACTTGCGACTTTTAACGTGAATAATAGCGTGTGCACAAAAGTGGAGAAAAGGCTTTAAAAATGTAAGAAGGCTTACAGTGGGCTGCCAAAGAAGGCTTCAAATAGCTTTAAACGGATGAACACTAGATTCCCACCGGTAAAATGTAGCAAAATATATGCTCACTAGTGTTTGAAATGAGAAAGCACTCAATTTATAGTTTGTATAGAGCAAAATGGACAGGGCTTCCTCGCCTTTTTTCTCTTATTAATGGCCACCCCAAGCCCAATATTTATAGAGGGGGAGTTGCAAGTGTACCTACGATAGCCGCAGATGTACCTGCGGCTGCCCGGGGTACCCCAGGCTTCGTGGGTCCTTCCATCTCAAAGTACGTGCATTCGTGCAACGTGTTGTCCGCTCGAACCTTCAAAACATCAATACGGACATCCGATGGAGGTGTATAAGACCTTTTACAACATGTTGTTGTCGAGAGCTACACAATGACATGGGATAAAAGGTTTTACAAAGTCAGGAAGATGGGTTCATGTCCAGGTGTTCAGGTCTTCAAATTCTGTCTGGTGTGCTGTCTTGTGTAGTAGTCACTTAGGATTGGAGATATGGTTCTTGTAGGACACTTCTGTGTAGCATGTGGGTTGAAATGTTGTTGAGACGGTGTGAATGTTGGATCGAGATGGCAAAATGATAATTTTTACCCCTCACCGGGGTTATCTCTGGCTCTGGGCTAATTTAGCAGTCGTTGCTTAGAGTTATCTCTGAGATTGGGCTGCTGTAAGTGCTGAATGTCTTTAGGGTTATCTCTGAGGTGCGCTTGACCTCTCGGGGTTATCTCCGAGTTTGGGACTAAGTGCATATTGTGCTATCACCGAGGTTGAAGCTGATCGCTGGGGGTTGAAACGAGAACTTTCGAGATTATCTCTGGAATTGCAACTGCATGCCTCGAGGTTGTCTCCGAGGTTAGAACTGAAACTCCCGGGGTTATCTCTGGGGTTGAACCTGAATATCTCAGGGTTGTCTCTGAGATGGAACTGACTTCTCCGGTGTTATCTCCGGAATTGGAATTGGCCTCCTCGGGGTTATCTTCGAGGTTTGAACTGAAACTTATGGGGTTGTCTTAGGGACTGAAACTGAATATCTCGGGGTTATCTTCGAGATGGAAAATTGAGTATCCCGGGGTTGTCTCCGAGAATGTGCTAAATATCTCGGGGTTATCTCCGAGATGGCAAACTGAGTATCCCGGGGTTGTCTCAGGGACTGCGCTGAATTAACTTCCAGGGTTATCTCAGGAAGACGTTGCCCTCCTGAAAGGTTAGTAACGGGAATGCAAAATTTTCGAGTGTCTACACTTGTAACTTTCAGCATATGTATTTTTCGGTAAATAAGATAATTAAAATTATTATAGTAAAAAGTCATATGGAGAGGATTCTACCCTTTTAATTAATTTTTTTTTACTAATTATTGTTATCATCAAAATAAAACAAAAAGTTACAAACCCAACAATCTCTCGCTTTTTGATGATGATAATCAACTAAATTTTTTTTCCATAAAAGCTCCCCCTCAATTTTTGCAATCATCAAAAAAATTTAAAATTTTTGAAAAACTAACATTCAACAATATATAACAGTTATTTTTCTTCTCCCAATAATATTTTTCTTTTCCCCATTTGTCATCATAAAAAATGGGGGGAAAGAATAGTATAAATTACTTTTCAGAATCCTGCAAAAGAAGATATTAGAGAAAAAAAAATTCTTTTAAAAACTTAGTTGCCTCCTGCATGATTTGAAATTGCGTGGTTGCCTTTGATTGACCAAAATTACTATACAATAATAGAGATTATTTACCGTTAGATGTATAGAAATTTAAATGAACGTTCCAAATTAAATCATATATATATATATGTATATATATATATATTAAAAGATATTTATATAGACACACATATATATATATATATATATATATATATTGATAAATAATTATGAGAAAACTGACATGTGCCTACTTGTACTTAAACAACTATGATGACATGTATAGTCAGAATCTTTTTCACCCGATTTCATTTGCACTCCTAAGAAGATGTTTAATTCTCCCTTCATGCTTATTTCAAAATTCTTACTCATGCTTTCAGAGAACTCATTTCACAAATATCAATAGACCCAACAATGATGTCATCAATTATTTTTACTAGAGTCAGCTTCAAGACTTACCTGCATCATTTATATTTTTCAATAATTGGTACCCTTTAATAAGAAGGGTCCTTTGGGTGAGTTTCCCATTTTTTTAAGGAACATTTGTGTTTTTTTACAAAACGGGTACATGATAATCAATCTTAATAGACACGAGCATTTTATGAGTAGCAAGTCTATAAGATGCATGATTTACTCTATTATTATATCCTAAAAAACTTTCATGAAAATTTCTATGAGATTTTGGTGCAATGTACGTTCCTTTAGGCACTCAAATCATTTTTCCTTTATAATTTCAATTTCGAGCATTACACATGTGAAAAAGAATGATCATTTCTGTTATAGTGAGAACATTTAGTAAATGGAGATGTGTAATTTTCCTTTTTCTTTACTTTTAACATGATAGAGTCCTTTATTTTTACTAAATTCTCCAATGTATCCTACTCCTTCCTTGTTAAATCCACATCCTTGTTGATTAAGCATGACATTAAGATTTTCTTTCCCTTTTGAGAACTTAAGAACTATAAAATTTAAATCGTCACATTATTTAGTTAAAATATTAATTTTATCTATTAAAGAAGAATCTTTATTTTGTTTTTCAAATTCTATCTTTAGAGATGCATTTTCAAAATTGAGATTTTTAATATCTTCACTTAACACTTGATTTTTTATTTGAGTATTTTTATTAATTATAGTAAGTGTTGAATTTTTTATTTCAAGATTTTTATTTATTCTTTTAAATTGTTCTAATTCTTCTTTTAAAGAATCATTTTCCAAGTTTACTTCATTTAAACTTTCATTAGTTATAATTAAGTTTGCATTTTCCATTTCCAAATTTTTGTTAATTTTAATTAATTTTTCTAATAAAATTTTTAATTCTGTAAAATCTTCTTTAATAATTTTATTATCTTCATATAACCAATTATATGCTTCTTGTAGTTTATGGTGTTTTTCATTTATATTACCCAAGGTATTCATGACAAATGAAGTACTAGATAATTGATGTTCAAAATATACCTCTAATCTTGGTAATGACTCATTGTTTGCCATTAAGCACATATTTGCAATTTCCTCAGTTTGTTCAGCAACTTCTTTATCATATCTTTCTTGATTTATAATTAAATCTTTGAAAGTAATTCCTTTCTTTTTGATATATGTATCTGATCCTGCTTTTTCGACTAACATGTCGACTTCGTGTGCGTGATTTCCAATAAGGCTATCAAAGAGATAAATATTTAGGTCTTTCCTTTCCTTAATAGCAATAACCTTCATTTTCCAGATGGATGGAAGGGCTTTGAGAATTCTTTTATTTTTCTCATTAGTTGTATATGCCTTCCCAGTTGTTCCAGTTCATCAATGATTCTGGAAAAATGTGTTTCCATATCAATGTTCTTTTCACCTTCTTCCAGCTTTTCATACTCTTGAATTAGAGCATCTTTTCTGGTTTCTTTAATATGACTGGTTCCTTCATAAGTTATAATTAATTTTTCCCAGATTTCTTTTGCATTCTTGTAATTGCTAACTCTTTTGTATTATTTTTCAATGAGGGCACTAGTCAGCACTTTTTCAGCTATGGATGCAATGTTTATAGCCTTTTTATCATCAGTAGTGAATTCATCAACATCTTTCTCAACGATCTTTTCTCCCACGATTTTTGTCGGAACTTTTACACCTCGTTATATTGCAAGCCAAACTTTGATTCCTTGTAATTTGGCATAGATTTTGAATATGCTCTTCCAGGTGGCAAAGTTTGTACCATCTAATAGTGGAGATTTTGTCATTGATAGTCCTTCTCTGCAACTAGTAGAATTGTAGGCCATAGATGGATCTACTCTTAGGTATGCCTGTTTTTACTCAACAAAAACGTTAAAGAGCACCGCTTTTATACCAATTGAAAGTCCAATAATAATTTAAAAGGGGGATTGAATAGATTATTACCGATTAAAAAATTATCTTACGCCTTTTTGAATTTTTGGATAATTAATTTACAGTGTTAGAAATTAATATGCAAGACAATAAAAATTCAATCAGACAATGCACAATGATTTTTCTGGTTCACAACAAACATCCTGGGTATGTTGTTACGTCTAGTCTCAAGCTCTTCTCCAGGATTTGAGATCCTATTACTATATGTAATAAATACTCCTTCAACAAGTGGAAAAGCATTTACAAAGTTTTATAGACAAACTTCCAACTATTCCCAACTAATCTATCTTGGACAACAAGCTCCCCGCTCCCTCCTCAAGCTTAGTTGCACTTCTTTAAAGTTCAGTTCTATTCTATGATCTGTTCTTAAAACAATAGCCTATTCCTCACCTCACAAGTACAATAGAGACCCAACTTCCTGCTGACCTCTCTAAGACTCTCACTACTAGAAAATCGACCTATAGCTACGGTCGCCGACCGTCGCTATAGGCCAAAAGACCGTCGCTATAGGCTATAGCGACGGTCAGCGACCGTCGCTGTAGAAGCCGTCGCTAAAACCTATAACGACGGTCCTTTGGTCTATAGCGACGATCGGCGACCGTCGCTATAGGTCATGCCAAAATCGTGTTTAGATGTCTATAGCTACGGTCGATGACCGTCGCTATAGCCTTTTTATATTTAAAAAAAAATTAATTAATAATGCAAATTTATTCAACAAACACAAATACAATATAAAAAAAATATAAAAAATATTATATACATCATTTAAAATCATTCAATTGTCCACCTCATTAGGTACCATAAGAAAATGAAAAGTATCTATAAAGTGTGTATTAGTCTCTTTTGTAACCATAAAAGTTTCACCAGACCGAACAGGGGAAGAGGCTTAGACGGGTCACCCAGGAATGCTCGCATGTCATTTTGCACGCATTCCAGACCTTCCGATATCTCTTCCCACAATCCTTGTGGCAGAGTTTTGCCATTCTTCTGATATCCCTGGCATGCTTCTGTTGATATTGTCAACCCATGGGGAACTGATAAACCAATACTTGCCATTTCAGCCAAGTTTGCTCCTTTGCCTCCAAGATACATGCAATATAAACACATACAAAAGCACATTATTCTAAACATAGATGAACCACCAAATCTTTCTGCAAATATGTAAAATGCACATTAATATCTGAAAAGCAAATAGTCAAATTGCTAATTTGCAGGGCATTCTTACAAACACGCATAGCTAAGGTATAGGGCATACACAAATCAAATCTTGATCATATAAGACCATTGGTTTTCCACATAATATGGAACTCACAAATACATACACACAAAATTGTGTATGATATTAATATTAACCCCAACAGCCACTTTATAAAATCATGCTGCAACTGAGGCACCATGCAAGTCAGAAATCAAGTTCAGGTTCAATCCTTGGCCAATTTAATGGTTTGATTAGTTGTAACTGAGGCACCATGCAAGTCAGAAATCAAATGTAATTTGATCTTGTGAAGACTACATATAAATGTTATGATTAGCTTTACATAGCTTTTCTGCAACCAAGTTTTAAACAACTATAATATATTGTAGTGTAACATGCTTTTTCTTTCTCAAGCACTTCACATGAAGCATCAGATGGAATTGAAGGCCAAACTGCTGGCTTAGGCCAAGGTAGCATGCTGAGCAAAGCACTTTTTGAACGAAAAAAGAAAATTTTAGTAGACAGAAATCGAAGAAATCTATGGCAGTACGACATCAACTTTTTTGTTAAAACTAACATGATTACTTTGAATTATGAGCGAAAGTCATTTACTTGAGAATACTTCCAAAAGAACCAAATTCAGATTATGCCTTAAAGGTAGGCAAAGTTGTGTACATACCTGTTGGCAGGACTTCATTCAATATCAGATCCATAACCGATTAAATATGCAAGCCTGATGAACAGCCACATTCATGGATACACTTCTATTTGAGTAAATGCAAGTGTATGGATTCCCACAGCAGGAGGTAGCTAGCTTATAAAGGAAAATTTTAGTCCACATAAGAAAAGAAATCTAATACAGCACAAAAAATTGAAAAAACTGACAATGGGTATTGTTCATAAAATCCCAATTTAAAATGGTAATCTTATAGTCTCTTTCTTTATTCTTTTCTACTTTGTTTGCTCATTCACAATATACCAAAACCAACTCACCCATCAAAAACTTCTCGCCCAATTTAAATTTTGAACTTCAAAGATTACCTTCAAGTATCAAGTAAAGCTAATGATGGTAATGATTATCATCATAATTAACAAAAGCCCATGCTGTATTAAACTGTTTTTCAACTATCATATAATAACCACGTCATAAAAACCCATTTATTACAAAACTAAATCACAAACCCAAATCAGAACTTCAATTTCTAAACAAAACAGTCTGTAAAATTGCAACAAAAAAAAAAATCAAAAAATTACAAAATGGAGAGAAAAGAAAGAGATAGAGAGATTTCTAGAACCATTTTTATCCAAATCAAAAGCAAAATAAAATCAATGAGTAGAAGCAAAGAATGAAAGATTAAAAAAATATTACATACCTTGAATTTTATGTAACCAACCAGATACAGTCCTATATATGTAAATCCATTCTTAAATTTGGTTAGCAAATGTAAGATAGATTTTTATGTACATCAATACCGAGTGCAGAAGGGGGGAAATCCTGAACTCTCTCCACATACAGGTCCAATTGCTGCTTCAGTTCCAAATCCTCCTCCGACTATTAACTCACAATTTTAATTATATTAACAATTCCAAAGTCAACAATAAATTTTTTTTGAAAAAAAAATCAACCAATTTTCTCGATTTTCTCAAATCAACAAAACAAAACTAGTAACTTACGATATCCTCATCCTTCTTGTCGTCCTTCTTCTTAGAGTCCTTTGAAGAAACTTTAATCGATGCCTCATCTCGGATGGCTCCGCTGTCGCTGGCATTATTTGGAATCGGTGCCATGGTGAATCGAGTACAAGCTAAAACCCTAGAATAAAAGAGGAGAGAGTTATTACAGAGATATTAGTATATGAGAGTTTCATTTTAGCCAAGCAAACAAGGCTTTCAAGTCTTTCACTCGTCTGAACGAGGTTAGAGAGGAGAGCGAGCGGTAGAGGAAGAGTAACGAGAGAGGAGGGAGACGACTTGAGACGAGGAAGGATTTGGGGAAAACTGAAATGATTTGGTGGAAAATGTGAGAGTTTATTCTTAAAAAAACATCTATACCGACGGTCAGACGATGACCGTCGCTATATATACCCTATAGCGAGGGTTCCGTGCTGACCGTCTCTATAGCTCGTCGCTATATGTCAAATTTCTAGTAGTGTCTGGTCTTGGTCGAAGAATTACTTGTCTTTCTCAGAGGTACATAAAATAAACTAACTCTGGCCTTTTCTCTTTTGACAAAAGAATTTACAACAATGCATGTGAGACCCCAGATTTTATGAATAAAAATTTAATTTTCTTGAAATATTGTTTTTAATATTATGGTGTGAATTTGAGATAATGTTATAGTTGTGGGTAGTATTTATAAATTTTGAAAAATATGCAAGTTGTTGTATAATATTCGATTGGTCGGGGAATATTCTTTTTGTTGGGGAATATCCGTACGACGATACAATCATTGGTGGACCCAATAATAGAATTATTGTCGGATTGAGAAAACGATAAAAATATTTTATGAAAATAACGGCGAAAGTTTTACCGTTAATACTGTTGAACTGCTCGGTAGTAAAAGTACAGTAATACGCGTGGTTGCATAGTAGCACACGGTATTGATTATTGATGCTTACGTGATAAGTCACTCAGTTTTTTTTATTAGTATTATTAATATAATAAAACAGAAATCTTTTTATATAAAACATAATACTTTTATAAAGTTTTTCGTTTTATTAGACTATAAATAGAATATATAATATTCTATTATGCACAATGTTTTGCATAGTAATATCTTTTTATATAAAACAGAATACTTTTATAAAGTTATTTATTTTATTAGACAATAATTAGAATATATTATATTTTATTATGCGTAGTGTTGTATAGTGCCTGTATAGTGTTTTGAATAGTAAAATCTTTTTATATAAAATAGAATACTTTTATAAAGTTATTCGTTTTATTAGATTATAAATAGAATATATTATATTTTATTTAAAAGATTTTTCTTTAAATATTGACCTTCCGATTAAAAGTAAATCAATCTAGACCGTTCATGAATTAGTTACTATGCAGTCCATTCTTTTATAAATAGAAGCTCATTCCTTCATTATTTCTAACGAATTCACTGAAACTCTAGAGAGAGAAACTATAGAGAGAGTTCTTCTTCTATAATCTTGAGCGTATTTCTTTAGAGTTTAAGAAAACTTTGAGCGTAGTACAAGTTTTCTTCGAGTATATCATCGCCCTACCAGTCGGAATACTCTTCTTTCAAAGGTAAGAGATATTATTTGTTGTACTCGTAAGGGGTATTATTTCTTTCTTATTGGTGAAGAGAACTTCTGTTATTCCATTCTTTATTATTCTGTTTGAATAACCTGTATACGCGAGCTATCCTATACTTGGTGAAATTCTTCTGTTATTCCATTCTTTATCATTATGTTGGAATAACCTGCCTATGCGAAGTACCGCATACATGGTGAAATACTTCTGTTATTCCATTCTTTATTATTCTGTTGGAATATTCTGTCTGTGCGTTTACGCATGACCTGGTTCCGTTGTTTATTATTTTATTGGAATATCATGTATATGCGTCTACGCATGACCTGGTTCCATTATTTATTATTTTGTTGGAATATCGTGTCTGTGCGTTTACGCATGACCTGGTTCTGTTATTTATTATTCTTTTTGAATAACCTGTCTGTGCGGTCTATCGCATGCCTGATGATTTCTTTTGTTATTCCATTCTTTATTATACTCAGTTGGTTATAATCTTTACTTCTATACTCCATGAAATTAGTGAATTATCCTTGATATTTGCGCTTCATCCAATATCTTTTTATGGAAATATTCTTCTGAGCATTCTTGAATTTTTACTCCACAAAGTAGTATCATGTTGATAATTTGGACATTATTGGTTCCTGGATAAATTAATTCTTTGACTTGTTTTATTGAATTATTATGTTATTGTCATCATCCTCGTGTTTATATTATGTTGGAAGTCATCTGTCGCCTGTAGTGCATAGATGGACTTGGTATGATTATGACCAGGGATTATTCGGTATAATCATGACCGTAATGTTACAAATGATGTGAAAAAAAATCTTCATTGGCCCGTAGTGCATTGATGGACAATTTTTGGTATGATTATGGCTATGGATTCTCTTTGGCCAAAGGTGCAAGGATGAATTGTTTTATGGCATGATCAGGACCGTTGATGAAAACACGAATATCTTTGGCCCGTAGTGCATGAATAATTTGTGGTCGTGATACTAAAGAATATCCTTGGCTTGTAGTGCAGGGATGATTTGATGATGTGGATTATTTATTAAGCTGAGTCTCAGCGATAAAAGTGATGAAAAACCTTTTAAATCATAGAAGATAGTAGATTTTATTCTCTACTTGACTCTTCTAATGGATTGCTTGTTCCGCTGTAGTCAAACTTGATGTTTGTTACATTGTATCAGTTTAACACTGTTGAAGGCTAATGATAATTTATTCTGCATTATCTTAGTCATAATATTTCGTACTGGGCTAGTTGAGCTCACCCTTTTGCTTTCATTATTCTCTTCAGGAAATGAGAACGTAACAGAGAATAGTCGGGGGAAACATAGTGATGGTCCTAGATGGTGCATTAGTAGTTCTCACTATTCTGTGAAATAGTGTGATAATAAATGTAATGAGGATCCCATTGAGTTTGTATATTCTCTAGATGACAATATTTGTATTAAAACTCACAGCATGTGTTGAGTCGTATTTTACACGACTGTTGTATAATTAAGTTGTATTTGATTTTTGTACCATGTATTTGGCGACTCAAGATGGGTGATGTATACCTATTTTGGGGGCGTCACAGTTGGTATCAAAGCTTAGGGATATGATTCCTGGCTGAGATGTGAGACAAGAACTAGGAGGGGAGAGACGGGAAATTCCTTCACTAGTATGACCTACCTATGTTTATTTGGTATTTAATTGGTCGATCAGACTATAGGGATAATATGTGATATGTTAATTAACCCTTTTTTTTGCAGTGTTTGCGAATGACATCTAAAAATATTGAGATAGGAAATGAAACACATGAGACCGTTGAGTTAGCTTAACCAAAAGGTAACGAGCAACAACACGATAATAATCATGTTGGTGGCAACGGCCATCAGAACAATGATAACCATCGTGGGGGAAATTATCATGCCAAGAATGGTAACCACTTCGGTTGTAATCATGGCCAAGATAATAGAAAAGGAAATTTCAAGAAGAGAATGTCATTTAGCTCGATTTTTTCGTATAGTGAAGTCAAGTCCAGCTGGAACGGTGGCACCAAAGGCGGATACGAAAAAAACAAAGTCGGTGGTTTCAGGAAGAGCTTTTTTTCTGACTTCTCAAAAAGCGAGTAACCCGAACGAAGTTAGCACGGGTTAGTTAAATATAAATTTTTTCGAAGTGTATACCTTATTAGATACCGGTTCTACCTATTCTTTTATCTCTCTTGCTTACACTCAACGTTTAAATTTAACTCCGAAGAAGTTAGACTTTGACTTATTGGTTAAAACATCGTTAGTAGAAACCTTCATTACCTCCACTGTATATAAATCTTTTTGATTCAAATTAACACTTTCATGTTACCCGTCGATCTTATCTCTTTGAAAATACTTGCCTTTGATGTGATTTTAGGGATCGATTGGTTAACTACTCATCAAGCTTTACGTAAGGTTGTTAGCTTTCATATTCCTAACCAACCTGTTATGCGAATTCAAGAAACCAAACCACTAAAGTTAATCATTGTCATATCAAGACATAAGTAAAGAGCCCCGGTCCTTTCGTTGTTGACTTCCTTGTGTGGAATGCACCGTTGGTAAGTATCAATGTGACGTGTTATCCAAGTCTTGGATGAGAGTCACAGTTTTGAATGATATTTCTATTGTTAATAATTTCCTGACGTATTCTTAAAGACTTCTTAGCCTACCCTAGAGCGTGAAATCGAATTTTGTATTCACCCCAAAACCCATTTCTAAAACCCTCAAATATTTTCTTCACCCAAAACGAATGTATAACGTGCCAAAGACGTTGGTTCGAGCTGTTGAAGATTATGATCGTACCATTCAATACCATCATGGGAAAGAGAACATGGTAGCTGACGTGTTGAATAGAAGATCGTATGCATTTACGAGTGCGATGTTGTTAACACAAAGACTCATTTCGTATAACTTACAAGTGATGAAGATAAAGTTAAAGACTCTAGGGACCCACGTGAAGATAACGAATATACGAGTAGAATCGACTTTAATCGATAAAGTTAAAGCCGCTCAAGCTACACACCCGGAGCTGATGAATGTGAAGAAGAAGGTTCAAGAGGGCATTATTCTAGAAGAAAGAATCGACGAAGAGAAGAAATATCAACCCTTGATTTAATTGGCCCATTTGAAATCCTCGATCGGGTAGGAATTGTGGCCTATAGACTCGTTTAACCGCTAAGTATGTTGCGTGTTCATAACATTTTTTTTCGTATCGATGTTACGTAAATATGTGGACGACCCAAACCACATTATTGATTTAGAACTAGACGAGAAAGCAGACGATTTAACATATGAGGAGATACGTGTTAAAATCTTTGATAAGAAGGATTATATTCGACACTCAAAGGTTATACCTCAAGAGTTAGAATCTGAAATGAAGTCAAGGTACCCTCACCTCTTTCGCATACCAAGTACGTACGTAAATTTCGAGGGCAAAATTTCATAAAGATGGGAGATTGTGAGACCCCAGATTTTAAGAATAAAGATTTAATTTTCCCAAAATATATTTTTTTAATATTATGGTGTGGATTTGAGATAATGTTATAGTTGTGGGTAGTATTTATAAATTTTGAAAAGTATGCAAGTTGTTGTATAATATTCGATTGGTCAGGGAATATTCTTTTTGTTGGGGAATATTCGTACGACGGTACAATCATTGGTGGACCCCATAATAGAATTATTGTCGGACTGAGAAAACGATAAAAATATTTTATGAAAATAACGGCGAAAGTTTTACCGTTAATACTGTTGAACTTCTCGGTAGTAAAAGGACAGTAATACGCGTGGTTGCATAGTAGCACACGGTATTGATTATTGATGCTTACGTGATAAGTCACTCAGTTTTGTTTTATTAGTATTATTAATGTAATAAAACAGAAAAGATTTTTATATAAAACAGAATACGTTTATAAAGTTATTCGTTTTATTAGACTATAAATGGAATATATAATATTCTATTATGCACAGTATTTTGTATAGTAATATCTTTTTATATATAACAAAATACTTTTATAAAGTTATTTGTTTTATTAGACAATAATTAGAATATATTATATTTTATTATGCATAGTATTGCATAGTATCTGTATAGTGTTTTACATAATAAAATCTTTTTATATAAAATAGAATACTTTAATAAAGTTATTCGTTTTATTATATTATAAATAGAATATATTATATTTTATTTAAAAGATTTTTCTTTAAATATGGACCGTCCGATAAAAAGTAAATCAATCTAGACCGTTCATGAATTAGGTACTATGTTGTCCAGTCTTCTATAAATAGAAGCTCATTCCTTCATTATTTCTTACGAATTCACTGAAACTCTAGAGAGAGAAACTATAGAGAGAGTTCTTCTTCTATAATTTTGAGCGTATTTCTTTAGAGTTTAAGAAAAGTTTGAGCGTAGTACAAGTTTTTTTCAAGTATATCATCGCCCTACCAGTCGGAATACTCTTCTTTCAAAGGTAAGAGATATTATTTGTTATACTCGTAAGGGGTATTATTTCTTTCTTATTCGTGAAGAGAACTTCTATTATTCCATTCTTTATTATTTTGTTGGAATAATTGTATACGCAGGCTACCCTATACTTGGTGTAATTTTTCTATTATTCCATTCTTTATCATTATGTTGGAATAACCTGCCTATGCGAAGTACCGTATACATGGTGAAATTCTTCTGTTATTCCATTCTTTATTATTCTGTTGGAACATCATGTCTGTGCGTTTACGCATGACCTGGTTCCGTTGTTTATTATTCTATTAGAATATCATGTATGTACGTCTACGCATGACCTGGTTCCATTATTTATTATTCTATTGGAATATCGTGTCTGTGCGTTTACGCATGACCTAGTTCCGTTATTTATTATTCTATTTGAATAACCTGTCTGTGCGGTCTATCGCATGCCTGATGATTTCTTTTGTTATTCCATTCTTTATTATACTCAGTTGGTTATAATTTTGACTTCTATACTCCATGAAATTAGTGAATTATCCTTGATATTTGCGCTTCATCCAATATCTTTTTATGGAAATATTCTTCTGAGCATTCTTAAATTTTTACTCCACAAAGTAGTATCATGTTGACAATTTGGACGTTATTGGTTCCTGGATAAATTAAATCTTGAACTTGTTTTATTGAATTATTATGTCATTGTCATCATCCTCGTGTTTATATTATGTTGAAAGTCATCTGTTGCCTGTAGTGCATAGATGGACTTGGTATGATTATGACCAGAGATTATTCGGTATAATCATGGCCGTAATGTTACAAATGATGTGGAAAAAAATCCTCATTAGCCCGTAGTGCATTGATGGACAATTTTTGGTATGATTATGGCTAAGAATTCTCTTCGGCCAAGGGTTCAAAGATGAATTGTTTTATGGCATGATCAGGACCGTTGATGAAAATACGAATATCTTTGACCCATAGTGCATACATAATTCTTGGTCATGATACTAAAGAATATCCTTGGCCTGTAGTGCAGGGATGATTTGATGATGTGAATTATTTATTAAGCTGAGTCTCAACGATAAAAGTGATGAAAAACCTTTTAAATCATAGAAAATAGTAGATTTTATTCTCTACTTGACTCTTCTAATGGATTGTTTGTTCCGCTGCAGTTAAACTTGATGTTTGTTATATTGTATCAGTTTAACATTATTGAAGGCTAACGATAATTTATTCTGCATTATCTTAGTCATAATATTTCTTACTAGGCTAGTTGAGCTCACCCTTTTTCTTTCATTGTTCTCTTCAGGAAATGAGAACGTAGCAATGACTAGTCGGGGGAAACATAGTGATGGTCCTAGATGGTGCATTAGTAGTCCTCACTATTCTGTTAAATAGTGTGATAATAAATGTAATGAGGATCCCATTGAGTTTGTATATTGTCTAGATGACAATATTTGTATTAAAACTCACATCATATGTTTAGTCATATTTTACACGACTGTTGTATAATTAAGTTGTATTTAAATTTTGTATCATGTATTTGGCGTCTCAAGATGGGTGATGTATACATATTTTGCGGGCGTTACAATGCATTTCTTTAAATAAGCAGATAAAAATTTAGTACAGATTGATGCTTCTCAAAGAAGTAGATATTTATATAAGAACAAATATATATTTATAAAAGTTCAAAGACTTTTATATTTAAAGATATGCTTGAAAGCGGATAAAAATTTATGTCTAGATCAAATGATGCTTCTGATTAAGCAAATATATAAATTATGCACTGTTATAAAGTTTAACTAACTTTTATATTTTGTGTGAAAAATGCTTCTTGAATAAGCAAATAAGTCTATTTTAGCTTTACCTCAAAAATGCTTCTGTTTAAGTAGATATATAATTTAATGCAATTTATAAAGAATTATTTATTGTTTAAGGAGTAAAGAAAAGTCACTTTAAGTTTAAACAAATTTTAGTGTGAAAATGCTTCTGAGTAAACAAATAAGTTGTTTTAAGCAGATATATTCACTTAAGTTTGTGAAATAAAAGTTTAAATAACTTTTATATTATACAACAAGTATTTTATGAATAAATGAATTTATGATCAAAGACTTGTTATGACAGATATCATGTATAATAAATAAATTCGTTAAGCAATACTTGATATAACAAATATATTTGTTTAACTCAGATAATATATAAGAAAATTTTATCTTTTATGTGAACTTTTATAAATAATGTCACTTAGTTCTATAAGGAATCGTACAGTTCGAATTTTTCTTTCTAGAGGTATATCTCCGTAGCCTTGCGGCGTCTAAGTACAACAAAATTTATAATTTCACAATTGATATTTATATAAATATTTTCAATAGATCACTACTGTAAGACCCCGAATTTTACAAAATAAAAGTATTCAATTTTTATAATTATTATTCTATTTAGTAAATGGTTAAATTAAGAAAAGGTTAAAGTTAAGGGTGACATTTGAAAATTTTACAAAGTAAGCAAGTTGATATAAAATATTCTTTGTGTCGGGGAATATTCGATTGGTCGGAGAATATTCGTTTTAACAGGAAATATTCGCACGACGGCGTAATCATTGGTGGACCCCACAACGGAAGTATTGTCATAGTTAGAAAGTGACAGAAATATCTTTTTATAAAAATAACGGTGAAAGTTTTACCGTTAAACTCTTGAACTACCCGGTGATAAAAGTATAGTAATACGCGTGGTTGCATAGTAGCACACAATACTGTACATTATCTTTGATTATTGATGCTTACGTAAGAAGTCACTCAGTTATACTCAATTATTTCTATAGTAATTGTTGCATAATATCTCTCATATTATTGATTCAATTATTGTCACAGTATCATTTGTATAATATTTATTATTATTTTATCAATAATTGAGACGACAAAATTATTCATATTATTATTTGCAATATTCGCAATGTCTAGAAAGTTCTGTCAAGGAGAGGTCTGGTCACCTAATTGCGGGCCAATAGGGAGAAATCCTTATCGGAAAGCCCCCGCTTTCTTGGGAATGATCTGGTTGTTAAATATTTTGAGTTATAATATTAATGATGAATAAATTTGTGTTGATTAAAGATGAAATTGATGGTTCCATTTTGTTGGGATTATTAGTGTTGGTGGAAATTGACATTTATTTCGATAATAATTTATGTATGGAGGTTATATTAACCAATCGGGTAATTATTCGGATAAATGAGCAATTAATTGCTATTAATTCACATGCTTATAACTATTTATTCACATGTGTGTACTATTGAGTCACATGCATGTACTATTAGGGAAGGTGGTTCAAGGTTGATAATATTTGCATGAATAAATTAAAAATGGAGGTATAGATGAAGATACTATACTGTAATTATTTTTTCACATGTATAAAACTATTGAGTCACATGATTGTACTATTGATTCACATAATATACTATTAGGGAAGGTGGTGCAAGTTTGATAATACTTGCAGGACTAAATTAATAATGAAGGAAAAGATGAAGGTATTATACTGTAATATTTTGAGCCCCAAAATGTGTAATTATCAAAACTATATTTTCCAATAAATAAAAACTCATTCTTCCTTCATTCTCACCATTTCACTAAGACTCACAAGAGCAATTATAAATAGAGAAGCTATAGAGAGAGAAAGAAGAAGACAAGTCTGTTACTTAACTATTCCAGTATCCAGTCTTCTTCTGAGGTAAGGGGTATTATTTATTTCATATTCCGAAGAGAAATTATTTTTCGTATTCGTATGAATATTATTTTCGTTTAATATTTGTAAAGGGTATTATTTCTTTCTTATTCATGAATAAAGTTATTTTCTTTCAATACTCGTAAGGGTTGTTATTTCATTCTTTATTATTCTGTTGGAATAACCTGTATACGCGGACTACCGTATGCATGGTGAAATTCTTCTGTTATTCCATTCTTTATTATTCTGTTGGAATAACCTGTATACGTGGACTACCGTATGCATTGTGAAATTCTTCTGTTATTCCATTCTTTATTATTTTGTTGGAATAACCTATCTACGCGGACTACCGCATGCATGGTGAATGACCCTTCGTATTCATTCTTTATTATTTTGTTCGAATAACGTGTCTACGCGGACTACCGCATTCATGGTGAATGACCCTTCGTATTCATTCTTTATTAAATTGTGGAAATGATCTGTCTACGTAGATTACCGCATGGCGGGTGAAAATTCATTTGCAGTTTCGTATATTCTATTATACTCGTATGATATATCAATTCTTTTGTACTCGCCATGGAATATTATTTTCTTTTGTATTTTCCTTTTATGAGTACTATTTATGGAGTAATATTCACGAGTTACTATCGTAACATTCCAGAATTTTAAATGTCATTTTAAATATTTTTTGAGTTATATAAATATTTAATGGATGTGATTATCTGTAAATGAATATTTGTTTAATTGATTTAATATTATTTGGATAATTATTTGTTAATTAAATAATTGACAAATTAAGGAAATGATTATTATATTGATATTTCAATTAAATGATATATTATTTGTAATGTGTTATGTGATTAAAGGATTTATTTAATTAATTGTGATTTGAGTTAATTAAAATAAATATGAAAGCTTGATTAATATAGTGTAACAAATAACTATATTATAAGGAGTCGTTAAAATAAAGTAAAGTAATTTATTTTAGTGTTTACCAAACAAGGCTTTATATATTAATTCTTTAATAAAATAAAAGGGTTTGCCAAACAAGCCTTATGACTTTTGGAATTTCTAGATTTTTAATATAAATATAATATATAAAATAATTATTATAATATAATAATAATATATGTATGTTATATGTATTAAGTGATATACTTAATAGGTGAATTAAGGCCATTTCAGTTTTTATATTTGTTTTACGCTTAAAAGTTTTCAGTTCTTTGGTCAGTTGTTAAGAACATACAGAGAATTGAGAGAGAATTGGAGAGAAACCTAGGAATTTTATAACAATTTCAGATATATATATATATATATATATATATATATATATATGTGTGTGTGTGTGTGTGTGTGTGTGTGTGTGTGTGTGACGCCCCCAAATTAGGTCCATTCCATCCAACCCATTCTGAGTCGCCAAATACATGGTACAAAAAATAACTACAACTTTATTACAACAATTGGCGTGCAAAATACAACAACACATATATTGTGAGTTTGGATACAAATATATACCAACTGTAACTCTGGACACCAACTTTGGATACCACGTCACAATGACACCTTAAATAAATGTATAGTCAAAAACTGTTTTAGAAATTAGAATCTTTGGGAAGTGCTCAAGGAAACCTTCGTACATGGGAGGCCATGCGTCTAAGTTATGATAGATATCATATGACCACATAATTATCCTTGGTTGACCCAATAGACCCCAAAGAAAAATGAGAAGATTACTATCATATTCTTTCTAATGGTGAGTCTTCTCTTGACATATCATTATCTCCACTATCTCTAAGTGGGTATTATACTCCAAACAAACACCAAGATTATATAGGTAGTGCTTGTAAAAATACTCAACAATTTGATGAGCACAACCCTGTCTTATGATGACACGAGGTTGTATGTCATTAGACATCTTGTATGATAGTGGCAAAACACCATTCCAAGTTAAATTCACCTCACCCTCAAGATCTATAGACCACCGTTCTATTCCCCTGTTATTTTCCGCTTGTCCCAGCTACACTTTTATTACCTGAAAGGAATTGTGAAGCAAAAGGGTGAGCACAACTAGCTCACTAAAGAATATCATGACTAAAGATAAATAAATTATCAATAGTCTTCAATAGTAATAAATCAGAGATTTAGAAAATATGGAAGATGATAAAGCTTTTCAACCATAGTTGCAGCGGAATGAGCAATCCATTAGAAGAGTCAAATAGACTATAAAGTCTATTATCTCCTCCATGTTAAAAGTCCACCAACAATGATTCATCCCTGTAACATCAATGAACAATTCCTGTCCACAATCACATGTATAACTCATAATCGTAATTGTTGTTCTAAATTCTTTTTCTCATCCAGGACAAAGATAATTTTCATCACCTGAAACATCAAAGATCATGGTTATACCAAATCACAGTTCATGTTCATAATCATACTAATAAATTCATCTTTGTACTACGGGCCAAAGATATTCATCAATAGACCATCTTTGCACTACATGCCAAAGATATTCATCAGAAATCATTCATCTTTGCACTACGGGCCAAAGATATTCATCAATAAATCATCTTTGCCAAAGATATTCATATATCAAAGAAATATATAATCATTTCAGAATTTATATAAACAATAATTATAACCATGTTGATCAATTCACCTTTGCACTTAAGCTAAAGATATTCAATTATAAATTCAATGGTCATGATCATACTAGTCACAATTCAACTTTTCACTACTGGCCAAAGAGAACCTTAGTCATGATCATACCAATAATCTACCCATCTTTACACTCCAGTGAAAGAGAATTTCAACATCAGGGTTATAAAAATGTTATATATGATAATAAAATCAATATAATCAATACATAGTTTTAATCTCCAGAGTAATATTCATAAATTAACTATAATTTGGTTAGAAAAAGAAACTAATTTTGTAGTGAATAGTATCCGTGAATAGTAACTCGTGAATAGTAACTATTAAATAATAACTCGTGAATAGTAACTCATGAATAGTAACCCATGAATAGTAATCCCGGCATGAAAAAGTTCTTCATTTGATAAAAATTTAAGCCAATATTTTGGCATAATGATATTGAAGAAATAATATCATTTATGAAGAAAATAATCTCCCTTATATTAGAAAGAATAGTACTTCTGACTGGAATACCGGATATAGTGCTAAAAGAACTTGCACCGTATAGAAATACTCAAGATATCAAAATACTCAAAATAATACACTCAATAATATAGAGAGAGAAGTAGAGAGAAAGCTTCAGTTTCTAGTATGATTTTCAATTCTAACCTAAGCACCCTATTTATAGGAAAATGCTTAGAACACCAAAGCAGAAAATTTAATAATATATATATATATATATAATTTTTCTACGCACCCTTCTTTTGCCCAAAACATCAGCCATACAAGTGACAAAGTCACTAAAAACATTTTTAATAAATAAAACATTTTAAACTCCAAAAATCAATTATTCCCAAACTTCAATAATTCATAATAAATAGTCCTTTTATCAGAAAATTTGAATCTCACGTCTTTATATAGGAAATCCAATTCTCTACAATGTTGCAGAAGAAAGTTTTTCTAAATTCCAAACAGAAAATGACCGAAATCCATATACGGACGATTTTACAAGCTATAATCAAATTTAAATCAATAAATGGGCCCACAGACATGTTTAACATGTTTTAAACAACTTTTTCAACAAAAATACTCTTCCTCTTCATATACTCATATATACCACATTCATTATAAAAATATCACCATTATTATATTATTAAAATATAATAATAAATTATTTTATCAGAAAAGATAAAATATCATTTTTCAACAATTGTAACTTTAAAATTTTTTCTCCATCTATATCCACGTAAAATGAATATTTTCCTCATCATATAAATCAATAATTAATTATTCATAAATAATATTACAGAATCACAATACAGACAACCAGACAGTTCCCAGGAAAAAGGGGGCTTTCCAATAAGGATTTCTCCTTACTGGCGCGCAATTAGGTGACCAAACATCTCCTTAAATAGAACTTTATAGACATTGCCAATAATGTTATCTAATAATATTATTCAGATAATATGAATTATTGCTTCGATAATGGAAAATACTGTGTAGTAACAATTATTAAAACAATAGTAATATAAAATATCAACGCAGCAATTATTGAATCAATAAAATACTGAACAGTAATTACTGTAACAATTATTGAGTAGTACCTTCTTACGTAAGAATCAATAATTGGTGCAATACCGTGTTCTACTGTGCAACAACGCGTGTTACTGTATTTTAACCGTCTCGTATTCCAACAGTGTTAACGGTAACAACTACGCCGTTATTTATAAAAACTCTCTTTTGTCGTTTTCTTCATCCAACAATTATTCTGTTATGGGGCCCACCAATAGCTACACTGTCGTACGAATATTCCCCGACATAAAGAATATTCCACGACTAAAAGAAATTTCCTCGATAGGAATGAGTATTTTATAACCACTTGCATATTTTGAAAAAAAAATTTATATATCATCATTAACTTTAACTTTTATAAATTTAACCATTTACTGAATAGTAATTATAAGAAAAATTGAATACTTTTATTTTATAAAATTCGGGGTCTTACAATCTCCCCTCCTTATGAAATTTCGTCCCCGAAATTTACGTACCTGGTATTTTGAAAAGTTTAGAATACCTTGCTTCAATTTCAGATTCTATCTCCCCGGTCATCATGATTTCTCAATTGCTCATCTCCTGTATTTCAGATATCATTCTAGAATACATCTTCAAAAACAATGTTTAATTTAAGAAATTAACATACCACATAATATCCCGATATTATGACTGACCAACAAATAAGCTTAGGTAGGACACTCTAGCGAAGGATTTACTCATCTCTCCCCTCCTAGTTCTAATCCAAATCTCCGCCAGAGATCATATCCCTAAGCTCTGATACCAACTGTGATGCCTCCAAAATTGGTCCATTGCATCCAACCCATTCTGAGTCGCCAAATACATGGTACATAAAACAACTACAACTTTATTACAATAATTGTCGTGCAAAATACAACAACACATATGCTGTGAGTTTGGATACAAATATATACCAACTGTAACTCTGGACACCAACTTTGGATAGCACGTCACAATGACACCTTACATAAAGGTATAGTCAAAAACTGTTTTAGAAATTAGAATCTTTAGGAAGTACTCAAGGAAACCTTCGTACATGGGAGGCCATTCGTGTAAGTTATGATAGATATCATATGGCCACAGAATTATCCTTGGTTGACCCAATAGACCCCAAAGAAAAATGAGAAGATTACTATCATATTCTTTCCAATGATGAGTCTTCTCTTGACATATCATTATCTCCACTGTCTCTAATTGGGTATTATACTCCAAACAAGCACCAAGATTATATAGGTAGTTCTTGTAAATATACTTAGCAAGTGGATGAGCACAACCCTGTCTTATGATAACACGAGGTTGTATGTCATTAGACATCTTGTATGATAGTGGCAAAACACCCTTTCAAGTTAAATTCACCTCACCCTCAACATCTATAGACCACCGTTCTATTCCCCTATTATTCCCCACTTGTCTCAGCTACACTTTTATTACCTGAAAGAAATTGTGAAGCAAAAGGGTGAGCACAACTAGCTCAGTAAAAAATATCATGACTAAAGATAAATAAATTATCAATAGCCTTCAACAGTAATAAATTAGAGATTTAGAACATATGGTAGATGATAAATCTTTTCAACCATAGTTGCAGCTGAATGAGGAATCCATTAGAAGAGTCAAATAGACTATAAAGTCTATTATCTTCTCCATGTTAAAAGTCCACCAACAATGTTTCATCCCTGTAACATCAATCAACAATTCCTGTCCACAATCACATGTATAACTCATAATCGTAATTGTTGTTTTAAATTCTTTTTCTCATCCAGGACAAAGATAATTTTCATCACCTGAAACATCAAAGATCATGGTTATACCAAATCACAGTTCATGTTCATAATCATACTAATAAATTCATCTTTGCACTACGGGCCAAATATATTCATCAACAGACCTTCTTTGCACTACATGCCAAAGGTATTCATCAGAAATCATTCATGTTTGCACTACGGGCCAAAGATATTCATCAATAAGTCATCTTTGCCAAAGATATTCATATCTCAAAGAAATATGTAATCATTTCAGAATTTATATAAATAATAATTATAACCATGTTGATCAATTCACCTTTTCACTTAAGCTAAAGATATTCAATTATAAATTCAATGGTCATGATCATACCAGTCACAATTCAACTTTTCACTACTGTCCAATGAGAACCCTAGTCATGGTCATACCAATAATCTACCCATCTTTACAGTCCAGTGAAAGAGAATTTCAACATCAAGGTTATAAAAATGTTATATATGATAAAAAAATCAATATAATGAATACATAGTTTTAATCTCCAGAGTAATATTCATAAATCAACTATAATTTGGTTAGAAAAAGAAACCAATTTTTAGTGAATAGTACCTGTGAATAGTAACTCGTGAATAGTAACTATAGAATAGTAACTCATGAATAGTAACCCATGAATAGTAACTTCGACATGAAAAAGTTCTTCATTTGATAAAAATTTAAGCCAATATTTCGGCATAATGATATTGAAGAAATAATATCATTTATAAAGAAAATAATCTCACTTACCTCATAAAGAATAGTACTTTTGACTCGAATACTGGATATAGTGCTAAAAGAACTTGCACCGTATAGCAATACTCAAGAAATCAAAATACTCAAAATAATACACTCAATAATATAGAGAGAGAAGTAGAGAGAAAACTTCAGTTTCTAGTATGATTTTCAATTCTAACCTAAGCACCCTATTTATAGGAAAATGCTTAGAACACCAAAGCAGAAAATTTAATAATATATATATATATATATATATATATAAATTTTCTACGCACCCTTCTTTTGCCCAAAACATCAGCCATATAAGTGACAAAGTCACTAAAAACATTTTTAATAAATAAAACATTTTAAACTCCAAAAATTAATTATTCCGGAACTTTAATAATTCATAATAAATAGTCTTTTATCAGAAAATTCGAATCTCGCAATTTTTTATAGGAAATTCAATTCTCTACAACTTTGCAGAAGAAAGTGTTTCCAAATTCCACACAGAAATTGACTGAAATCCACATACGGACGATTTTACAGGTTATAATCAAATTTCAATCAATAAATGGGCCCACAAACATGTTTAACATGTTTTAAACAACTTTTGCAACAAAAATACTCTTCTTCCTCGTATACTCATATATACCACATTCATTGTAAAAATATCACCATTATTATATTATTAAAATATAATAAGAAATTATTTTATTAAAAAATATAAAATATCATTTTTCAACAATTGTCACTTTAAAATTTTTCTCCATCTATATCCACATAAAATTAATATTTTCCTCATCATATAAATCAATAATTAATTATTCACAAATAATAATACAGAATCACAATACTGACAACCATGCCGTTCCCAGGAAAGAGGGGGCTTTCCAATAAGGATTTCTCCTTACTAGCGTGCAATTAGGTGACCAAACCTCTCCTTAGACAGAACTTTTTAGACATTGCCAATAATGTTATCTAATAATATTATTCAGATAATATGAATTATTGCTTCGATAATGGAAAATACTATGTAGTGACAATTATTAAAACAACAATAATATAAAATATCAACGCAGCAATTATTGAATCAATAAAATACTGAACAGTAATTACTGTAACAATTATTGAGTAGTGCCTTCTTACGTAAGAATCGATAATTGGTGTAATACCGTGTGCTACTGTGCAACAGCGCGTATTACTGTATTTTAACCACAGGGTATTCCAACAGTGTTAACATTAACAACTATGTCGTTATTTATAAAAATTCCTTTTTGTCGTTTTCTTCATCCGACAGTTATTCTGTTATGGGGCCCACCAATGGTTGCACCGTCGTATGAATATTCCTCGAAATAAAGAATATTCCATGACCAAACGAATATTCCCCGATAGGAATGAGTATTTTATAACCACTTGCATATTTTGAAAAAAATTCAAATATCATCCTTAACTTTAGCTTTTATCAATTTAACCATTTACTGAATAGTAATTATAAGAAAAATTGAATACTTTTATTTCATAAAATTCGGGGTCTTACAATATATATATATATATATATATATATATATGCATATATGGGTTTTACGGTAAAATTTCATGTTCTGTGAATTTCATATTTTGAATTGTTGCTTTACAATGGATTACTTGTGATTATATGAGTATATAGTTATTAGAGATTTTGTTTAAACAACAACAGTATGCTAAATTCGTTTGATAGTGGAAGGGAATGTTTTGATAGTGTATGTTTATGGAGTTTTTGTTTGAAAAACATAAGTTTTGAGAAATTAAAATAGTTGTAGTTAGTGTTAAATTATGCTAGTTGGTTGTAAATGTGAGCAATCATGTTTATGATATGGTTGTATTTATTCTACAAGTTAATATTACTGTCTATTGGGTGAAATTTGTGTTTGTTGGGCTAAAGTCGGCTACTATTCATAGCCGACTCTGTGTCTGTTTGAACACCGGCGCAGTTGCGCCGGTGCCAATGTAAAAAATGGTGCAGCTACGCCGGTCCCAAGCATTTGTATGGCGCAGCTGTGCCATACCCTGGTTTGAGATGCTGACTTCTGCTAATTCTGCAGAATTGGGGAAATGTCATAACATGATTTGAGATTTTGTTAACATGTTAAATATGTAATGTTAAGGTTAACATAACATAGTGAGTTGTGGCTAATATGATCAAAGTTGCAAAAAATGATTATGTGACGCCCCCAAAATTATGTATACATCACCCATCTTGAGTAGCCAGATACATGGTACAGAATTCAAATACAACTTAATAATACAACTGTCGTGTACAATACGACAAAACATAAACTGTGAGTTTGAATACAAATATTGTCTACTAGAGAGTGTACAAACTCAAAAGGAGTCCTCATTACAATTACTATCACACTATTTCACAGAATAGTGAGGACTACTAATTCACCATCTAGGACCATCATTCCGTTCCTCGACTCGTTCCGGCTATATTCTTATATCCTGAAGAAAATAGTGAAAGAAAGGGTGAGCTCAACTAGCCCAGTAAGAAATATTATGACTAAGATAATGCAGAATAAATTATTATTAGCCTTAAACAGTGTTAAACTGATAAAATATAACAAACATCAAGTTTAACTGTAGCGGAACAAGCAATCCATTAAAAGAGTCAAGTAGAGAATAAAATCTACTATCTTTTATGATTTAAAAGGTTTTTCATCACTTTTATCGCTAGGACTCAGCTTAATAAATAATCCACATCATCGAATCACTCCTGCACTATAACCAAGGATATTCTTTTAGTATCACGACCACAATTATCCATGCACTGCGGGATAAGAAAATTTGTGTATTCATTAATGGTCATGATCATGCCAACAACTGTCCATCAATGTACTACGGGCCAATGAGGACTTTTACCACATCATTTGTAACATTACGGTCATGATTACACCAAATAATCCCTGGTCATAATCATACCAAGTTCATCTATGCACTATAGGCCAAATATGACTTTCAAAAAAAATATAAATATGAGGATGATGACAATGATATAAGAATTCAATAAAACAAGTTCAAGAATTAATTTGTCCAAGAACCAATAATGTCCAAATTGTAAACATGATACTGCTTTGTAGTATAAAATTCAAGAATTGCTCACAAGAATATTTCTATGAAAAGATACTGGATGAATCGCAATTATCAAGGATATTCCACAAATTTCATGGAGTATAGAAGTCAAAACTTTAACCAATTGAGTATAATAAAGAATGGAATAACAAAATAAATCACCATGCATGCGGTACTTAGCATAGACAGGTTATTCCAAAAGAATACTAAATAATGGAACCAAGTCAGACGAAATTCGCACTGACATGATGTTCCAACATAATAATAAAGAATGAAATAACAACAGAAATCACCATGCATGCGGTACTTCGCATAGAAAGGTTATTCCAACAGAATACTAATAAGGACGGAATCGGGTCCGGCGTAAAATGCACAGACAGGATATTCCAACAGAATAATAATAAATACGGAACCAGATCCGGCGTAAAATGCACAGACATGATATTCTAACAGAATAATAAAGACGGAATCAGGTCAGGCGTAAAATGCACAGACAGGATATTCCAACAGAATAGTAAAGATGGAATAATAGAAGAATGTCACCAAGTATAGGGTAGCCCGCGTATACAGGTTATTCCAACATAATAATAAAGAATGGAATAACATAAGTTCTCTCCATGAATACAAAAGAATAACACCCCTTACGAGTACAATAAATAATATTCCCTACCTTAAGAAGAAGAATACTGGATATATAAGTAGTGAAGTAGCAGAATACTTCTTCTTTTTCTCTATAGTTTATCTCTCTAGAGTTTCAGTGAATTCGTAAGAAAATAATGAAGGAATGAACTTCTATTTATAGAAAAATGGACTGCATAGTAACTAACTCATGAACCGTCCAGATTGATTTACTTTAATCTGACGGTCCATATTTAAAGCAAAATCTTTTAAATAAAATATAATATATTCTATTTATAATCTTATAAAACGAATAACTTTATAAAAGATTTTACTAAGCAAACACTATATAGGCACTATACAAACACTATGAATAATAAAATATAATATATTTTAATTATTGTCTAATAAAATAGATAACTTTATAAAAGTATTCTGTTTTATATAAAAAGATTCTACTATGCAAAACACTATGCAACACTATACGTAATAGAATATAATATATTCTATTTACAGAATAACTTTATAAAGTATTCTGTTTTATATAAACAGATTTATGTATTATTACATTAATAATACCAACAAAACTGAGTGACTTATCACGTAAGCATCAATAATTAATACCGTGTGCTACTATGCAACCACGCATATTACTGTACTTTTAACACCGAATGTTTCAACAGTTAACGGTAAAACATCCATCGTTATTTTCATAAAGTATTTTTGTTATTTTCTCAATCCGATAATAATTCCGTTGTGGGGTCCACCAATGATTGCGCCGTTGTACGAATATTTTCTGTTAAAATGAATATTCCCCGACCAATCGAATATTATATAACAACTTTCGTACTTTGCAAAATTTATAAATAGTAACCACAATTATAATATTATATCCATTTCACTCCATAATATTCAAAAATAATATTTATAGAAAATTCATCTTTATTCAAAAAGTTGGGGTTTTACAGATTATTTAATCAAAAATGTGTTATGTGATAACATAGTTTATACAATGAACAATAGTGAAGTGTTATGATGGTTAACACTTGGGAATTCTGAAATGTAAAGCGTAGCACAAGACTTGTGTTAAAATAACAAGTTTAGCTAGTAATACATTTTATATTAAAACGTGAATATTAGTATGTCTAATGGATGTTATGGTTTTAATAATGTGTTTAGGTAAACGTGAGTTTAATATTTTAGCTTACGCTCGAGGCATGTTTTCTAACTCCATACATTCATTGAGTTAATTTGTTACGTTTATGAAATTCTTTTAACTCTACATTTTCGTTGAGTTAGTCCTATTATTATAAATGCATGATTTTGATTGAGCAAGCTTTTTATATCAAATATTATTATTTTCAAGATTCATTGGAGCAAACTCTAACTCTAGTATTATTGAAAATTCTCAATTGATTGATTCACTCTAACTTATTCATACTTGTTTACTATTCAAGCAAAGGTTAACCATTTCATTCATTCTATTGAATACTTATGCTCTATAGTTATTTCAAGCATGAGTTAGATGTATAGAATCAGTTCATTTATGATTCTCAAATATTCTAAGTTATGTTGTTATTAAACTACTGTTGTATTATCAAACATTGTGGATTCAACTAGTTCCCTAGTTGATGATCATTAAACTTTAATTACCCTTGAAAGCTTATCCAAACCAAACTTTATTTGGTGCGGACTTATACTCTAAATACTGAGATGAACAACCCTATGTTTAGGGGTTTACGCTTAGCGTTGAAATAGTTGTGCACAATACATTGTACGAATGATTGATCCCCCTGAGTACGTGGAGTCCTTATAGTCATATTACTGTTAAAGTTAAAGTTGAAAGATTACTTATAACTGTGGACATGGTTCATGGTCACTTGACCCTCAGTAGTTTATTTAAGAATGTTAATAGAATAAATTATTCAGTTCTATAGAGCCTATTATTTGGTAAATGTTGAAAAGTTAATAGAACATATCATTCCGTTCTATTGAGCCTATTATTTGGCAAATGTTATAAAGAAATTTATTCTTATCTCAAGTGAGCTTTGTTTGCTCACTCTTGTATATTTATACATTTATTGCAGCTATGAATGAGAAGGTAGATAAACCTACAACTAGCAAAGGAAAAGGAAAAATGTACAAGTGATGAAGACTAGTAATTTTGTTTTATCATTGTTGATAGACTTTTAATAATGATGTGATGTAATAATTTTATTTCCGCACTTGAATGATTGTATTAAATGTTAGAGAACCTGGGAGATAATGTTTTTATTTAAGTAATCCTGTATGGGCAGGTTATTATTATTCAATTTATTATAATTGGGTAGTTAAATATGAATGTTTTGATTACGTGAACACCAAATCTTGAGGTAATGAGGTACGGGGATTTGGGGGTGTCACAACTATTTACGGGTTACTATTCACCTGATTACTATTCACTCGAATATTATTCACTCGGGTATTCGGGACATTTTTTGTGTCGGAGTACTATTTATAAGTTACTAGGGTTACTATTCACCCAGTTACTATTCACTAGAATATTATTCACTCGGATATTTGGGACACTTTTTGTGCTGGGGTATTATTCTCGAGGTACTATTCCCGAAGTACTATTTATAGGGTACTATTCACATAGTAATATTCACCGAAAAATATATTTATTTTCTGTCCAAATTATTTTTGATACATGAATATTATTCTTAAATTTTACTCCACAAAGCGGGAGAAGTTCCAAGAAGTACTTTCCTGAAAGTATTCGTCACATGAAGGTGGTAGAATTCATCAAGCTGGAGCAGAACAATATGGTCGTATCGCAATACGAGGCTAAGTTTGCGAAGTTATCCCGGTTTGCATCCCATTTGGTTGATAATGAGGAGTGAATGACGCGGATGTTTGTGAGATGTTTGAAACCCGAAATACATCAGTACCTCATTTCTCACAAACTTTGTTTATATTCAGATGTTGTGAATAGGGCTCAGTTATTAGAACGCGATTATGAGTCAGCTCAACCAAAAGACAACGACCAACAACACGATAATAATCTACCGGTGGCAACGACCATCAGAACAATGATAACCATCGTGGAGGAAATTATCATGCCAAAAATGGTAACCACTTCGGTGGTAATCATTGCCAAGATAATAGAAAAGGTGAACTAAATGGGAACAACTTTAAGAAGAGAAGATTCAACAATGATGGAAATACGTCATCACCAACACTCGTTTTCAAGGAAGGAGAACGACCACCGGTCGTATGCTATAGATGTGGAGAGGAGGGACACATTCGTCCAAACTGTACGCAGTAACCCAAAGTGTGTTTCAATTGCATTAGTGAAGGTCACCTAGCTCGATTTTATCGTGTTGAAAAGTCAAGTCCAGCTGGGATGGTGACACCAAAGGCTGTCCCAGATAAGTTAAAGTCGGTAGTTTAATTGAGAGCGTTTGTCGAGGAACCCGAACGAAGTTATCACGGGTAAGTTAATAGTAAACTCTTGTTAAGTATATACCTTATTTGATACCAGTTCTACCCATTCTTTTATTTCACCTAATTATGATCAACGTTTAAACTTGACTTCGGAGAAATTAGGCTTTGACATATCGGTTGAAACTCCGTTGGGAGAAACCTTCATTACATCCACTGTTTATAAATCTTGTTTGATTAAAATCGGCAACATCATGTTTCCAGTCAATCTTATCTATTTGAAAATACTTGCATTTGATGTGATTTTAGGGATTGATTGGTTAACCACTCGTCATGCTAAAATTGATTATTTTCGTAAGGTTGTTAACTTTTATATTCCTAACTAACCTATTACGTGAATTCAAGCAACCAAACCACTAAAGTCAATCACCATCCATATCAAGCCATAAAGTCATTCGCTTATTAAAAAATGGATGTCAAGCTTTCATAGCTCATGTCACAGATTTAAACAAAAATACATCAGATTTGAATGATATTTCTATTGTTAATAAATTTCCTGACATATTCCCTGAAGAACTTCCTAGCCTACCCCAGAGCGTGAAAACAAATTTTGTATCAATGTTGAACCCAATACAAACCCTCAAATATTTCTTCACCCAGAAGAACGTAACATATGCCAAAGACGTTGGCTCGAGCGGTTGAAAGATTACGACCATACCATTCAATACCATCCCGAAAAAACGGACGTGGTAGCTGACGCATTGAGTAAAAGATCGTATGCGTTTACGAGTGCATTGTTTTTAACACAAAGACCCATTTCGTACGACTTACAAATGATGGAGATAGAGTAAAAGACTCTAGGGACCCACGTGTTGATAACATAGATCTCATGCCTACTTATTGGATATCAATTCACGAGAACTAAGCTTATCTCGAGTACATTTTATTGTGTTTTTATTTGCATTCCGTGTTATTTTGCATTGCATATACTGAGAACTTCTTTGGTGTGAAAGTGCAGGAAATGACATCTCGGCGATGGAATGTGGCATGAGATCAGTGATGGCATGACACTAGAGTTGATTGGACAAAAGAAATTGAGCATGAAAGGAACAACCAGCAGCAGAGCACAAATTGCAAATTTCAGGAGTCGCGCGCCTGCGCAGTTATAAGAGCTATGAAGCGCGCGCCGCGACACACACCTGCAGAGCCGGAAAATGTTACCAGGCACGCCCGCGCCTGTGGTGTACTTGGGCCTCGCGCAGGTGCGCGCGACGTTGACTGAAGCTGCTGACTTTATTTTATTTTTAAAATTTTAAGAGCTGGAGTTCATAAAAACAATTCTGGTTGGCACCAGGCGGATGGATCGATTGTTTTTACGTGTTTTTCATAATATAGACTAGGGTTTTACTCTTTGAGCGAATTCCAACATGAAGCCAATCATATACGTAATATTTACTACTTTTTTGGGATTCAATCATTGTTTCTGAAATACGTTTATGTTGCTGGAGATTACTAAGGATTTGAATATCACGTTTGGATTATAATCAGCAATTGGGTTGGATCAACTCTATCTTTTTCTTTTAATTGTTTTTGGTTATTTTCCATGTGTTACTCTAATCCCATAATGGCTTTTGGTTCAGAAATGAACTAAAATCTACTATGGGATTCTAACGGAGTTTGATATGTAGTCTAATTGATTGCTTGATTGCTGGACTGTTCGTGTATAATCAGGAATTTATATTATTGCTGATTTAAATGCACGAATGATTGATCACCATTCATTTTATGTGCATGTATGGAATTGAAAAATAACATGCGAGTATGGTGGTAATTATGACAGCATGCGTATATGAGGCTGAATTGCTTAGCTTTATATTTTGTGAATCAGATAGACATATACTGCTTCACCGTGTGAGTTAAATAAGGGCTTGTGCTTAAATTTAATATGGCTACAATTTCACATAGAAATATATTGATATTGGTTTTATTGAAGATTACATGATGTCTATTGTATGTGGATGTTATGTGAGTAGGTCATAATAGATTGAAAAATGGTTATGTCTACATTTGTTCTCTTGGCTAATTTTATGTGATATGTGAATAGTCTTACATGACGGTGGTAATTAGATGAACTATTAAATGAAGTTAGGATCCCATTATTTCCAGATTTGATTTATTACATTAATATTCTTCTTTTATTTGTTATTTGACTTTAGATTAATTCAAAATCATAAGCGTTTCGTTTAAGCATACAAAAATAGTGATATAGTTGATGCATAATAGTTTAATTTATAAAACTTTCTCCATGGATTGATACTCTACTTACTCTATATTACTTGTTGACCCATGTATGCTTGCAAGAATTAGTCCTTTTGTTAGAACTAAAAAGGAGGCAACAAGTTTTTGGCGCCATTGCCGGGGAAATGCGTTTAAATTTTTATTATTATCTTCAGTTTTAAGCTAGGTGAGGAAGCGAAAGTTAGGTAGGGGCAAAAGGTGGCCAGGAATTCACAAAATAAGAGAGAAGGTAGAGAAAAAATCCAAGAGAGAGAAACATTATTTCCATCATTGTTTCTTTTATTTTGTTCTTCCTTATTTCAGGTTCTTGAAGTCAGTTTATACAAACTCGGTCTAAAAACCCAGACTTGCTTCCTTTTGAGGATGATATCGAGAAAAGGTTTCAAAGGCTAAGTAAGTTGATAAAAGACACTATGGCAAGCTTTGAGAATTCTGAGGTAAAAGAAATAATGGTTGTAGAAGACCAGAAAGCGTTGAGGGATTATGCTACTCCTAAGGTGACTGAACTTCAGTCGAGTATCACCAGGCAGACAATTGCTACAAATAAATTTGAGATTAAGCTTGAGACTATTCAGATGATTCAGAACTTGGTACAGTTTTAGGGATTAACAAACGATGATCCGCATAAGCATTTAGTCAGCTTTTTGGAGATATGTAACACCTTTAGATACAATGGGGTGTCTGATGACTCAGTCAGACTTCATTTGTTCCCGTTCACACTGTGTGACAAGGCGAAGAGTTGGTTACACTCTCTACCGTTGGGATCAATAACTACATGGGAAGACCTCGCTCAGAAGTTCCTAGCTAAATATTTCCCACCAGCTAAGACTGCAAAAATGAAAAATAAGATTACCTTGTTTGAACAGCAGCATGGGGAATCATTGTACGGGGTATGAGAGAGGTATAAGGAATTTCTCAGAAAATGCCCTCATCACGGACTACCCAAATGGCTGCAGATGAACACGTTCTATAACGGGTTGAATGGGAATCGCAGGACTGGTATAGACGTAGCTTCGGGTGGAGCATTTATGTCCAAGAGTTACGAGGAGGTATATGAGTTAGTTGAAACTATGGCGGCTAATAACTATCAGTGGCCTACATCGAGGATGACACAACCTAAGGTAGCTGGGGTTTTAGAGGTAGACGGGGTAACCGCGTTGGCAGCACAGACTGCTGCCTTATCAAAGAAAATGGATACTCTGACGGGTGCACAACCACAACAGGTGGCATATGTTTGCGAGTTATGTGCCAGAAAACATCCTACGAAGCAGTGTGTGATAAGTAGGTTTTATACCTACTTATCCGGTATTTTTTACTTGAATTAGTTATTTTTATTCATGTGTCTTAGTTACTTTTCATGCATTTTGTGTTCGTTTTGTAGGTTATACGTTTGGAAGCGATGTGAGCGATTATTTGTAAGGAAAAGCACGGAAAATGCAAACAAAAGCAAGCCGGATATCGTTTGTGCTTTTATGTCATTTCATGTTCTTGGCTTGGAGCTTGGACCATATTTTAGAGCGTTTTCTTAGCTTTCCGGAACATCTTGAATCATTCAAATCGGAGTTCGGATGAAAGAGTTATGACATTTCTACCAACGGACGTTGAACTTCACCGTTTTGGGTGGTCATTTTACGTAGCAGTCACTTCCAGTCCAATTTCGACCATCATGCGTTAGTTATTTCTCAAAGATCAAAGAATGAAAGTTGTAGATCTCGTCGATAGCTTCGATTTGATATGTCGCGGGACTCGTAACTCCTCTCGGTTTAGAAGTTATGGCAGTTTTAGCAGAGGAGGTTCCAGCAGAAAATTGTGTTGGCAGATTGGTACCCAGCCGGGGCTGGGTTTTTGCAAAGAAAAAGGCCAGCCGGGGCTGGCCTATGCGAGAAAGACTAGATTTTGTCCGAATTTGAGTCCGAAAAGGATTGTTTTGAGTTGTTTGATTCAAGGACTTCCAAGAGTACTTAAAGACATGTACAAAGGCTTATAAAAGGAGGGGAATAACACAGATTAGGGAGATTATGAGGAGATTATTAGGAGATTAGAGAGCATTCTATTAAATTAGATTAGAGTAAATTAGAGAAAAACACTAGTTCTAATTAGATTTGGAGATTGAAGCAACTTGGAGACCATTGAAAATTCAAAGTAGGAGCAAGTAGGGAGCGTCAAATCTACTGACAATAGATTATTTCTTCTCATCTTCTTCTATCTTTATCTTTTAATGTGTATTCAATTGTGCATTCTTAGTTTTAATTCAATGAACTAATTCTTTGTTTGAGATTACAATGGATCTTATTGTGTAGTTTATTTTAATATGTTTCGTTATCAATTAGTATTTTCTATTGTGAAGATTGTCTATTGTGATTTGGAATTAATTGTTTAATTACTTGGCCATCAATTACCGCGATAATCTATATGAACTCGAGAGATGAAGTATAGATTTAGATCTAATCATGATAGCATGTGTTCAGGATTTTGTTAATAGCTTAAACTTGATGAGTGTTAATGTAGAGATATGCTTTACGCCATATGTAATCTTATAGAGAACTTGTTCTTAAACCTTCTTCAATTGTAATTCACATAGAGATATAGTGGGTTAGTTGATTAAGGTGTTTAACGAATTTCTATCTTAATTGTGGATTGACGTTAATACAGTATTAGTGCATCGAGAGGTGGTTAATACTACTCTAGTGTTCTTGATTAACAATTCAGGATAGAGAATAATTGATGAGAAGTGTGTTAACCTAAATGAAGCAATAAGTGAAGTTGTGATCTTAAATCTCCATAATCTGATTTTTAATTAGTGGTAATTAGAATTAGTTTAGTTAAATATTTTAATTTATAACATTAAATTCATTTGTTTAAATAAGATTGAGTTGGTTACGGGTTAGTACTTGGTGATTTTTATTAAATAATTCTCTGTGGGAATGATACTCAACTTATCACTTTATTACTTGTTGACCACGTATACTTGCGTGTTGTGCGTATATAGATTTTACCCAACAAGTTTTTGGCGCCGTTGCCGGGGAATTAGTTTAATATTTTTTATCAATATTAATTTCAATCAAATTAGTCTTAATTTAAACATTTTTATTTTTATTTTTAATTCTCTTCCTATATTTCTCTTTTTTCAGGTACCATGGATGACTTTGCGTATCAATGGCCATACACGAACATGACTCAACCAAAAGAAAAGGAGATTGACAGACTCGCGACACTTTCCGCAATGTCAGCATAAATTAAAGAACTTTCGAGGAAGTTGGACGTTATTGCAGCCCAACAGAGTCAAAGGATGGCAATCATGTGTGACTATTGTGCTGACAACCATCCGAGTCATCAATGCACCGTTAGTTTTGGGCGGGGACAACAAGGTAGTGTATACCTCAACCAGTATGCATATGATAATAACCATCAAGTTTTGGGGTATCACCCAGATTCTTCATGGAGCTACAACTATCAAGACCAATACTCTGCTCCAAATCCAACATATCCATCAAATTTCTCAAATCCACCTCCAATGCAACAAGAAGACAATTCAGATTTCAAGGAATTCATGTTAAGGATTATAGCAGAAAAAGAAAAGATGATAATGAGTCAGGAGTTATCAACCCTAAATTTTAATAATCGAATGGAACACCTCCTCACTACCTCAACCAATTGTCCTCAATACATGGCTTCCGAGACTGAAAAAGAAAAGTCAAGGTTGGAGGAATTGGTGTCCAAGTTCATAGCATCAAATGAGGAGAGAATGAGTAATCAAGTGAGGTCAATTCAAAATCTTGCGGATCAGATAGAGCAAATGACCAAAGCCGTAAGCAACCTTCCTCCAAACACTTGGTTTTATGGCATGGATGATGAAATTGACGGAGAACCCGAACCAAATCTGCAACTGGATGAGCCACAATGTATAGGAAGTGTGGAGACAATTGGGGATAATGAAATAGAGGTCCACAAAGATCTAAATGGGTCTCCACCAAAGTTCAACGATCTGGTTAGATTTACAAAACCGTGCCCGCTTGGTAGTCATGTCGTCGGTGAAGATCTTATTGACATAAGAGTGAGTACAATTTTGAATCCATGGTGGGATGAGAAAGAGAAGATAGAAGAAGAGCACATTGTGTGTGACAAGCTTCCATGCCCCAAAGTGATCATATACACAATGAAGAAAACACCTAGCTGTGGGACGTTCTTGATTGAGATCTTACCAAATCAGAGCATGCTAGGTGACTTTGATGCATTGTCCATCGTAAATGGGAACCTACCAAAAGCTATATTATTTCCAATGGATGGAGGGTTTCTCAACTTTCGAAGAGGAATTGGATAGCATTGACCAGAAAAAGTCAGGCTGAAAGACTATAAATCAAGCGCTGACTGGGAGGCAACCCAGGAATTTTTATATTTATATGCTTTACTAGTTTATTTAGTAGATAGGAATTAAGTTGCTTATTAAGTTCTCTTATAATCTAATCCATGTTGTCTCTCTTCATTGCAGGTATTGGAGGTCCAATGGATAGCAAAATGATCGTCGCCGCCATCGCCACCATCAACTCACGCTTAGCTGATTACAGGGAAGTTCTCTTCTATTTATCGTTATATTCTTATAATGAGGACATTGTAGTTGCTATGTTTGGGGGAGTTTTGTTTAATTCATTATCGCATGTTTAGTTTATGTTATGTTATTTTGCATATGTTGTTAATTTAGTTTAGGTTCATTATAAAAAAAAAATCAAAAATTTCAAAAATAATAGTTAGTTACTATGTTCATTTTGCATGAGTCCAGCTGTTTGATAGTTACAGTTTATTTTGGCCAATGATGAGAATGGGATTGAGTAGACAAGTATAATACTGATTATTAGAGCTATGATGTGATTTCTTGTTATGAATTGAATATTTTTTTGTTTGAAACTGGTATAATAAGGATAGCACAATAAAAACAACTTGTTAATTGATTGAGTTTAAATTGATACATAATGGGACTCTAAAGGATAATGCTAGTTTGAATGAAAGAATGAGAAGAATAAGTAGTGATGACTAAAGTTCGATAAAAACTTAAGTTCGGGAAAAAAATTTGGGATATCTAAGCTTCAAAAAAAAAGAAAAGAAAAAAAATGAAAAAAAAAATATACCGTGGCTAGTTTTGTTTCGGGGCCTTTGTTACTTGAGCAAGTACGCCCGAAGGGGTATCTTAAAACCTAGCGCCCTAAGGTCTTATATGGTCTGGGAGTCGTTGGTCGAAAGCTCGCTAAGGGGTAGCACTGTTAGCCTAATGGAATGAGACATTGCACAGTCATGATTAAAAAGTAAAAAAGAGAGAATAAAACGGGAAATAAGAGCAAAAAGCCCCCGTAGATGAAAATAAAGCATAAGTATCCCATGTTAACCCTCGATATTAGTAATTGTTTGATTTTAGTTGGATCTAGCTTATTTTTGGATTTCTTATGTTTACACTGTATGATGCCTTTGAAGAGACTTGTTATGTGTTAAATTTGATTTTATATCAGTTAACATTGTTGTGGAGCACACACGCACTATATCAGTGATAACAGTTTAAGATTTGATGATTGACTAGGAAATTGTTGATTGGTTTTGATATGAAGTATTATCGTGTTTGTTTGATTGCTCTAAGGCCGAGTAAATAGATTTGATTTTATCAATACTACTGGATTCGTAGGCATATAGATTAGTTGCATTTCATTGCATTGCATTGCATTATGTTGTGTTGCTTGAGGACAAGCAACGGTTTAAGTTTGGGGGTATTTGATAAGTAGGTTTTATACCTACTTATCCGGTATCTTTTACTTGAATTAGTTATTTTTATTCATGTGTCTTAGTTACTTTTCATGCATTTTGTGTTCGTTTTGTAGGTTATACGTTTGGAAGCGATGTGAGCGATTATTTGTAAGGAAAAGCACGGAAAATGCAAACAAAAGCAAGCCGGATATCGTTTGTGCTTTCATGTCATTTCATGTTCTTGACTTGGAGCTTGGACCATATTGTAGAGCGTTTTCTTAGCTTTCCGGAACATCTTGAATCATTCAAATCGGAGTTCGGATGAAATAGTTATGACATTTCTACCAACGGACGTTGAACTTCACCGTTTTGGGTGGTCATTTTTCGTAGCAGTCACTTCCAGTCCAATTTCGACCATTACGCGTTCGTTATTTCTCAAAGCTCAAAGAATGAAAGTTGTAGATCCCGTCGATAGCTTCGATTTGATAGGTCGCGGGACTCGTAACTCCTCTCGGTTTAGAAGTTATGGCAGTTTTAGCATAGGAGGTTCCAGCAGAAAATTGTGTTGGCAGATTGGTACCCAGCCGGGGCTGGGTTTTTGCAAAGAAAAAGGCCAGTCGGGGCTGGCCTATGCGAGAAAGACTAGATTTTGTCCGAATTTGAGTCCGAAAAGGATTGTTTTGAGTTATTTGATTCAAGGACTTCCAAGAGTACTTAAAGACATGTACAAAGGCTTATAAAAGGAGGGGAATAACACAGATTAGGGAGATTATGAGGAGATTATTAGGAGATTAGAGAGCATTCTATTAAATTAGATTAGAGTAAATTAGAGAAAAACACTAGTTCTAATTAGATTTGAAGATTGAAGCAACTTGGAGACCATTGAAAATTAAAAGTAGGAGCAAGGAGGGAGCGTCAAATCTACTGACAATAGATTATTTTTTCTCATCTTCTTCTATCTTTATCTTTTAATGTGTATTCAATTGTGGATTCTTAGTTTTAATTCAATGAACTAATTCTTTGTTTGAGATTACAATGGATCTTATTGTGTAGTTTATTTTAATATGTTTCGTTATCAATTAGTATTTTCTATTGTGAGCATTGTCTATTGTGATTTGGAATTAATTGTTTAATTACTTGGCCATCAATTACCGCGATAATCTATATGAACTCGAGAGATGAAGTATAGATTTAGATCTAATCATGATAGCATGTGTTCAGGATTTTGTTAATAGCTTAAACTTGATGAGTGTTAAGGTAGAGATATGCTTTACGCCATATGTAATCTTATAGAGAACTTGTTCTTAAACCTTCTTCAATTGTAATTCACATAGAGATATAGTGGGTTAGTTGATTAAGGTGTTTAACGAATTTCTATCTTAATTGTGGATTGACGTTAATACAGTATTAGTGCATCGAGAGGTGGTTAATACTACTCTAGTGTTCTTGATTAACAATTCAGGATAGAGAATAATTGATGAGAAGTGTGTTAACCTAAATGAAGCAATAAGTGAAGTTGTGATCTTAAATCTCCATAATCTGATTTTTAATTAGTGGTAATTAGAATTAGTTTAGTTAAATATTTTAATTTATAACATTAAATTCATTTGTTTAAATAAGATTGAGTTGGTTACGGGTTAGTACTTGGTGATTTTTATTAAATAATTCTCTGTGGGAACGATACTCAACTTATCACTTTATTACTTGTTGACCACGTATACTTGCGTGTTGTGCATATATAGATTTTACCCAACAGTGTGTCATCAACCCAGCATCGGTTCCGTTTGTGGGCAGCTACAATAAGATTTCACCGAATTCGTATCAAAATGCCTACAACCCGAAGAATAGGAACCATCCAAATTTTTCATGGAGCAATAATCAAAATCAGCAGGCTCCACGACCATCTTATCCCCCAAGGTTTCAAAAGTAGAATCAACAGGCAGCTTCGCATCATGAGAAAAAGTCAGATTTGGAAGAGATATTGTTAAAGTTTATAGCGGGTAATGAGGCAGCCATGAAAATGCAAGCGGCATCGATAAAGAACTTAGAGAATCAGATGGGACATCTTACATTGGCTTTGAACAATAGGCCTCAAGGGACGTTGCCTAGTGATACAAAAAATAATCTGAAAAGAAATCACGAGCAATGTAATGATATTACACTGAGGAGTGGTAAAGCCTTGGGTACCAACTATGAAGGGAAAGTAGGTACATAAGAGGTTTGTGAGAATGAATAGAATGATTTGACAAGAACAACTGAGGAAAAATTTGTGGAAAAGCCGAAGGAAAATAAACAGAAGATAAATACACCACCGATCCCTTTTCCTCAAAGGCTAGAAAGTCAAAAGATAAAGGAATAGTTTTCAAGATTTATGGATATCTTCAAACAATTGCACATTAATAATACATTTGCCGAAGCACTTGAACAGATGCCACGTTACGTCAAATTCATGAAATAAATACTTTTGAAGAAGCGCAAGCTCAAGGAATTTGAAACAGTGGGGTTAACTGAAAGAGTGAAGTGTAATACTGCAGAAAAAGCTTCCTCCTAAATTGAAAGATTCGGGAAGCTTCACAATTATGTGTGCAATTGGCAATCAAAATGTGGGGAGAGCTCTATGCGATCTAAGAGCAAGTATAAATCTTATGCCACTATCAGTTTACCGAAAGCTGGGGTTAAAAGAAGCAAAACCAACCAACATCGGTCTACATCTAGCAGATAGATCATTAACATATACACTAGGAATAGTTGAAGACGTGTTGGTGAAGGTTGACTCATTTATATTTCTAGTGGATTTTGTGGTGTTAGACTTTGAAGAAGATAAGAACATCCTTATCATCTTGGGATGCCTATTCCTTGCGACTGGACGAATACTGATTGACATGCCGAATGGAGAACTAATAATGCAAGTGTTCGATCAGGTAGTGAAGGTGAAAGTGTTCAAGAAAATTCCAATCCCGAATGACAAGGAAGAATGTGAGTTACTCGAAGAATCTATATGTATCAAATTCAGGGATTGCAGAGAGGGTGGTGGCCTTAAGGCACTGATTGATGATCGAAAGTCAACTTCACTCTCAAATATGCAAGTGCACGGGCATGCAATACAACGATGTTGGTTATGTGCCATAAACAAATAGCATGTCGCGGATAGCTCAACCGACCCAGGATAACACATGGAGTAGTCAGGCTGAAAGACTTAAAATTAAGCGCTTCTTGGGAGGCAACCCAATTTTTAATTTAACTTCAGAATTTTTAAGCATGCTAATTAATTTTTAGTTTCGAGTATAAGTTTAGAATTGAGTTGGTTTATTTTGATTTATTAGGTAGTTAGTGAGTCATGCAATTAAGTGAATTCAACATTCAATGTTCAATGTTTATGTTGTTATCTTAAATTTATCATTTCATGGATAAGTGTTGGAGGCAAAGAATTCGACAAATCAAGTGCAACTGCAGTGAACCCCCCGTCGAGGCGGGGATCTAGACCCAATAACAGTAGAACCCCCACTAGGGCAAACAATTAACAAAGAAAACCCCCATCGGGGCGGGGGTCTTGAAGTAAAAATAGTTTACCCCCCCCCCCCCCACCCGGGCAGACCTCTATAGCACATTACCCCCTACCGGGGTACACATGATAGCCCATCTTCTTCCACATGATAGCTCTCATTTATAGAAAACCAAGGCTAGGGGGAAAATAGTCATTTTGCCCCCAAAGTTACTATTCACACCTCCTTACTATTCACAAATCTTCTCTTGGAAGCTTCGTGGTTCCGTCTTTCGGGATTCGTCCGACATTTTAAAAACTGCGATTCTCAGAATCCAAATATTTTTTGATATTTCGTCTTTCCTTTATAGCTTAACAATTACGCATTCTTCGGAACTTTGAAAAACTGAAAAACACTTTTTGATGATAAGCATATTCCTCGACGTTTTCCCCTAACGTAGTAGTTAAACGAATTAAAAGTACATAACAGTACTTTTTCGTCGTTTTTATTTCATTCGATTTCTGCACGTTTTTTGAAAAAAAAACTTTTATTAGCTTATTTAACTTTTGACGACATATTATCGACAAATCTTTCAACGAAATGTAATTTCGATGTACCGAACTCTCGGAAAGGCTTAGGGTATTCAAACCCTAACCCTTAGGATTTCGTCAGGTGAATAGTGCATATTTCGCCTTTTTCCTCGAAAAAATTTTAGCTCCCGGAAAAATTTTAGTTTTGTCTTAAAAATTCTTACTCGTTCAGTCTAGCTCATAGCCAGAATCCTCCCGTTTTATAAGTATCCTAGGTTCTAGAATGATTAATAAACACATAACACAGAATATTATTAATAAAAATTAATTTTATTAATAACTAATTCTTTAAACTTAAATTTTGGACAATCCGATTTTCCAGGATGACACAGAAATTCTAACTGATATAGCGAAGATATTCTTAAAGAAAACTTTCACTATTTTCTATACTCAAAGATTCCTTAAACTCTAAAGAAATACGTTCATATTATAGAAAAAGAATTCTCTGATTCTAGTGTGTTTTTTAATTCTAAACTGAGCATCCTATTTATAGGAGAATGACATGATACTATTTGGATGCACAATAAAGGGAATATCACGGGCGCAGTCATGGATGTAATTCAACGAAAATTAAATTTTACTATACAAACACTATGCAAAATAAAATATAATATATTCTATTTTACATAAAAAAATTATTATAATATATATATATATATATATATATATATATATATATATATATATAATCACAACCAAAGTCACTCATCACGTACTTCAACTTCCCTCGAAAAGAAATTCATTTTGTATCCGTTAACTTGCCATTCAATTGGCTTAAATTTCGTCATTCGTTCGTTTTACGTTATTAACATTCTTCGTTCGTTCGTTCATAATTCAGTCATCCGAACTTGGAATTCGTTCGCTCTTGAGTCCATGACTCACGTTTTCTATGTTTTCTTACATTCTTATGAAACCCTACACATTCGGGTTCATTTACATACTTTCTACTTCTCGTTTGTCTTTTATAAAATTTTTGTCATAACTTCGCTATATCTAAGTTTAATCCATTCTTCATGAACGTTTATATCGTTCCTAACCAAGAAATAAGAAACTAACTTATATGCCATGGTTTTAAACTTGTCCATCAACAACAAGTTCTAATTACGATGGTTTTAAATTTGTCCATCAACAACGTTCTTCATGTTCTTTGTGTTCTTCGCGTTCTTCATTTTTAATCGATATTTGATTACGATTTCACTTTTTCTTGGAATTCGGTGTTATATGACACTATTCCTTACTTATTTCACCGAATCATTCATATGATTCATTCAGATCATTCAAATTCATTATGAAATTCATACTTTTTAAAAAAATTTATAAAATAAACTTCTAATTCTCATTTTTTTTCATTTTCTCATGATTTCAACCATATGAAAGACACGGCGAAACCCACACTGCCCGAGGAACCCCGGGCAGCCATAGGTACACCTGCTACTATGTGCCACAGGTAGTCCTACGGTTCCCACCTATATAAATATGGGGCTTGGGGTGCTGATTTTCTAAGAGAAAAAGACGGGGAAACCCTGCACAATTCGCTCTGCACTAACCCCTACAGTGTATTTTCCCACTTTTAAACACATGTGAGCTCATATATAGCCTCTTTTGTACCCACAAAAGCCAGTTTTTACACACTCTAAAGATATAGAAGCCTTTTTTAGCAGTCAGCTGTAAGTCTTCTCACACACTTTAGAGTCTTTCTCTTCTTCTTTGAACACACCCTTTTACACGTTGAGAGTCGTGTTGCTTGCTTTTGCCCGGACTTCGGTCCGTGGTTTTATTCCAGTCTGTATATATATTTGAACCGTGGTCGAACTCTATTCGAGCCTGGATTTTATATCCGGTGCGTTTATTGCTTATATATATATATATATATATATATATATATATATATATATATATATATATTGTCCCACCCGGAGTTTACTTCATGGTGGTTGATTGCTTTTACAGCTTTCTTTACATTTCGTCCTACCTGGAGTTTACTTCGTGGCAGTTGACCGTATTTACAGCTTTATTTACATTTCGTCATGCCTGGAGTTTCCTCTGTGGTAGTTGATAGCTTTTAATAATTTTATTTACATTTCTGATCCCCCATGGAGGTGCTTCGTGGTTGGTGATCCTGTCTGTATATATATATTTACAGCTTTTATATATATATACCTGTTTACTGCTTTCATATAAACTGCAGTATTTTGTGAGCCTAGGAATCCTGTGATCACAGATTCATCCCATTAAATCTAGATTCGGTTCCGTGATGGACATTTTCAGCTGTAAGCAGCTTGTAAATTATTCTGCGATGTCTGAATTTCCTCAGATGGTTTCCATACCAACGAGGAAGTCGGAATTATTTTTGTATATTATTTTCGTACGGATGCCTCGCATCCGTCAAATAAAAATCAATTCAGTCGTTCACTTAATGAAAATGGGAGTGTAAAAGGTCTCAATTCCTATTGAGCATCAGGGTTTGAAAAAACTTCTTTTATAAAACATCACTGCCATATCTTGCTAAAAACTGAATTTTTACATAAATTCAAACCCTATGTATATAGGTTCGAACGAGGCCTCGCAAAACTTTCATATAAAAGCACATTGACCCACACACACACACACACTTAGATAATAGTTTCTTCAAAAGAGGCGGTCACCGTGGTAACACGGATGTCGGGGGGTGCCTAACACCATCCCCCCGCATAACCAAGTCCCCGGACCCTTAACGAATCTCGGTTTCACCGACCCATATATCAGTGTCACATCACTTGGTCAATGTGCAAACCTTTTCTCGGTTGTGTTGGTACAACCATTTAAAAAACCAAATGGCGACTCTTAACAGTCCATCGTTGACATTATACATGTCGGACCTTTTTCACTTGTTTTTTCAAATAAATCTCACCTAAAATGAGAACACCAAATAACAAATAACGGAAAGGGAAACCCAAAAATCCTGACGTCGACACACAGTAAAGGGAATATCACAGGCGCAGTCACGGATGAAATTCGACGAAAATTTGATTTTATTATGCAAGCACTATGCATAATAAAATATAATATATTCTATTCTACATAAAAAAAAAACTTATTATAATATATATATATATATATATAATCATAACCAAAGTCACTCATCACGTACTTTAACTTCCCTTGGAAAGAAATTCATTTTGTATCTGTTAACTTGCCATTCAATTGGCTTAAATTTCGTCATTCGTTCATTTTACATTATTAACGTTCTTCGTTCGTTCGTCCGTAATTCTTTCATCCGAACTAGGAATTCGTTCGCTCTTGAGTCCATGACTCACGTTTTCTTACATTCTTATGAAACCCTACACATTCGGGTTCATTTTTATACTTTCTACTTCTCGTTTGTCTTTCAAATTTTTTTTGCCATAACTTCGCTATATCTAAGTTTAATCTGTTCTTCATGAACGTTTCTATCGTTCCTAACCAAGCAATAAGCAACTAACTTATACGCGATGGTTTTAAACTTGTCCATCAATAAACAATTCTAATTACGATGGTTTTAAATTTGTCCATCAACAACGTTCTCTATGTTCTTCGTGTTAGGTTTGTAATAATCATGAATGCAATCAAATTGCACTAAATAAGCAGAAACGTGAAAAATTAGAATTTTTAAATTTTATAAACCATATACCGGATCATCATTTATGCACAATTATTAATTAAATGAAAAGATAAAGAACAAGAATCATACCCTTGAAGATTCGATCTTCCTCATGTACAAGTTCACCTCCAATCTTTTTCGTGTTCAACTTGAATCCACCGGGTTTGGTTCCTTCCGTTGATCAACGTTAGCCACCTAAGTGTTTGGCCTCTAGAGGTGATCCATCAAGGAAGAAGAAAATTTCAAGACGATGGGTGTTTGGCTAAACCCTAGTTTTTCTATCTCTCATAGAAAAATGGTGTACTCTCCCAACTATTGAAATTACGTATTCACGTGTTTTGTGAAAGTATTAACCAACCTTGCCCATAATAATACTCTTCTTATTTATAGATGTAGGCAACCCTTCTTAACAATTAAGAAATTGAGTTTTATTTTAATTAATTAAACTCCCTTAATTAATTAGGCTCCTAATCTTATTAGGAATAATTAATTAAACTCTTTTAATTAATTAATCTCGTAATATTATTATGAATATATGAGAATACTTTTATTAATTAATTCCCAAACTACATTAGAAATTAAATAATAATAATAGTAATAATAATAATAAGACTCCTTTTATTAATTTATATTTAATATTTCCAAAATATTAAATAATAAATATTAAGCTATTTAATTTATTCTATCATCATAGATTAAATTAAATATACTTAACTTATTATTACGATTATGCCATTTTCTTCTTAAATAATTATTCTTCATTTTATGATGTGTCCATTTAGGTTCTCCATATTAAACCGGTTGTGAATAAATCAATTAGAATAATTCTAATCTTATTTAAATAAATGAATTAAAATATTAAATTATTTAAATAAATAATATTTATTTTATAATAGGGAAAAGCCTCCCTAGCGTTCAACGACTTTCCAGATAATATAGATTTCAACATTAATCATAAAATAACATTTGAGTAAATAGTTACCGTACAATTCAAATCATCCACCATACAATGTCTCAATTAAATATAAGACATTAAATTACTGTCAAGTCTTATTTTATTTAATTATATGTATTTCGATCCTTAAATGCACAACTCCAAATAATTCAAATTAAAAACTCCTTTCTAATTTCATTCTGCTTTGGCCAAGGACTACTGGGTTGTCATTTATCGAATCACATAGGACATTTCTCTTCTTTTACTAGAAGTGATAAATTTTTTATTGATCATACATTATCTCCATGTACAACTTATTATACCCAAGCATACCCTTTGATATACCATAAGGGTCTTAAGGAATAAGTCAAAGTATAACTCATTATACACAAGATACTATGATGATCTCAAGTCCAAGGATCACTTGTACTACTATCACTACAGGAATTCCTATTGACAGGCAAATAAAACTCCAATAGGTATTCCTTAGCGAGCCACGTTCAGTGAACTTATTCTCTAATAAGTACCTATATACTTGCTTTAGTGTCTCCACACAAATGATCACGAGATCAATCATCCTCATCCAATGAGCAAGCAACGTATGTACGAATCTATCCGGATTCACTAATCCCCAATTTAGTAATCCAATGATTGTGAACTATTTTAGTTTTAAGCTTTCTAAGAATTTAGATCTCATTAGAATGATCATCATCATTATTCTAAAAGCATTGCTTAAAACTATAGGTTTATCACATATTATAAAGAAGCATTATATAGATAATTAAAAGCCTTTAATAAATTAATACTTTTTTATTAATAAATGAATAAGATTGTTACAAAGTATATACTATATCATCAAACATGATTGGCTTGTGTGCACACTACTTTCAATCTCCCACTTGCGCTAAAGTCAATCTTCATAGTATCTCATACTCTTCTTCTCTACGTGACGATTATCTTGTTGTTGGATAAACTTTAGTTAATGGATATGTATTGTTGTTCTTGAGAGTCCGCTATCTCTATAGTGATTTCATATCTTTCAGTGATTCCTATAATCAAATGAAAGTGTCACAACACATGTTTAGATCCAAGATGAGACTTAGGAACTATTCCTAGTTCTGTAATGAACTTTTCATCCAAACAATCAACTTGCAGCTTCATTTACAACTATATACTTCGTCTTTATCACAAAACCAGTAACTCTTTGTTGTTTGGAACCTTTCCAATTCACTGCACCACTGTTCAAGGTAATGATTAACCTTAAAGTGGATTTTCTGTCGTCTTGGTCTGTCTAAAAAAACTTGGGTCTATTAAGCCCTTTAGTTTTAATTTAGACCCACCATAAATTTTAATCACATCCTTAGTGTCAGTTTTGTACTTTAAGATGTTTTTCACTGTCTTACAGTGATCTTCTCTAGAATATGACTGATCAACATCAGGTCTCGTATATTACATTGTATGCATGATTGTCACTCATGCGATCTCTCTATTCAAGAGTCTAATGGGGACTATTAAGAGAGATACACTCCATGACTCATCAACATGAGACATCTCTTGGAGTTTTCCATGCTAAACGACTTTAGCATCAAATGAATATACATTCCTTGGGTTAAGTTGAGCATCCTCTTGAATCTATCTATATAGATTTTATCCCCAATTAAGATACTCTTCCCAAATCATTCATGGAGGAATGTTTAGAAAACTTTATCTTTACTAATTGTAGTATTTGTATGTCAATCCTTATCCATAGTATATCAACATAAAATATTAGGAATGTCACAGCGCTCCCACTGACCCTTTTGTACACACTAGGATCATTCTTATTTGTGATAAAATCAAACTGTTTTGATTTGTTTCATCAAAATGAATGTTCCATATTTGAGAAGCTTGCCTCAGTCTATTTCATTGAGTGTCAACAACTCTTACCTCATCGTATATAACTGGATCATCATCGTACATGATGTGTACCTCATCATCTATGATGAATCCATACCTCCTAGGTATCTTCGGTACTATTCCAGATTTATGATTCGAATGTGGTACAATAGGTCTATTTACAGGTTCCTCTTATTTGACTTATGGTATTTTGTGGTTCTTAAACTCTTCAAGATCTATTATCCTCCCACTAGCCCCTTCAATGATAAACACCTTTATCTTAGAAGGCAGTGTGTTTCACAACACCTTTTTACTAAATATGATTATAAAACATATACCCTAAACTTACTTTAGGATGTCCCACAAATCTTTACTTGTCAAATCTTATCACAAGCTTATCCTTTGAAACATTTTCACATAAGCTAGATAACCCTTATCTTAACTTACTCAAAATTAGGAATCCTTCATGTCCATAACTTTTATGGTGTCTTGTGGCCGGATTTTGAGGTTACCTTTTTCGTAGATATACATCCATTCCTATGACATTATCTCAGAAGGATACTGGAATGTCGGTAAAATTATTATGGACCGCACCATGTCCAACAGGGTATAATTTTTCCTTTCAGATACATCAATAAATTATTGCGTATCAGGAGGCGTACATTGTGAGAAAACCATTTGAGATGATTTACAAATTCATTGCACAAGTATTTTTTTTCCTTGAACCGATAAAAGAATATTAATACTTTGTCAATTTGTTTCATTTCTAAATTCTATGAACCTTCCAAATAATTCACAATTGTATTTCAGCAAATACACACATTCGACTTTTTGAATGATCATCTCCTTTTTCTTATACTAGTTTGTTGAATTTGCAAATTATATTTTCACGCAAGTCAAGTAAAAAAAATGCATTAAGTAATCTTTCAGTTCTATACAAAACATTATTATTATAAATAGAACAACAATTGTTCTTAATTATAATACCAAAGATTTCATTGTCCAACAATAGAATAGAAATAATGTTTTTTACGAGAACTAGAATACAATAACAATTTATTGACTTAATAGATTTGCCCGTAGGCAATGCTAAACTATAAGTTTCTATGGCTAATATAGCAACCTTTGCTTCATTTCTCACACATAGGATTACTTATCTTTGTTTATCTTTCTACTTCTGCTTGGTCCCTTCATAAATCTATATTTATGATAACCAAATCCTGTATCGAATACCCAATTAGAACATTTACTTAAAATATTTTTATTTCAATCATGAGCAAAAACTATATTTGTAACCGAAGCTTCACCAAGCTTCTTCTGGTTAGCCTCTACAAGATCCTTTTCGTAGTTTCTTTTCTAGTGTTCAGGCTTATTGTAGTGGAAACAAACTCCTTTGTTATCCGTATCAGTTTTATTCTTATTAACCTTTATTTTTGCCTTTCTATTTACCTTCTTTGAATCGTTCTTCTTTTTAGAAGATGCTTTGGACCCTATCAGTAAGACTTGTTCTTTCTTGGTTGAAAAGTGACTTTCAACATTTTCAACATGTTAAGCAAATCAGCAAAGCTGATATCTAGCTTGTTCATATGAAAAATTCACAATAATTGTGAGAAGGAGTCCAGAGTGACTACAAGATCAAATCTTGGTTCAACTCTCCATCCATAACAAAACCTGTTGTCCTAATTGTTCAATCAAATTGATCAAGTTAAGGACTTTTGTATGTACTGTAGTGTCATCGGTTATTCTAGATCGAAAGAGCTTGTTAGATATCTGATATATATCAGCCTTACTTTCCTTACCATCAACTACTTGATATGAAGGAATATAGTAGGAGCATCCATAGTTTCATGCTGACGCTGAAGCATGTTACTCATGGATGGGAGAATGATGCATTGAGCCAACTGTGCATCATCTTGTAACTTTTTAACAGTAGCAATCTCTTCCTCAGAGGTATTTTCTACAACCATTGCAGGGATAGGCGTATTAAGGACATAAGATAGCTTTTCAGCCATGAGAACTATTCTCAAATTCCTTAACCAATCCATTTAATTCGGTCCGATTAAATAGCGTCTAATATGTTTTAAAGTGATAGTGATTTAGACATTGTAAAATTCTGTAAATGAATTTGTAATTAACAACATTTTAGCATACATTCTATAATTAATTACCAAAATAAATTAGGTTTTGTTTTTAATTGGTATCTCCCACTATTTTCATCAAACTATATTACCCTCAATATATATAGTTCGACAATATCTAATTAAAGATATGCTAGTGAGAATAAGAATCTCATTTCAAATGTATATAGCCTTGTGTATGCACAACAAACTATATATAAATAAATAGGTAGACAACTCTTGTTAATTACATCAACTATGCAACTCCTTGTATTTTGTCTCTTAGATCATAATGGTCAAGTGTGTGCACATCCGAACTAAAATGATCAAAGTTAAGTCATACCTAGCACTTCCATATATTCAAAAGAAAAACACTGTCCTTGTGTGTGCACAACAAAACAACATTGTTTAGTTTATTTATAAGCATTAAATGTGATAAAACAACATCTTAAATATTTAATACTTATATTGTGTGTGCACAACAAACTCATATTAAATATTTAATACTCTATTGTTTTACCATGCTAGAAGGCGACGTTTGATATTCTAAATATCTTTAAATGTTACAACTTAATATAATTTATTTGAGGGGTTTGTTATTAATTTGTCTCATCTTGTTTAGCGCGAATGCACACACACATATATATATATATATATATATATATATATATATAAAATATGCGTCATATTAATTAACATATGAAGCATTTTTGCATAATATAATATATATATATATATATATATATATATATATATATAGTATAAGCATGCACATATAAAATACTATATTCTACCCGGATTGATTATGGACTTTTATTTTAGTTTTGTTCACTAAAGCCACCAAGTGAACCAAAAGGTCAAACCCTTGGGGTGCAAGAATTAATAGTTAAAGACAACTATTATATTTAAACCCAAGCTCCATTACAAACGGGTCTTCAAGCGCTCCTTGCTCCTTGATCTCCAATACTTTAAAATTAATTCTAACTATTCCTATTACAAAACTATTTAAAATAAATAGAAACCTTGATCAACAGTCAATGGGAAGTACATAGGAGGGAGTTAGAATTTACATTAAAAAAAAAATTAGAGAAGACAAGATACGCAGACCCCATTTAATAAAACCCATACATTCACGCATCCAACTAAAATAAAATCCAATCACATTGGTCAATATTCTGCAATCAATCACATTTATTATATACACATCACCATATGAATCAATAAATAACATTCATCTCATGAATAATAAACATTCAATATATATATTGATATCATTTAATGGGCAAAATTAGTTATCATAAAATCTAATTTTGAATCAAAATAAACTCCATTATTTTAATCAAAATTTAAATCAAAATAAGCCTCTTTTTTTTAATCTATCCAATTTTGAATAAAATAAATTATTTTATTATAATAAAAAATTTTAGTAAAAATAAACTCATTTATTTAAGGAAACACGGATTCTCTTTCATATTCACAAATAAACTCCTTTTTTTTGAATAATATGAAATCTTATTCCATATCTAAATAAACTCATTAATTTAAGGAAATACAGATTCTTTTTCGTATTCACAAATAAACTCTTTTATTTTGAATAATATGAAATCTTATTCCAGATCTAAATACACTCCTTTATTTAAGGAAACGTAGAATCCAATTTTAACTCTAATTAGTTATCATATAATCCAATTCCAACTCTAATTAGTTAGCATGAAATCCAATTTTAAAATTAAAATAAACTTTTTATTTTAACTATAAATATATATATATATATCATATATATATATATATTCATAATATATATATATATATATATATATATATATATATATATATATATCACATGCTTCAGGATGGTTGCCACGTGAGTTTGATTCTGGCACGATAAATAAGAATCACATTAATATATATATATATATATATATATATATATATGTATGTATATATATGGTCCGGATCAGGGAAGGACTTCCTTACGATACTAAAATGCGAACATTTTTTTTTGCTTTTTTTTAAACAACTAAAAAAAAGTTTAATATTTTACAGACTGTACATACCTGTTTTGTTATATGTATCCAAATCACACCCAAAACACTGTATTATGAAAAAAATTCCAGTTCCATAAAATATTAAACTTTTTTTTATTGTTTAAAAAAAAAAACCAAAAAAAAATCCGCATTTTAGTATCGTAAGGGAGTCCTTACCTGATCCTCTCTGTATATATATATATATATATATATATATATATATATATATATATATATATATATATATATATATATATATATATACAGTCCGGATCAAGTGCATACCCATTATCTTACTCACCCGTGCTCACCCCCCTTTAGGCGATGGTTTCGGTCATACAACCGTCGTCTATACTTTTAGCAACAAATAACATATAGCGTCGCTAAAAGTATAGACGATGGTTGTATGACCGAAACCGTCACCTAAAAGGGGGTGATCACGAGTGAGTAAGATAAGGGGTATGCACTTGATCCGGACCGTATATATATACATGTAGTAATGCGTGGCCACCTGAATCATGGAATATCAAGTTTTGCGAATTCCTTTTTCTTTTCTTTTTAAATTTTATACAACTAAATTATGCCCTTTTAAATTGTTCTAAACACGTATCAATATACATATCAAATATGAATAATTAATCATTCGCATAAAGGTTTGGCTCTAATACCACTGTTAGGTTTGTAATATTCATGAACGCAATCAAATTGCACAAAATAAGAGGAAACATGAAAAATTAGAGTTTTAAAATTTTACAAACCATATACCCGGATAATCATTTATGCATAATTATTAATTAAACGAAAAGATAAAGAACAAGAATCATACCCTTGAAGATTCGATCTTCCTCATGTACAAGTTCACCTCCAATCTTTTTCTTGTTCAACTTGAATCCACCGGGTTTGGTTCCTTCCTTTGATCAACGTTAGCCACCTAAGTGTTTGGCCTCTAGAGGTGATCCACCAAGGAAGAAGAAAATTTCAAGACGATGGGTGTTTGGCTAAACCCTAGTTTTTCTATCTCTCATAGAAAAATGGTGTACTCTCCCAACTATTGAAATTACGTATTCACGTGTTTTGTGAAAGTATTAACCAACCTTGCCCATAATAATACTCTTCTTATTTATAGATGTAGGCAACCCTCCTTAACAATTAAGGAATTGAGTTTTATTTTAATTAATTAAACTCCCTTAATTAATTAGGCTCCTAATCTTATTAGAAATAATTAATTAAACTCTTTTAATTAATTAGTCTCGTAATATTATTATGAATATATGAGAGTACTTTTATTAATTAATTCCCAAACTACTTTAGAAATTAAATAATAATAATAGTAATAATAATAATAAGACTCCTTTTATTAATTTATATTTAATATTTCCAAAATATTAAATAATAAATATTAAACTATTTAATTTATTCTATCATCATAGATTAAATTAAATATACTTAACTTATTATTACGATTATGTCATTTTCTTCTTAAATAAGTATTCTTCCTCTTATGGTTCTCCATATTAAATCGATTGTGAATACATCAATTAGAACAATTCTAATCTTATTTAAATAAATAAATTAAACTATTAATTTATTTAAATAAATAATATTTATTTTACAATAGGGATAAGTCTCCCTAGCGTTCAACGACTTTCCAGATAATATAGATTTCAACATTAATCATAAGATAACCTTTGAATAAATAGTTACCGTATAATTCAATCCTTCCACCATACAATGTTCCAATTAAATATAAGATATGGAATTACTGTCAAGTCTTATTTTATTTAATTATATGTATTTCGATCCTTAAATGCACAACTCCAAGTAATACAAATTAGAAACTCTTTTCTAATTTCATTTTGCCTTAGCGGACTACTGGGTTGCCATTTATCGAATCACATAAGACATTTCTCTTCTTTTACTAGAAGTGGTAAATTTTTTATTGATCATACTTTATCTCCATGTACAATTTATTATACCCAAGCATACCCTTTGATTTACCCTAAGGGTCTTAAGGAATAAGTCAAAATATAACTCATCATACACAAGATAATATGATGATCTCAAGTCCAAGGATCACTTGTACTACTATCACTACAGGAATTCCTATTGACAGACAAGTAAAATTCCAATAGGTATTCCTTAGCGAGCCACGTTCAGTGAACTTATTCTCTAATAATAAGCACATATATACTTGCTTTAGTGTCTCCACACAAATGATCACTAGATCAATCATCCTCATCCAATGAGCAAGCAACATATGTACCAATCTATCCGGATTCACTAATTCCCAATTTAGTAATCCAATGATTGGGAATTATTTTAGTTTTAAGCTTTTTAAGAATTTATATCTCATTAGAATGATCATCACCATTATTCTAAAAGCGTTGCTTAAAACAATGGGTTTATCACATAATATAAAGCAACATCATATAGATAATTAAAAGTCTTTAATAAATTAATACTTTTTATTAATAAATGAATAAGATTGTTACAAAATATATGCTTTATCATCAAACATGATTGGCTTGTGTGCATACTACTTTTACTTCGCGTGTTCTTCGTGTTTTTTGCGTTCTTCGTTTTTAATCGATATTTGATTACGATTTCACTTTTTCTTGGAATTTGGTGTTATAAGATACCATTCCTTACATATTTCATCGAATCGTTCATATGATTCATTTAGATCATTCAAATTCATTACGAAATTCATACTTTTTAAGAAATTTATAAACTAAACTTTTAATTCTTATTTCTTCGTTTTCTCATAATTTCAACCATATGAAAATCATTCTTAACATCTTTTACTTCTATTCTCATTAAGCTATAATTTAAATATATGAAACTTAAAGAAAAATAACTTAGAAGTTAGGTTTTCAATACCTTTCTTCTTTAATCTTCTTCTGTTGGACAAAGTTTGCACACGGACTAGCTTTTCCTCTTCCTTTCTCTCCTCGTCCGAATTATCTCTCTCTCTCAAGTGTTGATGATTTTTAAAATCATCAACAAATGAGCTAAGGCTCTCTTTTATAGAAAACCAAGGTTAGGGGCAAAATAGTCATTTTCCCCCAAAGTTACTATTCATACCTCTTTACTATTCACAAAGCTTCTCTTGGAAGCTTCGTGGTTTCGTCTTTTGGGATTCGTCCGACAGTTCGAAAACTGCGATTCTCGGAATCCAAATATTTTTGGATATTTTTTCTTTTCTTTACAGCTTAACTTTTACGCATTCTTCAGAAATTTGAAAAACTGGAAAACTCTTTTTGATGATATGCGTTTTCCTTCACGTTTTCCCCTAACGTATTAGTTAAACGAATGAAAATTAGATAACAATACTTTTCGTCATTTTTATTTCGTCCAATTTTTGCATGTTTTTTGAGAAATACTTTTATCATCTTACTTAAATTTTCACAACATATTATCGTCAAATCATTCAACAGAATTTCATTTCGTCGGGTGAATAGTGCCTATTTCGTCTTTTTCCTCAGAAAAATTTTAGTTCTCGGAAAATTTTTATTTTCATCTTAAAAATTCTTACTCGTTCAGTCTAGCTCGTACTAAGAATCCTTCTATTTTATAATCATCCTAAGTTCTAAAATAATTAATAAACACATAACACAGAATATTATTAATAAAAATTTATTTTATTAATAACAAATTATTTAAACTTAAATTCTGGACAATCCAATTTCCCGGGTTGTCACAGCAATTCTGACTAGTATAGCGGAGATATTCTTGAAGAAAACTTTCACTATTTTCTATACTCAAACTGTAAGATCCTGAATTTTATGAAATGAAAGTATTCAATTTTCTTATAATTATTATTTTATTTTGTAAATGGTTAAATTGATAAAAGTTTAAAGTTAAGGGTGATATGTAAAATTTTTTGCAAAGTAAGCAAGTTTTTATATAATATTCGACTGGTCGGGGAATATTCGTTTTAATAGGGAATATTCGTACAACGGTACAATCATTTGTGGACCCCACAACAGAATTATTGTTGGAGTTAGAAAACGACAAAATTATCTTTTTATAAAAATAACGGCGGAAGTTTTACCGTTAACTATTGAAACACCCGGTGTTAAAAGTACAGTAATACGCGTGGTTGCATAGTAACACACGGTATTGATTATTGATGCTTACGTGAGAAGTCACTAAGTTTTGTTCAATTATTGCTACAGTAATTGATGCATAATATTTGCATCGTAAAATCTTTTTATATAAAATAGAATACTTTTATAATGTTATTTGTTTTATTATATTTTAAATAGAATATATTATATTTTATTATGCATAGCATTTGCATAGTGCCTGCATAGTGTTACATAGTAAAATCTTGTTATATAAAATAGAATACTTTTATAAAGTTATTTGTTTTATTAGATTTTAAATATAATATATTATATTTTATTATGCATAGTGTTTGCATAGTATTTTCATAGTAAAATCTTTTTATATAAAACAGAATAGTTTTATAAAGTTATTTGTTTTATTAGATTTTAAATAAAATATATTATATTTTATTATGCATAGTGCATGCATAGTGTTTAAATAGTTAATTTTTTTTATATAGAATAGAATATTTTTTATAAAGTTTTATTTTATTTGATTATAAATAGAATATATTATATTTTATTGCATAGTACAACATATTATCCTTTCTATTTTCCTATAAATAGGATGCTTAGTTAGAATTAAAAATCATACCAGAAGTTCAGAGAATTCTTTTTCTATAATCTTGAGCGTATTTCTTTAGAGTTTAAGAAACCTTTGAGCGTGGAAAATAATGCAAGTTTTCTTCAAGTATATCTCCGCCATACCTCTTGGAATACTCCTCTTTTTAAGGTAAGGGTATTATTTCTTTTCATATTCATGTAGAGAACTATTGTTATTCCATTCCTTATTATTCTTTTGGAATAATTTGTATACGCGGACTACTGTATACATGGTGAAATTCTTCTATTCTTCTATTCTTTATTATTCTGTTGGAATAACCTGTCTGTGCGGTCTATCGCATGCCTGGTGAATTCTATTGTTATTCCATTCTTTATTATTCTGTAGGAACATCATGTCTCTGCGGATTACGCATGACCTGGTTCCATTCTTTATTATTTTGTTGGAATATCCTATCTGTGCGGATTACGCATGACTTAGTTCTATTTTTTATTATTCTATTGGAATATCCTATCTGTGCGAATTACGCATGACCTGGTTCCATTCTTTATTATTCTATTGGAATATCCTGTCTGTGCGGATTACGCATGACCTGGTTCCATTCTTTTTACTCTGTTGGAATAACCTGTTTATGTGGATTACCGCATGCATGGTGAATGATCCTTTGTATTCATTCCTTATTAACTTGTGGAAATGATCTGTTTACGTGGATTACCGCATGGCGGGCGAAAATCTATTTGTAATTTCATATATTCTATTATACTCAGTTGATTAAAGTTTTGCCTTCTATACTCCATGAAATTAGTAGAATATCCTGGATATTTGCGCTTCATCCAGTATCTTTTTATGGAAATATTCTTCTAAGCATTCTTGAATTTTACTCCCCCAAAGCAGTATCATGTTGACAATTTAGACGTTATTGAGTTCAGGATAAATTAACTTATAAATCTTTAAAATTTGTTCTTGAACTTGTTTTATTGAATTGTCATCATCTTCATGCTTATATTATGTTGAAAGTCATATGTAGCCTGTAGTGCATATATGGACTTGGTGTGATTATGACCAGGGATTATTTGGTATAATCATGACCGTAATGTTACAAATGATGTGGAAAAAGTCCTCATTGGCCCATAGTGCATTGATGGATAGTTTTTGGTATGATTCTGGCTATGGATTCTCTTCGGCTAAGGGTATAAAGATGAATTATTTTATGGAATGATCAGAACCGTTGATGAAAACACGATTATCTTTGGCCCGTAGTGCATGGATAATTCATGGTCGTGATACTAATGAATATCCTTAGCCTGTAGTGCAGGGATGATTCGATGATGTGAATTAATTATTGAGCTGAGTCTCAGCAATGCAATATTAATTCATGGATGTGATAATAATGAATATCCTTAGCCTGTAGTGTGACACCCCCAAATCTGGGTTACCTGACCCCCGAGTTTGGTGTTCACGATCCACAATATAAATAACATTTAACTACCCATAATATATATAGATAGTATCTTACATAAGTTTTTATCAGAGTTTCATAATACATCACCCAGGTTTTTAACCTTAACTTTACAAACATACCCTTTAGTTATACAAAAAGGGTTTACAATACAACATAATAAATATGTTCAACATAATTAATTTATAACTACGCCTTTGCCTTTGTCCTTTGCAGTACCTCCTGCAACTTCATCTCTAGCTGAAAAATTTTATTTAGCAAGGGTGAGCAACTAATTTGCCCCGCAAGTTAAGACATACAATAAATGTATAAGAATTCAAAACAACAGTCTATCTATTTTGATAGAATGAAATCAAAGTTCGGGGAACTTTCAAATAGCTGAACAAATCGTTATTCAATAACAAGTTTTCTCGTATTCTATACAACACAATAATTCAATAATGAAAGAGTACAACGCTTTCAAAGTTTCTACGATATTCTAATGAATAATCAATAATCAATTCTACGAAATATCAAAGTAGAATGTTTTCCAGAATTAATACTGAGCGATCACATAAGATCTTTGAACTTATTTTCTCGGGTAGATATCAAAGATTTACTTTGATAAATACTCAGGTGTATCAGATAACCATAAAGATTAAATCATACCCCTCTGCAAGTATAACAAGGGATCAACTTATTATACCCTATATTATGCATAATACTTAAAACGCACGCAAAAGTCAAATTCACGACCAACAAAATGTTCCCTTTATATACAAGGTTATTCTTCTCATTCTTAGAATCAAAAGTTTGATTTTACAACGAAATACTGGGATTTAAAATTCTATTAGCTTCTCTTCTCAAACCTAACAAGTTTTTACAAATGTTTGTCTAACCAGAATAATTGGCTAAGACATTTCTCAACATAATTTGACAATCAACATGAATTATCTGTACTGTCAATTCTAACTTCTACATATATGAATATCCAACAACAATAATTCTACGAATATATATATTCTAATTCAATAATTTAATTTCAACAATAAATCCCTGGACGTGGCATAATTAGCAATAATTATCCACCAATAATATTTGAATGAAATAACTCAAGGTTGAGTTAGGGAACTTGCCTCTTCCGCTGATTACAGCTACACAAAATACTTATCTGCTTTCGAAAGACCTATAACCAATAATATCGGTCTAACAATTAGCACAATAATTCACATAACACACAACACTGTAATTCACAGTCAAACTTCTCCTAGACACATTACCACATAGCCACAACAGTGTTTATAACCTATATAAACACTTAACAAGTCAAACGAATTCAGTTTGGTTGGACTTTGGTCCATTCTCGGTGTTCTGGTCACCCTACCCGACAATTAACACATTGATTGTCAAATAAACTTGATCTCTAAGCTTCAATATTAATTTAGATAAGTCAATTATCAACAATAATATTTTTCGGAAGCTTTTAATAATTATCAAACAATTATTATAATTTATAATATTTTTTCAAACACTTAAATCATTTTTAAATGATTTAATTTATCAAATAATCTTACCATTATTAATATTTAAAAATATCAAAATATTAATAACATTCATTCCAAAATATTAAAGTTATCATCAATAACTTAAAATATTTTTTAAAACATCAATATTCTACTTAAATGATTTTTAAAGTAATTAAAATCATTTTTAAATCATCACCATTAATATATAAATATTAATGAAATTATTATCCAAATATTAAAAGTTATTAATTATAACTTAAAATATTTTTAAACCATTTTTCTCATTTTAAATGATTTTTAAATCAATAAAATCATTTTTAATTCATTTATTTAATATAATAATTAAATAAATCAAACATTATTAATATTAATTTATTAATGAAAATTCTCTAAAAATATTAAAAATTATATTTTATAATTTAAAATATTTTCTAACACTTTTATTCTCAATTAAAAATGATTTTTAAATCATTAAAATTATTTCTATCTTATTTATTTAATTTAATAATCAAATAAATCTAATATCATTAATATTAAATTATTAATGAAAATACTCCAAAAATATTAAAATTTACATTTTATAACTCAAAATATTTTTAAATACATTTTTCTTATTTAAAATGATTTTTCATAATATTAAATAATTTTTCTCTAATTTATTTAATACACTAATTAAATAAATTAAATACCTTTAATATTTAAATAATTATAAATATTAAAGAAAAATATTCTAATTGGTCAAAAATTATTTTTCATAATTTAAAATAATTTTTAAAACCATTTTTGGTAATTTTTAGAATTTATTTCTAATTTTTAATTAATTACCGGAAATTCTGAAAATAAAATTAAATAAACTGTCGCTAAAACCCTTTAGCAACACAAAGCGTCGCTGTTGGTGTTCTTGAGCTCAAGAACACTGACAGCCGGCAGCTTCAAGGTGCTACTTTGACTGCCTTTAATTCTCAGCCAAAATGGTTTCTGGACTTGTTTGAAGTGTGATCGTGTAGCCAAAATGTAACACTACAACATGCAACTCACACTTAGATCAAACAACAACACAACAAGATGATCTGGGCTGTCAAACATCCTGTCAGACGGTTTCTGGGTTTTCCAGAAACCCAGACAGTGCGAGTAAGCACTTTCATGCTCAAATTATTCTATGTTCCCTTTATCAAATGGCTCAATATTTGGTCCATAACTATAGTAATCATGACAAGGAACAACGAGATAACAATATTTCAGTCTAAAAACAACATATCAATAACTTATCACATGGTCAAAGGCTGTCAGAAAAGATGATTCTACCGTTTCTGGGTTTTCCAGAAACTATTCCCGTGAACGGATGGTCTAGTTTGACCATCTTTTATGTTCGGTCTGTTGATGTTTTAAAATACCTAAAGATCCAGATCTATAGTCCAGTGTACATTCTACAACATGGTTATAATAACACTAATATATCATGTAAATTCTGTCAGATAAAGGCCTTCAAAATACTTGTCAGGTTCGGTTTTTCACTTTCTGGGTTACCCAGATTTTTACTCGGTCAAGCCCGGTCAACGGGTTTTGACCGTTAATAACTACTGATCCAGACATCAAATAGCTCTGATTTCTTTTGCAGACTAAAGAACGCATACCAATCTACAAAATCAAAACTTAAAACAGCAGAATGCTTAAACGAGCAAGGATCTGTGGCGACTGACATTACTTGTCAGACCACAAAAACTGCTCAAGAACAGTTTTCAAAAACTTCGATTTTTATCAACTTTAATGCTATGGATCTATGTTATATCAACATAGATCATCATAAAACATCATCTAGCACTAATCTAAACACATAAACACAAAAGTTGTCTAAGCATACATGATCAAATTAGATTTTAGGGTTTATACCTTCTTGTTACAATTCTTGATCTATGCTCCCTAATCTGTTATTGTTTGATCTAGGGCTGGTATTATGACTGATTTACTAAGTAAATTCGGAGGTTGAGAGAGATATAAGAGTTGGTGAGAGCTTGTAGGTAAAATAGCAATTTCTATGCATTTTCTCTCTCTTGATTCTTTATATAGCATATTTAGTTGATAGATCTGATCTTGCCGGCACATGGAGCTGATTTGTTAGGATTTTTAAGGCCACAAAGTCAATGGAGTTGGTCACCAAATAAAGATTTGGCCAATTTTGCAAGTTATCTTATAAAAATCCCATAAAGGGCAATTTTGTTATTCGCAATTTAAATTAAATGGTAAACATGGAATTTGTACAAATCCTTAGGGGTTGAGACTTGGATTAGGGTTTAGGATTTGAACCCTTTAGGTATCAAAAATTTCTAGTTCCCATAATTTTTAAATTTAGGGTTTAATTAAAAAAATAAATTTTCTAAAATAAAAATTAGGGTTTCTAAAATAGAAATTTAACATACAAAAATATAATTAGAGTTTTCTAATCATATTTAAGTTTAACAAACACTTTAGGCATGCTAATAAAAATTAGGGTTGCCTAATTAGGGTTTATAATTCTCGGTTTTGAAATTAGGGTTTCCCGAAGTACAATTAGGGTTTTAATTGTACAATTTATTTTCTAAATTTAAGATTAGAGTTTTAAATCCCTTATTAAGGTTTATTAATTATAAACCCCATCCAGTCAACTAATGGTCAACATTTCTAAACAGTAAAACACATAATCAATAATACAATTATTTTAATTGTATTTTCTATCGAATCCCTAACCGAAAATTAGGGTTAGGGGTTTTCTAAAGTTGTTAAGCACAACTCTACTCTAAATTTATTAGTCAATTCACAAATTGACTTTCTCGAGACTCATATCACAGATACTTGTCACAAAATTGATAATTAATATTAATAATAATTAAAAAAAATTTACTCGAAAATTTTGGATTATTCGAAATCCTGGGTTATCACATCCACCCCTCCTTAAAAGGATTCCGTCCTCGGAATCACCGCTTTCTTATTCTCTACAATCTTTTAAAGTCGTATCATCAATTTATTTGATCAACACAATATTACTTTGTGTTTCAAATTCTAACCTGTGACTTAAATCTATAAAAGAAAACAGTTCACAGAATTATCTAAATCATAATACTCGCGTAATTAAATTTCTAAACGAAATCATTACCTGCTACTACCTCCTGAGTAGCCACTGCATCTAGCGCCGTCATGTTAAATGTACGGGCTGTTGGTCTTCCTGACTGTGCAGGTCCTCGAATCGCCAAGGTTCCACCACCAGGTCCCTTGTTGGCACTTTCTTTTTCTGCATTCTTCTTCGGACAATTCCGCACCAGATGATCAATCGATCCACACGCATAGCAACCTTGAATCTTTTTCGGACTGGGACAATTTGGTGACATATGCCCTTCTTGTCCGCAGTTATAACAAACCCCCTTCTTCTTCAAACAAACACCTGCATGATTCTTCCCACAATTTGCACAAGGCCCTCCTCCTTTCTTATTCCCTTCAGCTTTGATACCCGATTGGGTAATCTCACTTCACTTCCTTTTATTCGGGTTACTACCACCACTGCTTCCACCCTCATTGGTATTCTTCTTCTTCTCCTGATGAAAACGAGATGCAGCCTCGCTTCCTCCTTCAGCAATTAATGCTTTCTCCAATAGAGCCAAAAAAGTGTTGATCTGCAGCACAACTACTTTGTTGTAAATCCCCGGCTTCAATCCGTTCTCAAATCTTCTTGCTTTTCTAACTTCGGTGTCCACCTGATGAGGTACAAATCGCGCCAATTTGTTGAATTTAGCAGCATACTCCGAAACAGACAAATTCTCCTGCTTAAGTTCCAAGAACTTAACTTACATCCGAGCTTGCATACTCGGTGAGAAGTAGTTCTCAAAGAACAACTCATTAAATCTTGTCCATGTTACTATCGCCGTACCCACTCTTTCTTGATTGGTTTCCCACCAATAATTGGCTTTTCCCTTCATTAAGTATGTCGCAAAGGCCGTCTTTTGCTCTTCCGCCACGCGCGCAATCACGAACGCTTTCTCCATCTCTTTCACCCAAGTTTGGGCTTCGATCGGATCCGTAGTCCTCTTGAATTCAGGCGGTCCTACCGCTTTAAAATCCTTAAAATTAGACAATTTGTCGGCTGGTTGATCCCTTGGTCTTCCCCTGGCTGGAGCCCTATTTTCCATAGCTTGGGCCAGCATATCCACAAAATTCTGCATCGGGTCCACTTGACCTTCTTCGTTATTCACTGATTGTTCTTCTCTTTGGTTTCGATTCTGTCGTCTAGGCGGTATGATCTGATTTAAATGAAAATCTTATATTAATACTCTTATTCTACACAAATTCTTAACACAATATGATTTCAACACATAATTCTTCAAGTATTCGCATATTTATTCAAATAGCACATAGTACCTATAGTACTTAACACATATAACTATCCCTTTAAAATAATACTAGGGTTAACGCACACAACTTTACAAAAGTTGCAATACCCCAACTTTACACAAAAAGTTGGCATTCTCCAATTTCACATTACTATTACCAGTTCATCAAACTTACCACACCGAGGAGTTCAGTAACTTATCATAATTATAATTATGAGTCATTAATTTATCATAAGTATGAGTTTTAAGAACTCACCAATTTCATTTTAATCTTATATTCATATAGAAAATAAAGATTTTATTCATACAAACATATATTTACATATGTTCAAACTTTGTTTTTGATATTACATATCTTAATATCAGAAACTTCTACCAAAAGATACTATTACATATATCTAAGTTGTCTACCGACCACTTCCTTCACCAATCTTCTTCTTGTTGGGACACTTGCTAAATCCATGACCTGTTTGCCCACAGGAAAAACACTTCCTCATATTCGGTTTAGGACAATGCAAAGAGATATGTCCTTCCTGCTTACATTTGAAGCACACGTTCTTCCACATCATGCATTCCCCCACGTGAGTTTTACCACACTTGCTACAAGCTTTCTTTTTCTTCGGGTTCGAATTTCCAGAGTTGTCACTGTTATTGTTCCTCCTTCTTTTCTTCTTGTCCTTCTTGTCGGTTCCTTCAGATGATCCACCACCTTCAGCCTTCATCTTCTCTACCTGCGCTTTAAACTCATTCCGTTCTTCTGTCATTTCATGTAACGCCCGCTCCGTCTTCCACAACTCCTCCAAAAGGAATACTTTGCTCCGGAGTTCCTGGACTTCCACAGATAATTGATCTTGTTCACCAACCTTGATCTTATTCTTTAGTTCCACCCTAGCTTCTTCAGACTTCGCCTTCCTCATCACCACTTAGATACATCTCAGGATAATAGTCATGATCACTCCCACGATTAATCATTGGTTCATCTTTCCCCATTTCTTCAACCGATTCGCTATGTGCTGGCACCTCAGCTACTGGCATTGGTGCGACAGCCGCTGGCTTTTCCGTACTCATTTCATTTTCTCCCGACATCCTATAATCAGTTTTAAACAACTTGATTAGTACTTCACTAGTACAAATTTCTCTCACCGCGAATTTACTTATCTCACTATCGATACGCTTCAGCAATCCCTCACTTAGTACTCTAAATGAGTATTCTCTATCTCGCTATGGTTATAATCCTAGGGTTTTTCCCCACCCCACTTAAGGTTTATAACCTACAGCTCCACTACCAGCTGGTGACACCTTGGTCACTACAGCTCTGATACCAACCTGTGACACCCCCAAATCCGGGTTACCTGACCCCCGAGTTTGGTGTTCACGATCCACAATATAAATAACATTTAACTACCCATAATATATATAGATAATATCTTACATAAGTTTTTATCAGAGTTTCATAATACATCACCCAGGTTTTCTAACCTTAACTTTACAAACATACCCTTTAGTTATACAAAAAGGGTTTACAATACAACATAATAAATATGTTCAACATAATTAATTTATAACTACGCCTTTGCCTTTGTCCTTTGCAGTACCTCCTGCAACTTCATCTCTAGCTGAAAATTTTTATTTAGTAAGGGTGAGCAACTAATTTGCCCCGCAAGTTAACACATACAATAAATGTATAAGAATTCAAAACAACAGTCTATCTATTTTGATAGAATGAAATCAAAGTTCGGGGAACTTTCAAATAGCTGAACAAATCGTTATTCAATAACAAGTTTTCTCGTATTTTATACAACACAATAATTCAATAATGAAAGAGTACAACGCTTTCAAAGTTTCTACGATATTCTAATGAATAATCAATAATCAATTCTACGAAATATCAAAGTGGAATGGTTTCCAGATTTAATACTGAGCGATCACACAAGATCTTTGAACTTATTTTCTCGGGTAGATATCAAAGATTTACTTTGATAAATACTCAGGTGTATCAGATAACCATAAAGATTAAATCATACCCCTCTGCAAGTATAACAAGGGATCAAGCTTATTATACCCTATATTATGCATAATACTCAAAACGCGTGCAAAAATCGAATTCACGACCAACAAAATGTTCCCTTTATATAAAAGGTTGTTCTTCTCAGTCTTAGAATCAAAAGTTTGATTTTACAACGAAATACTGGGATTTCAAATTCTATTAGCTTCTATTCTCAAACCTAACAAGTTTTCACAAATGTTTGTCTAACCAGAATAATTGGCTAAGACATTTCTTAACATAATTTGACAATCAACATGAATTATCATGTACTGTCAATTCTAACTTCTACATATATGAATATCCAACAACAATAATTCTACGAATATATATATTCTAATTCAATAATTTAATTTCAACAATAAATCCCTGGACGTGGCATAATTAGCAATAATTATCCACCAATAATATTTGAATGAAATAACTCAAGGTTGAGTTAGGGAACTTGCCTCTTCCGCTGATTACAGCTACACAAAATACTTATCTGCTTTCGAAAGACCTATAACCAATAATATCGGTCTAACAATTAGCACAATAATTCATATAACACACAACACTGTAATTCACAGTCAAACTTCTCCTAGACACATTACCACATAGCCACAACAGTGTTTATAACCTATATAAACACTTAACAAGTCAAACGAATTCAGTCTGGTTGGACTTTGGTCCATTCTCGGTGTTCTGGTCACCCTACCCGACTAATTAACACATTGATTGTCAATTAAACTTGATCTCTAAGCTTCAATATTAATTTAGATAAGTCAATTATCAACAACAATATTTTTCGGAAGCTTTTAATAATTATCAAACAATTATTATAATTTATAATAATTTTTCAAACTCTTAAATCATTTTTAAATGATTTAATTTATCAAATATTCTTACCATTATTAATATTTAAAAATATCAAAATATTAATAACATTCATTCCAAAATATTAAAGTTATCATCAATAACTTAAAATATTTTTTAAATCATCAATATTCTACTTAAATGATTTTTAAAGTAATTAAAATCATTTTTAAATCATCACCATTAATATATAAATATTAATGAAATTATTATCCAAACATTAAAAGTTATTAATTATAACTTAAAATATTTTTAAACTATTTTTCTCATTTTTAAATGATTTTTAAATCAATAAAATCATTTTTAATTCATTTATTTAATATAATAATTAAATAAATCAAACATCATTAATATTAATTTATTAATGAAAATTCTCCAAAAATATTGAAAATTATATTTTATAATTTAAAATATTTTCTAACACTTTTATTCTCAATTAAAATGATTTTTAAATCATTAAAATTATTTTTATCTTGTTTATTTAATTTAATAATCAAATAAATCTAATATCATTAATATTAAATTATTAATGAAAATTCTCCAAAAATATTAAAAGTTACATTTTATAACTCAAAATATTTTTAAATACATTTTTCTTATTTAAAATGATTTTTCATAATATTAAATCATTTTTCTCTAATTTATTTAATACACTAATTAAATAAATTAAATACCTTTAATATTTAAATAATTATAAATATTAAAGAAAAATATTCCAATTGGTCAAAAATTATTTTTCATAATTTAAAATAATTTTTAAAACTATTTTTGGTAATTTTTAGAATTTATTTCTAATTTTTAATTAATTACCGGAAATTCTGAAAATAAAATTAAATAAACCGTCGCTAAAACCATTTAGCGACACAAAGCGTCACTGTTGGTGTTCTTGAGCTCAAGAAACTGACAGCCGACTAGCTTCAACGTGCTACTTTGACTGCCTTTAATTCTCAGCCAAAATGGTTTCTGGACTTGTTTGAAGTGTGATCGTGTAGCCAAAATGTAACACTACAACATTCAACTCACACTTAGATCAAACAACAACACAACAAGATGATCTGGGCTGTCAAACATCCTGTCAGACGGTTTCTGGGTTTTCCAGAAACCCAGACAGTGCGAGTAAGCATTTTCATGCTCAAATTATTCTATGTTCCCTTTATCAAATGGCTCAATATTTGGTCTATAACTATAGTAATCATGACAAGGAACAACGAGATAACAATATTTCAGTCTAAAAACAACATATCAATTACTTATCACATGGTCAAAGGCTGTCAGAAAAGATGATTCTACCGTTTCTGGGTTTTCCAGAAACTATTCCCGTGAACGGATGGTCTAGTTTGACCATCTTTTATGTTCGGTCTGTTGATGTTTTAAAATACCTAAAGATCCAGATCTATAGTCCAGTGTACATTCTACAACATGGTTATAATAACACTAACATATCATGTAAATTCTGTCAGATAAAGGCCTTCAAAATACATGTCAGGTTCGGTTTTTCACTTTCTAGGGTTACCCAGATTTTTACTCAGGTCAAGCCCGGTCAACGGGTTTTGACCGTTAATAACTACTGATCCTGACATCAAATAGCTCTGATTTCTTTTGCAGACTAAAGAACGCATACCAATCTACAAAATCAAAACTTAAAACAGCAAAATGCTTAAACGAGCAAAGATCTGTGGCGACTGACATTACTTGTCAAACCACAAAAACTGCTCAAGAACAGTTTTCAAAAACTTCGATTTTTATCAACTTTAATGCTATGGATCTATGTTATATCAACATAGATCATCATAAAAACATCATCTAGCACTAATATAAACACATAAACACAAAAGTTGTCTAAGCATACATGATCAAATTAGATTTTAGGGTTTATACCTTCTTGTTCCAATTCTTGATCTATGCTCCCCAATCTGTTATTGTTTGATCTAGGGCTGGTATTATGACTGATTTACTACGCAAATTCGGAGGTTGAGAGAGATATAAGAGTTGGTGAGAGCTTGTAGGTAAAATGGCAATTTCTATGCATTTTCTCTCTCTTGATTCTTTATATAGCATATTTAGTTGATAGATCTGATCTTGCCGGCACATGGAGCTGATTTGTTGGGATTTTTAAGGCCACAAAGTCAATGGAGTTGGTCACCAAATAAAGATTTGGCCAATTTTGCAAGTTATCTTATAAAAATCCCATAAAGGGCAATTTTGTCATTTGTAATTTAAATTAAATGGTAAACATGGAATTTGTACAAATCCTTAGGGTTTGGGACTTGTATTAGGTTTTAGGATTTGAACCCTTTAGGTATCAAAAATTTCTAGTTCCCACAATTTTCAAATTTAGGGTTTAATTTAGAAAAATAAATTTTCTAAAATAAAAATTAGGGTTTCTAAAATAGAAATTTAACATAAAAAAATATAATTAGAGTTTTCTAATCATATTTAAGTTTAAAAACACTTTAGGCATGCTAATAAAAATTAGGGTTGCCTAATTAGGGTTCAAAATTCCCTGTTTTGAAATTAGGGTTTCCCGGCGTACAATTAGGGTTTTAATTGTACAATTTATTTTCTAAATTTTAGATTAGAGTTTTAAATCCCTTATTAAGGTTTATTAATTATAAACCCCATCCAGTTAACTAATGGTCAATATTTCTAAACAGTACAAAAACATAATCAACAATACAATTATTTTAATTGTATTTTCTATCGAATCCCTATCCGAAAATTAGGGTTAGGGTTTTTCTAAAGTTGTTAAGCACAACTCAACTCTAAATTTATTAGTCAATTCACAAATTGACTTTCTAGAGACTCATATCACAGATACTTGTCACAAAATTGTTAATTAATATTAATATTAATTAAAAAAAAATTTACTCGAAAATTTTGGATTATTCGAAATCCTGGGTTATCACATGTAGTGCAGGGATGATTCGATGATGTGGATTAATTATTGAGCTGAGTCTCAGCGATGAAATATTAATTCATGGATGTGATAAAAATGAATATCCTTGGCCGCAGTGCATGGATAATTCATGGATGTGATACTAACGAATATCCTTGGCCGTAGTGCATGGATAATTCAGCCATGTGGATTATTTATTGAGTTGAGTCTCAGCGATAAAATATTGATAATAGACTTTTAATTCGTAGAAGATAGCAGATATCATGCTCTACTTGACCCTTCTAAAATACAGTTGCTTGTCTTTGGCCTGTAGTGCAAGAATGAACTGTTAATGAATATCTTTGGCCCGTAGTGAAAATATGAATTTATTAGTATGATTATGGACATGAATTGTGATTTGGCATAACCATGGTCTTTGATATTTCAGGTAAAGAAATGTGATGAAAATTATCTTCGTCCTAGGTGCGAAGATGAATTTAGAACCAGAATTATGATTGTGAGTTATTCACCTGATTGTGGACAGGAATTGTTGACTGATGTTACAGGGATAAAAAATTGTTGGCGGAATTTTAACGTGGAGAAGATAATAGACTTTATGGTCTATTTGACTCCTCTAATGGATTGCTCGTTTCGCTGCAACTATGGTTGAAAAAGATTTATCCTCTGCAATATATTCTAAATCTCTAGTTCATTACTGACGAAGGCTATGATACTTTAATTATCTTTAGTCATGATATTCTTTACTAGGCTAGTTGTGATCACCCTTCTGCTTGACAAATCCTTTTAGGAAATAAGAGTGTTGCTGGGTCGAGCGGGGGTAACAAGAGAATCGAACGGTGGTCTCTAGCTGTGGAGGTTCTCCCTAAACAGTATAGAAAAGTGTGTTGTATTCTTTACATCATTTAGTAGTTATATTTGGGGAATCAAATAGGGTGAGGCGAACCCAACGTTGGAAGGGTGTTTTTGCCACTATCATACAAGATGTCTAATGACATATAACCTCGTGTTATCATAAGACTTGGTTGTGCATATCCACTTGCTGAGTATATATACGAGCACTACCTATACGATCTTGGAGTATATTTGAAATATAATTTTCACTTGGAGACAATAGAGATAATTATACGTTAAGAGAAGACTCACCATTGGAAAGAAGATGATATTAATCTTCTTGTTTTTCTTTGGAAACTTTTGGGTCAACCAAGGATAATTATATAGACATATGATACCTATCATAACCTGGACGCATGGCCTCCCATGTACGAAGGTTTCCTTGAGCACTTCCCAAAGATTTTAGTTTATAAAATAGTATTTAACTGTACTTTTATGTAAAGTACCATTGTAAGGTTGTGGTCGAGGCACCATGAGAGTTACATATATTTGTATTAAAATTAACAGCTTATATGTTGTCGTACTCTGCACGATAGTTCAGCAGTTGTATAAATAAAGTTTGTATTTGATTTTTATAGTGTGATATTTGGCGACTCAAGATGGATCGTGTGGACCTATTTTGGGGGCGTCACAAATGGTATCAGAGCTTAGGGATATGGTCCCTGACAGAGATACTGAGTCTAGAACTAGGAGGGGAGTGACGAGTAATATACTTCGCTAGTGTGTGAGTTACCTAAGCCAAAAATTTTACTTGATAAGTTGACAATTTGTGATATGTCAATTGACCTTTGTTTTGAAGATATATTCTAGAATGATATCTGACATACAGGAGATGAGCAAGGGAAAAATCATGATATAAAGGATATAATAGGGAAAGTACAATCCGTAAAGAAAGCAAGATATTCTCATCTCTTCGAATACCAAGTACGTACGTAAATTTTGAGGGCGAAATTTCATAAGGAGGGGAGATTATAAAACCCCGAATATTATGAAATGAATGTATTCAATTTTCTTATAATTATTATTTTATTTCGTTAATGGTTAAATTGATAAAAGTTTAAAGTTAAGGGAGATATATGAAAATTTTTGCTAAGTAAGCAAGTTGTTATATAATATTCGATTGGTCAGGGAATATTCGTTTTAATAGGGAATATTCGTACAACGGCACAATCATTAGGTGGGCCCCACAATAGAATTATTGTCAGAATTAGAAAACGACAAAATTATCTTTTTATAAAAATAACGGTAGAAGTTTTACCGTTAACTGTTGAAATACCTGGTGTTAAAAGTACAATAATACGTATGGTTGCATAGTAACACACGGTATTGATTATTGATGCTTACGTGAGAAGTCACTAAGTTTTGTTCAATTATTACTATAGTAATTGCTGCATAATATTTTTATAGTAAAATCTTTTTATATAAAACAGAATACTTTTATAAAATTATTTATTTTATTAGATTTTAAATAGAATATATTATATTTTATTATGCATAATATTTTCATAGTGCTTGCATTGTATTTGTATAGTAAAATCATTTTATATAAAATAGAATACTTTTATAAAGTTATTTGTTTTATTAGATTTTAAATAGAATATATATTATATTTTATTATGCATAGTGTTTGCATAGTGCCTGCATAGCGTTTGTATAGTAAAATCTTTTATATAAAATAGAATACTTTTATAAAGTTATTTGTTTTATTAGATTTTAAATAAAATATATTAGATTTTATTATGCATAATATTTGCATATTGCCTACATAGTGTTTGCATAGTAAAAAAAACTTTTTATATAAAACAGAATACTTTTTATAAAGTTTTGTTTTATTTGATTATAAATAGAATATATTATATTTTATTGTATAGTACATCATAGTATCATTTCCATTCTTCTATAAATAGGATGCTTAGTTAGAATTAAAAATCACACCAGAAGTTCAGAGAATTCTTCTTCTATAATCTTGAGCGTATTTCTTTAGAATTTAAGAAAGCTTTGAGCCTAGAAAATGGTGCAAGTTTTCTTCAAGTATATCCCTGTCCTACCCATCCGAATACTCTTCTTTTTAAGGTAAGGGGTATTATTTCTTTTATATTCATGAAGAGAACTATTGTTATTTCATTCCTTATTATTCTGTTGGAATAACCTGTATACGCGGACTACCGTATACATGGTGAAATTCTTCTGTTATTCCATTGTTTATTATTCTATTGGAATAACCTGTTTGTGTGGTCTATCGCATGCCTGGTTAATTCTGTTGTTATTCCATTATTTATTATTCTGTTGGAACATCCTCTCTTGCGGATTACACATGACCTGGTTTCATTCTTTATTATTTTTTTGGAATATCCTGTCTGTGCGGATTACGCACGACCTATTTCCATTATTTATTATTCTGTTGGAATATCCTGTCTATGCGGATTACGCATGACCTGGTTCCATTCTTTATTATTCTGTTGGAATATCATGTCTGTACGGATTACGTATGACCTAGTTCCATTCTTTATTACTCTGTTGGAATAACCTGTTTATGTGGATTACCGCATGCATGGTGAATGATCCTTTGTATTCATTCCTTATTAACTTATGGAAATGATCTGTCTACGTGGATTACCGCATGGCCGGCGAAAATCCATTTGCAGTTTCATATATTCTATTATACTTAGTTGGTTAAATTTTTGGCTTCTATACTCCATGAAATTAGTAGAATATCTTGGATATTTGCGCTTAATCCAGTATCTTTTCATGGAAATATTCTTCTGAGCATTCTTGAATTTTACTTTACAAAGCAGTATCATGTTGACAATTTGGAGAGTTCAGGATAAATTAACTAATAAATCTTTAAAATTTATTCTTGAACTTGTTTAATTGAATTGTCATCATCCTCATGCTTATATTATGTTGAAAGTCATATGTGGCCTGTAGTGCATAGATGGACTTGATGTGATTATGACCAGGGATTATTCGGTATAATCATGACCGTAACGTTACAAATGATGTGCAAAAAGTCCTCAATGGCCTGTAAGTGCATTGATGGACAGTTTTTGGTATGATTTTGGCTATGGATTCTCTTCGGCTAAGGGTGCAAAGATGAATTGTTTTATGGCATGATTAGAACCGTTGATGAAAACACGATTATCTTTGGCCCGTAGTGCATGGATAATTCATGGTCGTGATACTAATGAATATCATTGGCCTGTAGTGCAGGGATGATTCGATGATGTGGATTAATTATTGAGCTGAGTCTCAACGATATAATATTGGTAATAGACTTTTAATTCTTAGAAGATAGTAGATATCATGCTTTACCTTACTGTTCTAAAATACAGTTGCATGTCTTTGGCCTGTAGTGCAAGAATGAACTGTTAATGAATATCTTTGGTCCGTAGTGGAAATATGAATTTATTAGTATGATTATGGACAGGAATTGTGATTTGGTATAACCATGGTCTTTGATATTTCAGGTAAAGATAGGTGATGAAAATTATCATCGTCCTAGGTTTGAAGAGGAATTTAGAACCACAATTATGATTATAAGTTATTCACCTGATTGTGGACAGGAATTGTTGACTAATGTTACATGGATAAAATTTTGTTGGTGGATTTTTAACGTGGAGAAGATAATAAACTTTATGGTCTATTTGACTCTTCTAATGGATTGCTCGTTCTGCTGCAACTATGGTTGAAAAGTTTTATCACCTGCCATATGTTCTAAATCTCTGAATAATTACTGACAAATGCTATTGATAATTTAATTATCTTTAGTCATGATATTTTTTACTGGGCTAGTTGTGCTAACCCTTCTGCTTAACAATTCCTTTCAGGTAATAAGAATTTAGCTGGGTCGAGCGGGGGTAATAAGAGAATAGAACGGTGGTCTCTAGCTATGGAGGTTCTCCCTAAACAGTATAGAAAAGTGGGTTGTATTCTTTATATCATTTAGTAGTTATATTTGGTGAATCAAATAGGGTAAGGTGAACCCAACGTTGGAAGGGTGTTTTTGCCACTATCATACAATATGTCTAATGACATACAACCTCGTGTTATCATAAGGCATGGTTGTGTACATCCACTTGCTGAGTATATCTACGAGCACTACCTATATGATCTTGGAATATATTTGAAATATAATTTTCACTTGGAGACAACAGAGATAATTATATGTCAAGAGAAGACTCACCATTGGAAAGAAGATGATAGTAATCTTCTTAATTTTCTTTGGGGACTTTTGGGTCAACCAATGATAATTCTATAGACATATGATATCTATCATAACCTAGACGTATGGCCTCCCATATACAAAGGTTTCCCTGAGCACTTCCCAAAGATTTTAGTTTCTAAAACAATTTTTAACTGTACTTTTATGTAAAGTACTATTGTAAGGTTGTGGTCGAGGCACTATGAGAGTTACATTGTAGCGCCCCCAAATCCGGGTATCTTACAACCCGACAGATGGTGCTATACTGTACAAACATTCATACATTCATTCAATTGAAAGTCTCAAAGAATGAACATAACTTATATATATTTAATTCAATATTTACATTTCCCAAGTTCTAAACCCATTACAAAGGTTCTCTTGTCATAATATTCATTACATTACAACAATAGACCTATACTATTACATGACAGCTTAATAATCTGCCTTAGCTTTCCTTTATCCTTATTTGATTAAGCAAGAGTGAGCATGACTAGCTCAGCAAGTATAACAATTTCAATAACAACATGCTTGATACATATGAATCATATATCTTCGATAACTGAACAATAGCTATGAAGTACTATTGATGATTCAAAATAGCAATTCATCTTTCTTTTCAAAATGTTTCGCAATGAATAAATTCAGTAAAACATTCACTCCGGTCAAAGACCTTGAGTATTCATTCTTTCTTTGAAAAGGACAACCCGGACCTAAGTCTGTAAGCCCGATATTACTTACGAGCACTTCTAGGTGATCAGCCTATTGTACTCTGTGTTGATCAACACTACATCCATTAAACGTATGTACGTTTAATCATTTGGCAACCTCGCGTGCCTATCGTTTTACCGACAAAACATTCGTTTAACAATTCAGTCTTCTTTTGAAAACTATCAGTAGTTGACAAACGATACTAGCATTTGATAACAGATGAACAGATTATCAATAATCCACTCAATATGTTAAGTCTAGCCAAAGAAACTGGCTTTAACTTCATTATACTTCAATTCATGCGAAAGGATACATGAACATCATAAACTTGTTCAGATTGAACTGAAACAAGAGTTAGAATACTTGCTTTTAGCGTCTGCTACTGTGTATTTTACTTTACGTTCAAGTCTTTCAAGTCTCTACAATACATGATCACATATAACTCTGAATATATCTTACCCTTCATTTCAATCTAATTAAAGATTAGATTTCATTCTTATGCATTTCGACTTATCGTTCGCTTTACATTCATTCGACTTGGTTATATTAACCATTCTTCATTACTTTTAAGTCTTAACAATGTCCCAACAATGTTACTTTATTCTTTACTGTCAAAGTTCAGTGCCTGGAGCCGCGGCGCGGACATTACTCTTGCAACTCGCGCTGCGGTGCGAGTTAGCAGTGGTCGAGTCCCAGATGTCGCGCTGCGGCGCGACCAAAAGGCTGAGGGTTGGCGCCGCGGCGCCAACTCTGTGCACCAGAATTTTTTTTCTAACTTTTAACTTTTGTGAACTTCCCGGACGCATAACTTCTTCGTTTTAAGTCCGAATTGGCTCGTTCAAAAGCCTACTGTGACAACCCAAGAATTTGGACAATTTATGAAAATCTTAAATGATTGATTTAAGGTCAAATAATAGACCTAGACAGAAGATAAGTGTATGCGTTTGGTGTTATTGGGATTGAATTTTGAGGATTTCAAAATTCGGTATAATAAATAGGTGAATTATTCAGGATTAAGGATTTATGTAAATATGCTCTGTGTATATGGTTAATGATGTGTTCAGAATGTGGTTAAGGGTCATGGGTTGACCAGATAAATTACATCCGTAGTGCAAAGATGTACAGGTGTTGAGATGAACATGAACAATTGATGAATATCTTTGGCCTGTAGTGCAAAGATGAACAGGTGTTTAGATGAACATGACCGACTGATGAATATCTTTGGCCTGTAGTGTAAAGATGAATATTTGATTTGGTTTGAGATATATATTGATTGATGTTACAGGGATAAAATATTGATGATGGACTTTTAAATTGATAGATGTTAGTAGATTTATTTTCTACTTAACTCTTCTAATGAATTGTTGTTTCCGCTGCAGTTGTTGATCTAAAACTTGTTGTCTATTGTATTCTATAAGATTTTTCCCTGTTGAAGACTAAGGATAATTTGTTGTACATTATCTTAGTCATAACATTCTTTACTGGGCTAGTTGAGCTCACCCTTTTTCTTGTTGTTCTATTTTTCTTCTCAGGAGACGAGAATGTAGCGAGTACCCATGCACTATGTGCCAAAGGATATTCATTAGTATCACAACCACGAATTATACATACACTACGGGCCAAGGATATTCGTGTAATCACCAATGGTCATGGTCATGCCAAACAACAATTCATCTTTGCACCCTTGGCCGAAGAGAACGCATGGTCATGATCATTCCAACAACTGTCATTGAGACTCAGCTCAATAATCCACATCACTTGTAACATTACAGGTCATGATTATACCGAATCATCCCTGGTCATAATCATACCAACCAACAGTCTATCTATGCACGTAAGCCAAAGATGACTTTCATCAAAAATATAAGAATGAGGATTATGACAATGATATAAGCATTAATCAAACGAAATCAAGGATAAGTATTAAAGACTTTAAATTTATCCAGAGTTTTAAAAATATCCAAATTGTCAACATGATACTGCTTTGTAGAGTAAATCAAGAATAATATTATATCAGAAAAGAAATTAATTTTTGTCATGAAAAGTACTTCGGGTGAATAGTGTCCGAGTGAATAGTACCCTGTAAATAGTACTTTGGGAATAATACTTTATGAATAGTACCCCATGTATTGTACTTCGTGAATATTACCCGTAAATTGTACTTTATAAATAGTACCCGTGAATAGTATTTTGTGAATAGTACCTCGTGAATAGTATTTTAGCATGAAAAGATCAACAATTATCAAGAATGCTCAGAAAAATTTTCCATGAAAAGATTTTGATTGAAGCGCAAATATCAAGGATATTCTACTAATTTCACGGAGTATAAGAGCAATACTTCAACAAAATGAGTGTAGAATTAGGGATAAGAAATGAAATAATATTAATAATATACTACAGAGTATGGAAGAAAATATTATTTCATACGAATATTGAATGAAGATAATATCCATATGAATACAAAAAATAATATCACTTCTGAATATGAAATAAATAATACCCTCTATGAATATTGAACGAAGATAATATTCCTTACGAATATTAATGAACATAATATTTCTTGTGAATATTGAACGAAATAAAACTTCTTACAAATACGCAAAATAATATCGTAGGGGAATATGAAATAAATAATACCCTTACCTTTGAAGAAGACTGGATATTGGAATAGTGAAGTAGCAGACTTCTCTTGTTCTTTATTTCTATAGTTTCTCTCTCTATAGTTGCTCTTGTGAGTCTTAGTCAATAATGCAAATATAAATATGAATAACTTTGTCGTCTCAATTATTGATTTCATAATATAAAATATTATGACAATAATTGAATAAAAATGAGTGACTTCTCACGTAAGCATCAATAATCAAAGATATTGTACAATACCGTGTGCTACTATGTAACCACGCGTATTACTGTACTTTTATCACCGATTATTTTATGACAACTTGCTTAGTTCACAAAAAAATCTTATATCACCATTAACTTTAACATTTTATCAATTTAACCATTTACTAAATAGAATAATAATTATAAGAAAATTGAATACTTACATTTCATAAAATTCGGAATCTCACACACTCTCTCTCGCTCTCTCACACACACACATACACACACACATTATCGATTGAGCCTGGATCAATATATTTGGTGCGTATATATATATATATATATATATATATATATATATATATATATATATATATATATATACAGCCAGGATCAAGTCCGGACTCTCGGACTTTGTTAAAATCCAGTCCCTTTTTTTTTCTTTTTTTAAAAAAACAATAAAAAAAAGTTTTTTTTTAATATTTTATGGAATTGGAATTTTTCCCTAATACAGTGTTTTGGCCGTTATTTGGATAAATATAACAAAACAGTCTGTACAAACTGTACAGTATGTTTTGTTATATGTATCCAAATCACACCCAAAACACTGTATTATGGAAAAATTATAGTTCTATAAAATATTAAACTTTTTTTATTGTTGTTTTTTAAAAAAAGCAAAAAATAAAAAATTCGTATTTTAGTACAGTTCGGGAGTCCGGACTGGAACCGGACTCTCTCTCTCTTTATATATATATACACATATATGTATATATATATATATATATATATTTACATTATCAGTCCTGCCTGGAGTTTATTTCGTGGCAGTTAACCGTTTATATATATACATATATATTTACATTTCCCGTACTGCCTAGAGTTTACTTCATCACAGTTGATCGTTCATATATATATATATATATATATATATATATATATATATATATATATACATTTTCAGTCCTGCCTGGAGTTTATTTTGTGGCAGTTAACCGTTTATATATATACATATACATTTACATTTCCCATCCTGCCTGGAGTTTACTTCGACACAATTGATCGTTCATATATATATATATATATAATGCTTTTATATATATATACAACTGTTTACAAATTTTGTATATACTGCATCATCATGTTAGCCTAGGAATCATGTGATCACAGATTCAGTTCTTGAATCTAGATTCGGTTCTCATGATAGACATTTTCAGCTCCAACCTGCTTGTAAATTATTCACGGTGTTTGAATTTCCATAGACGACTCTCATGCCCACAAGGAGTTCGACACTGTTATATATCTTTTTTTCTCAAAGATGTTTCGCATCTCAAAAATACAAACAAACAAGACGAACACATAATAAAATAGAAGTATCAAAGGCCTCAATTACTATTCAGCAACAGGGTTTGAAAAAACTTTTTTTACAAAACATCAATGCCATATCTCGTTAAAATTAAACTTTTATACAAAATTCGAACCCTTTGTATATAGGTGCAAACGAGGCATAGTACTACTTCAAGACGATTGCACATAGACCTACACACACACACATTCTGATAAACATCTAAAATTAAATGTGGCGATCACCGTGTTACCACAGATGTCGGGGGGGGGGGGGTGCTATCACCTTCCCCCCGCCCCCCCCCGCATAATCAAGCCCTCGGACCCTAATGATTTAAAAATACCAATTGGCGACTCTTACAATCCAATCGTCGACATATACATGTCGGACCTTTTCACAACTTATTTTTTCAAACAAATCTCACCAAACATGAGAACACAAAAAGATAAGAAAAGAAAAGGGACAAAATAAAAATCCTAATGTCGACAGGTAGCGACTCTGCTGGGGACATCCGGTAAGAAGGCTTAAGACGCTATTAAAGCTTTTAAAAACTTTTATTTGTTTGTGTGTGGATGTAGCATTTACATTAATAAATGTGTACTAATGCATTTAGTTACAGCACATAGTGTTTCATACTATATCTGCTTGTGATATTAGTGCTTCGCACATGCCATCATTTCCATACGGTGAGACGTGATGTATGTGAATGCATGTTGTGTGGTCCCTCCACCAGGAGGCTATCTTGTCGGTGTTTGATCACTGGACTCGTAGGGAGACTAATTCCAATGAGTCTCAGGAAAGGCACCACCCAGATTCGCTCTAGTTGAAAGACCGAATTAGCTTCCCGTCGAGTAAATTGCGATGATCTGGGAACCTTCATACCAAAAAAGCCGCGAGTGTAACCTAAGATAGGTCAGCCTCTGATAAACCAAACACGAAGGGAAGTCTCTCCACACCTTCCCATTTCAATTACTTATAATTTCATTTCTTTGTCAATCTCAATTTAATGGAAAATATAAAGGAATATGTGTACATGCATTCCCTTTAATATCAAAACATGTCATGTTGTATTGTCATTCAAAATAACTAACATCCGTTTTCCAGGATAATATTCCTAAATGGAAACATTACATAAAATGTAACATTTCTACATTCCCTAAGACTAAACTACATAAGTCTTTTTGTAGGGAAGCAATTGATCCCATTGCTCGTTCAAAATCTAAAAAGGCACTGAGCCCACCATCATACATGGCTACAAGTGACCAGCCTGATCCTACTCCTATTTCTCATGAGGAGTTCAAAGGATTAAAGAATTAAATATCAGAATTGACTGTCTTTCTAAAAAAACAAAGTAAAAACACTCGGGCCCATACATTGCCTACTCAATCAGAGTCATTAACTCAAGAGGGCAGTCAGGATATTAACAGTAAGATGGAAACTTAGATACCTAAATCTTATCCCAATAAAGGAACCAACAAAACCACTGAAATCACAAAACTTAGTGATGATCGAGAAACTAAGGATATAAGAAAGAAAGTCCAATAAATGGAAGAAACCATCTAATCAGTCAAAGGGACTGGAAAATATGGAAGTGTCATCTATTCAGATCTTTGTATATTCCCAAGGGCTCGATATCCTGACAAATTCAAAATCCCATTGTTTGAAAAGTACAATGGGGCAGGCGATCATTATACGCACCTAAAAATGTACATTGGCGATCTGGGGTCTTCTGTTGAAGATGAAAGCCTCAGAATGAAGTTTTTCAAAAGAGTCTCACTGTAGAGGCTAAAGCCTGGTATGTCCGACTTCACAATACCAAAATCCACAACTGGGAAGAATTGGCCCACGCCTTTCTCAATCAATACAGTTTTCAGTCACAAATGGCACCGATCGATACCAAGTGACTAAAGTCAAAAGGCAAAGTACCGAGTCCTTCCGAGAATATGCCTAAAGGTGGAGACATTTGGTAGTGCAAGTGTGACATCCCAGCCCAAATCCGGGTCCCAAATCACCACGGATCTGGTAAAATCATTCTATAACTTTTATTATTTGCGCAATATATAAACATAAATTATTTATACAATAAACTTTACACATTATGTTGGGAGAATGCATATTATGATTTGATGTTTTAAATGTAAATGCTCATGATTATTTGTAAAGTCCTTCAAGGAATACATGTACAAGGACTTAGTGATAGATCAAATCTGTTAGGTTGATCTAAGCTCTTAATGTGTATCATTCTAGAAATGAATGTATAGATAGAAAGATCAAAGCTGTTAGGTTGATCTTGAGATGTAATAGATAGGATTCGAAGAATTCGTAGTGTATCAATATGATCAACATTACAGAAGTCAAGGCAGAAATGTAGAGCTTTAAAGATCGTAGTGTGTCTGCCTTGAAGGGCCTCTTCGGAAATCATAGAGTGGTCCCAACGTTTGTCGAGCCAACTCAGAGATTGTAATGTGCTCTCGGAAACATAGAGTTTTCAACTCAAGTAAGCGAAGATCGTAGTGTGAAAATAGTTAAGAGAGATTGTAGTGCTCTCGCCTGATAGCATCAGACCAAGCACCAAGACGACAAGTCACCACGATTTGAATCGTAGAGTACCACGATTTGAATCGTAAAGTACCATGATCTGAATCGGAGAATATTTTAGCGCCCCCAAATTCATGGTTCTAAATCACCACGAATTTGGTGCACTATTTCTATAACTATTGCGAAAGATATAAACATAAATTGTTTATACATTAAACATTATACACTATCCCCAAGGTCGAGTAACCATAACTTATACACACTTCATTATCCTATCTGACGTACAAAGTTATTATCATACATTACTATTAAAAATCTAATCGCACAAAATATCTTAAACTAAAACTGTCTTTAACCTTTCCTTGTATCTGAAGCATTCGCCTTAATCTGCAATGTTTATCATGGTATATCAAGGGTAAGCATAAGATTGTCCAGCACGTTTAAGTTCAATAATTTAACGATATATCATAATTGAAAGATTCTTAATAATAAGCTGGCTATAATTCAATAATATAATTATGAACTAGCAGGAACAAACTTTTGACTGGACAAGTATTGAACATGAATAAATATATCTGAACCGAATGGTAATAAAGGTGATCAGCCTTTCATACCTGACTTAAACATACAATATGTACAGAGTACAATTCTAAAGGGCAATCAACAATGATTAACCATAAGCATATTTGAATGAAACAACTCTTAGTAGAGTTAAGAAAAACTTGCCTGAACCGTTGATTATCATTACAAAACATAACTTAGCTTTATTTGAAGACCTAATGTTAACAATATCGATTATCTAAGTTACAATAATATCATCACAGCATAAAATAACCTAAACACATTATCACATAATCTTATTAGTCTATACAACATATAAAACTTAGTATCAAGTCAAACTATTGCAGTCTGAGTTGAATCCGGCAAAATTCTAACATCCCGACGGTCTAGTCGGATAAATATCGAGTTTAAGTACAATTAACTCTGCCTAACACTTAAAAATTATTTTAAATAATTATATTATCAGTCAAAACATTTTTCATAAACTCGTAATCATTTCCAAGTAATTATTAACATTTATTATAATTTTTCAATCATTAATATCATAAGTATATGATTTAAATACCACATAATTCCCTTATCATTAATATTTATTTAATACTAAATATTAATGAAAATTATAACATACTATTATAATGTATTTATAATATATCAAAGTATTTTTAATACCTTAAAATCATACTTATCTAATTTTTAAACCTTTAAATCCATTATCCGATAATTTCCATTAATATTAAATATTAATATTTTTCATGATAAAATATCAAAAGTTATATTTTATAACTTCAAATATTTTTATAATACTTAAATCATTTTTATATGATTTATAAATCATTAATTCTATTTTTCCATAATTTATTTAATACATTATTAAATAAAATAATTATCATTAATATTGATTAATTAATGAAATTCATCACAAAATATTAAAAGTCACTGAAAATATCTTTAAATATTTTCTTATACCATAATATTCTTTTTTTCATGATTTTTCATGTATTAAAATCATTTTTAAGTAATTTACTTAATATAATAATTATATAAATTAAATACCATTTATATTCCAAAAATATTAAATATTTATGAAATATACTCTAAATAATTAAAACTAATTTTCAGACTTTAAAATAATTTTTCATAATTTATTATGTATTTTTAATAATTAAAAACCATTTTATCTATTTATTAATTAATTTCTGGAAAATCAGAAATTCAAAATTAATAAAACCGTCGCTAAAGGGCCCTATAGCGACAGACCCGTCGCTATAGGTGTTCTTCACCAAACCCAGAACTGCATAGGCAGTTAATCGGGTACCATGTTTGACCAAGGCTAGATCTTTGGTCTTGATGGTTTCTGGCTTGCTAATGTTTTAATATTGTAGTATTAATGTCACACTACAACCCCAAACAACTATCATGGTCAACACGTAACAATTCGGTGAGATCTAAGCAACAGAAGTCGTTGTCAGACCTGTTCTTGAGTTACTGGGCTGCCCAGAAACTCATCGACAGTTTACAGGGTACTTAGTTTGTCCGAGTTTATATCTATGTTCCAGTTTCTTTCAGGACTTGTAATTGTATAAATGTTGTAGTACTACAACTCTAAATAAATTTCATGGTCATCATACTCCATATCAGCAAGATCTAAACGACAGAAAATGATGTCAGAGCTGTTCTTGAGTTTCTGGGTTACCCAGAAACTCAAGCAGTTAAAGATGTAATACTTTGCAGCCTTATAGATTACAGTCTAGGTTTTGTTTATGTGAGATAAAGGTTTACAATTGTAGTAGTGATGTCAGAGTACAACGAAATAACATCATATTATCATAACAACATCACCATCTCAAGTTTTCAGCCGGTCAAAGTATGGGTCAGACACTGTTCTTCACGATTTCTAGGTTTTCCAGATTTCTTCAAGAATAATTTGGTCAATGCTACTTTGACCAAGTGTATCTTGGCTCCTATACATGATCTGGGTAATCTAATGGTATGGATGTGTAGTCCATATGCCTGAATACAAATCACAAGCAACAATATAATCTAAAACATTAAACACGGTATGATTCATGGCTTGAAAATGGGTTGTCAGAGTTTCTGGAAATTATGGGTTGCCCAGAATTTCAGTTTCATGATCGGTCAACTAGGTTTGACCGTTCATAACTCGCGATCTAGACATGATCCGGGCTTGATTCAAGTTCTAGATCAAAGCTCTTACATCATACGACAAGTCTATAACTTAAAACACAACAAACAATTAACACATAAAAATCTAAGAGCCCTGACATTAGGCTGTCAGAGCACAAATTAGGGTTCATGATCAGTTTCTAAAAACTCAATTTCGAGCATCTAAATGTTATGGACTTGGAATCTAACAACCCAGATCACTAAATGACACCCTCTAACACATATCTAACCAATCATTAACAACATCTAACATAAAATACATAGATTTCAAAATTTAGAGTTTATACCTCTATTATGCTTTGATCTTAATTTCTGACCTTTGATGTTTGTTCTTGGCAAGTTAAAGGCTGACATTGGTTTTGTTTCTCACTCAATTTCACTCCCCGTTCCCGAATTTTAGATAGAGAAGGTCTAGGGAAAAATGAAAACTTAAGTGGCCATTTCTCTTTCTTTAATCTATTTATAAAATGATGCAATGCAATGCAATTGCTGATCATGTGATCAGTTATTAACTGATTAAAGGTTGCTTTCTAGACCATGTGGCTAGCTAGAGTTGTTCACCCACTCCTTACTAGGGCTAGATCTACACTCCGCCTTATTAAAATAATATAAAGGGCACTTTGGTCGTTTGGTTTTTACTTTTAGTGGCTAACTTGTCAAATGCTCCAACCCTTAGGGTTTAGGGTTTGAACCTTTAGGGTTTAGTGTTTGAACCCCTAGGATTTTAAAAATAAATTTCTAGGATTTCCAATTTAAGTTTTCAAAATAGAAAATTAATATTTCTAAATTATAATTAGGATTTTCTAATTATATTCAAGCTTGCTAATTAAGATTTATATTTCCTTAATTAAAGTTGCTAATTTAGCAATTAGGGTCATAATTGGTCGTTAGGGTTTATGACCCACTAATTAGGGTTTTACATAGAAAATAATCTTTCTAATTTAGAAATTAGGTTTCCTAATTACTTATATCTTGAAAATTAGGATTAATGTTTCCTAATTAACATTATAATTATTAAACTAACAATTAGGTTTTCTAATAATCAATTAGGGCTATCCCTAATTAAATATAAAATTAATAACATAAAAACCTTACACTTATTTTAAAACTTCCAAATTAGGGTTTTAATATTCTAAATTAGGGTTTCGTCTTCTCGAAATTGAAACTAGGGTTTCTAGAACCGGTAATAGGGTTTCTTAACATTCGTTAGGGTTTTCTTATTGAATGTCGCTTTTCTAAAATATTATTAGGGTTTGTGACTGATATACTTTATCCGGTCAACCCTTTAACCTTAACCACATACTGTACACACATATGACCATATACACAGATACTGTTAACACTGTAAACCTTTACCAAATGTTTTTAAATTCACAAAATTTATTCCTAAAAATGTTAAATACATACACTTATTTTCTGTCTAGATTTAATATTTAACCTCTATTCAATCTTTTAAGATTTTAATAATTATCTAAATATTCGATTTATTACAAATATCATCTATCTTGTGTCAGAAGCATCAAGCCTCACGATTTATGTGGAGACAAACTCCAACACATGAGGAATGAATTCTAAACGTTGTAGTACTCACTAGTCCAAAAGTCATAAGAAATATCCTTAGTATGCAACACAGAAGCGTATTGAAGAAGCTAAGGAAAGTACCATTAGTAAAGGGGAAAACACCTTTTCAGGTATAAGGTGAGAAAGCAGTCTGCTGTGTCAGTGGGCCAGAATGCAATTCAGAAGATGAGCATAAAAGTCTCCATCAAAGAACAGAAAAGTCAAACACATTTAATGCTTCAACCGATGGATCCAACGGATAGTTTTCAAGATCACATATATGCAAATCAAGCAGATGAGAGAAATAAGCAAGCATTGAACAAAAACGAACAAGAACTCTCAAAGCTCAACTCTACGATCTGAGAAAAAGGAAAGCTTACTCAGCTACTCAGTTCTTTCGAACAAGTGCTTAAACATCAACCAAGTAGCAACCATCAAGAACTCAACCTCTACCAATCAACTAAAGAAAAAGTACCAAGTCTGCTGGACATAAAGAGTTCTATGTGAACTATAACAGAGCCAAGTCTGCTGGACTTGAAGAGTTCAAGAGTGAACTAAGAAGTTCCTAGACTGCTGGTCTAGAAAGAATCTGTGTGATCCAGAAGTTGTAAAAGACAACATTAGTGGATTTCCCACTCGAAGAGTAGAAAAGTGGACTAGGAGCTTTAAGTGCTCTGAACCACTTAAAACGACTGTGTCTTTTACTTTCTAACTATAACTGCTATATCTGCCATAACTGCTATAACTTCCTCACTCTCATAACTCCACTACTTCGTAAATGAGATTAAAACAAACATTAATTTCGCTAAGTTTTAATCATCATCAACTAACAAGTTTAAAACGATAAGAATTTTTAAATATCTATTCAACCCCCCTTCTAGATAACTAATGTGCCTACTGGGAACTAATAATTGGTATCAGAGCAGGTTCTATTTTACATCTTACAAGCTTTAGCAGATCTAATGGCACACGTACCAAGCGAATCAAAGAGTGGAGGAGGCAGTAAGCCACCAATGTGCAACAAGGATAAATTTGCAAACTGGAAAGTCAGGATGCAAGCATACATGGACTCAATAGATGAAGATCTATTTTAGACTATTCAGAATGGGCCCTATGTTCCAACAAAGCTTGCACCGACCATAGACGATCCAAGCAGAATATAAATCAAAGTCAAAGAGAAGTGGACAGATAACAAGAAGAGAATTGTCCAACTTGACAAAAAGGCCAAGAACATCCTGTTTCAATCCTTAGAAGACGATCTGTTCGAAAACATTGTCAATAGAAAAATAGCTAAGGATGTTTGGGAAGCACTGCTCATCATGCACAAAAGAACTGAAGAAGTAAGAGAAAACAAATAATCACTTCTGACACAACAGTACGAAATGTTTGCTCATGTTCAAGGAGAAAATGTAACTCCTGCCTATGAGAGATTCAACATTCTGCTCAACTCTCTACGAGCATATGGGAAGATCTATCCAAACAAAGATCTGATCATAAAGTTCATGACAGCCCTACCGAGCAGGTGGGATGCCAAAACCACTGCTATAAGGGAGTCAAAGAATCTTCATGAGATGACAGTTCAACAGCTATATGGCAATCTCTTGACACACGAACAAGAGCTGACTCAACGAGCTGAAACCCTATCAGAAGGAAGAAAGAAGGATAAGGGTGTTGCTCTCAAAGCAACTGAAGGTGCATCTAAGGTAAACACTGAGATTAACTCTTACTATGATGAAGACGATGAAGAAGACTTTGTTATGCTGGTAAAAAGACTAAGAAGGTTCATGAGTCAAGGTAAAACCAGCAAGCCAGAGAAGGTCAGCAATTACAGCAGCAAGGAGCAAATGAATGATCTATGCTACAACTGCAAGAAGCCTGGCCACTTCATTTCCAACTACAACAAACCTTTCAAAGAAGAATTAAAGAAGAAATCACATGCAAAGAAGGAATACAAAAGCAACAAAAAGGCCTCATAAGAGAGACAAAGGCCTGGTAGCTGGAGGATTGTGGAGTGATTTAGACATTGACTCCAATCTTGATTCTGGAGATGATGAAGAACCACAAATGGCTAATATGTGCCTAATGGCCAAACATGCAAAGGACAAACAAAATTCCAACATACATGATGTAAGTTTCGATGAGGTATTTGACTTCAACTCTCCTGATGTGGACATAAATGATTTAAGAACTTCATTGCATGGCATAACCACTGATCTACATCAATACATGAAGTGGTTCAGAGTTTTGTCTAAGGATCATTCCTTTCTTCAAGAGGAGAAAAAGAAAGTTAAAGAAGAGCTTGAAATAGCCCTTCTAAGTACTAATCTTCTCTCCAAGCTTGAGGATGAGAATGAGATCCTAAAACAGACAAATAAACTCAGTGCACAAAGAGAGTCTAATCTAACTTCTAAAATTAAGGAACTAGAAATGACTATCTCTACATGGAACAAATCCTCATCATCCATGGACTCCCTGTTCTCTAGTCAGAGAAGTACATTCGACAGAACATGCCTAGGCTTTGGGGAATCCATCTTAGAGCCATGTATGGAAAAGACAAAGGAAACTAGCGCTAGTAATGCCTACAGTTTTAGTAGAAGCATTACCTTTGTGAAATCTTGTGACGACCCAAAAATTCGGATCGTCCAGAATTTAGGTTTAAAGAATTAGTTATTAATAAAAGGAATTTTTATTAATATTATTATGTGCTATGTGTTTATTAATCGTTTTATAACCTAGGATGATTATTAATCAAGAGGATCCTGGCTGCGAGCTAGTTTGAGCGAATAAGAATTTTCAAGACAAAAATGAAAGTTTTCCATGAAAAAAATATTTTTGGGAAAAAAGACGAAATATGCACTATTCATCCGTCTCTGCTCAGAGATTTATTTTGAAATTCTGAGAAGTTATAGATTACGTTTAATTTTGAGACGTGATGGAATATGTAGTAATATTTCAGTTATGGCAAAAACGATGTTTTCACCTGCAAACTCAAAATCTAAGGGTTAGGAAAAGTGAGTTCCGAGAATTTTATGATCACGTATAATCATTAGGGTTATTATGCATGAGAAACACGAGGATAATACTAGTTATTATATGAGTATAGTAAGAAGATTAGTATGACATATAATACGAATATCGTACGAACTATATACAAAGAAAATACGAGAATACGAGAATGAGATGCGTAGAATACGATAAGTCTTAATAAACTTTGAGTCCATGGACTGTGTAAAATCTAATTGGACTTGGATTATGTCAAGCCCAATGCTTTGTGAAATCAATCCCAGGATAGGCCCAATAAGAATTAGGGTTAAGGCCCAAACCAAGAAAAGAAACTGCGGATCGAACCGATGGGTAAACGGATGGGTAAACCTAATGGGGAACCCATGGGGTTACCCATGGGCATGTGGGGCGGCTACTTGGCAACTAAGTAAAGGTGGTGGCCAAGTAAACTTGGTGGCTAAGTTGTGGGAGGAGGTGGGAATAGTAAGGAGGTGGGGGCAAAATGACTAAAATGCCCTAGCTTTGAAAATCTATAAATAGTAAGCTTATTTCATTTGTTTTGAGATTTTGAAAATCCCACACTTGAGAGAGAGAGAGAGAGAGAGCTCGGATGAAGAGGAGAATGAAGTATATGAGAATGAATGCTCTGATAAAAAGTGATCGTGAAATAGAAAAGTTTGCAAATCGCCGGCTTTGTCTAGCGGGAGAAAAATAAGAAGAAGAGGTAATCTAAAACCTAGCTTCTAATAGATTTTTCTTTAAGTTTTCTATGTTAAAACATATCTTAATGAAGATAAGAAGTAGATAAGGTTAGAGATGATTTCATATGGTTGAAATCATGAGAAAAGAAGAAATAATAAATTAGAAGTTTAGATTGTAAATTTCTTAAGGAAGTATAAGATTCGTAAAGATTTCGAACGATCCGAATGAATATTATGAATAAGTAGGTTAACATCAAATTCCAATAAAAAGTGGAATCGTAATCTAAAATATCGATTAAAAATGAAGAACGAACGAAGAACATGAAGAACACGCGAAGAACACGAAGAACATTGTTGATGGACAAATTTAAAACCATCGTAGGATAACTGTTGTTGATGGACAAGTTTAAAACCATCGTGTATAAGTTAGTTGCTTATTGCTTTGTTAGGAACGGTAGAAACGTTCATGAAGAACGGATTAAAACTTAGCTATAACGAAGTTATAGCGAAAATTTCATAAAAGACGAATGAGAAATAAAAAGAGAGTAAATGAACCCGAACGTGTAGGGTTTCATAAGAAAGTAAGAAAACATAGAAAATATGAGTCATGGAGTCAATAACGAGTGAGTTCTGAGTTCGGATGATCGAATTACAGACGGTCGAGCAAAGAGCGTTAAAAGCGTAAAAATGAAAAAAGGGTGAAGATCAAGCCAATCGAATGGCATGTTAACTGATTCAAAACAATGTTCTGTTCGAGGGGTATTGATGTACGTAAGATAAGGAAGAGAATGACTTTGGAATGACCTCGTTCTGAATTATAACGAAGTAGTTATGATATTGGGAAGTGAGCGTCTCAAAGAATTTAAATAATTAACACTTCAAAAAATTTCTAGGGTTTTGTCTCGGCGTCGCAGCGCCGGATAGACTGCGAGAAGTGGCACTGCAGCGCGAGCTAGGCCATAATCTTCTGGAGAGTGGCACCACAGCGCGAGAGATAACAAAGGACTTGGCGCCGCAGCGCTAGCCCGGGAAGAGAGGAGAGAGAAGTAGGTCGCGCCGCAGCGCCGGTGCAGGGCAATGCCCAGAAATGAGATTTTAAATGCTCAATTACTAGGGGATGTGCAAGAAAGAAATATAAACATATAGTTCACCTAAAATAACACTTAAGCAAATGACTTAAACTTTTATTAAAGGTTGAACATAAAGATTAAATGAGATTAAATAACAAAGAATATAAATCACGAGTTATGTAGTATCCCCGAATCCGGGCCCCGAATCGCCTCGGACTCGGTTCACTATTTCTTTCACTAATTGCGGAAGATATAAACATAAGTTGTTTATACAATACATTACACACTATTACCCAAAATTGAGTAACCTTAACTTATTACACATTCATAAAATATCTATTACACAACCAAATTTATCAAACTATTCTATTACTAGATAGCCGCATATATTGCCCCAAACTGAACTTGGCTTAACCTTTTCCTGTATACGACGCATTTGCTTTACCTGCAATGTTTTATCATGATATAGCAAGGGTGAACATGAAAGTTGCCCAGCAAGTTTATGTACAACAATTTAACGATATATCATGATTGAAGAGTATGAATAATGGCTTGCTATAATTCATCAATATAATTGAGAACTAGCACGAACAAATTTTTGACTGAACAAATATTATACATGAACAAACATTTCTGAACCAACTGGTAATGAATGTGATCAGCCTTTCATACCTGACTTATACGTGCAAGATGTACAGAATACAATTTTCTTGGCAATCAGTAATGATTAACCATAAGCTTGAAGAAACTACTCTTATTAGAGTTAAGTAATAGAAAACTTGCCTGAACCGTTGATTACCGCAACGCAAATTAATAACGCTTTACACCGAAGACCTAATATTAATAATATAGATCTCCAATAATTAGAATAATATCATCACAGTATAATACTGCTATATTTAAAACCACAGAATATCCTAAACACCTTACCACATAACCCTATCAGTCTTTACCGCACATAAGACTAGGTATCAAGTCAAACTATTGAAGTCTGAGTTGAAACCGACAGAATTCTATCATCCCGACGGTCTAGTCGGATTTTTATCGAGTTTACGTTCAATTAAACTCTGACTTAATACTTAACAATATTACAGATAATTTTCTTATCAGTCAAAACATTTTTCCTAGGCTCGTAATAATTTTCGAATAATTATTACCATTTATCAACATTTTTCAATCCTTAAAACCGTATTTAAATAAATTAAATACACCATAATTCCTTAATCATTAATATTCATTTAATATAAAATATTAATAAAAATCATAACATAATATTATAATATAATTATAATATCACAAAGTATTTTTAATACTTTAAAATCATTTTTATATGATTTTCGAACACGTTAATCCATTATCCGATAATTGCTATTAATATTAAAATATTAATATTTTCATGCCAAAATATCAAAAGTTATATTTTATAACTTAAAATATTTTTATAACACTTAAATCATTTTTATATGATTTATAAAACATTAATTCTAATTTTCCATAATTTATTTACTATATTTATTAAATAAATTAATTACCATTAATAATAAATTATTAATGAATTTCATCACAAAATATCAAAAGTTATGGAAAATAACTTAAAATATTTTCTTTTATCATAATATTACTTTTCATGATTTTTCATGAATTAAAAACTATTTTTAAATAATTTATTTAATATTGTAATTAAATAAATAAATACCATTTACATTCCAAAAATAATAAATATTTTTGAAATACACTCAAAATAGTTAAAAACTATTTTTCAGACTTTAATAAAATTTTTCATAATTTATTTTGTATTTTTAATAATTAAAAACCATTTTTTTCTAATTTTAAATTAATTTCTGGAAAAATCATAAATAATCTGTCGCTAAAGGTCTTTAGCGACACTTGTCTGTCGCTATTGGTGTTCTTCAGTATTCTTCAGTGTTCTTGACAGACAACGAGTATGCTAGTTTGACCAGAATTTAAACTGCATTCTGATCGATTTCTGGGCTGGAATTCGTGACAACATTATAGTACTAATGTAATACTACAATCACAAAGTTGTTTCATGGCCATACAACATCCTATGAGCGAGATCTAGGCTCTCAAAATGTCTGACATCGCTGTTCTTCATTTTCTGGGTTTTCCAGAAAATGAAGAACAGACGAGGGTGCAACTTTAGATCCTTGTAACTTTCAGTCTAAGCATTGTTAGTTTGATATAAAGGTTCTAGTTTATAGTCATGATGTCAAGGTACAATAAACAATCATCAGATCATCTAAACAACAACGGATGAACAAGATTCAAGCCGGTCAAAGTGGCGACCAAGAACTGTTCTTGAACAAATCTGGGTTTTCCAGATTGTTCTTGAGGCAGTCCGGTCAACTACATTTGACCATGATTTATTTATGATCCTGATGCAGTTCTGGGTGATCTAAAGCTTTTACACGGTAGAACTCATGTCAGCCTACAACCTTAAACCAACAAAATGACCAAATTAACAAACAACAGCAAGATTCATGACCTGGAAAAACCTGTCAGACCGATCTGGAAATTCTGGGTTACCCAGAATTTCAGAAATCGTGATGGGTCAATGACCTTTGACTGCATATAACTTGCGATCTAGACATGCTAAAACACTGATTCAAGTTGGATATGAAAGATCTCATGACCTAGAATAGATCTATAATATCAAACACACTAAACATTTAACACACAAAGATCTACGAGGTCTGACTAAAGGCTATCAGACTCAAATTTCCAGATTTTCCAGATTTGTAAAATTTTAAATTCGTGCACTTTGATGTTATGGGTCATGATTTTGACAACCCAGAACATCAATTGACACCTTATAACACAACTTTGCACAATCAATTGCAACATTTAACAACCAATTGAAGGATTTCCAAAAATTAGAGATTTATACCTTTTAAGCTTTTAATTTTCGATTCTGGCTTCTGATCTGTTTATGATGAACGTGGGGCTTGAATTTAGAACTGATTTGGCAATATATTTCGTTGGTTGAGAGAGAAGTAAGAGTTGGTAGGAGCAAAAATTGATTTTGGCCATATTTTGTACATTTTCTCTCTCTAAATCCTTTATATAATTTGCTTGATTCATTGTATTTGGCTTGCTTGTATGACTGAGTTGCTGAGATTGCTGAGATTTGTCAGAGGCTATCTAGGGCTAGGGTTAGGGTTGTTGAACAACCATGATCTTGGCAAGATTTCCAATCTTCTTTAATTAATAAACAAAAGGGACATTTTTGTCCATTCCATTTTTTTCTAGGATTTTGCATTTGATGAAACTCTTAGGGTTTAGGGTTTGGACAATTTAGGGTTTAGGTTTTAACCCTTAACTTTGCAAAAATTTAATTTCTAACATTTCCGAATTTCGTTTTTCAAAATAGAAAATTAACATTTTTAACTTATAATTAGTATTTACTAATTATATTAAAATTCCTTAATCATACTTAAATCTTGTTAATTAGGATTAATAATTCCTAATTAAAATTGCTAATTACGCAATTAGGGTCAAAATGGTCATTAGGGTTTATAAACCGCTAATTAGGGTTTCTAATAGAAAAATTAATTTTCTAATTTAGAAATTTAATCTCGTAACTAGATTAGAGTTTCTCATTACTTATAAATTGATATAATTAGGATTAGGGTTTCCTAATTAACATTGCTAATTTTAGCAATAAAATCCACAATTGAGCGTTAGGGTTTCTGACGGAACAATTAGGGTTCCAAAAATTAGAAATTAGGGTTTGCTAATTAATTAACTTTTTACCCTAATTAATACTTAATTAAGACAATATAAGCCTTATAATTCTCCGTTATATTCCCAGATTAGGGTTTCATTTTAACATAATCTGAAACTAGGGTTTTCAGATCTGGCATTAGGGTTCAAAATTTGGAATTAGGGTTTTGTAATCAATTTGTTAAGATTAACCCTAATTAATCTTTTAATTATTTACACTTATGCCATTAAGTTCCCGATTTAAGGTTTCATGCACCGAATTAGGGTTTCGGATTCCCGGAACTGAAACTAGGGTTTCCAGAACCGATTTCTAGGGTTTCTTGTTAAACGCTAGGTTTTTCTAACCGAACATTGTCGTTCTTAATATATAATTAGGGTTTATCACAGATATAATTTATCTGATCAACCCATGACCCTTAACCATATTCTAAACACATCATTAACCATAATCACAGAGCATATTTTCGTAAATCCTTAATCCTGAATAATTCACCTATATCCTTCACCAAAATTTGAAATTCTCAAAATTTAATCCCAATAACCTTAAACGCATACACTTATTTTTTGTCTAGGTCTAATATTTGACCTTAAATCAATCATTTAAGATTTTAATAATTTGCCCAAATTCTCGGGTTGTCACAAGTTACGTAACCGATGTCCGGGGACCGTAGTCGGGATGAATGAACGTGAGGAATTGCTATTGTTATGATTCCTTAGACGTTGAGTGACAAGGGTAATGAATAACATTTTGATGTTATATCATGATAATGAGAGATATGTGTTAAGCGTATAGACGATGTGAACGCAACGTTTTTGCGATGAACGATCAGTTTTAGCATACAACAATTGGTATGGCTTCGACACTAAGAACGAGTAATAAACATGGGGTTCATGTAATGGATAATGAAAGTATTAAAGAAGATAAGATTATAAATCATCCAAGATGATGAACGTTTTGAGTAAGACATCTCCGTATGTCATTAAGCTGTAAACTGGTAAAGGAAGTTAGTCGCGTAAACTTATATTACAAGAATGCAAACCCTAAGAAGTAAAGCTAAGTAAACCAATGCATAAGTTTAATATATGACTAATTGGTGTTTATGTTTTCTCCTTATATGTTATATAGGAATTGAAATGAGTAGTTCATCGTATGTTGTAGCTGGGCGTAAGGCAAGTTTCCTAACTTCATTCATATTACATGAATGCTAGTTTCTTAAACTTCTCATATGTTGTACTTGAGAAGTTCTGTCTATGTGTGAATGTGCGATATTTGTACAATGTGGTACAACGTATGAGGCCTTGAGCCACAATTTGAACACTTCAGTGCATTTATGATATGAATTATTCTTTGATTGAGCTGTTCAATTCAAGTATGTTCTGTTTATACATGAACCGTTATTGTTAAGTCTATGCTAATGATTCTAGCCAGACATGATTTATATGAAAAAGGTAGAAGGATGAAAGTATTTCAAAGTGAAAATAATTGATGTTTTAAGATGATAGGAATCGAGACTATTCCTATTATTCAAGTTGTTTCATAACCTTTGTTCGGTTATCAAGATTCTAAAGAAATGTTTTAATTCTGAAGTTGTTTATTCAACTGTTATGACTTGATGGGCAATTGAATGCTCACAGTTGCATTAAATGAAAAAAACAATTTTCAACGAACAGGGTTAGAAGAACTTAAGGATCCCGTAAAGATCAAGCTGACGGTATCCAGATAAATTGTTATTCAGAATGTGAAGGAGCGAGAAGATCAAGTGAAGACTTGTAATATAGAAAGATGAAACTGAATTATAGACAAGTTTAATGAACTGTTATGTATCCTTGGTGGCGGATAAAAGTCACTCTTGTATGATGAAATGAATAATTTATTTTTTATTATTTGTAATGAAAAAGGTTATAAGGTTTCCAGAACCTGGGATTTGAGAGTGTATGTTGTTATATTTTGGTATATAATGATGTATGTTGGATGAAGGATGTACTTGTGACACCTCAAAATCCGGGTGTGAAGGAGGTGGGAATAGTAAGGAGGTGGGGGCGAATTGACTAAAATGCCTTTAGCTTTGAAAATCTATAAATAGTAAGCTTATTTCATTTGTTTTGAGATTTTAAAAATCCGACACTTGAGAGAGAGAGAGAGAGAGAGAGAGAGAGCTCAGATGAAGAGGAGAAGGAAGTGCGTGAGCATGAATGCTCTGATCAAGAGTGATCGTGAAATAGAATAGTTTGCAAATCGCCGGCTTTGTCTAGCAGGAGAAAAAAAGAAGAAGAGGTAATCTAAAACCTAGATTTTAATAGATTTTTCTTTAAGTTTTCTATGTTTAAACATAACTTAATGAAGATAAGAAGTAGATAAGGTTAGAGATGATTTCATATGGTTTAAATCATGAGAAAAGAAGAAATAATAAATTAGAAGTTTAGTTTGTAAATTTCTTAAGGAAGTATAAGATTCGTAAGGATTTCGAGCGATCCGAATGAATATTATGAATAAGTTGGTGAATTAAGTAAGGAATGGTGTTCTATAACATCAAATTCCAATAAAAAGTAGAATCGTAATCCAAAATATCGATTAAAAATGAAGAACGAACGAAGAACACGAAGAACAAGCGAAGAACATGAAGAACGTTGTTGATGGACAAATTTAAAACCATCGTAGGATAATTGTTGTTGATGGACAAGTTTAAAACCATCGCTTATAAGTTAGTTGCTTATTTATTTGTTAGGAACGGTAGAAACGTTCATGAAGAACGGATTAAAACTTAGCTATAACGAAGTTATGGTGAAAATTTCGTAAAAGACGAACGAGAATTACAAAGTTAGTAAATGAACCCAAACGTGTAGGGTTTCATAAGAAAGTAAGAAACCATAGAAAACGTGAGTCGTGGACTCAAGAATAAGTGAGTTCCGAGTTCGGATGATCGAATTACGGACGGTCAAATAAAGAGCGTTAAAAGCGTAAAAATGAACAAATAGTGAAGATCCAGCCAATCGTATGGCACGTTAACGGATTCAGAACGAAGTTCTGTCTGAGGGGTATTGAATTACATAATATAAACAAGGGAATGGCTTTGGAACGACCTCGTTCTGAGTTATAACGAAGGAGTTATGAGATCGGGAAGTGAGCGTCTCAAAGAATTTAAATAACACTTAGAAAAATTTCTAGGGTTTTGTCTCGGCGCCGCAGCGCCGGATAGACTGTGAGAAGTGGCGCCGCAGTGCGAACTCAGCTATATTCTTCTGGAGAGTGGTGCCGCAGCGCGAGAAATAACAAAGGACTTGGCGCCGCAGCGCAAACCCAGGAAGAGAGGAAAGAGAAGTAGGTCGCGCCGTAGCGCGAGAGGAAAGGAAGGGCACGGCGCCGCAGCGCCGGTGCATGGCAATGCCTAAAAATGAGATTTTAAATGTTCAATTACTAGGGGATGTGCAAGAAAGAAATATGAACATATAGTTCACCTAAAATAACACTTAATCAAATGACTTAAACTTTTATTAAAGGTTGAACATAAAGATTAAATGAGATTAAATAACAAAGAATATAAATCACGAGTTACGTAACCGATGTTCGGGGACCGTAGTCGGGATAAACGAACGTGAGGAGTTTATATTGTTGTGATTCTTTAGACGTTGAGTGACAAGGGTAATGAATAACATTTCGATATTATATCATGATAAGGAGAGATAAGTGTGAAGTGTAAAGACGCTGTGAACGCAATGTTGTTACGGTGAACGATCAGTCTTAGCATACAACAATTGGTATGGCTTCGATACTAAAAACGAGTAATGAACATGGGGTTCATGTAATGGATAATGAAAGTATTAAAGAAGATAAGAATATAAATCATCCAAGATGATGAACGTTTTGAGTAAGACATCTCCGTATGTAATAAAGCCGTAAACTGGTAAATGAAGTTAGTCGCGTAAACTTATATTGCAAGAACGCAAACCCTGAGAAGTAAAGCTAAGTAAACCAATGCGTAAGTTTAATATAAAACTAATTGGTGTTTAGGTTTTCTCCTTATGTGTTATATAGGAATTGAAATGAGCAATTCAGCCTATGTTGTAGCTCGGCGTAAGGCAAGTTTTCTAACTTCATTCGTATTACATGAATGCTAGTTTTTTAAATTTCTCATGTGTTGTACTTGAGAAGTTCTGTCCATGTGTGAATGTACGATATATGTACAATGTGGTAGAACGTATGAGGCCTTGAGCCACAATTTGAACACTTCAGTGTATTTATGATATGAATTGTTCTATGATTGAGCTGTTCAATACAAGTATGTTCTGTTCATACATGAACGTTATTGTTAAGTCTATGCTAATGATTCTAGCCAAACATGATGTGTATGAAAAAGGTAGAGTGATGAAAGTATTTCAAAGTGAAAATAATTGATGTTTTAAGATGATAGGAATCGAGACTATTCCTATTATTCAAGATGCTTCATAACCTTTGTTTGGTTATCGAGGTTCTAAAGAATTGTTTTAATTCTGAAGTTGTTTGTTCAACTGTTATGACTTGCTGGGCAATTGAATGCTCATACTTGTTTTAAATAAAAAAATAATTTTCAGTGAACAAGGTTAGAATAACTTAAGGATCCCATAAAGATCAAGCTGACGGTATCCAGATGAATTGTTATTCAGAATGTGAAGGAGCGAGAAGATCAAGTGAAGACTTGTAATGTAGAAAGATTAAACTGAATTATAGACTAGTTTAATGAACTATTATGTATCCTTGGTGGCGGATAAAAGTCACTCTTGTAAGATGAAATGAATAATGTATTTATTATTATTTGTAATGAAAAATGTTATAAGGTTTCCAGAACCTAAGATTTGAGAGTGTATGTTGTTATATTTTGGTATATAATGATGTATGTTAGATGAAGGATGTACTCGTGATGTACAGAATACGGGTTTGAAGATAGACCGGATTTCGGGGCGTTACAAATCCTCACAGAAGGAAGAACCAGTTCAACCTTGTTCTACTGTTTCAATTCATACTCAAAGGAGTAAAGGATCTCATGATGGACTGGTCTTCACAAAAGAAAAGAGTAACCCGACCTCTACTCACTAACCTCGAAGAATTGTAGAGTTATGTAAGACCAACTCTATGAATCAACTGGGAAGGTACAGTAGAAGTAAGGCACACTCATTACTATTTATGAAACCCAAGGATACGTGTAAGAAGGAGAATCAGTTTAATAGAAGAATAACTAAAGAACCACACAACTCCAAATGGAGGATGAATTATCATACACACACATGCATGAATCATACTAGATGTTTTATATGCAATAAAGTTGGTCACAAGGCTGCCAAGTGTTATTATAATTTCATGCATGTGAGACCCAAGATCAAACAGATTTGGGTCCCCAAGGGCACTAACAAGATAGGACCCATGCAAATATGGGTACCAAAATGAAGGTTAAACTTTATGACAGAGAAAGAGGTCCACGATCACAACCTAGTACCTAGACAGTGGATGCTCAAGACACATGATAGGGAAAAAAGCCCTTCTATCTAACTACATAGAAAAAGAGGGTCTCTCAGTCATCTTTGGAGCTAATGGCTTGGGTAAGACAAAAGGATACGGCTCTGCTGGCAATGGTACAGTATCGTTCAGTAAAGTAGCATATGTTGAGGGTCTCCAACACAACCTTCTAAGCATTAGCCAACTCTGCGACAAGGGTCACCAAGTAACATTCCTCAATAACCAGTGTCAAGTCAGAGATCTGAAAACATCTGCGATAAAGCTAACCGGGACAAGAGAAGGAAATGTCTACATAGTGAATCTTGGTCAACTAAGCTCAGACGAGATAATATGTTTTCTAGCAAAATCATCTGAAGAAATGAGCTGGCTATGGCATAGACGGTTGTCCCACTTAAACATCAAAAGCATGTCAAAACTGGCATCAAAAGATCTCGTTGATGGCCTACCTAAGTTCAACTTTGTAAAAGAAAGGCCATGCAAAGCCTGTCAGCTTAGAAAGCAAACCAGAAGCTCATTCAAGAACAAAACTGCCAACTCTATCGACCAGCCCCTGCAGTTGCTCCACATAGATCTATTTGGGCTAATTCCAACAACTAGTCTTGGAGGAAAAAAATACTCTCTAGTTATAGTTGACGACTACACCAGATTCACATGGGTATTCTTCCTAACTTCAAAGGATGAAATGAGCTCCCAACTAATCAAGAAGTTTTGACTGGTGATGAATGAAAAGGAGAGAAAATTAAGGCCATAAGGAGTGATAATGGAAGAGAATTCGTCTTCTCAAAAATAGACCAGCTCTGCACAGATAATGGAATCAGTCATAACTTCTCAGCTCCTTGAATTCCTCAACAAAATGGAGTAGCTGAAAGAAAGAACAGAACTTTGATAGAGGCTGGAAGAACTCTTCTAGCAGTAGCTAATCTACCTGAATACTTATGGGCAGAAGCCGTCAACACTGCATGCTACACGCACAATAGATCATTGATATACTCTATGATCAAGAAGACACCCTACAAACTGTGGAAAGGAAGAAAGCCAAGTGTCAGCTACTTTCATGTATTCGACTGTGCATGCTACACTCTCAACAATGGAAAGCAATACCTGACGAAATTTCAACCCAAGTTAGACGAAGGAATCTTTCTTGGATATGCTACAGACAGTAAGGCCTACAAGGTGTTCAACAAGAAGACACTGAATGTTGAAGTCTCGATTCACATCATCTTTGATGAAATAGACTTAGACAAAACAGTGCTTCAAGACACTACGACCGATAATGCAGACACTACGAATGAAGTCGTCGAGCTCAACACCACGATCGTAGTGCCAGATAGTGAAATCATTGAGCAGGAAAATGAGATCATAGATAAGCCTATGCAAGACAACGAACCTCCACACCAAGAAGAAGAAAGTGATCTTGAAGACTTAAGACAAGAAGGCATTAGGACAGATGTCCTAACCGAAAACAGATGGGCCAGATGTAACGACCCCAAAATTCATACCATTTAAATCTCAACTTCGGTCGTTAACCATATATTAAATCGCTAATTTTACATCATTATTCGATATTAAAAACACTAAATTTGCAGAATATTTAAAACGTTTATACATTTCCTTCTTTCTTGCCCTGAATCGTAACCTTTACATTACATCTCTTTGATTCAATCTTATATCACGAATCGTTACAACAAAATGACTAAACAAAGTCTTACATCATAACTAAATATACATATACATTGGATAGCTCAACTTACAATTCAACAACATGTTACGTTCAAAATATGAAATACATTTCTCATAAAACATAAGTAATCTTCGTGAATATAGATCTCTATAACTCACTTAGCACATATCTTTACCTTAAAATCTTGACCTGCAAAAGTGGTTATTTGCGAGAGTGAGCTCGACAGCCCAGCCAAGTCTAACAGTTTTCATGTATCACATATCATATAATAACATGCTCGATATACATCTCATTAAAGTAACATGGAATACATGCTTTTAATAAACATAGCAAATAAAAAGATTGAGTTCCTTACTCAATCATCATTACTTAGCCAAAATAATGCAGTCATATATTGACTTTAACATTTCATGATTTCAACATGTATAACATATCATGCAATTTAAAATAATTCATCAAGTCCACATAATAAATAGGAACTGAAAGACTTGTCTTTATCGTTGTTTACCAATAATAGCTTAACAGCTTACAGTTATCTGCACTTCACGTGCCCTACACAATTATATAGTTATACACATCAACTATTAGTCACATAACAACACTTAGTAATTGTACTGTAAACTCTACTCCACATCTCATAATCTTTCCTATTAATTAGCACACAATGTTCAATTTGACTGTGTTAACTTTCAACTTATATCTCACTGTATTTCATATTCGAAGTTAATTCAAGTGGTTAAGTCTTGCTAGGACTAATTATTGGTTTTATATTAAACCCATTTCATATCCTACAATATTCATTTCAATTAAATTGAAACACTTTTTAAGTTCGTTAACACTTGGCACGGCATTTCGACGTTCATTTGTCACACGTCCGATTTTCCTCTCTTGTGTTTGCTTACTATGCTTCTATAACTTATCTAATACATTATTTATTAAAGTTAAGTATCATTATATTTACTAACATACATGATTTATAACTTAGGACATCATTTTTTTATGGTCTGGAGCACTACACATGCATATGTGCATGCCCGACGCCCTTCGATTGCCCCCAAAAACATAACAGTCCTAACGATTACCATTTTAACTACTGTTACAGACCTCAAATTGAAAAATGTAAAGAACGAAAGTTGTAGGTCTACTGATCCTCGTTCCGGATCATCTTGATTAGTCTCAGTTGGAGTTCGTATGATAAAGTTATGGCCATTTTACTATAGGAGGTCAAAATTGTCCGACTCAGACTTTTGTCCCCGTTCCGCGGTGCGAGAACAAAGCTAACCAGTGGTGCCGCAGCGCGAGATTGGCATTGGGGCGTGAATTTCAGCACTGGGGTGCGAACTTCTAGTGCTGGGCCACGAATTTTGGCACCGGAGCGGAAATTTCAGCGTTGGGGCTAAATTTTTGGCGTCGGGGCACCGAAAACTAACAGAACGCAACCCACGAAGAACAGAACAACTAAATTTATGTCTATAACTTAATTTCTAACACTAATTAACATGTATAACTTATGTCAATTACACATATACACATTACCCAACATTCATATACTAGTTTAATCCACTAAACAACAATCACAAAAAACATAATTCCTTGAAAACCATATTTTAAACCCAAAAAGTCCATTTTTATACTTCTAGACAATGTGAACACGGTAATCACAGTTTATAAACCAATTTTAATTCCCTTAAAACACAAACATGCCAACATATAAACCAGTTAATATGTGTAGTTCAATTCCTTAGTTAGCATACAAAATTTTGATATTTCTACAAAACATATATTCGTATATCTATTTTTCACTGTAAAACCAAGTTCTCTTTCTAAATCATAATTTAGCATAAAACACACACACACACATACACACACGCACACACACACACACACACACACACACATATATATATATATATATATATATGCAAACTATAACAATTACAGCTACTCATATTATCATAACCAATTATAAAACACATTTAACCAAAAATTTGTAAAACTTTATATGTACAGTGAAATAGAAGAATACACAGACTTTAGGCATCACGAACTATAACATGTATATATATATATACGTACATCTTTTTAAATTTAGAGGAACATACCTCTTGTTTGATTAGACAATCTTTGTTAATCACTGATAACTTTCTTTTGCTACTTTTCTCTCTCAGGTTTTCTCTCAAATTCTCTGAAACCTTCTCTTTGAAAACCCTTTTTCTCTTAACTTCTTCTTAGGCTTAGGCTTAGGCTTAGGCTATATACAATATACGTAAAAGTAAAAACAAAACTGATAACAAAGCGTACATAAAAGAAGCGCATATAGTCATAATAGACCTACTAAGTATTATCAGTTATCAGCATATAACGTATACTTATAAATATATAAATTATTTATTTAGTTAATAATTTAAATTCAAAAGAAATTCAAAAAGCCATAAGGCTTTGTTTGGCAAACCATTAAAATTGCATGATTAATATACTTAAACCTTGTTTGGCAAAAACTAAATTAAAATTACTTTAATTTATTTTAATAACTCTTATAATATAGTTATTTGTCATACTTTATTTAATAACAGTTTATTAAAAAATTCACTTAATCACATAACTCAATCTACATAACACATTAATTATTTAACAAATAAATAATTAACTAAATCAAATCAATCAAATTAAACAATTATTTATCCAATAATAAACACATCCAATAAATATTTATATAAATCAATAAATATTTATAATTTATATTTAAAAATCTGGAATGTTACATCATTCCCCTCTTATAAGGATTCTGTCCCCAGAATCACAACTTAAACAACACATCTGTTACATTCTTCCCTACTTACAAAGATTCTGTCCCCAGAATCGAAGACACAAATTAAACAAATAACTCAGAGTAATCTTTCATCATTTTATCTAAATATAGATTTTATATTTCCTACTACATTCATTACTTTAACAAACTTTAGGTTTCATTTCATAACTTTCACTTGAACTCAACTATATTCTGAGTATTATATTCTTAACCCATTCATTTCATTTTCTAAGGATCGTTATCATCAACACTCGGGATATTACATTCACCCTTTCTTCTAAGAATTTTCTCCTCGAAATTTTATTTATTAATCTTTATTCATTCAATCTATCAGAGTAGATTTTATGTCACTACTTCATTCATTCATTGGTTTCTATAACCACTTTCTTTTCACAAAGATCATTCTACAATTATTAACATTTCTATTAAAAGTTTTACATTATTCTTTGATAACTTGTATCCTTCTCACTTCAAAATCTCTTTTCTCACTTATTTAACATATTCATCATTCAGTGTCGCATTCTACGACTCACTTCTTTCTAAGGAATATCATCCATACCACATTCACCTTTTAGAATATTAAGAACATTCCACAATTGCTCAATAATTGGGAAGCGATATGAATAACAGGAATGTAAAAGATTTCAAATCATGCTAAGGGTCATAAGACCAAGAACTATGTCCACAGTTGCAAGTAATCTTTCAACTTCGACTTTAACAGTCATAAGACTATAAGGACCCCCGTACTTAGGGTGTTAAGCCCTTCATACGATGTATTGTGCACAAATATTTAAACGCTATGCGTATGTCCATAGTTATAAGTAATCTTTCAACTTAAACTTTAACAGTGATAAGACTATAGGGACTCCTCGTACTTAGGGTGATCGGCCCTTCGTACAATGTATTGTGCGTAAACATCTCAACGCCTCTGCGTAATCCCCTATAAAAGGGTTGTTCATCTCAGCTTTTCAACATCTGAATCCGCACCAAAACAATTTGGTTTGGCATTACTTCTCAAGAAACGCATGCATTTCATGAACATCTTTTAATATTCGTCTAGCTGAATCAAATAGCATAGACTTCTACAACAATTCGAACATCAATCGAAATATACATATATATATATATATATATATATTCTCATATCTTAAAGAAATCTCAAAAATCTTTTTATGACGTCATGATACCGCACTGTATTTACAGTCCGCTGAGGATTCCATCATTTGGTGATTTTATCATACTACATTAGACCATAGTGGGCTGACGATCCTTAAATCACATCCAACACTAGGTAATACTGCATTGATGACTTCATCATTTTTATCATCTTTGCACCAGGTTACATGATGCATTAATGATATAAAATATATTTTTATATATTGCAAATCATTTTTGTCTATCTGAAGCAATTAGCATAGACATGCGAATAACAGTATTGTTGTTAAAACTCATTGGTTCCATCATTTGATCCAATGTTTTTCAAGAAATAAAAGTGTAAACATCAGCACAAAGTCAATAAATTTCGAAAGTCTAGCATAGCTAGTAGATTTAGAATACATATGCTTCCACCATCAACTCCACTTTTTATAATGATCCATTGCTTAATAGGTCTATATATTCATATCATTCTCAATACTCCATTTACATTTATCTAAACCAAGTTCGACAAACTTACCACACGTTATGAGTTCAGGAACTTGTCACAATCATATGAGTTTAAGAACTTATCCTAGTCAGACCATAGGCGTCCATTCGCTGAGGGGTTCAAAAACATACCATATAATTATGAGTCACGAACCTACCATAAGTATGAGTTTTAAGAATTCGCACTAAACCTTATAATATTCTCTAACTAAACTCTACCTATCTATTATACACATGAGAAAAGAATAACCTTCTCAACAGGCATATAGCAAATAGCGCAACACAAACATTCTAATGATTATCAATGTGATAAACTGAGTGAAAGCACAAAACCCTCGCCCATTCAAAGGTTTGTACAACTTAGCCACCACCTGAGTCCTCAATTGAAATCCCTCCAAACTCTATCTTGCTTATAACTTGCTCTTTGCTCGATACGAATTCCTCATATCACATTATGTATAACTCCTCATGAGTTTATCTCGTACTATCATATTACATTATCTTCATAGCATCAAGCTATAATCATTCAACCATTACAAACCATCTTCCTTTTATAACTTAAACAGATCACGTCGTGATCTTATTCTATAATCATCTCCCTTAAAATTCTTTTCTTAACTCGTGATCGTTTTGTTTTACGATCCTCTTTCTTTCATCATTTACGACATTATTCGTTATCTTGGCTATTGGAGTTAGGAAACTCCAATTTCTTATCTTTATATCTCTTCAAGATTCTTCTTTGAATCTTCTTGTTTATAAAACAATTCTTCCTTTAAGAATTTCTAACTTCATTTATATCGCTCAAAATTTCATTCGAGTTCTACACTTTCATCATACGTATCCAGTTCTACACTTGGTACACATTGAGTCTCTAACAGTTTTAATATGGTACACTGAGTGGTTTCCCACAAACAACCAACAAACTAGGTTCCGAGTTGCTAGTTCGTATATACCTCCGCTCTATGAAGGAATCGTTTAGCCCAGATACCATACATCAACTACTAGAGAGTACAATTGCACCATACTCTCTATTCTTAACTTCTTTATCATTCTCTTTTTATAGACATTGTCTATTTATTATCACCTTACCTCCTTATTATTGGAGTTGGATAACCCCACATTATTATTCCTTATAACTCTGCGAGATTCTTCTTTTAATCCTCTTTCGCATGTTTTTAATCCCTTCTTTATAAATTTCTTAAATTACTTCTTATAATTCAAACTCTATTTGAGCTTATTCTTTTAGTATCTTCACCTCTCTTCTCTAAGGTTATAGCCTAAGGTACTCCTACCTAAGGTTTATAACCAACAGCTTTGATACCAACTGTAATGACCCCAAAATTTATACCATTTAAATCTCAACTTCGGTCGTTAACCATACATTAAGTCTCTAATTTTACATCATTATTCGATATTAAAAATAATAAATTTGCAGAATATTTCAAACGTTTATACATTTCCTTCTTTCTTGCCCTGAATTGCAGCCTTTACATTACATCTCTTTGATTCAATCTTATATCATGAATCGTTACAACAAAATGACTATACAAAGTCTTACATCATAACTAAATATCCATATACATTGAATAGCTCAACTTATAATTCAACAACATGTTACATTCAAAATATGAAATACATTTCTCATAAAACATAAGTAATCTTCGTGAATATAGATCTCTATAACTCACTTAGCACATATCTTTACCTTAAAATCTTGACCTGCAAAAGTGGTTATTTACAATAGTGAGCTCGACAGCCCATCCAAGTCTAACAATTTTCATGCATCACATAGCACATAATAACATGCTCGATATACATCTCATTAAAGTAACATGGCATACATGCTTTTAATACACATAACAAATATAAAGATTGAGTTCCTTACTCAATCATCATTACTTAGCCAAAACAATGCAGTCATATATTGACTTTAACATTTCATGATTTCAACATGTATACCATATCATGCAATTTAAAATAGTTCATCAAGTCCACGTAACAAATAGGAACCGAAAGACTTGCCTTTATTGTTGTTTACCAATAATAGCTTAACAGCTTACAGTTATCTGCACTTCACGTGCCCAACACAATTATATAATCATACACATCAACTATTAGTCACATAACAACACTTAGTAATTGTAATGTAAACTCCTCATAATCTTTCCTATTAATTATCACACAATGTTCAATTTGACTGTGTTAACTTTCAACTTATATCTCACTTTATTTCATATTCGAAGTTCATTCAAGTGCTTAATTCTTGCTAGGACTACTTATTGGGTTTATATTAAACCCATTTCATATCCTATAATATTCATTTCAATTGAATTGAAACACTTTTTAAGTTCGTTGACACTTGTCACAGCGTTTCGACGTTCATTATTCACACGCTCGATTTTCCTCTCTTGTGTATGCTTACTATGCTTCTATAACTTATCTAAATCATTATTTATTAATGTTAAGCATCATTATATTTACTAAAATACATGATTTGTAACTTAGGACATCATCTTTTATGGTCGGGAGTTCTACACATGCATATGTGCATGCCCGACGCCCTCCGATTACCACCGAAAACATAACAGTCCTAAGAGATGACCATCTTGACTACTGTTACAGACCTCAAATTGAAAAACGTAAAAAATGAAAGTTGTAGGTCTACTCGTCCTCGTTCCGGATCATCTTGAGTTACCTCAATCGGAGTTAATATCAGAACGTTATGGCCATTTTACTACAGGAGGCCAAAATTGTCCTACACAGACTTTGTCCCCGCACCGCGGCGCGAGAACTAGGCTATCCAGTGGCGCTGGGGCGTGAATTTTAGCGCTGGGGCGCGAACATCTGGCGCTGGTGTGCGAATTTTGGTGTCGGGGCTCGAATTTCAGCGTTAGGGCTCCATTTTTGGCGCTGGGGCAACGAAAACTGACAGAACGCAACCCACGAAGAACAGAATAACTAAATTTCTATCTATAACTTAATTTCTAACACTAATTAACATGTATAACTTATGTCAATTACACATATACACATTACCCAACATTCATATACTAATTTAAACCACTAAACAACAATCACAGAAAACTTAATTCCTTGAAAACCATATTTTAAACCCAAAAAGTCCATTCTTATACTTCTAGACACTTTGAACACGGTAATCACAGTTTATAAACCAATTTTGATTCCTTTAAAACACAAACATGCCAACATATAAATCAATTAACATGTGTAGTTCAATTCCTTAGTTAGCATACAAAATTTTGATATTTCTACAAAACATATATTCGTATATATATTTTTCACTGTAAATCCAAGTTCTCTTTCTAAATCGTAATTTAGCATACAACACACACACACACACACACACACACACACACATATATATATATATATATATATATATATATATATATGCCAACTATAACAATTACAGCTACTCATATTATCATAACCAATTATAAAACACAGTTTACCAAAAAGTTTGTAAAACTTTATATATTCAATGAAATAGACGAATACACAGACTTTAGGCATCACGAACTATAACATATATATATATATATATATATATATATACGTACATATTTTTAAATTTAGAGGAACATACCTCTTGTTTGATTAGACAATCTTTGTTAATCACTGATAACTTTCTTTTGCTACTTATCTCTCTCAGGTTTTCTCTCAAATTCTCTAAAACCTTCTCTTTGAAAACCCTTTTTCTCTGAACTTCTTCTTAGGCTTAGGCTTAGGCCATATACAATATACGTAAAAGTAAAAACTAAACTGATAACAAAGCGTACATAAAAGAAACGCATATAGTCATAATAGACCTAATAAGTATTATTAGTTATCAGCATATAACGCATACTTATAAATATATAAATTATTTATTTAGTTAATAATTTAAATTCAAAAGAAATCCAAAAGCCATAAGGCTTTGTTTGGTACACCATTAAAATTACATGATTAATATACTTAAACCTTGTTTGGCAAAAACTAAATTAAAATTACTTTAATTTATTTTAATAAATCTTATAATATATTTATTTGTCATACTTTATTTAATAACAATTTATTAAAAAATTCACTTAATCACATAACACATTAATTATTTAACAAATAAATTATTAACTAAATCAAATCAATCAAATTGAACAATTATTTATCCAATAATAAACACATACAATAAATATTTATATAAATCAATAAATATTTATAATTTATATTTAAAAATCTGGAATGTTACACCAGAGATGACACTCAAGATCTAATCATTGGAGATCCGAGTACTAGAGTCAAAACAAGAGCTGTCCACCCAGAATGAATGCTTTTATTTATGCTTCCTGTCATAAATGGAACCAAAGTAGATAGAGGATGTTATGGAAGGCTCCAGTTGGATAGAAGCCATGCATGAAGAACTAAACTAATTTGAACGAAGCAAAGTATATAGACTGGTACAAAGACCAAAGAGTCATCCTGTCATTGGAACCATGTGGGTCTTCAGAAACAAAATGGATGAAGATGGAGTTATAACCAGGAATAAGGCAAGATTAGTGGCAAAGGTCTACTCTCAAGAAGAAGGCATTGACTACGATGAGATAATTGCACATTTTGCCAAACTAGAAGCCATCATATTCTTCCTTGCCTTTGCTGCTCACATGAAGTTCAAAGTCTTTCGGATGGATGTCAAAAGTGCATTCCTAAATGGAGAACTCTAAGAAGAAGTCTATGTACATCTCTTTCCAATTATGTTTATAGATTAGACAAAGCCTTATATAGTCTTAAACAAGCACCTAGAGCATGGTATGAAACACTAACTAACTTCCTGATTGAAAATGAGTTCACTAGAGGTAGAGTAAATACTGTGAGACCCCAGATTTTATGAATAAAGATTTAATTTTCTCGAAATAATTTTTTTGAATGTTATGGTATGGATTTGATATAATGTTATAATTGTGGGTAATATTTATAAATTTTGAAAAGTATACAAGTTGTTGTATAATATTTGATTGGTCGGGGAATAATTGTTTTATTAGGGAATATTCGTTCAACGGCAGAATCATTGGTGGACCCCACAACGAAATTATTGTCTGATTAAGAAAACGAGAAAAATATTTTTATGAGAATAACGGCGGAAGTTTTACCGTTAAAACTGTTGAACTACTCGGTAGTAAAAGTACAAAAATACGCGTGGTTGGATAGTAGCACACGATATTGATGATTGATGTTTACGTGATAAGTCACTCAGTTTTGTTTTATTGGTATTATTAATATAATAAAACAGAAAAACTTTTTATATAAAACATAATACTTTTATAAAGTTATTCTATAAATAGAATATATTATATTCTATTATTTATAGTGTCTGCATAGTGTTTTGCATAGTAAAATCTTTTTATATAAAATAGAATACTTTTATAAAGTTATTCTATAAATATAATATATTATATTCTATTATGCATAGTGTCTGTATAGTGTTTTGCATAGTAAAATCTTTTTATTTAAAATAGAATACTTTTATAAAGTTATTTGTTTTATTAGACAATAATTAGAATATATTATATTTTATTATGCATAGTGCCTGCATAGTATTTGCATAGTAATTTTTTTTATAAAGTTATTCATTTTATTTGATTATAAATAGAATATATTATATTTTATTTAAAAGATTTTGCTTTAAATATGAACCGTCAAATTAAAGTAAATCAATCTGGACCGTTCATGAGTTAGTTACTATGTAGTTCATTTTTCTATAAATAGAAGCTCATTCATTCATTATTTCTTACGAATTCAGTGAAACTCTAGAGAAAAAAACTATAGAGAGAAAGAAGAAAAGTGTTCTGTTACTTCACTACTTTTATATCCAGTACTCTTATTTCTAAGGTAGGAAATATTATTTGTTGTACTCATAAGGGGTATTCTTTCTTTCTTATTCATGAATAGAACTTCTGTTATTCCATTCTTTATTATTCTGTTGGAATAACCTATATACGTGGGATACCCTATACTTGGTGAAATTCTTCTGTTATTTCATTCTTTATTATTCTGTTGGATTATCGTTTCTGTGTGTTTTTTGTCGGACCTGGTTCTGTCTTTATTGGTGTTCTGTTTGAATAACCTGTTTATGCGAAGTACCGCATGCATGGTGATTTCTGTTATTATTCTGTTCTTTATTATTCTGTTGGAACATCATGTTTTTGCTTTATGCATGACCTGGTTCCGTTAATTATTATTCTGTTGAAAGAACTTGTCTATGCGATATGTACCGCATTCATGGTGATTTCTTTTGTTATTCCATTCTTTATTATACTAAGTTGGTTAAAGTTTTGACTTCTATACTCCATGAAATTAGTGGAATATCCTTGATATTTGCGCTTCATCCAGTATCTTTTCATGGAAATATTCTTCTGAGCATTCTTGAATTTTACTCTATAAAGCAGTATCATGTTGACAATTTGGACATTATTAGTTCCTGGATAAATTAATTCTTGAACTTGTTTTATTTAATTCTTATATCATTGTCATCATCCTCATGTTTATATTTTTGTGAAAGTCATATGCGGCCTGTAGTGCATAGATGGACTTGGTATGATTATCACCAGGGATTATTCGGTGTAATCATGACCGTAATGTTACAAATGATGTAGTAAAAGTCCTCATTGGCTCGTAGTGCACTGATGGACAGTTGTTGGCATGATCATGACCATTAATGAATACATAAATATTCTTGGCCCATAGTGTATGGATAATTGTGGTCGTGATACTAAAGAATATCCTTGGCCGTAGTGCAGGGGTGATTCGATGATGTGGAATATTTATTAGGCTGAGTCCCAGCGATAAAGTCATGAAAAACCTTTTAAATCATAGAAGATAGTAAATTTTATTCCCAACTTGACTCTTCAAATGGATTACTTGTTTCGCTGCAGTTAGACTTGATAGTTATTATATTTTATCAGTTTAACACTGTTGAAAGCTAACAATAAATCATTCTGCATTATCTTAGTCATAATATTTCTTACTGGGCTAGTTGAGTTCACCCTTTATTTCACTGTTCTCTTTAGGAAATGAGAACGTAGCTGGGACTAGTCGGGGAATAGAGTGATGGTCCTAGATGGTGCATTAGTAGTCCTAACTATTCTGTGAAATAGTTTGATAATAAATGTAATGAGTACTCCATTGATTGTGGATATTGTCTAGATGATAATATTTGTATTAAAACTCATAACATATGTTTTTTCGTATTTTACACGACCGTTGTATAATTAAGTTGGTATTTGAATTCTGTACCATGTATCTGGCGACTCAAGATGAGTGATGTATACCTTATTTTAGGGCATCATAGTTGGTATCAAAGCTTAGGGATATGATCCCTGGCTGAGATGTGAGATAAGAACTAGGAGGGGAGAGACGGGGAATTCGTTCGCTAGTATGACCTACCTAAGTTTATTTCATATTTAATTGGTCGGTCAGAGTATATGGATATTGTGTTACATGTCAATTAACCTTTATTTTGTGGCAGAATTTGCAAATGGCATCCAAAAATGTTGAGATAAGTAATGAAGCACATGAGACCGTTGAGACACCTTTAATCACTAACCTGGTTAATGTGATGTCAGACGAAGAAGAAATTAGAGATATATACGTGTTGGGTGAAGAACTAATAGTTGTACCCGAGCTAGTTGCAGATGTAGTAGCTGAGAGTGAGGAAGAAGAGAAACCTGAGGATAATTTATTAGAAGAATTTTATGATCAAAATTTAGCATAACAAAATTGTATTCATGAGTTAGAAGAGCAAGCTGAAGAACGGCAGGCAGTCGTGGAGCAAAGAGATGCAACCATTCAAAATTGTGTTACCCGATGTGCGATGCTTGAACAGAAACACTCTTTGGCAGAGAATAAAATATTAGAGCTGGAATATGAGAATTCTATGATCAAAGTTCTGATGAAAGCATAAACAAATGAACGAAGGAGAATAGACGACGCATGGGTAAAAGCCGTACGACGTGTAGATATTGTAGAAAAAGATGTTCTATCCAATAAAGCCAAAATAGATTAAATGGATTTTTCTTTTTAGATAACAATTGGGAGAATCCAACATCGAATTCGGAATTACCCTGTGCATAGCGGTCAACCCCAATTCGATATGGATCAGAGAATAATGATTCAAATCATGGATCGGGAATGGGACGAAGCACTTAAGGGTGGAATGTACCCTATAACAAAGTCAAATCTAGTAGTTTAAGTGAGAACGTTTGTCGAGGAACCCGAACGAAGTTATTACGGGTAAGTTAATGATAAACTCTTGCGAAGTTTATACCTTATTAGATATCAGTTCTACGCACTCTTTTATTTCACCTAGTTGTGTTCAATATTTTAATTTAACTCCGGAGAAGTTAGATTTTGGTTTATCTGTTGAAACTCAAGTTGGGAGAAACCTTTGTTACATCCACTTTTTATAAATGTTCTTCAAATCAACACTTCCACATACCTGTCGATCGTATCTCTTTGAAAATACTTTCCTTTGATGTGATTTTAGGAATAGATTGGTTAACTACTCATCATGCTTTTTGTAAGGTTGTTAGCTTTCATACTCCTAACTAACCTGTTATGCGAATTCAACGTAACCAAATCACTAAAGTCAGTCACTGCCATATCAAGCCATAAGTATAGAGCCTTGTTCCTTTCATTGTTGACTTCCTTGTGTGAAATGCACCGAAGCCAGACTTTCTATAGGCGACGTCGTGAATAACGATGGCAAGTTGATAAGTATCAATTTGGCGTATTATCCAAGTCTTGGATGAGGGTCACAGTTTTGAATGATATTTCTATTGTTAATAAATTTTCTGACGTATTCTTAAAGACTTCTTAGCCTACCCCTAGAGCGTAAAATCGAATTTTCTATTGACCCCAGTACAAAACTCATTTCTAAAACCCTCAAATATTTTTCTTCACCCAAAATGAATGTGTAAGGTGCCAAAGACATTGGCTCGAGCTGTTGAAGATTACGATCGTACCATTCAATACCATCGTGGAAAAAAATGAACGTGGTAGCTGACGCATTGAGTAGAAGATCGTATGCGGTTACAAGTGTGAATATACGAACCTACATGAAGATAACGAATATACAAGTAGAATCGACTTTAATCGATAAAGTTAAAGCCGCTCAAGTTACCCACCAGGAGCTGATGAATGTGAAGAAGAAGAAGGTTCAAGAGGCCGTTATTCTAGAAGCAAGAATTGACGAAGAGAGGAAATCTCAACCCTTGATTTAATTGGCCCATTAGAAATCCTTGATCGAGTAGGAACTGTGGCCTATAGACTCGCTTTACCGCTAAGTATGTCTCGTGTTCATAACGTTTTTCACATATCCATGTTACGTAAATATGTGGACGACCCGAACCACATTATTAATTTAGAACCGGACGAGGTATGTACATAAATTTTGAGGGAAAAATTTCATAAGGAGGGAGATTGTGAGACCACATATTTTATGAATAATGATTTAATTTTCTCAAAATAATTTTATTGAATATTATGGTGTGGATTTGATATAATGTTATAATTGTGGGTAGTATTTATAAATTTTGAAAAGTATGCAAGTTGTTGTTTAATATTCGATTGGTCGAGGAATATTTGTTTTATCACGGAATATTCGTGCAACGGCAGAATCATTGGTGGACCCCACAAAAGAATTATTGTCTGATTGAGAAAATGACAAAAATAATTTTATGAGAATAACGCTAGAAGTTTTACCGTTAAAACTGTTGAACTATTCGGTAGTAAAAGTACAGTAATACGCGTGGTTGGATAGTAGCACACGGTATTGATTATTGATGTTTACGTGATAAGTCACTTAGTTTTGTTTTATTGTTATTATTAATGTAATAAAATAGAAAAACTTTTTATATAAAACAGAATATTTTTATAAAATTATTCTATAAATAGAATATATTATATTCTATTATGCATAGTGTCTGCATAGTGTTTTGCATAGTAAAATCTTTTTATATAAAACAGAATACTGTTATAAAGTTATTCAATAAATAGAATATATTATATACTATTATGCATAGTATCTGTATAGTATTTTGCATAGTAAAATCTTTTTATATAAAACAGAATACTTTTATAAAGTTATCTGTTTTATTAGACAATAATTAGAATATATTATATTTTATTATGTATAGTGTTTGCATAGTGCCTGTATAGTGTTTGCATAGTAAAATCTTTTATAAAGTTATTCATTTTATTAGATTATAAATTGAATATATTATATTTTATTTAAAAGATTTTGCTTTAAATATGGACCGTCAGATTAAATTAAATCAATCTGGACCGTTAATGAGTTAGTTACTATGCAGTCCATTTTTCTATAAATAGAAGCTCATTCATTCATTATTTCTTACGAATTCACAGAAACTCTAGAAAGAGAAACTATAGAGAGAGAGAAGAAAAGTGTTTTGTTATTTCACTACTTCTATATCCAGTACTCTTCTTTCTAAGGTAGGGAATATTATTTGTTGTACTTATAAGCGGTATTCTTTCTTTCTTATTCATGAAGAGAACTTATGTTATTCTATTCTTTATTATTCTGTTGGAATAACCTGTATACGCGAGATACCCTATACTTGGTGAAATTCTTCTGTTATTTCATTCTTTATTATTCTGTTGGAATATCATGTCTGTGCATTTTACGCCGGACCTGGTTCCGTCTTTATTATTATTCTGCTGAAATATCCTGTCAGTGCGTTTTACGCCGGACCTGGTTCCGTCTTTATTGGTATTCTATTGGAATAACCTGTTTACGCGAAGTACCGCATGCATGGTGATTTCTGTTATTATTCTGTTCTTTATTATTATGTTGGAACATCCTGTCTGTGCTTTATGCATGACCTAGTTCTATTAATTTTTATTCTGTTGGAATAACCTGTCTATGCGAAGTACCGCATGCATGGTGATTTCTTTTGTTATTCCATTCTTTATTATACTTAGTTGGTTAAAGTTTTGACTTCTATACTCCATGAAATTAGTAGAATATCCTTGATATTTGCGCTTCATCCAGTATCTTTTCATGAAAATATTCTTCTGAGCATTCTTGAATTTTACTCTACAAAGAAGTATCATGTTGACAATTTGGACATTATTAGTTCCTAGATAAATTAATTCTTTAACTTGTTTTTATTGAATTCTTATATCATTGTCCTCATCCTACTGTTTATATTTTTTTTGAAAGTCATCTGTGGCCTGTAGTGCATAGATGGACTTGGTATGATTATGACCAGGGATTATTTGGTGTAATCATGACCGTAATGTTACAAATGATGTGGTAAAAGTCCTCATTGGCCCGTAGTGCACTGATGGACAGTTGTTGGCATGATCATGACTATTAATGAATACACAAATATTCTTGGCCCGTAGTGCATAGATAATTGTGGTCGTGATACTTAAAAATATCCTTGGCCGTAGTGTAGGGGTGATTCGATGATGTGGATTATTTATTAAGCTAAGTCCCAACGATAAAAGTCATGAAAAATATTTTAAATCATAGAAGATAGTAGATTTTATTCCCTAATTGACTCTTCTAATAAATTACTTGTTCCGCTGCTGTTAAATTTGATTGTTATTATATTTTATCAGTTTAACACTGTTGAAGGCTAGCGATAAATTATTCTACATTATCTTAGTCATAATATTTCTTACTGGGCTAGTTGAGTGCACCCTTTCTTTCGTTGTTCTCTTTAGGAAATGAGAACGTAGCTGGGACTAGTTGGGGAACAGAGTGATGGTCCTAGATGGTGCATTAGTAGTCCTCACTATCCTGTGAAATAGTTTGATAATAAATGTAATGAGGACTCCATTGAGTGTGGATATTGTCTAGATGACAATATTTGTATTAAAACTCACAGCATATGTTTTATCGTATTTTACACGACTGTTGTATAATTAAGTTTGTATTTGAATCATGTACCATGTATTTTGGCGACTCAAGATGGGTGATATATACCTTATTTTGGGGGCGTCAGAGATACCACATTATTTCTTAGAAAGCATAAGGACAAAGTCTTCTTGGTTCAAATATATGTTGATGATATTATTTTTGGTTCTACTGACGAAAAGTTATGCAAGAGATTCTCCAAGTTAATGCAGAACAAGTTTGAAATGAGCATGTTGGGTGAGCTGAATTTCTTCCTTGGACTACAAGTGAAGCAGACTAATGAAGGAATCTTCATAAACCAAGCCAAATACATCAAAGATTTATTTAAGAAGTATGTCATTGGAATCATCCTCTCCCATGAAAACCCCAATTGCTCCTGCAACCAAACTTGACAAAGATGAAAAGGGAAAAGTATTGATATAACTCAATACAGATGTATAATATGCCCTCTTTTATATCTAACTGCCAGTAGACCAGACATAATGTTTGCAACATGCATTTTTGCTAGATTTCAAGCTAACTCTAAATAATCACATTTATCTGCTGTAAAGAGGATTTTCAGGTATCTCAAGGGTACACCTTACTTGGGGCTTTGGTACCCCAAGGAATCCTCATTTGAACTAACAGAATACACAGAAACTGATTTTGCAGGATGCAAAATTGATAGAAAAAGTACCAGTGGCACCTGTCAATTGCTAGGAAACAGACTTGTGTCCTGGTTTAGCAAAAAGAAAAACTAAGTGTCTACTTCAACTGCAGAAGCTGAATACATTGCTGCTGGCAACTGCTGTCCTCAGATCCTATGGATGAAAAATCAGCTAGCTGATTATGGGTTTAATTTTAAATCCATTCTCATTCACTGTGATAACACACGTGCCATAGCAATAACTCATAATCCTGTTATGAATTCTAGGACTAAGCATATAGAAATAAGGTATCATATCATTAGGGATCATATGCAAAATAGAACTATATCTTTACAATATATCCCTACTAAAAATCAACTTGCTGATGTTTTTACAAAACCTCTAGATGAATCCAGGTTTAATAACTTAATAAGTGAACTAGGCATGCTAAATTTACAACTATAAAATATATGCTCTAGTTTGTGTTAACCATAACAGACACAAAAGGCTAAGCTCAAAATCGTAGACATAATCAAGGGAAGTCCACGATCGTAGAACTGAAGTGACGTGAAAGTAAACGATCACAGCATAGACTCAACCATCGTAGTGCGGACTCAACGATAGCACAACCCCAACTATCAAGAAGAGCATCGTGTGATGATAAGTATCAAAACAAAGCAATCTCTCCGATAAGCGTCTCAGGAACAAACCTAACCCTTGACTCACTCCAAGAGGTTGGCCCTTCTTGAGCTACCTTAAAAGAATGCTATGTCAAAAACTCATCATAAGGATCCGGTCAGACTCGACGATCGTAGCTCAGACATGATGATTGCTGAACAGACTCGACGATCGTAGCTCAGACACGACGATTGCTCAACAGACTCGATGCTTGAAGCTCAGACATGACGATTGCTGAACAGACTCGACGATCGTAGCTTAGACACGATGATTGCTAGACAGATGCAACGATCGTAGCTCATACACAATGATTTTAAAACTTCCTCAATGACCATAGTCCTCCCTAAGGACACATCAGCTTTAAAGGAGCCAAGGGAAAATGAGTACAATCCTTATCAGTCAAATTCATTGAGCCAAGCAAAAGTCGACACCTGTCCCACTAAATAAAATGGAGAGAGGGAAGCTACAAGTACAAATTGAAATCGTCTTTTTGAAAACAGAAGTTCAAAGATTATCTCTCTCTCATCATCTCTCAAAGCAGAAAACCTAAATCAAAAGAAAGCTCAGTCAAATCACACTTCTAGCAAGAAAATCAATGGCGGCTTCTAGTGTTATATCCAGCTACAAACTCTATTTTGATGAGTTCAAAACAGCTGAACCCAAATTTCACAAGACTGTGGCGCTACTAAAGAAGGCGGGTGTCAAAGAAGCCTTGGGCACAGACACATTGATCTATCCCAAGCTAGTGAAACAAATCTACAGGAATGATGTGTTTGAAAATGACACCATCACTACGAGAGTAAGGGAAGTGGAAATCAGACTGAAGGCCAAAGACATCAACCTCGCCCTAGGTCTCAAAATGAAGGGTATCCAGTCATAGACAACGTAGACTTCCAAGAGGGACTTAAAAGAATGCATCACAAGAAACTCCCCTCTGTGAAAGGATACAAGAAGGAGGAGTTTCCACAGTGGTATGAATTTGTAGTTGATATTGTTGGGAAATGTATATGTTGCAAGAGCTCAGGTCATGACTCTGTGAATGAAGTACAACTCAAGCTCATGACTGCCATGTGTTATGTAATACAACTCAACTATGGAGCCCTATTGCTTGAATGGATTGGAAAGTGGATCACCAACTGAAAGAAGTCAAAAAGCCCTCAAAAGATGCTATACGGGCGATTCATCAGTATCATTCTACAGTATGCTCTGGGTGACAAAATTGGAGACGAAGAAGGAGAAGCTATCAACCCAAACAGACGAATGAACCAGCAACTGTTTGAGAAATGGAAAAGGAACCCAGCTAAGTATGTACGCATGATGACCGAGTCCAGTAGAAGAACTAGTGATCTGAAGGATTCAGGCCTTCCAGGAAATATGTCTGTTGTCAAGGAGATCGAAGAAGAAGAAGAAGAAGAAACAAACAAAGGAGAACCCTCTATCCTTATTAGAAAAAGCAAGGGCAATAGGAAGCTTAAGGCTAGAATGGAAGAAGAATCCCAGGGATCCACAACTGACAAACTAGTAGATTCATCTGACATTGAGACTCTAAGAATCCTTAGAAAGATGCAATAGCAGGCTGATGCAGAAGAAGATAGAGCCACCATATCTCAGTTGCTGAAGAAGAATAAGGTCAGCCACAAATCCAAAAGGCCATCCATCTCCTCAATCGTATAGTCTCTACTGATCGTAGAGACTAGACCAAACATATCAGGCAAGGAAGTAGCTGTATCAAGCATATTGGCTGTTCAACATGACAAAATTGAAATTCAAGAGAGTCCTGAGGCTGTGGCTCAGCCTAGAAAATCAAGAAGAAAGCTTGTCAAGAAATATATCCTTGAAAATGAAAAAGTGCTCAAGAAGGAAGATATGAGTATGGCTGCCAAAAGGGAACTGTCCAAAGCAAGCAAAGAGGACAATGCTCCAGCTGAGGGGGAGATCCCTGAAGTTCTCATGATAGAGAATACACCAGCTGAGGGGGAGATCCCTAATGTTTTCATTATAGAGAATGCATCAGCTGAGGGGTAGATGCCTGAAGCTCTAGAAAATGTTCCAGCTGAAGGGGAGCTTTTTAGTTTTCAAGAAGATAATCAAGGTGAGGGGGAGGCTCATGACATCCCCATAGCAGAAGAAGAAGTCCCTGCCAGAAATAAAGAAGAACTAGTGCAAGAAAATCAAGAGGCCATTGAGATAATGGAATCCTCTAACGAAGATAGATAAGAAGAAGAAGATGATGAGGTCGAGATCACAGTTGTGGGCATAAATGGGTACAGAAGAGCTAACTATAAGCAACTATTTTCATATCTACCCATGATGCCTTTCCATCAAGCCTAGATTCTGAATTCCTGGAATCACATGTTTTAGAGCTTCAAAGAGTATCCGGCCATCTCAATACTAGTCAATGGATTCCCAGGAAGATTCAACTGTGCCAAGAAGTTACTCATAAACAACTCTTCCTCAAAGTATAAACCTGAGAAATTGTCTATCCCAACCCTCTTCAAAGTTAATCACTTCCCATCATCGTCATTTAGTAAATTTTATGAATTTCCACGATGGTTGGAAGTGATTCTTCATCCACTAAATAAATTTCCAGTTGCAGAATCCCAAAATTCTGTAACTGGGGAATCAAATTCAGTTAACTTCATAATGCTCCCACAACCCATCATCTCTACGATCATGGACTCTAGCCTCATTGCAGAGTCTTCACCTCAAATTGTAGAGTCACCAAACTCAAACAACCAAACACAGGCCCCTCCATCGGATATTCCCTCCTCATCCAACAAAGAATACTTCAATCTCAATCTTGCAATCTACTCCCTGCAAGATCAGTCCCAGAAAACATCGCCTCCGTTAAACAATCCTCAACCTAGTGATCCACTCATAAATCTTCCCACAAAAGATGACTTGAATGAAGTGACCAAGAACATGGCAAGGACATCGATGAAAGCCTAGAAACTCACTCAGACCACATTTATCTCCGACTAAATCAAATGATCACTGCTGCAAATAATCTCCCCGGCACTCTGAACACTGAGCTTACAAAGAAGCTGAGGGAAATTATCAAGGAAATGCTTAAAAGCATGAAGGACAGAGATGAAATTCACTTCCAGATAGCTACCAAACAAAGATAGGCTGTTATTGAATTACAGAAATCTCAAGAAGCCCAAAATAACCTTATGATGGAGAACATCATCAACCTAAAAGCTTCAGTCAAAGAATTTCAGAAAGCCTATATAAACAAGGAACAACAAACTAACACTGTTCTAACCGCCCTCTGAAATAAATAGCCTAGATCTGAAGCCCTGATCAAGGAAAGTCTAGAGGATATTGCTCAAACACAAAGCCAACTCAACGAGCTTGTCCAAGGAGTAAATTGACTTTTTGCAGACATTCGAACCCTTGATGCTGACATAAAGGGGGAGAATAAAGGGAAAGGAGTTCAAGGAGGCCAGGGAGGCCAAGGCAGAGGCAGAGAAGTTCAAGGAAGCCATATAAGAGGCCGAGAACAATTTCACACCCAAGTTTCAAGAAGCCCTCCTCCAAGATAATTCCATCAATAGACTCAACGATCTGATCAGCATGAAGTCTTAAATGGCTCAGCCATTAGGGAGTCAAGGGCCAGCTACCATGTGACACCCACAAATCCGGGTCTCTTCCAACACGACATATGGTGCTCCACGGTGCTACAGTTCACACAAACATTCAATTGAAATGCCTTAATTGAACGAATATATCTTATATATATTGTGACAACTCGATATTTTCTATATAAATAATCATAAAATTTGCGTATAAATTTTCTTTTTATTAAAATAAATATGAATGATATGTGCCAAGGTAATGTGTAATTATAATTATATGTGTGATAAATAAAATTTAATTATTACATTAATAGTTGCAAATAAAGATTATTTTAAAAAAATGTTGATTATTATAAATTATATATTTACAATAATTAAGGTTATATTAGAAATGGTTTATTAATTATTTTTCCATGAAATTATACGTTTATATTATTTAAATTATATATGAAAGGATTTTAGAATAAATATAATGAGTATTTTATTATATGAAGTTTGTTCAGGTTATTAAGTAAATTATTTTTACTTAATTAATAAGGTTAATTATGGCAGATAAAATCAGATATGGAATGCAAACCCTAATTCTGGGTTTTGATCAAGGAATGATAATAATATTATAATATTATAATATTTTGATTTTCAGTGCTATAAATATGTACTGTAAAAATTGTATTGTTGATGTTTGGTCAATTATGGTATATTGACCAAACCCTAGCATTAATTGATTTAATCCTATTTATAAATTTAAATGAGAAATTTAAGATTATTAAATATTTGTGTCATATGCTATATGTTATGGTATGCTAATTAGGAAATCCTAATTATTAAATTAAAACCCTAATTTGAAATTGAAACCCTAATTGCGAAATCGAAACCCTAACTGATATTTAAGAAGCCTAATTAATAATTGTAAACCCTAATTACTTAGGTGGCAAGGTTAATTATGTTATTTAAACTCTAATGATCATGATTAATGTAATTAGAAACCCTAATTACAAGTTGTTAACCCTAATTATTAAATTGTTAATCCTAATTAGTAAATTATTAACCCTAATTACCAAATTGGTGCCTTAATTGCTAATTAGTGATCTTAATTATAATTAGTAAATCCTTAAACCTAATTGTTAAGTTTATGTAATTAGGAAACATAAACTAATTTAGAAATCCTAATTTGTGAATTTTAGAAACTAAAATTTTAGTTTATAATTTTATTTTTGTTCAAACCCTAGTTGCTAAATTCTATAATTTGCTAAGTGCTAAACCTTAGGGTTAAACCCTAAGTGTTTGGTAAGTTACAATAATGCCATTAAAATGATTTATCAAAAGACCATTTTGCCCCTAGTGCATTATTTGGGCTAAATACTAGGTTTTGACATTTAGGGAAAGTTGGTGGCCAAACCAAACTACCCCACATGCTCTAAATTGACAGCATTCTGCTCTTGCATCAGCAATACATGCATCTAACATGGATATATATAGATTGAGAAAGAGAGAGAAATTGCATTTGGTAACTTTATTTTGCACAAACTCTTCCTCAAGCCTTTGTCTCTCTCTCTAAACCTACGAATTTAGCAAGAATTTCAGTTTCAAAACACAGCCCCACGAAATTCCTAACAACATCAGAAGCCAAAATCAGAAATCTCTCTTAGAAAGGTATAAAAACCTTAGTTTTAATTCTGTTCCATAATCTGTTGTTAGATCTTGTGTTTAAGTGTTAGAATATGTTGGTTTTAGTGTCTAATGATGAGTTGGGTTGCTAGATGTTGGATCCATAACATTTAGATGCTCGGATTTGAAGATTTGAAAAATCTGGAAATTTTTGTTCTATGTCTGACAACCGAATGTCAGGCCTCTTTAATCGTTACTTGTTAATTGTTTTAGTTGTTTAAAGCTTTTTGCTTGTAGTCTGGTATGTCCTACTTAATCTGGAGCAAGAATCAGGCCTAAATCAGTAATATATTGCAAGTTATTCACGGTCAAATACCGTTGACCGGCATTGACCGGAACTTTCTGGGCAGTCAGGAACTTGCCCAGATTCGTCTGACAGGAAGTTCAACGGCTCAAATCTTGTATGTTGTTATTTGTTTTGTTTATTTGTTGAATCTATGTTGTAGTCTTGTATATGGACTACATTATTATGCCTAAAAATCTAATTTTAATCAATCAAGAAATTAGTAATCTATGGTCAAACCAGGTCGGACAAACATGAAAAGCTGTTTTCTGGGTAACCCAGAAAACACTTGAACATGTCGTCTGACATGGTTTGACCGAGTTGAATCTGGCTGTTCTATTGTTGTTTTAGTGATATTTTGTGATGGATCTATAGTGTTATATGTGGTTTATATACTGAAGCTTTGAAATAACTAAAACATATCATATCTTACAAGTTGTGGAAGCCCAAAGTAGGCATTACGAACTGTTCTTCATTTCTGGAAAACCCAGAAATGAAGAACAGGTCTGACAGCCACTTTGAGGCTTTATATCTTCTGATTGTGATGTTCTTTGATCATATTTCTTGTTGAATTGTGTAGTGTTGCATTTATACTGCATGATCTGACCAAAAACATACACACAAACATCATGATCCGGTCAGAAAGGTTGGTCAAATGTGCCCTCTCGATTTCTGTCTGGGCAGCTCAACAACACCTATAGCGACAGTTTCGTTGCTATAGGCCTCTTTTAGCGACGGTTTTTGCGAAAATTAATTATTTTTATTAAATAATTATTATTAATTGGTTTTTAATTATGAAAAATACAAAATAAATTATTAAAAATTATTTTAATTTCCAAAAATAATATTTTGATAATTTTAAATATATTTCATAAATATTTAATATTTTTGGAATATTAAAAGTATTTAATTTATTTAATTATAATATTAAATAAATTATTTAAAAATAATTTTAATTCATGGGAAATCATTTAAAATTATATTATGATATAAGAAAATATTTTAAGTTATTTTTAATGACTTTTGATATTTTGTGATAATATTCATTAATTAATTAATATTAATGATATTAAAGTTATTTAAAATTTATATTAAATAAATTAGTTTAAAAATGATTTTAATATTATAAAAATCATTGTAAATGAAAATAAAGTGTTTAAAGATATATTAAGTTATAAAATATAACTTTTAATATTTAAAGAATAATTTCATTAATAATTTAATATTAATGATATTTATTTAATGATTAACGATATTAAATTTATTTAATAATTATATTAAATAAATAGTTTAAAAATAGTTATATTAATTTAAAAATCATTTAAAAGGGATATAAATGAAATTTAAAATATTTTAAGTTATAATTAATGACTTTTAATATTTTTATAAATAGTTCATTAATATTAAATATTAATGGAAATTATTTTATAATAATTTTTAAATGTTTTAAAAATCATTTAAGGGTAATATAAATGTTTTAAAAAATATTTTAAGTTATTATTAATGACTTTAATATTTTGGCAATGGTTTCATTAATAGTTTATTATTAATTAAATATTAATGGTAATAGAATTGTTTATTATTTAAATCATTTAATAATGATTCCGATATTTCAAAAATTACAATAAATGGTAATAATTGTTTATAATTATTATAAGTTCATGAAAATAGTGCGACTGTTGTTTAAGTTATCTATTTGGATATTGAACTTCGGGATAGAGTCTTAGACTCGGTATTACCCGATAAAGTTGTCGGTAGATCGACATGTTTCAGAAATTGATCTGGACTTAGCTAGATTGAATGTATAACTGTTTATTTGTGATTCAGTGGTGTTAAAGTTATGTGACAATGTGATTAGGAATGTGCTGACTGCAATAAGCAGTATTATATGATATAATATATGATTCTAATCAGACAATGATCTATTTCTTCCTTGGACTACAAGTGAAGCAGACTAATGAAGGAATCTTCATAAACCAAGCCAAATACATCAAAGATTTATTTAAGAAGTATGTCATTGGAATCATCCTCTCCCATGAAAACCCCAATTGCTCCTGCAACCAAACTTGACAAAGATGAAAAGGGAAAAGTATTGATATAACTCAATACAGATGTATAATATGCCCTCTTTTATATCTAACTGCCAGTAGACCAGACATAATGTTTGCAACATGCATTTTTGCTATATTTCAAGCTAACTCTAAAGAATCACATTTATCTGCTGTAAAGAGGATTTTCAGGTATCTCAAGGGTACACCTTACTTGGGGCTTTGGTACCCCAAGGAATCCTCATTTGAACTAACAGGATACACAGAAACTGATTTTGCAGGATGCAAAATTGATAGAAAAAGTACCAGTGGCACCTGTCAATTGCTAGGAAACAGACTTGTGTCCTGGTTTAGCAAAAAGAAAAACTAAGTGTCTACTTCAATTGCAGAAGCTGAATACATTGCTGCTGGCAACTGCTGTCCTCAGATCCTATGGATGAAAAATCAGCTAGCTGATTATGGGTTTAATTTTAAATCCATTCTCATTCACTGTGATAACACACGTGCCATAGCAATAACTCATAATCCTGTTATGAATTCTAGGACTAAGCATATAGAAATAAGGTATCATATCATTAGGGATCATATGCAAAATATAACTATATCTTTACAATATATCCCTACTAAAAATCAACTTGCTGATGTTTTTACAAAACCTCTAGATGAATCCAGGTTTAATAACTTAATAAGTGAACTAGGCATGCTAAATTTACAACTATAAAATATATGCTCTAGTTTGTGTTAACCATAACAGACACAAAAGGCTAAGCTCAAAATCGTAGACATAATCAAGGGAAGTCCACGATCGTAGAACTGAAGTGACGTGAAAGAAAACGATCACAGCATAGACTCAACCATCGTAGTGCGGACTCAACGATAGCACAACCCCAACTATCAAGAAGAGCATCGTGTGATGATAAGTATCAAAACAAAGCAATCTCTCCGATAAGCGTCTCAGGAACAAACCTAACCCTTGACTCACTCCAAGAGGTTGGCCCTTCTTGAGATACCTTAAAAGAATGCTATGTCAAAAACTCATCATAAGGATCCGGTCAGACTCGACGATCGTAGCTCAGACATGATGATTGCTGAACAGACTCGACGATCGTAGCTCAGACACGACGATTGCTCAACAGACTCGATGCTTGAAGCTCAGACATGACGATTGCTGAACAGACTCGACGATCGTAGCTTAGACACGATGATTGCTAGACAGATGCAACGATCGTAGCTCATACACAATGATTTTAAAACTTCCTCAATGACCATAGTCCTCCCTAAGGACACATCAGCTTTAAAGGAGCCAAGGGAAAATGAGTACAATCCTTATCAGTCAAATTCATTGAGCCAAGCAAAAGTCGACACCTGTCCCACTAAATAAAATGGAGAGAGGGAAGCTACAAGTACAAATTGAAATCGTCTTTTTGAAAACAGAAGTTCAAAGATTATCTCTCTCTCATCATCTCTCAAAGCAGAAAACCTAAATCAAAAGAAAGCTCAGTCAAATCACACTTCTAGCAAGAAAATCAATGGCGGCTTCTAGTGTTATATCCAGCTACAAACTCTATTTTGATGAGTTCAAAACAGCTGAACCCAAATTTCACAAGACTGTGGCGCTACTAAAGAAGGCGGGTGTCAAAGAAGCCTTGGGCACAGACACATTGATCTATCCCAAGCTAGTGAAACAAATCTACAGGAATGATGTGTTTGAAAATGACACCATCACTACGAGAGTAAGGGAAGTGGAAATCAGACTGAAGGCCAAAGACATCAACCTCGCCCTAGGTCTCAAAATGAAGGGTATCCAGTCATAGACAGCGTAGACTTCCAAGAGGGACTTAAAAGAATGCATCACAAGAAACTCCCCTCTGTGAAAGGATACAAGAAGGAGGAGTTTCCACAGTGGTATGAATTTGTAGTTGATATTGTTGGGAAATGTATATGTTGCAAGAGCTCAGGTCATGACTCTGTGAATGAAGTACAACTCAAGCTCATGACTGCCATGTGTTATGTAATACAACTCAACTATGGAGCCCTATTGCTTGAATGGATTGGAAAGTGGATCACCAACTGAAAGAAGTCAAAAAGCCCTCAAAAGATGCTATACGGGCGATTCATCAGTATCATTCTACAGTATGCTCTGGGTGACAAAATTGGAGACGAAGAAGGAGAAGCTATCAACCCAAACAGACGAATGAACCAGCAACTATTTGAGAAATGGAAAAGGAACCCAGCTAAGTATGTACGCATGATGACCGAGTCCAGTAGAAGAACTAGTGATCTGAAGGATTCAGGCCTTCTAGGAAATATGTCTGTTGTCAAGGAGATCGAAGAAGAAGAAGAAGAAGAAACAAACAAAGGAGAACCCTCTATCCTTATTAGAAAAAGCAAGGGCAATAGGAAGCTTAAGGCTAGAATGGAAGAAGAATCCCAGGGATCCACAACTGACAAACTAGTAGATTCATCTGACATTGAGACTCTAAGAATCCTTAGAAAGATGCAATAGCAGGCTGATGCAGAAGAAGATAGAGCCACCATATCTCAGTTGCTGAAGAAGAATAAGGTCAGCCACAAATCCAAAAGGCCATCCATCTCCTCAATCGTATAGTCTCTACTGATCGTAGAGACTAGACCAAACATATCAGGCAAGGAAGTAGCTGTATCAAGCATATTGGCTGTTCAACATGACAAAACTGAAATTCAAGAGAGTCCTGAGGCTGTGGCTCAGCCTAGAAAATCAAGAAGAAAGCTTGTCAAGAAATATATCCTTGAAAATGAAAAAGTGCTCAAGAAGGAAGATAAGAGTATGGCTGCCAAAAGGGAACTGTCCAAAGCAAGCAAAGAGGACAATGCTCCAGCTGAGGGGGAGATCCCTGAAGTTCTCATGATAGAGAATACACCAGCTGAGGGGGAGATCCCTAAAGTTTTCATTATAGAGAATGCATCAGCTGAGGGGTAGATGCCTGAAGCTCTAGAAAATGTTCCAGCTGAAGGGGAGCTTTTTAGTTTTCAAGAAGATAATCAAGGTGAGGGGGAGGCTCATGACATCCCCATAGCAGAAGAAGAAGTCCCTGCTAGAAATAAAGAAGAACTAGTGCAAGAAAATCAAGAGGCCATTGAGATAATGGAATCCTCTAACAAAGATAGATAAGAAGAAGAAGATGATGAGGTCGAGATCACAGTTGTGGGCATAAATGGGTACAGAAGAGCTAACTATAAGCAACTATTTTCATATCTACCCATGATGCCTTTCCATCAAGCCTAGATTCTGAATTCCTGGAATCACATGTTTTAGAGCTTCAAAGAGTATCCGGCCATCTCAATACTAGTCAATGGATTCCCAGGAAGATTCAACTGTGCGAAGAAGTTACTCATAAACAACTCTTCCTCAAAGTATAAACCTGAGAAATTGTCTATCCCAACCCTCTTCAAAGTTAATCACTTCCCATCATCGTCATTTAGTAAATTTTATGAATTTCCACGATGGTTGGAAGTGATTCTTCATCCACTAAATAAATTTCCAGTTGCAGAATCCCAAAATTCTGTAACTGGGGAATCAAATTCAGTTAACTTTATAATGCTCCCACAACCCATCATCTCTACGATCATGGACTCTAGCCTCATTGCAGAGTCTTCACCTCAAATTGTAGAGTCACCAAACTCAAACAACCAAACACAGGCCCCTCCATCGGATATTCCCTCCTCATCCAACAAAGAATACTTCAATCTCAATCTTGCAATCTACTCCCTGCAAGATCAGTCCTAGAAAACATCGCCTCCGTTAAACAATCCTCATCCTAGTGATCCACTCATAAATCTTCCCACAAAAGATGACTTGAATGAAGTGACCAAGAACATGGCAAGGACATCGATGAAAGCCTAGAAACTCACTCAGACCACATTTATCTCCGACTAAATCAAATGATCACTGCTGCAAATAATCTCCCCGGCACTCTGAACGCTGAGCTTACAAAGAAGCTGAGGGAAATTATCAAGGAAATGCTTAAAAGCATGAAGGACAGAGATGAAATTCACTTCCAGATAGCTACCAAACAAAGATAGGCTGTTATTGAATTACAGAAATCTCAAGAAGCCCAAAATAACCTTATGATGGAGAACATCATCAACCTAAAAGCTTCAGTCAAAGAATTTCAGAAAGCCTATATAAACAAGGAACAACAAACTAACACTGTTCTAACCGCCCTCTGAAATAAATAACCTAGATCTGAAGCCCTGATCAAGGAAAGTCTAGAGGACATTGCTCAAACACAAAGCCAACTCAACGAGCTTGTCCAAGGAGTAAATCGACTTTTTGCAGACATTCGAACCCTTGATGCTGACATAAAGGGGGAGAATAAAGGGAAAGGAGTTCAAGGAGGCCAGGGAGGCCAAGGCAGAGGCAGAGAAGTTCAAGGAAGCCATATAAGAGGCCGAGAACAATTTCACACCCAAGTTTCAAGAAGCCCTCCTCCAAGATAATTCCATCAATAGACTCAACGATCTGATCAGCATGAAGTCTTAAATGGCTCAGCCATTAGGGAGTCAAGGGCCAGCTACCATGTGACACCCACAAATCCGGGTCTCTTCCAACACGACATATGGTGCTCCACGGTGCTACAGTTCACACAAACATTCAATTGAAATGCCTTAATTGAACGAATATATCTTATATATATTGTGGCAACTCGATATTTTCTATATAAATAATCATAAAATTTGCGTATAAATTTTCTTTTTATTAAAATAAATATGAATGATATGTGCCAAGGTAATGTGTAATTATAATTATATGTGTGATAAATAAAATTTAATTATTACATTAATAGTTGCAAATAAAGATTATTTTAAAAAAATGTTGATTATTATAAATTATATATTTACAATAATTAAGGTTATATTAGAAATGGTTTATTAATTATTTTTCCATGAAATTATACGTTTATATTATTTAAATTATATATGAAAGGATTTTAGAATAAATATAATGAATATTTTATTATATGAAGTTTGTTCAGGTTATTAAGTAAATTATTTTTACTTAATTAATAAGGTTAATTATGGCAGATAAAATCAGATATGGAATCCAAACCCTAATTCTGGGTTTTGATCAAGGAATAATAATAATATTATAATATTTTGATTTTCAGTGCTATAAATATGTACTGTAAAAATTGTACTGTTGATGTTTGGTCAATTATGGTATATTGACCAAACCCTAGCATTAATTGATTTAATCCTATTTATAAATTTAAATGAGAAATTTAAGATTATTAAATATTTGTGTCATATGCTATATGTTATGGTATGCTAATTAGGAAATCCTAATTATTAAATTAAAACCCTAATTTGAAATTGAAACCCTAATTGCGAAATCGAAACCCTAACTGATATTTAAGAAGCCTAATTAATAATTGTAAACCCTAATTACTTAGGTGGCAAGGTTAATTATGTTATTTAAACTCTAATGATCATGATTAATGTAATTAGAAACCCTAATTACAAGTTGTTAACCCTAATTATTAAATTGTTAATCCTAATTAGTAAATTATTAACCCTAATTACCAAATTGGTGCCTTAATTGCTAATTAGTGATCTTAATTATAATTAGTAAATCCTTAAACCTAATTGTTAAGTTTATGTAATTAGGAAACATAAACTAATTTAGAAATCCTAATTTGTGAATTTTAGAAACTAAAATTTTAGTTTATAATTTTATTTTTGTTCAAACCCTAGTTGCTAAATCCTATAATTTGCTAAGTGCTAAACCTTAGGGTTAAATCCTAAGTGTTTGGTAAGTTACAATAATGCCATTAAAATGATTTATCAAAAGACCATTTTGCCCCTAGTGCATTATTTGGGCTAAATACTAGGTTTTGACATTTAGGGAAAGTTGGTGGCCAAACCAAACTACCCCACATGCTCTAAATTGACAGCATTCTGCTCTTGCATCAGCAATACATGCATCTAACATGGATATATATAGATTGAGAAAGAGAGAGAAATTGCATTTGGTAACTTTATTTTGCACAAACTCTTCCTCAAGCCTTTGTCTCTCTCTCTAAACCTACGAATTTAGCAAGAATTTCAGTTTCAAAACACAGCCCCACGAAATTCCTAACAACATCAGAAGCCAAAATCAGAAATCTCTCTTAGAAAGGTATAAAAACCTTAGTTTTAATTCTGTCCATAATCTGTTGTTAGATCTTGTGTTTAAGTGTTAGAATATGTTGGTTTTAGTGTCTAATGATGAGTTGGGTTGCTAGATGTTGGATCCATAACATTTAGATGCTCGGATTTGAAGATTTGAAAAATCTGGAAATTTTTGTTCTATGTCTGACAACCGAATGTCAGGCCTCTTTAATCGTTACTTGTTAATTGTTTTAGTTGTTTAAAGCTTTTTGCTTGTAGTCTGGTATGTCCTACTTAATCTGGAGCAAGAATCAGGCCTAAATCAGTAATATATTGCAAGTTATTCACGGTCAAATACCGTTGACCGGCATTGACCGGAACTTTCTAGGGCAGTCAGGAACTTGCCCAGATTCGTCTGACAGGAAGTTCAACGGCTCAAATCTTGTATGTTGTTATTTGTTTTGTTTATTTGTTGAATCTATGTTGTAGTCTTGTATATGGACTACATTATTATGCCTAAAAATCTAATTTTAATCAATCAAGAAATTAGTAATCTATGGTCAAACCAAGGTCGGACAAACATGAAAAGCTGTTTTCTGGGTAACCCAGAAAACACTTGAACATGTCGTCTGACATGGTTTGACCGAGTTGAATCTGGCTGTTCTATTGTTGTTTTAGTGATATTTTGTGATGGATCTATAGTGTTATATGTGGTTTATATACTGAAGCTTTGAAATAACTAAAACATATCATATCTTACAAGTTGTGGAAGCCCAAAGTAGGCATTACGAACTGTTCTTCATTTCTGGAAAACCCAGAAATGAAGAACAGGTCTGACAGCCACTTTGAGGCTTTATATCTTCTAATTGTGATGTTCTTTGATCATATTTCTTGTTGAATTGTGTAGTGTTGCATTTATACTGCATGATCTGACCAAAAACATACACACAAACATCATGATCCGGTCAGAAAGGTTGGTCAAACGTGCCCTCTCGATTTCTGTCTGGGCAGCTCAACAACACCTATAGCGACAGTTTCGTTGCTATAGGCCTCTTTTAGCGACGGTTTTTGCGAAAATTAATTATTTTTATTAAATAATTATTATTAATTGGTTTTTAATTATGAAAAATACAAAATAAATTATTAAAAATTATTTTAATTTCCAAAAATAATATTTTGATAATTTTAAATATATTTCATAAATATTTAATATTTTTGGAATATTAAAAGTATTTAATTTATTTAATTATAATATTAAATAAATTATTTAAAAATAATTTTAATTCATGGGAAATCATTTAAAATTATATTATGATATAAGAAAATATTTTAAGTTATTTTTAATGACTCTTGATATTTTGTGATAATATTCATTAATTAATTAATATTAATGATATTAAAGTTATTTAAAATTTATATTAAATAAATTAGTTTAAAAATGATTTTAATATTATAAAAATCATTGTAAATGAAAATAAAGTGTTTAAAGATATATTAAGTTATAAAATATAACTTTTAATATTTAAAGAATAATTTCATTAATAATTTAATATTAATAATATTTATTTAATGATTAACGATATTAAATTTATTTAATAATTATATTAAATAAATAGTTTAAAAATAGTTATATTAATTTAAAAATCATTTAAAAGGGATATAAATGAAATTTAAAATATTTTAAGTTATAATTAATGACTTTTAATATTTTTATAAATAGTTCATTAATATTAAATATTAATGGTAATTATTTTATAATAATTTTTAAATGTTTTAAAAATCATTTAAGGGTAATATAAATGTTTTAAAAAATATTTTAAGTTATTATTAATGACTTTAATATTTTGGCAATGGTTTCATTAATAGTTTATTATTAATTAAATATTAATGGTAATAGAATTGTTTATTATTTAAATCATTTAATAATGATTCCGATATTTCAAAAATTACAATAAATGGTACTAATTGTTTATAATTATTATAAGTTCATGAAAATAGTGCGACTGTTGTTTAAGTTATCTATTTGGATATTGAACTTCGGGATAGAGTCTTAGACTCGGTATTACCCGATAAAGTTGTCGGTAGACCGACATGTTTCAGAAATTGATCTGGACTTAGCTAGATTGAATGTATAACTGTTTATTTGTGATTCAGTGGTGTTAAAGTTATGTGACAATGTGATTAGGAATGTGCTGACTGCAATAAGCAGTATTATATGATATAATATATGATTCTAATCAGACAATGATCTATTTAATGATAAGACTTGGTAGAAAAGATATATCTAAGTTGTGTAAGTAGCAGACAAGGCAAGTATCTAATCCTTTGCATTTACTTTATGCAACGGACATGCGTAAGATAATATCTGAATTGTTCAAATATTTTAACCTTTGTATATATTTATGCAATGATTCTGTATAAGTAAGCTATTAAGCAGTAATTGTTGTACAATTTCCTTTATCCTGTTATTATTGATCAAAGTTATTTATTCTGTTCGTTAATTTCTATAACATGGTTATACAAGTGTCCCCACTTGGATAATCATTATATTTTATCACATGTTGATACATACTTATAGTTGCCTAGTATGTATACGTTGAAATAAAAGTCGTCTAAGCTATTTGATCCAGCTAGACATAAATTTAAAGTTGTTGTTGAACAAGATAAAAACTTATCCAACCGAATTGTTTTGGTATGGATTCAAGACTATCATGAACATCACAATCATGGGAAATTTTTATGCGCTAAGGCGGACAAAGGATGAACGATAATATCGTTCTAGTAATGTAGTATTGATCAATACAGGGTACAACGGGCTGATCACCCTCCGTGCCCGTAAGCAATGCCGGTTTACAGATGAATTTTTGTTTAACCTTTTCAAAAATAAAAAATAATGTTCACAGTCTGTCAAATGATTCTTATTTATAGACAATATATAGTTTCAAAAATTTGAAATCGAAATGACCTGCTATTGATTATTGGTTCAGCTTACTTCACAACTGTTGATCCGTTGTAGAAGTATTTTTCAAAGAAAACATTTAATCCTTTCAGTTTATTATTATTGTTGTTATTACTTGCTGAAGAACTCGAATGCTCACTCTTGTTTAATTTTAAATGTTTTCCGCTAAGTGTGAACAACCCGAAGGATCTGCCAAGAACAAGGGGAAAGGGAAAGTTGCTGACTAAATGTTTAAGCTATTCTATGTAATAGTCTGATTTTATGATAAGGATAATAAATATTATTATTATTATTATTATTATTATTATCATGTAACGAATGTTTAAAGGTTTCTTACTTAGGAACTAAACTCTGATAATATGTAAATTAAGTTTGAAAATCTATATTATTGTTATTATTATTAGTATTATTCCGCTCATAGAAATGGTATCAGTGAAACACCGAGTTCGGGTTTCAAGTACCTAGATTCGGGGGCGTCACATATATTCCAAAATAATATTACTATTCCCCATGTTCTTTATAACCGTTACATTTGTTCTTGTCATAATATCAAATATTATCATTACAAACCTATACTATTACATAGGTAATCTACAAGTTCACTTTAGCCTTCCCTTTATTCTTGTCGAATCCTTTGGTCAATTCGGTCTAAGTTGCATTCATATGATTCAAGTAAGAGTGAGCATAACAAGCTCAGCAAGTACGAAAATTTCATTTAAAAAGCATGCTTGAAACATAAGAATCGTATATCTTCAATAACTGGATAATAGTTATGAAGTACTATCAATAATTCAAAATATCGTTCCTTTTCCTTTAAAATGTTTTATCATAACAATATTTAGTAAAACACAAATTCTGGTCCAAGACCATTAGTGTTTCATAATTTCTTTGAAAAGGAAAACCCGACATGAAGTCCGTAAGTCCGGTATATCTTACGAGCACTTCTAGGTGATCAGTCTATAGTACTCTATGTTTATCAACACTACATCCATTAAACGTGTGTATGTTTAAGTTGTGGTAACCTCACATGCCCATCGAATACTCGATGAAAAATACATTTGGTTATTTATATTCAGGCTTACCTTGAATCCATACCCAAATAATTGGCGTAGGATAGCGTTAGCAATTCTATATTGAAAGACTTGTAAATAAATCAATAAATCTATCAAGATTAGTCTAGCCGAGTTAAAACTGGCTTCGACCCTATCTTTAAAATCATACATGCATCTCATAATGTGAATCATTTGAAAATTTGGCTAATACGAAGTTTAGACAAGCGTTTAAGAAAAACTTACCTTTAACGTCTGTTATAGAATAATTACGTTTCTTTTGAATCTTTATGGTCTCTACAATACATATTCACATAACATACCACATTAGGTTATGAATGAACATACTTGGTTCCTAAAGAATCTTACCCTTCTTCTTAATCTAATCCCGTATTAGATTTGTTATTATTGGTTCTGGCTTTCCGTCATTCTTTACATCATTTTTACCAAATGCGTTCCTTTCTACAACTTAATGGAAATTATTACATTATTATAATTCAATTCGAGTTAATTATCCTTCCTCACGGTTTACTAACGTTTTTATGTTATTAATCAAAACTCGATCGTCATTGGTTAAGTACATTCATTGTACATCATTCCTGTTTATATTTAATTGACTTACTTTAACTCTGAGTGATCATACTTGAGTTTTAATTATGACTTAACAATGTTATATTAAGTCCCTTAGTTCATTATTAAACAATTTCCCTTCATCTTCTACTTGTAACCATTCTTTACTGTCTAGATTTTAAAGCTGGCGCAGCGCGCAAGTGTTCCTTTGTTAAGTCGCGTTGCGGCGTCATCCATTAGGGCTTGAAAACCGGACTCGGCGCTGCGGCGCAAGTCTATTTGTTATTTGTCGCGCTGTGGTGCTAGTTTGCTGGGGACACAGACCACTTTGGCATTGCGACGCCGTTCATTTAGGCTTGGAGTCGCACCGCGGCGCGGACTCTGAGCCTCAAAAATTTTTGACAGATTTTTGACTTAGTCAGATTCCCAGGCTTGTAACTTCTTTGTTATAAGTTCGAATTGGCTCGTTCAAGAACATAAAGTTCATAAATCACATACTCTACGTGTTCATGTAAGAATTTTATCTATTCGACTTCGTTTGCTAAAATACCACCTATTAGTCCATTTTTAACGAAAACGATAAACGTTCGTGAACTGTTCAATGCTCGTTTCTCCGTTCTCAGTCGGAATCCGGCCATTTTTGAGTCAGCAACTCTATAATGCCAAATAAGGCATGTCTCCATTGGAAACCGACGTTTCCAAGCTTAATATCAAAATTCGACTTCCATTCCGAGAATTTCACGAATTCGACGATTATTGTCCAATCATTTTAATTCCGACAAAACTTCGTTACTTGAGATTTTTAAACCGTTTCAATTGGATTCAATCCATTATACTAACATCTTAACATACATACTTCATTAACTTATAAACATTATAAGTTATTACTAGTTCGTTGTGAGTTTATAACTTATAAAAATATAAATTACTTATATTTTCATTGCTCATGACTTATGTCTTCTTTTCATATAACTTATTATGGTTAATGACTTCTAACCATTATTCTTGCTTCTTATTATCATACTAACTTCATTTGTATAAACATGTTACAAGTTCATATACGTTCATTATAAGTTCATAACTTATATAAGTATAAATGACTTATTCATGACTTATTACGGCTTAAGTCCGTTAACCATTCATTATTATCATTCTTTAGCATGCTAGTTCTACCAATACCCCTTCTCTAACAAATGAAGAGAAAGAGGTTCATGGTTCAAGGTTGCTTACCCTTTGATGATTACTTGCTTAACCTTTGATCTCTTTCTTGCTTCTTGAAATATGAAAGACTAGCTTTCTAACTTTTCTAACTTATTCTCTCTAACCAATAAGCTATAAGTTATTGGTGGAAAAGCTAACAAGGAAAGTCCAACTTTATATGTGCTTATTGTCTCAACCAAATAAGCTCTCAACTTATAAGTGGGATGAAATGAACAACACACAAAATGAGCTAACAAGTCCTATATTTATAGGAAATCCTAAGTGAAGGGCATAATGGTCAAAAGTCCATCCACCTCCTTACTATTCCATACATTGCCCCTAAGTAAACTTTCTCTCCACATTTTTTGCTTGGTCATCACAACACTTGATCACCACTCATCTTAGCCATTAAGTCACATTATTTGCTCACCACAACACTTACCCATTAATTCACTTTACTTGCTCACCACTTTGGGTCATCCATGTTCTCATGGGTTGCCCCATGGTTTAAACCATCCCATAACCCATTGGTTACTTACTTTGTGCTTTAGCTTAATTAACTTAGCTTAATTATTTAGGCTTTCATTAATTTACTTTGGGCTTGTAATTTCCTACATTTGGGCCTTATCATTATGCTCATTGGAATTTAATATTTCCTACACAATCCTACAAATTTATTACATTTGGTTTAAAGCCTTTTTAACGTATAATTTACGTCCAATTCTCGTATTCTAACTCGTATACTATTCAATACATACAATATACCAACATTCATATGTACTCGTATAATACCTCATATCATACTCGTATTCATTACTTCGTATAATACCTACGTATAATACGATCATTGATTAATTCATTACATTCATTTAAATTCCTTCTCGAAAGTTACTTTCCTTAAACATTAGGCTTTAAGTCCAATGTGAAATATTACATTATCTATAACTGAAATATTATTGGATATTCCATCTCACCTCGATATTCTATCGCTATGTATTTCTCGAAAGTTCAAAAATAATTCCCAAGCAGAAATGTGTGAATAGTGTTTTTCAGAAAATTTCTCGGAAAACTTTTATTTTCGTCCTGGAAATTCAAACACTTTAATTCTATCACGTAGCCAAAATCATACGATGTTCTGATATGTTTAGGTCATATAACGACCTTCAATTAGCTTGCTCCCATAAATAATCAATTAAATTCATTTAATCATTATAATTAAATAAAATTTTAATTCTTCTAAAAATTTGATTTTCTCGGGCGTTACATACCAGCTCACAAAATGTGACCACTACAGGCCTAATAATGCCAATTGGAGATCCGGCATTCATGAACAGGCATGATCACAACTCGAGGGTAATCCCAAGTGAGCTGGAAGAAATAGCCAGAAGGGATGAAGCGAGCAGGAAAAGAAGAGCTGAGGAGTATGCCAATCCTCCACACAAAAGACCAAAGAAATACAGATAAGTGAAAGTTTAAATTCTTATTGATGTAAAGCTAAAATGTAATACTCTTCAACCATCAATAAATTCATGCTTATTCTCTAGAAATTTCAGCTGCTCACAGAAATACTAAGTCATGTTTACTTTCCTGCAAATGCATCTAGAAGCTAATAATCATGACAACAAATCTCATGGTTATGTCAACATCAAATAGGGGAGGATTATTGGGAGAATGCATATTATGATTTAATGTTTTAAATGTAAATGCTCATGTTTATTTGTAAAGTCCTTCAAGGAATACATGTACAAGGACTTAGTGGTAAATCAAATTTGTTAGGTTGATCTAAGCTCTTAATATGTATCATTCTGGAAATGAATGTATAAATAGAAAGATCAAAGCTGTTAGGTTAATCTTGAGATATAATAGATAGGCTTCGAAGAATTCGTAGTGTATCAATTTGATCAACATTATAGAAGTTAAGGCAGAAACGTAGAGCGTCAAAGATCGTAGTGTGCCTGCCTTGAAGGGCCTCTTCAGAAATCGTAGAGTGGTCCCAAAGTTTGTCGAGCCAACTCAGAGATCGTAATGTGCTCTCAAAAACGTAGAGTTTACAACTCAAGCAAGAGAAGATCATAGTGTAAACAGTTAAGAGAAATCGTAGTGCTCTCGGCTGATATCATCAGACCAAGCACCAAGGCGACAAGTCACCACGATCTGAATCGTAGAGTACCAAGTTCTGAATCGTACAGTACCATGATCTAAATCGTAGAATATCATCTGTATTTTGTCAGAAGCATCAAGCCTCATGATTTATGTGGAGACAAATTCCAACATATGAGGAATGGATTCTAAACGTTGTAGTATTCACCAGTCCCAAAGTCATAAGAAATATCCTTACTATACAACAAAGAAGCGTATTAATAAGCTAAGGAAAGTACCATTGGTAAAGGGGAAAATAGCTTTTTAGGTATTAGTTGAGAAAGCAGTCTGCTGTGTCAGTAGGCCACAATGCAATTCAGAAGATGTGCAGAAAAGTCTCCATCAAAGAACAAAAAGGTCAAATGCATTTAATTCATTAATGGATGAATGCAACGGATTGTTTTCAAGATCACATATATGCAAATCAAGCAGATGAGAGAAATAAGCAATCATTGAACAAAAATGAACAAGAATTCTCAAAGCTCAACTCTACGATCTAAGAAAAAGTAAAGTTTACTCAGCTACTCAGTTCTTTCGAATAAGTGCTTAAACAGCAACTAAGTAGCAACCATTAAGAACTCAACATCTACCAATCAACTGAAGAAAAAGTTCCAAATTTGCTGAACTTGAAGAGTTCTAAGTGAACTATAAGAGAGCCAAGTCTGCTGGACTTGAAGAGTTCAAGAGTGAACTAAGAAGTTCCTAGACTGCTGGTCTAGAAGGAATCTGTGTGATTCAGAAGTTGTAAAAGACATCCTTAATGGATTTTCTACTCGAGGAGTAAAAGAGTGGACTAGGAGCTTTAAGTGCTCTGAACCACTTAAAATAACTATGTCTTTTACTTTCTTACTATAACTATTATATCTGCCATAACTGCTATAACTCCCTCACTCTCATAACTCCACTCCTTCGTAAAGGAGATTAAAACAAACATTAATTCTGCTAAGTTTTAATCATCATCAACTAACAAGTTTAAAACGAAAAGAATTTTTAAATATCTATTCAACCCCCCCTTCTAGATAACTATTGTGCCTACTGGGAACTAACACATTATTTCCCAACGGTCGAGTAACCTTCAAATAAATACAATTCATTATCTTATCTGACATACAACATTATTATCATACTATACTATTATAATTTAGCTACACGTATTATCCCAAGCTGGACTTGGTCTTGCATTTCCTATATCCAAACATATTCACCTTATCTGCAATGTTTATCATGATATAGTAAGGGTGAAAAAAAGTTTTCTCAACGAGTTTAAGTTCAATAAATTAAGAATATATCATGATTTAAAGAATGGAACAAAAGCTGCCAACAGTTCTACAATATAATTGCAAACTAGCATGAACAAAATTTACATAGTTGAACGAACATTGAACATGAACATATATATATATATATATATATATATATATATATATATGGACCGAATAGTAATGAAGGTGATCAACCTATCATACCTGATGAATAGATGCAGTATGCACAGAGTGCGATTTAATAATTCTTAGACATGACAATCAGAAATGATTAACCACAAGTATAATTGAATAATACAACACAAAGTTGAGTTAAGAAAAACTTGGCTGAAATGTTGATTACCGCTATGCAATTTAATAAGCTTTGGCTGAAGACCTAATATTAATAATATTTATTTCTAAGTTAGAATAATATTATCACAATATTTAAAATAACCTAAACACATTATCACATAATCCTATCCGTCTATAACACACATAAGACTTAACCTCAAGTCAAACTTTTACAGTCTAAGTCGAGTCCGACATAATTCTAACATCCCGACGGTCTAGTCGGACAATTATCGAGTTTAAGTTCAATTAAACTCTGCCTAAACACTTAACAATTATCTTAGATAATTATATTATTAGTCAAAATAATTTTCCAAGTCTCATAATAATTTTCACATAATTATTATCATTAAAAATGAATTTTCAATCATTAATATCTTATTTATAAAAATTAAATACCACATAATTCCTTTATCATTAATATTCATTTAATACTAAATATTAATGAAAATCATAACATAATATTATAATATATTTATAATATATCAAAGTATTTTTAATACTTTAAAATCACATTTATATAATTTTTAAACAATTAAATTCATTATTCGATAATTGTTGTTAATATTAAAATATTAATATTTTCATGAAAAAATATCAAAATTTATATTTTATAACTTAAAATATTTTTATAACACTTAAATCATTTTTATATAATTTTTAAATCCATAATTCTATTTTTCCATAATTTATTTAATATATTTATTAAATAAATTAATTACCTTTGATATTAATTAATTAATAAAATTCATCACATAATATTAAAAGTCACTAAAAATAACTTAACATATTTTCTTATACCATAATATAATTTTTCATGTATAAAAATCATTTTTAAATAATTTATTTAATAATAAAATTAAATAAATTAAATACCATTATTATTTCAAAGATATTAAATATTTATGAAATATATTCAGAATAATTAAAAGCTAATTTTCAGGCTTTAAAATAATTTTGAGGAATTTATTTTTTATTTTTAATAGTTAAAAACTATTCATTTTAATTTACTAAATAAAATAATTATTTTTCTAATTAAACTGTCGCTAAAGGCGTTATAGGCGACAAAACCGTCGCTGAAAGTGTTCTTCGTGTTCTTGGGCCAAGCCCAGATCTTCATAGCCAGTTACCGGGTGCTTAGTTTGACCGGCTTTAGATCTAAGATCGTTTTAGTTATGGGCTGGAAATTTGTTTTAGAATTGTACTATAAGTGTAACACTACAACTAGAATCGAGTTTCATGGCCATATCATAATACAACAGAAAGATCTGAGCTTTAGAAAAAACATGTCAGAGTTGTTCTTCATTTCTGGGTTTTCTAGAAATGAAGAACAGTTGCAGGGTACCACTTTTGATGCTCCGTAACTTTGATTCTAAGCCTTGTTTGTGTGATCTAAGAGTCCACACATATAGTATACATGTCAGGCTAACAACAACATAGCATTAGTGTGACGCCACCATTCTGAGTCGCCAAATACATAGTACAAAAATCAAATACAAACTTCTTTTATACAATACGACAAAAGCATAGCTTAGAGTTTTTACACGAATATTATCTCATAGATAGTATTCAAATTCAAATGAAGTCCTCATTACATTTATTATCACAATATTTCATAAAATAGTGATGACTACTATAGCCACCGTCTCGGACTGTCACTCTGTTCCCCGACTAGTCCCAGCTACGTTTTCATTTCCTAAAGAGAACAATGAAAGCAAAAGGGTGAGCTCAACTATCCAAGTAAGAAATATTATGACTAAGATAATGTAGGATAAATTATCATTAGCCTTCAACAGTGTTAAACTAATAAAATATGATAAACATCAAGTTTAACTATAGCGAAACATGCAATCCATTAGAAGAGTCAAGAAGAGCATGATATCTATTATCTTCTATGATTTAAAAAGTTTTTCTTCAATTTTATCGCTGAAACTCAATTTAATAAATAAACCACATCATCGAATCATCCTTGCACTACGAGCCAATGATATTTATGTAATCATCAATGGTCATGATTATACCGAATAATCCCTAGGTCATAATCATACCAACAACTGTCCATCAATGCACCACAGGCCAATGAGGATTTTTACCACATCATTTATAACATTACGGTCATGATTATATTGAATAATCCCTGGTCATAATCATACCAATCAATAGTACATCTATGCACGTAAGTCACATATGACTTTTATCACAATATAAGCATGAGGATGATGATAATGATATAAGAATTCAATTAAAAGAAAGCAAATGATAAATTTTTAAAGATTTATAACTTAATTTATCCAGAATTCAATAATGTCCAAATTGTCAACATGATACTACTTTGTGGAGTAAAATTCAAGAATAATATTGCATCAAAAATGATTTGAACAGCAAAGAAATCAATTTTTGTCATGAATAATTCCCCGGTGAATAGTACTTTGTGAATAGTTCTCGTGAATAGTACTTTTGTGAATAGTACCATATAAATGAATTGTACTAATGGACAGTACTCCGACATGAAAAACTTAAAATTTAACAAGAATGTGCAGAAATATCCTTGTGAAGCGATACTAGATGAAGCGCGAACTTTAAGGATATTCTACTAATTTCACGGAGTATAGAAACAATACATTAACAGAATGATGGTATAATCAGGAATACGAGACGAAATAATATTACTCACATACTAAAGAGTATGGAAGAAAATATTATTTCTTATGAATACTGAACAAAAATAATATCCTTACCTCATAAAAAGACTTGATACTGGAATAGTGTGGTAGCAGACTTCTCTTCGACTTTCTCTCTAAAGCTTCTCTCTCTATAGCTTCTCTTTCTATAATTGCTCTTGTGAGTCTTAGTGAACTAGTGAGAATGAAAGAAGAATGAGTTTCTATTTATAGGAAAACATAGTTTCGATAATTGCACGTTTTGGTGCTCGAAATATTACAGTATAATACCTTTATCTTTTCTTTCATTTTTAATTTAATCATGCAAGTATTATCAAACTTGCACCACCTACCCTAATAGTACACCATGTGAATCAATAGTACAATCATGTGAATAAATAGTATAATCATGTGAAAAAATTAATTAAAGTATAGTACCTTCATCTATACCTCCATTTTTAATTTAGTTATGCAAGTATTATCAATCTTGCACCACCTCCTCTAATAGTATATGCATGTGAATCAATAGTACACACATGTGAAAAATAGTTATAAGCATGTGAATTAATAGCAATTAATTGCTCATTTATCCGATTAATTACCCGATTGGTCAATATAAACTCCAGACATCCATTATTATCTAAATAGATGTCGATTTCCACTAACACTAATAATCCTAACATAATGGAAATATCAATTTCATCTTTAATCAACACGAACTTATTCATCATTAATATTATAACTCACAATATTTAACAACCAGATCATTCCCAAGAAAGAGGGGGCTTTTCGATAAGGATTTTTCCCTATTGGCGCGCAATTAGGTGACCAAACCTCTCCTTGACAGAACATTCTAGACATCATCAAAATTGCAAATAATAATATGAATAACTTTGTCGTCTCAATTATTGATTTAATAATAATAAATATTATGCAGATGATACTGTGACAATAATTGAATCAATAATATGAGAGATATTATGCAGCAATTACTGTAGCAATAATTGAGTATAACTAAGTGACTTCTCACGTAAGCATCAATAATCAATACCGTGTACTACTATACAACCACGCATATTATAGTACTTTTACTACCGGGTAGTTCAACAGTTTAACGGTAAAACTTTCGCCGTTACTTTTAAAAATATTTTAGTCGTTTTCTAACTACGACAGTATCTCTGTTGTGGGGTCCACCAATGTTTGTGTCGTCGTACGAATATTCCCTGTTAGAACGAATATTCCCCGACCAATCGAATATTCTCCGACAGAACGAATATTTTATATCAACTTGCTTATTTTGCAAAATTTTCAAATGTCACCCTTAACTTTAACCTTTATCAATTTAACCCTTTACTAAATAAAATAATAATTTTAAGAAAATTGAATACTTTCATTTCATAAAATTCGGGGTCTTACAGCTAGATCAACATAACAACATCACCAGATGAAGGTTTCATTCGGTCAAATGTTGTTAGAAAATACGGCCCTTGAAGATTCTGGGTTGCCCAGATTTCTTCTTCCGGTAGATCGGTCAAACATATTTTGACCTTAAATAATTTCGTTCATGTTCATGATCTGGGTGTTCTAACGAATTGTATGTGTAGCTCACATACCTGTCATCAATATAATAACAACAACTTGGCAAAAACACCTAACACATGGAAGATCTGAAGCCTAGAAAAACATTGTCAGACAAAAATCTGGGTTTCTAGGTTGTCCAGAAACCCGATTTAATTCTTGGTCAACGCAGTTTGACTGCTCATATCTAATGATCTAAAAATGATTTGACACTGTTTTCAGTTCCAGATCATTTTCCACATGACAAAGAACAGATCCATAACATAAAACAAACTAAAACATTAACAGATAAAGATTTAAGGCCTCTAACATTCGACTGTCAGGCCACTTTCAAAATGTTTTCCAGATTTCAAAAAAATGTTATTTCATGCATCTAAATGTTATAGATCCATGATCCAACAACCCAGATCATTAAAAGACACCCTCTAACATAACTTTAAACAACAAACAACATCAAAACAACATGGTTTACAGAATTTAGGGTTTATACCTTTTCTAAGCTTTGATACATGATTCTTATTTTTGAATCTGTTTATGGAAAGCTATAGATCATATTAGTGACCAATTCACATAATATTTTTGTGGGTCTAGAGAAAGAGTGTTGGTAGAGAGTTAGAACACAAATTAAAGGTAAATAATGACTTTCTCTCTCTTCAATTATTTATATAATTGGATGCAATACACTACAAGAAAAAGGTCTATCAGTGACCAATTATATCAGCGACCGCATTTTCGGTCGCTGATATTATTAATAGCGACCGATATCAGCGACCATGCTATATTATAGTCGCTAAGTTATATCAGCGACCGACTGCGGTCGCAGATCGGTCGCAAGAATAAATTTCCCCCTAAAATTTGGCAGGAAATGTTGGCGCGTATTTTTATTGCGACCACTTAAAAACAGCGACCTCATACGGTCGCTGATAAGTCCATTTCATTAAAATTCAGCGATCGCATGCGGTCGCAGATGGCGGTCGCTGATCAAACTAAATGAATTCAGTAACCAGTTCGCTCGACACAGAAATTGGAAGGGAAAAAAAAGAGGGAGGTCATCGAAATAGACAGAAAAGGGAGAAAGGGGGGAGAAGAGAAGAAGGAGAAGTAGTTTACGTTCATTCTTCTTCAAATTAGAGACTAATTTTAGAGGTAAGAGCTATTTTTTAAGTTCTTCTTCTTTAATTTTTTTGGTTGTTTGTTATTTTTGTTCCTTCTTCTCCAAATTAGTATGTTTGCTACGAATTTGTGTTTTAAAAGTTAATTTATTGCAAAGAGTTGAATGAATGAATCTGGCTAGCATGCTTAAATCATATTTTGGGTAATATGATTATGATTTTATTAGTATTTGAAGTCGATTTGGGTAATATGATTATGTTTGGTGTTTATAAGTTTTGATTAGAGTAAAATTTATTTAGGTAATACACAGTACTTTGGGTAATTTGATTTTGTTAATTTATGTCAATTTGGGTAACTTGGTTAGTGATAGGATGAAGTTAGTATAAAATTTATATTTCGGATAACTTGATTTGGGTAATAGGATGAATGTATTAGATTGTAGTTAGTATAAAATTTATATTTTGGGATTCTTTTTGTGCAATAGAGGTAATAACAGTTTGGTTATTATAGGAAGTCATACACACGATATAGACTCATGAATCCCCTAATTATGTTTGTAGTTTAACCAATTATATTGGTCATTCTGAAAAAATCATTTATAGACTGAGAACTTGACATTGACATCATAATGTGGATCAAAACGTGAATAATTGCTCCCACGGAAAATGATTGAGTTTCAAAACTCTTTTGTAGTAAATCTCTAGATTAAAACCGTTTGCAGATAGTGTCTCTTTTATATAATCTAGTTGGCCACTTATACAAGTAAAATTATATAATTTTCCTACATACCTATCAAACAAACTCTAAATTTGAATTTTTTTCCTACAAACTCCATTGTATTGGGAATTTGTATATGTAATTTGTTACATAATTGTATTGGAAACTGTTATTTTTGTAATCAAATTTGGGGCTGCTTCATGCTCAAATGCTTTCTCATTATGAACAATTTTATGAGCATTTGGATTCCGATAAGTTCATAATTTCCATCCAATTCCTATGGTATCTCATATGGACTGTTGGTTTATGTCTTAGGTTCCTAGAAATGACCTTATATACATGTCGTCGTGCATGTGGCTAGTCCATATTACAAGGGAGACTCTGGCAAAAATTTTTTATTGGTCGGGTAGTTGCGAACATTTATACTATTAACGAGCCTATTGGTGATCCACTAGAGCCTATTAAGGGGATGTTGGAGCTAATGGGCTGGGCTTGGGGCCACGAGGCCACGCCAAGCTGAGCTAAGCCTCACGGGGCCAAGCCAAGCTTGGTTGTTAGGGGGCTGTTAAGCCAAAATAGATAGTGCTGGGGAACTGTTAGTGCAACAGAGAAGGTAACTAAACACACTTGGTCAATAAAGAGATTTTTTTGGCTTTAAAGTTGTATAAATAATTTAGTAAACTCTGATATAAAGCTAGCATGAATCAAGTCATATGATTACAAGTATATATGATCTCAAGTCATTTAATTACAAGTATGCTCAAGTCATATGGTTACAAGTATGCTTAAATGTTAATCATATGCATGCTTACAAGTATGCTCAAGTCATATGATTAATAAGCTCATGTTGTCTGTAGTAGGTATCGTGGAATCATGGACCTCTATTCGGACCGTAGTTGGATGGAACAACGAAATTCAAGTGCCCAGATAGGTGCTACAGTTGAATTTAGAGCTGGTTGCCAAGTGTTTTTGGAGTATGCGTATAGTCACCCGGAATTTATGAATGGTAAGTCGCAGATACGATGTCCATGTTTGAAGTGTAAGAATGTAAATTATATGGACAGAGACATGGTAAACTATCATTTACTTGTTTCTGGGTTCATGAGAAATTACGAAGAATGCTGGTGGGCACATGGGCAGAGAAGAGGTGCTGGCATCACACAAGTAAATAATTCGGGCAGTAGTACTCATCGTATGAATGAAATGGTTCATGTTATTTCAGGGCCAGATTTTGATTGGGAGCAAGGCAGAGAGCAACCTATGAATTCTGATGCCAAAGACTTCTTTAAGTTGTTAGACGAGGGTAGCGAGGCATTGTGGCATGGTTGCACCAAACACACTATATTGTCTGCAGTGGCGACATTACTTAACATCAAGGCTGATCACAACATGAGCCATGAGTGTTTTGAGTCGCTCTTGAAGGCCATTAAGAGTATATTGCCTGACGGTGAGAAATTACCTGGTAACTATTACTTTTGTAAGAAAATGGGGAAGAAGTTGGATCTTGGATACCAAAAGATCGATGCATGTCCCAACGATTGCATGTTGTTTTATAAGGAAAATGAACAGATGACAAGGTGCACGTTTTGCAGTCATGATCAGTTTAGGCCTAATAAAGAGGGTGTCACTACAAAAAATCAAGTATACCGTTTAAGATTCTAAGGTATTTTCCAATAACAAGTCAACTAAAAAGATTGTACAAGTCTTCAAGAACAGCTGAACATATGAGTTGGCATGCGAAATCTCCAGCTAAAGATGGAGAACTAAATCATCCCGCAGATGGGCAGGCTTGGAAAGATTTCAACTTAGCACATCCTGGATTTGCATCAGAACCTAGAAATGTGAGGCTTGGATTGTCCACCGATGGTTTCTATACGTTTGGCCACTCAGCTGTTCCGTACTCATGTTGGCCTGTGATTGTTACTCCGTACAACTTGCCTCCTTGGATGTGTATGAAACAGCCATACTTGTTTCTTTCACTCGTGGTTCCTGGTCCTAAGAGTCCTGGAAAGAACTTAGATGTTTACTTGAGACCTCTTATAGACGAGTTGAAGGTATTGTGGGAGGATGGAGTACAGACTTGGAATGTTGCAACGAAAACAAATTTCAACCTTAGGGTTGCGGTTATGTGGACTATAAGTGACTTCCCAGCTTATGGTATGTTAGCTGGATGGAGTACACACGGGAAGTTGGCTTGTCCGTATTGTATGGAGCATACAAAGTCGTTCAATCTATCAAAATGTCGAAAGCCTTATTGATTTGACTGTCATCGTCGGTTCTTACCGGTAGATCACCCGTTTCGAAGAAATAGAGAACACTTCAGGAAAGGGAAATTAGACAATGATATGCCTGCACCGCGATTGTCGGGAACGGAGATGCGAGATCGTGTGATGAGATTGCCGGTTATCCCATTTGGTAAGGTTGATGCCACAAACATAATCAATGGGTTTGGTGAATCTCATAACTGGGTTCGGAAAAGCATCTTTTGGGAACTGCCATATTGGTCTACAAATTTGATTCGTCATAATCTAGATGTGATGCATATTGATAAGAATGTGTTTGACAATGTGTTTAACACTGTGATGAATGTTACGGGGAAGACTAAAGATAACGATAAGGCACGTTTGGACATGAAAGATATTTGTAAGCGTCCCGGATTAGAACTTTATGAATCTCCAATGGTAAGATTGTCAAACCACATGCAAGGTACACATTGTCCTAAAAGCAAGTTGAAGATGTGTGCACGTGGGTTAAGTCTCTGAAACTACCAGATGGATATGCGTCAAACATTGTAAGGTGTGTTACGGGTGGGAAATTGCAAGGGATGAAGAGTCATGACTGTCATGTGTTCATGGAGAGGCTTATGCCTATAGCATTTCGAGATCTGCTTGATAAACCAATATGGGATGCTTTGACGGATCTTAGTCTTTTCTTCAAAGACTTATATTCAAAATCATTAAATGAGAAGGACATGTCTGTACTTGAGAAGAACATCATAGAGATCACGTGTAAACTGGAAAAAATATTCCCACCTGGTTTTTTTGACTCCATGGAGCATTTGCAAATCCATCTTCCCTATGAAGCTCGTGTTGGGGGTCCAGTTCAATATAGATGGATGTACCCTTTCTAAAGGGTGATGGGAAACCTTAAGAGAAAGGTGAAGAATAGAGCTTATGTCGAGGGGTCGATATGCGAGGCATATAGTTTTGATGAGATATCTACGTTTGTCTCCGACTATTTTTTAGATGAAGTCTTGACAAAGGCCAATCGAGTATCGAGACATGATGATGGGGGAAATGTTGAACTAAATGGTCAGCTCTCTGTATTTGGTCTATCAGGTCGCGCTTATGGAAAAGGGAAGCGCATATTCCTCTCTGAGCAAGAATTACATGTTGCACATACTTAATTCTTCTCAATTGTGAGGAGATTGACGATTGTGAGGTACACATGTAAACTTGATAATTTATCTTTTAAGTTAAAAATTTATTCCAATATCATAATGTTTATAACATGGTATAGATTGTACGATGACGAGTTAAAAGTGAAGCATCCCGGGATAACTTGTAAAGATATTCAAATCAATCAGGATAAAAACTTTGCACTTTGGCTAAAGGACAAAGTAAGTTCAATTTTTAAGCACGTAGTATATCTATATACTCCATGTTAAATATGACTTCATTTAATAAGATGGAGTTTTTGTAGACTTTGACTGAGGGATCAACGATTCCGGCTAATGTACAAGTCCTAGCTATGGGACCAGACAGAGACTAAGTCACCCACAATGGTTACAAAATAAATGGTTATGAATTTCACACAAAGGAATATGGGCGCGGTAAAAGAACAATGAACTCTGGAGTGTGTGTCCAAGGAGATTGTTACAATGAGCTTGGTCGTGCCTTTTATGGGGAGTTGGAGGAAATTGTAGAGTTGTCGTACAAGGGCATGTACAGGGGTCATATTCACTTGTTCAAGTGCCATGACTTTGATTCTGAAAAAGGGATACGTGTTGACAGACATGGAATCGTCGATATTGACCTTCATAGGTCTGCGTACTCCAATGAACCTTTTGTTTTACCAACTCAAACAGTACAGGTATACTATACTCCTAGTCCTGTTAGGAAAAGGGATAGACCGCCTACAGATTGGCAAGTTGTAATTCATACTCCCACGCGTAATTGTATCCAAGTAATAGACGGGGATTTCTACCAAGAGAAAATGCTTCATAGACCTCCTATAATAAATATAGAGGACAACAATGATGTAATCCAGTTAGAGGGTGGAGATGAACCTGATGCATTGGATCCCAAGACAGTTATTGTGCCAGATGACAGTGATATTGAGGAAGAGTTATTGACTGACACTGACACAGAATCTGAAGAAGATGGTTATGAATCTCCGATACTTGTACAAAATGATTCTGACACATCAGACAACGATTTTCATTAAAATGTATGTTTAGTTTTAATTGTACAAAATGTATGTTTATGTTCATGTTCATGTTTAGTTCATAATTATGTACCTTTCATTTATATTCTCTATATAGGAATGTTCTCTATATCCTTAACTATATCATTTGTAGATGTTGTAGTTAACTATTCTGCAGTCATGTTTATGTACCTTTCACTTATGGCAATCATAGTTAACTATTTCATACAATTAATTGTCATTCATAATTTCATACTAACATCCTACTTTTTTTTATTTATAGATGTCTTCTGAACCTGCAACACGAAAGCGCGGATTGGGTCGGGGCCCTAATCATGTTCCGAAGGCCCCGACTAATCCGGATGATCGCATTCTTATACAGATCCGTCCTCCTCCAGAAAGCACGTAAGTTAAACATCGTGTATATATAAGGGTTTAATATTTCTATTGTTATAAATATATTTTAATGTAAATTATTGTATATAGTAGTGAATTTCAAGATAGTAAAATTGTGAAGTGCATTTCACAATTATGCTTATAGAACTGGCATACGCCAGTGATTACATAGGCGAGCACACCTCTCGCCCATAAGGATGCAGTTTGGGCTGAATTTTAGGTATATTTTTTTAATCACTCTGATAGATAATACATAATAATCAACTAATAGATAATAACAGTTTTAATATTATTATTGTTGTTGTTTTATTTGCAGAAGCGGTATAGATGGGATGACGTACATGCATCAGTTATTCAGACATTGTTCTGGCAGAAGTGCGCCGTCCGAACTAAAGATAATTTGAACAAGGAACGACAAAAATCCCTGCACAATGCTGAGATTGACCATCCAGGACAGGGTGAGCAGTACATGCATGAGCATAGCCCCTGGTGGTGCGTACATCCCATATGGGTGCAGATGTGTGACCAGTGGAGAGCTGAGAGCTGGGTCAAGAGACGTAAGACTGCTGACTTGAATAGATCCTCAGGTGTATCTGAAGGCGAAAAGGCAAAAGGCACGTACAAGGGTGGCAGTATATCACAGCTGCAGCATATTGCTGCTAGGGTACGTATGTATATCAAGCTTATTGGCTTAGTTATTTGTCTTTATGTTTACAGTCATGTTTTGTAGCTAAAATATCATATGTTTACATATTAATATGAGAACATGAACTGTAGGAGTCTGAGTCTCAAGGTCAACCTATCAATTGGTTGGATGTGTATGTGGCCACCCGTGATGGTCTGCCTGATGCTGTTCAGATAGTGGTAATAAGTTAACTTTATACTAATATGTTGTTTATAAATTGTGACAACCTTTTTTTAGCATTTATTTATTTATTTTTAACTATTTAATTATTGACCTTCTGACAGGATACTTATAAGGGCTTAATGAACGAGCGTTATCCTGAAGGCACCCCGCGTCCGTCGATTGATCAAGAATTGTGGGAGAGGGCGTCCGTCGTGAAGAAAAACTATGTTAAAGGCCAAGGACAAAGACGACGACCAACCATCAGTGGCACAGGCAGCTCTGCTACCCAGTCTACACAGTCATCAGGTCATCCAACCTATCATACTCCTGCTGACTGTGTGAGAGCGATCTGCCAGAATCGTGATCTTCTTCGTATACTGGGCGGGCATCTGCATTTTCTTAGTCCTGATGAGATGGCGGAGGCAGTGGCGACAGCAGCAGCATCACAACATCAGGCTGGTGACCAGGTATATATATCGATATTTTTACTGTCACTGCTCTTACTTATATGTTTCATTACATTGTCTATTGCTTAGCTTTTCTCAAGTCATAGCAGTATCAAGACATGTAACATATATGTTTTATTCTTTTGTTAATTACAGAGTACTAATTTGGATGATCCATGAAGAGCTAGACCTGTCATATATGTTAGATTTTTAAAGCCTTGCTAGACTTGTTTTTTAGATTTTTAAAGCCTTGTACTCTTTTACATTCATTCTTTGGACAATTGTATTGGTTTAGGATTCTATTATATGGATGTTTACGATTGTATTGTGTTAGTTTACGATGGATGTTTATCATATAGTAGTTATCATGGATGAATGTTTATCATATAGTAGTTATCATAGATAGATGCTTATATATACTGCTGCGTGTTAGGATAGAAAGTAGGTTATTTTTGGGAAATCAGTAAAATAGGAAAAATATTTTTAAAAAAAACATATCAGCGACCGCATGCGGTCGCTAATACTGAGATGCGGTCGCTGATAACTACTTTGAAACTAGCGACCGAATCGGTCGCTATTACCGGTCGCAGACACGTGTGCCATGTCACGTCTGACAAATGACTCAACATGAGTCATACTAGCGACGGATTCGGTCGCTGACAGTGGTCACGGATAATTCGGTCGCTATTGGTGGTCGCTCACGTCCATCTAGCGACCAGTTTATCTGCGACTACTTTCAGCGACCGAATGCGGTCGCTGATACTCATCTGCGACTATATGCGGTCGCTGATATGCGGTCGCTGATGTGCGGTCGCTGATAAGCTTTTTTGTTGTAGTGAAAGACATGACTGATAAAATGAGACTAATTGCTGTGATATAAGTCCCATGTGGGATATCTAGATGCTCACTAACTCCAAATATGGCAATAATTGCAAGCTACTTCAATAATACACCAAGGGCATCTTAAACTTTTCCATACATTTAAGGGTATTTTAGTAACTTATGTAAACCCTTAGGGTTTAACCCTAAGGTTTTAAAAATTAATTTTTTTAATTAGAAAATTAAGATTTCTAAATTATAATAGGGTTTCCTAATTATATTAAAGATTCCCTAATCACATTATGGCTTGTTAATTAGGATCCATGTTTTCTAATTAACATTAAAATTATTAAATTAATAATTAAGTTTTCCCTAATTATAAATTAGGTTTTCTAATCCAGAAATTAGAGTTTTCTAACTAATCAATTAGGGTTATCCGTAATTAGGTTTGTAATTAATACATGTAAGCCATTAAGTTCCCAATTAGGGTTTTCTATTTCCAAATTAGGGTTTCGGATTCCTAAAAATATGAAATTAGGGTTTTCGGCCCGATCAGTTAGGGTTTCTTATAACTAGTAAGAATTTTTTAAGTAAACGTTAACATTCTAATATAATATTAGGGTTTGTCACTGATATAGCTTATCTGGTAAACCCTTAACCGTTAACCATATACTGTATACAAATATAACCATATACACAGAACATATACACTTATACCTTTAATCCTGATTAATTCACCACAGAAATTTTAAATCCATAAAATTCCTTCCTGAAAAATATCGAATCCATTCATTTATTTTATGTCTAGGTTTATTATTTAACCTTTATTCAATAATTTAAGATTTAAATAATTTTCTAAATTCTTTGGTCGTCACAACAAGTTATTCCATCAATGACATAAACTGAAATGGTAATGACTTTTATAGACATTCAAGAGCCATTATGAGATAATCATAGCAGGCATAGGAAAGCCATTCTCAGAAATGATCAAACAAGACGAAATGACAAAAATGGGCTTGAAGGCAAGCAAGATTAAAGACTTCACTGCCTTGGAAGCAGTCGTCGAGCATATACTGACTGACAAGTATGTGAGCGATCCTAAAAGGGTACTCAATAAAGGGAATGAAGATGTATCCCTTGTTTCACAAGAAAAATCTAAGAGACCAACCTACAGTCCCCCCATTTGGAAAAAGAAAGATAATCTGCCATTTCAACAACATGCTGCATTCAACCAATGCCAAGACAGGAAAAGAAAATTTGAAAGAACGGAAAACCGGGTGTTCACTCCACTGGGTGATTCCCTTGAAAATGTATTGGCGATATTAATAGATCACAATAAAATTACCGAACTGCCTCCACCTTTGGAACCAGGGAGCAAAAGATACAATCCAAGCCAGAGATGTGCTTACCACTCAGGGTCTCCGGGCCCCAATACACAAGATTATTGGTCTTTAAAGTATAAAATTCAAAATCTGATCGAAAGTGGCAGTATTATGGTCCAACAACCTGACCAACAAAATGTCAACACCAACCTTCCGTTGCAGCATGATACGGAGGAAGTAAACATGATCGGGTCAAGAAGCACTGAAATGTATCCAAATCGTAAGTACATACAAAGGATGGAGGAATACCCCCAAAGGCACAAAACAAATGTCCTAGAGTGGGAAAACTCGGAGGAGGTTATGACAGAAATGCAAAAATTAGAGACGATTTAGAATCAAGTAAATCTGCTAGCTAAGTTGATAGTGCGCCAACATCAGGATACGAGTCACTTTTTCACTCAACTATCAGAAAGCCAAGAGAAAAAGGAGGTTAACCATAATGCAAGCCCATATCTCTCCATGACGAGCCAACTAAATGAAGAATATCAAAGCAGACTAATAGTACAAGAAAGGGGGATGATAAAATTGCTAGAAGATCTCGCTAGCAGAAAAATAGCTCGAGGGAATGCGAATTCTCAGAGAAGAAAGATCAAACAACCTCCAAAAGAGTCCGAAAAATCACCCATTTGAGAAAATCAAATGATGAAATGCTACACTTTCTGATAAGCGAAGGAAGGATTACTGAGTTGCTGCGTCCTATAAATTCCAAGATAAAGAATTATGATTCCACCAAGATATATCTCTACCATTCTAACTCACCTGAACATGTGACCGATGAATGTTGGTCTTTATGACATAAAATCTAGGATCTCATTAAAAATGGAGAGCTGAAGATAGAATCCCCCATGACCAGAAAAGGTGAAAAGGAAATAAAAATCTTAAGTTATCCACACGAGACCGGCAGTTCAAAGGAGTTGAAGGCTATTAGCACTAATTCTGGCAGAACACAAGTTGGAGATTTCATGGTCGAATCCTCTTAAGCTCAGAAAAAAGGAGAAGGAACATATAATGGAAAATATGGTGAGGTTGTCGGGGAAACCAACCCATCAAAGAATCAGGAGTTCATACCTTTTTGCGATGGGTCCAATTCAAGCATCCTTGAGGAATGTATTGAATTAAGAAGCAATCATGTTATGGCCATAAGAACCATAACACTTGGCACAGCGGTATGTTTTGACCTGGGGTGAACCGTAAACTCGGGCATCCTGGGAACGATCCTCGCCTGCAATAAGTGTGAGGGCCAATTAAAAACTGGTCCGTGTGGCCACGGATCACACATTTTCTGGGCAGAGCCATGTCTTAGGTCGAGCCTGTGCGTAAAGCCTGGTCCTGGGTGGGGAGACTTAGTTCGGCTGCGGTTGGGAAACTCCACATTAACAAAAAAAGTTATGGCCATAAGTGAAGATATTCAGAACTAAGAGGTAACCTCTACCGCTAGCTTTGAAGGCAACATAACCACTGACAACTGGACTATCAGGCCTCAGCTAGCCAAGAAGATGTAGATCCAGAGGATAAAGTGGGGAGTTCCATGAGATATTGGGATGATATCACTTTCTTCACAGTATGCCTTTTATTTTCCCTACATGTGAATATTCAAAACATAAAAAAAAACAAAAAACAATATATATATATATCAAAAAGTCAAAATCAAAATCAAGTTAGTCAGGTCTTAGCCATTTAACTTGAACTACGAAAGACCTGGTCTCCCCTCATCAATGGGAGTACGTAGGCAACCATTTATGGTGAGGTCAAGCTAAACAAAAACCCAAACAAACACTTCTCAAACCGTTTATCTTATCAAGCATGAACTACGCAGACCTGATCTCCAGCATATACAAGAGTATGTAGGCAGCCATCAGTGGTGCGGTCAGAGCCTCAGAAGAAATATCCAAACCCAAACATCAATCACAAGCTAACTAGCAACAGAGATGAAATGACCATCATCATAAGATCCAACTCGTCAGCAACTCATCGCTCCTGAAGTGAGAGAAGACTTGATCCCTTTTGACCTCCAACAATACTTGGGCAACTGTGACGCCCCCAAAATTAGGTATCACATCACCCATCTTAGGTCGCCAGATACATGGTACAAAATTCAAACACAAACTTAAATATACAACATGAGCTATAAGTTTTAATACAAATATTGTCTTCTAGACAGTATTCAAACTCAAAATAAGTCCTCAATACATTTATTATCAGACTATTTCACAGAATAGTGAGGACTACTAATGCTATCCTCTAGGGCGTCACTCCGTTCCCCGACTAGTCCCTGCGACGTTCTAATTTCCTGAAGAGAACAGTGAAAGAAAGGGTGAGCTCAACTAGCCCAGTAAGAAATATTATGATTAAGATAATACATAATAATTTATCGTTAGCCTTCAACAGTGTTAAACTGATACAATATAACAAACATCAAGTTTAACTGCAGCGGAACAAGCAATCCATTAGAAGAGTCAAGTAGGAAATAAAATCTACTATCTTCTATGATTTAAAAGGTTTTTCATCACTTTTATTGCTGGGACTCAACTTAATAAATAATCTATATCATCGAATCACCCCTGAACTACGGCCAAGGATATTCTTTAGTATCACGACCACGAATTATCCATGCACTACGGCATAAGATAATCATGTTTTCAACAACGGTTCTGATCATGCCATAAAATAATTCATCTTTGCACTATGACCAAAGAGAATCCATAGCCATAATCATACCAAAAACTGTTCATCAATGCACTACGGGCCAATGAGGACTTTTTCCACATCATTTTTAACATTACGGTTATGATTATACCGAATAATCCCTGGTCATAATCATACCAAGTCCATCTATGCACTATATGCCACAGATGACTTTCAACATAATATAAGAATGAGGATGATGACAATGATATAAGAATTCAATAAAACAAGTTCAAGAATTAATTTATCTAGGAACTAATAACGTCCACATTGTCAACATGATACTTCTTTGTAGAGTAAAATTCAAGAATGCTCAGAAGAATATTTCCATGAAAAGATATCGGATGAAGCGCAAACATTAAGGAAATTCCACTAATTTCATGGAGTATAGAAGTCAAAGTTTTAACCAATTTGGTATAATAAAGAATGGAATAAAAAAAGAAATCACCATGCATGCGATAGACCGCACGGCAGGTTATTCCAACAGAATAATAAATAACGAAACCATGTCCGGCGTAAAACGCACAGACATGATATTCCAATAGAATAATAAAGAATGGAACCAGGTCCGGTGAAAATGCATAAACAGGATATTCAGAAAAAATAATTAAAATTGGAACCAGGTCCGGCGTAAACTCACAGACAGGATATTTCGACAGAATAATAAATAATGAAATAACATAAGAATTTCACCAAGTAAAGGGTAGCCCGCGTATACAGGTTATTCCAATAGAATAATAAATAATGGAATAACAGAAGTTCTCTTCATGAATACAAAAGAAATAATACCCCTTACGAGTACAACAAATAATATCTCTTACCTTAGAAAAAAGAGTACTGGATATAGAAGTAGTGAAGTAGCAGAACACTTTTCTTCTTTCTCTCTATAGTTTCTCTCTCTAGAGTTTCAGTGAATTCGTAAGAAATAATAAATAAATGAGCTTCTATTTATAGAAAAATGGACTGCATAATAACTAACTCATGAACGGTCCAGATTGATTTACTTTAATCTAACGGTCCATATTTAAAGTAAAATATTTTAAATAAAATATAATATATTCTATTTATAATCTAATAAAATGAATAAATTTATAAAAGATTTTATTATGCAAACACTATGCATAATAAAATATAATATATTCTAATTATTGTCTAATAAAATAGATAACTTTATAAAAGTATTCTTTTTTATATAAAAAGATTTTACTATGCAAAATACTATACAGACACTATGCAACACTATGCATAATAGAATATAATATATTTTATTTATAGTATAACTTTATAAAAGTTTTTATTTTATATAAAAAGATTTTACTATGTAAAATACTATGCAGATACTATGCAACACTATGCATAATAGAATATAATATTTACATTTAAAGAATAACTTTATAAAAGTATTTTGTTTTATATAAAAAGATTTTCTGTTTTATTACATTAATAATATCAATACTGTGTGTTACTATGCAACCACGCGTATTACTGTACTTTTACTACTGAGTAGTTCAACGGTATTAATGGTAAAACTGCCGCCGTTATTTTTAATAAAATATTTTTGTTGTTTTGTCAATCCGACAATAATTCAGTTGTGGGGTCCACCAATGATTGTACCGTCGTACGGATATTCTCCAATAAAAAGAATATTCCCTGACCAATTGAATATTATACAACCACTTGCATACTTGTCAAAATTTATAAATACTACCCACAACTATAACATTATATCAAATCCACACCATAATATTCAAAAAATTATTTCGAGAAAATTAAATATTTATTCATAAAATCTGGGGTCTCACAGCAACCGTCGTGGCAAATTCTATCTCATACTTGATGACCTGTTCCCCTAGATCAAGACAACAAATCAAACCTTGCAGATTAAATAAAACTTGGGTGAAGTCATCAGCAGCCAAGTTGAGATCTTTTGGGCCAATTTAGTGTAGTCTGAAAGCCTCTCGACATCAATCATCAAAGTTTTAAAAATAACACATCGTTATATCAAGCATGATCATCAACAAGTACCTTTAAAGAGCTGACACCCTCAATCACAAGTCTTTATCAACTCAGAAGAAAACTATCAAGGCTAATTGTGTAAATAATTCAGGAACAATGATTAAGGGCATCAAAGCCCAAAGCCACTACCTGTTCACCATATGGTAAAGAGGTAAAAGCATCTTGTGATCTCGGCCCATCTGTCAAAGCAACTATCCCAAACAACAAGCAAATTTGGGGAAAGTTTAAAATTAGGGACAACCTGATAATGGAACCCTTACAACAAGACTGAGGTAATCTCGAAAACAGCGACAACTCAACACTGGGGCATTTTTCAACCATCCTAAAGAGGAAAATGCACCAGTAAGCACCATCAGCTTGGTCCATCATCATTAGATCTTCCCTCATATCGCCTCACTTGTGATTCAGTATTATCATTTGGTTTTTTCCAATCATACTGTTCTTAGAATGAAATAATCCACATGTGAGGATATTACTCACTCTCGACTTGGTCAACAAAGAGAGTTTCTGATATGAATCCCCGACGTTAACATACGAAAGGACTGGGGCATTTTGTGATTCCAAGGAATGGAAATAGTCTAAGGTGGGATCAAACTTCTCAAAAGAAATGGGAAAACTCCTGAAAGAAATCATGGCGACATAAGCTTGCCCCTACAAAAGATTGGGAAAACTCTCAAGAAAGTCCTTAACTTAAATGTAGAAGCCCAATGACAAAAGGTCTAGCGAATGAAATTCTCATCATCAAATGTTCCAACCGGTGTCGAGTCCTCACAAGTTGAGGCCTCTACACCGAAGTTCAAATATGGGCAACAAAAAAATGAGTTGCACCCTCCAGGGATGTCAGCGGCATTCAGGTCATTAGTTCAACCGGGTTGCGAATCAAACGCTCAAAGAAATGGGGAATAAGCACCCAACATCGAAAGGAAACTCCAAATCACCTCAAAAAGAGTGAGGTAAAATTCTACTCCAGACAATTTAAAATATGCATCAACCTAGGACAATAGACTTCTAAGGATAAAGCAAGATCATAACACCATGCATGATCTGCACATGTGCAAATGCACTACATCAATGTACATCTTTATCAAGGTATGTATCTCCAGTAGATTTAAATATGTGTGCAAGTTAATTGCCTAGATTAGAGAAAAATATTGTCATAAACATCTGGTGGTTGTCATCAATCCAGCGTAACATCGGGTAGAGTCTGGTGAAGCAAACCTTGGATAATTACTTCAGCGAAGGTATCAAAAGATCTGATATTCTAAACCATTGACATAAATTCAACGTAACATCAAGACAGTTTGGGGATACCACCGTTTGAGTGGGAACCAAAATAGTTTGGCGATGTCAGCGTAGTCAACTACCAGCAGGGTAGGCACCGTTGTCAAACTACCAGCAAGGTAGGCACCGTTGTAAACTACCAGCGTATGCATCGGGAATGTCCAGTGATTTCAAAATGCCATCCCAGTAGAGATGTAGAAAACATCTCAACTTATCTTCATCAAACAAGCATCGATAATACCGACAAAAAGCCAAATCGTTAGAGTCAACACCAACATAGGCATCAACAATGATCGGTAAAGGTAAAGAGATTTGCGAACTACAATTTGCGAACTGCAATTTGCGATATGCAAAATGCGATATACAAGTTGCGAAGTGAGGTTAACAAAATGGGAAAAGCGAAGTGCGAAATGCGATGTGCGGTTTACGAACTGTGATTTGCAAAAACATTTTAACATTCATCGTAACATTCATTACATTGCGATTTTCATAATTAGAAATACCTTATCATATTTCAAGTGTCTAGTAATCTTTATCATGTCCATTTAATTGCATTGCATGAACATGATAAAGATGGGCATCTATAGACACTCAAAATTTCGTTTTCCTGTTACTAACTATGTAAGAGGAAAAAATCATATTTTTCACACTCCAGAGTTAACCCTGGAGGACCACAACATCAATTCTTACCTTGGAGATAGCTCCGAGAGATCCAATTTCCAACCCCGGAGATAACCCTGGGAAATCAGTTTCTAACCCCTAAGATAACCTCCGAAAAGTCAGTTCTAACCCTAGAGATAACCCCAGGAGATCAAGTTTAAATGCCTATAGTCAAACCCGGGAGGTCAAGCTAACCTCAGAGATAATCCTGAGGACATTGAGAGTCAACAACATGACAATCTCAGAGATAACCCTGGAAAAAGATCGCTACAACTACGCCAAAGTCAGAAACAACCCCGAGAGGGGAAAATGGTCATTTTACCAACTTAGACTCAAATCAACTCATTTCAACTGAAATATTCTCAAACGAAGTCCCACAAGAACCATATCTTAACTTCTGAGCGTAAACTACGCAAAAATAGCTCAACAGAATACTCGATAGAGACCCATAAATGTTATTTCATTCATGGACCCATCTTCCTAGATTCAAAAAGGGAAAAACCTATGTTAATGCGTAGCTCTCGAAATAAGCTTTTCGGAATGGTATAGCACGCTTCCATCGGACATCTGGATTAAAATTTATGAAGGTTAGAGCAAATAGCGCGTTGTCGGAGTGTACATACTTCGAGACGACGTGACCCACATGGCTCGGGGCACCCCGGGTAGCCGCAGGTAGACCCGTGGCTGCTTCAGGTAGACTTGTGGCTCCCCCATTTATAAATAGAGGGATTGGGGTGGCCATTTTGAAGGGTGAAACAGCGAGGAAGTCCTGTCTATTTTGCTTTGTACACACTTTAAACTGAGTGCTTTCTCTTTCCAAACACTTGTGAGATTGTACTTTTCTACATTTTACCAGTGTAAACCGAGTATTCATTCATTTAAAGCTATCTAAAGTCTTCTTGGCGGCCCACTGTAAGACACCTAACATTACTTAAAGCCTTTCTCCACTTTTATTCACATACAGTTATTCACGTTGAGAGTCGTGTTGTGTGCGTATGTCTTGATCATTGATCCCTGGAGTTTATTGCTTATATATATATATATATATATGTACATTTCAAGTCTTGCCTAGAGTTTACTTCATGGCAGTTGATCGTTCATATATATATATATATATATATATATATATACATTTCTCGTCCTGCCTGGAGTTTACTTCGTGGCAGTTGATCGTTTATATATATATATATATATAACTTTTTTATATATACAACTATTTAATTGTATTTGACTTTTCTGAGCACTAATGGTGACTTTCTGCAAATCTTCTGTTTAGCCATCTGACCCCACTAACACAGCAGCCTGATATCTCACCTAACACCTGAAAAGGTGTTTTCTACTGACCCATAGTACTTTTCTTAACTTCTTCAATACGTCTCTTTGTTATATACTAAAGATGACTGTTGTGTTATTGGTACTCCCGAGGATTTCAACGTTTATAATCCATTCCACATTTATTGTGATTTATTCTTAAACAAATGGATAAGGCTCGAAGCTTCTGATACAGACAGATGAAGCTCTACGATCATGATCGTGATATCTTGTAACACTAGTGCTTGATTCGGCACAAGTAGAAGAGAATACTACGATTTCTATTAACTACTTGTACACTACGATCTTAGCTTGTTTGACTTGCAGACTCTACGATTCTGAGAGCAATCTACGATCCCTAAGTTTGACTCGACAGGCATTTGGACCACTCTACAATTTTGGGAGAGGCCCTCCAAAGAAGACAGACTACAATTCTTGATGATGTACGATTCTGCCTTGACTTCTGCAATCTTTTGATTAGTTCGATAGACTATGATTCTGTTGAAGCCTATCTATTAAATCTCAAGACATAGATCAGCCTAACAACTTTGATCTTTTCTTCTATACATTCATTTATAGAATGATAAACATTAAAGCTCAAATCAACCTAACAAAATACATATAATTCAATAAAATAAGACTTGACAGTAATTCCATGTCTTATATTTAATTGGGACATTGTATGGTTGAAGGATTGAATTATAAGGTAACTATTTACTCAAAGGTTCTTTTATGATTAATGTTGAAATCTATATTATCTAGAAAGTCGTTAATCGCTAGGGAGGCTTATCCATATTATAGAAAAAATATTATTTATTTAAATAAATTAATATTTTAATTTATTTATTTAAATAAGATTAGAATTGTTCTAATTGATTTATTCACAACCGGTTTAATATGGAGAACCTAATTAAGGGTCACACAATAAAAGGAAGAATAATTATTGAAGAAGTTAATGGCATAATAGTAATAATAAGTTGAGTATATTTAATTTGATCTATAGTGATATAATAAATTAAATAGCTTAATATTTAGTATTTAATATTTTTAAAATATTTAATATAAATTAATAAGAGGAGTCTTATTATTATTATTACTATTATTATTATTTAATTCCTAAAGGAGTTTGGGAATTAATTAATAAAAGTACTCTCTTATATTCCTAATAAGATTAGGAGGTTAAATTAATTAAAAGAGTTTAATTAATTATCCCTAATAAGATTAGGGAGTTTAATTAAGTAAATGAATTTAATTAATTAAATAATACAATATTTTCTAATTAAATTAGAAGATTTAACTGATATCTTAATAAGAGGAGTCTTATATCAGATATCAATATACGTGATTCCAATTTTTGGAGAGTAGACCTTTTTCTATAGAAATAGAAAACTAGGGTTTAGCCAACCACCCTTCTTCTTGAATATTTCTTCTTCCTTGGTAGATTACCTCTAGAAGCCAAACACTTGGGTGGCTAACGTTGATCAAAGGAAGGAACCCATTCCGGTGGATTCAAGTTGAACATGAAAATAATTTGGAGGTGAACTTGTACCTGAAGAAGCTCAAATCTTCAATGGTGTGATTCTCATTCTTTATCTTTTCGTTTAATTAGTAATTGTGCATAAATGATTATCCAGGTATATGGTTTGTAAAAATTTAAAACTCTAATTTTCTACATTTCAACTTTATTTGTGCAATTTGATTGCGTTCATGAATATTACAAACCTAACAGAAATTAATTTAGTGGATGAAGTATCACTTCTAACCATCTTGGCAATTCGTAGAATTGGTTTAAGGTTAATGGTGGACAGTGACTAACCTTAAAACAGATGGGAATATATTGTATGTCACACCCATTTTCTAAAGAGGGACCATTAGTGATCAGCTTTTGGGCAAAAGTGGCCTGGGAATCCATGAGCTAGCACAGAGATTGCTGGATAAACTTTGAAGGTCCAGAACATGTGTTCTAAGGAGTTGAGGATTTGAGCTCTATGAAAGTGCATCATAGGTAAATAGGAGAACAATTGATTATAGTTGGCTATCCTATATCCATCCCAGCCCACTGCGATAATTTCAACTTTGTCATCCACTTCTTATTCCCGGTCTTCATTTGATATTTCTACCATATCAATCATCTCCATTTCTCTTTTTTGTTCTTATGATTTCTCCACCTCCATAGCTTCAACCCTCTCCATTTCTTCTATTTCAAAAGTTAAGACCTCTTGAGGAACTGAGGGGATTTCATGATAATCTTTTTGCAGTTCCTCCTCAGATGTAGTCTTCTTTTTCATAATGACTTCGCAAGGCTCCCCCTCAATTTTATCATCTATTTGAACTTCAAGCAGCTCCCCCTCAGCTGGAGCATTTTTTAGTACAGGAACTTCAGGAAGCTCACCCTCAACCCGAGCTGTATTCTCCTTAATAGCTTTGGGTAGCCCTTTCTCATCAGATGTTCTTCTGTCTTCCTCCTTTAATACTCCTTCATTGACAAGAATGTATATCTTGACAAGTTTTCTCTTTGTCTTCCTAGGCTGAGCCATAGCCTCAACACTCTCTTCAGCTTCAACTCTGAAAGTTTGTTCAGACTGAGAAACTGCTGCAACATCCAATTCTGAAGTGATTTCAAGTCTGGACTCTACGATCGGTAGTGACTCTACGATTAAAGAGAACGAAGACTTCTTTGACTATGCTTATGCTGCTGTGTTTGGGAGCTGCTGGTGACCTGTTGCTACGTTGCGATATGGGATTGGTGAGGTTTTGTATATGCTACTAGCTATGCTTCTACAGCTATGTTTGGGAGCTGCTAGTGATCTGTTGCTACGTTGCCATATGGAATTGGTGATTCTGTTAGAGCTGGCTGTATGAGGCACCACGCTATCTGGTTTGAGCTTTTGCAGTGGGTTCGCCCTATCTATTGCTTCTATCATACTTTATTTACTACTCTTATTGATGTGTTGGCTGGTTTTGGGGTTGATGTGCTACTAGTTCCTTTAATTGTTTGTTATGCTATTTATTTTGCTGATTTTGTTCCTTTTATCAAGTCGAAAGTCTTTGTTAGCGATTAGTTGGGCATCCAGCCATGTAATTTTTTTTAGTATTTGATATCATATGTCTTATGATATCTATGCTATATTTTGATTGGTGTTTCCCATGAGCTTTGTACTTTTCTTTTTTATTTTAATACAGTTTAAATTTAACAAAAAAAGAAATTAAAAAAGGAGACTTCTTTGACTTATGGCTGCATTTTCCCTTTTAAAGCAGCTGAGAGATGATAACTCTATCTTCTTCTTCCTCAGACCGCAGTTCTTTCCCCTTCATTTTCTTCAGAATTTTAGTGCATGAACTCTCTTGAGGTGCATCAGTGGTTAAACCTTGAGGCTCCTCTGTCATTCGAGCCTTCACTTTCCTCTTACCCTTGCATTTTCTGATCAAACTGATGGGTTCCTCTTTATTAATTTCTTCTTCTTCATTAGTTTCATTCACAACTGATATATTTCCTGGTAGCCCAGACTCCTTTGCTTCACCAATCCTTCCACTGGATTCAGACAACATCCTGACATTTTTTGCAGGATTTCTTTTCCAGTTTTGAAATAGCTGATGGGTCATCTTTCTATTGAGATTAATAGATTCTCCTTCATTATCCCCAATTTTGTCACTCAATGCTGATTGCAGGATTATGCTTATAAATTGCACATAGAGCATCTTTCCAGAGCTCTTTGATTTCTTTGAACTGAGTATCTACTTCCCAATCCAATCGATGAGTAGGGCCCCATAGTTGAGTTGAATCTCAAAGCAGATTACTATCATGAGCTTTAGCTGCACTTCATTCACGGAGTCGTGGCTAGAGCTTTTACAAATAAGCACTTTCCAACAATATTAGCCAAAAACTCATACTTTTGGGGGAACTCTTTCTTCTTGTATCCCTTGATGGTTAGAATCTTTTTGTAATGCATCTTCTTCAGTACTTCATGAAATTCGATGACCTTTATAGACAGAAGTCCATTTGATTTGAAACCTAGGGCTAGGTTTATATCTTCAGCTTTGAGTGTAATTTGCTCCCCCTTGACCCTTGTGGTGATAACTTCGTTCTTAAAAGCTCCATTGTTGTAGAATTCTTTCACCAGCTTCGGGTAGACCATGTACTGGTACTCAGAGCTTCTTCAAGATCAGCTTTCTTCAAAAGAGACATAATTTTGTGAAATTGAGGGTCAGCTGTCTTGAACTCATCGAAGCACAGTTAGTAACCAGAGATAACATTTGAAGCTGCCATTAATTTTCTTAAACAGAGGTTGGTTGAGTGTTTCTGAGAGCTAGGGTTTCTGTTGGTAGAGAGAGAGAGAGGAATGAGGTTTTTGAACTTCTGAGTTGAGTTTTCAAAAAGTCCTTTTCAAACTGTACTTGTAACTTGCCTTATCTCGATTTGCATAGTGGGGCATGTGTCAAGTTCTGCTTGGCTCCACGATTTTTAATGATGTAGAAAATATTGATCTGCCTTTAGCTCCTCTTGAGCTAGTGTATCCTTTAGAAGGACTACGATGTCGAGGTTGCACTACGATCCTCCTTGTGATGAACGTTGACTTAGCATTCCTTCTGGGTTAAGGTAGCTCAGGAAGAGTAAACCTTTTAGAATGAACTAAGGATCAGGTTTGTACCTGAGGCGCTTATCAGAGGGATTACTTGGATTTGTTAAGAATGATGTCATCACAGGATGCTTCTTTGTAATGTCGAGGTAGCTCTACGATCGTGGTCCTTCTTTAGTCACTTCTACGATTTTGAACATATCCTTTATATCTGCATGATTAGCATAGCCTAGAGCATAGAGTTTATGGTTGTAGATTTAGCATGCCTAACTCACTTATCAATTTATTAAATCTAGATTCATCTAGAGGCTTTGTAAAGACAACATCAAGTTGATTTTCAGTAGGGATGTATTATAAAGATATAGTTCCATTTTTAACATGATCCCTAATAAAATGATATCTTATTTCTATATGCTTAGTCCTAAAATGCATGACAAGATTGTGTGTTATTTCTATGGCACTTGTGTTATCACAATGAACATGTATAGATTTGAAATCAAACCCATAGTCTGCTAGCTGATTTTTCATCAACAAGATTTGAGCACAACAGCTGCCAAAATCAATGTATTCATCTTCTGCTGTTGAGGTAGATACTGAGTTTTGCTTATTGCTAAACCAGGACACAAGTCTATTTTCTAGCAACTGACAGGTTCCACTGGTCCTTTTTCTATCGATTTTATAGCCTACAAAATCTGCATCTGTATATCATGTTAGTTCAAAGGAGGACTCCTTGGGATACCACAGTCCCATGTGAGGTGTGCCTTTGAGATACCTGAAAATCATTTTTACAGCAGTTAAGTGTGATTCCTTAGTATTATCTTGGAATCTAGCACATATGCATGTTGCAAACATTATGTCTGGTCTACTGGCAGTTAGATCTAGAAGAGAGCCTACCATACCTCTGTATTGAGTTATCAATACTTTTACCTTTCTCATCTTTGTCAAACTTGGTTGTTGGAGCAATTGGTGTTTTCATGGGTGAGGTTAAGTCTATGCCATACTTTTTAAGTAAGTCTTTAATGTACTTGGCTTGGTTTATGAAGATACCTTCATCAGTCTACTTTACTTGTAATCTAAGAAAGAAATTCAGCTCACCCATAATACTCATTTCGAACTTTCTCTACATAAGCCTGGCAAACCTCTTACATAGTTTTTCATAAGTACATCCAAAAATAATGTCATCAACATATATTTGAACTAATAGAATTTTGTCTTTGTGCTTCCTAAGAAATAATGTGGTATCTACTATACCTCTAGTGAAACTATTTTTAATAAGAAAGTTAGTGTTTCATACCATGCTTTAGGTGTTTGTGTAAGTCCATATAAGGCTTTGTCTAATCTATAGACATAATTAGAGATAGTTGGATTGATAAAACCTGGAGGTTGCTCCACATATACTTCTTCTTGAAATTCACCATTCAGGAATGTACTTTTGACATCCATTTGATAGACTTTGAATTTCATTTGGGTGACAAAGGAAAGGAATATCCTGATGGCTTCTAATCAGGCAACAGGTGAGAAGGTCTCGTCGTAGTCAATGCCTTTTTCTTGAGAGTAACCTTTGGCCACTAGTCTTGTCTTATTCCTTTTTATTACTCCATCTTCATTAATCCTATTTCTGAAGACCCACTTGGTGTCAATGACTAGGTGGCTTCTTGGTCTTGGAACTAATCTCTATACTTTGCTTCTTTCAAATTGATTTAGTTCTTCTTGCATAGCTTCTATCCAACTTGAGTCTTCCATAACATCTTCTATCTTCTTGGGTTCCATTTATGACAGAAAGCTTAGATAGAAACAGTTATTCTGGGTGGCAGATCTTGTTTTGACTTTTGTGTTTGGATCTCCAATGATTAGGTTTTGAGTGTTATCTCTTGCCCATCTGTTTCTTATTGGAACATCTGACCTGATACCTTCTTGTCTAAATTCTTCAAGATCAACATCTACTTCTTGATGTGGGGGTTCGTTATTTGGCGTAGTTCTCTTTACGATCTCCTCTCCTGGCTCGACGATTACATTTTCTGGGACAACGATCGTTGGGTTGAGCTCGACTGTCTCGTTCGTAGTGTCTGAATTGTCGTTCGTAGTGTCTTGAGGCACAGTTTTGTCCAAGTCTGTTTCATCGAAGATGATGTGAATTGAGACTTCAACACTTAGCGTCTTCTTATTGAACACTCTATAAGCCTTATAGTCTGTGGCATATCCGAGAAAGATTCCTTCGTTTAACTTGGGTTTGAACTTTGTCAGATACTATTTTCCATTGTTGAGAATATAGCATGCACAACCAAATACATGAAAGTAGCTGACACTTGGCTTTCTTACTCTCCACAGTTCGTAGGGAGTCTTCTTTAACGTAGAGTGCATAAGAGATCTATTCTGAAGAATGCAGTTTTGACAGCTTTTGCCCAGAAGTATTCAGGCAGACGGGTTGCTGCTAGTAGAGTTCTTCCAGCCTCTACCAACGTTTTGTTCTTTCTCTCAGCTACTCCATTTTGCTGAAGAGTTCGTGGAGCTGAGAAGTTGTGACTGATGCCATTGTCTGTGCAGAACTGGTCTATTTCAGAGAAGGCGAATTCTCTACCATGATCACTCCTTATAGCCTTGATTTTCTCCCCTTTCTCGTTCATCACCAGCCTGAATATCTTGATTAGTTGGGAGCTTGTCTCATCTTTTGAGTTTAGAAAGAATACCCATGTAAATCTGGTATAGTCATCCACTACGACCAATGAGTATTTCTTCCCTCTAATGATTGTTGTTAGAATTAGCCCACATAGATCCACGTGAAGTAACTGCATAGGCTTGTCAATTGAGTTGACAGTTTTGCTCTTGAATGAGCTTCTAGTCTGTTTTCCAAACTGACAGACATTGAATGGCCTTTCTTTGACAAAACTGAGCTTGGTTAAGCATGCTACTAGATCTGTAGAGGTCAACTTTGACATGCTTTTGAAGTTGAGATGAGACAACCTTCTATGTCATAGCCAGCTCATTTCTTTAGAAGCTTTATCCAGAAAGCATAGTGTCTCGTTAAAACTTAGTTGTCCAAGATTAACATTGTAGACGTTCCCTTCTCTTGTTCTGATAAGCTTTATAGAGGAGGTCTTTAGATCTCTGACTTGACATTGATTGTTGAGGAAGGTAACTTGATGACCCTTGTCACAAAGTTGGCTTATGCTCAGAAGATTGTGTTTTAATCCTTCCACATAGGCTACTTTAATGAAAGACATTGTATCATTCCCAGCTGAGCCATATCCTCTTGTCTTGCCAGAGCTATTGTTTCCAAAGATGACTGATGGACCCTCCTTCTCTATGAAGTTAAACAGTTGTTCCCGATCATATGCCTTGAGCATCGACTGTCAAGATACCAAGTCGTGATCGTGGAGCTATGTTCCTATGGTAAGATTAAACTCTCATTTTGGTACCCATACTTTCATGGATCCTACCTTGTTAGTACCCTTGGGAACCAAAATTTGGTTGACTTTAGGTCTCATATGCATAGAATTATTGTAACACCCCCTTCCCAAAAATGAAAGGGAGGTCACGTTCAAAGCACAACAAACCTCAAAATAAATAAACAGAGCACTAATGACTTCAAATATTTAATAATGATATCCATCAATGAAGTACTAAATACAATTCTCCAACTAGAGTCAAAATAATCAACACCAAAAATCGAATAAACCTAGATGGTCAAAGGCAACACTCTCATCACACTAGCCCTGAATCACCCCTCAAAACCTGCCGGAAGAAAAACACAGTATGAGCCAATTGCTAAGTACGGATATAGATATACAAAGATGCACAATTGAAATACGAAATCAACCGAGTAAAAATATTGAACAAAACTTCAAGCTTAAATACAAATAAAAATATAATATCCAAGGTCTGAATAAAATATATTTGAATCAATAGAATTAACAAAACCAATAGAAGTATAAAGAAATAACGAACTGAAGTAACTAACTCAAAGAATTGAACTGAACAGAAACAAACAATAACTAATACAATGAAATAATATGCTGAATCAAATGGTTGGGTGTTATTTCATACCGAATGAGCTCAGAAATATACATTGCCACACAGGCAAGTCAAAATGATGTCACACGGGCAAATTAAATGATGCCACACATGCAATCAAAATAATGCCACACATGCACTCACACATTGAACTGTGAATCCAAATGTATGCAAATCAGATAGGTGTGTTCGGCACAACATCACTAATCCGCAAAACAGAAAACTAGGGTTAACCCATACGCCTCCCACAACAAAACACCAAATGGACCACTTCCTCTGGAGCCTAAACGGAAATTATGTGGACTAATCACGCTGTGACAAACGAGATTTTATAATTTAATTTTAATATTTATTGGATATTATTTATTGGATGAAATAAATATTTTTGATGATTTAATTATTAGATTAAGTAATTAATTGATGCAACTGTGATAGATTAATTTAATTATATGTGTTATATTTATTAAATTAATATGGAGAATATTTATTATTCAAAGTATGTATTTATGTGAGCTTATTGAATTAAATGAAATATTTAATAAGCATAATGTTATTTTAATGTAAAAATTAATTAAAGATTTAATAATTTGACATAATTAATAAGTAAGAAATTAATTATGTGACTATGTGAATTAATGACAAATTATCATATTTTATTTTAAGTAAATAAGATAATTGATTTATTTTATAATTAGATGTGACATTATTAAACTTTAAGATAAAAGAGTTATTAAATTAAATAATTTTGAGCCATTTAAGGCTTACCAAACGAGGCCCTGGTAGAGGTTATAAGCAGTTAACCATTACTGGGTAACTGGCATCCACTCTGCGCGTCAGTTCTTTTATTAATACGTCGTATTATTCTCCTTCATATTTTCTAAGTGTTCAAAGCAAATTATAGAGAGAAATTGTGAAGTTGAGAGAAATTGTGTGTGTATGTGATTGATCTAATAACTGAGAAAAGATCATCAAGGCTATCTTAGTATACACTTTATACTTTGGGTAATTCCTTTAGCCCAATTTCTATTTTTACGATTGTTTAAGTTTTATAAGAAAATGGCTTCACGTTTTGTTAAAGTCTCTGTAATTATAAAGGGTATGGATTATGTGTTGATACATGTAATAAGATGTTATCATATCGTATTTGATTATATATATTGTATAAACCATATCATCAGTTGCATAAAACATGTTGTATATTGTTGCTACAAAATTACAGAGTATAAAATATGGCCATATGGCCTTACGTACCAAATTTGATACGTCTATCATAGGTTATATCATAAATTTATGCTTGTAATGGATTATGTATATTAAAATGAAGAGTCCAAACTTCAAATGAACGGATTCGGTGTTATAATGAACCCTTAGTATAGATTTGCATGTTTTGTTTTCAAAACTTTCAAGAACATCAAGAATAGTAAAATTACATGTGTTGATTCTACAAATTATGTGTTTTAACATGTTAAAATCATGCTAGAAGGGTTGAGTAGTAGTTATATGTGTATTACAGTGTTTGGGTGTGTCTAAATTCGTGTAAAAATAAAGTAATAGGAAGTTATAGCCATATTATGTGTTCTTCACAGAACGTATAATTTTACTTGTGATAGATTTTTGGCCTATTTTGGCCTTTTTTGGCCTTGTTATGTTCACGAACTATAGAATTGCAGAAAATGAGCCTGGGTCACCTCGCCCCCGGAGGGCGTTACCAAACTAAATTACCCCGCTCCGGCAGTCAAAAAAAAATAAAAAAAAATATTCGATGAAAATTATTATTAAAATATTTATAAAATAAATTAAATATTTTAATTGAGATATTATGGAATAAAATAAATATTTGATGAAAATTATTATTAAAATATTTATAAACTAAATTAAATATTTTAATTGAGATATTTATGGAACAAAATAAATATTTGATGAAAATTATTATTAAAATATTTTTAAAATAAATTAAATATTTTAATTGATATATTATGGAATAAAATAAATATTTGATGAAAATTATTATTAAAATATTTATAAAATAAATTAAATATTTTAATTGAGATATTTATGGAATAAAATAAATATTCGATGAAAATTATTATTAAAATATTTATAAAATAAAGTAAATATTTTAATTGATATATTTATGGAATAAAATAAATATTTGATTGAAATTATTATGAAATAATTTATTCGAGTGTAATAATAGTAAGAGAATGAAAATATTCTAATTTAATTAAGTAATTAAATTAGAAGGGTAATGATTTATTGAATAAAGTGGAGTTTATATTAAATAATTAAGTAAAAATGTAACTAATGAATGTCGTGAATACATATGATATGTGTGAAAAATTTGTGGTGAACGGAAGTAGTAATCGTTTAGCCTACGCACGAGGCAAGTTTCCTAACCCTACTTGTTATCATTATTCAAGTTTAGTTTGTTATATTAAAGATTATCTATCATTTCAAAGTATGATTCTGTTATACAATACTTGTTCTATTGTATACCTCTTAAGATTTTTATTCAATTCACTTATCATTTATTGTTGAACCTTATTAGACTAGCGAACCCATAATTGCTTTGACTAGTCCATAGTTGATGAACGTTCTAAATTTCAGAACCCTTATTGAATTATCCAAATCAAACTTCCTTTAGTGCGGACTCTGATGTCAAACTGAGATGAATAACCCTGTATAGGGATTTCTTATGCGTTAGCGTTAAGATATTGTCCACAGTATGGTACTAAGGGCTGATCCCCCTAAGTACGAGTAGAAGAGTCCATAGTCTTATGACTGTTAAAGGTTTCAAGTATAACCCTTGATAACCTAGGACAAGTTCAAGGTCTTATGACCCTCAGAAATATTTTGAACTCTTATTATTCATTCTTGATTCAAAAGATGAGCTTTTATTTCAGAAAACTTTGATTCACTCTCATGTTATTATATATTGTTATTTCATTTTTATACTTGTAGGCATTCATGCTTACTCTTGCGCAATAATAACATTGTAGTTAAGAACGAAAGGTACGATGAGCCTTGTGACATCCCAGATTTTAGAATTTATAAATGAGAATTTTATAAATAAAAGTATTATTTATGAGATATGTTGGGTGTGAGTATGTGTATGTCATATATTGTAGAATATGTGAATTGATGTGAAGAGAATGTTATATAATAATTTTAATATATATAAATATTTAATTGAATTATTTATTGAGTTAAATATATAATTTTTTTATTATTATAGAGTAATGTAATTAAGTGTAGTAGATTAATTAAATGAATATTTAGTATTTAATTTAATTAATATAATAATTTTATGTTATAGTTCTAATTTAATTGAGATAATTAAATTAGATGAGCTATGTGATGATTGTTACACGAAAATATAATTAACAAGTATATATAATTATGTGACAATTTGATGAGATTGATTGATGTTAAACCATTGATTAATTAAAATAATGAGTATTTGCCAAACATGGTCTTAGGCTTTTCAAGTTCAAGTTGGTGTAACCTATGTATTAACTAGTAATTAGTATATATAATAATTACTAGGAGTTACATATATTATATATTACTGGTATTGTATATTATATGTATATACTACAAGTTAGTACGTTAGTTTTAGAAAACAAACCCAAAAAAAGAAGAAGAGAGTTAGAGAGAGTTGTAGGAGAAGAAGAAGAAGAAGAAGAAAGAAGAAGAAGAAGAAGAAGAAGAAGAAGAAGAAAAAGAAAAAGAAGAAGGGAAAGCTTTGAGAAGGCAAAACAAGCCCCATCATCATTATCTCCATCTCTCTCTTAAATTCATACTAGTAAGGTTATAATCTAAATTCCTTGTTTTAATTATATTTTTATGTTCTTCATAATGTAGTTCTCTGATAATTGTTATATAGAAGTTGTATTGAGAAATTGAGAGAGATAGAGAGAAATAGAGGAATTGAGATGAGCTAGAAGAAGAAGAAGAAGAAGAAGAAGAAGAAGAAGAAGAAAAAGCTAGAAGAATGTAACTTCTAAACTCTTATTTAATCTTTAATTTTTTTAGGTAGATTTATGTTCTGGGTAGTAGATCATGCTTAATCTTGTTTGTATAGGTTTAATCTTGGATTATCAAAAATCAAACAAGTGGATTCGAGAAAGAAAATGAAATGGAAATAAAATTTTAAGAACAAAATTCGTAGGTTTTGAGTAATTGTGGACAAATCTTGTGAAATTCATACCTCTTTGGGTATAATGTGTTAGAAAGTGAGCCTTATATTAAATCAAAGATATGGAAGTAAGCTATATTCTGAAAGTGGAATCATATGAAAACTCTTTGTAGATTTCTTGCAATGTCTGTTTTAGTAAGGCTGGTACGAAGGGAAAATAATCTGCCCAGAAAATCAAAACTGTTACGGTTTCTGACTTTGAACAATTCATATAAATTCGTGTGTTTTGAATTTGAAGAAACATTAAACTGCAAAGTTGTAGATATGGAAGTTTACTAGCCAGACTCGCCCGATTGAGACATTTTAGGGACTGGATCATGTCTGAAATAAATTTTTTAGTAAGAATGTCCAGAATATGAAATTTTCTAGACTAGTTGATGAATTACAGAATCTGGTTTAGATGGATAAGGGTCTGACTTTAGGCCTAGATGAGGTTGTAGTACACTGAGTAACGATTAATTCTATATAAGAAGGAACAAAAATGGACATGTAACGAAGGAGTTATGTTTAAAATAAATACAACGTTTTGTTAAAGAAATTGTGAAGATGAGTTTTATAATTCTGTTTGAATTAAGATTTTGGGTGATGGTATATTTTGATGATTAAAAATATTTTTTGACATATGTAATGAGTATAGATATGTGTTATCATATTCTATGCATAATTAACCATTTAAGATCAAGAGTTGAGATAAGTTAATGTGTGCACATAATGTGCTCGATAAAATGCCTAAGAGTAATAGTATTTCTAAACTTTGGTATACAAAGTGTCTATGTAATGACTTATATTGTATGTTATTTGCATCTGAGTATGAAAAGATGATAATACAAGAATAATAAAGTAAAGTAATTGAAAAGGGCGATTTTTGATTTTTGAAAGAAAATTAAACTTGTAAACAATGTGTTGAATATGCATTTTTGAAACCAAAGTTGTATAATAAAATGGTGTGATATACACACATTAAACTACAAGTGCGATAGTCTAGTATGTGTGGTGATGAAAATGAAAATAAAACCGAGTTGCATATAAAACACAGTTAGATGTCTGTAAAGATATTATAAAGGATAATAAGATAAAGTAAGGTCTTAAAATAAATTTGACCATGAGATCAAGTATTGATTTTGTTTATTATAAATTTCATATACAGTGTAGGTTGTGCAAGGACGCGAAGTATTAGCGTGTTGGTAAAACGCCGATAAAGGCAAGTCTTTCAGTTCCTTTTTACTATGTGAACTTGATGATGATCTGCTTTAAAATTTTAGTGTATGATGTATTATATATGTCAAAAGTATGAAATGTGAAAGTCAATCTATGATTATGATGATTGAACTATGAATGTTGATTGAGTAAGGAACTCAATCTTTATAGTTGTTATGTGAACTATAACATGTATGGTATGTTTGTTTATGATTATTCTTGTATATTGAAAATGTTATTATGTGCTAAGTGATGCATGAAAACTGTTAGATTTGGCTGAGCTATTGAGCTCATTCTTGCAAATAACCATTTTTGCAGATTCAAGAATTGAAGGTAACGCTATGTGCTACTTGATTGTTATGGATCAAAAGTGATATATGAAGATTTAATATCCTAGCTAAGTTGTTATTCTTGTAAACCATGTCTAATGTTTCGGTAAATGTATTAATGTTGTATTGTTATATCATTTTTGCAATGTAAACTCTTGTAGTATTAAAATGATTATGAGATATTTAGATGTAAAGATTGAAAGTTTTGGGAACGAGAATAGTTTGTAATTGAAAATTTTAATTATTTCGCAAATTTCAATGGTTGTATTATCGTTTAACGATGTAAAATTAGAGGTTGAATGTATTATTAACGACCGAAGTCGAGAATTAAATTGTATGAATTTTTATTCAATTTAATTATCATTTATTGTTGAACTTATTAGACTAGCGAACCCTTAATTGATTCGACTAGTCCATAGTTGACGAACGTTCTAAATTTCAGAACCCTTATTGAATTATCCAAATCAAACTTCCTTTGGTGCGGACTCTGATGTCAAACTGAGATGAACAACCATGAATGGGTATTTCTTATGTGTTAGCGTTAAGATATTATGCACAGTATGGTACTAAGGGTTGATCCCCCTAAGTACGAGTAGAAGAGTCCATAGTCTTATGAATGTAATTGGTTTCAAGTATAACCCTTAACAACCTAGGACAAAGTTCAAGGTCTTATGACCCTCAAAAATCTTTTGAATCCTTATTATTCATTCTTGATTCAAACGTTGAGCTTTTATTTCAGAAGTCTTTGATTCACTCGCATGTTATTATATATTATTATTTCATTTTTATACTTATGGGCATTCATGCTCACTCTTGCGTAATAATAACATTGCAGTTAAGAACAAAAGGTACAATGAGCCTTCTACTAGCAAAGGCAAGGGCAAAGCTAATAAGTGATGAAGAATTGTTATTTAAATTTTAGAATGTTATCGTCAAGACTTGATGTTGTTTAAGACTTATTATTTGTTTATGTTTCCGCACAGATGTTTAAGGTTAGTTTGACCTGGGATTGTATTTATTATCCAGATGTTGTAACCCCATAAGGGGAGGATTTATTTCTATCTATTGCATGATTTGCATTTATTATGGATAGATAGATGGATGATATTTGTACAGTGAACACTAAATCCCGTGGAATTTAAGTACCCAGATTTAGGGGTGTTACACACACCGCCACAGAAAGTGTCATGTCTCTTGTGCCAAGACGACATGCATGTGATACCCCCACATGTGGTTATAGCTCAGGTATACCCTACGGTATATTTTAACAAAAATACTATGTCACAACACATGCGACATAATACCAACAAAAAGGGTTCTATATGTAAATATTGAACCAAATCAAATTATAGTCACAAGGTCTCAAAAATAAGGTAGCAACATGTACCGCTCTACAATTATCAAAAATAAATACTAAACATGATATCCTAATTCAAAGAGTACAAATACGAGTCATGTGTATCAACTCCAAAATGAAACTAATATATTTATAGTAGACATGTTTCTCTATCTAACCTTTTATCTATGTCCTCTCTCTATTCTACTACCTAACTTCCGGTATCTTCCTTTCACTCTCGTCACAATTTCAGGTTCCTTTGCTGATAATCTTCTTCTTTTCTTTTTGGTTTTCCTTAGTTCCTATTGATCACCTCTACCGCCTTCGCTCTCCATTTTCCTCTGTTCTATTATGGTTAGTTAGAACCATCTCTCTGCAGGGAACTTAGAGAGTAGTCTCTCTAAAGACCTATTTGCTGAGTTTGGTGTCTCTCTTCCGAACTCTTCAGAATCTCTACCTCCTCATCTTGGAGTCGAGGAAATGGGGGAGTCAGTTCCCATTATTGGTGGTATGGGTACCAACATTAGCTCTGAGGACTCTTCAACCAATGCTTTGAATTCCTAATATGGATATCGGTCATGCTATGGGGGATAATGCTAGGGAAATATTCTCGGCTGCTCATTATTTTTCTCAAAAAGACAGGGAGGAAGCTTTGTTTGAAAGGAAGAAAAACATGCATTTAATGTCTTTTTTAACAGCTCATGGATTACTTCCAATGATGTTCAACATTTCTTGTGGGATAGTAAGAGGGTCAATTTCCTATGTGCAAACAAGGTACCTGTGTTAAGTCCTAAACCAGATATCCCCTTTAGTTCCTCTGGCCTCCTGGGTTGTGCTCTTCGACATGTATTATATGTTGGTGAAGATTCTAGGACGTGAGGATCAACCGCTTTGTTTCCTCCGGCGACTGAGGTGGGTGAAGGCTCTAAACTGGTGGATCAGGCCCGGTCTCCCACCAACTCATGTCTTGTCAAAACTGGTTTCTTAGGGTCAGCCTTTTCAAAATTTCCCGCTTCTTTCCTCGTGGTAGGGGAAATACATGCTCTAGGCCAGAAAGCAGCCACCAAAACTTGGAGTGATGTGGTTGGTAAAACTAATGTCAAGACTTCTAGGCTACTAAAATACCACCCTCCTACTTCTGATGATGGGATCTTGTATGTCATACCTCCGGACGAAATGCTACTTAGAGGCAATCAAATCTGGGCAGCCAGTCTTGTGGGATATTTCCTTTATTCCTTTCTTCTCTATAAAGTTGTTGAGCCTATAGCTAGGAGACTATGGGGTCATCTTGGGCTTTCTGATGTTTTCCTTCACAACAAAGGTTATTTCATTTTCAAATTTACTTCTACTTTGGACTGTTATAATGTTCTGGCGTCTGGTCCTTGGCACTTCACTTCTAAGATCATGGTCCTTCAGAAATGGAAAGAAGGAGTCGAGTTTTCTAAAACTGAATGTAACACCTTTCCAATTTGGGTCAAACTCATCAATATTCCTCTTTCTTATTGGTCGGATGAAGGTATTAGTTATATTACTAGTGCAATTAGTAAACCTATGTTCACAGATGACACGACAACTAAGAATGATTTCTTGAACTTTGCTAGACTTTGTATTGAAGTTAAGGCCTCATTTTCCTTTCCTCCTTCTATTCGAGTAGGCACAAAGCAAGGTGAAGCATTGGAGTACTCGTTTACTTCTGTTGAGGTTGAATACCAAAGTAACCCCCCCCCCACATGTCCCAAATGCCTTGTGTTTGGGAATTATCCTCTCAAATGTCCTAAAGAAAACTACCAGTGGATTCCTAAAGGGCCAGGTTATGGTACAATTGATAAAATACAGACTACTATTTATGATCAGGCAAATATGGAAAATATGCAAGCTATTATTGGAACCAGTTCTACCGAAGTACCAAAGACTGGGAATGCAGTAAACAAGCTTGTTACTGAAGGGTCCCCTAAGAATGATTGGGTAATAGTGGGTAGGGCAGCAAAATCTGGCTCTGTTACTCCAATTCGGAGCAACGATATGACTATCTCCTACACTTTTGCACCAATAACTCATGATGACCCGATCATTGGCTCAGACGCATATTCTCCTGTTGAAATGAATCCTCTTCTTGTGAATAAACTCAAGGCGATAGATGAAAAAGAAGGGAAAGATCTCAAAAATAAAAAAATATCAGGTATGGAAAATCCCAAGGCTGCTAAGAAAACAAAAGGCAAGGGTAAAACTGGTAACACCCCCTCCATTAGTTTAATTATGTTAGCCTCCTATAATATTAAAGGATTAAATAAAAAGCATAAACAGGCTTATGTTAAGAAAATTATTACAGACTATAATATTCCAATTCTTGGTTTAATTAAGACTAGAGTTAAATCTTCTAAGGCTCCAAAAATTTCCAGGAAATTGTGTATGAACTCGGAATGGGCTTTTTATTATAACTTCCATAATAATGCTAGAATTTGGGTAGGATTGAATCCTCTCCTTTGGAAATTGGATATCCTTTTTGTTTCTTCTCAAATTATTCATTGTAAAGTTCAATCGTTAGATTTTAACAGTATTAGTTTCATGGTTTCTTTTTTGTATGGGCTCAATACTTATATTGAAAGAAGGAATCTCTGGAATGATTTGGTCACTCAGTCCACTAATAAGTTTTGGTGTTTATTGGGTGATTTTAATGTTATAAAGGACCTGAAGGAAATTAACCAACCAAAAACCAGTTGGGATGTTGGAAAGGAAGATTTCAAAGACTGCATCACTTCTATTAGTGTGGATAACATTCGAGCAACTAGTCCAGTCTTTACTTGGTGGAACAATCAACCTTCCCAACCAGTCCACAAGAAACTGGACCGAGTCATGGGAAATTCAGATTGGTTTTCTATATTTGACCTCTCACAGGTAACTTTTGCTCATCGTGGGCTTTCTAATCACTCCTTGGTGTTACTAAACAGTGGAATTAAGTTTACTAAACCTCAGAGACAATTTCAATATTTTAAAAATATGTCTCTTCTTGATGGTTTTCATGAAGCTGTCCGGTTGTCTTGGGATACCCACTTTAATTGGAACCCTTTCTATGTTTAGTCTGAGAAATTGAAATGCACCAAGAAGGCCTTAACCTCCCTCAATATTTCTATGGGTAATCTGCAACATTGGTAAAGATACCTAGGGAAGACCTCCACTCGGTTCAGAACCTCCTCAATGACCATTCTTATGACTTGGACCTTTTGGCAAAGGAAGAGAGCTGCTCAAAATAGCTTTGGCAAGATATGGATAGGGAGAAAGTCCTAATGCAACAGAAATCCAGAGCTACATGGCTGGCCTTAGGTGATCGTAATTCAAATTATTTTTCTAATATGATGAAGCAAAGATGGAATTCTAACAAAATCTCTCGATCCTTAATGCTGATTGAGTAACAGATTGAGGAATTAGCTGTGGGGTACTTCTCTAGCCATTTTTTTATTCTGGCTCACACTATGACAGATTCTTCAACCAAATTAATAGACCCAACTCAAGCCTCTCTTCTTAGTGCTCCCATTTCTGATACTGAGATATTCAAGGTGCTCAACTCCATGAACCGTAATAGAAGCCCATGACCGGGTGGATTCAATGTGAATTTCTTTATTAGCTGCTGGTCCATTATTGGGGAGGCCTTTACTAAGGTTGTTCAGTACTTTTTCTCCACTAGTCAGTTAACCAAAGGGATAAACTCCACTACTTGGGCCTTGATTCCCAAATGTTCTAATCCAACTGCCATGGTTGATGTCCGTCCTATCTCTTGCTGCAATACTATTTATAAATGTATAGAAAAAATACTTTCCAATAGAATAAAAGTGGTATTGCCCATGCTAATTGACCAAGAACTATCGGCTTTTGTAAAAGGTCTAAGTATAATTGATAATATTCTCTTGGCTCAAGATCTCTTCAAAGGTTACACAAGAAAATATTGCCCCTCTCGTTGTGCCCTTAAGATTGACCTACGAAAAGCCTTTGACATGGTTTGGTGGGAGTTCCTTCTTGATGGCTTTAAAGCATATCGTTTCCCACCTATCTTTATAGGTTGGATTAAGGTCTGATCCCGAATTCACATAAAAACCAATGTTATCTCTCAAATACAGATCCTTAAGCCATGAATAGTATTCTATCATTACTAGGATTTTAGATAAGTTCTCTACCTTCTAAATTCCTTTGAGTTCCATTACTATTTCGAAAGCTATCTTATGCCGACTGTGTTCCTCTTGTACAAAGGATAACCTCTCGTATTTCTACCTTGACTTCCAAAGTCTTTGCCTACTCCGGTCGTCTTCAGTTGATAAAGCCTATTCTTTGTTCATTCAAAACCTACTGCTGCAAGCATTTCATGCTTCCTAAGGCTGTACTTCATGAGATTCATTCCATCCTCGATAGGTTTTTGTGGAAGGGGCCGAATCTATGTAAGTTTGGGGCTAAAGTGGTTTGGTCTCAACTCACATTATCAATGTGTGAAGGGGGATTAGGCATAAAATGTAAGACCCCAACTTTTTATAAATAAAATTGAATTTCCTTTATTTATTATTGTGAATAATAAGGTGTTAATTTGATATAATGCTTTGGTTATGGGTGAAATGTGCAAATTTTGCAAAATAAGCAAGTGGTTATAAAATATTCATTATTATCGGGGAATATTCTTTGGTCGTGGAATATTCTTGCTATCGGAGAATATTCGTATGACGGCGTAGCAATTTGTGGGCCCCATAATGGAAAACGGTCGGATGAAGAAAATGACAAGTTTAAGTTTTTACAAATAACGGCGTAGTTGTTACTGTTAATACTGTTGGAATACCCGATGGTTAAAATACAGTAATACGCGTGGTTGCACAGTAGCACACGATATTGCATAGTATTTTGGAATTATTGATTCTTACCTAAGAAGGCACTACTCAATAATTGTTACAGTAATTACTGTTCAATATTTTATTTTATTGATTCAATAATTGCTATGTTGATATTTTATATTATTGTTGTTTCAATAATTGTCAGTGCACAATTTTCCCATTATCAGATCAATAATTCATATTATATGAATAATATTATTAGATAACATTATTGGCAATGTCTAAGGAAGTTCTGTCTAGAAAGGGGTTTGGTCATCTAATTGTGCGCCAATAAGGAGAAATCCTTATCGAAAAGCCCCCTCTTTCCTGGGAATGACCTGATTGTCATAATTGTGATTCTGTAATATTATTTATGAATAATTAATGATTGATTTATATGATAAGGAAATATTTATTTTATGTGGATATAAATGAAGGAATTAATGTTGAGGTGTTTAATCAGTATTTTGTCGGAATGGAGGTATTAAAAATCGTTCGTATATGGATTTCAGGCATTTTCTGTTTTGAATTTGGAAAAGCGTTCTTTTACAAAGTTGTAGAGAATTTGATTTCCTATGGAATGGACATAAAATTAGTATTTTTCTGATAAAAGGGTTATTTATTATGAATTATTGAATTTTGGAAATAAATGTTTTTAATTTAAAATATGGGTGGGCCCCACTTTTGGTTGGTGAGAAATGTGCTGAAATTTTATTTCAAAAGTGGTGGACGTGAATAGTAGCAGGTAAAGCCATCAAATAGCAGGTTAGTCTGTTATGGTGTTCTAAGCATTTTCCTTTAAATAGGGTGCTTAGTTAGAATTGAAAATCACACCAGGATCATAAACTTTCTCTCTCTATATTATCGAACGTATTTTGTGAGTATTTAGATACTTTGTGAGTTGATATTCAGTTCAAGTTTCCTTCAGACTTATACATGATATTTTAGCCGGAAGTATTGTTCTTTTGAGGTAACGGATGTTATTTTCTTCATAATGATGTTATTCTTTCAATAACATTATACTGACATATTGGTATTATTTGTATTGTGGAATTTCTACCTTTTTTATGTCAGGGTTACTATTCACGTATGCAACACTATTCACGTATACGACACTATTCACGAATATGGCACTATTCACAGAAAAAATAAAATTTTCTTTTCTTTGTCCAAGTTATCTATTATGGTTACTATATTGATTGTATCCATATTTTGATCTTCATTCTTGAATATTTCTCCATAATTGATTATTATAAGGTATTTTTGAACTTGGATAAACTATAGTACGAATCCCTAATCTTTTATCTCACTGGATTCGTTTTCTTTAAGATATTTTTCATCATCCTCAGTCCTAAATGATGATATTACTGAATATCTTTGGCCTGTAGTGCAAAGATGAATGATTAACTAATGAATATCTTTGGCCCGTAGTGTAAAGATGAACATGTGTTGAAATGAACATGACCAACAAGTGATATAAATGAATATATTTGGCCTTTAGTGCAAAGTTAAATATTTGATTCAAGATGTATATTGATTGATGTTACAATGATAAAATATTTATGATGGACTTTTAAATCTTAGAAGATAGTAGAATTAATTCTTTACTTGACTCTTCTAATGGATTGCTAATTCCGATGCAGTTGTTGATCTAAAACTTGTTGTCTATTATATTATATCAGATTTTTTCCTGTTACAGACTAATGATAAATTGTTGTATATTATCTTAGTCATAATATTCTTTTATTGGGCTAGTTGAGCTCACCCTTTTCCTTTTTGTTCCATTTTTCTTCTCAGGAGGTGAGAATTTAGCAAGAACTAGCCTGGGTATGGAGTGATGATTCTAGAAAGTTGTTTTAGCAGTCCTTACTATTTTTTAAAAATAGTGTATCAATAATTGTAATGAGGACTCCTTTTAAGTTTGTATATTGTCTATTAGACAGTATTTTACACGATAATTGTATTAATGAAGTTGTATTTGTTTCTTTACCATGTAGTTGGCGACTCGGAATGGGTGATGTGTACCTATTTTGGGGGCATCACAGTTGGTATCAGAGCTTAGGGATATGGTCTTTGGAGGAGATCGGGGAATAAAATTAGGAGGGGAGAGACGAGTAATCCTTCTCTACTGTGTCATACCTAAGCTTATTTGGTTGATCAGTCAGAGCATATGGTTAATATGTGATATGTTAATTTGTTAATTAACACTTGTTTTGTGGCAGTATTTGAGAATGGCAGCTGGAAATATTAACAACTGAGTGAATGAGACCGTGGAGACACCTTTAATCACCACCCAGGGGAACGTGCAACAGGAAGGCAATATTCATCATGTAAACAACACTACCGAGCAAATGATGAATGATGGGATGTTTAGAAGCTTTTTGCAGTTCATGCAAAACAAGACAAGGGAGACTCGTGTACAAAATACGGGTGGAAATGATAGCAATGCGCGACTTGTCACAGCCAAGCAGTTAAAAGAGTTGGGATCACCAAAATTTGTGGGAAAGCCGGATCCGATTAAGGCAGAAATGTGGGTCAAGAAAATTACCAAGATATTCGATGTCTTAGGATGTACGGAAGAACAGAAGGTTCCATTCGCCACTTTTATGTTCCGTGGTGAGGCAGATTACTAGTGGGAATATGTGAAGCGTATACAGCCTGCCGCACTTAACATGTCTTGGGAAACATTTCAGAAACTGTTCAATGACAAGTAATTTCCTGAAAGTATTCGTCATATGAAGGAGGTCAAGTTTATCAGGTTTGAACAAAACAACATGTCTGTGTCTCAGTACAAGGCTAAGTTCGCTGAGTTATTCAGGTTTGCACCTCATTTGGTAGAGGATGAGGAACGAATCACGCGGATGTTTCTGAGAGGTCTAAAACCCGAGATTCGACAATATCTTATTTGTCATAAATTTTCTCTATATTCAGATGTTGTAAACAGGGATAAATTATTAGAGCGAGATATTGAGTATGTTCAACCGAGGGACCACAACCAGTGTCATACCGGTGGAAGAAGTCATCGGAGCAATGACAACCAGCGGGGAGGAAAACATTCGGACAAAAACGGTAACCACTCTGGTGGTAATCGTGGCCATGATGGTAGAAGAAATGAGTCGGGGGGATTTCAAAAAGAGAAGGTACAACAATTATAACGTGAAGACGTCAACACAAACATCAACTATTTTTAGGGGAGGAGAACGAGCACCGGTCATTTGTTATAAATGCGGGAAAGAGGGACACATCAAGCCCAAACTGCCCACAACAATCCAAGGTGTGTTATAACAATGGAAAGGAAGGTCATATATCTAGAGATTGTCTTATAGCGAAACCAAGTCCAACAGGGATGGTGACTCCAAAGGTTGTCCTGGACAAGTCAAAGTCGGTGGTTCTTGGAAGGGAGTTTGTTCGTGACCGCCCAAAACGCAAGGAACCCAAACGAGGTGATCACGTGTAAGCTAATCATAAACTCTTACGAAGTTTATACCTTATTAGATACTGGTTTTACCCATTCTTTTATCTCTCCTACTTGTGTTCAACGTTTGAACTTGACTCTGGAGAAATTAGACTTTGACTTACCTGTTGAGACTCTGTTAGGAGAAACTTTCATTGCATCTACTGTTTATAAATCTTGCTTGATCCAAGTTGGTACCATCACATTACCTGTCGATCTTATTTCGTTGAAAATACTTGCATTTGATATGATTTTAGGGATTGATTGGTTAACTATTCATCATGCTAAAATTGATTATTTTCGTAAGGTTGTTAGTTTTCATATTCCTAACCAACCTTTTATGCGAATTCAAAAAACAAACCACTAAAGTCAATCACTGTCATATCAAGCCATAAAGCTATTCGTTTATTTAAAAATGGATGTCAAGCTTTCTTAACCCATGTCACGGACCTGAACAAAAACACATCAGATTTGACTAATATTTCAGTTGTTAGTGAATTTCCTGACGTATTTCCTGAAGAACTTCCCGGTCTACCACCAGAATGTGAAGTTAAATTCTTTATTGACCTTGAACCCGGTACAAAACCCATTTCTAAAACCCCATATCGAATGGCTCCTATTGAACTTCAGGAGTTAAAGGTCCAACTACAGGAGTTGTTGGACATCGGTTTCATTCGTCCTAGTACATCTCCTTGAGGTGTTGCTGTGTTATTCGAAAAGAAGAAAGACGGGAGTATATGACTTTGTATTGACTACCAAGAATTGAACCATGTCACCATTAAGAATAGGTATCCGCTACCTCGCATTGATAACTTATACGACCAGTTGCAAGGAGCATAATTCTTTTCAAAGATAGATCTTCGTTCTGGATATCATCAGCTGAAGATTAAAACTGAGAATATTCCAAAGACTGCCTTCAGAACTCGGTACGGGCATTATGAATTCTTAGTCATATCTTTTGGATTGAATAATGCTCCTACTTCTTTCATGGATATGATGAACCGTGTGTTCAAAGAGTATTTGGATCAGTTCGTTATTATCTTTATTGATGACATCCTCATCTATTCCAAAAGTCGTGAAGATCATGAGTGCTATTTGAAGCTGGTACTTCAAAGGCTTCGTGATAATAAGTTATATGCCAAGCTAAAGAAATGCGAGTTCTGGCTAGAGAAAGTAGCATTCCTTGGGCACGTGGTGTCAAAACATAGAGTATCTGTTAACCTGGCGAAGATTGAAGCAATACAAAGTTGGGAGCAACCGAAGTCGGTGACTAAAGTACGTAGCTTTCTGGGCTTAGCTGGTTATTATTAGAGATTCGTGGAAGGACTTTCTAGAATCTCTACTCTGTTAATTCAGCTAACTTAGAAAAATACAAAATTCATATGGAGCAAGGAAAGCAAGAAGAGTTTCCAGGAGCTCAAGAGGAGACTCATTTCGGCACCTGTTCTAACAATACCATCTGGTTCGGATGGATTTGTTATCTACAGCGATGCTTCAGGCAAAGGGTTAGGATGTGTTCTCATGCAACATTGGAAAGTCATAACCTATGCCTCGCGATAACTCAAAGAATATGAGAGGAATTATCCTAATCATGATCTGAATTTAGCAGCAGTCGTTTTCGTATTGAAGATCTGGAGACACTACCTATATGGGGAGAAAGTAGACGTGAGACCCCGAATTTTATGAATAAAGATTTAATTTTCTCATAATATTGTTTAAATATTATGGTGTGGATTTGATATTATGTTATAGTTGTGGGTAATATTTATAAATTTTGTAAAGTAAGCAAGTAGTTATAAATTATTCGATTAGTCGGGGAATATTCGTATGACGGCACAATCATTGGTGGACCCCACAACAGAATTATTGTTGGAGTTAGAAAATGATATAAATATCTTTTTATGAATATAACGACAGATGTTTTATCGTTAACTGTTGAATCACCCGGTGATAAAAGTACAGTAATACGCGTAGTTGCATAGTAGCACACGATATTGATTATTGATGCTTACGTGAGAAGTCACTCAGTTTTGTTCAATTATTACTACAATAATTGCTGCATAGTATCTCACATTATTTGATTCAATTATTGTCGATTTTTATATATTAGTAAATCAATAATTGTGGTGACAAGTTATTTTAATTATTATATGCATAATTAACAATGTCGAGAAAGTTTTGTCGAGTAAAGGGGTTTGATAACCTAATTGCCCGCCAATAGGAAGAAATCCTTATAGGAAAGCCCCCTCTTTCCTAGGAACGATCTGGTTATTAATATTTCGAGTTATAATAATATGAATAAAGGTTGTTTAAAATATTGAGGGGATTTTTATGAAGTATTTGTGTAAATTTTTCTTATTATTTGGACCACCATTTACCCATTTTTCAAATTAATCGGTAGAAAGTTATTCAATGTATATATATATATATATATATATATATATATATATATATATATTATTAAAGGTAGGCCCACATGTGATGATGACACATGGTGGGGGCCCACGTGTGGAGGATTTTTGGTGGAAGAAAAATTGAAGGTCACGGAGGCATGTATATATATATATATATTATAAATTTAGTTATATATATATATATTAGTATTATATATTTATATATATATATATATATATATATATATATATATATAAACATGCCTGATGAAAGAAAAAAAAAGGGGGGAGGGGTTGTATTGCTTGGCAAGGAGGGAGTGTTATTATTATTATTATTATTATTATTATTATTATTATTATAGTTTTGTTTTATTTGATTATAAATAGAATATATTATATTTTATTTAAAGTTCTTGTTTTATTAGAATATTTTATTGCATAGTGCTGAATAGTAAATCAATTTTTTTCAGAATTCACCGAAGGATTCGGCGCCCGTGAAGGTTTTGTGCGTCCGTGATTAAATTTGTCAAATAGTATCCTTCTCATTCTCCTTTAAATAGGATGCTTAGTTAGAATTGAAAATCACACCAGAATTAGAGAATTCTTCTTGTATAATATTGAGCATATTTCTTTCGAGTTTTAGAAAGCTTTGAGTGTAGAAAATAGTGAAAGTTTTCTTCAAGAATATATCTGCGATACCAGTTGGAATACTCTTCTTTTCAAGATAAGGGGTATTATTTATTTCATATTTCAATTATTTATTTCATATTTCAAATAGATTTTATTTTTCGTATTCGTATGAATATTATTTCGTTCAATATTCGCAAGAAATATTATTTTCATTTAATATTCGTAAGGAATATTATATTCATTAAATATTCGAAAGAAATATTATTATCGTTTAATATTTGTAAGAGATATTATTTTTGTTCAGTATTCGTATAAAATAATATTTTCTTCCATACTTTGTAGTATGAAAGTAATATTATTTTGTTTCAGATTCCGAATTCTATACTCATTTTGTTAAAGTTTTGGCTTCTATACTCCATGAAATTAGTAGAATATCTTTGATATTTGCGCTTCATCCTGTATCTTTTTATGAAAATATTATTCTGAGCCTTCTTGATAAGTTTTAACTTTTTCATGCTGGGATACTATTCACGGGTACTATTCACTTGGTTACTATTCACCCGGGGCACTATTCATGATAAAAATTGATTTCTTTTCGATTCAAATCTTTTTTGATATAATATTATTCTTGAATTTTACCCCACAAAGAAGTATCATATTGACAATTTGAACGTTATTGAATTCTGGATAAATAAAATTATAAATCTTTAAAATTTTTCCTTGAACTTGTTTTATTGAATTGTCATCATCCTCATGCTTATATTATGTTGAAAGTCATCTTTGGCCGTAGTGCATAGATGGACTTTGTATGATTATGACCAGGGATTATTCGGTATAATCATGACCGTAATGTTATAAATGATGTGGAAAAAGTCCTCATTTCCCCATAGTGCATTGATGAACAATTTTTGGTATGATCATGGCCATGGATTCTCTTCGGCCAAGGGTGCAAAGATGAATTGTTTAATGGTGTGATCATTATCATTGATGAAAACACGATTATCCTTGTCCTGTAGTGCAGGGATAATTCGTGGTCGTGATACTAAAGAATATCCTTGGCCCGTAGTGCAGGGATGATTCGATGATGTGGATTATTTATTAATCTGAGTCGCAGCGATAAAATTGATGATAAACTTTTTAAATCATAGAAGATAGTAGATATCATACTCTACTTGACTCTTCTAATGGATTGCTTATTCCGCTACAGTTGTTGATCTAAAACTTGTTGTCTATTATATTATATCAGTTGTTATATTGTTGAAGGCTAAAGATAATTTATTTTGCATTATATTAGTCATAATATTTTTTACTGGGCTAGTTGAGCTCACCCTTTACTTTCATTGTTCTCTTAAGGAAATGAGAATATAGCCGGGACTAGTCGGGAATGGAGTGATGGTCCAGATTTTTGCATTAGTAGTCCTCACTATTTTGTGAAGTAGTGTAAAAATAAATGTAATAATATTGAATTTGAGTTTGGATATTGTTTAGAAGACAATATTCGTGTTAAAACTCCCAACTTATATTTTGTCGTACTTTACACGACTGTTGTATAATTAAGTTGTATTTGAATTTTGTACCATGTATTTGGCGACTCATAATGGTTGATGTATACCTAATTTGGAGGCGTCACAGTAGAGATCTATACAGATCATAAAAGCCTCAAATATTTCTTCACCCAAAAGGAACTCAACATGCGGAAACGACGTTGGGTCGAGCTGTTGAATGATTACAATCATACCATCCAATATCATCTTGGAAAAGCAAACATGGTAGTTAACGCATTGAGTAAAAGATCATATGCAGGTACGAGTGTAATGTTGTTAACACAAAGGTCCATTTTATATAACTTTCAAAGGATAGAGATAGAGGTAAAGTCTCCAAGTACCCACGTGATGATATCAAACATACGAGTAGAACCGACTTTAATCGATAAAGTTAAAGTTGCTCAAGCTACGGAACTGGAGCTTATGCGTATGAAGAAGAAAGTGCAAGGTGTTATTCTAGAAGCAAGAATCGATGACGAAGCAATACTTTGAGTCAACTCTAGACTTTGTGTTCCTAACGATTCTGACTTGAAACATAGAATCGTTGTAAGACCCCAACTTTTATGAATAAAGAATATTTTTCTCGAAATATATTTTTGAATATTATGGTGTGGATTTGATATAATATTTTAGTTGTGGGTAATATTTACAAATTTTGCAAAGTAAGCAAGTGGTTATATAATATTCGATTGGTCGGGGAATATTTGTTTTAACAGGAAATATTCATACGATGGCACAATCACTGGTGGACCCCACAACAGAAGTATTGTCGTAGTTAGAAAATGACAGAATTATCTTTTTATAAAAATAACGGCGAAAGTGTTACCATTAAAACTGTTGAACTACCTGGTAGTAAAAGTACAGTAATATGTGTGGTTGCATAGTAGAACACGGCATTGATTATTGATGCTTACGTAATAAGTCACTCAGTTATACTCAATTATTGCTACAGTAATTGCTACATCATATCTCTCATATTATTGATTTAATTATTGTCACAATATCATCTGCATAATATTTATTATTATTAAATCAATAATTGAGACACAAAGTTATTCATATTATTATTTGCAATATTGACAATGTCTAGAAGTTCTGTTGAGGAGAGGTTTGGTCACCTAATTGCGCGTCAATAAGGAGAAATCCTTATCGGAAAGCCCATTCTTTCTTAGGAACGACCTGGTTGTTAAATATTTTGAGTTATAATATTAATGATGAATACGTTGTGTTGATTAAAGATGAAATTGATAGTTCCATTGTGTTGGGATTATTATTGTTAGTGGAAATCGACATTTATTTCGATAATAATTGATGTGTGGATGTTATATTGACCAATCGGGTAATTAATTGGATAAATGAGCAATTAATTGGTATTATTTCACATGCTTATAACTATTTATTCACATGTATGTACTATTGATTCACATTCATGTACTATTAGGGGAGGTGGTGCAAAATTGATAATACTTGAATGACTAAATTAAAAATGGAGGTATATGTAAGACCCCAACTTTTTAATAATCATTTTTGAATATTATGGAATGAATTTGATATAATGTAATAGTTGTGGGTAATATTTATAAATTTTGCAAAGTACACAAGTTGTTATATAATATTCGATTGGTCGGGGAATATTCATTTTAACAGGGAATATTTGTACTACGACACAATCATTGGTGGACCCAACAAAAGAATTATTCTCGGATTGAGAAAACGATAAAAATATCTTTTTATGAAAATAACGGCGGAAGTTTTACCGTTAACTGTTTAAACACCCGGTGTTAAAAGTACAGTAATTCGCGTGGTTGCATAGTAGGACACGACATTGATTATTGATGCTTACGTGAGAAGTCACTCAGTATTGTTCAATTATTCCTATAGTAATTGTTGCATAGTATCTCACGTTATTTGATTCAATTATTGTTGATATTTTATATATTATTAAATCAATAATGGAGATAACAAAGTTATTAATATTATTATATGCAATATTAACGATGTCTAAAAGTTCTGTCACAGAGAGGTTTGGTCACCTAATTGCGCACCAATAGGGAGAAATCCTTATTGGAAACCCCCTCTTTCCTCGGAACCACCTGGTCGATTAATATTGTGAATTATAATAATGATGATAAATGTTTTTAATTATATTGAGAGGATTTTTTTTATGAAGTAGTTGTTGTAAATTTTACTTATTTTATGGATCTCCATTTACCCGTTTTTCAAAATAATCGGTAGAATGTTATAATATGAGGTGGGGGCCCAAAGTGGGACCCACGTTTGAAAGGAAGGTCAGGGTGGGGGAAAAGGAAATGGAATGGTCTGGAGGGTGTTGTATATAATATATATATATATATATATGTGTGTGTGTGTGTGTGTGTGTGTGTGTGTGACAACCCGAGAATTTAGACAATTTATGAAAATCTCAAATGATTGATTTAAGGTCGAATACTAGACCTAGACAGAAAATAAGTGTATGTGTATGATGTTATTAGGGTGGAATTTTGAGGATTTTAAAATTTCGTGAAGGCTTTTAGGTGAATTATTCAGGATTAAGTGTTTACGTGAATATGCTCTATGCATATGGATAATGATGTGTTCAGAATGTGGTTAAGGGTTATGGGTTGACCAGATAAATTACATCTGTGACAAACCCTATGTATATATTAAGAACGTAAGCGTTCAGTTAGAAAATTCTAACGTCTGATAAAAAACCCTAGCAATCGGTTCTGTAAACCCTAGTTTCAGTTCCGGGAGTCCGAAACCCTAATTCGGATATCGAAAACCCTAGATTGGGAATGCAATGATATGTATAAGGTGAAACGTCATTAATTAGGAAAAACCCTAATTAATTACTGAAAATTCTAATTGATTATTAGAAAACCCTAATACCAGATCTGAAAATCCTAGTTTCAGATTCTGATAAGCGGAAGCCCTAATCTGGGAATAGAAAGGAGAATTATAATGCTTATGTAGTATTAATTATACTACTAATTAGGGCAAAGCTTAATTAATTAGCAAACCCTAATTTCAAATTTAGAAAACCCTAAATTCGGGATTTGAAACCCTAATTTTTAATTAGGGAAAACAAAAGTGTTAATTGAATACTTTTAATGTTAATTAGGATATATTAATTCTAATTTTCAAGATTTAGTAATTAGAAAACTGTAATCTAATTACGAATATTAATTTCTAAATTAGAAAAAAATCATTTTCTATTAGAAACCCTAATTGTTGGTTGAAAACCCTAATTTGTGATTTTGAATCCTAGTTGTACAGTGGTGGATTAAATTGCTATAATTGCAATGTTAATTAGGAAATATAAATCCTAATTGTCAAGATATTAGAAACCCTAATCTAATTGGGAAATTTAATTTCTAAAATTGAAATATTATTTTATTTAAACCCTAAAATGTGGTTTTGAAACCTTATGTACAATTGTGAGCCTAAGTGCTAAAATAGCGATTTTAATTAGGATAAATTGGTCCTAATTAGCAAGGAATGATTTATAATTAGGAGATTATAATATAATTAGGAAGCCCTAATTATAATTTAGAAATCAAAGTTTTCTTTTTTAAAATTTAATTAGAAAATTTTGGAAATCCAAGTTGCTAAAAATTTGGGGATTAAAACCTAAATCCTAAATTTGTCCAAACTCTAAATCTAAGTATGCTCAAACCCTAAACCCTAAGGGTTTCATCAAATTAGAAAATCTAGAAATAAAAGGAAATGACAAAAATGCCCTTAAGTGCATTATTGTGTCTTAGCTTGCAAGAATAAACCTAAGGGGAGTGGTTGAGCAACCCTAGACCTAGCCATGTGCAACAATTCCAGCAATCTCCAGCAAATCAGCAGCTATGTAGCCTCATGCAATGAATCAAGCTATATATAAATAGATTTAGAGAGAGAAAATGTACAAAAATGTAGCCAATCTCATTTTTGCTCTCACTAACTCCCACTCTCTCTCAAACCCACGAAATATTAAGCTAGATCAGTTCTAAAATCAAGCCCCACGTTGGTCAGAATCAGATCAAAGGATCAGAATCGAAAATCAAGCAAAAAGAGGTATAAAATCTCTAATTTTTGAAATCATTCAATTCGTGGTTAATTGTTGCAATTGATTGTTGAAAGTAGTGTTAATAGGTGTCAATTGATGTTCTGGGTTGTTGAATCAATGACCCATAACATCAAAGTACACGAATTTAAAGTTTTAGCAAATCTAGAAATCTGGAAATTTGCGTTTTGCAGCCAAATGTCGAGGCTTATAGATCCATGTGTGTTACGTGTTTTTGATGTTTAAAACTTGTAACATGTAGCCGGATATTTGTTCTTTAAGTTGCAAAAAGAATCAGGCCTAAACCTTTTATAGATCGCAAGATATTCACGGTCAAAACACGTTGACCGATCTGTTAAAAGTCGCGAACCCAGAATTCTTGAACAGTGTCCGTATCCTTGTTTGACCGGCCATATCTTGTTCATGCTTTGATGTTTTTGTGTTATTTTGATTTATAGTTGTTGTAATACATGTTATCTACAACCTGTAATTGTTGTATCGCATAATCGTTACTCAATCACCAAGTTATAAAGCGTCAAAGTAGGTACCTAAGGCTGTTCTTCAAATCTGGAAAACTCAGAATTTGAAGAACAAGGCCTGACCTCATTTTTGGAAGCTTAGATCTTGCTGTTATGTTGTTGTTTGGCCATGAAATTGGTTTGTAGTTGTAGTATTGCATTAGTACTACAATCTGAAAGTTTCAATATGTTCAGAAATGCAATAAACAAGAAATTAAGTCCGGTCAAACCACCCAACCTCGCCTCTGCCGGAAAATTCTGGGCTGGTGAAGAACACCTATAGCGACAGAAAGCGTCGTTATAGGCTTTTAGCGACAGATTTATTTATTATTTCCGGAAAATGATTAAAAATTAGAAAAAAATGGTTTTTAATTATTAAAAATGCTTAATAAATTCTGAAAAATTATTTTAAAGCATTAAAAATAGTTTTTAACTATTTTGAGTATATTTCGAAAATAATTAATATTTTTGGAATATAAAGGGTATTTATTTATTTAATTATAATATTAAATAAATTATTTAAAAATAGTTTTAATTCATGAAAAATCATGAAAAATAATATTTTGATATAAGAAAATATTTTAAGTTATTTTTGATGACTTTTAATATTTTGGGATGAATTTCATTAATAAATTATTATTAATGGTAATTAGTTTATTTAATGAATATATTAAATAAATTATGGAAAATAGTATTAATGCTTTATAAATCATATAAAAATGATTTAAGTGTTATAAAAATATTTTAAGTTATAAAATATAACTTTTGATATTTTGGCATGAAAATATTAATATTTTAATATTAATATTAATTACCGGATAATGGATTTAAAGATTTAAAAATCATATAAATATGATGTTAAAGTATTAAAAATACTTTGATATATTATAATTATATTATAATATTATGTTATGATTTTCATTAATATTTAATATTAAATAAATATTAATGATTAAGGTATTATGTGGTATTGAAGTTATTTAAATACGGTTTTAAGGATTGAAAAATGTTGATAAATGGTAATAATTATCCGAAAATTATTACAAGCCTAGAAAAAATGTTTTGTTTGATTAGAAATTATCCGTGATAATGGTTAAGTGGTTAGACAGAGTTTAATTGAACTTAAACTCGATATTCGTCCGACTAGACCGTCGGGATGATAGAATTGTGTCGGGTTCAACTCAGACTGTAATAGTTTGACTTGATACCAAGTCTTATGTGCTGTAAAGACTGAAAGGGTTATGTGGTAATGTGTTTAGGTTATTCTGTGGATATAAATATAACAGTAATATACTGTAATGATATTATTCTAATATTGGAGATCTATATATTAATATTAGGTCTTCGGGGTAAAGCGTTATAAATTACGTTGCGGTAATCAACGGTGCAGGCAAGTTTTTCAGTTCTATTATGTTTGAGGATGGAATGTGGTTATATGTTAAATTACATCTCATGCTCTATGAATTGTTAAAAGTCAAAATATGACTAAGTTAATTGGGTTATGGAACTCAATATATATGTGATTACATGGTGTATGATGTAACTCGTTAAAGTAGAAATGTATAATGCATGAAAGAATGTTTTGTGAAGAATTATTGATGCATGTAAGATAAGCATAGTAAAGAATTTATGTTGCATGTATAGATGCATATTAATGGAAAGGTAGTGCATAAAGAATTGTGTGCTATGTGAAACATGATAGATGGATAAATTTGCTAGGCTGTCGAGCTTAATCTTGCAAAAATAAATTTTTTGCAGGTTAATGATGTTAGACAATATTATTTGTTATTCATATGTTAATGATTGATCGATGCGCAAACGGATACATTTTCTTGAACTAAAAATGGTATAATTTATGATTGATAGTTTTGTTAAATGTAATTGTCAGCTATGTACAGTTTGAAATGAGAATAGATATGATTCTTAAACAAATGGATCATCGATAGAAATGATAATGCCAAGTTCAGCTTGGGCAATATATGCAGCTATTTTGTAATAGAATAGTTGAAAATAATGTTATGAGTTAGATAACATATAAATTATGTAATAAGTTAAGGTTACTCGACCTTAGGGAATAGTGTGTAATATAATGTATAAGCAATTTATGTTTATATCTTCTACGATTAGTGAAAGAATTAGTGTACCGAGTCTGCGGCGATTCGGGGCCCGGATTCGGGGCTACTACAGTTAGTATCAGAGCTGTTGGTTATGAAGCTTAGGTAGGAATACCTGAGACCAATAACCGTAGTGATTAGGATTAAGTACTAACTCAAATCGAGTTAGTGTGTCGGTAAGATTCAAAGATGAATCTCGGCGAGTGTAAAGCACAGAGTTCCCTAACTCTGATAATAAAGTTGAATAGTAATGGTGAATAGATCTAGTCTAAAAGACTGAAAGTGCAAGGATAGAAGATCGTAAAACAAAACGATCAAGTCATAGAATTGAATCGTAATATATATGATAAGATCACCCCGTGATCTAATAAGGTTATGATATGGGATAAGAATCAATCTGATGATTGAAAAGTTTACAGCAAGATGCTGTGTATCGGTTGTACTATGAAATAGTACTATGAAAACTCATAAAAGAGTTATGGATTATGAATACGAATTGAATTCGTATTGCAAAAGGGAGTTAAGATTAGGTGGGGATTTCAATTGAGGACTCATGTCGGCAGCTGAGTTGTATGATTCCTTGTATGGGCAGGGAATTTGTACTTGATTTTAGAATCACTTAGCTTCCTGGTCGATGTAGTGGTTAGGTAGACCAATTCTTTGTATGGGCAGGGAATTGTCCGCTTAGCTTCCTATATTGATTAGTGGCCGAGTTTGGTTTGACAACCACTTATTTTCTGGCACTGATAATCATTGAAATGTCTGTGTCGCGCTATTTGCTATATGCATGTTAAGAGGGTGATTTCTTTCTCATGTGTATGACAGATAGATAGGTCATAGGTAGAGGATATAAAGTTAAGTACGAGTTCTTAAAACTCATACTTATGTGACATTCTTGATTCATAGTTATATGAAATGAGAGGGTGATTCCTTTCTTAAACTCATATGAGTGTGGCCAGGTTATGAACTCATAAGTGTGGTTTTATGAACTGGGTATAGTTGTGTGTGAATGGAGAATTGAGGATTATAAAAAAAATAGATGGAGGGATAAGAGAAGAGAATTTAATTATTATTGATAGGTCAATGCCAGTTATTTCGGCTAGATCGAGAATGAAAATTTGATGGGTTAGAGAAGAGAAGAGAAGCAAATAGAATTTGAAATCATAGTATTTTTGTGGTTAAATCAAAATCTTGATTCTAAAGACTGAGAATAACAACCTTTTGTATAAAGGGAATATTTTATTGGGTGTGAATTTGACCTTTGCACGCGTTTTGAATATCTTTGATAGATACCCGAGAAATTTGAGTATCTTTGATAGATACCCGAGAAATTTGAGTATATTTGATAGATACCCGAGAAATTTGAGTATCTTTGATAGATACCCGAGAAAATAAGTTCAAGATCTTGTGTGATCGCTCACTATAAAAGGTGTAAGGTGAAAAGGTGAAAAGGTGTAAGGTGTAAGGTGTAAGGTGAATTTCGGGGACGAAATTCTTAGAAGGAGGGGTGAATGTGACAACCCGAGAATTTAGACAATTTATGAAAATCTCAAATAATTGATTTAAGGTCGAATACTAGACCTAGACAGAAAATAAATGTATTCGTATGATGTTATTAGGGTGGAATTTTGAGGATTTTAAAATTTCGTGAAGGCTTTTAGGTGAATTATTTAGGATTAAGTGTTTACGTGAATATGCTCTATGCATATGGGTAATGATGTGTTCAGAATGTGGTTAAGGGTTATGGGTTGACCAGATAAATTACATCTGTAACAAACCCTATGTATATATTAAGAACGTAAACGTTCAGTTAGAAAATTCTAACGTCTGATAAGAAACCCTAGCAATCGGTTCTGTAAACCCTAGTTTAAGTTCCGGGAGTCCGAAACCCTAATTCGGATATTGATAACCCTAGATTGGGAATACAATGATATGTATAAGGTGAAACGTCATTAATTAGGAAAAACCCTAATTAATTACTGGAAATTCTAATTGATTATTAGAAAACCCTAATACCAGATCTGAAAATCCTAGTTTCAGATTCTGATAGGCGGAAGCCCTAATCTGGGAATAGAAAGGAGAATTATAATGCTTATGTGGTATTAATTATACTACTAATTAGGGCAAAGCTTAATTAATTAGCAAACCCTAATTTCAAATTTAGAAAACCCTAAATTCGGTATTTGAAACCGTAATTTTTAATTAGGGAAAACAAAAGTGTTAATTGAATACTTTTAATGTTAATTAGGATATATTAATTCTAATTTTCAAGATTTAGTAATTAGAAAACTGTAATCTAATTACGAATATTAATTTCTAAATTAGAAAAAATTATTTTCTATTAGAAACCCTAATTGTTGGTTGAAAACCCTAATTCGTGATTTTGAACCCTAGTTGTACAGTGGTGGATTAAATTGTTATAATTGCAATGTTAATTAGGAAATATAAATCCTAATTGTCAAGATATTAGAAACTCTAATCTAATTGGGAAATTTAATTTCTAAAATTGAAATATTATTTTATTTAAACCCTAAAATGTGGTTTTGAAACCTAATGTACAATTGTGAGCCTAAGTGCTAAAATAGCGATTTTAATTAGGATAAATTGGTCCTAATTAGCAAGGAATGATTTATAATTAGGAGATTATAATATAATTAGGAAGCCCTAATTATAATTTAGAAATCAAAGTTTTCTTTTTTAAAATTTAATTAGAAAATTTTGGAAATCCAAGTTGCTAAAAATTTGGGGATTAAAACCTAAATCCTAAATTTGTCCAAACTCTAAATCTAAGTATGCTCAAACCCTAAACCCTAAGGGTTTCATCAAATTAGAAAATCTAGAAAATAAAAGTAAATGGCAAAAATGCCCTTAAGTGCATTATTGTGTCTTAGCTTGCAAGAATAAACCTAAGGGGAGTGGTTGAACAACCCTAGACCTAGCCATGTGCAACAATTCCAGCAATCTCCAGCAAATCAGCAGCTATGTAGCCTCATGCAATGAATCAAGCTATATATAAATAGATTTAGAGAGAGAAAATGTAAAAAAATGTAGCCAATCTCATTTTTTCTCTCACCAACTCCCACTCTCTCTCAAACCCACGAAATATTAAGCTAGATCAGTTCTAAAATCAAGCCCCACGTTGATCAGAATCAGATCAAAGGATCAGAATCGAAAATCAAGCAAAAAGAGGTATAAAATCTCTAATTTTTGAAATCCTTCAATTCGTGGTTAATTGTTGCAATTGATTGTTGAAAGTAGTGTTAATAGGTGTCAATTGATGTTCTGGGTTGTTGAATCCATGACCCATAACATCAAAGTGTACGAATTTAAAGTTTTAGTAAATCTAGAAATCTGGAAATTTGTGTTTTGCAGCCAAATGTCGAGTCTTATAGATCCGTGTGTGTTATGTGTTTTTGATGTTTAAAACTTGTAACATGTAGCCGGATATTTGTTCTTTAAGTTGCAAAAAGAATCAGGCCTAAACCTTTTATAGATCGCAAGATATTCACGGTCAAAACACGTTGACCGATATGTTAAAAGTCGCGAACCCAGAATTCTTGAACAGTTGTCCGTGTCCTTGTTTGACCGGCCATATCTTGTTCATGCTTTGATGTTTTTGTGTTATTTTGCTTTATAGTTGTAGTAATACATGTTATCTACAACCTGTAATTGTTGTATCGCATAATCGTTGCTCGATCACCAAGTTATAAAGCGTCAAAGTAGGTACCTAAGGCTGTTCTTCAAATCTGGAAAACCCAGAATTTGAAGAACAAGGCCTGACCTCATTTTTGGAAGCTTAGATCTTGTTGTTATGTTTTTGTTTGGCCATGAAATTGGTTTGTAGTTGTAGTATTGCATTAGTACTACAATCTGAAAGTTTCAACATGTCCAGAAACGCAATAAACACGGAATTAAGTCCGGTCAAACCACCCAACCTCGCCTTTGCCGGAAAATTCTGGGCTGGTGAAGAACACCTATAGCGACAGAAAGCGTCGCTATAGGCCTTTAGCGACAGATTTATTTATTATTTCAGGAAAATGATTAAAAATTAGAAAAAAATAGTTTTTAATTATTAAAAATGCTTAATAAATTCTGAAAAATTATTTTAAAGCATTAAAAATAGTTTTTAACTATTTTGAGTATATTTCGAAAATAATTAATATTTTTGGAATATAATGGGTATTTATTTATTTAATTATAATATTAAATAAATTATTTAAAAATAGTTTTAATTCATGAAAAATCATGAAAAATAATATTTTGGTATAAGAAAATATTTTAAGTTATTTTTGATGACTTTTAATATTTTGGGCTAAATTTCATTAATAATTTATTATTAATGGTAATTAGTCTATTTAATGAATATATTAAATAAATTATGAAAAATAGTATTAATGCTTTATACATCATATAAAAATGATTTAAGTGTTATAAAAATATTTTAAGTTATAAAATATAACTTTTGATATTTTGGCATGAAAATATTAATATTAATTACCAGATAATGGATTTAAAGATTTAAAAATCATATAAATATGATGTTAAAGTATTAAAAATACTTTGATATATTATAATTATATTATAATATTATGTTATGATTTTCATTAATATTTAATATTAAATAAATATTAATGATTAAGGTATTATGTGGTATTTAAGTTATTTAAATATGGTTTTAAGGATTGAAAAATATTGATAAATGGTAATAATTATCTGAAAATTATTACAAGCCTAGAAAAAATGTTTTGTTTGATTAGAAATTATCCGTGATAATGGTTAAGTGGTTAGACAGAGTTTAATTGAACTTAAACTCGATATTCGTCCGACTAGACTGTCGGGATAATAGAATTGTGTCGGGTTCAACTCAGACTGTAATAGTTTGACTTGATACCTAGTCTTATGTGCTGTAAAGACTGAAAGGGTTATGTGGTAATGTGTTTAGGTTATTCTGTGGATATAAATATAACAGTAATATACTGTAATGATATTATTCTAATATTGGAGATCTATATATTAATATTAGGTCTTCGGGGTAAAGCGTTATAAACTGCGTTGCGGTAATCAACGGTGCAGGCAAGTTTTTCAGTTCTATTATGTTTGAGGATGGAATGTGGTTATATGTTAAATTTCATATCATGCTCTATGAATTGTTAAAAGTCAAAATATGACTAAGTTAATTGCGTTATGGAACTCAATATATATGTGATTACATGGTGTATGATGTAACTCGTTAAAGTAGAAATGTATAATGCATGAAAGAATGTTTTGTAAAGAATTATTGATGCATGTAAGATAGGCATAATAAAGAATTTATGTTGCATGTATAGATACATATTAATGGAAAGGTAGTGCATATAGAATTGTGTGCTATGTGAAACATGATAGATGGTTAAATTTGCTGGGCTGTCGAGCTCAATCTTGCAAAAATAAATTTTTTGCAGGTTAATGATGTTAGACAATATTATTTGCTATTCGGATGTTAATGATTGATCGATGCGCAAACGGATACATTTTCTTGAACTAGAAATGGTATAATTTATGATTGATAGTTTTGTTAAATGTAATTGTCAGCTATGTACAGTTTGAAATGAGAATAGATATGATTCTTAAACAAATGGATCATCGATAGAAATGATAATGCCAAGTTCAGCTTGGGCAATATATGCAGCTATTTTGTAATAGAATAGTTGAAAATAATGTAATGAGTTAGATAACATATAAATTATGGAATAGTGTGTAATATAATGTATAAGCAATTTATGTTTATATCTTCCGCGATTAGTGAAAGAATTAGTGTACCGAGCCCGCGGCGATTCGGGGCCCGGATTCGGGGCTACTACAATATATATATATATATATATATATATATATATATATATATATATATATATATATATATATATATATATATATATATGATGATTAGGAGGGAATTATATATATATAATTGGTGAAAGTGGACTTTGGTGGAGAAAAAAAAAGAAGTTGATATTGGGCACGGGAAGGTGTATTGGTTTATATTATACATATATATATATATATATATATATATATATATATATATTTACAGTTTTGAAGTTGGGCAGAGAGAGATCACGAGAATGAATCTCGTGAATTTATAATAATCATGTCTATGAATATATAATATATATTATATTTTATTTAAAAGATTTTATTTTATTAGAATATTTTATTATACTGCATAGTAAATCAATCTGGATCGTCCGTTTAAAAGTTAATCAATCTGGATCGTTCATGAATTAGTTACTATTCAGTCCATTCTTCTATAAATAGAAGCTCATTCCTTCATTATTTCTTACGAATTCACTGAAACTCTAGAGAGATAAACTATAGAGGGAAAAAAAAGGTGTTCTGCTACTTCACTACTCCTATATCCAGTACTCTTCTTTCTAAGGTAAGGGGTATTTTTTTTGGAATTCATGAAGAGAACTTCTGTTATTCCATTCTTTATTATTCTGTTGGAATAACCTGTAGACGCGGGCTACCCTATACTTGGTGAAATTCTTCTGTTATTCCATTCTTTATCATTCTATTGGAACATCTTGTCTGTGCTTTACGCATGACCCAGTTTAATTATTTATCATTTTGTTGGAACATCCTTTCTGTGCTTTACGCATGACCTGGTTCAATTATTTATCATTCTATTGGAACATCATGTCTGTGCTTTACGTATGACCTGATTCCATTATTTATTATTCTGTTGGAACATCCTATCTGTGATTTACACATGACCTGGTTCCATTATTTATTATTCTGTTAGAATATCATATCTGTGCATTTACGCATGACCTGGTTCTGTTATTTATTATTCTATTGGAATAACCTGTCTGTGCGGTCTATCGCATGCCTGGTGATTTCTTTTGTTATTCCATTCTTTATTATACTCAGTTGGCTAAAGTTTTGACTTCTATACTCCATGAAATTAGTGGAATATCCTTGATATTTGCGCTTCATCTAGTATCTTTTTATGAAAATATTCTTCTGAGCATTCTTGAATTTTACTCTACATAGAAGTATCATCTTAACAATTTAGACGTTATTAGTTCCTAGATAAATTAATTCTTGAATTTGTTTTATTGAATTCGTATATCATTGTCATCATCCTCATGTTTATATTATGTTGAAAGTCATATGTTTCCTGTAGTGCATAGATGGACTTGGTATGATTATGACCAGGGATTAATTGGTATAATCAAAACCATAATGTTACAAATGATGTGGTAAAAGTCTTTATTGGCCCATAGTGCATTGATGAACAGTTGTTGGCATGATCATGACCATTGATGGATACACGAATATCTTTGGCTCGTAGTGCACGGATAATTTATGGTTGTGATACTAATGAATATCATTGACCGTAGTGCAGGGAAGATGTGGGTTATTTATTAAGCTGAGTCTCAGTGATACAAGTGATGAAAAACCTTTTAAATCATAAAAGATAGTAGATTATATTCTCTACTTGACTCTTTTAATAGATTCCTTGTTCCGCCGCAGTAAACTTGATGTTTGTTATATTTTATAAGTTTAACACTGTTGAAGGCTAATGATAATTTATTCTACAGTATCTTAGTCATAATATTTCTTACTGGGCTAGTTGAGCTCACCCTTTCTTTCAATGTTCTCTTCAGGAAATGAGAACGTAGCCAGGACTAGTCGGGGAACGGAGTGACGGTCTAGATGATAGTATTAATAGTCCTCAATATTCTATTAAATAGTGTGAAAATAAATGTAATGGGGACTCTTTTGAGTTTGGGTATTGTCTAGATGACAATATTCTTATTAAAATTCTCAATTTATATTTTGTTGTATTTTACACGACAGCTGTATTATTAAGTTGTATTTGAATTTTGTACCATGTATTTGGCGACTCAAGATGGGTGATGTATACCTATTTTGGGGCGTCACGGTATAGTTGAAGGTACTATACTGTAATTTGTTTTTTCACATGATTATACTATTGAGTCACATGAATGAACTATTAATTCACATTATTTACTATTAGGGGAAGTGGTGCAAGTTTGATAATACTTGCATGGCTAAATTAAAAATGAAAAAAAAGAGGAAGGTATTATACTGTAATATTTTGAGCCCCAAAACGTGAAATTATTGAAACTATATTTTCTTATAAATAGAAGCTCAGTCCTCCTTCATTTCTCACCAATTCACAAAAGTTTTAGAGAAATTATTTTAGAGAGAAATTATAGAGAGAAAGAAGAAAAGAAGTATGCTACCTCACTATTCTAGTATCCAATTTTTCTAAGGTAAGGGGTATTATTCTTTCGTAGTCATGAAGAGAGTTATTTTCTTTCAATACTCGTAAGGGTTGTTATTCCATTCTTAATTATTATGTTGGAATAACCTGTCTATGCGAAGTACCGCATACATGGTGAAATTCTTCTATTATTCCATTCTTTATTATTCTGTTGGAACATCTTGTCTGTACGAATTACGCATGACCTGGTTCCATTCTTTATTATTCTGTTAGAACATCTTGCTTGTGCGGATTACGTATGACCTGGTTCCATTCTTTATTATTCGGTTGGAACATCCTGTCTATGCGGATTACGCTTAACCTGGTTCCATTCTTTATTATTCTGTTGGAATTACCTGTCTGTGCAGATTACGCACGCCTGGTGAATTCTTCTGTTATTCCATTTTTTATTATTCTGTTTAAATAATCTGTCTACGTTGATTACCATATGGCAGCAAAAATCCATTTGCAGTTTCATATATTCTATTATACTCAGTTGATTAAAGTTTTGGCTTCTATACTCCATGAAATTAGTGGAGTAACCTTGATATTTGCGCTTCATCCAGTATCTTTTCATGGAAATATTCTTCTGAGCATTCTTGAATTTTACTCCACAAAGCAGTATCATGTTGACAATTTGGACGTTACTGATTTCTGGATAAATTAAATTATAAATTTTTACAAATTTATCCTTGAACTTGTTTTATTGAATTATTATATCATTGCCATCATCCTCATGTTTATAATATGTTGAAAGTCATATGTGGCATGTAGTGAATAGATGGACTTGGTATGATTATGACCAAGGATTATTCGGTATAATCATAACCGTAATGTTACAAATGATGTGGTAAAAGTCCTCATTGGCCATAGTTCATTGATGGACAGTTGTTGGCATGATCATGACCATTGATGCATACACGAATATCCTTGGCCCGTAATACATGGATAATTTGTGGTTGTGATACTAATGAATATCCTAGGTCGTAGTGCAGGGATGATGTGGTTTATTTATTAAGCTGAGTCTCAGTGATAAAAGTGATGAAAACCCTTTTAAATCATAGAAGATAGTAGATTTTATTCTCTATTTGACTCTTCTAATGGATTGCTTGTTCCGCTGGAATTAAACTTGATGTTTATTATTTTTTAACAGTTTAACACTGTTGAAGGATAATGATAATTTATTCTGCATTATCTTAGTCATAATATTTCTTACTGGGCTAGTTGAGCTCACCATTTCTATTACTGTTCTCTTCAAGAAATGAGAACGTAGCCGGGACTAGTCGGGGGACAGAGTGATTGTCCAGATGATAGCATTAGTAATCCTCATTATTCTGTTAAATAGTGTGACAATAAATGTAATGAGGACTCCATTAAGTGTGGATATTGTCTAGATGACAATATTCTTATTAAAATTCTTAGACTATGTTTTGTCGTATTTTACACGACTGTTGTTTAATTAAGTTGTATTTGAATTTTGTACCATGTATTTGGCGACTCAAGATGGGTGATGTATACCTATTTTTGGGGCGTCACAGTTGGCATCAAAGCTTAGGGATATGATCCCTGGTTGAGATGTGAGACAAGAACTAGGAGGGGAGAGACGGGGAATTCCTTCGCTAGTATAACTTACCTAATTTATTTGGTCGGTCATAGTATAGGAATAATATGTGACATGTCAATTAACCCTTGTTTTGTGGCAGACATCCGAGAATGTTGAGAATAGCAATGGAGCACAGGAGACCGTTGAGTCTCCATATATCTATAATCAGGATAATGTGCATCAAAAAGGGGATAATCCTCATGCAAATAACAACAGTGACCAAATTATGAATGATGGAATGTTTAGAGTTTTTATGCAATTCATGCAACATCAGGCGAGAGTGGCTCCTGTCCAAAATGTAGGTGGAAACACTGGAAACTCTCGTACTGTCACCGCTAAACAGTTCAAGGAGCTGGGACCACCGGAGTTTATTGGAGAGCCAAAACCACTTAAGGCAAAAGCATGGATAAAGCAGATCACCAAGATATTTGATGTTTTTGGATGCTCCGAGGAGAAAAAGGTTCCATTTACCACCTTTATGTTGCGAGGAGAGACAGATTACTAGTGGGAATCCGTAAAGCGTACTCAACCTGCAGCACTGAAGATTTCTTGGGAGAAGTTCCAAGAACTATTCAATGACAAGTACTTTCCCGAAAGTATTCATCACATGAAAGAGGTAGAGTTCATCAAGTTGGAGCAGAACAATATGATTGTGTCACAGTACGAAGATAATTTTGCCGAGTTGTCCCGGTTTACGTCTCATTTGGTTGATAATGAGGAGAGAATGACGCAAATGTTTCTAAGAGGTTTGAAACCCGAGATACGTCAATACTTAATTTCTCAAAAACTGTGTTTGTATTAAGATGTTGTTAATAGGGCTCAGTTACTGGAGCACGATAATGAGTCAACTCAACCAAGAGAAACCAGCCGCCAAAATGATAATACCAGTGGTAGCAGTCATCGAAGCGATGACAACAAACGTGGAAGGAATCAACATACCAGAAATGGTAACCACTTCGGTTGTAATCATGGCCAAGATAGTAAAAATGGACATTTCAAGAAAAGGAGATTCAATAATGATGGAAAGACGTCAGCACCAACACCCGTTGTTAAGGAAGGAGAACGACCACCTATCATATGCTTCAAATGCGGAGGGGATGGACATATCAGTCCAAATTGCGCGATGCAGTCCAAAACGTGTTATAATTATGGAAGAGAAGGTCACCTAGCCCCATTTTGTCATGCACCAAAGACAAGTCCAGTTGGGATGGAGGCACCAATGGCCGTCCTAGAAAAGTCAAAGATGGTAGTTCAAGGGAGAGCGTTTGTCGTAACCTCCAAAAAAGTAAGGAACCCGAACGAGGTCATCACGGGTAAGCTTATCATAAACTCTAGCGAAGTCTATACCTTATTTGATACCGGTTCTACCCATTCTTTTATCTCTCCTACTTGCGCTCAATGTTTAAATTTGACTCCGGAGAAAATTGACTTTGACTTATCAGTTGAAACTCCATTGGGAAAAATCTTCATTACATCCACTGTTATAAGTCTTGTTTGATTCAAATCGGTAACCGCACGTTACCTGTTGATCTTATTTCTTTAAAAATACTTTCATTTGACATGATTCTAGGGATTGATTGGTTAACTACTCATCATACTAAAGATGACTATGTTTCGTAAGGTTGTTAGCTTTCAAATTCCTAATCAACCTATTATGCGAATTCAAGCAACCAAACCATTAAAATCAGCCATGGTCATCTCAAGCCATAAAGTTATTCATTTATTGAAAACGGATGTCAAGCTTTCTTAGCTCATGTCACAGATCTAAACAAAAAATGTCAGATTTGAAAGATATTTCTATTGTTAATAAATTTCCTAACGTATTCCCTAAAGAACTTCCTTGCCTACCCCCAGAGCGTGAAATTGAATTTTTTATCGACCTTAAACCCGGTACAAAACCCATTCCAAAGCCCCATATCAAATGGCTCCTATTGAACTTTAGGAGTTAAAGACCCAATTGTAGGAATCGTTAGACATCGGTTTCATTCGTCCTAGTACATCTCCATGGGGTGCTCCTGTTCTATTCGTGAAGAAGAAAGATGGGAGTATGCAACTTTTTATTGATTATCGGGAATTGAATCACGTCACCATAAAAAATAGGTACCTGTTGCCTCGCATTGATGACATGTTTGACCAGCTGCAAGGCACCAAATTCTTTTCAAAGATTGATATTCGTTCCGATATCATCAGTTGAAGATTAAAAACTGACGACATTCTAAAGACTGCTTTCAGAACTCGATACGAACATTATGAATTCTTAGTCATGTGTTTTGGATTGACTAATACTCCTGCTGCCTTCATGGATATGATGAACCGAGTATTCAAGGAATATTTGGATCACTTTGTGGTCGTCTTTATTAATGACATCCTCATATAGTCCAAAACTCGTGCAGACCATGAGCAACACTTGAGGCTGATTGTATGACCCCAACTTTTATGAATAAAGAATAATTTTCTCGAAATATATTTTTGAATATTATGGTGTGGATTTCATATAATGTTATAGTTGTGGGTAATATTTACAAATTTTGCAAAGTAAGCAAGTGGCTATATAATATTTGATTGGTCGGGGAATATTCGTTTTAACATGAAATATTCATACGATGACACAATCATTGGTGGACCCCACAACGGAAGTATTGTCGTAGTTAGAAAATGACAAAAATATCTTTTTATAAAAATAACGGTGGAGGTGTTATCGTTAAAACTGTTAAACTACCCGGTAGTAAAAGTACAGTAAGACGTTTGGTTGTATAGTAGCGCACGGTATTGATTATTGATGCTTACGTGAGAAGTCACTCAGTTATACTCAATTATTGCTATAGTAATTGCTGCATCATATCTCTCATATTATTGATTCAATTATTGTTACAGTATCATCTGCATAATATGTTATATTATTAAATCAATAATTGAGACGGCAAAGTTATTAGTATTATTGTTTGCAATATTGATAATGTCTAGAAGTTCTGTCAATGAGATGTTTGGTCACCTAATTGCGCGCCAATAAGGAGAAATCCTTATCGGAAAGCCCTCTCTTTCCTGGAAACGACCTGGTTGTTAATTTTTTGAATTATAATATTAATTATGAATAAGTTCTTGTTGATTAAAGATGAATTTTATAATCTCATTGTATTGGACTTATTTGTGTTAGTATAATTGATATCTGGAGGTTATATTGTTCAATTGGGTATTCGGGACACTTTTCGTGTCGGAGTACTATTTACGAGTTACTATTCACAAGTTACTATTCACGAGTTACTATTCACAAGTTACTATTCATGAGTTATTATTCATAAGTTACTATTCATGGGGTATTATTCACGGGGTACTATTCACCCGTAAGATATATTTATTTTCGGTCCAAATCATTTTTGGGTACAATATTATTCCATGAGAAGATGTCCTAATTTTTCAGACCATTGGTTGAAGATATAATAGTAAATTAATATGAACCACTGGTGGAAAGTATAATAGTAAATCAATATAGATCGTTGGTTTAAAGTTTTAATAGTAAATCATTATGGACCGTTGCTTTAAGTTTTAATAGTAAACCAATATGGATCGCCCGTTTAAAAGTGAATCAATCTGGACCGTTCATGAATTAGTTACTATTCATTCTATTCTTCTATAAATAGAAGCTCATTCCTTCATTATTTCTTACGAATTCACTGAAACTCTAGAGAGATAAACTATAGAGAGAAAGAAGAAAAGTATTTTGCAACTTCACTACTTCAGTATTCAGTTTTTCTAAGGTAGGGAATATTATTTGTTGTACTCATAAGGGGTATTCTTTCTTTCGTATTCATGAAGAGAATTTTTGTTATTCCATTCTTTATTATTTTGTTGGAATAACCTGTTTACGCAGGATACCCTATACTTGGTAAAATTCTTCTGTTATTCCATTCTTATTATTCTGTTGGAATAACCTATTTATGCGAAGTACCGCATACATGGTGAAATTCTTCTAATATTTCGTTCTTTATTATTGTGTTGAAATATCCTGTCTGTGCGTTTACGCCGGACCTGGTTCCATTATTTATTATTCTGTCGAAATATCATGTATGTGAATTTACGCCGGACCTGGTTCCATTATTTATTATTCTGTCAGAATATCATGTTTGTGCGTTTACGCCGGACCTGGTTCCATTATTTATTATTCTGTTGGGAATAACCTGTCGGTGCAGCCTATCGCACACATGGTGAAACCTTCTGTTATTCCATTCTTTATTATTCTGTTGGAATAACCTGTCTATGTGGATTACCACATGCATGGTGAATGATCTTGTGTATTCATTCCTTATTAAATTATTGAAATGATCTGTATACGTGGATTACCGCATGGCGGGTGAAAATCTATTTGCAGTTTCATATATTATATTATACTCAGTTGGTTGAAGCTTTGGCTTCTATACTCCATGAAATTAGTGGAATATCTTTGATATTTGTGCTTCATCCAGTATCATTTCATGGAAATATTCTTATGAGCATTCTTGAATTTTACTGCACAAAGCAGTATCATGTTGACAATTTGGACGTTATTGAGTTCAGGATAAATTAACTTATAAATATTTAAAATTTATTCTTGAACCTATTTTATTGAATTGTCATCATCCTCATGCTTATATTATGTTGAAAGTCATCTTTGGCTTACGTGCATAGATGGACTTGGTATGATTATGATCAGGGATTATTCGGTATAATCAAGACCATAATGTGACGAATGATGTGATAAAAGTCCTCATTGGCCTGTAGTTCATTGGTGGACAGTTGTTGGTATGATTATGACCAGAGATTATTCGGTATAGTCATGACCATTGATGATTACATGAATATCCTTGGCCGTGAAGCAGGATGATTCGATTTCATTTATTAAGTTGAGTGTCAGCGATAAAGTTGATGAAAAACTTTTTAAATCATAGAAGACAGTAGATTTTATACTTTACTTGACTCTTCTAATGGATTTCTTATTCCGCTGCAGTTTTTGATCTAAAACTTGTTGTGTATTATATTCTATCAGTTGTTATACTGTTGAAGGCTATTGATAATTTATTCTGCATTAGCTTAGTCATAATATTTTTTACTGGGCTAGTTGAGCTCACCCTTTCTTTCACTGTTCTCTTCAGGAAATGAGAATGTAGTTGGGACTAGTCGGGGAACAGAGTGATGGGCCTAGATGGTACATTAGTAGTCCTCACTATTCTGTAAAATAGTGTGATCATAAATGTAATGAGGACTCCATTGAGTGTGGATATTGTCTAGATGACAATATTTGTATTAAAACTCACAGCCTATGTTTTGTCATATTTCACACGACTGTTGTATAATTAACTTGTATTTGTATTCAGTTCCTTGTATCTGGCGACTCGAGATGGGCGATGTATACCTATTTTGGGGGCGTCACACTGATACTCCAAAAGCTTCGTGAAAACAAGCTATATGCCAAGTTGAAGAAATGTGAGTTTTGGCTTAAGGAAGTTGCATTCCTTGGGCACGTGATATCAAATCATGGGATATCTTTTGACTCGGCAAAGATTGAAGCAATTCAAAGCTGGGAGCAACCTAAATCAGTGACCGAAGTACGTAGCTTTCTCGGCTGAGCTGGTTATTATCGGAGATTCGTAGAAGGGTTTTCTCGAATCGCTACTCCATTAACTCAGCTGACTCGAAAAGATACAAAATTCGGTTGGAGCGAGGAATGTGAGAAGAGTTTTCAAAAACTCAAGAGGAGACTCATTTCAGCACCTATTCTGAGAATACAATCTGGCTCGGAGGGATTTGTCATCTACAGTGATGCTTCAGACAAAGGGTTAGGATGTGTTCTCGTGAAACATCAGAAAGTCATATCCTATGCCTCACGACAACTCAAAGAATATGAGTGGAATTATCTTACTCATGATCTAGATTTGGCAGCAGTAGTTTTTGCTCTTAGGATTTGGAGGCATTACCTGTATGGAGAGAAGGTGGAGATCTATATGGATCATAAAAGCCTCAAATATTTCTTCACTCAAAAGGAACTCAATATGCGACAATGATGATGGCTTAAGTTGTTGAAAGATTACGATTAGACCATTCAATACCATCCTGGTAAAGCGAACGTAGTAGCTGATGCATTGAGTAAAAGATCATATGCGGGTACGAGTGCATTATTGTCAACACAAAGGCCCATTTTATATTACTTACAAAGGATAGAGATAGAGTTAAAAACTTTAGGGACCCATGTGATGATGGCGAATATACGAGTAGAACCGACTTTAATCAATAAAGTTAAAGCTGCTCAAGCTACAGACCTGGAGTCGATGCGTATGAGGAAGAAAGTGCAAGAAGGTGCTATGCCAGAAGCAAGAATCGATGAAGAAGGAATACTTCGAGTTAACTCCAGAGTTTGTATTCCTAACAACCCTGATTTAAAGTATAAAATCATGATGGAGGCGTACAACACACCATTTGCAATCCATCTTGGGAGAACCAAAATGTATCGTGATCTTCGACATACATTTTGGTGGAGCAATATGAAGAGAGAGATAGCGGAGTTTATCTCAAGGTGTTTAACTTGTCAACGAGTCAAGGCAGAGCATCAAGTACCAAAAGGTTCATTACAACAACTTGAAATTCCAGAATGGAAGTGGGAGCACATTACCATGGATTTCGTTACTAGTCCTCCAAATGTTTCTCAAGGCATAGATACAATTTGGGTCATTGTTGATAGATTGACCAATTCTGCTCATTTCTTACCTATACGAGAAACTTATACACTTGAACGTCTTGCTCATATGTACATAAACGAGATTGTAATACTGCATGGTATGCCGATATCCATAGTTTCTGATCGAGACCCAAGATTCAATTCAAGATTTTTGGTTAGTTTACAAAAAGCTATGGGTACGGATTTACGATTTAGCTCGGTATATCATCCTCAGACGGACGGGCAGTCGGAGAGGACTATTCAAACTCTTGAAGATTTATTAAGGCTCTGTGTCCTTGACTTCAAAGGAAATTGGGACAAGTTCTTACCATTGGTGGATTTTTCCTATAACAACAGTTATCTAGCAAGTATTGGCATGGCTCCATTTGAGGCGTTGTATAGAAGAAAGTATCGTTATCCAGTATGATGGGATGAGGTGGGAGAAGAAACGTTGTTGGGACCGGTGTTGGTACGTATGACTATGGAAAAGATTCAAACGATTCAACAACGTATAAAAACCAAACAAGATCGACAAAAGAGTTAAGCTGATCTTCATCGAAAGGACGTGGAATTCGATATTGGAGATCATGTGTTGTTACGTGTTGCTCCATGGAAGGGAGTAACGAGATTTGGAAAGAGAGGAAAGCTCAACCCTCGATTCATTGGCCCATTTTTAATCCTCGATCGAGTAGGAACTGTGGCCTATAGACTCGTCTTACCGCCAACTATGTCTCGTGTTCATAACGTTTTTCACATATCTATGTTACGTAAATATGTGAAAGACCCGAACCATATTATTGAATTAGAACCAGACGAGATAGAGGAAGATTTAACCTATGAAGAGTTACCTGTTAAAATCTTGGATAAAAAGGATCATATTCTACGCTCTAAAGTTATACATCAAGTCAAAGTGTTTTGGAGAAACCACGATGTTGAGGAAATGACCTGGGAGTTAGAATCTGAAATGAAATCAAGGTATCCTCACCTCTTCGATATACCAGGTACGTACCCTAATTTCGAGGATGAAATTTCATAAGAAGGGGAGGTTGTAAGACCCCAACTTTTATGAATAAAGAATAATTTTCTCGAAATATATTTTTGAATATTATGGTGTGGATTTGATATAATGTTATAGTCGTGGGTAATATTTACAAATTTTTCAAAGTAAGCAATTGGTTATATAATATTCGATTAGTCCAGGAATATTCATTTTAACATGGAATATTCATGCGACGGCACAATCATTGGTGGACCCCACAACGGAAGTATTGTCGTAGTTAGAAAACGACAGAATTATCTTTTTATAAAAATAATGGTGAAAGTGTTACCATTAAAACTGTTGAAGTACCCGGTAGTAAAAGTACAGTAATACACATGGTTGCATAGTAGCACACGGTATTGATTAATGATGCTTACGTGAGAAGTCACTCAGTTATACTCAATTATTGCTACAGTATATTGTTGCATCATATCTCTCATAATATTGATTCAATTATTGTCACAGTATCATCTGCATAATATTTATTATTATTAAATCATTAATTGAGACGACAAAGTTATTCATATTATTATTTGCAATATTGACAATGTCTAGAAGTTCTGTCAAGGAGAGGTTTGGTCACCTAATTGCGCGCCAATAAGGAGAAATCCTTATCGAAAAGCCCCCACTTTCTTGGAAACGACCTGGTTGTCAAATATTGTGAGTTATAATATTAATGATGAATAATTTATGTTGATTAAAGATGAAATTTATAGTTCCATTGTCTTGGGATTATAAGTGTTAGTGGAAATCGATATTTATTTTGATAATAATTGAAGTCTAGAGGTTATATTGACCAATCGGGTAATTAATCGGATAAATGAGCAATTAATTGCTATTATTTCAAATGCTTATAACTATTTATTTACATGTGTGTACTATTCATTTACATTCATGTACTATTAGGGGAGGTGGTGCAAAATTGATAATAATTGCATGACTAAATTAAAAATGGAGGTATAGTTGAAGGTACTATACTGTAATTAGGTTTTTTACATGATTATACTATTGAGTCACATGAATGAACTATTAATTCACATTATTTACTATTAGGGGAGGTGGTAAAAGTTTCATAATACTTGCAGGACTAAATTAAAAATGAAAAAAAAAGAGGAAGGTATTATACTGTAATATTTTGAGCCCCAAAGCGTGCAATTATCGAAACTATATTTTCCTATAAATAGAAGCTCATTCTTCCTTCATTTTTCACCAATTCACAAAAGTTTTAGCGCAATTATTATAGAGAAAAAGAAGAAGAGAAGTATGCTACCTCACTATTCCAGTATCCAGTTTTTCTAAGGTAAGGGGTATTATTCTTTTGTAGTCATGAAGAGAGTTATTTTTTTTCAATACTCATAAGGGTTGTAAGACCCCGAATTTTATGAAATAAAAGTATTCAATTTTTCTTATAATTACGATTCAGTAAATGGTTATAAATTGATAAAAAGTTAGAGTTAAGGGTGATATATGAAATTTTTTTCAAAATACGCAAGTGGTTATAAAATATTTATTGTTGTTGGGGAATATTCGTTTGGTTATGGAATATTCTTTCTATCGGGTAATATTCGTACGACGGCGCAGCATTTGTGGCCCCCTCTTTCCTGAGAACTGCCTGGTTGTCATTATTGTGATTCTGTAATATTATTTGTGAATAATTAATTATTGATTTATACGATAAGGAAATATTTATTTTATATGGATATAAATGATCGATATATTTATTTTTATGTGGATAAAAATGAAGGAATTAATGCCGAGGTGTTTTATCAGTATTTTGTCGGTGTGGAGGTATTAAAAATCACCCGTTTATGGATTTCGGATATTTTTGGTTTGGAATTTGGAAAAACTCAAAGCTACAAAGTTGTAGAGAATTCGATTTCAGTTAGAATGGACATAAAAGTCGTATTTTTCTGATAACTAGGCTATTTTCTATGAATTAGTGCAAATATGAACTGTTGATGAATATATTTGGCCTGTAGTGCAAATATAAACAGTTGAGGAATATCTTTGGCATGTAGTGCAAAGATGAATTGTTGATGAATATCTTTAGCCCGTAGTGCATAGATGACATGTTGTTGAATATATTTGGCCAGTAGTGCAAAGATGAACAGGTGTTGAGATGAACATGACCAACTGGTGATACAAATGAATATCTTTGGTACGTAGTGCAAAGATGAAGTTATTAGTATGATTATGAACATGAAATGTGATTTGGTGTAACCATGATCTTTGATGTTTTAGGTAAAGATAGGTGATGAAAATTATCTACGTCCTGGATGATAAGAGGAATTTAGAACTACAATTACGATTATGAGTTATTCATATGATTGTTGACCAGAATTGTTGATTGATGTTACAGGGATAAAACATTATTGATGAATTTTTAACATGGAGAAGATAATAGACTTTATAGTCTATTTGACTCTTTTAATGGATTGCTCGTTCCGCTGCAACTATGGTTGAAATTTTTATTATCTACCATATGTTCTAAATCTCTGATTTATTATTGATGTAGGATATTGATAATTTAATTATCTTTAGTTATGATATTCTTTACTGAGCTAGTTGTGCTCACCCTTTGCTTCACAATTCCTTTTAGGTAATAAGAATGTAGCTGGGTCGAGCGGGAGTAATAGGAGAATAGAACGGTGGTCATCATTTAGTAGTTGTATTTGGTGAATCAACTAGGGTGAGGCGAACCCAACGTTGGAAGGGTGTTTTCCACTATCATACAAGATGTCTAATGACATACTTCCTCGTGTCATCATAAGACAGGGTTGTGCACATCCACTTACTGAGTATATCTACGAGCACTACCTATATGATCTTGGAGTTTATTTGAAGTATAACTCTCAATTAGAGACAGTAGAGATATTTATATGTCAAGAGAAGACTCACCATTGGGAAGAATATAATAGTAATCTTCTCATTTTTCTTTGGGGTCTATTGGGTCAACCAAGGATAATTCTGTGGCCATATGATATCTATCATAACCTAGACGCATGGCCTCTCATGTACGAAGGTTTCCTTGAGCACTTCCCAAAAATTCTAATTTCAAAAATAGTTTTTTACTATACCTTTATGTAAGGTGTCATTGTGACGTAATATCCAAGGTTGGGATGAGAGTCACAGTTGGTATATATTTGTAACCAAATTCATAGCATATGTGTTATTGTATTTTGCACGACAATTGTTGTAATAAAGTTGTAGTTGTTTTCTGTACCATGTATTTGGCGACTCAGAATGGGTTGGATGGAATGGACTTAATTTGGGGTTGTCACATTTGGTATCTGAGCTTAGAGATATGGTCTCTGGCGAAGATCGGGGAATATAACTAAGAGGGGAGATATGAGTAAATCCTTCGCTAGTGTGTCCTACCTAAGCTTATTTGTCGGTCAGTCATAATATCGGGATATTATGTGATATGTTAATTTGTTTAATTAACCCTTGTTTTATGGCAGTATTTGAGAATGGCTGCAGAGAATGTTAACAATGGAGTGAATGAGACCGTGCGGATACCTCTAATCACCAACCAGGATAATGTGATGTCAGGCGAAGAAGGAATTAGAGAAATCCATGTGGTGAGTGAAGAATTGATAGTTGCACCCGAAATGGTCGCAGAGGTAACAGCTGAGAGTGAGGAAGAAGAGGAAGAAGAGGTACTTGAGGAGAATTTATTAGAGGTGTTATATGATCAAAATGTAGAATTTAAAAATTGTATTCATGAGTTAGAAGAACAGGCTGAAGAACGACAGGAGGTCGTGCAACAAAAGGATGCAACAATTCAAGCTTGTGTTACCCGATATGTGATGCTTGAACAGAAGCATTCTTTGGCAGAGTATAAGATGATAAAGATGGAATCTGAGCTGAAAGAAGAAAATACTGAATGAGTGAGAATAAGTGATGCATGGGCAAAAGCCGCACGACACGTGGATATTGTGGAAAGAGATGTCCGATCTAAGAAGGCTAAAATAGATGATATGAATTTCTCTTTTTGGAAAGCAATTGGGAGAACCCAACATCGAGTTTTAAATTACCCTGTACATAGCGGTCAACCTGAATTCGATATGGATTCAAGATTGATGATTCAGATCATGAATCGGGAGTACGACGAGGCAGTTGAGGGAGGAATATGCCCTATAGAAAAGTATATTCCAACGGTAGTGATGACGCCAAATGCTGCCCCAGACAAGTCAAAGCCGGGTAATTCAAGGGAGAGCGGTTGTCATGACCCTCCCAACAAGTGAAGAACCCAAATGAAGTTATCACGGGAGATGAGCAATGGAGAAATCATGATGACCCGGGAGATAGAATCTGAAATTAAAGCAAGGTATTCTCAACTTTTCGAAATACCAAGTACGTAAATTTCGGGGACTAAATTTCATAAGGAGGGGAGATTGTAAGACCCCGAATTTTATGAAATAAAAGTATTCAATTTTTCTAATAATTACGATCCAGTAAATGGTTAAATTTATAAAAAGTTAAAGTTAAGGGTGATATATGATTTTTTTTTCAAAATACGCAAGTGGTTATAAAATATTCATTGTTGTCGGGGAATATTCGTTTGGTCGTGGAATATTCTTTTTATCGGGGAATATTCGTACGACGGCGCATCCATTTGTGGGCCCCATAACAGAATAACCGTCGCATGAAGAAAATGACAAAAAGTGAGTTTTTATAAATAACAGCGTAATCGTTACCGTTAACACTGTTAGAATACCCGGTGGGTAAAGTAAAGTAATACTCGTTGTTGCACAGTAGCACACTGTACTGCATAGTATTTTTGAATTATTGATTCGTACGTAAGAAGGCACTACTCAATAATTTTTACAGTAATTACTGTTCAATATTTTATTTTATTGATTCAATAATTGCTACGTTGAAATTTTATATTATTGTTGTTTCAATAATTAACACTGCACAGTATTTCCCATTATCAGATCAATAATTTATATTATTTGAATAATATTATTAGATAGAATTATTGGCAATGTCTAGAAAGTTCTGTCAACGAGAGGTTTGGTTACCTAATTGCGCGCCAGTAAGGGGAAATTCTTATTGGAAAGTCCCCTCTTTCTTGGGAACTACTTGGTTTTCATTATTGTGATTCTGTAATATTATTTTTGAATAATTAATTATTGATTTATATGATAAGGAAATATTTATTTTATGTGGATATAAATGATCGATATATTTATTTTTTATGTGGATAAAAATGAAGGAATTAATGCTGAGGTGTTTTATCAGTATTTTGTTGGTGTGAAGGTATTAAAAATCATCCGTTTGTGGATTTCGGATATTTTTGGTTTGGAATTTGGAAAAACCCAAAGCTACACAGTTGTAGAGAATTCGATTTCAATCAGAATGGACATAAAATTCATATTTTTCTGATAACCGGGGTATTTTCTATAAATTATTGAAGTTTCAGAAAATAAAATGATTTTAATTAATTTATGGTTGGGACCCACTTGGGTTTTAACACATGTGGGCTACTAGATTTGTTCAAAGATAGCTGGTGGCTGATTAAACATGTGGGCATCCGTAGAAAAGAAGAAATAAAATAATATATTTATTATTTTAGTCTCATATGACATTCTAATATTTTCCTATAAATAGGTGCTTATGTTAGAATTGAAAATCACACCAGAAACAAGTTTTCTTTCTCTCTAGATTATCAAGCATATTTGTGTGAGTATTTAGATACTTTGAGAGTTACTTTTTAGTGCAAGTTTCTTTCGGCTTTTCATCCGATATTCCAGTCAGAAGTACTGCTCTTTTGAGGTAAGAGATTTTAAGGGTTATTATGTTTTTCAGTTCGTACTTCTTCCGTCTTTCAAAAAATTCTGAAAATATTTGAAATGATATTTTGATGAGTTTTATTGATTGTGTCCAAAAATGGAAATTTTTGGATGTATAGATTAAGAGTTATGAATTTTACGAGAAATACTATTTTAAAAGTAACCGCTTATAACCCCTTATGGTTAACTCCAAAATTGATAAAATTTTTATTTGGAGTACATCTATATAATATCAGTGTACTCTGTGAATTTCGGAATTTTTAGAGAAAAGTACAATTTATGATAAATGTCTAAATATTAGGCGGTTTTGGCCATATGAAAAATAGTAAATAAATTTTAAAAATTTTGAGAAAAATATATGTTCAATATGGGACTATATTCTGCTAAATCCCAGAAAAGAAATATTTTTGGAACTGATTTGGTATTTTTTATGAAAATGGACTAGTTATGAGTAAATGAATTAAATATGTTATGTGAAGTAAGAAAATTGGAAAATAGGATTTTATGGCTTGAGAATCCTATATGAGGTATATGCAGATTTTTGATGAGGGTTTTGGTTATTGGTGATGAAATCTTATGGGTTTGGAATTTTAGGATGATTAAATGCATTATTTAGTAAAGTGTAAACAATTAAAATAAATTGTTTATAAGTTTAAGAAATTTTATTTCAATATCATTATACCGAAATATTGGTATGGATTTTATTGTAGAATTTCTACCTTTTTGTATCGGGTTTACTATTCATGAGTTACTATTCACGAGTTACTATTCATGAAATTACTATTCATGGGTTACTATTCACAAGTTACTATTCATGACTAAATTGGTTTCTTTTTCTAACCAAATTATAGTTGAGTTATGAATATTACTCTTGAGATTAAATCTATATGTTGATTATATTATTTTTATTATCATATATAACATTTTTATAACCCTAATGATGATATTAATTTCTTTTTGACTTGAGTGCAAAGATGGGTAGATTATTGGTATGATCATGACTATGGGTTCCCTTTGGCCAGTAGTGCAAAGTTGAATTGTTGACTGGTATGATCGTGACCACTGAATTTATAATTGAATATGAACATGACCAACTGGTGATACAAATGAATATCTTTGGCCGTAGTGCAAAGATGAAGTTATTAGTATGATTATGAACAGGAAATCTGATTTGGTGTAACCATGATCTTTTGGTATTTCAAGTAAAGATGGGTGATGAAAATTATCTTCGTCCTGGATGAGAAGAGGAATTTAAAACTACAATTATGATTATGAGTTAGTCATATGAGAGTGGACCAGAATCGTTGATTGATGTTACAGGGATAAAACATTGTTGGTGGATTTTTAACATGGAGAAGATTATAGACTTTATAGTCTATTTGACTCTTCTAATGGATTGCTCGTTCCACTGCAACTATGGTTGAAATTTTTATTATCTACCATATGTTCTAAATCACTGATTTATTATTGATGAAGGCTATTGATAATTTAATTATCTTTAGTCATGATATTCTTTACTGAGCTAGTTGTGCTCACCCTTTTGCTTCACAATTCCTTTCAGGTAATAAGAGTGTAGCTGGGTCGAGCGGGGGTAACAGGGGAATAGAATGGTTGTCATCATTTAGTAGTTATATTTGGTGAATCAACTAGAGTGAGGCGAACCCAACGTTGGAAGGGTGTTTTGCCACTATGATAAAAGATGTATAATGACATACTTCATCGTGTCATCATAAGACAGGGTTGTGCACATCCACTTACTGAGTATATCTACGAGCACTACCTATATGATCTTGGAGTTTATTTGAAGTATAACTCTCAATTAGAGACAGTAGAGATATTTATATGTCAAGAGAAGACTCACCATTGGGAAGAATATAATAGTAATCTTCTCATTTTTCTTTGGGGTCTATTGGGTCAACCAAGGATAATTCTGTGGCCATATGATATCTAACATAACCTAGACGCATGGCCTCTCATGTACGAAGGTTTCCTTGAGCACTTCCCAAAAATTATAATTTCAAAAATAATTTTTTACTATACCTTTATGTAAGGTGTCATTGTGACGTAATATCCAAGGTTGGGATGAGAGTCACAGTTGGTATATATTTGTAACCAAACTCACAGCATATGTGTTGTTGTATTTTGCACGACAATTGTTGTAATAAAGTTGTAGTTGTTTTCTGTACCATGTATTTGGTGACTCAGAATGGGTTGGATGGAATGGACCTATTTTGGGGTTGTCACAAGGGTTGTTATTTCATTCTTTATTATTATGTTGGAATAACCTATCTATGCGAAGTACCGCATACATGGTGAAATTCTTCTGTTATTCCGTTTTTATTATTCTGTTGGAACATCTTGTCTGTGCGGATTACGCATGACCTGGTTTCATTCTTTATTATTCTGTTGGAACATCATGTCTGTGTGAATTATGCATGACCTGGTTCCATTCTTTATTATCATGTTGGAATAACCTGTCTGTGCGGATTACGCACGCCTGGTGAATTCTTCAGTTATTTCATTCTTTATTATTCTATTGGAATAAGCTGTCTATGTCGATTACTGCATGGCAGCAAAAATCCATTTGCGGTTTCATATATTCTATTATACTCAGTTGATTAAAGTTTTGGCTTCTATACTCCATAAAATTAGTGGAATATCCTTGATATTTGCGCTTCATCCAGTATCTTTTCATGAAAATATTCTTCTGAGCATTCTTGAATTTTACTCCACAAAGCAGTATCATGTTGACAATTTTGACGTTATTGATGTCTGGATAAATTAAATTATATATATCTTTACAAATTTATCCTTGAACTTATTTTATTGAATTCTTATATCATTGTCATCATCCTCATGTTTATAATATGTTGAAAGTCATCTGTGGCCTGTAGTGCATAGATGGACTTGGTATGATTATGACCAGGGATTATTCGATATAATCATGACCGTAATGTTACAAATAATGTGGTAAAAGTCCTCATTGGTCGTAGTGCATTGATGGACAGTTGTTGGCATGATCATGACCATTGATGAATACACGAATATACTTGGCCCGTAGTTCATGGATAATTTGTGGTCGTGATATTAATGAATATCATTGGCCACAGCGCAGGGATGATGTGGTTTATTTATTAAGCTGAATCTCGGCGATAAAAGTGATGAAAAACTTTTTAAATCATAGAAGATAGTATATTTTATTTTCTGCTTGACTCTTCTAATGGATTGCTTGTTCCGCTGCAGTTAAACTTGATGTTTATTATATTTTATAAGTTTAACATTGTTGAAGGCTAATGATAATTTATTCTGCATTATCTTAGTCATAATATTTCTTACTAGGCTAGTTGAGCTCACCATATCTTTCACTATTCTCTTCATGAAATGAGAACGTAGTTGGGACTAGTCGGGGAACGGAGTGAAGGTCCAAGTGATAACATTAGTAGTCCTCACTATTCTGTTAAATAGTATGACAATAAATATAATGAGGACTCCATTGAGTGTGGATATTGTCTAGATGACAATATTCTTATTAAAACTCTTAGATTATGTTTTGTCGTATTTTACACGACTGTTGTATAATTAAGTTGTATTTGAATTTTGTACCGTGTATTTGGCGACTCAAGATGGGTGATGTATACCTATTTTGGGGGCGTCACAATCATGATGGAGGCACACAACACACCGTTTGCAATCCATCCTGGGAGTACCAAAATATATCATAATCTTTGACATACATTTTTGTGGAGCAATAGGAAGAGAGAGATTGCGGAGTTTATCTCGAGTTGTTTAACTTGTCAACGTGTAAAGGCGGGGCATCAAGTGCCAAAGGGTCCATTGCAACCACTTGAGATTCCGAAATGGAAGTGGGAACACATTACCATTGATTTCGTTACGGGTCTTCTCAAGGTTTCTCAAGGCATAGATGCGATTTGGGTTATTGTTGATAGATTAACCATATATGTCTGCTCATTTCTTGTATGTGCGGGAGACTTATTCTCTTGAACGTCTTGTTCGTATGTACGTGAATGAGATTGGAAGATTGCATGGCATGCCAGTATCCATAGTTTTGGATCGTGACCCAAGATTCACTTCACGATTTTGGGTTAACTTGCAGAATGCTATGGGCACGGATATACGATTCAGTTTAGCATACCATCCTCAAACGGACGGGCAATCAAAAAGGACTATTCAAAATCTTGAAGATCTATTAAGACTCTGTGTCCTAGACTCTGTATAGGCATGGCTCTATTCGAGTAATTGTATGGAAGAAAATGTTGTTCTCCAGTATGATGGGACGAGGTGGGTGAAGCAGCGTTGTTGGGTCTAGAATTGGTACTCATAACTACAGAAAAGATCAAAATGATTCAACAACATATACAAACGGCACATGATCGACAAAAGAGTTATGTGGATCTTCATCGAAAGGACATGCAATTTAATATTGGGGATCATGTATTGTTACGTGTTGCACCATGGAAAGGAGTTACAAGATTTGAGAAGAGAGGAAAGCTCAATCCAAGATTTGTTGGTCCATTTGAGAGTCTTGACCGAATAGGAAATGTGGCCTATAGACTCGCATTACCTCCAAACATGTCTCGTGTTCATAATGTCTTTCACATATCTGTGCTTCGTAAATATGTGAAAGACCCGAACAACATTATTGAGTTAGAACCAGATGAGATAGCCAAAGATTTAACTTACGATGAGGTACCTGTTAAGATCTTGAATAAGAAAGATCATGTTCTACGCACCAAGGTTATACTATAAGTTAAGGTTTTGTGGAGGAACCATGCTATTGAAGAAATGACCTGGGAGTTGGAATCAGAAATAAAAGCGAGGTGTCCTCATCTTTTTGAAACACCAGGTACGTATGTCAATTTCAAGGATGAAATTTCATAAGGTGGGGAGGATGTAAGACCCCAACTTTTTATAAATAAAATCAAATTTCCTTTATTTATTATTGTGAATAATAAGGTGTTAATTTGATATAATGCTTTGGTTATGGGTGAAATTTGCAAATTTTGCAAAATAAGTAAGTGGTTATAAAATATTCATTGTTGTCGGGGAATATTCCTTTGGTCGTGGAATATTCTTGTTGTCAGAGAATATTCATACGACGGCGCAATCATTTGTGGGCCCTATAATGGAAAACGGTCGGATGAAGAAAATGACAAGTTTGAGTTTTTACAAATAACGGTGTAGTTGTTACCGTTAATACTATTGGAATACCCGGTGGTTAAAATACAGTAATACACGTGGTTGCATAGTAGCACACTGTATTGCACAGTATTTTTGAATTATTAATTCTTACATAAGAAGGCACTACTCAATAATTGTTACAGTAATTACTGTTCAATATTTTATTTTATTCATTCAATAATTACTACGTTGATATTTTATATTATTAAAATTTTCAATGCGCAGTATTTCCCATTATCAGATCAATAATTCATATTATTTGAATAATATTATTAGATAGCATTATTTGCAATGTCTAAGGAAGTTCTGTCTAGGAAAGGGGTTTGGTCACCTAATTGTACGCCAATAAGGAGAAATCCTTAACGGAAAGCCCCCTCTTTCCTGGGAACGACCTGGTTGTCATAATTCTGATTCTGTAATATTATTTGTGAATAATTAATTATTGATTTATATGATAAGGATATATTTATTTTATGTGGATATAAATGAATGAATTAATGTTGAGGTGTTTTATCAGTATTTTGTAGGAATTGAGGTATTAAAAATCGTCCGTATATGGATTTCGGGCATTTTCTGTTTGAAATTTGGAAAAACGTTCTTCTACAAAGTTGTAGAGAATTCGATTTCCTATGGAATGAACATAAATTTCGTATTTTTCTGATAAAATGGTTATTTATTATGAATTATTGAAGTTTCGGAAATAAATATTTTTATTTAAAATATGTGTGGGCCCCACTTTTGGTTGGTGAGAAATGTGTTAAAATTTTATTTCAAAAGTGGTGGGCGTGAATAGTATAAGGTAAAGCCATCAGGTAGCAGGTTAGTCTACTATGGCGTTCTTAGCATTTTCCTATAAATAGGGTGCTTAGTTAGAATTGAAAACCACATCAGAATCATAAGCTTTCTCTCTATATATTATCGAGCGTATTTTGTGAGAATTTAGATACTTTGTGAGTTGCTATTCAGTGCAAATTTCCTTCAGCCTTATAACTGATATTTCAGCAGGAAGTACTGTTCTTTTAAGGTAAAAGATGTTATTTTCTTCATAATGATGTTATTCTTTCAATATCATTATACCGAAATATTGGTATGAATTTTATTGTGAAATTTCTACCTTTTTCATGTCGGGGTTACTATTTATGTATATTGCACTATTCACGAATACGACACTAGTCACGAATACGACACTATTCACAGAAAAAATGAAATTATATTTTCTTTGTCCAAGTTGTCTATTATGGTTACTATTTTGATTGTATCCATGTTTTGATCTTCATTCTTGAATTTTGCTCCACAATTTATTATTATAAGGTATTTTTTAACTTGGATAAACTAAAGTATGAATCCCTAATATTTGATCTTTTATCTCACTGGATTCGTTTTCTTTAAGATATTTTTCATCATCTTCAGTCCTAAATGATGATATTACTGAATATCTTTGGCCTGTAGTTCAAAGATGAATGATTACCTGATGAATATCTTTGGCCCGTAGTGCAAAGATGAACAGGTGTTGAGATAAACATGACCAACAGGTGATACAAATGAATATCTTTGGCTTGTAGTGCAAAGATGAATATTTAATTCAAGATGTATATTGATTGATGTTACAAGGATAAAATATTGATGATGGACTTTTAAATCTTAGAAGATAGTAGAATTCATTCTCTACTTAACTCTTCTAATGGATTGTTGTTTTTGCTGCAGTTGTTTATCTAAAACTTGTTGTCTATTATATTCTATCAGATTTTCTCCGTTCAAGACTAATGATAAATTGTTGTATATTATTTTAGTCATAATATTTTTACTAAGCTAGTTGAGCTCACCCTTTTCCTTTTTGTTCTATTTTTCTTCTCGGGAGGTGAGAATTTAGCAGGAACTAGCTGGAGTATGGAGTGATGATTCTAGAAAGTTGTTTTAGCGGTCATCGCTATTTTTGTAAAATATTGTATCAATAATTGTAATGAGGACTCACAGTATATGTGTTATCATATTTGTATTTAAACACACAATATATGTGTTGTCATATTTTGCACGACAATTGTATTAATAAAGTTGTATTTGTTTCTGTACCATGTATTTGGCGACTCAGAATGGTTGATGTATACCTATTTTGGGGGCGTCACATAAAAAGCATCCTTGATTGGAATACTACCTAATTGATACAACACTTCCTTCAAACTATCAATCAAGATACTAAGTCACTTTAGGCCCAATGGATTCAAAACACTCTCTTGAAAGATAAGTTTATTTGGCAGGTTAAAGCAGGCCATGATTGCTCGTGGACTTGGAAACAAATCCTAAAGCTTCGCCCATGTGCTCTTCAACATCTGAAGTACATTATTGGGAAGGGTAATCAGACTTCTCTTTGGTATGATCCTTGGTTAAATGGTGCCTCAATCAACCCCTCTACCTCATTACTGTCCAACTCAGGTATTCCCTCATCTGCCAAGGTGAGCCACATTTTTTTGGACTCCTCGTGGAATCTCCTAGCTAGCAATCATCATGATGTTATCCTGTTTTGACAACAAGTTCTTCAAGTTTCCGTCCCTCCTAAACAGAATGATAAAATTTTGTGGGAAGTTTAAACTATTCATACGGTTAAGGATAACCAGATTTGGGATTCTATTCGGGCTAGGACCCCATTTGTACCATGGAGTTCAATCCTTTGGCACAATATACATGTGCCCAAATACTCCTTTATGATGTGGCTTGGACTTTTAAGGAAACTATCTATGAATGATCGAACCAAGCATTACACGGGAAGGACATTGTAACGGACAAGAATTTCGAATTTTCAATGAATTAAATTTTTATTGGATTATGCGGATTAAATGAATTTAATTTATTTATTATGTGAGTAAGATGTTCGAAGGTCGTTCTATGACCTAGAATGTATAGATGTGGTTAGTATTCTGGCTTTGTGTTAGAATTAATTGTTGTGAATTATCAAGACGAGAACGAAGGTTTTATGAGATTGTTTGCGTAAAAACACTATTTATCCGATGACGTTGGGAGCTAGGGTTTGAAATTCTGAGAAAAGCATAATGTTAGAATATGATGATATTATGGAAAATCCAATAATATTACCGTTATGGCAAACGAAGTTTTCGCCTGCGGACTTAAAACCAAAGGGTTTGTGAAATAGGTTTCCGAAAGGGAAATGTAATGCGTATAGTCGTTTCGATTATTGTACGTAAGGAATATGAGTATTATACTAGTATGTATATGAATATGATATGAAGAATAGTAGGATGTATAATACGAGTATTATATGAATATTATACGAAGAGAATACGTGAATAATACGCGTAGAATACGAATTGTATTATTAGAGTATGAGATAAGGATTTTATCCAATCCAATTGAACTTGGATTAATAAACAAGCCCAATGAATTAATTATACAAGCCCAAGTCAAGGCCCAATATTAGATTGGTTAAAGCCCAATATTTTTATGTCAAGCCCAATTCAAAAAGTAAACCGTGGGTCGAATCGGTGGGTCAAGGGATGGGTAAAACCCATGGGCAAGGTGGGCCGGCCACTTGGTGTGCAAGGCAAGATTAACACTTGGTCACCAAGTACTTTACTTGGTGACAAAGTGGTAAATAAGTGAGGAGGTGGGGAATTGGACTATATTGCCCCTCATTGGTTTTTCTATAAATATAAGGCTTATGTTGGCCGTTTGGTGGTTTTAAAAAGTTTGTCCAACATATTTGAGAGAGAGAAAAGAGCTAGGATCCTATAATCCTTCTACTTCCAAGCAAACCAAAAAACGTTTATCAAGAACGTTAACTACTTCAAATGTAAATTCCTATAAACCGTAATCTTCATCCTTTTCGATTTCTTTCTCATAGAAGAATCGTAGATGAGTGGATAGCGTTTATTGAGAAGGCCTATTAACGACCAAATCATGCATAGGTCATGACAAAATAGTAATCGTTAGTGTTTACGGAAGTAGAAAATGTAGAAAGTCTTGAATGTGAACTTAGTTATAATTGAACGTTTTGGAAATCGTTGTAGCTAAGGTATGTGCATCTTGATTTGGTTAGGATGTAGATATGAAGTCCATGGAGTATTCCATGTGATTTGACTTAAAGAACATTAGTAATGAAGTTATGACGGATTTTGCAGAAATAGACGTTAAACGTCGAAAACGTATAAAGTCCGGATTAAGGGTCAAAAGTTGTCGTGTGACTTGAAAACGTCAGTTTCCAATGTCAACACGTGAGATAAGGTAATTAAGAGTCGTTGGCGAAGGATTCGTCGCATTCCAACTTATAACGAAGAAAACGATTATTGAACGGGCAAAAACGTTAAACGAACGCTTAAAATCGAACTTAAAGGTGAATTCCGAGTTAACGAATTCAAAAAGGTTAAATTCTTATACGAACACATAAAGGATGTAATTTGTGACTTTTAGGAATTTGAATGGGTCAATTCGGATGTAAAACGAACAAATTTGGAAGCCGGGAGTTTCGTGAAGAAACCAAATCTGTTTTAGCTAACTGGTGCACAGAATCGGCGCCGCAACGCCAAAACCAGTACAAATTGGTGGCGCCGCAGCGCCAGACTCGGCCGAGTACCCTGTTAACTTGCGCCGCAGCGCCACTACAACGTAAGGAATGCCGCACCGCAGCGCCGGCAGTGGGAAAAAGTTGAAGTTAGGTTTAGTTCCATTTTAAATGTAGACCTAAAGTAAGATGTTAAAGGTACTCAAAGTACATAATGAGGCTTACTTTAAAACACTTATAAAATGTTAATGTAAGAAGAACGGGTAAGGTTTAATGGAAATTAAATGAAGATCACAAATACGTAATGAGTGAACCGTAAACGACATTCAACATTGGTAATTAACCATTAATGATAGAATGTCGGCAAAGGACGTAAGAACGTTAATGAAACGTAACGAATTATAGAAAGTCAAATCGACTTTAATAACGAAGTTAAAACAAGTAAGACATAGAAGAGAAAGAAGTTGGTTAGAACCATAAAGATAGTTTATGTGATAACTAATTAAAGTGTGCTGTGTGAATATCTCATGTAGATTCTGTAAAGACTGAGAATAGTTGGAATATATATTCGAAGACGCTTGAAGGCAAGTCTTTCTTAACTCTTATCCGACCTTTGTGTTAGCTAAGTTTTTACGTGATGCATGATATACAATGCATAAATGGTAAAAAGAAAAAGAGTTGATGCCTGTTTTATCCGGGCTAGACAAGTATTGAAGGATAAATTGAATTGTTCACATGTCTGTTGATATAGGACTGTTAACGCTATCCTATGCCAAGTATTTGGTACGGATGAGAAGGTAAGTTTTTCTATGAACAAACAAAAGCATTTTCATCGATTGTTCGATGGGCACGTGAGGTTGCCAAATGTTAAACGTAAATACGTTTAACGTAAAAGTGTTGATCAACATAGAGTACAATAGGCTGATCACCTAGAAGTGCTCGTAAGTAAAGACGGGTGGATGGCCTTAGTGCCAGATATCCTTTTCAAGTATGAAAACGAAAAGAGTATGTTTATGGTCTATTGACCGGTTCATCATTCCTAAGCTATTATATATGCTCTGGAATTGTTGTAGTAGAAGTATTAGTCAAATGATTCAGAATGCTTCGTAAATAATTGTTCTGATAGTGATATAAAGCATGTACTTATTGATGTGATATTCATATGTTTCGTTGTTAAGACTTACTGAGCTAGTTATGCTCATTCTTGCTTGAACCATATGTTTGCAGTTAAAGCCAAACGAACTTAGAGTTCTATGAAAGATAAGGGCAAGGCTAAGATGGACAATTAATCATCCTGTAATAGACTAGTATATTTGTATGTAATATACTTATGAAGAACAACGAATGTATTCGATTATGAACTTGGGAAAGAATTTATTACAAATGTAATACAAAGATAGTAATTACATTCATTTTGTTGTTATCTCAATTGAATAACTGTATGGATTGTAGTATCGTGGAGCACCATCTGTCGGGTTGGAATATACTCGGATTTGGGGGCATCACAAGTTGGTATCAAAGCATTAGGTTATAAAACATAGGGGGGGGAAGAACCTTTGGCTAATAACCTCGTATGAAAGGAAGAGTCCGAAGAAAGTTAACTCGAGTCAAATGAATTAATAAGGTATTGAGGAAACTCAGTACCAAAAGATTTAAAAGATGGAAAGTAATCCTAAATGGATTAAATGTGATTTGTGCTTATATTATTATGTATTATGTACTAATCATTTTGTTATGTGTTATTGTAGATGTCGGTTGATAGCTTGATGTATAGGGATATATATGTGATCAGCGAGGAGTCCGTGAACCGAGTTGAGACAGTACATGTGCCTATAGCAGACATACCTGTAGTGATTCTAGAAGAGTCAAAGCCTGAGGAATATTACTCGGGTGAGGATTATTTGGAGGAGACCATGGGGATAACATCATATTTGAATATGATGATTGATGTGGAGGATTACATGGAGGTAACATCGATTAATACGATGATGCCTGCCCTAGAGTCTACACCTACTGAGACTATGAGGGCAATGTACCTCTCAGTGCTTGACCGTAACGTGCAACTACACAATATGGTGCAGCACCAGAAGGAAGAGATATGTGATCTTTATAGGGTGAAAGAGTTTGCAGAGTCAGACTATGAGATAAAACATTATGAGAAAGTGCTCATGACTGACAAGGCCCAGGACTATAAGAACGAGGTCATAGAACTTCGCAAGAAACTAGTTGAAAAAGACCAGAAGATAGCATTAATGTCATATATAAATGACAGTGCGCACGAGAATTTCAAGCTTAAGATAGCTTGTTATTCTATTGCAGTCGGGACTAACTCGACATACTATAAGTCGGGATATTGTGTCAATTTTGGCAAACCAAAAGAATGAGAATGATGTTAAGCAATATTAGGAGTAGTATAGTGAATACTTTTGTGTAGTGACGTAAAATCCTCTTTTGTATAATTAAAGGGTAGTCTTTTTGTAAATCCCAATTTTTGTAGAAGTCAATCACGGGATGTATATGTAATAGCTTTTGGGCTATGTAAAGCATTTTGTAAATAGTTTTGAACTATGAAGAAGCATTTTAATATAAGGAAGTTTTTATTTTAAATTTTCTTTGTTGTGTATGAGTTATTGTCCAATTTTTTGACCACTAATAACGAAGTAAGTAAATAAGTAATAACGAAACTTTATTTATTTAATCAGATATGCCGCCAAGAAGAAGACAACGTACCTAAGAGGCAGAATCGCATAATGAGAACGAGGGGGTCCTAATAACCCAATGCAAGAGTTCGTTAATTTATTAATAGCTGCCTTTAACCAAAGCCGGGGGTAGAGCACCCGCAGGACCTAGAGTAGTCCGAACGACTACTTTTAAGGAATTTAAAAGTGTAGGTCCACCCGAATTTAAGGGAACAACGGACCCAATGGAGGCCCAGACATGGGTCAAAGAAATAGAGAAGGCGTTTGTTATTTTAAATGTAGCTGAGGCGCAAAAGACCTCTTTTGCGACCTATATGATGAAGGGGAAAGCCAACTACTGGTGGGAGGCTCACCATGGTGGGGCTAGAGTGGAAGCTGTTATATGGGAACAGTTTAAGAAGGTATTCTTAGAGAACTTTTTCCCTACTAGCATGCAAGGAAGAATGGAGATTAAGTTCTTAGAACTTAAGCAGGGGGACATGACTATTCCCCAATATGCGGCCAAATTCAATGAATTGGCAAGGTTCGATCCACACCAAGTAGACACGGAGGAGAGTAAGGCTCGTAGGTTTGAGCAGGGCCTAAAACCTTGGCTCTATAGTAGGATGTCAGTTTTTCAGAGTGCTTCCTACAGGACCATTCTGGAAAAGACGATAATAGCGGAGGGTGGTAGCGAGGCCTTGACCCAATACCACAAAGATAGGAAGAATAAGAGTAATGGAGAGGGAGGAAATAAGACAGAGGTTGCCAGTGGAAGTGGCAATATGCCTAAGAGGAAAACTTTTAACCTGGGAATACTGTAGCAAAACAAATGGATCCTAAGCGGAGGATGGAGGCATGTAAGATATGCGGTAAGACTCATCTGGGAGTCTGCCTAAAAGGGAAGACTAGTTGTTATAACTGTGGGCAGGAGGGTCATATATCTCCCAACTGTCCTAATCCTAAGAAAAGTCGGTGATGTTTTGTTTGTGGGTCAGTAGACCACATAGCAAGAAATTGCCCAAAGAAAGGGGCGGAGGGTAGTAAGGGTTCGGGTAGTGGTAATTTAGTCATTACTGGACCAACACCATCAGTGGGTAGACCCTCAGCCCGAACGTTTAATATGACAGTCCAAGATGCGGTTGCATCAATGGATGTAGTAGCAGATATCATCCCAGTCAACGAAATAAATGCTTACGTGTTATTTGACTCGGGTGCTACTTGTTCTTTTATAGCATGTGGATTTGCTCAGCAATTGGGATTAAATCCTAAAAAGTTAGAAATACCTTTAGACGTTAAGGTATCAAATGATGAGATAATTCCCATTGAACACATTCATAGGAATTGTTTCGTAGATATCAGGGGTAATAGATTATCGGTAGATCTTTTACCGATAAGGTTAAGAGAATTTGATGTGATTCTCAGTATGGATTGGTTAATTAACTATAAAGTAATAATAGATTGTCATAGAAAGAGTGTGAACCTAAGGCTTCCTAAGAAACCTGAGGTGGTGTTTTATGGAAATAAATCACTGGGACGTTCTTGTTGTCTAACCATGACATAAGCTAGAAAGATGCTGAAGTAGGGTGTAAGGGTTATCTGTGTCACGTGGTGGATACCCAGAGAGTGGGAACATCATTTGAACAGATAGCGGTGGTTCAAGAATTTGCAGATGTATTTCTGGAGGAGTTACCGGGTATTCCACCAGATAGGGATGTAGAGTTTGTGATTGATTTGTTTCCAGGTACGGCACTGATTAAAAAGGCACCATATAGGATGGCGCTAGTTGAGATGAAGGAGTTAATGGTTCAGTTGCAGGAACTATTAGATAGAAAGTACATTCAACCAAGTGTGTCACCGTGGGGAGCACCGGTGTTATTTGTAAAGAAAAAGGACGGATCGTTACGACTTTGTATCTACTATCGGGAGTTGAACAAGTTAACGATTAAGAATAAATACACGTTGCCCAGGATCGATGATCTATTTGATCAATTAAAAAGGGCAAAGTATTTTTCTAAAATAGATTTGCGCACGGGGTATCATCAACTGAAAGTGAGGAAGGAAGATATACCTAAGACGGCGTTCAGAACTCATTATTGGCATTACAAGTTTTTGGTTATGTCATTTGGGTTGACGAATGCGCCAGCCGCATTTATGGATATGATGAACACAGTGTTCAAATAGTATTTGGACCAGTTCATCGTAGTGTTCATTGATGATATTCTAGTATATTCCAAGACGCTAGAAGATCATGCTGAACATCTAAGAATAGTGTTGGAAACCCTACGGAGGGAGAAGTTGTATACAAAATTCACTAAATGTGAATTTTAGCTCGAAAAAGTGCAGTTTCTAGGACATGTTATAGACAAAGATGGCATATTCGTAGATCCAGCGAAGGTAGAAGTGGTGAATGAGTGGGAGCAACCGAAAATGCCAACCGAGGTTAGGAGTTTTCTGGGGTTAGCGGGATACTATAGAAGGTTCATTCAGGACTTTTCTAAATTAGCTACTCCGCTGACAAATCTGATAAGGAAGTCAGTGAAGTATGAGTGGACAGAAAAGTGTGAGCATAGTTTTCAAGAACTAAAATGGAGGTTGAGTGATGGCACCTGTATTATCTTTACCAGATGATATGGGGAATTTTGTAGTTATAGCTATGCTTCGCATAGAGGACTAGGTTACGTGCTTATGCAGCATGGCAAGGTCATTGCGTATGCGACGTCAGTTAAAGGATTATGAGAAGGTCTATCCTACTCATGACCTAGAACTGGAAGATGTGGTGTTTGCTTTAAAAATATGGAGACATTACTTACACGGGGAGAAGTGTGAGATATACACGGACTATAAAAGTCTGAAATATATCTTAACACAGAAGAAGGTGGTTAGAATTGATAAAAGATTATGATTGTGATATCTTATATCATCCGGGAAAGGCGAATGTAGTAGCAAATGCGTTGACTCAGAAGGGTAGAGAGAAACTGTCAATGTTAACGACTCAAAATGAGTTAATAACAGAGATGGAGAGGATGAAATTTGAAGTTAAGTTACCAAGGGAAACGAAGGAGATGTTATTTGCAATAGAAACTCGACCAACGATAGTGGAACGGGTTAAGGAAGTACAGTTGAGTACTGAAGAATGCGAGCGGGTGAAGAAGATAATGAAGGATGAAGTGAAGACTAAGTATAACCTTGATAAAGAAGGTTTACTTCGTTTTGAAGGAAGAATTTGAGTTCCAAATAATTCCGAGTTTAAGGAAGAGATTATGTGCGAGGCCCATAGTTTGAGGTACTCGATACATACAGGTAAGTACTAAGATGTATCAAGACCTTCGTCAGAATTTTAGGTGGCCGAACATGAAGAAGGAGATTGCAGAATATGTTAGCAAGTGCTTAACTTGTCAGAAAGTTAAGGCTAAACACCAAAGACTGAGTGGACTGATACAACCACTAGAGATTCCTGAGTGGAAATGGGAGCATATCACCATGGACTTTGTGGTGGGACTACCAACGATCAGAAAAGGATACGATGCTATTTGGGTAATAGTGGATCGGCTAACTAAATCGGCTCATTTTCTACCAATAGGAGTTAGGTATAACCTAGAACAGTTAGCTAAGCTTTATGTCAAAGAAATCATTTCTAGACATGGAGTACCTGTTTCGATTGTATCTGATCGTGATCCACGATTCATGTCGAAATTTTGGAGGAGTTTGCAAGAGCAAATGGGAACACAGTTGAGATTGAGTACGGAGTATCATCCACAGACGGATGGGCAAAGTGAACGGACAATTCAAACGCTAGAAGATATGTTAAGATCTTGCGTTATGAATTTCAAGGGGAGTTGGGACGAACATCTATCGTTGGTAGAATTCGCTTACAACAATAGTTTTCATGCTAGTATAGGCATGCCGCCTTATGAAGCATTGTATGGAAGGAAGTGTAGAACACCACTTTGTTGGGATGAAGTAAGTGAACGTCGAATGTTGGGACTTGAGATGGTACAACAAACAGCAAATATGGTAAAGCTGATAAGAGCTTGATTAGTAGCGGCTCAAGATAGATAACGGAAGTATGCAGATCCTCATCGAGAGAAGATGGAGTTTGAAGTAGGGTCTTATGTCTTTCTAAAAGTATCGCCTTGGAAAGGGAAGATACGTTTTGGAAATGAAAGAGAAATTAAGTCCGAGGTTTATAGGACCTTTTGAGATTTTAAGAAGGATAGGAGAGGTAGCTTATGAAGTAGCCTTACCTCCAGAAATGGAAAGAATACACAATGTGTTTCACGTGTCTGTGTTGGGTCCTTATAAATCGGATTATAAGCATGTAATAGAGTATGAGTCTATTCAAGTAGAAAAAGACTTAACGTCTGAAGAACTTTCGATTCAGATTATTGATAGGAAGGAACAAGTATTGAGAAATAAAGTAATACCTTCCGTGAAGGTAATTTGGAGTAACCACGATGCTGAAGAAGCAACGTGGGAGCTCGAAAGTAAAATGAAGGAAAAGTTTCCTCATTTTTTTATGTAAAAGTAGCGAGATTCTGGGGACAGAATCATTATAAGGAGGGAAGAATGTAACGCCCAAGAATTTCGAATTTTTAATGAATTAAATTTTTATGGGATTATGTGGATTAAATGAATTTAACTGAGTTATTATGTGAGTAAGATGTTCGAAGGTCGTTCTATGACCTAGAATGTGTAGATGTGGTTAGTATTCTAGCTTTGTGCTAGAATTAATTATTATGAATTATTAAGACGAGAATGAAGGTTTTCTGAGATTGTTTGTGTAAAAACACTATTCATCTAATGACGTTCGGAGCTAGGGTTTGAAATTCTGAGAAACGCATAATGTTAGAATATGATGATATTTTGGAAAATCCAATAATATTACCGTTATGGCAAACGAAGTTTTCGCCTACGGACTTAAAACCTAAGGGTTTGTGAAAGAGATTTCTGAAAGGGAAATGTAATGTGTATAGTCGTTTCGATTATTATACGTAAGGAATATGAGTATTATACTAGTATGTATACGAGTATGATATGAAGAATAGTACGACGTATAATATGAGTATTATATGAATATTATATGAAGAGAATACGTGAATAATACGCGTAGAATACGAATTGTATTATTAGAGTATGAGCTAAGGATTTTATCCAATCCAATTGGATTAATAAACAAGCCCAATGAATTAATTATACAAGCCCAAGTCAAGGCCCAATATTAGATTAGTTAAAGCCCAATGTTTTTATGTCAAGCGCAATCAAAAAAGTAAACCGTGGGTTAAACCGATGGGTTACGGGATGGGTAAAACCCATGGGGATAACCCATGGGCAAGGTGGGCCGGCCACTTGGTGTGCAAGGCAAGATTAACACTTGTCACCAAGTACTTTACTTGGTGACAAAGTGGTAAATAAGTGAGGAGGTGGGGAATTGGACTATTTTGCCCCTCATTTGCTTTTCTATAAATATAAGGCTTATGTTGGCCATTTGGTGGTTTTACAAAGTTTGTCCAACATATTTGAGAGAGAGAAAAGAGCTAGGATACTATAATCCTTCTACTTCCAAGCAAACCAATAGACGTTTATCAAGAACATTAACTACTACAAAGGTAAATTCCTATAAACCGTAATCTTCATCCTTTTCGATTTCTTTCTCATAGAAGAATCGTAGATGAGTGGAGAGCGTTTATTGAGATGGCCTATTAATGACCAAAGAGTATACATTTGATTCTTCCTAATCTTAGTTAGATGAAGAAGAATATATTTTTAATCCCCTCCATGCTTCTCCTTGATTCCTCAGTTTTCTTCTCAATTTCCACATCGAACATCTTTTCTTTCCCTTACCCTCTATAAACTCAGTTTTTCTAAAACTGAAAAGTGAGGCTTATGAGTTTTAACATAACATTTATTTGGCTTAATAAAACATTAAGAGAAAAGGTTCCAGCAGTTTTGGTTTTTCAAAGTTCACTAGGCCATGTTTGGCCAATTCAAATAGGCACCAATCCATTTATTTTAATGACTATCTTATTATATGATCCATTTGTCACGCCCATTAATCAATTCTCATACTTTAAACTAAACTTAATTAAATCATACTCTTTACTCAGCATACACAATATTTATTTAGCTAATATAATAATTTATTTAATAAATCATTAATCCTCTAATTTAATTATTTAATTAAATTAGAATACATCCATTCCATTAGCATAATAAAATACACATCGATTATAAAATCATTCACATAAATTTAATCAATATTATCACACTCGAATAAATTATTCCATAATAATTTTCATCTAATTTTTATTTAATTCCATAAATATTCCAACGAAAATATCTATGTTATTCAATAAATATTTTAACTATTTATGAAATTCACAATCGTATTACATTAACATATTAACATATTACATATAAATGTAATATATATTACTTCCTCATCTTATTAAAACAAATATATTTACATTAATTCGATATTTTAATTAAGTGAATTACTCACAGAATTCAAAATATATAACAAATATATATATTTAAACTCAAAACATTTCATAATAAGAATTTTATTTATTAAATTCTTATTCTAATAATTTTCAAAAATATGGGTTAATCACATTTACCTCACATTCTCCCTCATCTCCTACCACTCTTACCACTCTGTCGGCTACCCAATCACAACCATTGCCTAAACTACATCCAATGGTTCTCCGCCATCATAATCAAGCCCTGCATCCATATTCACCACCGAGCCAACCTCCTTCCAAGAAGCGAACAAAAGTCCTGTTTGGCGTCAAGCAATGATGGATGAACTCACTGCATTATACAAAAAATCAAACATGGACACGTATTCCCAAATCTCCTCACATGAATATTGTAGGAAACAGATGGCTTTTGCATCAAGACTCATACTGATGGCTCTCTTGCCTGATACAAGGCACGTCTGGGTTAGACTATTTCAAAACATTCAGTCCGGTTATTAAACCAACGACCATTCGATTCATTCTATCCTTGGCAATCACACGACATTAGCCCATTCGACAAATTGAAGTGAATAATGCTTTTCTCAATGGTTTTTTTTAACAAACCCCATCTATATGTAGCAACCACAAGGCTTTATTGATTCCACATATCTGAATTATGTGTGTAAACTGCAGCGGTCACTATATGGGTTAAAACAGGCACCCAGGACCTGGTTTTCACGTCTCTCTGGTTTCCACAGTCTCGCAATGACACTTCTTTGATTATCTATAATGATTCGGATACTTAATTATTTGTTCTTGTATATGTTGACGATATTTTAATCACAGGTAATTCTGGACAATCTCTTTCTAATATGATTATTACTCTTGGTGTTGAATTCTCCCTCAAAGACTTGGGACCCTTGCACTATTTTTTGGGGGTAAAGGTTGTACGAACAAAGGTTGGTCTTCTCCATTCTCAGAAAAAATACACATAAAATATTCTACATCGTGCCTCCATGTCCATATGTAAACCATAATCTACTCCAATTTCTCCATCAAATAAGTTATCCTCATCTTTAGGCAGCTTGTTTGACAATCCTACTCTCTATCGACAAATTGTTTGATCACTTCAATATCTCAGTCTAACCCGACCGGACATCTCATTCGCTATCAATAAAGTCTGTCAGTTCATGCATAATCCCACGGCTATTCATTGGGTTGCTGTAAAAAGAATTTTGCGATACTTACAAGGAACTATGTCCCATGGCTTATTCTTCTCAGCGGGAGCCTCTCACACTCTTCATGCCTTTAATTTCTTGGGTTTCGCGTAAGCAATGCACCATTGCACGTTCATCTACGGAATCTAAATATAAAGTCATTGTCAATGTCACTGCTGACTTAAAATGGTTTTGTTCACCGCTCAACGAGTTAGGGCTGCCTCTTCGTCACGTGCATGTGTTGTGGTGTGATAATCTAGGAGCCTCCTATGTTGCTTCCAACCCTGTATTTTATACTCGAACAAAACACATTGAGATAGACTATCATTTTGTCCGTGAAATGGTTGCTAACAAATAGGTCTCTATTCAATTTGTTTCCTCCAACTTTAATATATTGTCGATGCTCTCACCAAACCCTTACCAATTTGTTCTTTTTCGCACAACCGATCCAAGCTCAAAGTGTTTCCAAGGCCACCCTTTGGCTTGCGGGTGAATATTTACACTAGCTAATAATCAGCTGTTAATTAGGAAATTGAATTACCATCATTATCTCTTCAGAATCTTTTGATTTTATAAATTACTTGATTCTAGCTTAAGTGATTTTGTCAATTCCTTGATTCTAGCTTAAGCGATTATCATATATATATATATATATATATATATATATATATATATATATATATATATAGAACAACTCTGTTTTGTAATGTGTAAAAATATAATACAAAAATGAAAATATTAAAAATATATGTGAAAATATCAGTTTCCTACTTATTACTCCTATATAAATATATACTTGAGCAATGGTAAGCACTCAAAAATTATGTATTCCCTTATGTATTGCGAATTTTTTTTATCAACTTACGATTGTAATGTATATATTTAAAAAATTATAAGGTTAGCCCACTATATCACATATAATTCATTTACGTAGCTGACAACCAAAAATCGATAAATAAAGTCGCAAGAAATTTCATTTTTTTGTCTAAAATAATATCTTAAACAAGCAATTCGCCAAGCTCTTATTTTTACCAGAGATGTTGAATTTTTAGTGTTTTTTGCTATATTGGACTGAAATTTAACATTCTGACCTTTGGCAAGAATGGATCAAAATATCTCATGTATCCAAACCTTATGATTAGGTTTTTTACCATTGAGCCATAAAGGACTTGATTTTTTTTAGGGTTATTGTTGAAAGCAATTCCAAATGTGAAATGTGTTATTGATTACCATAATTCTTTACAAAAGGATGATTCATATCTTGATATCCTTATAGACAACTGCGGGAGTCTTAGACAATTTTTTTAGGAGATTGATATTTTCACATGAATTTTTGATATTTTCATATAAAAAAAGTGTCTTTATTGATGTATAGCGAAGGTGAAAATTATCGTTATAAGATATATTGCGACGATTTTCATGTGACAATATCAAAAAATCATGTAGAAATATCACTTTCCTTTTTTAAGCTATTAGTTTTGTTCACTTTCACCTTACTGCTAAGAAGGTGACTCGTGGTGAAAACTAATCTGAAGTCTTAAAATTTCCATCTTATCTTAAATGATGTATCATTATTACATTTATTATGTATATATATCTATCTTCTGATTTGTTATCCCATTAACTTTTAGAAAAATAGTCAATGCAAACTCAGACATTTTCAACTAAAATTTTGAAACCCTTTACATTAGTCATTGATGAAATGGGTAGTACTTGATTGTTAATGCCAAATTTTGTACGGCTGACAAAATCACCAAAATAGTAGGCCAAAATTGCGCTAACGATTGATTGTATTATTGTGAAATCAAACTCACGAAATACACTCACATAAGCATAAATAAATGAATATAAAGTATGAACACAAGATTTATGTGGAAACCCAACTTGGAAAAAACCACTGAGAGAGAAAGAGAGAGAGTACTCCACTATAATAATATTGGGAGTAGAAGTTATTTATTTTTGTCATATCTCTTGTGTCCTATGATCTTGTCTTCTTCCTTCAACCCTAGCTTGTAGCCGTATATATAAAAGTCTCCTCCACCCGCATCTAACTAGGAGAAGGACTCTTTATCCCTCCAAATAAGGAAATACAATCCTATTTTAATAAGGACTCTCCCACTGTCACAATAAATACATATGGGCAATCACTAGATCCAGACCATTAAATAAACTGGGCTACACCATGGCTAGACCCAAATAATCACATCCCAACATTGCCCCCAGTCTCTTATTTATAAGGAACTTATAAATGAGAGAGTATACAAATTTATCCCAACAAAACGACCATATTTGCTGAAGATAAAATATCACACCTGAACTCCATGTGTCGAACTAAAATTGTTGGCTCCGCATATTGTCGCCTCACTCCTCTTGTTCACTCCTAAATAGATAAACAATTGCCCTTATAATATTACTAATGAAGATATAAATAACCAATCTTATCACAACCAAACCAACCTTGTCACTACCGAAGATATAAAGAACCAACCATAACCAACCGAATCAACATTATCATTATCGAAGATATAAAGAACCAACCTTATACAAACTGAACCAACCTTATCAATACCGAAGATATAAAAAACCATCCTTATACTAACTAAACCAACCTTATCACTACCGAAGATATAAAAGACCATCCATATCACGATCGAATACATAGATAATCGAGCCAACCTTATTACAATCGAACACTAATAAATAATGAAAATACTTGTTCCGAAGAACTGTTCAACCTCATAACACCACCCGACCTTATAATGCCAAAATTGTCTTCCCAACCAGTTGGGAAGCTTTTGTCTGTTCGGAGGGAACAAAGCCACTTCCGAAGAACGTTTGATCGATCAGGGGAATAAAGTCACTTTCGAAGGACTTTTATCCGTTCGGTGGGAACAAAGCCACTTCCGAAGGATATTTATCTGTTTGGGGGAACAAAACCACTTCTGATGGACGCTTGTTTGTTCGGGGACACAAAGCCACTTTCGATCGACGCTTGTTCGTTCAGGGGGAAAAACTACTTCCGATGGACGCTTGTTCGTTCGGGGGAAACATAGCCACTTCCGATGGACGTTTGTTCGACCTTATACCCCCTCCAATCTTATGCCCCCATAATATCTATCTCGACCCTTGTGGGAGGCTTCGATCAGACTTTATATCCGTCGAAAGTAAACATCGAAGACATGTTGAAGCTGATAAGATATAGTCTGAAACAAACTGCAATTATTCGAAGTGGGCTATTGTTGCCCAAAGTAGAATGGTTTTACCCAAAATTTCATGAGTGAACATCTCAAACTATCGAAACTCATACAAGGCTTGTATATTCTTTGTCAAAGATATTTTCTCCTTCGACAACAGTTGCCCTGCCGAAGACGATGGATGACTACCAACAGGAGCGCCGAACATATTATGCTGATGTGTTCGACGAGAAATTCGATACTGAAGATGATTGAATCCATGCCAAACTCTCTTGTCCATGCTAATACTAAAAACTTATTGTAGAGAAAATGATCTGTATAGACAACGGGCCAAAAATTCTTAAGTTTGGAATTGACATATAATTTGCTCTCCTCCGAACAACATACGAAAGCTCAATTTATGATAGGGTGTTGGTAATAAATTTTAATGGTGAGGCAATTTCACCATTGACAGAAGAATGAGGCCAAAGATTTATATTATCGATTGGCTTCGTCGGGAAGCAGAAATTCCAATGTTATAATCGAAGATGAAGTCGTATTTCTTGTGTCGGAGGCCAGCCATGTGACCACCATAAGATTAGGAAAAACAATATAAGATACATAATTATATTTTATCCATGAGAATTTGTTGGTTAGTCTTCATGCATATAAATATTTATCGCATGCATAATCGATGAAGTATAATATTTAAATTGAAAAGAGAAAAGTGAGGGACTTAGCTTTGAATTTCAGGAGGACTGTACTCGGGGTATCCTCGTTGTTGGATGTGGGTCCTCACCCATGAGATAGAATCCAAGATAGAAAAGAATTGATTTTATTTGTGAGCAAGTAAGTGTGCTTACTTGATATTAATCCAATTAGAAATTGGGTTAATGAAAGCAATATTTGAATTGGAGATTCCATGAAAGGAATCCAAGTTGAAAAAAGGATTTACTTGTTAGAATGGTCGGTGACCAAGACAAGGAGATGTGATCCCTAATTTGATTAGGAGAATAAATTGTTTCTACTCCATAATAGGAATGGATTAAGAAGAGTACTATAAATAAGACTATGAGGGAGTCTTATTATATACATGAGATAGAAAAACTTGGTAGTAAAAAGATACCAAAAGAATAAATTGAGAGAATTACTGTTTGTTGTTCGTGGGTATCCATCATCATCTCCGTTCAATTGAAAGCTTGAAGACTTTAATGCTTGGGGTGTTTTTTGGTGGTGAAGTTAATTAGGTTTCTCAACTTAATTAAAAGTAAATTTGTATTATCTCAATTTATTGTGTAACCTCAAGTTTTATGGCATAAAACTTGAGAGGATTATTGTAAGCCCATTATTAGTGATATAGTGGAGATTCGGAGTTTGACCTGTGGTTTTTACCTCTTAATTGTAGAGGGTTTTTCACGTAAATTTGGTGTCTTGCTTGTGGATGGTTATTTGTTATTTTTGTTCTCATAATTGGTTTTGTTGATTTCATATTTAATTGCACAAAGACGGAAAAGTAATTCCTGGGACATAGATTATTTTTGGCGTACTTTTCCCAACAGTGGTATCAAAGCTTGGTTATTTTTTGTGGTTTTCTTGTGCGAATTAAATGGAGGATTGGACAGCAGGTTGCATGATTAATCTAAAGGCTACAAATTATGCAATTTGGAAGCCAAGAATGGAGGATTTGCTTTACTGCAAGGATTTATACGAGCCACTTGAGAACGATGGAGTATAGCCCACAAACAAGAGTGACGCGCAATGGAATAAGATGAACAGGAAGACTATTGGTCAGATCAGATCGTGGATTGATCAAAGTGTGTTTCATCATTTTGCCATGGAAACTAAAGCCTATGCTCTCTGAAAGAAATTGGAGTCCATGTATGAAAGGAAGATAGCGCAAAATAAAGCTTTTTGATTAGGAAGCTTGTGAATTCTAAATTAAAGGATGGAAACTCCGTTGCAGAACACTTGAGTAATTTTCAAAGTTTGATAAATCAGTTGAGTACAATGAAGATGGTCATTGACGATGAGATGCAGGCTTTATTGTTGTTGAGTTCTTTGCCCGATAGCTGGGAGACTCTGTTTGTATCACTGAGTAATTCTGCTCCTAATGACAAGCTGACTGTGGATACAGTTAAGGATAGTTTGTTTAACAAGGAACAGATGCAAAGAGATACTATGGTGATTATCGTTGAGTCACAAGTTTTTGTCGCACAGAGTATGTGCAAAAATAAAGGGAGAAACTCTCCTGAAGATGACAAATTCAGGGGAAGGTCAAGAGATAGAAAAGAAGTAATTTGTTTTCACTACCAGAAGCCGGGTCACATAAGACGAGAGTGCAGATTTTTAAAGAAGGAGCAGTCTAAGAAAAAAGATAAGGATAAAGATTCGATTGTGTATCTATCCGACATTGATGTAGCTATTGTTTGTAATTATAAACCCAAGTGCCATGTTAATGATTGGATTATTTATTCGGGTGCTACTTTGCATGGTGAAATCTTCACATCCTATAGTAGTGGCGATTTTGGCCATGTGCGGATGGGAAACGGAAGTGCATCCAAGATTATAGGCATTGGAGATATTTTTTTGGAACCTAACGATGGTTGCAGATTGATGTTGAGAGAAGTTAGACATGTTCTGGATATTCGTTTTAATTTTATCTTTGCCAGTAAGCTTGATGAGAGTGGTTATAAAAGTTACTTTGGTGAAGGTAAGTGGAATCTCACCAAAGGGTCTCTAGTGGTGACTAGAGGTAAGAAGGTAGACAATCATTATACGATTCGGGCGCATATGAGAGGTGTTGAACATATGGGAGTTAGGCAGAAAAAGGTGTGGTACAAAGCCGTGCGAGACGGGAGAAAAGCCTTGCATGAGAACCACGAGAGAAAAGCTCTTCGTTTTAAATGGGTACCAAAAGTGAAGAAGAGAAGTTATAGCTCGAAGTCAGGGTACAAAGCGGTTGTGAATGAATTTGGCAAGCAAAAATCTATCAAGTTTGAGTTAGATCCTCCCATTGAGAAAAACAATGCCAATGAGACAAAGTCAGACATGAAGATATTTGAAAATTCCAATAAGCTTGAGTTGAGCCAAGACATCGTTGGAATTAACTCCGAGTAAGGAGTTGTGGTTTGTGATCCCTTCTCTCATGGGTTCGGAAGGGGAGATTATTGGGTGTGGGTCCTCACCCATGAGATAGAATCCAAGATAGAAAAGAATTAATTTTATTTGTGAGCAAGTAAGTGTGTTTACTTGATATTAATCCAATTAGAAATTGGGTTAATGTAATCAATATTTAAATTGGAGATTCCATGAAAGGAATCCAAGTTGAAAAAGGATTTACTTGTTAGAGTGGTTGGTGACCAAGACAAGGAGATTTGATCTCTAATTTGATTAGGAGAATAAATTATTTTTAATCCATAATAGGAATGGATTAAGAAGAGTACTATAAATAAGGCTATGAGGGAGTCTTATTATATACATGAGATAGAAAAACTTGGTAGTAAGAAGATACCAAAAGAATAAATTAAGAGAATTACTATTTGTTGTTCATGGGTATCCGTCATCATCTCCGTTCAATTGAAAGCTTGAAAACTTTATTGCTTGGGGTGTTTTTTGGTGGTGAAGTTAATTAGGTTTCTTAACTTAATTAAAGTAAATTTGTATTATCTCAATTTATTGTGTAACCTCAAGTTTTATGGCATAAAACTTGAGAGGATTATTGTAAGCCCATTATTAGTGATATAGTGGAGATTCGGAGTTTGAACCGTAGTTTTTACCTCTTAATTTTAGAGGGTTTTCCACGTAAATTTGGTATCTTGCTTGTGGATGGTTATTTATTATTTTTATTTTCATAATTGGTTTTGTTGATTTCAAATTTAATTTCATAAAGACGGAAAAGTAATTCCTGAGATGTAGATTATTTTTGGCCTACTTTTCCCAACACTCGTGATTTTTGAAGGTTTTATTCAGTGATTTTACTTTGACAATAAAATTTGTTTTCCACAGACAGTGTAAATGTTAACGCCAACTTTTGTACGCCTGATGAAATCACTAAAACAGCAGGCCAAAATCGCGCTAACGGTTGATTGTATTATTGTGAAATCAAACTCACGAAATACACTCACATAAGCATAAATAAATGAATATAAAGTATAAACACAAGATTTACGTAGAAACTCAATTAGGAAAAAATCACGGAGAGAGAGAGTAATCCACTATAATAATATTGGGAGTACAAGTTGTTTATTTGTGTCGTATCTCTTGTGCCCTATGATCTTGTCCTCTTCTTTCAACCCTAGCTTGTAGCCGTATATATAGAAGTCACCCCCACCCACATCCAACTAAGAGAAAGACTCCTTATCCCTCCAAATAAAGAAATATAATCTTATTTTAATAAGGACACTCCCACTGTCACAATAAATACAATTGAGTTATCACCAGATCCGGACCATTAAATAGACTGGACTGCACCATGGCTAGACCCAAATAATCGCATCCCAACATTGATGATGCTCATTTTCAAATATGGGACACGAATTTCCTCTATTACACATTTCACTCAATTTTCTCAAATGCATATTTAAAAACAAATATTAATTTAACGACACAATAATATTTTTTACAAATAATAATATCAGTAGTATCGTTTTTAAAAATATTATGAAAATGTAAGTGAGTAGACGCCATCCTCAAATGTGCACTACACCAGGCAGGTCTAGGAGCCTTTCTTTTCTGGTCAACTACTCCGCTAGCATTTAATATTTTCTAAAAAATATATCCCCCTAAGCAATATTTATATTCCTAAACAAAATAATTGATGCACAAAAGAATATAATATACCAAGACTTTCCGGTGTTCTAAACAACTGGGGCATCCAAAGTGGTAAGCTTCCCTACTTCGAATAACAAAATGGAGTTTATAATTAAACAACTTGTTCGTGGTTAGCACTTTTGAATGATATTTTGTCCCTTTGCGGTTTTCATGCCTTTCCTCGTATATTGACTGACCAAACATCACCAAATTTTGTCCACCCCGTGTCATTGTGTCCCTTAATTAAAATCTATAATTCTAAATCCCTTAGCTGTACAATGGTGTGATCCAAGTGTTGATCCTCGTAACACTATCATAACTCCGCGTTTTCTAACTGTATTTTTGTACTCTTTCCTGCTAGCTTTTCTCAACTCTCATTTTCTCTCTAAATCACCATGTGGTCCGTGTCTAAGTTTAGTTATATAGCCTTCATAGCGTTGAAATTTAAAACGAAGTTAAAAATATTATTTGTCTAATACTAATTTATTTAAACTCAACTTATTTAACTTGCAAACGTAAAATTTATAATTCAAACACAATACAACAAAAATGACACGACGTATTTGCAGGTTCAAAAGTTACAAATGTACAATTAACCGAATAACCTCAGTGTGTGTATATATATATATATACACGGTCCCCTGCAAACCATGGCGGATCCAGCCGCGGACTTCAGTGGGGTCAAATTCAGGAAAAAAATCTCTTAAGAATAAAAAACTAATAAAATGAATCACAAAACAAAATAATCCTCGAATATTATTTACAATAACATTTTTTGAAGTTTCATTGCTTGAAATTGGTGCATGATAACGTCATTTTTAATAGTTACAGAAATAATACGCTCAATGTAAGTTACTAATGTAAGATTCTATAGGTTTCATTGGGGTTGGGTTTTGCTCAAAAACTGGAACAATATCCACTGTTGTATATTATTAATAACTAATGTATAGCCAAATGAAAACAACAAATATAAAAATCAAAACAGTATCAACATTAAACATTATACTATGAAGATTATAAGTTTATTTGGATCTCTTTTTGCTCCTTATCATTTTTAGTTTTTTTCTTATAAAATTTTTTTTGCTTCCCCCCTTTAATTTATTATGTTTTTTTTCTCAATTAAACCACTAACAAATAACATTAAAAAATAAATTACAAAAAATTAAAGAAAGTAAAAATAGAATAGAACGCATACTTGAAGAATTTTTATTTGATGAAGTTTTCTTCATTGTTGGGTTGCAGTGTTGCTTTAAGAAGTAAAAAATCCTAATTTTATAAAAGTAAAAAAAATCTATAAATAATTACAAAAATTCCTAAAGCAATTGTTAAATTTGGGAAATTTAAAAACTAAAATTAAAATAACCTAAAACATGGAATTGCTCTGTACCTCTGTTGCAAATTTGGAGACTTGGAGTTGTTGTTGCTCTGTTGATTGAATGACTGTTATGTGTTGCTTTGTTGATGAACCGCCTGAACAGATAAAGTACTAAGAGATTAAGCCTACTAGTGGAGTAGTAGGAACTGAGATAATGGGATTGATCTTGGTCCCGATCCCGTCAATATCGCTTGTTTTAACTGAGATAGTGGGATTGCTGGTTTTGTTTTGGGATAATGGGATTGTTTTTAAAATTATATTGTGGAATAGTGGAAACAGGGAGTAATTTGTTTAAGTATTGTAATAGTTTTTACTTTTTAAATCAAATATAACAATTTCATTTAACACCTCCTTAAATAATTTTTTTTTAAAGTTGACCCCCAGACTCACTGAAATTTCAGTAGGGGCAGGTGCCCCCCTGCCCCATACTTGGGTCCACCCCCGGCTATAACGCCAATTTTTTTCATCGCTATAGCATACAAAGTCGACGACATAGCTATGACGACGGTTCAAAACGTCGTTATATCTTAAAAAACTGTCGTTATCTCAAAAAACTCATATATATATATATATATATATATATATATATATATATATATATATATATATATATATATATATGAGTACGAGATATACAAAAATATGAGATTATAAAAAATTTTGTTTGATTTAAGGCACTGGAATATCATTTTTATAGTGGTGTAAGTAATGTATATAAGTATATATTCTGACAACTAAGATTTTAGTAACTTCTATATATTGTTAAAAAGTTTTTGATGCATGACTTCAAATCAAACAAAATTTTACATAATCTCATATTTTTGCATGTTCATCACATCCGTATCAAATGATGTTGTATTGGAAATGATCAAAGATAACTTATTTTAGATCGATTCGTGACCGTCCAATCGTGAATCTGACGATGGAAATAATCATTCGTCCTTACTTTAATATGGGGATGCCCGTACTACTAACATGTGAATTATAAAGGTTCCCAAAATATCCTCCATTTGCACTTTAGTAGTACAAATTCTGATTTGTTCTATATTGTACTTTATAAAATATATTAATATAATATTAGAAAACGTCATCGTTTAGCTTTAGTACTCGTCCGCACTTTAATTGTGCGGATTGGGTTAATACCCTATACCACATCGTGTTTCTTTCTTTCGTCCCCACAAACTTATACCAGTTAAGAGAGCATATCATCAACTAGCAAGCATACCGTATCGCATTTCTTTCTTCCTTCTCTTCACATACTCATACCAGCGAGAAAGAAGATCAACTATTAAGCATACCAAGGAGACAATAATCAACATCATTCGGTAATCTTTAATTTAAATTTGATAAATTATTTATTTATTTTGGCATGAATTTGTTTGCTGAAGAATCAGTTTATTCAATACCAAGTACTAAGGAAGAATCATATAATAAAATGATGTAAAGTCAAACCACAGCACTTGGCGTAGCGGTAAGTTTCGACCAGGGATGAACCGTAAACTCGAGCATCCTGGGATCGATCCCCGCCTGCAACAAGTGTAAGAGCCAATTAAAAGCTGGACTGTGTGGCCACGGTACCCCTCGCGCAAGTCGGGTAGCAAACCACTTTGGTATCGGGCTGGGAGATTAGTCGACTCGCGGGTCGAAAACTCCACATTAGCAAAAATAAAAAAAAATGAAAAAAAGTTGATGTAAAGTCTAGTTGATGATAACAGTCCTTATGTTGGTCCATTGGAAAATGTTGAAAAATAATATTAAAAATGTGTTCAACATATTGGATTTGAAGTAAGATTAAAAATTAACATAAAACATATGAATCCTGAAGATTTTTGTTCTAAATTGTATCGGTGTCGCAAAGCTAGATATATGATTCATAAGAAAAATTAGGTTGTCATTGATAATAATAATAATAATAATAATAATAATAATAATAATAATAAAAATAATAATAAGGGAAAGAGGATAAGGAACTCTATTGATAGAACTAAATGTAAAGTAAAATTTTATATTGTGCATAATAAGAAGAAATATAATTGGTTTGTATCTACCATTGAATTGAATCACAATCATAAATTTATCTCCCTAAGTAAAGTTTCATAATATTTAAACACACAAGAATATATTAGGAGTTACTAGGAAATTGATAGAAACCCTTAATAAGGTTGGGATTAGGCCAAAAAAATGATGAATGTTCTTAGCTCAATATGATAATGTATGCGACGCCTCCACATTAAGGTACTTGAAATCCGAACTCGGTGCTTCACGATACCATTTCTATGAGCGGAATAATACAAATAATAATAACAATAATATAAATACTAAACTTAATTTACATATCAGAGTTTGAATCCCAGGTACATGACCTTTAAACATTCATTACATTATAATTAGTAGATACCATTGTCTTAATAACGTCTACCTATTACATAAAATACCATAAATCTTATCCTGTTTGTTTTCCTTTTCCTTTTTCTTTGTTTCTGCATGATCCTTCAGGTTGATCACGATTGGCTGAAAACATTTAAATTAAGCAATTATGAGCATTTAGGTGCCCAGCAAGTAATAACAACAATAAATATTAGCTAAAAGGATTAAAAAAAATTTGAATGACACTTCTACAACGAATCAACAGTTGTGAAGTAAGCTGAACCAATAATAACAACATATCAATTGAATATCAAATTTTTGAAACTACGTACTGACTATAACTGGAGATCAGTCGACATACTATGAACATTGTTTTCTATTTTCGAAAAGCTTAAGAAGAACTTCATCTGTAAACCATCATAACTTACATGCACGGGGGGTGATCAGCCCGTTATGCCCTGTATTGATCAATACTATATGTAAAAACGAGATTATCGTTCATCTTATCCGCCTTTGGTGCACAAAAGTTTTCCCATGTACGGGATATTCATACTTAATCGGGAATCCGAACCAAAATAATTGGATAATAATAAAGCTCTATCTTGTTCAACAATATTTTTAAGTTTGTGTCTAGCCGGATCAAATAACTTAGACTACTTTTAAGTCAACGTATACATACTAGAATCAATAAGTATGTATCAATATGTAATTAAATACAATGATTATCCAAGTGAAGCCACTTGTATAACCATATTTAGAAATTAACGAACAGAATAAATATCTTGATTGTACAATAATATTGTATTGATAAACAATGATCAGATAATTTAAGAACTTGTATGACTACAAAAGATTGGATACATAACCGATAATAATAGAATTAAAAATCTGGCACAATAATAATATAATTATGAAACTTTCTTACACAAGACCTTTGCATAAAGTAAATGCAAAGTTAGGATATTTGCTTGAGCTGCTGCTTACAATAATGCAACTTAGTTTTATCTTTTATATCACAACTTATCATTAATAAGATTATTCGTTCGATTAGAATAACATACTATAACATATAGTAGTCATATTTGCAGTTAGCACATAGCCTAATCACATTATCACATATGTTTAACAGTCATTGGATTAGAAACAAACACGTATCTCGTCCAATTATCCAAGTCCAGATCAATTTCTGAAACATGTCGGAATACCGTCGGCTTTATCTACTAATTATCGAGTCTAAAACTTTATTCTGTAATTTAATAAATGTAAATATCAGTCATATTATTTTTCACAGCCTTATAATAATTTTTAAATAATTATTATAATTTATCATAGTTTTTCAACCACTAGAATCATTTTTAAATGATTTAAATACTAAATAATTCTATTATCATTAATATTTAATTCAAATTAAATTATTAATGAAACCATTATAAAAATATTAAACTTATTTATAATAACTCAAAATATTTTTATTACCCTTAAATGATTTTTTGAAATAATTAAAATAAAATTTTAAATAATTACCATTAATATTTAATTATTAATGTATTATTTATCAAAATATTAAAAGTTATTAATTATAACTTAAAATATTTTTAATTCATTTATTTTCTTTTTAAATCAATAAAACCATTTTTAAATTATTTATTTAATAATATTATTAAATAACTCTAATATAATTTAATATTTAATTATTCATAAAATTCACCTTTAATATTAAAAGTTATATTTTATAACTTAAAATATTTTAAAACTATTTATTTTCATTTAAAATGATTTTTATAATATTAAAATTATTTTTAATTAATTTATTTAGCATCATTGTTAAATAAATCTAATATCATTAATATTAAATAATTGATGAAATTTGTCTTAAAATATTAAAAGTTTTGTTTTATAACTTAAAATATTATTAAATATATTTTTATCATTTAAAATGATTTTTAATGTAATAAAATCATTTTTAATTAGTTTTTTTAATAAATTTATTAAATAAATTAAATATCAATAATATCCAAATATATACTACTCCCCCCGTTCCTTAATATAGGTCGTTTTAGAGTTGTGCACAAGTATTAAGGAAATGATTGTATAGCATTAACTATAATATCAATTGTCTATTTTCCCCTTGTATTGGAAGAAGAGATTATTATTTATTGGACAAAAAATAGTGAGAGAACCAAAGTTACATTTAATACATGGGGTAATATTGAAAACTAAGCAATTAGTACTTATTTAAAATTCTAAAACGACTTATATTAAGGAACAAAAATATTTCATTAAAACGACTTATATTAAGGAACGGATGAAGTAATATTAATGAAAAATATGTCAAATTATTAAACGTTAATTTTTATAACTTAAAATAATTTTTAAAATTATTTTTAGAATTTTTAATAATAAATTTCTATTTTTAAATGATTTTAAAAAAATAAATTAAATTAAATTAAAAAGTCTGTCGTTATAGCCTTTAGCGACATAATATGTCACCTTAGTTGTTCTTGAGTTCTCAAGAACATTCATAAGTAGATTCGAGGTAGCTAGTTTGACAAAGTACACTGATCAGATCAATGAGTTTCTGGGAAAGATAATGGTTGTAGATTGTAGTACTAGTGCAAGACTACATAATACAATAACAAACATGACCAACAAGCATAAAACTAGAGAGATCTAGGCCCACAAAGTAGCTGTCAGAGCTGTTCTTCATTTTTGGGTTACCCAGAAATGAAGAACAGTTCGTGAGGCCTATTTTGGGCTTCCACAACTTGCTAGTCTCGTAATATTTATATTATCTAATGGGTGCAGTGTGTAGCTAGCATGACAAGGAAGAGATCCATTACTTAAACTCACCATAACAACATCACAGAAAGTGGATCTATGATGGTCAAAGTCCGTCAGTGTTCATGTTCATCAGTTTTCTGGGTTACCCAGAAAACTGAGTTCATGAACGTCTGACCTCCTTTGACCATCCACCAAATTCAGTATATATGATATCTAGAGGTTCTGAAAGCATGGATCTAAAAAGATAAACTAACATACTATAACATGGTTACAAGGACATAATCAAAACAATAAACAACTGATAGATCATGGCTTAACAAAATCTTCTTAGGCAGTGATTTTGAGTTTCTGGGTTACCCAGAAACTCTTTGGTCAAGCTTAGTCAACGATATTTGACCATGATTATCAAACATTCTAAGCATGATCTAGTCCTGCTACAAGTTATAGATCACAGATCTCATAGCACACTACGTACGTTCAAACATTAAAAACACAAAAATCATTAACAGTCAGAGATATACAAGACCTGACATTTAATTATCAGTCGACATAAAAAAAATTCAAGATTTTTGAAAACACCAAATCAGAGCCTCTAGATGTTATAGATCTAACATCTAGCAACCCAGATAATCATTATACCCTATATACAACACAGTTCAACACTTAAACACAACTTTTATCATAACAATAAAAATTAGAATTTCGATTAGGGTTTATACCTTCTATCACTACAACAAAAAAGCCTATCAGCGACCACCTATCAGCGACCGTGTGGGGTCGCTGTTACATATCTGCGACCGAATGCGGTCGCTAAAAGGCGTCGCACAAAATCTGGTCGCTAAAATGCACATCAGCGACCACTTTTAGCGACCGATTATTTGCGACCGTTATCAGCGACCGAAATATAAAATCCGGTCGCTAAGATGAGTCAGCATGGGCCATGTCCAAAGCTGACGTGTTTTCACGTGACGTGTCAGCGACCGATATCAGCGACCGCATGCGATCGCTGATATTAAAACAAAAAAATAACAGAATCTTGCTGTTTTTGCATAGATCCCAAAAACCTGTACCTGTTTTGTACCTGTTTTATCCCAACACACATACACAATAACAGCATACACAACAATATAAACATCCATCGTCCATCACACATACACTAAACTAGAATATAAACCATTCAAAACCAATATGATTTTGAATAAAAATAATAACATTTTAAAAATTGTTTAAGTAACAATATACAAACATCCTAAGAATGAAACAAGTACAAACTTATATTATAACTATAAAACTAATCTAAAGCAGGTACTAATCAAGCATCACCGCCTCCTTGATCACCCTGTAATATTAACAAAATAATAAAACAAGTTATAAATATTTACTAACTATGTTAATATTGGTATATTACGATAATATACAACAAATTGATTTTATACCTCGTCGCCATCCCCGTGTTGTGATGCTGCTGCTGCCGCTACTGCTTCAGCTAACTCCTCAGCACTCAGAGCCCCCAGATGTCCGCCCAGTATCTTCAGAAGATCCCGATCTTGACATATAGCTCTCACACAGTCAGCCGGAGTATGAACAGCTGGATGGCTAGATGACTGTGTAGACTGGGTAGAAGAGCAGCATGAGCCACTGAAGGATGGGCGTCGTCGTTGTCCTTGACCTTTAACGTAGTTCTTCTTCACAACAGACGCCCTCTCCCACAACTCTTGATCGATAGACGGACGTGGAGTGCCTTCAGGATAGCGCTCATTCAATAAACGCTTATAAGTGTCCTGCATGTCATCATGTTAACAATTAAATAGTTAAAAATAAATTAATTAAAGATCAAGTTGTTAAAATTTATTACCGCTATCTGGATAGCCTCAGGCAGACCATTACGGGTGGCCACGTACACATCCAGCCAATGGATAGGCTGACCTTGAGACTGAGACTCCTATACAAAAATAACACAATATTACTAAGTAAAAATGGGATATATTTTCCACAATTCATGATTGAAAACATATTAAAACTTGTAAATACGTACCCTGGCAGTGATATGCTGCAACTATGAAATACTGCCGCCCTTGTATGTTCCTTTAGCCTTTTCGCCTTCGGATACACCCGAGGCTCTGTTGGTGGCGGCAGTCTTTCGTCTTTTCACCCAGCTCTCAGCTCTCCATTGGGTACACATCTCAGCCCATATGGACTGGGTGCACCACCAGGGGCTATGCTCGTGCATATAATCTTCTCCCTGGCCTGGATGGTCGATCTCGGCATTGTGAATGGCTTTTTCTCTCTCCCCCTACTCCCTAAAATCTGTTGGAAACACCATTTTTTTAGGTCTGCTTTTTTCTCAATATTCCAAGTTTAATATGTTTAATAACATTTAAATCCAAAAACAAAACCCATAACTGTTCTACTTTACTCCACACCCCAAATCAACTATATAGCAACCTCCACGAATTTTGAAGACCAAAAATAAAAAATACTAAACAAAAATACACACTTCATAGATCAATATTTTCACCAAACAATCCAATTTTTTTAAAACAAACAAAATAAAAATTCTATTGAATATAACTCCAAATGGGTCGGTAAATTTTTTGGCCTTGGGATAAGCTGTGCAGAAAAAATAACCAACTTCAAGAACATAAAATTACACAAAGGAGTAGATATTCAAGAAAAGTTGCAAAAAAAAAAATCATAGTTTCATGCTCGGTAAAAAGAAGACATTATAATTCATGGAAGAATCAAAGTTGCTAGCATATTCCAACACTGAAATGGTTTCAGCAGTAATGTTCAAGTTTATTGGTTGTGATAAAGGTAAATACGATAAAGGATCTGGGTTACCGGCGGTGGTGAAGGCGTCGGCCGGTGATGAAGGCGTCGGCCGGTGATGAAGGCGTCGGCGGTGGTGAAGGCGTCGGCGGTGGTGAAGGCGTCGACGGCAGGCAGTCTTCCTCCCTCTTCTCTCTCCCCCTACTCCCTCTTCTCCCTCTTCTTTTCTCCCTCTTTTTTTCTTCTGTTCTGGATCGAGAGTGACGAACTGATACTGGTTTATTGAAATACATCCGCGACCGCTATCAGCGACCGCATGCGGTCGCTGATTTTAAATGATGTGGAAGTATCAGCGACCGAATGCGGTCGCTGTTATATAGTGGTCGCAAACAAGTAGCGCGCCAACATTTCCAGCCAATTTTTTGGAGGTAAAAATGAACCTGCGACCGAATAGCGACCGGGATCGGTCGCTAACCTAATCTAGCGACTACATTCAATTTCGGTCGCTAATGTTGGTCGCTAAAAATCCTATCTGCGACTACAAAATGCGGTCACTGATAAGTTTGGTCGCTGTTAGAGCATTTTCTTGTAGTGTATGAGAAAACTCTTGAATCTAAGCCTCTGATTTGTTAATGGAAGTCGTGGGGCTTGATTTGGGTACTGGTCCACTACTATATTTTGTGGTTTTAGAGAGAGAGAGAGAGGGTCTTGGATGAGTATAAGTGTATGAATGAGCAAAATTGTGCACTTTTCTCTCTCTTAACCTATTTATATAACTTAGATGCATTGAATCTAACTTGCAAGGCGTCAAAGGGGATACGATTTGCTGAGATTTGAGCACATTGGAGATCTAGAGTTGGTGACTTGCCAAGATATGGCAAGATTTGCAAGCAACAAATCTAAGAATGTAACAAAAAGGGTATTTTGGTCAATAGCCTTGTCATTTTAATTGTGTTCTTATCCATGATACTTGAATCTAGGGTTTAATCAATAGATTTTAAACTTTAAGGTTTTCTAAATAATTTCTAGGGTTTGAAAAATTAAGTTTAAAGTTTAATAAAATTTTAATTAGAACTTACTAATTAAAATTAGGATTTTTAATAGAAAATTAGGGTTTTAAATACGTAGGGTTTCTTGATATTATTAGGGTTCCCCAAATTATGAATTAGGGTTTCCTAATTAATATTATAATTTACTAAAATAATAATTAGGGTTACCACTTTAGTAATTAGGATTTTTAATTTATAATTAGGGTTTCTAGTCAATAATTAGGGTTTACCTTATTAGCATAATATAATAGTTGTCATTAATCGCGTACCACAATTTCTTACCAATCAAAAACTCTGGTTTGAGTTTCAAGTTAGAGTTTAACGAATTAATGCTAGGCTTTTGACACGTCACACCATAATTGACCAATCATTAACAATACGTACCTACAGTACATACTTACAGCACTGAAATAAAAATATTTTTATATTAATTATTCTTTTTCCTTATTCCAAATCCAGAATTAGGGTTTGGATTCCATATCTGATATATCTTTCAAATACGTACCATAATTAATTAAATTAAAATAATTAACTTAACTAATTTGAAAAAAATCCTTAAATAAAATATTTATTATAATAACACTAATAATCATTTCATATATTATTTAAATAATATATAAATTTTTTTTCATGGAAAATAAGTACTAAAATCATTTCTATTATAAAATTAATTACTATAAAAATATACTTTATAATAATCAATAATTCTGAAATAAAATTATTTGAAATTATTCATGTAATAAATAAATTTTATTCATCACATATATACATACACACTACCTAGCACTTATTCCCACCTTTATAAATCAAAAAATTATTTATATGCAAAATTTCTTATTTATTTATATAGAAAATATCGGGTTATTACATTCACCATCCCTTATAAAGATTCTGTCTCCGGAATCTTCTTTTTAAAACTTATACATATAAAGGTTACATAGCATACACAATCATTGCAAGTAGATCTCGATCATAATTGATCGACTAATCTTTAACTATTCAGCATAAAGCTTGTCTATCTGATTAAACGAAAAAATTGATTTCTAAAAGAACTCAAATTCCTCCAAAAAATTTCTTTATAAAATAATTTACTACATATAAGGAAATCATATATACGAAAATAAAAGTTATACGAATAACACCTGAAGTTCTATTCTCAGCTGCCACAGTATCCTGGACCGTCATGTTGAAGACTCTCGCGGTTGATTTTGTTGGTTTGTTGGTTGAAGTCGGTCCTGTAATCACTAGAGTCCCGCTGCCTTTTCCCGTGGTTACACTCCTTGCCTCCATTCTTCTTTTCGGATAATCTTTCACCTTTTGTGTGAGACCCCAAATTTTATGAATAAAGATTTAATTTTCTCGAAACAATTTTTAATATTATGGTGTGGATTTAATATAATGTTATAGTTATGGGTAATATTTATAATTTTTTAAAGTATGCAAGTGGTTATATAATATTCGATTGGTCGGGGAATATTCTTTTTGCCGAGGAATATTCGTACGACGGCACAATCATTGGTGGATCCAACAACAGAATTATTATCGGAGTTAGAAACGACATAAATATCTTTTTATGAATACAATGGCAGAATTTTTACCGTTAACTGTTGAATCACCCGGTGACAAAAGTACAGTAATATGTGTGGTTGCATAGTAGCATACGGTATTGATTATTGATGCTTACGTGAGAAATCACTCAGTTTTATTCAATTATTGCTACAATAATTATTGCATAGTATCTCACGTTATTTGATTCAATTATTATATTCTCGATATTTTATATATTATTAAATCAATAATTGAGATGACAAGTTATTCTAATTATTATATGCATAATTAACAATGTTTGGAAAGTTCTGTCGAGGAAAGGGGTTTGGTCACCTAATTGCGCGCCAATAGGAAAAAATCCTTATAGAAAAGCCCCCTCTTTCCTGAGAACTATCTGGTTGTTAATATTGCGAGTTATAATAATATGAATAACGGTTGTTAAAAATATTGAGGAGATTTTTATGAATTATTTGTTGTAATTTTTGGTGTATTTTATGGACTCATATTTACCCATTTTTCAAAATAATCGGTAGAAAATTATTTTATATAATAAAGGTGGGGGCCCACATGTGGGGCCCACTGAAGAAATTGAGAATTGGGGGATGGGGGAAGAAAACTGGGTTTATATATATATATATATATATATATATATATATATATATATATATATATATATATCAGACAGGATTAAGATTAGACCTCTTAAGTAGTAGTACTCTCTTAAATAATAGAACTTTATCAAAACGACGTAGTTTTGATAAGACGTGGTGGCATTTTTGTAAATACCATGCTACAACATATTTACAAAAATGTCACCGCGTCTTATCAAAACTACGTCGTTTTGATAAAATTCTATTATTTAAGGCATTCTGTTATTTAAGAATTCTACTATTGATCCTTTCTGTATATATATAAATTTTGTTTTTATTATTATTATATTAGTAATAAAACAATTTTTTTTATATAAAACAGAATACTATTTATATAGTTATTTGTTTTATTATATTATAAATAAAATATATTTTATTTTATTGAAAAGTTTCTATTTTATTAGAATATTTTATTGCATAATGCTGCATAGTAAAATAAAAATTTTAAACAAAAATTTGGCTGATTACGCCCGTGACTCTTTCCCTACTGTGCATTCAAATAGTATCCTTTCCATTCTCCTATAAATAGGATGCTTATTTAGAATTTAAAATCACACCAGAATCAGAAAATTCATCTTCTATAATATTGAGCGTATTTCTTTCGAGTTTTAGAAAGCTTTGAGCATAGAAAACAGTGAAAGTTTTCTCCAAGAATATCCCTGCTATACCAGTCGGAGTACTCACCTTTTTAAGGTAAGATGTGTTATTTCTTTCGTATTCATGAAGAGAATTATTTTCTTTCAATACTCGTAAGGGGTATTATTTCTTTCGTATTCATGAAGAGAATTATTTTCTTTCAATACTCGTAAGGGATATTATTTATTTCATATTCTGAAGATATATTATTTTTCATTTTCGTATGAATATTATTTCGTTCAATATTCGCAAGAAATATTATTTTCATTTAATATTCGTAAGGAATATTATATTCGTTCAATATTCAAAAGGAATATTATTTTCGTTTAATATTTGTAAGAGATATTATTTTTGTTCAGTATTCGTATAAAATAATATTTTCTTCCATACTTTGTAGTATGTAAGTAATATTATTTTGTTTCAGATTCTGAATTCTATACTCATTTTGTTAAAGTTTTGGCTTCTATACTCCATGAAATTAGTAGAATATCTTTGATATTTGCGCTTCATCCAGTATCTATTCATGAAAATATTATTCTGAGCCTTCTTGATAAGTTTTAACTTTTTCATGCCGGGATACTATTCACGGGGTTACTATTCCAGAAGTTACTATTCACGGGTACTATTCACTTGGTTACTATTCACCCGGGGAACTATTCATGATAAAAATTAATTTCTTTTCGGTCCAAATCATATTTGATATAATATTATTCTTGAATTTTACCCCACAAAGCAGTATCATATTGACAATTTGAACGTTATTGAATTCTGGATAAATTAAATTATAAATTTTTAAAATTTTTCCTTAAACTTGTTTTATTGAATTGTCATCATCCTCATGCTTATATTATGTTGAAAGTCATCTTTGGCCGTAGTGCATAGATTGACTTTGTATGATTATGACCAGGGATTATTCGGTATAATCATGACTGTAATGTTATAAATGATGTGGTAAAGTCCTCATTGGCCCCTAGTGCATTGATGGACAGTTTTTGGTCTGATTATGGCCATGGATTCTCTTCGGCCAAGGGGGCAAAGATGAATTATTTTATGGCATAATCATTACCGTTGATGAAAACACGATTATCTTCGGCCCATAGTGCATGGATAATTCGTGGTCGTGATACTAAAGAATATCCTTGGAACGTAGTGCAGGGATGATTCAATGATGTGGATTATTTATTAAGCTGAGCCTCATCGATAAAATTTATGATAAACTTTTTAAATCATAGAAGATGATAGATATTATGCTCTACTTGACTCTTCTAATGGATTAGGGATATGATCCCTGGCTGAAATGTGAGACTAGAACTAGGAGGGGAGAGACGAGTAATTCCTTCGCTAGTATGACCTACCTCAGTTTATTTGTTATTTAATTGTTCGGTCAGAATATAGGGATAATATGTGGTGTATCAATTAACTCTTGTTTTGTGACATTGTTTGAGAATGACATCTGAAAATGTTAAGATAAGCAATGAAGCACATGAGACCGTTTAGTCACCGACGATCAATAACTAGGATGATGTGCAGGAAGGCAACAATCCTCAGGTAAACAATAACGCCGATCAAATGATGAACGATGGGATGTTCAGAGGCTTTATGCAATTCATGCAACATCAGGTGAGAGCAACTCCAATTCAAAATGCACGTGGAACATTGGTAACTCTCGGACGGTCACCGCTAAACAGTTCAAGGAGCTTGGACCACCAGAGTTTATTGGAGAACCAAAACCACTTAAGGCGGAGACGTGGATTAAGCAGATCACCAAGATATTTGATGTCTTGAAATGTTCAGAGGAGCAAAAGGTTCCATTCGCCACCTTTATGTTGCGTGAAGAAGCAAATTATTGGTGGGAATCTGTAAAACCTACCCAGCCTAATGCACTTAAGATGTCTTGGGAGAATTTCCAATAACTATTCAACGACAAGTACTTTCCTGAAAGTATTCGTCGTATGAAAGAGGTATAGTTCATCAAGCTGGAGCAGAACAATATGACTGTCTCACAGTACGAAGCTAAGTTTGCCCAGTTGTCCCGATTTGCGTCCCACTTAGTTGATAATGAGGAGAGAATGACGCGGATGTTTCTAAGAGGTTTGAAACCCAAGATACGTTAATACCTAATTTCTCACAAACTGTGTTTGTATTCAGATGTTGTAAATGGGGCTCAGTTATTGGAGCTCGATAACGAGTCAACCCAACCAAGAGAGAGCAGCCGACAAATCGATAATACCAATGGTAGCAGTCATAGAAGTAGTGATAACAAACGTGGAGGGAATCAATATGCCAGAAATGGTAACCAGTTCGGTGGTAATCATGGTCAGGATAATAGGAAAGGTGAACTATGTGAGAAAAACTTCAAGAAGAGAATGTTCAATAACGATGGAAAGACAGCGGCACCCGTTTCCAAGGAAGAAGAATGACCATCGGCCGTATGTTTCAAATGCGGACAGGAGGGACACATCCGTCCAAACTGTACACAGCAACCCAAAGTGTGTTTTAATTGCGGAAGAGAAGGTCACCTAGCTCGATTTTGTCATGTAGTGAAGTCAAGTCCAGCTTGGATGGTGACACTAAATGATGTCTCAGACAAGTCAAAGTCGGTAGTTTAAGTGAGAGCGTTTGTCGTGGAACCAGAACGAAGCTATCACGGGAAAGTTAATCATAAACTCTTGCAAAGTTTATACCTTATTCGATATCGGTTCTACCCATTATTTTATTTTTCCTACTTGAGCTCAACGTTTAAATTTGACCCCAGTACAAAACTCATTTCTAAAAACCTCAAATATTTCTTCACCCAAAATGAACGTAACATGCGCCAAAGACGTTGGCTCGAGCTGTTGAAGATTACGACCATACCATTCAATATCATCGTAGAAGAGCGAACGTGGTAGCTGACGTGTTGAGTAGAAGATCATATATTGTTACGAGTGCGATGTTGTTAACACAAAGACCCATTTCGTGTGACTTACTCTAGAGACCCACGCGATGATGTTAAATATACGATTAGAACAGACTTTAATCGATAAAGTTAAAGCAACTTAAGCTACAGACTCAGAGCTGATGAATGTGAAGAAGAAGTTTCAGGAGGGCATTATTCTAGAAGCAAGAATTGACGAAAAAGGAAATCTAAACCCTAGATTTAATTGTTCTATTTGAAATCCTCGATCGAGTAAGAACTATGGCCTATATACTCGTTTTAATACCAAGTATGTTGCGTGTTCATAACGTTTGTTTTCATATCGATGTTACGTAAATATTTGGACGAGCCGAGCCACATTATTGAATTAAAACCGGACGAGATAATAGAAGATTTAATGTAAGAAGAGGTACCTGCTAAAATCTTGGATACGAATCAACATAATTTACGCTCAAAGGTTATACCTTAAGAGTTAGAATCTGACGAGGTATCCTCATCTGTTCGGCATACCAGGTACGTACAAAAATTTAGATTGCGAAATTTCATAAAGAGGGGAGATTGTGAGACCCCAAATTTTATAAATAAAGATTTAATTTTCTTGAAATATTTTTTAATATTATGGTGTGGATTTCATATAATGTTATAGTTGTGGGTAATATTTATAAATTTTGCAAAGTAAGTAAGTGGTTATATAATATTCGATTGGTCGGGGAATATTCGTACGACGACACAATTATTGGCGGACCCCACAATAAAATTATTGTCGGAGTTAGAAAACGACAGAAATATTTTTTTATGAATATAATGGAAGAAGTTTTACCGTTAACTGTTCAATCACCCGATGATTAAAGTACAGTAATGCGCGTGCTTACACAGTAGCACAAGATATTGATTATTGATGCTTACGTGAGAATTCACTCAGTTTTTTTCAATTATTGCTACAGTATTTGCGGCATAGTATCGATATTTTATATATTATTAAATCAATAATTGAGATGACAAGTTATTCTAATTATTATATGCATAATTAATAATGTCTAGAAAGTTTTGTCGAGAAAAGGGGTTCGGTAACCTAATTGCGCGCCAATAGGGAGAAATCTTTATAGGAAAACCCCCTCTTTCTTGGGAACGATCTGATTGTTAATATTGCGAGTTATAATAATATGTATAAAGGTTGTTAAAAATATTTAGGGGATTTTTATGAAGTATTTGTTGTAATTATTTGGCGTATTTTATGGACTCTCATTTACCCATTTTTCAAAATAATCGGTAGAAAATTATTTTATATAATAAAGGCGGGGGCCCACATGTGGGGCCCACGGAAGAAATTGAGAATTGGGGGGGGGGGGAAGAAACGTGGGATTATATATATATGTATGTATATATATATGTATATATATTATTATTATTATATTAGTAATAAAACAAAAAACTTTTTATATAAAACAGAATACTTTTATAAAGTTATTTGTTATATTAGATTATAAATAGAATAAATTATATTTTATTTAAAAGTTTCTGTTTTATTAAAATATTTTATTGCATAGTGTTGCATAGTAAAATCAAAATTTTCAAACAAAAATTTGGCCGATTACGCCCGTGTCTCTTTCCCTACTGTGCATTTAAATAGTATCCTTTCCATTCTCCTATAAATAGGATGGTTATTTAGAATTGAAAATCACACCAGAATCAGAGAATTCTTCTTCTATAATATTGAACGTATTTCTTTTGAGTTTTAGAAAGCTTTGAGCATAGAAAGTAGTGAAAGTTTTCTTCATGAATATCCCCGCTATACCAGTCGAAACACTCGTCTTTTTAAGGTAAGGGGTATTATTTATTTCGTATTCATGAAGAGAATTATTTTCTTTCAATACTCGTAAGGGGTATTATTTCTTTTGTATTCATGAAGAGAATTATTTTCTTTCAATACTCGTAAGGGGTATTATTTATTTTATATTCTGAAGAGATATTATTTTTCATTTTCGTATGAATATTATTTCGTCCAATATTCGTAAGAAATATTATTTTTATTTAATATTCGTAAGGAATATTATATTCGTTCAATATTCAAAAGGAATATTATTTTTGTTTAATATTTGTAAGGGATATAATTTTTGTATAGTATTCGTATAAAATAATATTTTCTTTCATACTCTGTAGTATATAAGTAATATTATTTCGTTTCAGATTCCGAATTCTATACTCATTTTGTTAAAGTTTTGGCTTCTATACTCCATGAAATTAGTAGAATATCCTTGATATTTGCGCTTCATCCAGTATCTTTTTATGAAAATAATATTTTGAGCATTCTTGATAAGTTTTAACTTTTTTATGTCGGGGTACTATTCACGGTGTTACTTTTTCAAAAGTTACTATTCACGGGTACTATTCACTCAATTACTATTCACCTGGGGTCCTATTCATGATAAAAATTGATTTCTTTTCGGTCCAAATCATTTTTGATATATTATTATTCTTGAATTTTACTCCACAAAGCAGTACCATGTTGACAATTTAAACGTTATCGAATTCTGGATAAATTAAATTATAAATCTTTAAAATTTATCCTTGAACTTGTTTTATTGAATTGTAATCATCATCATGCTTATATTATGTTTAAAGTCATCTTTAGCCGTAGTGCATAGATGGACTTGGTATGATTATGACCAGGGATTATTCGATATAATCATGACCGTAAACTTATAAATGATGTGGTATAAGTCCTCATTGGGAGATAGTGCATTGATGGATAGTTTTCGATATGATTATGGCCATGGATTCTCTTTGGCCAAGGGTACAACGATGAATTATTTTATGGCATGATCATGACCGTTGATGAAAACACGATTATCTTCGGCCCGTAGTGCATGGATAATTCGTGGTCGTGATACTAAAGAATATCCTTAGCCCGTAGTGCAGGGATGATTCAATGATGTGGATAATTTATTAAGCTGAGTCTCAGCGATAAAATTTATGATAAATTTTTTAAATCATAGAAGAAGGTAGATATTATGCTCTACTTGACTCTTCTAATGGATTGTTTATTCCGCTGCAGTTGTTGATGTAAAACTTGTTGTCTACTGTATTCTATCAGTTATTATACTGTTGAAGGTTAACGATAATTTATCCTGCATTATTTAGTCATAATATTTCTTACTGGGCTAGTTGAGCTCACCCTTTTTTTCAATGTTTTCTTCAGGAAATGAGAAATAGCTAGGACTATTCGGGGAATGGATTGACGGTTCAGATGTTTACATTAGTAGTCCTCACTATTATGTGAAATAGTGTGATAATAAATGTATTGAGGACATATTTTGAGTTTGAATACTGTTTAGAAGACAGTATTTGTATTAAAACTCACAACTTATGTTGTATATTTAAGTTTGTATTTTACTTTTGTACCATGTATTTGGCAACTCAAGATGGGTGATATATACCTATTTTGGGGGCGTCACATTATGTTCCGTCGACCCACACAGAAAATGCCCACTGTTCATTCTAGGATTGGGGCTGTTGGGAGAGACTATGACCCTCCTGCCCGCACTTGTAACATACAAACTTTCCCTTGAGGCACTCACCCGTATAATTCTTGATAAGTGGATTTTATATACACTTATCCGGAATCTTTTACTTGAATTAGTTGCTTATATTCATGTGTCTTAGTTACTTTTCATGCATTTTGTATTCATTTTGTAGGTATTATGTTTGGGAGAGGTGTGAGCGATTATTGGTAAGGAAAAGCAAAGAAAATGCAAAGAAAAGGTAATCCAGACATCATTTGGGCTTTCATGTTACTTCATGTTCTTGGCTTGGAACTTGGACTACATTGTAAAGTGTCTTCGTATCTTTCCGGAACATCTTGAATCACTCTAATCGGAGTTCAAATGCAAGAGTTATGATCATTGTACCAATGGACGTCAAACTTTGCAGTACTCAAAGAATAAAATTTGTAGAGCTCGTCGATATCTTCGATTTGATAGGTAGCAGGCCCCGTAACTCTTCCCGGATCAAAGGTTATGGCCATTTTACCAGGGCACATTGCAGCAGAAAATCACCCGCGCGCGGGCGCGCGAAACTTGCGAGCGGCCGCCAGACTTGCAGTAGCAAAAAGACGCGATTTTCACTTGTGCACGGCCGCGCCCAACTTTAGGCCAATTCTTGTGCGGCCGCGCGACTATGGGTGTTGACCAAAGTAGACTTTTCATTAAAGAGTGCAATTGAAGCATAACGGAGAGGGGGATTCAATTAGGGCATATATATTAGACATATTCTCATCATGTAAACAATATTCCACCCCTTGGGGGCTAAAGCTATCATTGTTTTCTTTTCTTCTCTTTCTTTTTAGATTAGATTAGAACCCTAGATTAGATGAGATTTGAAGATTTTAGCAATCGAATAGCATTGGAAATTCAGAATTGGAGCAAGAGGAGAATCTCAGATTTGCATTCCTAAATCCCTAACTTCTCTTTACTTCTATCTTTATTTCTCAATGTATAATCAATTGTGGATTGTGGGTTTTGATTCTATGATGAGATAAACTCTATTTTGAGATTACAATGGATTCTATTGATTAGTTTAATCTGATATATTTTATTGTTAACCTTATTGATTGCTATGAGATTGTCTATTAAGATTCATGCTTATTTGCTTAGTTTATTGGCCATCAATTACTGGGATAACCCATATGAACTTGAAAGACAGACTATGGGTTTAGATTTGATCTTGATAGCTTATGTTTGTATGTTCTACACTGTGATGGAATATATGATTCATTCTTAGGATAGACATATACCGAAGCACCGCTCGTAGTCAATTGAGAACTTGAGCTTAAACCCAAATTATTTGTAAATCACATAGACATATAGTGGTTTAGGTAATGTGGGTGTTCATGTGTATTCTATCAATTGTGGATTATATGTGATATGGGTATGGTACATTAAAAGGTGGCTATATTTTACTTTAGTGTTCTCAACTAACAAACAGGTACAATTAGTTTGGTTTAACATGAAGTGTATGGATTTGAATGAGTTAATAGATGAAATTGTAATCTCAGGTCTTCATTATCTAGTCTCACTCTAGGAATAGTTAGGTTTATTTAAGTTAATAGTTTAATATAAAAACTCAAAGCCATTCGTTTAAATAAGACTATGATGGTTATGGGTTGATGCTTGGTGAACTTTATTAGTTAATTCTCCGTGGGAACGATACTTTACTTACTCTTTATTACTTGTTGACCACGTATAATTGCGTGTTGTGCGTAACTAGAAATTACACAACAGTTCTCCCCACAGTTTTAACACTGAACTTCCTGCTTCTTCATACGTTCCTGCTTCACCTGAACATTTCCAAAATTGCTCCCTTTTCTCTTTTCACCCCTATTCCCACTATTAGTTTCCACCTTCACAACTACTACGACCTTGCCTTTGTTCCTCTTCTCCTTGTTATAGAGGCTCATGACCTCACTCCCTTCTTCGACTATGATAGCCTTTTCCATGAGTGCTGCAAAAGTGCTTATCTGCAACACTGTCACGTTGTTGAAGAGCCAGGATTTTAATCCCAGCTCGAACTATTAGACCCCAAATTTTATGAATAAATATTTAAATTTCTCAAAATATTTTTTAAATATTATGGTGTGGATTTGATATAATGTTATAGTTGTGGGTAATATTTATAAATTTTGTAAAGTATGCAAGTTGTTGTATAATATTCGATTGGTCGGGGAATATTCTTTTTGTCAGGGAATATCCGTACGACGATACAATCATTGGTGGACCCCATAACGGAATTATTGTCGGATTGAGAAAATGACAAAAATATTTCTATAAAAATAACGGCGAAGGTGTTACTGTTAAAACTGTTGAACTACCCGGTAGTAAAAGTACAGTAATACGCGTGGTTGCATAGTAGCACACGGTATTGATTATTGATGCTTACGTGAGAAGTTAATCAGTTATACTCAATTATTACTATAGTAATTGTTGCATCATATCTCTTATATTATTGATTCAATTATTGTCACAGTATCATCTGTATAATATGTAATAGCCCCGAATCCAGGTCCTAAATCACCTCGGATTCGGTATACTATTTCTATAACTATTTGCGGAAGATATAAACATAAATTGTTTATACATTAAACTTACATACTTTTTCCCAAAATCGAGTAACCTTAACTGATTACACAATTCATAAGTTATTTAACACATAATATTATTATCAACTATTCTATTACAAAATAGCTGCATATATTTCCCCAAGCTGAACTTGGCATTATCATTTTTCTGTATCCTAACGCATTAGCTTTATCTACAATGTTTTATCATGATATAGCAAGGGTGAACATGAAAGTCGCCCAGCAAGTTTATATACTACAATATAACGATATATCATGATTGAAGAGTATGAATAATTGGCTGGCTATAATTCAACAATGTAATTGTGAAGTAGCAGGAACAAAATTTTGACTGAACAAGTATTTTACATGAACAAACATTTCCGAACTAACTGGTAATGAAGGTGATCAGCCTTTCATACCTGACTTATACATGCAAGATGTACAGAGTACAAATTTCATGGCAATCAGCAATGATTAACCATAAGCTTGAAGAAACTACTCTTATTAGAGTTAAGTTAAAGAAAACTTGCATGGACCGTTGATTACCGCAACGCAAATTAATTTAATCTCTCACGAAAGACCTATCAGTTATAAGATTGATCTTTTAATCAGTATAACATACTTTATTCCATAATACTATCTAATACTTAATAAAATATTAGATAACAACTTAACACATCAATATTATTATCATCCTTTGATAATTATTCAATCACTATATCATATCCCTTATGATTTAACACTCGCTTTTCATTTCATAAATTATTCATTAACATGTAATAAGGCAAACACTAATCGAGCACCCTGCATTCTATATCTAACAACCAAATTTATAATTCAGCAACTTGAATTCCAAATCCATCAATTTAAACCTCAATCCAGCAAACCGGATTCAACACATTTTTAATTTAGCAAACTGTATTCTATATCCGTATCACGAAAATACCAAATCAGTGAATTATTCTCCTATCCTTTGGTCAAACATATATACATGTATTTCATGTATAAAAATTATTTTTCCACAATTTTCCAACTTCCTTTGGTATTTTTCAAAAATCATTTTCTAGTGCGTAGCTTAAGAAATTAGCTACCTCGTGCTTAACTCCAGTAATGCCCATCTTTTGGTATAACCTTATATATGTTAACGTGATACTCCATTTTAAATTTCGTGGCAATCAGAGTTGTAGAACTCCGTTTATAGCGATTTCCGTCGGAAAATCACAAAAATTAGAACGGCCATAACTTGGTCGTTTTAACTTGGAATCATCTCATTTTTGGACACGAGCTATATAATTTTATATATTTTCATTTTCTAAAAGCCTGAAATTTTTCTCATTAAATAAATGTCCAAAACAGCCCCCGGAAAATTTTGGGCAAAAACTTTTTGCACTTTGGCAGTTTTGGAGTCCTTCACTAAAACTTAAATAAAACGAAATCTGTAACTCTGATTAATGATCCGTCACTTTTTTTGGGTTCCTATCTTTCCGAACTACAGTTTTCATATATCACAATCCATATTTGGACAAGTTAAGCTCCCGGAAATTAGCCTGGAAGTGGCTGTTACAAAACTGTCCTTTTAACAGTTTTCTTAACTTTGTGTAATTTGGGAGAAATCCCATAACTCTCTCCTCCGATGCCAGATTTAGTCCATTTCAGAGTCTATGGAAAGCTTATTGAGTTTACTACAATATATCACAAGTCCAGAATTTTGAGAGCACCCTAACAAGTCCGGAATTTTCTGTTTAGGGCAGCAGTCCACTAATTCATTTAAAACAAAGAATCTGTTTTGATTCTTCTTCTTCTTTGATTAAACTTATCAACCCTAAAAATGGCAAGATCTAACCATAAATTATCATATATCATGTAGATCTTCCCACATATGATTCAAAATCATATGTTCAATACTTGATCTAAAACACCATATCAAAACACTTTTTAAAAGTTTTAACTTTTCCGGAAAATTTCCATTTTTTATTCCTTTGATTCCAACCAAAATCAACACCCAATATTGATAGATCTAAACATGATACACTCATCCATATGTATATACATGGTTCTTGAGTTTAGAAGCAAAGTCTCTTATTTCATCAAACAAGCCTCAAACACAATCAAAATTAAAAAAAATTTAGGTTTTCTATCTTTTGAAAACCTATCCTCCACTTCATGCTATAGATCTAACTTTTGATCCATAAAAGAGTTGGATCTAAACATAGAACACCTTTAAACACCAAGATCTAGGGTTATAACCTCAAGATCACAACTTCAAGTTGAAAAAAAATCAAATCAAATCAAAGAGAAAATTAGACTATATAAGTGGAAATTTTGTTATACCTTAGCTTGATCTTCTTCTCCTACTACAACATGGAATGAATCTTGGTTTCATGAGAGTCCAAATCTCCTCTCCCTTTTCTTCTCTTAGAGTGGCCGAACTTCTCTCTCTCTCTCCCTCTCTTGTTCTTAGCATCTTGGAAGGATAAAGAGATGAAAGAATGAAAAATATAAGCTAGACTTTTATGTAGTTTTTTTTATCAAATGACCACACTCACTCTCCTTCTCCTCTTGCAAAAACCGGCCATGTGCCTTGGATTCTTGATCCCACTAATTCTCCACTCATTCACTCTCTTTTTACTCCCTTTAATTGGCAAGATGTTGCTTGAAAGAATTGCTAATGTGTTGGACAATCAAACAAATGGACACATAGGGGGAGTTGTTAGTAGTTGGTCACCAACTAAAGTGAGCCATTAATACAACATTCATTCCCCCTTCATTCCTTCTCTCTTGGCCGACCATGTGGCCTTAATAATGCTCCCAATTTGCTTTCTATTTTATCTCTTATTTGATTTAACAATTGTCCAAAAATTCCTCTCCCACTTGGCTAAAAGTTGAGCCATTCATTTAATGTATTGCTTGATCTCTAATTAACTTTTTTGGCCAACATTTGGCTAAACATATACATAGTCCAATTCCTTTAATTCTCATCCAACCCAAATCATTTACTTAGGGTTTTTACTTCCTTCATTAAAACACCAATCCTTGCTCATTAACATTTATTTCCTTAACCCAATTAGACTTGATATAATTAGGTTATAAAATTAATCATTTGAGATATATAGAATAAATCTCCTAGAATTAGCAAGTATTCTAAATACCAAAATTCTCTTTTTCCATAACCCTTGAGTTATTAAATCCTTCATTCCTAATATATATAATTAGGGTTACACTAGTTCCTTTTGTTTGTTTATATAATAAACAAATATAAACCATCACCTAATGTTCATATTCCTTACACACAACTTTTTAACCTTTAGGGTTTAATACTCCGCATTAGGATTCCTAAATTAGGGTTTCAAATTCTCGAAACTGAAACTAGGGTTTCCAGAACCGATTTCTAGGGTTTCTCATCAGACGTTAGGGTTTTTAACTTAATCACCATATTCATATCATGAATTTAGGGTTTCGGATTCCCGAAACTAAAATTAAAGTTTCTGAGCGTACCGTTAGGGTTTCTAACAATCCGTTAGATTTTTCTAACTTAATAAACGTATGATTAACATAACTTTAGGGTTTTCTAAAGTTATAACTTATCTGATCAATCCTTGATCTTAAATCATTATGGTTCACATATGTAACCAAATATACCGACTAGTATTCACTTCGATACTTATCCTTGATAATTCTTCAAAAGAATTTTAAATCTACCATAATCTTATACCTCATTACTAGACTATCACTTACAGTCTATCACATAATTCAAGTCTTATCCAAAACTTTTGAAATTCCTGGAATTTCATTACATAACTGCCAATTCCATACACTTATTTCGTGTCTAGGTCCTAATATTGAACCTTAAATTAATCATTTAAGATTTTCATAAATTCTCCAAATTTTCGGGTTGTCACATTCACCCCTCCTTATAAGAATTTCATCCCCAAAATTCACCTTACACCTTACACCGTGCACCTTACACCATTCAAACATATTACATGCTACCCAATACACCACTCACAAGAGTAAAAGGTTTAAAATTGTGCTGAGGGGTCATATAGACCATGAACACATAGATTTGACGGTATTCATACCGCAAAACAAAACATTACTTGGTCTGTTTACAATCACAAAGAAGGTAAACTACCATTACTAGTACTTTAGGTGATTAGCCCATCGTACAGTTACGTCATGCATAACGTAATAATTATTTTTAGCGAATATTTACGCTATTAGATTGGATTTATTTATCCAAAAAACATAGTTCACCTCAGACTTATCATAGAATTCAGCACCAAAATAATTTGGTTCAGGAAATTTCTTTCAATAAACACTTGGAGTTTTTGAAAACATTTTTGAGAATGACGTCAAGATGCCGCACTGTATTTACAGTCCGTTGAGGATTCCGTCATTTGGTGATTTTATCATGCTACATCATACCATAGTGAAATAGTGACTTTAAGTCAAATTCACACTAAGTAATACAGCATTGATGACTCCATCATTTTTATCATCTCTGCACCAGGTCACATGGTACATAAGTGATAAATAAAAACAATTTTTTTTAAAAGGCACATAGTGCGTATTTAGCTTTATGTCAAAAATTTGAGGTTTAGCATAGCTAGGATTTTAGGAATAACCTAAGTCTTCACTAATGATCATTTGCTTAACAATCTATCTATTCCTATATCCTCAATACTCCATTCACACACAACTATACCCAGTTCATAAAACCACACTTATGAGTTCATAACCTGGCCACAATTATATGAGTTTAAGAACTTTCCTAGACAGACCTTTGGTTTCCATTCGCTGAGGGGTTCATAAACATTTCATATAACTATGAATCAAGAATGTCACATAAGTATGAGTTTTAAGAACTCGTACTTAACCTTATATTCTCTACCTATGACCTATCTATCTATTATACACATGAGAAAGGAATCACCCTCTTAACACGCATATAACAAATAGCGCGCCACAACATTTCAATGATTATCAATGCCAGAAACTAAGTGGTTGTCAAACCAAACTCGGCCACTAATCAATATAGGAAGCTAAGTAAACAATTCCCCGCCCATACAAAGAATTGGTCAACCTAACCACTACATCAACCAGGAAGCTAAGTGATTCTAAAACCAAGTACAAATTCCCCGCCCATACAAGGAATCATACAACTCAGCCGCCGACAAGAGTCCTCAATTGAAATCCCACATAATTCTAGCTCCACACTTACTCTATACGAATTTTATTTAATCCGTATTTACAATTCATAACTATTTCATAAGTTTTCATAGTACAATTTCATAGTACAACTGATACACAGCATCTTGCTGTAAACTTTTCAATCATCAGGTTGATTCTTTTCCCACATCATAACCTTATCAGATCACGGGGTGATCTTATCGTATATATTACGATTTATTTCTATGCATTATGATCGTTTTGTTTTACGATCTTCTATCCCTGCACTTTCAGTCTTTTAGACTCAATCTATTCACCATTACTGTTCAACTTTATTATCAAATTTAGGGAACTCTGCGTCTTTATAACTTATCGAGATTCGTCTTTAAACCTTTCCGACCAACTAACTCTATTTGAGTTAGTTTTATCCTAATCACTGCGGTTATTGGTCTCAGATATTCCTACCTAAGCTTCATAACCAACAGCTCTGATACCAACTGTAATAGCCCCGAATCCAGGTCCTAAATCACCTCGGATCCGGTATACTATTTCTATAAATATTTGCGGAAGATATAAACATAAATTATTTATACATTAAACTTACACACTTTTCCCCAAAATCGAGTAACCTTAACTGATTACACAATTCATAAGTTATTTAACACATAACATTATTATCAACTATTCTATTACAAAATAGCTGCATATATTGCCCAAAGCTGAACTTGGCATTATCATTTTCCTGTATCCCAACGCATTCGCTTTATCTGCAATGTTTTATCATGATATAGCAAGGGTGAGCATGAAAGTTGCCCAGCAAGTTTATATACAACAATATAACGATATATCATGATTGAAGAGTATGAATAATTGGCTGGCTATAATTCAACAATGTAATTGTGAACTAGCAGGAACAAAATTTTGACTGAACAAGTATTTTACATGAACAAACATTTCTGAACCAACTGGTAATGAAGGTGATCAACCTTTCATACCTGACTTATACATACAAGTTGTGCAGAGTAAAAATTTCATGGTAATCAGCAATGATTAACCATAAGCTTGAAGAAACTACTCTTATTAGAGTTAAGTTAAAGAAATCTTGCCTGGACCGTTGATTACCGCAACGCAAATTAATTTAATCTCTCACGAAAGACCTATCAGTTATAAGATTGATCTTTTAATCAGTATAACATACTTTATTCCATAATACTATCTAATACTTAATAAAATATTAGATAACAACTTAACACATCAATATTATTATCATCCTTTGATAATTATTCAATCACTATATCATATCCCTTATGATTTAACACTCGTTTTTCATTTCATAAATTTTTCATTAACATGTAATAATGCAAACACTAATCCAGCACCCTGGATTCTATATCTAACAACCAAATTTATAATTTAGCAACTTGAATTCAAAATCCATCAATTTAAACCTCAATCCAGCAAACCGGATTCAACACATTTTCAATTCAGCAAACTGTATTCTATATCCGTATCACGAAAATACCAAATCAGTGAATTATTCTCCTATCCTTTGGTCAAACATATATACATGTATTTCATGCATAAAAATTATTTTTCCACAATTTTCCAACTTCCTTTGGTATTTTTCAAAAGTCATTTTCTAGTGCGTAGCTTAAGAAATTAGCTACCTCATGCTTAACTCCAGTAATACCCATCTTTTGGTATAACCTTATATATGTTAACGTGATAATTTCGTGGCAATCGGAGTTATAGAACTCCGTTTATAGCGATTTCCGTCGGAAAATCACAAAAATTAGAACGGCCATAACTTGGTCGTTTTAACTCGGAATCAGCTCATTTTTGGACACGAGCTATATAATACCATATATTTTCATTTTCCAAAAGTCTGGAATTTTTCTCATTAAATAAATGTCCAAAACAGCCCCCGGAAAAATTTGGGCAAAAACTTTTTGCACTTTAGCAGTTTTGGAGTCCTTCACCAAAACTTAAATAAAACGAAATCTGTAACTCTGATTAATGATCTGTCACTTTTTTTGGATTCCTATCTTTCCGAACTACAGTTTTCTTATATCACAATCCATATTTGGACAAGTTAAGCTCCCGGAAAATAGCCCGGAAGTGGCTGTTACAAAACTGTCCTTTTAACAGTTTTCTTAACTTTGTGTAATTTGGGAGAAATCCCATAACTCTCTCCTTCGATGTCGGATTTAGTCCGTTTCAGAGTCTATGGAAAGCTTATTGAGTTTACTACAACATATCACAAGTCCAGAATTCTGAGAACACCCTAACAAGTCCGGAATTTTCTGTTTAGGGCAGCAGTTCACTAATTCATTTAAAACAAAGAATCTGTTTTGATTCTTCTTCTTTGATTAAACTTATCAACCCTAAAAATGGCAAGATCTAACCATAAATTATCATATCCCTTATGATTTAACACTCGCTTTTCATTTCATAAATTATTCATTAACATGTAATAAGGCAAACACTAATCGAGCACCCTGCATTCTATATCTAACAACCAAATTTATAATTCAGCAACTTGAATTCCAAATCCATCAATTTAAACCTCAATCCAGCAAACCGGATTCAACACATTTTTAATTTAGCAAACTGTATTCTATATCCGTATCACGAAAATACCAAATCAGTGAATTATTCTCCTATCCTTTGGTCAAACATATATACATGTATTTCATGCATAAAAATTATTTTTCCACAACTTTCCAACTTCCTTTGGTATTTTTCAAAAATCATTTTCTAGTGCGTAGCTTAAGAAATTAGCTACCTCGTGCTTAACTCCAGTAATGCCCATCTTTTGGTATAACCTTATATATGTTAACGTGATACTCCATTTTAAATTTCGTGGCAATCAGAGTTGTAGAACTCCGTTTATAGCGATTTCCGTCGGAAAATCACAAAAATTAGAACAGCCATAACTTGGTCGTTTTAACTCGGAATCATCTCATTTTTGGACACGAGCTATATAATTTTATATATTTTCATTTTCTAAAAGCCTGAAATTTTTCTCATTAAATAAATGTCCAAAACAGCCCCCGGAAAATTTTGGGCAAAAACTTTTTGCACTTTGGCAGTTTTGGAGTCCTTCACCAAAACTTAAATAAAACGAAATCTGTAACTCTGATTAATGATCCGTCACTTTTTTTGGGTTCCTATCTTTCCGAACTACAGTTTTCATATATCACAATCCATATTTGGACAAGTTAAGCTCCCGGAAATTAGCCTGGAAGTGGCTGTTACAAAACTGTCCTTTTAACAGTTTTCTTAACTTTGTGTAATTTGGGAGAAATCCCATAACTCTCTCCTCCGATGCCAGATTTAGTCCATTTCAGAGTCTATGGAAAGCTTATTGAGTTTACTACAACATATCACAAGTCCAGAATTTTGAGAGCACCCTAACAAGTCCGGAATTTTCTGTTTAGGGCAGCAGTCCACTAATTCATTTAAAACAAAGAATCTGTTTTGATTCTTCTTCTTTGATTAAACTTATCAACCCTAAAAATGGCAAGATCTAACCATAAATTATCATATATCATGTAGATCTTCCCACATATGATTCAAAATCATATGTTCAATACTTGATCTAAAACACCATATCAAAACACTTTTTAAAAGTTTTAACTTTTCCGGAAAATTTCCATTTTTTATTCCTTTGATTCCAACCAAAATCAACACCCAATATTGATAGATCTAAACATGATACACTCATCCATATGTATATACATGGTTCTTGAGTTTAGAAGCAAAGTCTCTTATTTCATCAAACAAGCCTCAAACACAATCAAAATTAAAAAAAATTTAGGTTTTCTATCTTTTGAAAACCTATCCTCCACTTCATGCTATAGATCTAACTTTTGACCCATAAAAGAGTTGGATCTAAACATAGAACACCTTTAAACACCAAGATCTAGGGTTATAACCTCAAAATCACAACTTCAAGTTGAAAAAAAATCAAATCAAATCAAAGAGAAAATTAGACTACATAAGTGGAAATTTTGTTATACCTTAGCTTGATCTTCTTCTCCTACTACAACATGGAATGAATCTTGGTTTCATGAGAGTCCAAATCTCCTCTCCCTCTTCTTCTCTTAGAGTGGCCGAACTTCTCTCTCTCTCTCTCCCTCTCTTGTTCTTAGCATCTTGGAAGGATAAAGAGATGAAAGAATGAAAAATATAAGCTAGACTTTTATGTAGTTTTTTTTATCAAATGACCACACTCACTCTCCTTCTCCTCTTGCAAAAACTGGCCATGTGCCTTGGATTCTTGATCCCACTAATTCTCCACTCATTCACTCTCTTTTTACTCCCTTTAATTGCCAAGATGTTGCTTGAAAGAATTGCTAATGTGTTGGACAATCAAACAAATGGACACATAGGGGGAGTTGTTAGTAGTTGGTCACCAACTAAAGTGAGCCATTAATACAACATTCATTCCCCCTTCATTCCTTCTCTCTTGGCCGGCCATGTGGCCTTAATAATGCTCCCAATTTGCTTTCTATTTTATCTCTTATTTGATTTAACAATTGTCCAAAAATTCCTCTCCCATTTGGCTAAAAGTTGAGCAATTCATTTAATGTATTTCTTGATCTCTAATTAACTTTTTTGGCTAACATTTGGCTAAACATATACATAGTCCAATTCCTTTAATTCTCATCCAACCCAAATAATTTACTTAGGGTTTTACTTCCTTCATTAAAACACCAATCCTTGCTCATTAACATTTATTTCCTTAACCCAATTAGACTTGATATAATTAGGTTATAAAATTAATCATTTGAGATATATAGAATAAATCTCCTAGAATTAGCAAGTATTCTAAATACCAAAATTCTCTTTTTCCATAACCCTTGAGTTATTAAATCCTTCATTCCTAATATATATAATTAGGGTTACACTAGTTCCTTTTGTTTGTTTATATAATAAACAAATATAAACCATCACCTAATATTCATATTCCTTACACACAACTTTTTAACCCTTAGGGTTTAATACTCCTCATTAGGATTCCCAAATTAGGGTTTCAAATTCTCAAAACTGAAACTAGGGTTTCCAGAACCGATTTCTAGGGTTTCTCATCAGACGTTAGGGTTTTCTAACTTAATCACCATATTCATATCATGAATTTAGTGTTTCGGATTCCCGAAACTAAAATTAAAGTTTCTGAGCGTACCGTTAGGGTTTCTAACAATCCATTAGATTTTTCTAACTTAATAAACGTGTGATTAACATAACTTTAGGGTTTTCTAAAGTTATAACTTATCTGATCAATCCTTGATCTTAAATCATTATGGTTCACATATGTAACCAAATATACCGACTAGTATTCACTTCGATACTTATCCTTGATAATTCTTCAAAAGAATTTTAAATCTACCATAATCTTATACCTCATTACTAGACTATCACTTACAGTCTATCACATAATTCAAGTCTTATCCAAAACTTTTGAAATTCCTGGAATTTCATTACATAACTGCCAATTCCATACACTTATTTCGTGTCTAGGTCCTAATATTGAACCTTAAATTAATCATTTAAGATTTTCAAAAATTCTCCAAATTTTCGGGTTGTCACATAATATGTTATATTATTAAATCAATAATTGAGACGAGAAGTTATAATATTAAGGATTAATAATTGTTGAAATATTAAATATATGTTGATTAAAAATAACATGATTTGTGGTAATATTTATTCAATCCTTGATGTATATAAAGAGTCTATTATGAGACGTTTGTGGTAAATTTGGTTATTCTATGGGGGCCCATATGTCATCATCCAAGAGTCTCTTTCGCCAATAGTAATTACCTTTACCAGACGTCAAACCACTTACCGTTTCATATTACAGGCGTCGAACCAATTGTCGTTTCACATTACAGGCGTCAAACCAATTGTCGTTTCACATTACAGGCGTCGAATCAATTGTCGTTTCACATTACAGGCGTCAAACCACTTTTTTTCACATCACCAGTCTTCAAGCCGCTTGCTTTTTCACATTGCAAGTGCTAAGCTAGAAATCTTCTATAAATAGAGGCCTAGTTCTTCATTATTTTTCACGAATTCATTCAAGCTATAGAGAGAGAAAGTATAGAGAGAATAAGAGAGAAAGAAGAAGAGTATTCTGTTACTACACTATTGCAGTATTCAATCTCCTACTAATGTAAGGGGTGTTATTTCTTTTGTATTCATGAAGAGAACTTCTGTTATTCCATTATTTATTATTCTGTTGGAATAACCTGTATACGCGGGTTACCCTATACTTGGTGAAATTCTTCTGTGGTTCCAGTCTTTATTATTCTGTTGGAATATCATGTCTGTGCGTTTTACGCCGGACCTGGTTCCATTCTTTATTATTCTGTTGGAATATCCTGTCAATACGTTTTACACCGGACCTGGTTCTGTTGTTTATTATTCTGTTGGAATAACCTGCCCGTGTGGTCTATCGAATACATGGTGATTTCTTTTGTTATTCCATTCTTTATTATACTCAGTTGGTTAAAACTTTGACTTCTATACTCCACGAAATTAGTGGAATATCCATGATATTTGCGCTTCATCCAGTATCTTTTCATGGAAATATTCTTCTGAGCATTCTTGAATTTTACTCTACAAATCAGTATCATGTTGACAGTTTGGACGTTATTGGTTCCTTGATAAATTAATTCTTGAACTTGTTTTATTAAATTCTTATATCATTGTCGTCATCCTCATGTTTATATTTTGTTGAAAGTCATATGTGGCCTGTAGTGCATAGATGGACTTGGTATGATTATGACAAGGGATTATTCGGTGTAATCATGACCGTAATATTACAAATGATGTGGTAAAAGTCCTCATTGGCCCGTAGTGCATCGATGGACAGTTATTGGCATGATCATGACCATTAATGAATACACAAATATTCTTGGCCCGTAGTGCATGGGTAATTGTGGTCGTGATACTAAAGAATATCCTTGCCCGTAGTGCAGGGGTGATTCGATGATGTGAATTATTTATTAAGCTGAGTCCCAGTGATAAAAGTGATGAAAACCTTTTAAATCATAAAAGATAGTAGATTTTATTCTCTACTTGAATCTTTTAATGGATTTCTTGTTCCGCTGCAGTTAAAATTGATGTTTGTTATATTGTATTAGTTTAACACTGTTTAAGGCTAATGATAATTTATTCTGCATTATCTTAGTCATAATATTTCTTACTGGGCTATTTGAGCTCACCCTTTCTTTCACTGTTCTCTTCAGGAAATGAGAATATAGCTAGGACGAGTCGGGGAATGGAGTGATGGTCCTAGATGGTGCATTAGTAGTCCTCACTATCATGTGATATAGTGTGATAATAATTGTAATGAGGACTCCTTTTGAGTTTGTATACTCTCTAGTAGACAATATTTGTATTCAAACTCATAGTTTATATTTTGTCGTATTGTAAATGACAATTGTACTATAAAGTTGTATTTGAATTCTGTACCATGTATCTGGCGACTCAAGATGGGTGATGTATACCTAATTTTGGGGGCGTCACATTTGATATCAAAGCTTAGAGATATGATCCCTGGTTAAGATGTGAGAATAGTACTAGGAGGGGAGAGACGGGGAATTCCTTCGCTAGTATGACCTACCTAAGTTTATGTGGTATTTAATTTGTCGATCAGAATATTGGGATAATATGTTACATGTCAATTAACCTTTGTTTTGTGGTAGTATCTAAAAATGACATCCGAGAATGATGAGAATAACAATGGAGTATAGGAGACCGTTGATTCTCCACAGATCAATAATCAGGACAATGTGCAACAGGATGGCGATAATCCTCCTGTAAACAACAACACTGATTAATTGACAAATGACGGTATGTGTAACGACCGAGAAATTCGAATTTTAATGTAAGATGATTTTATTAGATTAAATAATAATAAAATCATATTATGTGGGATATCAAGATGATTGTCGTTTTGTAACCTTTTGATATTGAAATATCGTAGTATTTGAGTTATGTGAAGGATTTAAGGTGTTTGAATTTCCAAGACGAAAATAAAAGTTTTCCGAGAAATTTTCCTGAAAAACACTATTCATCGGTATTTGCTCGGGATTTATTTTTGAATTTCCGAGAAATACGTAATGATAGAATATTAAAGTAAGATGGATTATGTAATAATAATCTAGTTATGGAAAACGTAATATTTCGCTTGCGGACTTAATTCAAGAATATTAAGGAAAGCGAAGTATTAATAAGGAAGTATTAATCGTATGATACGCAAGCATTATACGAGGAAAGAAAACGAGTATAATGTGAAGTATTATACGAGTTTGTAAGAAGAATGGAATATCGTATATAACAAAGTTGTATACGAATGATAATACGAGAATAATACATAAACAATATGTATATGTATTAAGTAATGCTAATGGACTTGGAAGATTGGTTAACAATTGGTACAAGCCCAAGTAAATTAAATGTTAAGGCCCAATGATAATTAATAAACAAGTTAAGGTTTATTAATGCAAAGCCCAAAGGTTAAGATAACTAAGCCAAGTTAGAAGCCCAATAGTAGGGTGATCCATGGAGCAAAACCATATTAATGTGGTTAATGTGTGGTAACCAAGTAATATGAGTAATGACCAAGATAAGTAATGATCAAGTAATAAGAGTAGTGGCCAAGCAAAGGATATGAGTGGTGTTGATCAAGTAATGAATAGTAAGGAGGTGCAAAAGGAGGTGGGATGATGGAATTGACTAAATTGCCCTAACCTTAGGAATTCTATAAATAGTGAAGGTTGGCAAGTCATTTAATAGTTGTTCAAATAATCCAAACACTCTCTCTCAAAGTACTTAATTGTTAGGAAGATTAAGTTGCAAGTAAGTTATTCCATAAGTCAAGAAGAAGAAGAAACTACTTATTAAAGACTTCAAATGTAAGACTCCTTCTCCAATTATCTTCTATCTCTAACATGATAGGTTGATAAGAAAAGGTTGGATTAAGGAACATGAATGATAAGAAAAAGAAAGAAGTGTGTATAAGTAATGAACTTAAGCCACATAAGTTGGTAATAAGTCATTTAAGATAGCATAAGTTGTAAACTTATGTGAATGCATGATGAACTTGTGATAGGTTTATTAATGAAAGTATATGTATATACATCATCTTGTAAGAAAATATGTATCAAGAATACATAATTAAAGTTATATGATGAAAACATGTATGGATGATGATTAAGAACTTTAATTGTCATAAGTTATGAATGATAAGTTCATAAGTAGTTTGAAAGTTATCAAGTATAAGCTTACAATGAGATAAGTTAAAATCCAACCATGAGTATAAATAGGTGGTATAAAGATGTTAAGATGTTCACATTATGAATGTAATCCATTGGTAGTGTTAAACAAGTTCTAAGAACAAAGAATTGCCGGAAATCGCACGATTAGACGATAATCGTTGAATTTATAAATTTCCCGGAATGAAAGTTAAATTTTGAGTTTGAGTTGGAAAATTGTATTTTATAATGGAGACAAGTCATGTTTGTCATTTAAGAGTTGTGGACTCGAAAATGGACGAATTCCGACTTAGAACGAAGAAATGAGCGTTTAACGTTCACGAACGTTTATCGTTTTCGTTAAAAATGAACCAATAGGTGAATTTTTAGCAAACGAAGTCAAATAGATAAAATTCTTGCATGAACGTGTAGATTACGTAATTTGTGAACCGTGGGCTTTTGAACGAGCTAATTCGGACTTAAAACGAAGAAGTTATGCGTCCGGGAAGTTCACAAAAATTAAAAGTTAGAAAAATTTTCTGGTGCACAGAGTTGGCGCCGCGGCGCCAACCCTAAGCCATTTGACCGCGCCGCAGCGCGAGGTCTGGAGCTCAGGTACTGCTAACTCGCGCCGCAGCACGAGATGTAAGTGTAATGCCCGCGCCGCGGCGCCAGGCACAGAACTTAGACAGTAAAGAATAACAATGAAGGGAAAAGAAGGGGATGGTAAGAGATTGAACTAAACCTACCTTAAACAACTTAAAGTAACATTATTGGGACATTGTTAAAGACTTAAAAGTAATGAAGAATGGTTAATATAACCAAGTCGAATGAATGTAAAGCAAATGATAAGTTAAAAACGCATAAGAATGAAATCTAATCTATTATTAGATTGAAATGAAGGGTAAGATATATTCAGATACATACTTGATTATATGTGACCTAATGTAAGGCATTATATGATCATGTATTGTAGAGACTTGAAAGACTTGAACGTAAAGTAAAATACACAGTAGCAGACGCTAAAGGCAAGTATTCTAACTCTTGTTTCAGTTCAATCTGAACAAGTTTATGATGTTCATGTATCCTTTCGCATGAATTGAAGTATAATGAAGTTAAAGCCAGTTTCTTTGGCTAGACTTAACATATTGAGTGGATTATTGATAATCTGTTCATCTGTTATCAAATGCTAGTATCTTTTGTCAACTACTTATAGTTTTCAAAAGAAGACTGAATTGTTAAACAAATGTTTTGTCGGTAAAACGACAGGCACGCGAGGTTGCCAAATGATTAAACGTACATACGTTTAATGGATGTAGTATTGATCAATACAGAGTACAATAGGCTGATCACCTAGAAGTGCTCGTAAGTAATATCGGGCTTACGGACTTTGGTCCGGGTTGTCCTTTTCAAAGAAAGAATGAATGCTCAAGGTCTTTGGCCGGGTGAATGTTTTACTAAATTTATTCATTGTGAAACATTTTGAAAGTAAAGATGAATTGCTATTTTGAATCATCAATAGTACTTCATAGCTATTGTTCAGTTATCGAAGATATATGATTCATATGTTTCAAGCATGTTGTTATTAAAATTGTTATACTTGCTGAGCTAGTCATGCTCACTCTTGCTTGAACCATATGAATGCAGCTAAGACTGAACTTCCTGAAGGATCAAATAAGGATAAAGGAAAAGCTAAGGCAGATTATTAAGTTGTCATGTAATAGTATAGGTCTATTGTTGTAATGTAATAAATATTATGACAAGAGAACCTTTGTAATGGGTTTAGAACCTGGGAAATGTAAATATTGAATTTAATATATATAAATTATGTTCATTCTTTGAGACTTTCAATTGAATGAATGTGTGAATGTTTGTACAGTATAGCACCATCTGTCGGGTTATAAGATACCCGGATTTGGGGGCGCTACAGTATGTTTAGGAGCTTTTTAGAATTCATGCAACATCAGGCGAAGGCGGCTCCTATTCATAATGTAGGAGGAAACAATGGCAACCCACGGTTGGTCACCGTTAAGCAATTCAAAGAGCTGGGACCACCGGAGTTTTTGGAAAAGCTAGAACCACTTAAGGCCGAGACGTGGTTAAAGTAGATCACCAAGATATTTGATATCTTGGGATGCTCCGAGGAGCAAAAGGTTCCCTTTGCCACCTTTATATTGCGTGAAAAGGCATATCACTGGTGGCAATCTGTAAAACGTACCCAGCCTGACGCACTCAAGATGTCTTGGGAGAAGTTCCAAGAGATGTTCAATGACAAGTACTTTCCCGAAAGCATTCGTCACATGAAGGAGGTGGAATTTATCAAGTTGGAGCAAAACAACATGACCGTGTCGCAGTACGAAGCCAAGTTTGCCGGGTTGTCCCGATTTGCGTCCCACTTGGTTGATAATGAAGAGAGAACGACGCGGATGTTTTTAAGAGGTTTGAAGCCGGAGATACGTCAATATCTTATTTCTCATAAACTGTGTTTGTATTCAGATGTTGTAAATAGAGCTCAGTTAGTGGAGCGCGATAACGAGTCAACGAAACCAAAAGAGAGCAGCCGGCAAAATGATAATACCGGTGATAACAGTCATCAAAACGGTGATAATAAGCATGGAGGAAATCAACATGCCAGAAATGGTAACCACTTCGGTGGTAATCATGGTCAAAACAATAAGAATGGACATTTCAAGAAGAGGAAATTCAATAATAATGGAAAGACGTCAGCACCAGCACCCGTTGTTAAGGAAGGAGAACGACCATCTATCATATGCTTCAAATACGGAGGAGAGGGACACATCAGTCCAAACTGCATGATCCCGTCCAAAGCATGTTATAATTGTGGAAGAGAAGGTCACTTAGCCCAATTTTGTCGTTCGCCAAAGATAAGTTTAGCTAGGATGGAGGCAATAAAGGTCGTCCCAGAAAAGTCAAAGCCGGTAGTTTAAGAGAGAGCGTTTTTTTTCATGACAAGGAACCTGAATAAAATTATCACGGGTATGTTAGTCATAAACTCTTGTGAAGTCTATACCGTGGTAGATATCGGTTCTACTTACTCTTTTATTTCACCTAGTTGTGTTCAATGTTTGAAGTTAACTCCGGAGAAGTTAGACTTTGATATATCTGTTTAAAATCAGTTGGGAGAAACCTTCGTTACCTCCACTATTTATAAATCTTGTTCAAATCAACACTTTCACGTTACATGTCGATCTTGTCTCTTTGAAAATACTTGCCTTTGATGCGATTTTAGGAATCGATTGGTTAACTATTCATCATGCTTTTCGTAAGGTTGTTAGCTTTCATGATCCTAACCAACCTGTTATACGAATTCAAAGTAACCAAACCACTAAAGTTAATCATTGTCATATCAAGACATAAATAAAGAGCCTCGGTCCTTTGGTTGTTTAATTTCTTGTGTAGAATGCACCGAAGCCGAACTTTCCGTAGGGGACGTTGTGAATAACAATGACAAGTTAATAGGTATCAATACGACGTGATATCCAAGTCTTGGACGAGAGTCACAGTTTTGAATGATATTTCTGTTGTTAATAAATTTTCTGACGTATTCTTGAAGACTTCTTACCCTACCCCTAGAGTGTGAAATCGAATTTTGTATTGACCCCTGTACAAAACCCATTTCTAAAACCCTCAAATATTTATTTACTTAAAATGAACGTAACATGGGCCAAAGACGTTGACTCGAGCTGTTGAAGATTACGATCGTACCATGCAATACCATCGTAGGAAAAGCGAACGTGGTAGCTGACACATTAGGTAGAAGATCGTATGCGTTTACGAGTGCGATGTTGTTAACACAAAGACCCATTTCGACTTATAAATGATGAAGATAAAGTTAAAGACTCTAGGAACCCACGTGAAGTTAACGAATATACGAGTAGAATCGACTTTAATCGATAAAGTTAAAGCCGCTCAAGCTACATACTCAGAGCTGATGAATGTGAAGAAGAAGGTCCAAGAGGACGTTATTCTAAAAGCAAGAATCGACGAAGAGATGAAATCTCAACCCTCGATTTAATTGGCCCATTTGAAATTCTCGATGAAGTAGGAATTGTGGCCTATAGACTCGTTTTACCGCCAAGTATGTTCCGTGTTTAGAATATTTTTTTTCGTATCGTTGTTACGTAAATATTTGGACAACCCGAACCACCTTATTAATTTAGAACCGGACGAGATAGCAGAAGATTTAACGTATGAGGAGATACGTGTTAACATCTTGGATAAGAAGGATCATATTCGACGCTCAAAGGTTATACCTCAAGAGTTAGAATTTGAAGTGAAGTCAAGGTATCCACACTTGTTCGGCATACCAGGTACGTACGTAAATTTTGAGGGAGAAATTTCATAAGGAGTGGAGATTGTGAGACCCCAAATTTTATAAATAAAGATTTAAATTTCTCGAAATATTTTTTAAATATTATGGTGTGGATTTGATATAATGTTATAGTTGTTGTAACAGGTCGAATTTATTGATTCGTGATTCTGGGGACAGAATCCTTTTAAGAGGGGAAAGATGTGACGAACAAGATTTTTGTAATTTAATTTTAATATTTATTGAAATAAATAAATATTTTTCGATGATTTAATTATTAGATTAAATAATTAATTGATGCAATTATGATATATTAATTTAATTATAAGTGTTATATTTACTAAATTAATGTAGAGATTACATATTAATCAAGTATGTAATTATGCGAGCTTATTGAATTAAATGAAATATTTAATTAATCATGATGTTATTTAATTAATTTAATTATTAATTAGAGAGTTAATAATTTGAAATTATTTATTAATGAGAAAATTAATTATGTGACTATGTGAATTTATGAGAAATTATTATATTTTATTTAAAATAAATTAAATAAGATATGGATTTATTTTATGAAGGAGTGTGACATTAAATAAACTATATGGTAAAGCTTTATTAAATTAATTGGTTTTTAAATCTATTTTGCTAGCCAAACAAGGCCCTATGGGGAGTTGGAGAAGTTATCCATTATTGGGTTAGCTGACCACTCAGTGCGTCAGTTCTCTTATTATATCATACGTCTTTTATTTTCTTTCATTTTTCCTAAGTCTAGAAAAGTAGAAACAGATAGAGTTTCAGAGAAAGATTGAGAAGTATTGAGAGTGAATTTTGATTGAAGAAAAGTTGAGAAGAAATTCATTCCCTACTAATCTATACTTATTCTTAGGGTAATCTTCTCCTCCCAAATTCTATATTTCACGTATTCAAGTTTTGATAAAAATGGCTTTCACAGTTTTCTGTAAAGCCTCTATGATTGAGAAAGGAGTAATATTTATGAGTTATTTATGGGTTAAGATGTATCAAATTGTATTTATATATATATTGCATGATTCCATATTATCAGTTTCATAATATTACATTGTATATGATTTCTACAAAATTACAGATTATAGGTTTTGGCCTTATGGCCTTATATGTGATATTTTATGTATTGATCGTATATTATCCCTAAATTTTACACTCGTATATTATTATGCATGTTGATATGAAGAGACCAAAGTTTAAATAAACGGATTCGGTGTTATAACGAATTCGTAGTGATAATTTTCATGTTTTATTTTCAAAACCTTCAAAACATCAAAGTCAGTGGATTTATAGGTTTTAATTATGTAATTATGTGTTTTAATTGATTTAAATCGTTCTATAATTGTTGGGTAATGATTATGTATAAATCATATCATGTAGGTATGTTAATTTAGTGAAATTAAGGATCATTTATTGTCCTTTTCGCTGAACTATGTGTTCTTCGCGAACTGGGAATCAAAGTCTGGAGTTTCGCGTCGCGACACCAACTCCAGAACTGAAGTCTCGCGCCGCAGCGCCACCGCGCCTCAGCGCCAAGTCTCGAACCGCAGCGCCAAGGCGCCGCAGTGCCAAGTGTCCGGCCACAGCGCCATCGCGCCGCAGTGCCGAGTACAAGTGTAACAGTGTCGCCGCATCGCCACTCTCTAGAAAATTCAGAAATGAGATTTTTGAAATGATTAAGTCTAACAATGTGTTAGTAATTTAATGTAATGAACATGGACATATATCTGAAGTTTCCTAACCCTACTTGTCATTATTGTTCAAGTTTATTATTCATGTTCAAATGTTATATTAAAGATTGATTATCTTTTTAAAGCATGATTCAGTTATACAATATTTGTCGTATTCTATAATTCCTAAGATTATTATTCAATTTGAATATCATTATTATTTACCTTATTAGACTAGCGAACCCTTATTGATTCGACTAGTCCATAGTTGATGAGCGTTCTAAATTTCAGAACCCTTGATGAATTATCCAAACCAAACTTCCTTTGGTGCAGACTCGAATGTCAAACTGAGATGAACAACCCAGCAAAGGGATTTACTTATGTGTTAGCGTTAAGATATTGTGTACATTATGGTACTAAGGGCTGATCCCCTTAAATACGAGTAGAAAGGTCCATAGTCTTATGACTGTTAAAAGTTTCAAGTATAACCCTTGATAACCTAGGACATAGTTCAAGGTCTTATGACCCTCAGAATTCTTTTGATTCTTGTTATTCATTCTTGATTCAAAAGTTGAGCTTTTATTTCAGAAGATATTATTTCTCTCGTATGTTATTATTCATTTTTATATTGTTATACTTGTGGGCAATCGTGCTCACTCTTGCTTAATAATAACATTGCAGTTAAGAATGAAAGAACTGATGAACCTTCCACTATTAAAGGGAAGGGCAAAGTTAAAAAGTGATGAAGACTTGTTGTTTATATGATGATGTATTTCTGTTTAAGACTTGAGTTAATGATGTTGTTAAGACTTATTTGTTTATGATTCCGCATAGATGTTTAAGGTTAGTTTAACCTGGGATTGTAATATTATTATTCAGATGTTGTAACCCTTAAGGGGAAGATTTTTATTCTATCTATTGCATGACTTGCATTTTTATGGGTAGATAGATAGATGATATTTGTACAGTGAACACCAAATCTCATGGACTTGAAGTACACGGATTTGGGGGTGCCATATTTGTGGGTAATATTTATAAATTTTGTAAAGAATTCAAGTTGTTGTATAATATTCGATTGGTCGGGGAATATTATTTTTGTGGGGGAATATCCGTACGACGGTACAATCATTGGTGGACCCCACAACAGAATTATTGTCAGATTGAGAAAATGACAAAAATATTTCTATAAAAATAACGGCGGAGGTGTTACCGTTAAAACTGTTGAACTACCCGGTAGTAAAAGTACAGTAATACACATGGTTGCATAGTAGCACACGGTATTGATTATTGATGCTTACGTGAGAAGTCACTCAGTTATACTCAATTATTGCTATAGTTATTGCTGCATCATATCTCTTATATTATTGATTCAATTATTGTCACAATATCATCTGTATAATATGTTATATTATTAAATCAATAATTGAGATGACAAGTTATAATATTAAGGATTAATAATTGTTGAAAGATTAAATATGTGTTGATTAAAAATAAAATGATTTGTGGTAATATTTATTCAATCCTTGATGTATTTAAAGAGTCTATTATGAGACATTTGTGGTAAATTTGGTTATTCTATGGGAACCCATATGTCTTCATCTAAGAGTCTTTTTCGCCAATAGTAATTACATTTACCAAACGAAAAACCACTTGCCGTTTCATATTACAGGCGTTAAACCAATAGTCGTTTCACATTACAGGCGTCGAACCAATTGTTGTTTCACGTTACAGGCGTCGAACCAAATGTCGTTTCACATTACAAGCGTCAAACCACTTATTGTTTCACATTATAGGCGTCAAACCACTTTTCTTTTCACATCACCAGTCGTCAAGCCGCTTGCCTTTTCACATTGCAAGTGTTAAGCTAGAAATCTTCTATAAATAGAGGCCTAATTCTTCAATATTTTTCACAAATTCATTCAAGCTATAGAGAGAGAAAGTATAGAGAGAATAAGAGAGAAAAAAGAAGAGTATTCTGTTACTACACTACTGCAGTATTCAATCTCCTACTAATGTAAGGGGTGTTATTTATATTGTATTGATGAAGAAAACTTCTGTTATTCCATTATTTATTATTCTGTTGGAATAACCTGTATACGTGGGCTACCTTATACTTGGTGAAATTCTTCTATGGTTCCAGTCTTTATTATTCTATTGGAATATCATGTCTGTGCGTTTTATGTCGGACCTGGTTCCATTCTTTATTATTCATGTTGGAATATCTTGTCTGTGCGTTTTAGGCCGGACCTGGTTCCGTTGTTTATTACTCTGTTGGAATAACCTGCCTGTGCGGTCTATCGCATGCATGGTGATTTCTTTTGTTATTCCATTCTTTATTATACTCAGTTGGTTAAAAATTTGACTTCTATACTCCATGAAATTAGTGGAATATCCTTGATATTTGCGCTTCATCTAGTATCTTTTCATGAAAATATTCTTCTGAGCATTCTTGAATTTTACTCTACAAAGCAGTATCATGTTGACAGTTTGGACGTTATTGGTTCTTGGATAAATTAATTCGTGAACTTGTTTTATTAAATTCTTATATCATTGTCATCATCCTCATGTTTATATTTTATTGATAGTCATCTATGGTCTGTAGTGTATAGATGGACTTGGTATGATTATGACCAGGGATTATTCGGTTTAATCATGACCTTAATGTTACAAATGATGTGGTAAAAGTCCTCATTGGCCCGTAGTGCATTGATAGGACATTTGTTGGCATGATCATGACCATTAATGAATACATAAATATTCTTGGCCCGTAGTGCATGGAAAATTGTGGTCGTGATACTAAAGAAAATCCTTGGCTGTAGTTCAGGGGTGATTCGATGATGTGGATTATTTATTAAGCTGAGTCCTAGCGATAAAAGTGATGAAAAACTTTTTAAATCATAAAAGATAGTAGATTTTATTCTGTACTTGACTCTTTTAATGGATTGCTTGTTCCTTTGCAGTTAAAATTGATGTTTGTTATATTGTATCAGTTTAACACTGTTTAAGGCTAATGATAATTTACTCTGCATTATCTTAGTCATAATATTTCTTACTGGGCTAGTTAAGCTCACCCTTTTTTTCACTGTTCTCTTTAGGAAATGAGAATATAGCTGGGACGAGTCGGGGAACGGAGTGATGGTCCTAGATAAGCTTTAGTAGTCCTCACTATTCTGTGATATAGTGTGATAATAATTGTAATGAGGACTCCTTTTGAGTATGTATACACTCTAGTAGACAATATTTGTATTCAAACTCACATTTATGTTTTGTCGTATTGTACACGACAATTGTTTGGGGGCGTCACATGAACCTTCTCGCCTTCCTAGCCTCCGTATCAACTTGATGCGGAGCGAACCTAGATAATTCATTGAATTTTGCGGCATACTCCGTAACTGTCATGTTCTCCTGCTTTAACTCCTGAAATTTCATCTCCATCCTCGCCTGCATACTAGTTAAGAGATAGTTTTCGAAAAACAGAGTCTTAAACCTAGCCCATGTGACTATACCTTCTCCTGTCCTAGCTTGATTTGCTTTCCCACCAAAGTTAGCCTCACCTTTAATCATATAAGCGGCAAAAGCGGTCTTTTGGCCATCATCTACCCAAGAAATTATGAATGCCTTCTCTATCTCTTTTACCCAAGTCTGGGCTTCTATAGGGTCGACTGTTCCCCTGAATTCTAGCAGTCCTACAGCCTTAAAATCATTAAAGTTTGCCAAGCGATTGTCTGGCAGGTTCCTTGCGGCTGGCATTCCATGCTGCATGGCTTGAACAACCATGGCACCAAAGTAAATTATCATTACTATTATTCATGTTCAAATGTTATATTAAAGATTGGTTATCTTTTTAAATCATGATTCAGTTATACAATAATTGTCATATTGTATACTTCCCTGAGATTATTATTCAATTTGAATATCATTATTATTGAACCTTATTAGACTAGCGAACCCATATTGATTCGACTAGTCCATAGTTCATGAGCGTTCTAAATTTCAGAACCCTTGATGAATTATCCAAACCAAACTTCCTTTGGTGCGGACTCGAATGTCAAACTGAGATGAACATCCCTGCAAAGGGATTTACTTATGCGTTAGCGTTAAGATATTGTGCACAGTATGGTACTAAGGGCTAATCCCCTTAAGTACGAGTAGAAAGGTCCATAGTCTTATGACTGTTAAAGGTTTCAAGTATAACCTTGATAACCTAGGACAAAGTTCACTGTCGTATGACCCTCAGAATTCTTTTGATTCTTGTTATTCATTCTTGATTCAAAAGTTGAGCTTTTATTTCAGAAGATATTATTTCTCTCGTATGTTATTATTCATTGTTATATTGTTATACTTGTGGGCAATCGTGCTCACTCTTGCTTAATAATAACATTGCAGTTAAGAATGAAAGAACTGATGAACCTTCCACTATTAAAGGGAAGGGCAAAGTTAAAAAGTGATGAAGACTTGTTGTTTATATGATGATGTATTTATGTTTAAGACTTGAGTTAATGATGTTGTTAAGACTTATTTGTTTATGATTCCGCATAGATGTTTAAGGTTAGTTTAACCTAGGATTTTAATATTATTATTCAGATGTTGTAACCCTTAAGGGGAAGATTTTTATTCTATCTATTGCATGGCTTTCATTTTTATGGGTAGATAGATAGATGATATTTGTACAGTGAGCACCAAATCCCGTGGAATTGAAGTACCCAGATTTGAAGGTGTCACAAGTTGGTATCAAAGCTTTAGGTTATGAACCTTAGGTGGGGGAACAACCTTAGGTAGTAGCCTTATAGAAAGAAGATAGTGATGGAAAACTCTTATCGAGTTATAAGAAATGAATTTATGTAATTCATTGAAGATAATAAAAGACCTTATGTGTTAAAGTATGTGTTAGATGATACGACTTAGTAACTAAAACTTAAAATTTTGTTGTCAGGATGTCGAATGTTGGTGAAGCTAGTCAAGCTGTGGAGGAAGAACCCTGTGTACCTATAGTACCTACTAAGGAGGAACCCCGTGCACCTATAGTACCGACAGAGGAGGAGCCCCGAGCCATTCATGTCGTTAGGGAACAGCTGGTACAGAGGGAGTCATCTCCATTGATCACCGTTGTTGGTCAGGAGCATGAGCCTGAGACTGATCCCGATGAGGAATTTGTTGAGGAAGAGGAAGAGGAAGAGGAAGAAGAGGAGTTACCACGGTACACCGTTGATGCTGAGATGTATGACACATTATACGACCGTAACGTGGAGTTACGAGACGAGGTCCAGGATTTGACTAAGTGAGCAGTTATTCAGCATATTACTCTAGAGCAGAAGGAGAGGGAGATTTCGACTCTTCACTCTCGACTGGAAAATGTAGAATGGGATATGGTCCATGAGAAGGGTTAAACTGAAGATAAGACCGAGGAGATAGAAAAACTGAAGAAGGAACTGAAGGAAACCTTCGAAAGGCTGAACATAGCAGAGGAAGGCTGGGTAAGAGAATTGCGTCGAGCTGATCGTGCAGAGGATGATAGTCGTGCAAAGAAAGCGAAGATTAGGGAAACGTACTCTACACTTAACAAGGCAATGAATGAGACCCAATATCGATTTTTGAGGTACCCGATCCAGTTTGAAGGACTACCATTGTACATGATGGATCGCAGGACGATGCATCGCATCTTATAAGAAGAGCGTAACAAGGCTAATCAGTACCTTGACCGACAATGATATGATTTATTTAATTATGTGAAGAACTTAATTAGTTTTTTTTATGTAAATTCTGACGTGTTTATGAACGAAAGAATATTTGAATGTTTTAAATCCTATGGATTTTTTATTCCAGGATAGTTGATGTAAATAGCAGTTATGCTATCGTTTAATGTTAATACTTTGATTTGAATGCAAATATATCAAGTTGTTTGAGATGATGTGTTAAGTGATATGTTAAATTGTTGAGTAATGCCTTAAATATTTAGAGAAATAAATAAAGTTTTAATAAAGCGTTTATTTAACAGAAAAATATCGCCAAGGAGAAGACACCAACGTCAACCGGCTTTGGAAAAGTCAACCAATAATAACAATAATTCCAACGCTAATCTCGTGCAGCAATTGGTGAATTTACTGACTGGAGCCATGAATAACCAACCTCAAGCTCCACCAAACATAACGTTTAAGGACTTCAAGGCGGTGGAACCACTAGAGTTCAACGGTTCCATGAACCCAATCGAGGCTCAAACGTGGGTTATGGAGATGGAGAAGGTTTTTGACGTTGCTAGGGTTAGAGAAGATCAGAAGACCACTTTTGCAACGTTTATGCTAAAGTCTGAGGCTAGCTATTGGTGGAAAGCAAACAAAGTGCGAGGAGGTGAAGGTGTAATTACGTGGGAGAGATTTAAAGAAATGTTTTTCAAAATGTATTTCCCAACTAGTTCGCAGAATCAGATGGAAGTTCAATTTTTGGAACTGAAGCAGGGAAACATGAGCGTACCTGACTATGTTGCTAAATTCAACGAGTTGGCAAGGTTCGCCTCGTACAAAGTACACACTAACGAGAGAAAGGCCAGAAGATTTGAAAAAGGAGTAATCATTGGCTATACAATTAAGTTTCAATGTTTCAGATAAACACATTTCCCGGAGTACTGGAAAAGGCCATCCTCGCTGAAGAAGGAAGCGATGCGGTGACCATGTACAATCAAGATCATAAGAAGAAGAAGAGTGAAGTTGAAATTAATAATAAGGCTAGTGGAAGTGGCACATGAGATGGAAATTTCAATCAGAAGAAAAGATGGAATGACAGCTCATCATCGGGGAATCAACAAGGTAATTAGAAGAAAAGAATCGAAGCATGCCCGACTTGCGGGAAAGCCCATCTGGGAGTTTGTATGAAAGGAAAAAGAGTGTGCTACAATTGTGGTCAGGAAGGCCACATAGCACCAAACTGTCCAAACCCAAAGAAGGGTGCCTGTTTCACTTGTGGTTCGAAGGACCATCTGGCGAGAGACTGTCCCAAGAAGGAATCAGGAGGAAACCGGGGAAATAACAGTAGAAATACCTTAACCATCACCGGACCAATCGCAAAAAAAACTGACCGACTGCCCGGACTTTCAACATGACGGTGCAAGATGCAGTTCAATCCCGTGATGTGGTGTCAGGTATCATTTCGATCAATAAAGTTAATGCTTACGTATTATTTGATTCGGGTGCTATTTGTTCCTTTATATCCGATGATTTTTCCAAGAATTTAGATTTGCCTAAGAATGAATTGGATTACCCCATGAACATAGAAATTGCGAATAGAGAGACAATCCCTGTTAAGTATGTACATAAGAACTGTAGAGTGGATATTAAGGATAATATCATGAACGTAGATCTTATTCTTATTCGACTTGGGGAATTTGACGTTATTTTGGGAATGGATTGGTTATTCAATTACGGGACTGTAATTGATTGCCAAAAGAAGCGTATTAACATTATGACTCCGTCAAAGGTTGTGTTTTATGGTAGCAAGTCGCCTAGACAAGTGAGTTGTCTGACGATGATGCAGGCCAGGAAGTTGTTAAGACAAGGCTGTGTAGGATACTTAGCTTACATAGTCGATAGTCGAAAAGAGAATCCAAAGGTAGAAGAGATACCGATTGTGAGGAACTTTGTTAACGTATTTCCAGACGATTTGCCAGGACTTCTATCGGATAGAGAGGAAGATTTTGTGATCGATCTGGCTCCCGAAACCGCTCCAATATCGAAGGCACCATACCGAATGGCTCAGTAGAGATAAAAGAACTAATGGTACAACTACAAGAATTGTTGGACAAGAAGTACATTCAACAGAGCGTATCATCGTGGGGAGAGCCGATGTTGTTTGTGAAAAAGAAGGACAGATCAATGCAACTCTGCATTGACTACAGAGAACTGAACAAGGTCACGATTAAAAACAGATATCCATTACCGAGGATCAACGACCTGTTTGATCAATTAAAGGGAGTGAGATACTATTCTAAGATAGACTTGAGAAGCGGTTATCATCAATTGAAGGTGAGACCAGAGGATGTACTGAAGACACCATTTAGAACGCGATAAGGTCACTACGAATTTTTAGTAATGTTGTTTGGTCTAATAAATGCTCCTGCAGCATTTATGAGACTAATGAACGGTGTGTTCAAGCCATTTTTGGACAAATTCGTGGTGATATTTATAGATGATATTTTGGTATATTCGAAAACCAAAGAAGAACACGAAGAGCATTTGAGATTGACGTTGGAAGTGTTGAGAAGGGAAAAGTTGTATGCCAAATTTTTGAAATGCGAATTTTGGATTGAACGAGTGTAATTTCTTGGGCACGTGATCGATAAAAATGGAATTTCGGTAGATCCATCTAAAGTCGAAGCCATGATTAACTGGGATCAGCCTAGAACGACGTCAAAAGTAAGAAGTTTTCTTGGATTAGTAGGATATTATAGAAGATTCATACAAGACTTTTCCAACATCGCAACTCCGTTAACGAATTTAACTTGTAAAGCTGTGAAATTTGTTTGGACGGAGAAGTTTGAGAAGAGCTTTCAAGAATTGAAGAATAGATTGAGTACGACACCTGTGTTATCCCTTCCGGATGATACAGGAAATTTTGTTGTTTATAGTGATGCGTCACAGAAAGGACTTGGCTGTGTGCTGATGCAAAACGGTAAAGTCATTGTGTATGCATCACGAAAATTGAAATATTACAAGAAGGGATATCCAACCCATGATTTGTAGTTAGCTGCAGTTGTTTTTGCTTTAAAAATTTGGAGGCATTATCTCTACCGAGAGAAGTGTAAAATATATACGGACCACAAGAGTCTGAAATATATTTTCACGTAGAAGGATTTGAATATGCGTCAAAGAAGGTGGTTGGAGTTAATTAAGGAGTACGACTGTGAAATTTTATACCATCCGGGTAAGGCAAATGTGGTTGCCGACGCCTTAAGTAGAAAGGGTCGTGAGAAATTGATGATGTTGACTGCTCAGGAGGTGCTAATTACAGAAATGGAGAAACTAGAGTTGGAAGTGAAGTATCCTATAGAAATTGATGAGAAAATATTTCAGATGCAATCTGGTACAACTCTACTAGATAAAGTAAAGGAGTCTCAGCTTCAGGACGAAGAATGTAAAAATGTGACAAAGAAGATATCTGAAGGAACAGAACCGAGATTTAAGATGGATAAGGAAGGAATACTGAGATTTGAGAGTAGAATTTGGGTACCGCCAGTATAAGAAATTAAGGAAGACATTTTAAGCGAGGCTCATAGTTCACGATATTCGATTCACCCTGGTAGTACCAAGATGTAGAAAAATCTTTGACAACATTTTTGGTGGCCAAATTTAAAACGAGATGTTGCAGAATGTGTTGCCAAGTGTCTTACTTGTCAGAAAGTGAAAGCAGAACATCAAAGACCAAGTGGGTTGCTACAACCGTTAGAAATCCCAGAATAGAAATAGGAACATATTACAATGGACTTCGTGGTTGGCCTTCCGACGACTCAGAAAGGCTACAACGCAGTATGGGTTATCGTTAACCGACTGACGAAATCTGCACACTTCCTTTCGATCAAGATCAAATTCAACTTAGATCAGTTGGCAAGGTTATACGTAAAAGAAATTGTTTCAAGACACGGAGTGTCGGTATCAATTGTTTCAGATAGGGATCCACGCTTCACATCAAATTTTTGGAAACGTCTTCAACAATTCATGGGTACGCAATTACGAATGAGTACAACATACCACCCTCAAACAGATGGACAGAGTGAGAGAATGATTCAAACATTAGAAGATATGCTAAGAGTCTGTGTGATGGACTTTAAAGGAAATTAGGATGATCACCTACCGTTAGTAAACTTCGGCTACAACAACAGTTACTACGCTAGTATTGGCATGCCGCCTTACGAAGAGTTCTACGGCAGAAAGTGCAGAACTCCGCTTTACTAGGATGAGGTTGGTGAAAGATAATTGCTAGGGCCAAAATTGGTACAGCAGACGATAAAAATAGTCAAAGTGATCCGAGCACGACTGGTAGCGGCTCAAGATTGACAGAAGAAATACGCTGATCCACATCATAAAAATATCGAGTTTGAATCAAGTAGTTATGTTTTCTTGAAGGTCTCTCCCTAGAAGGAAAAGATCAGGTTTGGAAAGAAAGTAAAATTGAGCCCAAGATTTATTGGACCCTTTGAAGTATTAGAAGAATTGGAGAAGTTGTGTATGAGGTAGCCTTACCTCCGGCACTCGAGAATGTCCACAGCGTATTCCATGTTTCTGTATTACGACCATAAAAAACCGATTACAAGCATGTAATTGAATATGAACCCCTACATTTTGAGAAAGACTTATCTTACGAAGAAATTTCTGTACAAATTGTCGACCGAAAATAAATGTTCTCAGAAATAAAGTTATACCTTCTGTTAAGGTAATTTGGAGGAACCACAACGATGCAGAAGCTACGTGGGAACTCGAAGAGAATATGATAAAGAATTACCCTCATTTATTTACTTAATTATGTGTAAGCGATTCTGGGGACAGAATCTTTGTAAGGGGGGAGAATGTAACGGGTCAAATTTATTGAGTCGTGATTCTGGGGACAGAATCCTTTTAAGGGGGGAAAGATGTGACGAACGAGATTTTTGTAATTTAATTTTAATATTTATTGAATTAAATAAATATTTTTTGATTATTTAATTATTAGATTAAATAATTAATTGATGCAATTGTAATATATTAATTAAATTATATGTGTTACATTTATTAAATTAATGTAGAGAATACTTATTATTTAAGTATGTAATTATGTGAGCTTATTGAATTAAATGAAATATTTAATTAAGCATGATGTTATTTAATTAATTTAATTATTGATTAGAGAGTTAATAATTTGACATTATTTATTAATAAAAAAATTAATTATGTGACTATGTGAATTTATGAGAAATTATTATATTTTATTTAAAATAAATTAAATAAGATATGGATTTATTTTATGAAGGAGTGTGACATTAATTAAACTATATGAAAAATTTTTATTAAATTAATTGGTTTTTAAATCTATTTTGCTAGCCAAACAAGGCCCTATGGGGAGTTAGAGCAGTTAACCATTATTGGGTTAACTGACCACTCAGTGCGTCAGTTCTCTTGTTATATCATACGTCTTTTATTTTCTTTCATTTTTCCTAAGTCTAGAAAAGTAGAAACATAGAGACTTTCAGAGAAAGATTGAGAAGTATTGAGAGAGAATTTTGATTGAAGAAGAGTTGAGAAGAAATTCATTCCCTACTAATCTATACTTATTCTCAGGGTAATCTCCTCCTCCCAAATTCTATATTTCACGTATCCAAGTTTTGATAAAAATGGCTTTCACAGTTTTCTGTAAAGCCTCTGTGATTGAGAAAGGAGTAATATTTATGAGTTATTTATGGGTTAAGATGTATCAAATTGTATTTATATATATATTGCATGATTCCATATTATCAGTTTCATAATATTACATTGTATATGATTTCTACAAAATTATAGAGTATGGGTTTTGGCCTTATGGCCTTATACGTGATATTTTATGTATTGATCGTATATTATCCCTAAATTTTACACTCGTATATTATTATGCATGTTAATACGAAGAGACCAAAGTTTAAATAAACGGATTCGGTGTTATAACGAATCCGTAGTGATAATTTTCATGTTTTATTTTTAAAACCTTCAAAACATCAAAGTCAGTGAATTTATAGGTTTTAATTCTATAATTATGTGTTTTAATGGATTTAAATCATTCTATAATTATTGGGTAATGATTATGTATAAATCATAGCATGTAGGTGTGTTAATTTAGTGAAATTAAGGATCATTTATTGTCCTTTTCGCTGAACTCAGTGTTCTTCGCGAACTGGGAATCAAAGTCTGGAGTTTCACGCCGCTGGAGCCAACTCCAGAACTGAAGTCCCGCGCCGCAGTGCCAATTCTCGAGTCGCAGTGCCACGGCGCCGCGCAGCGCCAAGTGTCCGGCCGCAGCGCCATCGCGCCGCAGTGCTACTCTCCGGAAAATTCAGAAATGAGATTTTTAAAATGATTAAGTCTAACAATGTGTAAGTAATTTAATGTAATGAACATGGACATATGTCAGAAGTATAATGAGATACTAAAATAAATGTTTAACATATAAATAGCATAATTACATGTGGATCGAATTATGGAATGCATAATTAACTGTTATTTATAAATTATGTGTCAATGAATGTGATAATTTGACTAAGTATAGTCAAAATCAAAGTAGACAAAGAGAATGAGTTTATGATGATTAGTTAAGTTATAATTAACTGGTATTGTAAATTTGAATGGTATGTAGGATTAAATTCAGAGAACGAGTTAGTTAAAATGTAATCTACACACGAGGCAAGTTTCCTAACCCTACTTGTCATTATTATTCAAATTTATTATTTACCTTGAGTAAATTATCATTACTATTATTCATGTTCAAATGTTATATTAAAGATTGATTATCTTTTCAAAGCATGATTCAGTTATACAATAATTGTCCTATTGTATACTTCATGAGATTATTATTCAATTTGAATATCATTATTATTGAACCTTATTAGACTAGCGAACCCTTATTGATTCGACTAGTCCATAGTTGATGAGCGTTCTAAATTTCAGAACCCTTGATGAATTATCCAAACCAAACTTCCTTTGGTGCGGACTCAAATGTCAAACTGAGATGAACAACCCTGCAAAGGGATTTACTTATGCTTTAGCGTTAAGATATTGTGCACAGTATGGTACTAAGGGCTGATCCCCCTAAGTAAGAGTAGAAAGGTCCATAGTCTTATGACTGTTAAAGGTTTCAAGTATAACCCTTGATAACCAAGGACATAGTTCAAGGTCTTATGACCCTCAGAATTCTTTTGATTCTTGTTATTCATTCTTGATTCAAAAGTTGAGCTTTTATTTCAGAAGATATTATTTCTCTCGCATGTTATTATTCATTGTTATATTGTTATACTTGTGGGCAATCGTGCTCACTCTTGCTTAATAATAACATTAAAGTTAAGAATAAAAGAACTGATGAACCTTCCACTAGTAAAGCCAAGGGCAAAGTTAGCAAGTGATGAAGATTTGTTGTTTATATGATGATGTATTTATGTTTAAGACTTGAGTTAATAATGTTGTTAAGACTTATTTGTTTATGATTCTGCACAGATGTTTAAGGTTAGTTTAACCTGGGATTGTAATATTATTATTCAGATGTTGCAACCCTTAAGTGGAAGATTTTTATTCTATCAAATGAATGTCTTGCATTTTTATGGGTAGATAGATAGATGATATTTGTACAGTGAACACCAAATCTCATGGAATTGAAGTACCCGAATTTGGGGGTATCATAGTTGTGGGTAATATTTATAAATTTTGTAAAGTATGCAAGTTGTTGTATAATATTTGATTGGTCGGGGAATATTCTTTTTGTCGGGGAATATCCGTACGACGGTACAATCATTGGTGGACCCCACAGTGGAATTATTGTCGGATTGAGAAAATAACAAAAATATTTCTATAAAAATAACGGCGGAGGTGTTACCGTTAAAACTGTTGAACTACCCGGTAGTAAAAGTACAGTAATACGCGTGGTTGCATAGTAGCACACGGTATTGATTATTGATGCTTACGTGAGAAGTCACTCAGTTATACTCAATTATTGCTACAGTAATTGCTGCATCATATCTCTTATATTATTAATTGAATTATTGTCACAATATCATCTGTATAATATGTTATATTATTAAATCAATAATTGAGACGACAAGTTATAATATTATGGATTAATAATTATTGAAAGATTAAATATTTGTTGATTAAAAATAAAATGATTTATGGTAATATTTATTCAATCCTTGATGTATATAAAGAGTCTATTATGAAATGTTTGTGGTAAATTTGGTTATTCTATGGGGGCCCATATGTCATCATCTAAGAGTCACTTTCGCCAATAGTAATTACCTTTACCAGACGTCAAACCACTTGTCATTTCATATTACAGGCGTTAAACCAATTGTCGTTTCACATTACAAGCGTCGAACCAATTGTCGTTTCACATTACAGGCGTCAAACCACTTAGTGTTTCACATTATAGACGTCAAACCACTTTTCTTTTCACATCACCAGTCGTCAAGCCGCTTGCCTTTTCACATTGCAAGTGCTAAGCTAGAAATATTCTATAAATAGAGGCCGAGTTCTTCAATTATTTTTCACGAATTCATTCAAGCTATAGAGAAAGAAAGTATAGAGAGAATAAGAGAGAAAAAAGAAGAGTATTCTGTTACTACACTACTGCAGTATTCAATCTCCTACTAATGTAAGGGGTGTTATTTCTTTTGTATTGATGAAGAAAACTTCTGTTATTCCATTATTTATTCTTCTGTTGGAATAACCTGTATACGCGGGTTACCCTATACTTGGTGAAATTCTTCTGTGGTTCTAGTCTTTATTATTCTGTTGGAATAACATGTCTGTGCGTTTTACGCCGGACCTGGTTCAATTCTTTATTATTCTGTTGGAATATCCTGTCAATTTGTTTTACACCGGATCTGGTTCCGTTGTTTATTATTCTGTTAGAATAACCTTCCAGTGCGGTCTATCAAATGCATGTTGATTTCTTTTGTTATTCCATTCTTTATTATACTCAGTTGGTTAAAACTTTGACTTCTATACTCTATGAAATTAGTGGAATATCCTTGATATTTGCGCTTCATCCAGTATCTTTTCATGGAAATATTCTTCTGAGCATTCTTGAATTTTACTCTGCAAAGCAATATCATGTTGACAGTTTGGACGTTATTGGTTCCTGGATAAATTAATTCTTGAACTTGTTTTATTAAATTCTTATATCATTGTCATCATCCTCATTTTATATTTTGTTGAAAGTCATTTGTGGCCTGTAGTGCATAGATGGACTTGGTATGATTATGACAAGGGATTATTCGGTGTAATCATGACCGTAATATTATAAATGATGTGGTAAAAGTCCTCATTGGCCCACAGTGCATTGATGGACAGTTATTGGCATGATCATGACCATTAATGAATACACAAATATTCTTGGCCCATAGTGCATGGATAATTGTGGTCGTGATACTAAAGAATATCCTTGGTCGTAGTGCAAGGGTGATTCGATGATGTGGATTATTTATTAAGCTGAGTCCTACCGATAAAAGTGATGAAAAACTTTTTAAATTATAAAATATAGTAGATTTTATTCTCTATTTGACTCTTTTAATGGATGGCTTGTTCTATTGCAGTTAAACCTGATGTTTGTTATATTGTATCAGTTTAACACTGTTTAAGGCTAATGATAATTTACTCTGCATTATCTTAGTCATAATATTTCTTACTGGGCTAGTTAAGCTCACCCTTTTTTTCACTGTTCTCTTTAGGAAATGAGAATATAGCTGGGACGAGTCGGGGAACGGAGTGATGGTCCTATATGGTGCATTAGTAGTCCTCACTATTCTGTGATATAGTGTGATAATAATTGTAATGAGGACTCCTTTTGAGTTTGTATACACTCTAGTAGACAATATTTGTATTCAAACTCACAGTTTATGTTTCGTCGTATTGTACACGAAAATTGTATTAATAAGTTGTATTTGAATTCTGTACCATGTATCTGGCGACTCAAGATGGGTGATGTATACCTAATTTTAGGGGCGTCACACGAACCTTCTCGCCTTCCTAGCCTCCGTATCAACTTAATGCGGAGCTAACCTAGCCAATTCATTTAATTTTGCGACATACTCCATAACTGTCATGTTCTCCTGCTTTAACTCCAGAAATTTCATCTCCATCCTCGCTTGCATACTAGCTGAGAGATAGTTTTCTAAAAACAGAATCTTAAACCTAGCCCATGTGACTATACCTTCTCCTGCCCTAGCTTAATTTGCTTCCCACCAAAAGTTAGCCTCACCTTTAATCATATAAGTGGCAAAAGCTTTCTTTTGGCCATCATCTACCCAAGAAATTATGAATGCCTTCTCTATCTCTTTTACCCAAGTCTGGGCTTTTATAGGGTCGATTGTTCCCCTAAATTCTGGCGGTCCTACAGCCTTAAAATCGTTGATGTTTGCCAAGCGATTGTCTGGCGGGTTCCATGCGGCTGGCATTCCCTGCTGCTGGCATTCCCTGCTGCATGACTTGAACTACCATGTTCGCGAAGTTCTGCATCGGGTCTGGTTGTTGTCCCCCAACGTTGTTGACAGATTCTTTTGCCCTTTGATTTCGTGTTCGACGTCTTGGTAACATTATCTGATTAAATAGAAGCATAAATTTAAATTACATTCTAAACCTTATTATATAAGTTTAACACATCAAACTTATTTCATAAATCAAACATAGATTCATATTCATTCAGCTAATTTATAGTACTTTTACATAACATAGAACATACTGTTATCCCTTAGTGACAAAAAAAGTTAGGATTTATTTCTACAACTTATACAAAAGTGGAGAATATTATATCACACAAGCACATACATAATCAACTACTAATCCTAATTATTTCCTACACCTTTTTCCTTATTCTGGACAATCTTTCGCACAATGACCTTCTAACCCACAAATAAAACATGCACCTTGCTTAAAGTCGGGACAAAAAAGAGAGGTATGTCCCTAATGGCCGCAAATATAACATATCTTTTTCCCCTAGTTCTTATTAGATTTTCCTAAGTCATGGTCTTTCATCTTTCTTTTCCCCTTATTGCTCGAGGCTGCACACGATATGTTGCTTTTGGCTCCCATCTAGTAAATTTGGATTTTAAATTTATCTTGTTCTTCCATTGTTTCTATTAACGCTTTTTGCAACTGACTGTTTAATAGCTTTTCTATTTCCCATAACTTTTCTAGAGAAGAAACCTGGTTCCTCAGATTCTACACTTCCGTTGATACTTGATTAGCTCCAACTTCAGTGTCCGAATCATTATCTGTTAGTTCTACCATTTCTGAATCTAGTACTATGTTTTCCAAAATAACCACCTCATCCGAGTTGTTTTCATTGTGAGCCTCTATTTCAGCTATTGGCTTCGATATTAGCTCAGGTGTATGGATTTGATCATTCTTCAAGTTATAATCATATAATAAGCCTTTTTCACTTGACATCTACCCACAAATTTTCCTGATTAGTATATAATATATACACATAGCAAATAATAGTTTTATATAAGTTATCTTTTCTTTTAGTTGACGATGAATTTATCTAATTCATCTTCTTTTAAACTCTAAATGATTTATTTTTATTTTTAACATTTCCCTCTGTTCTAAGGTTATAGTCTAAGGTCTATCCCACCTAAGTTTTCTAACCCTAAGCTCTGATACCAACCTATGATGCCCCAAAATTCAGGTACTTGAAACCCAAATTCGGTGCTTTAGGATACCATTTCTATGAGCGGAATAATACTAATAATAACAACAATAATATAAATACTAAACTTAATTTAAATATCAGAGTTTGAATCCCAGGTACGCAATCTTTAAACATTTATTACATGATAATTAGTAGATACCATTGTCTTAATAACTTCTAACTATTACATAAAATACCATAAATCTTACTATGTTTGCTTTCATTTTCCTTTGTTTCTGCATGATCCTTCAAGTTGATCACGATTGGCTGAAAATATTTAAATTATGCAAGGATGAGCATTTGGGTGCCGAGCAAGTAATAACAATAATAAATATTAGCTTAAAGGGTTAAATGTTTTCTTTGAATGACACTTCTACAATGAATCAACAGTTGTGAAGTAAGCTAAACCAATAATAACAACATATCAATTATATATCAATTTTTTGAAACTACGTACTGACTATAATTGGAGATCAGTCGACAGACTATGAACATTGTTTTCTATTTTCAAAAAGGTTAAGCAGAACTTCATCTGTAAATCTTTATAACTTACAGGCCCGTGGGGTGATCAGCCTGTTATGCCCTGTATTGATCAATACTACATACAAAAATGAGATTATCGTTCATCTTATCCACCTTTGGCGCACAAAAGTTTTCCCATGTACGGGATGTTCATACTTAGTCGGGAATCTGAACCAAAATAATTGATTGGATAATAATAAAGTTCTATCTTGTTCAACAATATTTTTAAGTTTGTGTTTGGCCGGATCAAATAGCTTATACGACTTTTAAGTCAACATATACATACTAGAATCAATAAGTATGTATCAACATGTGATTAAATACAATGATTATCCAAGTGAGGACACTTGTATAACCATATTTAGAAATTAATGAAAAAAAATAAATATCTTGATTGTACAATAGTACTGTATTGATAAACAATGATCGGATAATTTATGAACTTGTATGACTACAAAAGATTGGATACATAACCGATAATAATAGAGTTAATAATCTGGCATAATAATAATATAATTATGAAACTTTCTTACTTATGTCCATTGCATAAAGTAAATGCAAAGTTAGGATACTTGGGTGAGCTGCTGCATACAATAACACAACTTAGTTTTATCTTTTATATCACAACCTATCATTAATAAGATCATTCTTTCAATTAGAATAACATACTATAACACATAGTACTGCTATTTGCAGTCAGCACATAACCTAATCACATTGTCACATATGTTTAGCAATCATTGGATCACAAACAAACACGTATCTAGTCCAATTATCTAAGTTCGGATCAATTTCTGAAACAGGTCAGAATACCGACGACTTTATCGGGTAATTATCGAGTCTAAAACTCTATTCTATATTTTAATAAATGTAACTATCAGTCATATTATTTTTCATAGCCTTATAATAATTTTTAAATAATTATTATAATTTATCATGATTTTTCAAACACCGGAATCTTTTTTAAATGATTTAAATACTAAATAATTCTATTATCATTAATATTTAATTAATATTAAATTATTAATGAAACCATTACAAAAATATTAAAGTTATTTATAATAACTCATAATATTTTTAAAACATTTTTATACCCTTAAATGATTTTTGAAATAATTAAAATCATTTTTAAATAATTGCCATTAATATTTAATTATTAATGTATTATTTATCAAAATATTAAAAGTCACTAATTATAACTTAAAATATTTTTAATTCGTTTATTTCCTTTTTAAATGATTTTTAAATCAATAAAACCATTTTTAAATTACTTATTTAATATTACTATTAAATAACTCTAATATCATTTAATATTAAATTATTAATAAAATTCACCTTTAAATATTAAAAGTTATATTTTATAACTTAAAATATTTTAAAACTATTTATTTTCATTTAAAATGATTTTTATAATATTAAAATAATTTTTAAATAAATCTAATATCATTAATATTAAATAATTAATGAAATTTGTCTTAAAATATTAAAAGTTTTGTTTTATAACTTAAAATATTATTAAATACATTTTTATCATTTTAAATGATTTTTAATATAATAAAATCATTTTTAATTTATTTAATGGATTTATTAAATAAATTAAATATCAATAATATCCAAATAAATATTAATATTTATGAAAAATATGTCAAATTATTAAAAGTTAATTTTTATAACTTAAATAATTTTTAAAACTATTTTTGGAATTTTTAATAATAAATTTCTATTTTTAAATGATTTTTGGAAAATAAATTAAATAAAATTAAAATGTTCTTCGATATAGCCTTTAGCGACAGACTCTGTCGCCTTAGGTGTTCTTGAGTTCTAAAGAACATTCAAAAGCAGATTCGAGGCAGCTAGTTTGACCAAGCACACTAATCAGATCAATGAGTTTTTGGGCAAGATAATTGTTGTAGATTGTAGTACTAGTGCAAAACTACATGATACAACAACAAACATGACGAACAAGCATAAAACTAGAGAGATCTAGGCCCACAAAGTAGCTGTCAGAGCTGTTCTTCATTTCTAGGTTACCGAAAAGGAAGAATAGTTCGTGAGGCCTATTTTGGGCTTCCACAACTTGTTGTTCTCGTAATATTTATGTGATCTAATGGGTACAGTGTGTAGCTAGTGTGGGCAAGGAAATCGCGCCTTGCTTGTTTAGGGTTTCGTGTAGGCTGAGGAGGAGAGAAATCCATAAAGAGCACAGAATTGATTTATTGATTGTAGAGGGGAGAACGATAGGTGGGCGATTACTCCAACGACACGTGGCAGAACCCCTAGAATCCGGAAACCGTGTTAGGTTTATTGGGATTCCAAGAGTCTTCTTCAGTTCTTCGAGTTGAGAGAGTGTTCCAATATTGTTAGTGCTTTTAGGTGGAATATCCAAGCCTTAAGCTACCAAAAGAGTCATCCTCCTTCCTAGAATGGAAGGGGTATTTATAGAGTTTCCTGGAATTAAGTAATCACATGAAAAGCACATGTTTTCAAGGAAATTCCAGAAATACCCTTTAAACATTAGAATAATGCCCATATTGCCATGTCCTTCTAACCACCAATCCAATCCCTCAATCAATTTCCAAAATGAGCCGCCTTCACGAATCTTCTACCTCGGTACACGTGGAGGCTTCTCCCGGGTCTAGCACATTTATTTCTGACTTTTCCATCTTCATTCCAGTAGGTTGTGCGAACCCTAAATTGCACATTTAATGAGGTCGTGGAACCCTAATTGTGCATTTAATTTAATTAGGTCATGTGAACCCTAATTTTGTACATGGGCCCACATTTTCCCCCTGCGCGAGAGTCACATTTCCAAATAGACGATCGTGCAAGAATACTTCAAGCTTTTGAACTATTTTGCGTGACTTCACTTTACAGGCAATGAACAGATCAAAATATTGGGAAATCCTCCAAAAATATGTCCATATCTTGCCCAAGATTTTTTTTTTTCATTTTTCCTGGAAATTGAAAATAAGAAAAATAATCAAATATCATTAAATACAAAGAAATATTTTTTTTGGGTACACAAATTTTTTTTTCGTTTTCATCAAACCAAATAAAATCATAATTTTATTTTGGAAATAAAATCGAATCATAATTTTATTTTGGAAATTAAATCAAATCTTTCTTTATTTCGAAAATAAAATCAAATTTTCTTTATTTTGGAAATAAAATCTAATCTTTCTTTATTTTGGAAATAAAATATAATCTTTCTTTATTTTGGAAATAAAATCCAATCTTTCTTTATTTTTGAAATAAAATCCAATCTTTCTTTATTTTGGAAATAAAATCCAATCTTTCTTTATTTGATATATATATATATATATATATATATATATATATGTATATAAATAAGATATTTTCGAAAATTACCCTTTATTGGGAATAAAATCAACTTTAATTTTATTCTTTTCGAAAAAATAAAAATTTTTACTTATCTTTATTTTGGAGAAGTAAGAAGTCCATATTCGTAATCCATTGTCGCATGCCTTCTGATTAAGTAGGTGCTACTTGCGTGCATATTAATTAGGATTGTCTCATAATCGCTAGGAGCCACAAACACACGTGTGCTCATCACCATTACAGCCACATTAGCAAGTCTCACCATCAAGAACATCCTTGCGGTATCCAACACCAGGTAATTTGTTGACCATTAGGGGTGCAACCATTATTGGAGTCTTCGTTAGCCAATTTCTCATAATTGTTTCATCTATATATTTTGTCAGGTAATTGTATACTTTCTTCTGTTTTTCGAGTCCCATCATCTTGATCATATCTTTGTTTTTTCACTCGGAATTCCTCAAAAAAGGCTATAATTTTCGTGGTGAAGGAGCATTCGTCCCAAGCAGTGGATTAGGAGAGCAACAGGACCTCAAAGGTATACGCGGAAATAAACCCCTAGGTGGTGGCCGAACCCTATAACGGAGCCGAACCCCCCCCCCCCTTTCATTTTGAAGGATACAACCCCTAGGTGGTGGCCGAACCCTATAGGAGCCGAACCTTATAGGGCGTCGAACCCTATGGATCAAACCTTAGCATTTTTTTTGAAGGAAACAGCCCCTTGGTTGTGGCCGAACCCAATAGTAGCCGAACCCTATAAGGCGCCGAACCCTAGGGGGGCCAAACCTTGTCAATTTTTTTTAAGGAAACAGCCCCTAGGCGGTGGCCGAACCCTATAGGAGCTGAACCCTATAAGGCGCCGAACCCTAAGGGGCCGAACCTTGTCATTTTTATTTTTTTTACTCTCCAAACTTTCTTTTGTCTTCCGAGCCCCATTACCTTGATTACATCTTGATTTTTTGCCTCAGATAATAAAGAAAGATTTGACATTTTTCGACGAAAACGCGAAAGGAGAAAAACTGATATGCTTGCATGCGGTAAAATCACTCTAGAGGCCAAACCCCTAGGGGGCCAACCCTAAGCAGAAATCCTTGTTTTGGGTGAAAAAATGAAGTTCGGGACGAGCAGTTACTATTTGGAGCATAACTTTTGATTCGTTTGGAGTTTTGGGGCTCATAATATATCAAAATGACCATATCGATGAGCCCTATAAAAGTCATCTCTACGCCATGACATATTCCGTTATAAGTCCAAAAAAGACTCCGAATGATGACTTTTGGCCGTCCGAAGTTTTTTCGATAATTTTCGGGAATTTTTTTCTTGCATAGATGTATTCCCTAACTCTTTTTGACATTCTTTCTTCTTCTTTTCAGGTGTTTTGAAGTTTTATTATTGGACATTCCCCTTTTCCCATGGTAAGTTTTTTAAGCCCAAATCCTTCTTTTGTTTTCTTTAGAATTGTTTTGATGATCTTCCCCTTTCTTGTAGGCCCTTTCACCTGAATGCTTTGCAGAACCAAGAACTACCAAGGAGTCCCCATTCCTCACCGATTGGGGAAGAGCTCCCTTCTTTGGTCCTTTCGACATCTTTTGGGATAGAGTTAGAGACTATGACCGTACAACTTTTCCTCCACCAGATAAATAAGGCTTGTTTCTATATGCCCCAGCTTCTAGAGGTTGGGATGACTTCCCTCAGGCTAATTGCATTCCCTGTCTATGCATAGAGAAGCAAGAGTGCCCCTTCAGTCCCCTTCACTTCTTGTCAGATACATCTGGTCGTATTCAAGGATGGCAGGCCTGGACCGACGAGATCCTTGGAAATGCTAAATACGTTGAAATACTGAAGAATGCAAGCATCTTTCGCTATGTTCAACTGTGTAGAGACTTACGTATCAATCAGGACCATAACTCTCTTACTACATTGATCTCACGATAGTGTTCCTCTACTTGCACATTTATCACTACTTGGGGGGAATTCACTCCTACTCTAGAGGATGTCTATGCCCTCTATCAAAGTTCTCTTCTTTTATTTCTTTCATTCATTCTCATTTTTCTGAAATATATATTTATTTTGAATTTCATCTTGTAGCCTTCCTATTGTTGCTTCAAACTCCTGCGGTCTTTCTACCATGTCCACTAGGGATGACGATTGTGTTGCCTACTTGACGGAGGCCTTCAAGTAATCTTCCCGCTTCAAGGGCGATACGCTCCTTCCGGACTTCGAGACCTCAAGTCAGCTGCAAAATTCTTGGTTATCATGGGTGCGCTATTTCTTCAATGACTACAAAACCAACTAGTGGGACAGCTCTGCTCATGACAAGTCTGTTCTTGCCTTCCGTAAAGAAACTTGTCCCTTTCCTCTGGCGGCTTATCTGGTTATGTGGCTTTCCCGTTTCATCTTCCCTGGGTCTCCCATAGACGGTCCTTCTGCCCGTATGTTCAACTTGACAGTGTTGTTATCCTGGGGCTTGGAGATTCCCCTTGCTTCTCTCTTCCTAGGGACCTTATATCGTCGTCTAGACAAAATAGCCCTTGCCATGAAAGACTCCGCTGGGAGGTAATCACCTTCACTTCATAATAATTTTTTTTTATTAATTATCTTTCAAACTGCGCTTCTTTTCCTTTAACCTTGTAAATTTTTTTTTACTCAGGTATGATGTCAATTGCTTCATTCCATGCTCCTTCCTTCAGATCTTTCTTTTTGAGAGGTTTTTGGGCTATTCCGATCTTGAGCATCTTTCTAAGAAGAAGAAGAAGTATCCTTCTTTGATATCACGTAACATCATTCTTCCCATTTCACGTTGGATTGATCATTGATCATGTCCTCATAGTACGGATTTGTGACCTTTCCTTGATGATTATTCATGCTTCATTGCTCGTCATCTACCTCATTTTTACAAGCACAAATTTCGTACCTACTCAAGCCTCAATAGAACTAGCTTGAGTGGTTCTGCACTGTCTTGGTTCCTTTTCCTTCGGTCGACAGAGCTTCCCTATTTCCTTGAGAATAATAGTTTTGGAACTCTACTGTATTCTCCTCACAGGGTCATGAGACAATTTAGATATGACCAGGAACACCTTTTCGGTCACACATGCTGGGGGAATTATGAGGTTGCTTTTCTAAATTTCGTCTCCACCTCCCCCTCTTTTACACTGGCAATTCTGAGGCTACCAAGTGATCCTTATAGACCCCTTCTTTTCGTAATACCAGATGATTCCCGGAGCGGGAGATATACTATTGGCGAACGTAATTACTGGCAAGTCAATCTTAAAATATGGGAGGATGATACCTTGGTTTGTTCATTGCCAGTCTCTATTCTGAAACGTCTTGAATGGGGCCAGCTGCTATGCTCTCCCAAGCTCAATGTTTGCTCAACAATTTGGCCAGCCAGTAGCCAGTTGGCTGAGCGTGACATTTTGATGCCTAAGTTGTCTCTCCCTCAGCTAGCAGACATTCCATCACAGGCTCCCGCTACTTCTAGGAATCTTCCACCACGGGCCCTGTTTCGGGTGTCCTCTCTAGCTCCTCCCCAGGGATCCTCTGATACCGAGGAGATGAGAGTTACTCGTTCTAAAATGAAAGCGGCTACTACTACTGATTCTGAGATAGCTCCTCCTATTGTTTTTGTCGCTGTTTCGATCAGTCGTCCTCCTATAAGGCTTGTTATAAATCCATTAGCAAAATGCCCCATTGATAATGTTGATTCTAGTATCCCAGCAGCCAAGGATACGATCAAGAAGTGCCGTAGAAATTTGGTATTTCGTCGTACTATTCTCATCATATTTTTTTATTTTTATTACTGCTTGCACATATCATTGAGTAATTATTTCCTTTATTTTATTTTTTTAGGTTACCGTGGTCGATGAAGATGATGATGATGTTGTTCCTCTTGGGTTAATGTATAGTACTACAAATGAGGTTTCCGCGGCGGCTTCCACTAGTCGTGAGCCCGTCTAACCTATCCTTGTTGATATTAAGTCATCTACTCATCGCGACGATTGTGTTAGTCTGGATGCTAAGGATACTTTGTCTGATGTGAGCTCGAGTCTTGCTGTGGGTGATATAGCAATTTCTTCAAACCTTCCTATGCCGGCTCCTCATGATGACTCTGAAGATGTTGATGAGACTCTTACTTCCCGAGGGAGAATCATTCTGAAACTATTGGTGATGTTCATCCTCCCCGAAAGGATTCTACCGAGTTGGTGATTGCTCAGGAGGGCATTGTTGATAGTACTTTGGGTGGGTTGAATGACATTCCCCTTTCTATGGCATCTCTCAACTCCTTTTTCATTGACTATATTGTGATTATCCTTCTTTAATCCACAAATGATTTGTCTTGAATTTCCTTTCCTCTTTTTCTTTATAATATATTATGCTTTGACATCTTGTTTTCAGAGCGAGAGGATGAAAGATTTGCCTTTGCCCGTCGAGGCACTCATGTTATTTGTTGTTCTCCATCCGGATGTTTCCCACTCGCCATAAAGTGAACTTGGTTATCCTCCAGGTGACCAAGGCTTCGAGGAATCCTTAGCCGTACAACATCTTTCTGCTCCTCCATCCCTGATCTTGACAGATTCTATGGTGGCCTCTAAAGTAGCTCCTGCCAGAGCTTCCTTTAATCCAAGTGGGGATCTTTTTTCTTGGAGGGGTTTCCAGATATCGTCTTCTAGTCTGGAAAGTCTGGAGCGTCTCCTAGCTCGGTTCCCGCAGATCCTTGACCGGTTGATTATTAAGACAACTTCCACCCAAACCCTCTTCCTAGACCAGCTCGCAGGCCTTGTTCTTGGGTTGCATACTCTTTCTTTATATTCTTTGCGAGTTGCGGACTTGAAGAAGTTTAGCGATGATGTAGATGACCTTGCAGCCGTAGGTGTTGACATGTCTCCTTTTCGTGATAGGTTGGATCTTCTTAAGTCGAGTTTTAATCTTGTTTCACTACGTTCGGAGGTTGTTGTACGTAAGTATGAAGATGAATCCTTTTCAGTGCAGCTTTTTGAGCTTGATGAAGCTGCAAACAAATTGAAGATCCAGTCTCAAGATTTAGAGGGCCAGCTTCGGAATCTAAAGGCAAAACTTCAGGAGGTAGAGTGTCAGCGCCGGGACTTAAGAGTCGACTACCCAACATGTTAGGGAGGTGAAAGCAGCAAATCTTAAGATTCGAGATGATGACGTTGCTGACTTGGAAGCTTTAGTTGTGCATCTTCTTCATTTTGATATGTCTAGGCCTTTAGATCATAACTTATTGTGGTATTTTTTTTTCGATTTCCTGTTTCAGAAACTCATTTACACATATTTCATTTATAAGAACGTGGTTTCTTTAACCTTGTTGATTGCCTTTAATTTGAATGATTCCTTAAAACTCAATATTTATCATTGAATCTCAAGTTATTCAAATTAATATTCCAAGACAACAATAGGTATTATAAGAAAACATGAATTTTGTCAAAAATATATATATTTCACAAACTAACACTTAATTTATACACTTTTTTTTAAGAAAAATTAAAACATTTAAGTATAAGTGAAAGTTTGTCAATTTATTTATAATAAAAATTACTTTTAACGAAAAGCATAACGTTTCATATAATAAATCTTGCTTTTATCGAAGAAAGCAAAATGTTTGCCACTTTTAGAGATAAAGTATAACTTTCTTGCTTTTGTCGAATAAAGCATAACGTTCTCCACTTTTAAAGATAAAGTGTAACTTTCGGGTTTAAGGGCTTATACTATGGTGCCTCGGTCACTTTTGAAGTTCAAAGTGTAACTTTCGAGGGCTATTAGTCAGGTGCCTCGCTCACTTTTGAAGTTGAAAGTGTAACTTCTGAGGGTTGTTAGTCAGTTACCTCGATCACTTTTGAAGTTGAAAGTGTAACTTTCGAGGGATGTGAGTCAGGTGCCTCGATTACTTTTGAAGTTGAAAGTATAACTTTTGTGATGCTTTTCACATGTATAATATTTCTTTACCAATTTCAAGTTAAATGGGCCTGAGACAGCATCTGATCCCACACGAGATATCTTACAATACCCGCTTTTAGAGATCTCTCGTACCCTATACGGGCCTTCCCATTTGGGGTAAAATTTGGTGGTTGGGGTCCCCCTCATAACTTGAGTTGCCGTTTTTAAGCCCAAATCCTTCTTTTGCTTTCTTTAGAATTGTTTTGCTGATCTTCCCCTTTCTTGTAGGCCCTTTCACCTGAATGCTTTGCAGAACCAAGAACTACCAAGGAGTCCCATTCATCACCGATTGGGGAAGAGCTCCCTTCTTTGGTCCTTTCGACATCTTTTGGGATAGAGTTAGAGACTATGACCGTACAACTTTTCCTCCACCAGAGAAATAAGGCTTGTTTCTATATGCCCCAGCTTCTAGAGGTTGGGATGACTTCCCTCAGGCTAATTGCATTCCCTGTCTATACATAGAGAAGCAAGAGTGCCCCTTCAGTCCCCTTCACTTCTTGTCAGATACATCCGGTCGTATTCAAGGATGGCAGGCCTGGACCGACGAGATCCTTGGAAATGCTAAATACGTTGAAATACTGAAGAATGCAAGCATCTTTCGCTATGTTCAACTGTGTAGAGACTTACGTATCAATCAGGACCATAACGCTCTTACTACGTTGATCTCACGATAGTGTTCCTCTACTTGCACATTCATCACTGCTTGGGGGGAATTCACTCCTACTCTAGAGGATGTCTATGCCCTCTATCAGAGTTCTCTTCTTTTATTTCTTTCATTCATTCTAATTTTTATGAAATATATATTTATTTTGAATTTCATCTTGTAGCCTTCCTATTGTTGCTTCAAACTCCTGCGGTCCTTCTACCATGTCCACTAGGGATGATGATTGTGTTGCCTACTTGACGGAGGCCTTCAAGTAATATTCCCGCTTCAAGGGCGATACGCTCCTTCCGGACTTCGAGACCTCAAGTCGGCTGAAAAATTCTTGGTTATCATGGGTGCGCTATTTCTTCAATGACTACAAAACCAACTAGTGGGATAGCTCTGCTCATGACAAGTCTGTTCTTGCCTTCCGTAAAGAAACTTGTCCCTTTCCTCTGGCGGCTTATCTGGTTATGTGGCTTTCCCGTTTCATCTTCCCTGGGTCTCCCATAGACGGTCCTTCTGCCCGTATGTTCAGCTTGACAATGTTGTTATCCTGGGGCTTGGAGATTCCCCTTGCTTCTCTCTTCCTAGGGACCTTATATCGTCGTCTAGACAAAATAACCCTTGCCATGAAAGACTCCGTTGGGAGGTAATCACCTTCACTTCATAATAATTTTTTTTTATTAATTATCTTTCAAACTGCGCTTCTTTTCCTTTAACCTTGTAATTTTTTTTTTACTCAGGTATGATGTCAATTGCTTCATTCCATGCTCCTTCCTTCAGATCTTTCTTTTCGAGCGGTTTTTGGGCTATTCCGATCTTGAGCATCTTTCTAAGAAGAAGAAGAAGTATCCTTCTTTGATATCACGCAACATCATTCTTCCCATTTCACGTTAGATTGATCATTGATCATGTCCTTATAGTACGGATTTGTGACCTTTCCTTGATGATTATTCATGCTTCATTGCTCGTCATCTACCTCATTTTTACAAGCACAAATTTCGTACCTACTCAAGCCTCAATAGAACTAGCTTGAGTGGTTCTGCACTGTCTTGGTTCCTTTTCCTTCGGTCGACAGAGCTTCCCTATTTCCTTGAGAATAATAGTTTTGGCACTGTACTGTATTCTCCTCACAGGGTCATGAGACAATTTAGATATGACCAGGAACACCTTTTCGGTCACACATGCTGGGGGAATTATGAGGTTGCTTTTCTAAATTTCGTCTCCACCTCCCCCTCTTTTACACTGGCAATTCTGAGGCTACCAAGTGATCCTTATAGACCCCTTCCTTTCGTAATACCAGATGATTCCCGGAGCAGGAGATATACTATTGGCGAACGTAATTACTGGCAAGTCAATCTTAAAAGATGGGAGGATGATACCTTGGTTTGTTCATTGCCAGTCTCTATTTTGAAACGTCTTCAATGGGGCCAGTTGCTATGCTCTCCCAAGCTCAATGTGTGATAACCCCGAATCCGGGCCCCGAATCGCCGCGGATCCGGTATACTATTTCTTTCACTAATTGCGGAAGATATAAACATAAATTGTGTATACATTACATTACACACTATTCCCCAAAGTCGAGTAACCTTAACTTATTACACATTTCCTAAAATATCTATTACACAACAATATTTATTACAATACGCTATTACAACTAGCTGCACTTTATAACCCAAGCTGAACTTGGCTTTAATCGTTTATTGTATCCGAACGCAATCACTTTATCTGCAATATTTTATCATGATATAGCAAGGGTGAGCATAAAAGTTGCCCAGCAAGTTTATATACAACAATTTAACGAAATATCATGATTGAAGAGTATGAATAATTGGCTAGCTATAATTCAACAATATAATTGTGAACTAGCAGGAACAAAATTTTGACTGAACAAGTATTTTACATGAACAAACATTTCTGAACCAACTGGTAATGAAGGTGATCAGCCTTTCATACCTGACTTATACATGCAAGATGTACAGAGTACAAATTTCATGGCAATCAGTAATGATTAACCATAAGCTTGAATAAACACTCTTATTAGAGTTAAGTACAAAAAAACTTGCCTGAACCGTTGATTACCGCACACAATTTAATAACGCTTTATCCGAAGACCTAATATTAATAATATAGATCTCCAATAATTAGAATAATATCATCACAGTAATATATTGTTATATTATACACAGAATAACCTAAACACATTACCACATAAGCCTATTAGTCTATACCGCACATAAGACTTGGTATCAAGTCAAACTATTTAAGTCTGAGTTGAAACTGACACAATTCTATCATCCCGACGGTCTAGTCGGACGAATATCGAGTTTAAGTTCAATTAAACTCTGTCTAACCACTTATCCATTATCACATATAATTTCTTATCAGACAAAATATTTTTCTTAGGCTCGTAATAATTTTTGGATAATTATTACCATTAATCAACATTTTTCAATCCTTAAAATCGTATTTAAATGAATTAAATACCACAAAATTCCTTAATCATTAATATTCATTTATTATAAAATGTTAATGAAAATCATTACATAATATTATAATATAATTATAATATCACAAAGTATTTTTAATACTTTAAAATCATAATTATATGATTTCCCAACACTTAAATCCGTTATTCGATATTTAATATTAATATTAAAATATTAACATTTTCATGCCAAAATATCAAAAGTTACATTTTATAACTTAAAATATTTTTATAACACTTAAATCATTTTTATATGATTTTTAAATCATTAATACTATTTTTCCATAATTTATTTAATATATTTATTAAATAAATTATTTACCATTAATAATAAATTATTAATGAATTTCATCACAAAATATCAAAAGTTATGGAAAATAACTTAAAATATTTTCTTTTATCATAATATTATTTTTCATGATTTTTCATGAATTAAAAACTATTTTTAAATAATTTATTTAATATTGTAATTAAATAAATAAATACCATTTATATTCCAAAAATACCAAATATTTTTGAAATATACTCAAAATAGTTAAAAACTATTTTTCAGACTTTAAAATAATTTTTTATAATTTATTTTGTATTTTTAATAATTAAAAACTATTTTTTTCTAATTTTAAATTAATTTCCGGAATATTATAAATAAACCGTCGCTAAAGGCCTATAGCGACACTTGTCTGTCGCTATAGGTGTTCTTGAGTGTTCTTGGTGTTCTTGACAGAATTCGGGGTACCTAGTTTGACCGGATTTTAATATGTGTTCTGATCGATTTCTGGATATTCTAAAGTGCTATTATTGTAGTATAAATGTAATACTACAATTTTGAACAAGTTTTATAACCATAACAGCACTAACCGGCAAGATCTAAGCCTGCAAACTTTCTGACAACGTGTTTTTCATTTTCTGGGTTTTCCAGAAAATGAAGAACAGTCGAGGTTAACATATTTCGATCCTTATATCTTGAGTTCTGAATTTAGTTTGGGTGATCTGTAAGTTCTAGCCTGTAGTCCGTATGTCAAGGTACAATTATATCATATAAAATCAACTTAACAACATTACATACACCAGATCTGGGTCGGTCAAAGTAGAAGCCAAGCACTGTTCTTAACGATTTCTGGGTTTTCCAGATTTCGTCAAGAACAGTCGGTCAACGTTGGTTTGACCTTGATTTCCTGCCGTTTCAGTTATGATCTAAGTGATCTAAAGACTTTAATGTGTAGTCTACATACCAGACTATCACTAATCAACAACAACTTGGCCTAACGTCTAACACACAGCAAGATCAAAGGCTCGAAATAGCTTGTCAGACGTCTGGGAATTCTGGGTTTTTCCATAAACCAGTTTTTCGTGAACGGTCAACTACCTTTGATCGCTTATATCTTTCGATCTGGACATGATCTGGACTTGATTCAAGTCTCAGATTCAAGAGCTAACAACAAAGAACATATCTATAACATTAAATACAAGATATCATTAACACACACAGATCTATGGACCCTGACATTTGACTGTCAGGCCATATTTTTCCACTTTTCCAGATTTCTATAAACATTAAATCCGAGCCTCTAGGTGTTATGGATCTATGATCCAACAACCCAGATCTCTAATTGACACCTTATAACACATATTTGAACAACAAATAACAACATTTAACATAAGATCAAGGATTTCAAAAATTAGGGTTTATACCACTTTTAAGCTTTGATCCATGATTCTGATCCTTTGATCTGTTTCTGATACACATGGGGCTTGAATTTAGACTGAACTATCATGGAAATTTCGTGGGTTTAGTGAGAGAGAGTGGGTGAGAGCAACAATTGCAAAATGGCTAATTTCTTTTTCCATTTTCTCTCTCTTTAATACTCTTATATTGCTAACATTCAATGCATGATGCTACAAAGCTGCTGATCTGCTGGATTTGTCAAAGGCTATGCTAGGGCTAGGGCTAGGGTTGCTCAACAACTAAAGATCTTGCCAAGATTTGCAAGCTAATCTTTTAAAAATGTGACAAAAGGGAATTTTTGTCCTTTCCCATTTATTTCTAGGATTTTTCATGTATTGCAAACCCTTAGGGTTAAAATTTGGATCATTAAGAGTTTAGGGTTTGACCCTAAAAATTTAGCAACTTAGTTTCTAACATTTTCCAAATTTTCGGTTATAGAAAATTAGAAAATTAACATTTAAAAATTATAATTAGAATTTACTAATTATATTTAAAATTCCTTAATCATGCTTTAATCTTGTTAATTAAGATTAATAATTTCTAATTAAAATTGCTAATTACGCAATTAGGGTCAAAATAGTCATTATGGTTTATAAACCGCTAATTAGGGTTTCTAATAGAAAAAATAATTTTCTAATTTAGAAATTTAATCTCGTAATTAGATTAGGGTTTCTAATTACTCATAATATTGAAATAATTAGGATTAGGGTTTCCTAATTAGCATTGCTAATTTTAGCAATTAAATTCACCACTGAACAATTAGGGTTTCTGACGAAACAATTAGGGTTCCAATAAATTGAAAATTAGGGTTTGTTAATAATTAACATTTACCCTAATTAATACTTAATCAATATCAGTAGAGCATTATAATTCTCCATTAATTTCCCAGATTAGGGCTTCAATTTAACAGAATCTGAAACTAGGTTTTGCAGATCTGGCATTAGGGTTTTCAAATTTGGAATTAGGGTTTTGTAATCAATTTGTTAAGATTAACCCTAATTAATCTTTTAACTATTTACACTTATGCCATTAAGTTCCCGATTTAGGGTTTCATACTCCGAATTAGGGTTTCGGATTCCCGGAACTGAAACTAGGGTTTCCAGAACCGATTTCTAGGATTTCTTATTAAACGTTAGGGTTTTCTAACCGAACGTTGTCGTTCTTAAAATATTCTTAGGGTTTGGTACAAATATAAATTATCTGGTCCACCCTTGACCCTTAACCAGATTCTGAACACATCATTAACCATATACACAGATCATAATCACATAAATTCTTAATCCTAAATAATTCACCTATATCCTTTACAGAATTTTGAAACCCTCAAAATTCCAACCCAATAACATCATACACATACACTTATTTTCTGTCTAGGTCTAATATTTGACCTTAAATCAATCATTTGAGATTTTTATAAATTGTCTAAATTCTCGGGTTGTCACACAATGTTTGCTCAACAATTTGGCCAGCCAGTAGCCAGTTGGCTGAGCGTGACATTTTGATGCCTAAGTCGTCTCTCCCTCAGCTAGCAGACATTCCATCACAGGCTCCCACTACTTCTAGGAATCTTCCACCACGGGCCCTGTTTCGGGTGTCCTCTCTAGCTCCTCCCCAGGGATCCTCTGATGCCGAGGAGATGAGAGTTACTCGTTCTAAAATGAGAGCGGCTACTACTACTGATTCTGAGATAGCTCCTCCTATTGCTTTTGTCGCGGTTTCGATCAGTCGTCCTCCTATAAGGCTTGTTATAAATCCATTAGCAAAATGCCCCATTGATAATGTTGATTCTAGTATCCCAGCAGCCAAGGATACGATCAAGAAGTGCCATAGAAATTTGGTATTTCGTCGTACTATTCTCATCATATTTTTTTTATTTTTATTACTGCTTGCACATATCATTGAGTAATTATTTCCTTTATTTTATTTTTTTAGGTTACCGTGGTCGATGAAGATGATGATGATGTTTTTCCTCTTGGGTTAATGTATAGTACTACAAATGAGGTTTCCGCGGCGGCTTCCACTAGTCGTGAGCCCGTATAACCTATCCTTGTTGATATTAAGTCATCTACTCATCGCGACGATTGTGTTAGTCTGGATGCTAAGGATACTTTGTCTGATGTGAGCTCGAGTCTTGCTGTGGGTGATATAGCAATTTCTTCAAACCTTCCTATGCCTGCTCCTCATGATGAGTCTGAAGATGTTGATGAGACTCTTACTTCCCGAGGGAGAATCATTCTGAAACTATTGGTGATGTTCATCCTCCCCGAAAGGATTCTACCGAGTTGGTGATTGCTCAGGAGGGCATTGTTGATAGTACTTTGGGTGGGTTGAATGACATTCCCCTTTCTATGGCATCTCTCGACTCCTTTTCCATTGACTATATTGTGAGTATCCTTCTTTAATCCACAAATGATTTTTCTTGAATTTCCTTTCCTCTTTTTCTTTATAATATATTATGCTTTGACATCTTGTTTTCAGAGCAAGAGGATGAAAGATTTGCCTTTGCCCGTCGAGGCACTCATGTTATTTGTTGTTCTCCATCCGGATGTTGCCCACTCGCCATAAAGTGAACTTGGTTATCCTCCAGGTGACCAAGGCTTCGAGGGATCCTTAGCCGTACAACATCTTTCTGCTCCTCCATCCCTGATCTTGACAGATTCTATGGTGGCCTCTAACGTAGCTCCTGCTAGATCTTCCTTTAATCCAAGTGGGGATCTTGTTTCTTGGAGGGGTTTCTAGATATCGTCTTCTAGTCAGGAAAGTCTGGAGCGTCTCCTAGCTCGGTTCCCGCAGATCCTTGACCGGTTGATTATTAAGACAACTTCCACCCAAACCCTCTTCCTAGACCAGCTCGCAGGCCTTGTTCTTGGGTTGCATACTCTTTCTTTATATTCTCTGCGAGTTGAGGACTTGAAGAAGTTTAGCGATGATGTAGATGACCTTGCAGCCGTAGGTGTTGACATGTCTCCTTTTCGTGATAGGTTGGATCTTCTTAAGTTGAGTTTTAATCTTGTTTCACTACGTTCGGAGGTTGTTGTATGTAAGTGTGAAGATGAATCCTTTTCAGTGCAGCTTTTTGAGCTTGATGAAGCTGCAAACAAATTGAAGATCCAGTCTCAAGATTTAGAGGGCCAGCTTCGGAATCTAAAGGCAAAACTTCAGGAGGTAGAGTGTCAGCGCCGGGACTTAGAGTCGACTACACAACATGTTAGGGAGATGAAAGAAGCAAATCTTAAGATTCGAGATGCTGACGTTGCTGACTTGGAAGCTTTAGTTGTGCATCTTCTTCATTTTGATATATCTAGGCCTTTAGATCATAACTTATTGTGGTATTTTTTTTTCGATTTCCTGTTTCAGAAACTCATTTACACATATTTCATTTATAAGAACGTGGTTTCTTTAACCTTGTTGATTGCCTTTAATTTGAATGATTCCTTAAAACTCAATATTTATCATTGAATCTCAAGTTGTTCAAATTAATATTCCAAGACAACAATAGGTATTATAAGAAAACATGAATTTTGTCAAAAATATATATATATTTCACAAACTAACACTTAATTTATACACTTTTTTTTAAGAAAAATTAAAACATTTAAGTATAAGTGAAAGTTTGTCAATTTATTGATAATAAAAGTTACTTTTAACGAAAAGCATAACGTTTCATATAATAAATCTTGCTTTTATCGAAGAAAGCAAAATGTTTGCCACTTTTAGAGATAAAGTATAACTTTCTTGCTTTTGTCGAATAAAGCATAACGTTCTCCACTTTTAAAGATAAAGTGTAACTTTCGGGTTTAAGGGCTTATACTCTGGTGCCTCAGTCACTTTAGAAGTTCAAAGTGTAACTTTCGAGGGCTATTAGTCAGGTGCCTCGCTCACTTTTGAAGTTGAAAGTGTAACTTCTGAGGGTTGTTAGTCAGTTACCTCGATCACTTTTGAAGTTGAAAGTGTAACTTTCGAGGGCTGTGAGTCATGTGCCTCGATTACTTTTGAAGTTGAAAGTATAACTTTTGTGATGCTTTTCACATGTATAATATTTCTTTACCAATTTCAAGTTAAATGGGCCTGAGACAGCATCTGATCCCACACGAGATATCTTACAATACCCGCTTTTAGAGATCTCTTGTACCCTATACGGGCCTTCCCATTTGGGGTAAAATTTGTTGGTTGGGGTCCCCCTCATAACTTGAGTTGCCGTTTTTAAGCCCAAATCCTTCTTTTGCTATCTTTAGAATTGTTTTGATGATCTTCCCCTTTCTTGTAGGCCCTTTCACCTGAATGCTTTGCAGAACCAAGAACTACCAAGGAGTCCCAATTCATCACCGATTGGGGAAGAGCTCACTTCTTTGGTCCTTTCGACATCTTTTGGGATAGAGTTAGAGACTATGACTGTACAACTTTTCCTCCACCAGAGAAATAAGGCTTGTTTCTATATGCCCCAGCTTCTAGAGGTTGGGATGACTTCCCTCAGGCTAATTGCATTCCCTGTCTATGCATAGAGAAGCAAGAGTGCCCCTTCAGTCCCCTTCACTTCTTGTCAGATACATCTGGTCGTATTCAAGGATGGCAGGCCTGGACCGACGAGATCCTTGGAAATGCTAAATACGTTAAAATACTGAAGAATGCAAGCATCTTTCGCTATGTTCAACTGTGTAGAGACTTACGTATCAATCAGGACCATAACGCTCTTACTACGTTGATCTCACGATAGTGTTCCTCTACTTGCACATTCATCACTGCTTGGGGGGAATTCACTCCTACTCTAGAGGATGTCTATGCCCTCTATCAGAGTTGTCTTCTTTTATTTCTTTCATTCATTCTCATTTTTCTGAAATATATATTTATTTTGAATTTCATCTTGTAGCCTTCCTATTGTTGCTTCAAACTCCTGCGGTCCTTCTACCATGTCCACTAGGGATGACGATTGTGTTGCCTACTTGACGGAGGCCTTCAAGTAATCTTCCCGCTTCAAGGTCGATACGCTCCTTCCGGACTTCGAGACCTCAAGTCGGCTGAAAAATTCTTGGTTATCCTGGGTGCGCTATTTCTTCAATGACTACAAAACCAACTAGTGGGACAGCTCTGCTCATGACAAGTCTGTTCTTGCCTTCCGTAAAGAAACTTGTCCCTTTCCTCTGGCGGCTTATCTGGTTATGTGGCTTTCCCGTTTCATCTTCCCTGGGTCTCCCATAGACGGTCCTTCTGCCCGTATGTTCAGCTTGACAGTGTTGTTATCCTGGGGCTTGGAGATTCCCCTTGCTTCTCTCTTCCTAGGGACCTTATATCGTCGTCTAGACAAAATAGCCCTTGCCATGAAAGACTCCGCTGGGAGGTAATCACCTTCACTTCATAATAATTTTTTTTATTAATTATCTTTCAAACTGCGCTTCTTTTCCTTTAACCTTGTAAATTTTTTTTTACTCAGGTATGATGTCAATTGCTTCATTCCATGCTCCTTCCTTCAGATCTTTCTTTTCGAGCGGTTTTTGGGCTATTCCGATCTTGAGCATCTTTCTAAGAAGAAGAAGAAGTATCCTTCTTTGATATCACGCAACATCATTCTTCCCATTTCACGTTGGATTGATCATTGATCATGTCCTTATAGTACGGATTTGTGACCTTTCCTTGATGATTATTCATGCTTCATTGCTCGTCATCTACCTCATTTTTACAAGCACAAATTTCGTACCTACTCAAGCCTCAATAGAACTAGCTTGAGTGGTTCTGCACTGTCTTGGTTCCTTTTCCTTCGGTCGACAGAGCTTCCCTATTTCCTTGAGAATAATAGTTTTGGCACTCTACTGTATTCTCCTCACAGGGTCATGAGACAATATAGATATGACCAGGAACACCTTTTCGGTCACACATGCTGGGGGAATTATGAGGTTGCTTTTCTAAATTTCGTCTCCACCTCCCCCTCTTTTACACTGGCAATTCTGAGGCTACCAAGTGATCCTTATAGACCCCTTCCTTTCGTAATACCATATGATTCCCGGAGCGGGAGATATACTATTGGCGAACGTAATTACTGGCAAGTCAATCTTAAAAGATGGGAGGATGATACCTTGGTTTGTTCATTGCCAGTCTCTATTCTGAAACGTCTTCAATGGGGCCAGCTGCTATGCTCTCCCAAGCTCAATGTTTGCTCAACAATTTGGCCAGCCAGTAGCCAGTTGGCTGAGCGTGACATTTTGATGCCTAAGTCGTCTCTCCCTCAGCTAGCAGACATTCCATCACAGGCTCCCACTACTTCTAGGAATCTTCCACCACGGGCCCTGTTTCGGGTGTCCTCTCTAGCTCCTCCCCAGGGATCCTCTGATGCCGAGGAGATGAGAGTTACTCGTTCTAAAATGAGAGCGGCTACTACTACTGATTCTGAGATAGCTCCTCCTATTGCTTTTGTCGCGGTTTCGATCAGTCGTCCTCCTATAAGGCTTGTTATAAATCCATTAGCAAAATGCCCCATTGATAATGTTGATTCTAGTATCCCAGCAGCCAAGGATACGATCAAGAAGTGCCGTAGAAATTTGGTATTTCGTCGTACTATTCTCATCATATTTTTTTTATTTTTAGTACTGCTTGCACATATCATTGAGTAATTATTTCCTTTATTTTATTTTTTTAGGTTACCATGGTCGATGAAGATGATGATGATGTTGTTCCTCTTGGGTTAATGTATAGTACTACAAATGAGGTTTCCGCGGCGGCTTCCACTAGTCGTGAGCCCGTCTAACCTATCCTTGTTGATATTAAGTCATCTACTCATCGCGACGATTGTGTTAGTCTGGATGCTCAGGATACTTTGTCTAATGTGAGCTCGAGTCTTGCTGTGGGTGATATAGCAATTTCTTCAAACCTTCCTATGCCTGCTCCTCATGATGAGTCTGAAGATGTTTATGAGACTCTTACTTCCCGAGGGAGAATCATTCTGAAACTATTGGTGATGTTCATCCTCCCCGAAAGGATTCTACCGAGTTGGTGATTGCTCAGGAGGGCATTGTTGATAGTACTTTGGGTAGGTTGAATGACATTCCCCTTTTTATGGCATCTCTCGACTCCTTTTCCATTGACTATATTGTGAGTATCCTTCTTTAATCCACAAATGATTTGTCTTGAATTTCCTTTCCTCTTTTTCTTTATAATATATTATGCTTTGACATCTTGTTTTCAGAGCGAGAGGATGAAAGATTTGCCTTTTCCCGTCGAGGCACTCATGTTATTTGTTGTTCTCCATCTAGATGTTGCCCACTCGCCATAAAGTGAACTTGGTTATCCTCCAGGTGACCAAGGCTTCGAGGAATCCTTAGCCGTACAACATCTTTCTGCTCCTCCATCCCTGATCTTGACAGATTCTATGGTGGCCTCTAAAGTAGCTCCTGCCAGAGCTTCCTTTAATCCAAGTGGGGATCTTGTTTCTTGGAGGGGTTTCTAGATATCGTCTTCTAGTCAGGAAAGTCTGGAGCGTCTCCTAGCTCGGTTCCCGCAGATCCTTGACCGGTTGATTATTAAGACAACTTCCACCCAAACCCTCTTCCTAGACCAGCTCGCAGGCCTTGTTCTTGGGTTGCATACTCTTTCTTTATATTCCTTGCGAGTTGAGGACTTGAAGAAGTTTAGCGATGATGTAGATGACCTTGCAGCCGTAGGTGTTGACATGTCTCCTTTTCGTGATAGGTTGGATCTTCTTAAGTCGAGTTTTAATCTTGTTTCACTACGTTCGGAGGTTGTTGTACGTAAGTATGAAGATGAATCTTTTTCAGTGCAGCTTTTTGAGCTTGATGAAGCTGCAAACAAATTGAAGATCCAGTCTCAAGATTTAGAGAGCCGACTTCGGAATAAAGGCAAAACTTCAGGAGGTAGAGTGTCAGCGCCGGGACTTAGAGTCGACTACCCAACATGTTAGGGAGATGAAAGCAGCAAATCTTAAGATTCGAGATGCTGACGTTGCTGACTTGGAAGCTTTAGTTGTGCATCTTCTTCATTTTGATATGTCTAGGCCTTTAGATCATAACTTATTGTGGTATTTTTTTCGATTTCCTGTTTCAGAAACTCATTTACACATATTTCATTTATAAGAACGTGGTTTCTTTAACCTTGTTGATTGCCTTTAATTTGAATGATTCCTTAAAACTCAATATTTATCATTGAATCTCAAGTTATTCAAATTACTATTCCAAGACAACAATAGGTATTATAAGAAAACATGAATTTTGTCAAAAATATATATATATATTTCACAAACTAACACTTAATTTATACACTTTTTTTTAAGAAAAATTAAAACATTTAAGTGTAAGTGAAAGTTTGTCAATTTATTGATAATAAAAATTACTTTTAATGAAAAGCATAACGTTTCATATAATAAATCTTGCTTTTATCAAAGAAAGCAAAATGTTTGCCACTTTTAGAGATAAAGTATAACTTTCTTGCTTTTGTCGAATAAAGCATAACGTTCTCCACTTTTAAAGATAAAGTGTAATTTTCGGGTTTAAGGGCTTATACTCTGGTGCCTCAGTCACTTTTGAAGTTCAAAGTGTAACTTTCGAGGGCTATTAGTCAGGTGCCTCGCTCACTTTTGAAGTTGAAAGTGTAACTTCTGAGGGTTGTTAGTCAGTTACCTCGATCACTTTTGAAGTTGAAAGTGTAACTTTCGAGGGCTGTGAGTCAGGTGCCTTGATTACTTTTGAAGTTGAAAGTATAACTTTTATGATGCTTTTCACATGTATAATATTTCTTTACCAATTTCAAGTTAAATGGGCCTGAGACAGCATCTGATCCCACACGAGATATCTTACAATACCCGCTTTTAGAGATCACTCGTACCCTATACGGGCCTTCCCATTTGGGGTAAAATTTGGTGGTTGGGGTCCCCCTCATAACTTGAGTTGCCGTTTTGAGCACCAGGTCTCCTACCAGAATTTAACGTGGTACCACCGCAGTATTGTATTGTCGTCGCAATCTTTCGTGGTACCGTTCAAGCTTTTCTTTAGCCTTGTCTCGGAAGTAGGCTAAGGCCTCTAGGGCGGCTGGTCGGCTTTCTTCCTCGACTAAGCTTTGAATTCACATTCGAGCCGAAGGTATTTCTATTTTGACGGGCAAGATAGACTCTTCACCATAAACCAAGGCATATGGGGTTTCTCCTGTAGGCTTTCTTTTTGAAGTTCGATATGCCCATAATGCTATTGGTAGTTATTCTGCCCATTTCTTCAGATGATCGTCTAGGGTTTTTGATAAGTTTTTATCAAAGTTTTGTGTGTAGCCTCTGCTTGTCCGTTGCCTTTTGGGTAGTAGAGTGAATATTTGTAAAGTTTCACACTGTATCTTTCTATCAAATTTTTGATGTCCCTATTGATGAAAAAAGTTCCATTATCTAACAAAATGACCTTCGGAATCCCGAAATGGCAAATGATGTGCTCCTTGATAAAATTTACCACTGCTGGTCCCGTGGTCTTCTTCAAGGGTACTTCTTGCACCCACTTTATTTACATCTCGGTGACAGTTAAAATCCATATGTTACCCTTAGAATTAGGGTGAACACGACTTATAAGATCCATTCCCCGTGTATGAAAGGGCTATGGTGTTGCTAAGGTGCGCAAATCCATGGCGGGAGCATGTATCAAGTTTCCATGTATTTGACAAATGTGGCACTTTTTGACAAATTCTAGACAATCTCCTTCAATCTTTGGCCAATAGTAACCATGATCGATAAGTTGTTTGTACAACTTGGCTCCCCCTTGATGTTCATCCTTGTACATTTGATAAACCAAATCTTTGGCTTTGCCTAGTTCTAGACACCGTAGGGGCTTGCCATTGAATCCTCTTCTGAAGAATTCTCCATTTTGTAAGAAGAATCGTTGCGACTTCCTCTTTATTATAATTGCATCCTTCTATTCGGTCGGAAGAGTCCCGCTTTGTAAGAAGTCCACATAAGGAATTCTCCAATCCTCTATGTCATCAATGAAAGCGCATTCATCCTCCCCAGGGTATTCTTGGCATGAAACACAGTGGCGTTGTAGGTCATCTGCTTCCTTCTTCATTTCAGGCCAATAATACCCTTGGCGTTGCAACCTACGATAAATACCTATGTCTGAAATCTGCAGTTCTCTTCATGCACCTGATGCAAGACTTTACTTGTTTCTTGCCTCCCCAAGCATCGTGTCAATACACCATCTGCTTCTTTGTGATGCAAGACACCTTTGATGATGTTTTACTTCTGTAGCTCCACGATTGGTATTGTTCCTTCCATTATTTGCAATTGATGGGAGATGTCATATCTCCAATCGTCTATCATGTCTTTGGGGAACAAGTCTAGCACCGTGGTTGGGAGGGTTCTCTTCATTACCTTCACATCTACGTCTTCTCCTTGGACATAGACTCGAGATGCTACTGTTGCTAGTGCATCAGGTTGTTTATTTTGTCCTCTTGGCACATATTCAATCACCACCTTCTTGAAGGCTTCCATCACCTTTTATGCTACAGTTCGATATGGCGCCAAGATAGGTTCCTTCACTCCAAATTGGCCTCTTATTTGCTGCACTATAAGGTTTGAATCTCCCATTACTTTAAGGTATTTGGCTCCCAATTCTTGAACCGCTAACAATCCTAGTATGAACGCCTCGTATTCTGCTTATTGTATGTTCATGTGAAATCCAATTTGTATGACAACGCCACTTCTTTTCTTTCTTTGGTGGTCAGCACAACTCCTGCTCCGCCTTTACCTTCTGGAGATGATCCATCAAAAGCTAAACTCCACCATTCTGGGTCCTCATCCATCAAGTCGATTGATTCTACTTCTCCACCTGGAAGATCCTCAGAAGGGGGTTCATATTCTCCATTTGGAAATTGAGCTAGAAGGTCTGCCAAGGCTTGTGTGACAACCCGATATTTTCTATATAAATAAATCATAAATTTTGCGTATAAATTTTTTTTTATTAAAATCAATATGAATGATATGTGTCAAGGTAATGTGTCATTATAATTTTTATACTAATTAATTCCTGATTGGAAATGTTTTATTAATTATTTTTCAAGGAAAATATAATCTTATATTATTTAAATAATATAGGAAATAATTTTAGAATAATTATTTATTTTAAAGGTAAGAATGCGTGAAAGGTATTATGTATGTAGTTATGTGATGAATATAAAATATATTTATTACATGAATGGTTATGAATAATTTTATTTTAGAATTATTTCTCATTATAAATTATATTATAATAATAATTAGTTTTATAGTAAAAATGTTTTTAATGTTTATTTTCCATGAAAATATGATAATTATATTAATCGAATAACATATGATATGATTATAGAATTTTTTTAATACTTATTTTATTATATGAAATTTTGTTCAAGATATTAAGTAAATTATTTTTACTTAATTATAAGGTTAATTATGGCAGATAAATCAGATATGGAATCCAAACCCTAATTCTGGGTTTTGATCAAAGAATAAAAATAATATTATTATATTATTATTTACCAGTATTATAGATATGTGTGTTATGTGTGTAATGTTAATGTGTGGAATAGTTTTAATATATTACGATCAAACCCTAATAATATTTTGATAACCCTAATTTTTGTTTTGGAATAAGGAATGATGATAATAATATAATATTAATTATATTTTGATTTTTCAGTGCTATGAATATGTACTGTATTTCTGTATTGATAATGGTTGGTCAATTACGGCGTATTATGACCAAACCTTAGTAATAATGTTAAACCCTAATTTGATATCCAAATTAGAGTGCAAGATTATTTTATAAGTGTGTTATATAATCTATGGCATGTATTAAGTGTATTAATTAGTTAAACCCTAATTAAAGTTCTAGAAACCTTAATAATTATTAAAAACCCTAATTTTAAGTGTTAAAACCCTAATTTGAAACTCAGCTGTGAGTTCAAGATTGTTGTTTAACTGTGTTATATGATATATGTTATGCATTATATAATTTTGTTATTAAACCCTATTTAATATTTAGAAACCCTATTTAAAAAAATAGAAACCCTAGTTTCAAACTGTTAAACCCTAATTGATTTGAAACACAAATGTGAAAGTCATTCATGACTTTGAGAATTTGTTAAGTCGTTATGTGATCACGATAATGTGATTTATGATCGGTGTTATATGTATTAACCCTAATTAGGGAGAATCGTAATCATTTAAAATCCTTATTAATTTTCCTAAATTATAAACCCTAATTTCAAAAGTTAGAAACCCTAATTTAATTTCTAGAAACCCTAATTGTATTTATAGAAACCCTAATTTTTGGTATTATAAACTTTAATTGCTTTATTAGCAAAGTTAATTATGATTAAGGGTAATAAACCCTAATGTCCATATAAAAGATAATTACAAACTTAATTTAATTAACAAATTTATTTTTTCAAAATTTTAGAAACTAAAATTTTAATTTATAATTCCAAACCCTAGTTGCTAAAATGTGTTTATACACAAAACCTTAGGGTTAAACCCTAAGGGTTTGGCAAGTTTCATTTTTTTGCCATTTAATTTGAATTATCAAAAGACTATTTTGCCCTTTTGAGCATTAAAGAAGCTAAATGTATGTTTTGAAAATAGGTGAGAGTTGTTCACCAAACCAACAAATCCCAACAACTTTCTTGACCCTCAAGTGACAGCAAATCAGCCATTAATCCAGCCATTCATGCATCATGTTGCCTATAAATAGATCTTAGGAGAGAGAAAAATCATTTGTTACACTAATATTTGTCCAATACTCAACCACTCTTCTCTCTCACTAAAACCAACGAAAATATCAAGCAAATCACAGTCCCTTAGATCAGCCCCACGAAGTCCCATAACAAATCAGAAGCCAAGAAATCAAAATCAAAGCATAAAGGTATAAAAATCCTAATTTTTGAAATCCTTTGATTTTTTGTTAATTGATGAAATGGATTTGTTAAATATGCGTAATAAGGTGTCAATTGATGATCTGGGTTGATAAATTAAAGACCCATAACATCAAAGTGCACGAATTTGAAGTTTTAAGCAAGTTGGAAAAAATAGAATCTGTGATTTTTCATCAAATGTCAGGGCTTATACCTCTTTTCTAGATCATGCTTTTTGTTGTTTAAAAGTTGTTATATGTAGTCTGTAATGTGGTCTTTAATCTACAAAAAAAATCAGGTCCATATATATTGTGGAGCAAAAGTTATTTAAGGTCAACGTGAGTTGACCAGCATTGACCATACAAATTCTGGGCAGCCCAGAATTTTCTAAGTGTCAATTTTTATGACAACGTTTGACCATACTTTATCTGCTTTATTTCTTGTTTTTATGATGATATTAAACGTTATAGTTGTAGTCCTACATGAGTTCTACACACGGAAATTGATAGATAACAAATATATTACACGGATTGAAAGTTATAAGGATCCAAAGTAGGCATCACGAACTGTTCTTCGCGAAGAACAGCCTTGTCAGACTTTTTAATGGCTAATATCTCCCAGATCTGATGATGTTAAGCCATGTTGTTTATTGTTAATTGTAGTATTACATGAGCTATACAAGATGTATGTGTTAGATCTCCCAGAAACAATTTTTACAGAAAGTTATACATGGTCAAACATGGCATGTTGATCACGAAGCTGTCAGTGTTCTTGAGCTCAAGAACAACAACAGCGACGCTTTCTGTCGCTATAGCCCTTTAGCGACGGTTTTAATTATAATTTCCGGAAATTAATTAAATCAATAGAAAAAAAATAGTTTTTAATTATTAAAAATATAAAATAAATTCCTAAAAATTATTTTTAAATCTAAAAATTAGTTTTTAATAATTTTTAATATATTTCATAAATATTTAATATTTTTGGAATATAAAAAGGTATTTATTTATTTAATTATAATATTAAATAAATTATTTAAAAATGGTTTTAATTCATGAAAAATCATGAAAAAATTATATTATTGTGTTAGAAAATATTTTAAGTCATTATTGGTGAATTTTAATATTTTGTGATGAAATTTCATTAATTAATTATTATTAATGATGTTTAAGTCATTTAATAAATATATTAAATAAATTATGGAAAATAGAATTAATGATTTAAAAATTCATTTAAAGTATTATAAAAATATTTTAAGTTATCAAATATGACTTTTGATATTTTGTCATGAAAAATATTATTAATTTAATATTAATGATATTAATTTAATATTAATGATATTAAAGCTATTTAAAATTTATATTAAATAAATTAATTTATAAATGATTTTAATATTTTAAAAATCATTTTAAATAAAGATAAAGTGTTTAAAAATATTTTAAGTTATAAAATATAACTTTTAATATTTAATGGTTAATTTCATTAATTAATGATTAATAATGATATTAAAGTTATTTAATTATTATATTAAATAATTAGTTTAAAAATGATTTTATTATTTTAAAAATCATTTTAAATGAAAATAAAGAGTTTAAAGATATTTTAAGTTATAAAATATAACTTTTAGTATTTAAAGGATAATTTCATTAATAATTTAATATTAATGATATTTACCTAATGATTAATGATATTAAATTTATTTAATAATTATATTAAATAAATAGTTTTAAAATGGTTTTATTTATTTAAAAATCATTTAAAAAGGATATAAATGAATTAAAAATATTTTAAAGTTGTAATTAATAACTTTTAATATTTGGATAATGATAAATTAATATTTTAATATTAATAGTAATTGTTTAAGAATGATTTTAAATGTTTTAAAAATCATTTAAGGGTAATATTAATATGTTAAGAATATTTTGAGTTATTATAAATAACTTTAATATTTTGGCAATGGTTTGATTAATAATTTTATATTAATTAATTATTGATGAGAATATAATTGTTTGATATTTAAATCATTTAATAATGATTCTGATATTTCAAAAATTATGGTAAATGATAATAATTATTTTATAATTATTATAAGGTCATGAAAAATGATATGACTGTTATTTAACTAGTCTAAATGGATATTGAACAATTGTTTAGAGTCTTAGACTCGATAATTACCCGATAAAGATGTCGGTAGACCGACATGTTTTAGAAATTGATCTGGACTTAGAAATTAGTTAGTTAATTATTTTATTTGTGATTCAATGGTGGATAAAGTTGTGTAACAATGTGATTAGGAATGAGTTAACTGTTTGTTTGTGATGCAATAACTGTGAAACATGTATGACAATGTGATTAGGTTATGTGCTGACTGCAATAAGCAGTACTATGTGTAATGATATGTGATTCTAATCGATAAAATGATCTTATTAATGATAGGTCGTGATAGAAAAGATAAATCTAAGTTGCGTAATTGTAAGCAGCGCATCAGGCAAGTATCTTACCTTTGCATTTTCTTTATGCATTGGACAAGTGTAAGAATGTTTCAAAGTTATATTATTACTGTACAGGTTGTGAAGCTTATATTATATACGCCCATTGATTATCAACATGTTAGTATATGATAAATCGGATATATATTCTGTTCGTTAATTTCTATAAATGATTATTCAAGTGTCCCCACTTGGATAAACATTGTATTCAATTGCATGTTGATACACCTTTGATATACATATATGTTGAATTATATAAGACCTTTGTTATGAAAACCCGACAGGTATGAACATCCCAAAAATGGGAAAATTTTTATGCGCTACGGCGGACAAAGGATGAACGATAATATCGTTCTAGCAATGTAGTATTGATCAATACAGGGCCCATGGACTGTACACCCTCAGGCCCGTAAGCAATGCCAGTTTACAGATGAAAACAATGTTCATAATATGTCATATAAACCTTATATATAGACAATACATAGTTTCAAAAATTTGAACGAGGGTTGTTATGTTATTATTATTGGTACAGATTACTTCACAACTACTGACTAGTTGTAGAAGAATATTATAAAGAAAACATTTAAATTCTTTCAGCTTATATATATATATATATATATATATATATAATACTTGCTGGGCACTCAAATGCTCACCCTTGCTTTATTTAAATGTTTTCAGCTAAGTGTGAAGGACCGGAAAGCTCATGCCAGATCTAGTAAAAAGGAAAGCAAACACAATTTGTTTATTTGTATCATTTGTAATAGTTAGACTGTGCTAAGTTATGATATGTATTTTATATCATGTAATGAATGTAGTAAAGGTTGCGTACTTGGGATTAGACTCTGATAAATGTAAGTTAAGTTTAAAATCTATATTATTGTTATTATTATTAGTATTATTCCGCTCTTAGAAATGGTATCGTGAAGTACCGAATTTGGGTTTCAAGTATCCGGGTTCGGGGACTTTACAGCTTGACATCGGATTTCCTTTGGTGTTACACACTTGATGTCGTATTCTGAAAGAATCATCATCCATCTAGTAGGTCTTCCTACTAATGCTGGCCTAGTCAATATGTATCTGATCGGATTAGTTTTTGTTGCAATCTTTACTTCATGCGCTAGAAAATAATGCCGCATTTTCTGCGCAATGAACACCAAAGCTAGGTAATGCCTCTCCACCTGTGAATACCTGGTTTCTGGTCCTCTGATTATCCGACTAATGTAATACACAGGTTTCTCTTGTCCATCCACCTCTTGTGTGATCAATCCTCCTATAGACTTCTTGGTAAATGTGATGTACAACTGTAATGGCATTCCTCTTTGTGGCACTACCATCGTTTGCGCTTAAGACAAAATTCTTTTTACCTTCTCAAAGGCCTCTTGTTGGTCTTGCCCCCAGTCTCATTGTACCTTTCCTTTTAGCAATTTGCCGAAAGGTTCTATGACTTCGGCTAATGTTGGCATGAATCTTCTCATGTACGAGACCTTCCCTAGAAAGCTCTTCAACTACTTTTGTGTCTTTGGTGGGGGCATCTCTTTAACTGCTTTCGCCTTGCTTGGGTCCACCTCTAAACCTCTGTTGTGCACCAAGAAGTCCAAGAATTTTGCAGCCGTCATTCCAAAGGTGCACTTCTTTGGATTCATCCTCAACTTTTACCTTCAGCATCGTTCAAACACTTTCCCCAAGTCCTCCACATGAGTTGTCGCCTTTTTGATTTCACTACTATGTCGTCCACATAGTCCTCCACTATATCATGAAATATGGCGTGCATTTCCTTTTGATAAGTTGCCCCCGCATTCTTCAACCCGAATGGCATTACTACATAGTAGAAATTCCCAAACGGGGTACGAAAGGTTGTTAAATCTGCATTTTCTATGGACATCTTTATCTGATTGTAACCCAGAAACCCGTCCATGAATGACATCATCTCATGATTAGCCGTTGCATCTTCCAAAGTGTCTATGTTAGGTAATGGATACATGTCCTTCGGGCATGCCTTGTTCAAGTCTCTGAAATCCACACATATTCATAGTTGTCCATTTGATTTCTTTACAGGTACGATGCTGGAAAGCCATGTTAGATGTTGGATCGGCTTGATGAACCCTACTTCCAGCAACTTTTTGATTTCTTCCTTTATTTGGGTTTCAACTTCTGGTGCATAGTTGCGAGGTGCTTGCTTCACTGGCTTCATTCCCGGGCTTATGTTTAGATTGTGCTCCACAAGATCTTTGTCAATTCTGGGCATTTCGTCGTAATTCCAAGCAAAGACGTCCCTATACTCTCGCAATAGTTGTATGAGCTCCTCTTTCTGGTTAGCCTGAAGCTCCTTGTTGACATAAGTCGGTCTTGGCGTTCCTCCATCTGTTGCCAAATCAACTTCTTCTAATTCATTTTGTTGAGGTTTTGGCCTATCCTCGAAGCATTCTGGAGCTGGTTCTACCTTCTGTTGTATAACTTCTTCTTCTTCTTCATTATTGCTGGAGTGGGGGACACCTCCTGAGCCGTTGGGTTTTTATGCTTCCTTGGGCTCTTCCCCCTTGCACCGTCACAATTGAAACACCACCTTTCCGTCGGGTTTAACAACCCTCTCCCATTTTGCCTTTTGGCATCCTCAGACTGTGCTATCCTCTTGGCATTTATTATATTTATGGCATCTTCAGGATCTGCAGGCCTTTTCTTCTCTTCTCTTCCTTCCTTCCTTCTCTAAGTCTACTACTATTGGCTTCATATTTTTGGAACATTCTTTATGTTCTGAGGTCTTCTTCTTCACTTTTTCTGCAAGTAAAAACTTATCTTCCTGCACTTCCTCCCAGCTTGCTAGTCTTAGGGAGTCAGGCCTCGCGATCTAGTTCTCTCCCTCTTCAGCGACATCATCGAAGAAAGTTGCTTCAGTGATATGTGCCTCCTCTGGTCCAAAGGAATTCCGAGTTGCTGGTACCTTGACTTCTCTCCCTTTCCAGATAGCTTTTAGGCATTGATGAAAAACTGAGGATACCACCCCATAGTCATTTTTCCAAGCCCTTCCCAGTAATACATGGTATGTTGCACCCACCTCTGCATCATGGAACATTGCAGGCCCTCGAATCTTTCCAACTTGCATGTCTACCTTGATGTGTCCCAGGGTTCTTGTGCTCTGGTTGGCGAATCCTGTAATGTTTGTTTGTTCCTTCACAGTCTTCTTCTCTGGCAGGCATAACCGTTTGAACATGGTGTAGGGCATAATATTTACAGACGCTCCATTGTCAATGAACGCCCTTCGCACTTCGATGACATTGATTACTGCTGTCACATATAGTTGTCTGTTGTACGGGTATCTTATCTCTCTATCAGCTTTAGAGAAAGATATTTATTTGCTTCTTCCTCCATCGTCTTCACAAATCCTTTGCTTATGGCCATGCAAGTCTCCTATGTCTCGGCAGCCTTGATAATTGCCCTGGTTGCCTCAATCCTTGCTTCCTTGGCCAATCCTATCTGATCGAAAAAATTTCTGAACTTGGCCCCATTCATCAACGCCATCACCTGCAGTCCTGGGTCACACTTCTCTTTTTCTTCCATTATCATCTCCACTTATGGGATTATGTTGTGAATAATAGTGTTGCACGTTTCCTTCCCTTTGTGGTTTGGCAGTGGCTTGTCATGAACGCTACTTTCCTTTCCAAGTTCAATCTCCCCATTTGCCAGCTTCTCGTGGAATATCCTACGCAGGCTATAGCAATCCATAGTTGAGTGTCTCGCATATTTGTGGAATACACAGAAATCTAGCGTTCTCTTCATCTATTCCATCACTGTAAATCTAGGCCTTGGGGGTTTCACCACCCCATGTTCAATCCATTGCTCGTATAGACCCCTGAATGCTTTTTCACTGCATGTGATAGCCTCCGGGACTGACTTTCTTGCATATTTGTCTCCAGGCCTTCCTTTGCTTCGATCAAAATTTTTCTCATGCTTCTCCCTCTTGCCCCCTTGTGTTTTTGACTAAGAATCAACCAAAGCCACTGTTGCTGTCATCTTGCCCCTCCATGTAACCATCGCAAGACTAGTATGCAATGTCATGATTCCTCCCAAGTCTTGTGTAAAAGATGAAAGGGTCGCGAAGGAATCACAAGCCTTGGTAATAAGGTGGGGCTTGAAGGAATCTAAGGCACCATTCTTACAAATGCTGACCAGGTTCTTTTCTTAAATCGGCTCTGCACACTTCTGTGCCTGGGCCCTGAACCTGTCAACGTAATCTGATAGCTCCTCATTCGGCTTCTGTTTGAACCGCATGAGTTCTACAATGGTTACCTGTTTCTGCACATAGAAAAATTTCTTAAAAAATTGCAATTTTAGGTCATCCCAATCATGGACTGGTCTCTTCTCCAAATTATAGCACCAACTGAAGGCACTATCCGTCAAAGTTTTGTTGAATTCCCGCATCAACAAGTTATGGTTGTTCACTTCATCATATCCCAGCCACGGAGACATCGACTCTACGAACTTGACAATATGTTCCCTCGCGTTTCCTTTCTCCCTGTTGTATTTTGGAAACTGTGGTGGATGCTAAATATACCCTCGGGTAAGGTTGCCTCCAAATGTGTGCCGGGTAAGGCGAGTAAAGTCTAACTCCGAGGGTCGGGATGTCTGCCTACGAAATTTATTGATCACATCAATCATATCATCCTTTATCACATACTGGCTCGTGGCATGAACTCTCTGGGGTGTTGTGATATACTGCTTGTATCGACGGTATGTATGGTAGAGAGATTGGTTGATGCACACTTGCATCATGCAAAGCTGGCACTGGTGGCAGTTTCTGGCTTACTCGATGGACATTGCCTGGAATGGTTGGCATTTTCACCTGTGAAATTGATGGGAGAGCAGTTGGGATGATGTTTGTCTGAGGTTGGCTTGCTTCCAACCTAAGTTGTGGCACGTCGCCACTGTCACTACAAAAAAATGGGGCTTCAGCAATAACTGATTTTCGTTGCTAAAGGTGCCAAATTTCATTGCAAAAGGGTTTTGGCAACGACTTTACTATCATTGCGTCTTTCGTTGCGCAATGAGCGTTGCTAATTGTTCCGCAACGAACGTATTTTTTTCATTGCCAAAAGTAATACATTTTGCAACGAAATTTGGCTTTCGTACAGAGACATCGATCCTTTAACAAAAAAATATATTGTTGCAGAATAATTAAAATGTTGTTGCTAAAAAGCCCATTTCATTGCAAAAGCCTTCTAATTGGCAACGAAATGAACTATTTTTTTTGCAACGACGATGCATTTTTGTTGCAATTGACACCATTTTGCAACGACATTTTTCGTTGTAGTAAATTATAAAAATTGTTGCTGAAGCGTGCTTTCGTTGCGAAATGTAAACTTTTTAGCAACAATTATCGTTGCTGATAATATTATTTGGCAACGAAATTATGTTGAATCAGCAACGAAAATATTTGTTGCTGGTTATTTTTCAATAGCAATGAAAGTCGTCGATTAGCAACGACATTATATGTTGTCGTTTCTTTATATGTGCAACGAAAGTTGATATGATTTGCAACGATAAAAAATGTTACTTTTTATTTTAGTATTAACAACAATATTCTCTCCGTTGTTATTAGGTTAATTTTTCGTTGCCAAATATTATATTTTTAATGTCATTAGCAACAAAAATTTGTTTCTAAATGTATAAAAAATTTGTTGCTAAATCAAAATTTAACATTCTTTTTATGTACCTGGCTAGCTCAATGTCCCCATAGCAAATATTGACAAAAAAACTAAAATATTATTAACTTGATAAAATCATTCACTACATAATCATTCATTATCTTTACAATTAACTATCTAAAGCTACCACAGTTTTTCAATCAAAGTATATATCTACATATATAGAGAGAGTACACTTCATAATTTTGTCCTTTGTCTTCCGTAAACTTAGCACAGAAATTTGATACCCAGTATTGTAAGGCAGGTCGTCGAAGCAGTCTTCCTGCACATATTTAAAAATAACAACAAGTCAGGAAATTGAAGCAAATAGGTCACTAGAGGCACTTAGTGTCAAAATCAATACACAAAGACAATAGAGTTGTTACGTGATACTAGTGTATGTGCCAGAATATGATCTAGAGAGAAATCCCCTCCCATTCTCCCTCAATCCATTCCTTTATGCTCACACTCACACCCACAAGGCCACACACATAAAATAAAGTGATCTATACAGTTTACAAGCAAATCATTAAAAAAACTAAAAAAACAATGTTGTGAATGAAACATGAAGAAAATCAACCCACTATAGAACTGGAGGGAAAACTGAATAAATTTAAACATCATTCCGATTTAATCTACTGATCATGTACCCTGGAACGGATACAATAAAGGAGTAGTGGAGTTATAGACCCCGTTGAAATTTTTTCATAAATATTTAGTATATTGGCGTTAATTATTTTTTAAAAAAACTTTTAGGAGTTGATATGAAATAATTCTAACTTTTTGCATGACAAATTGACAATTTTGAAAACAAACCAACTAAGAATGAAAGAACCAACAAAAAATGAAATATCCCATGAACCAACTAACAGGTAGAAACAATACATTATAAACATGTTTTGATTACTTTTGAGAAAAACTCATCTCAAATCTAAATAAAGAACATTGCAAATTTGAAACAAAAAAGTCCCAAATAAAATACCATATATTAGTTTCACTCACTTGCCAAAAATCCAATAAAAATAAAAAAAAATAAAAGAAACAAAAAATCCCAAATAACATATATGATATTACACATAAAAGAGGAACATATTATTTTTATAAAGAAAGAAATATAATCATATACTTATTTTAATGAACTCGGAGCAGAATTAAAGGAAATTAAAATTTCACCAAAGATGTCAATTTTAGGACAACTTTCTTGTAATAAAGTTCAATCTACATGTCCAACTTAATTGGTGAAAACAAGAGAAAGTCAAAGAATGGAGAATAAATTCCATGGTGTATGAGCTAAAATGTTAAGATAGGTGCTCCAACCTGGAGAAAGAGTTCTGGTAGATAATAGAAGCTAGGGTAACAGTTTTATTCTGAATGGGCAAGCCTTCTTTTGCTTCTATTGCCTGGTGAAGTCCGTCGCTCTAGCGCATCCCCTAACATCCAAGTAACAATTGTATGTATTATGGTTTTGAAAAAAATCTAATTCACTTTCCCTATCAATAATAAAGTATTTGAACAAAAATTAATCATATTTAACTTATTAGGATTCCAGAAACAAATGTTTGCAATCCTGTTAGGGGTAAAAATATTTTACTAGATTGAAAATTATGACCACGAGACTAGGATCCTGGTGTATATAGCAGACGTCAACAAAAACTAGCACTAGCTTTTGTCTGTATTATACACTAATGATGTCCAGTAAAGGATGCACGATTAATGTTTTCCTGGAAATTAAGTCAATTTTGAAAAGAAAATGCTAATTTATGAAACGATTTTTAATATTATTCTTAAGATACTGCGATATGGATACATGTGCTTGTACTTAAAGTGGGTCCCATAAACAACTACAACTCTTTCTGTACTAAAATTTGCTTGATTTTTGAAAGAGTGGCTACCATTTTAAGACCAAAAAAATTTCGACTGTGACATCCATTGCACAACAGAGGGAGTAATAGTAACAGATAGAACAACAACCAGTGATACTGTCTTAGCAATTATTATCTAATAATAGTCGCAAACATTACATGTTATTAGATTATATTGTTATACTATTTTTCAACCTTAGATTTGGGATTTCACTAGATATTATGGAAGAGCATGTAATGAGTAGAATAAACTAAGGAAAGTTACGTGTTGAACCATAGAAGGTCAAAGAATCTCATCACATAATATTAAAGATAAGAAAGCTATCTACATACTAAGAACAACTGTATAACCACATGCAAAATACTTCTATTTATATTTGTATATAACACCTGAAGAACTGTTAGAGTCATAGCTTCCTTCTCCTTAAGCCAGCCACCGGGAATTTCAAATGCAAGAGCAAAGTTGGTTTGTTGCTCACAAATGAACATGGCAAAGAAATTTGCAACATAGTCAGATAAAAAAGTTTCAGTGTTTGAAGATTACCGACGTAGACTGATTGTGGTTCCCTAGGTCATAGCACACTAGTTAAATCACAGAGAAGAGGTTCTGCATATTTTAACATCTCCTCATGTTCAACACATGACGCGGCAAGGACCATTCGAGGAGCAGTAAAATTTTCCTAAATTTTAAAACCCTTTCAGTGGCAGAAAAAGATATAGAAAACTAATAATCAATATTGAACTAAGAATCAAGCAGTGAAATAACTAAAGGAGATAGAAGAAAAGCAAAATGATCTATTATTAGTTTATAAAACATTTCTTAAACTCACATCAACAAATTGCTCCAGCACGGTACTATTTAATCTGTTTAGTGAAGATTCTAGGGCCATAAGAGGATTCCCCAATGCACCAGAATAACCAGCAGAATGAATTACTTCCAAAAGCATAGCTTGCGGATTCTTGGATGCTTTTGTAATCTCATCTTTCACTTTCTCAAGCTGCAGAGGATTGCATATATTTTGAGAACATCGTCTGCAACAGAATAACATTGAAGTGCACGAATTGATCCCCAAATGAGAAAGAGCTCCTTATTTTAATTTCTGCAAAATTACATTAGGCAATTCTGTTCAAAATCAAAAGCACATAGACCCAAACTTGTAAGAGATAAAGAGGACAAGAAACAGTAAAAATGAAATTGTAAAATTAGGTTCTAAAATGCTAATCCAAACAGGTAAGATGTAGAATTATAGCATACTATTATGCATAGGTAAACTGTAAAAAGAACTTGGCAAGGATCGACAACATATTTCTTTAAGTTTTCATTAGTAGGATATACTGTGAAAATTATTCTCACTTTTCTTCTTCAACACAACCTTCTGACCAGGTTGAGTTCTAGGACGACCCTGTGAAACAGAATAGGTTTCAGTTGTGTTGCTTGATTGTTAAAAAAAAGTAAAAAGAACCATGCAATAGTTTGAAACAAACGTTACGAACAACATCTCCTGTTAAAGTCGGGACCTGTATTGTTCCTCCCAAAATAGCCTACAAGAGAGTAAACCCACCAACATTTATCAGAACACAACACTCCCATAAGGATTGGACATAATAGAAAATAATAAGAAACAGCATTTTGGGAAACACCTGTGATAAGAAACAAACATGACTAATTGAACATAGCAGACAGAAGTTTTACTGTTCGGTTACAAACAAAGTGAATGTAAATATTGATTTATGTTCCACAAAATAATATTAGTATGTGAGAATGTTTTGATATATTCTAGGATTGAGCAAAAAAGTGGGTAAAACAGCGTTACCGAACCAAACTATAATTATGGGTAAAACAGCGTTACCTTCTTCAAACCAAAGATCATAACTAATAATTATGTGTACCGCATATGTTTTCGATGCTATTTTGACACCATTTTTGAGAGTTGTTATCCTGATCTTTCCCCGTTCAACATAATTCGGTAGTGGAGGAGGGAGGGTAACATCCTCAAGAGGAAAGTCTAGAGGAGGAAAAGATCTAGATCTTTCTCCAGTCAACCAGCCAAATAAACCTCCCGAGGATGATGAATTGGTGGCAACAACACTTAAACTTGCAAACCTAGTCAGTGTCCTGTTGCTACCCTACTCACATATTAAAACATCAAACACGACCCACGGTCAAACTATTAAGCTACCACTTCATAATAAATGGCAATGCGACAAAAATTGCTCTGCCAACAAACTTCAACATACATGAAGATTCTGAATGTTAACATAACTACACCAAAATGATTGCCAAAGAACAACAAATAATGAAGCAAGTATCCAACTTTACATGCACCTCATATTCCAAGGTCAATCTTATTCCCATAAGCAAATCTTTGGACCATTTAAAATTTAAAAATGTTAAGCAGAACATTTACAAAGCTGCATTTCTTGTGTACATATTCGTATGTATTAAAGAAAAACTATATCTTAGAATCAGAAAATACAAACTAGGTAGTGTCTTGAGTCGGGAAAAGTTTCCGTATTGTAGGGAAATAAAATTATAAATTTTTTTAGCAAATAATAAAAAAAATCAGTGCAAAAATACGAGCAGATCTCGAAATATTTAGGTTAAATAATTTAAGACTTACATATCATCACATTACCTGTATCAATAATCAATACTAAACTAGGTTCTCTCTATCTATAAATTCAAGTAAAAATACAAACACATATACAAATAAAAAATAAAGAAGAAGAAAAAAATTATATATATATATATATATGTAATTGAAATTGTTACTGACCTTAAGAACCTTAAGTCGTGAAGCGGCAGTTCGGTACATGGTGATGGAAGTGAAATTGAATACAATAAATAAAGAACAATACAGAAGCAGTCACTAAATCTATTTACGTAACACAACGTTTACTTTTCGTGGCAAGATTATGTCTCAAGTAATCAAAACCAAGCTCACTATTGGTGACATATGTGATGTCACATAAGTAATTCTCCCTCCTCTGCTCACTTGTCATATCCTCTGCCAACATAAACAACTCATTGTTAGAGTCGAGACACAACCAGGTTTCAAAAGCCAGGATCAAGTATCAAACCTGACTCAAATAGAAACCACAAACCATTACAACAGAGGAGACTTCATCTGGTTTCTTTCTAAAATTTTATGATGTAAATCAATACTCAAGTGCATCAAACTTCCATCAATTGATTTAATTATTAAAAGCTTTGTACCTCACAAAGGAAATATCCTTGATATAAAAATAATTGGTGCACCAACACCTCTCTTACCAGAATTCCTTAGGCATGAAACTTAAATGTTTAACATGTAACAAAATTTGGAGTTACTGCAGTACACTAATATGGTAAATCTAAGGTTACTAGTTTCAGTACGCATACTTGGAGACAAAATTACGAATCAAACAAATATCTAAGAAACCAAGACCAATAGTTAAAATTAAGACCCCATAAATTTGGGAAAGCTTAAAAATTTTACAAATACATTAATGACTTTTACATACGAATGGCAGAAGAAGCTCACCAGTCAGAAAGAGTACAAGCTAAAAACCAAACCTTTGAGCTGAACAAGCCAACCGTGAATCCATGGACATCATTCCAGGTCCAATTCTAATAAGTTAACTATGCCAGAAACTGAGTTATGTTCAAAGCAATAAATGACAAACTGAGTTATGTTCCAGAATTTGGACCTAAAAGACTCACCATATGTACATACGAACACATACAGATAATTAATTGACAGTGGGTGTGTGTATAGCAGTGGGTGGGTGTATGTGTGTGAGTAGAGCAGTGGTTGTAAGAGTAACTTACTAAACAACCAAATCAAGCCTCCTCCGTTCGATTCCTCATGCCCAAATCAAGCCTCCTCCATTCACCTCCTCACGCCCAAATTCTCTATTTTCTCCTAGTTGTGTGTATATGTGGGCAATGGAGAGGAAGAGGGAAAGGAAGTGAGAGAGGTGTCACAACCCGATATTTTCTATATAAATAAATTGTAAATTTTGCGTATAAATTTTTATTTATTTATTTATTAAAATAAATATAAATGATATATGTCAAGGTAATGTGTAATTATAATTATATGTGTGATAAATAAAATTTATTTATTACATTAAGTATTGCAAATAAATTTATTTTAGAATTATTGATTATTATCAATTATATTTTTATACTAATTAATTCCTTATTGGAAATGTTTTATTAATTATTTTCAAGGAAAATATAAACTTATATTATTTAAGTAATATATGACATAATTTTAGAATATTTAATTATTTTAAAGGTAAGAATGCGTGAAAGGTATTATGTATGTATTTATGTGATGAATATGGAATATATTTATTACATGAATGATTATGAATAAATTTTATTTTAGAATTATTTATAAATTATATTCTTATAATAATTAATTTTACAATAAAAATATTTTTAATATTTATTTTCCATGAATATATGATAATTATATTATTTAAATAATATATGATTTGATTATAGAATTATTATAATAATTATTTATTATATGAAATTATTTCAGAATAGTTAAGTTAATTATTTTAAGTTAATTATTAATGTTGTATATGAAAGATAAATCAGATATGGAATCCAAACCCTAATTCTGGGTTTTGATCAAGGAATGAGAATAATAATATTATATTATTATTTGCCAGTGTTATAGATATGTATGGTTATGTGTGTAATGTTAATGTGTGAAACAGTTTTAATATGTTATGACCAAACCCTAATAATATTTTGATAAACCCTATATCTGGTTCAGGAATAAGGAATGATGATAATATTATAATATTATAATATTTTGATTTTTCAGTGCTATAAATATGTACTGTATTTCTGTATTGATAATGATTGGTCAATTGCGGTGTATTATGACCAAACCTTAGTAATAATATTAAACCCTAATTTGAGATCCAAATCAGAGTGCAAGATTGTTTTATAAGTGTGTTATATAATTTATGGCATGTATTAAATGTATTAATTAGGTAAACCCTAATTAAAGTTCTAGAAACCCTAAATTATTAAAAACCCTAATTTCAGACTTTGATAAAATGAAGCCCTAATCTGGGAATATAACGGAGAATTATAATGTTCAAGTGATTTAATTATAAGTCTAATTAGGGTAAAACTTAATTAATTAACAAACCCTAATTTTTAATTTTTGGAACCCTAATTGTTCCGTCAAAACCCTAATGCTTAATTGTGGATTTAATTGCTATATTACAATGTTAATTAGGAAATATAAATCCTAATTGTCAAGTAATTAGAAACCCTAATATAATTGGAAAATTTAATTTCAAAAAATGAAATATTATTTTATTTAAACCCTAAAATGTGGTTTTGAAAACCTAATGTACAAATTTGACATTAAGTGCTAAATTAGCAATTTTAATTAGGATAAAATGGTCCTAATTAGCAAATAATGAATCATGATTTGGAAATTACAAAATAATTAGGAAGCCCTAATTATAATTTAGAAATCAAAGTTTCCTATTTTAAAATTTTAATTAGAAAATTTTGGAATTTCCAAGTTGCTAAAAATTTGAGGATTTAAAACCTAAATCTAAATTTTTCCAAATCATAAATCTAAGTATGCTCAAACCCTAAACCCTAAGGGTTTCATCTAATGCAAAAATCTAGAATAAAAAGGAAATGACAAGATTACCCTTTAGTGTATTATTGTGACTTAGCTTGCAAGATTAAATCTAGTGTAGTGGTTCACCAACCCTAGGCCTAGCCATGTGCCAAAAAGCTCCAGCAATCAGCCATCTAGCTTGCCAACTTACAACATACAATGAATCAAGCAACTTATAAATAGAGTTAGAGAGAGAAAATGTGCAAAAACTTAGCCAATTCAATTTTTGCTCCTACCAACTCTTACTTCTCTTTCAACCAACGAAATATTAAGCCAAATCAGTTCCAAAATCAAGCCCCACGTTCATCATAAACAGATCAGAAGCCAGAATCGAAAATCAAAGCTCAAAAGTGGTAAAAATTCCTAATTTTTGAAATCCTTTGATTTGATGTTAATTGTTGCAATTGATTTGTTAAATATGTGTAATAAGGAGTGTATTAATGTTCTGGGTCGTTAGATTCATGACCCATAACATCAAAGTGCTCAAAATCAAAGTTTTTCCAACTTTTGAAAAACCGAAATTTGTTATTTTTAGGCAAATGTCAGGGATTATAACTCTTTGCTAGATCACGATTTTTGTGTTATAAAAGTTGTTATGTGTAGATTGTTATGTTGTATGTAATCTCCAAAAAGAATCAGGTCCATATCTATTGTGGATCAAAAGTTATTTAAGGTCAAAGTGAGTTGACTGGCATTGACCAGACAAATTCTGGACAGCCCAGAATTTTCTAAGTGTCGATTTTTCGGACACCGTTTGACCATACTGTATCTGATTTATTTCTTGTTGTTATGATGATTTTAAACGTTATAGTTGTAGTTCTACATGAGTTCTACACACTGAAATTGATATATCACAAAGATATTACACGGATTGCAAGTTATAAGGATCCAAAGTAGGCACCACGAACTGTTCTTCGCGAAGAACAGCCTTGTCAGACTTTTTGATGGCTGATTTCTCCAAGATCTGTTGTTGTTAAGCCATGATGTTTGTTGGTAATGAGTACTACAATATGTATTTGTTAAATCACCCAGAAACATTTTGTACTAAACGTTACACGCGGTCAAACATGCCCACTCGGTTTCTGTCCTTAGAAATCTGGGCATCTCAAGAACACCTATAGCGACGCTTTCTGTCGCTATAGCCCTTTAGCGACGGTTTTAATTATAATTTCCGGAAATTAAATAAATAAATAGAAAAAAAATAGTTTTTAATTATTAAAAATACAAAATAAATTCCTAAAAATTATTTTTAAATCTGAAAATTAGTTTTTAATAATTTTAAATATATTTCATAAATATTTAATATTTTTGGAATATAAAAAGTTATTTATTTATTTAATTATAATATTAAATAAATTATTTAAAAATGGTTTTAATTCATGAAAAATCATGAAAAAAATTATATTATTGTGTTAGAAAATATTTTAAGTCATTATTGGTGAATTTTAATATTTTGTGATGAAATTTTATTAATTAATTAATATTAATGATGTTTAAGTTATTTAATAAATATATTAAATAAATTATGGAAAATAGAATTAATGATTTAAAAATTCATTTAAAGTATTATAAAAATATTTTAAGTTATAAAATATGACTTTTGATATTTTGTCATAAAAAATATTATTAATTTAATATTAATGATATTATTGCTATTTAAAATTTATATTAAATAAATTAATTTAAAATGATTTTAATATTTTAAAAATCATTTTAAATAAAGATAAAGTGTTTAAAAATATTTTAAGTTATAAAATATAACTTTTAATATTTAATGGTTAATTATATTAATTAATGATTAATAATGATATTAAAGTTATTTAATTATTATATTAAATAAATTAGTTTAAAAATGATTTTATTATTTTAAAAATCATTTTAAATGAAAATAAAGTGTTTAAAGATATTTTAAGTTATAAAATATAACTTTTAGTATTTAAAGGATAATTTCATTAATGATTTAATATTAATAATATTTATTTAATGATTAATGATATTAAATTTATTTAATAATTATATTAAATAAATAGTTTAAAAATGGTTTTATTTATTTAAAAATCATTTAAAAAGGATATAAGTGAATTAAAAATATTTTAAAGTTATAATTAATGACTTTTAATATTTGGATAAATAGTTCATTAATATTTCAATATTAATGGTAATTATTTAATAATGATTTTAAGTGTTTTAAAAATCATTTAAGGGTAATATTAATATGTTAAGAATATTTTGAATTATTATAAATAACTTTAATATTTTGGCAATGGTTTGATTAATAATTTTATGTTAATTAATTATTGATGAGAATATAATTGTTTGATATTTAAATCATTTAATAATGATTCTGATATTTCAAAAATTATGGTAAATGATAATAATTATTTTATAGTTATTATATGGTCATGAAAAATTATATGACTGATATTTACGAACGTTGAATAACTGTTTAGAGTCTTAGACTCGATAATTACCCGATAAAGATGTCGGTAAACCGACATGGTTTCAGAAATTGATCTGGACTTAGAAATTTAGTTAGTTAATTATTTTATTTGTGACTCAATGATGGATAAAGTTGTGTAACAATGTGATTAGGAATGAGTTAATTGTTTGTTTGTGATGTAATGACTGTGAAACGTGTGTGACAATGTGATTAGACTATGTGGTTATGCGATTAGGAATGTGCAGACTGCAATAAGCAGTATTATGTGATATGATGTTGTTCTATTCGAATAAATGATTTGATTAATGATAGGTCGTGATAGAAAAGATAAATCTAAGTTGTGTAACTGTAAGCAGCGCATCAGACAAGTATCCTACCTTTGCATTTTCTTTATGCATTGGACAAGTGTAAGAATGTTTCAAAGTTATATTATTACTGTACAGGTTGTAAAGCTTATATTATATACGCCCATTGATTATCAACATGTTAGTATATGATAAATCGGATATATATATTTTGTTCGTTAATTTCTATAAATGATTATTCAAGTGTCCCCACTTGGATAAACATTGTATTCAATCGCATGTTGATACACCTTTGATATACATATATGATGAATTATATAAGACCTTTGTTATGAAAACCCGACAGGTATGAACATCCTGAAAATGGGAAAATTTTTATGCGCTACGGCGGACAAAGGATGAACGATAATATCGTTCTAGCAATGTAGTATTGATCAATACAGGGCCCATGGACTGTACACCCGCAGGCCCGTAAGCAATGCCGGTTTACAGATGAATTTCTGTTTAACCTTTTCGAAAATGAAAACAATGTTCATAATATGTCACAGAAACCCCATGTATAGTCAATACACAGTTCAAAAATTTGAACGAGGGTTGTTATGTTATTATTATTGGTACATATTACTTCACAACTACTGACTAGTTGTAGAAGAATATTATAGAGAAAATATTTAAATTCTTTTAGCTTATATATATAATACTTGTTGGGCACTCAAATGCTCATCCTTGCTTAATTTAAATGTTTTCAGCTAAACGTGATCAAGTGGAAGGTTCAGGCAAGAACAAGTGAAAAGGAAAGCAAACAGAATGTGTTTATTGGTATCATTTGTAATAGATAGATTATATTAAGTTATGATATGTATTTTATATCATGTAAAGAATGTAGTAAAGGTTACGTACTTGGGATTAGACTCTGATAAATGTAAGTTAAGTTTGAAATTTATATTCTTGTTATTATTATTAGTATTATTCCGCTCATAGAAATGGTATCGTGAAGTACCGAATTCGGGTTTCAAGTATCCGGGTTTGGGGACTTTACAGAGGGAATCGTCGCTGGTGAAGAAGAAAAAAGGAGTCGCCGGTGAGAGGGAGAGGGAAAAGGGAATCGCAGATAGGAGGGAAGAGAGCGAGTGACAAATTTTGGGCAAAAATGGGGAATAAAAATGCATTAGTTAGTTGAGCTAGGGCTTATAAACTCTGTTTGCTTCTAACTCTTTTTCCAGACCAAGTACAAAACTCCAAATTAAATTAGGGATTGTATCAAAAAAAGAGAGTTTGATTTTAATTTATGAAAACAACTAATATTGTAAATTCTTTAAAAAGTAATATTGTAAATAAAATTATTATTTCAAAAACTTAAAAAGATTTAAATTTTAGGATGTCATAAATTATTTATAACAAACTGAAATATAACTCTTTTGTGAAACAAAAAAGTAATAATTTAACACATTTGTGATTTGTTCCACAAAAAGAGTCTTAATTATTATAATTTTTTATTGTCAATTTATAATATTTAAAAATTTGAATTATTGTAAATTATTATTTTAATTATTAAATTATTTAAAAAGTTTTTTAAGAAAAAAAAATTAATTTAAAAAATTAATTTCATTACAATCTGAGTTGTAGGACACCATAAATTAACTACGAATAAAAATCAAACTTAACTCTTTCTACAGAATATATGAGTAATTTTTAAGAATTTGTGGTCTATTCCACAGTTTGCCTTATTTTTTTATTTATCTTTTTTTTTCAAGGACAATGTATAAAATTTTAAAGTTTAAATTATTGTAAATTTTTTTACTTTGATTAAAGAAATAGTCGATATTGTAAGTTACTTACAAAGTATTATTAAAAATATATTTTTACTATAAAAATTAAATTTATTTATATTATAATTTATATTCACCAAAATTAATTCTAAAAAATTTATTTAGAACAAAACAGTTACCAATTTTATCTCTCTCAAAAAACCTCTGAGTAATAATATATAGTGAGTAATAATTCTTTTATTATTAGTTTTTTTCCTCGCAAATTTATATTATAAATTGAGAAGTTATTGTAAGTTTATTAATTTGATAAGCTATTACAAATGAATCTATGATGCACAAACAAAAATATCAATAAAAACGAAAAACTTTAAATATATTCGAATTCGTATTCCTATTTGAAATTTGTATTCGAATAACTTTATATATATATATATATATATATATATATATATATATATATATATATATATATATATATATAATCTTATTAACTACATACAATTTAGTTTTAATCTTATGTAACATTTCATTTGTTCATGTTTAAAATATCGTTAAATTAATAAAAAAATTCATTTCGTAGACTTTTTGAAGATTTACACAATATATTATAACTAAAACTCTCTATAAATGTTACGTATAACAAAATATAATAAAATAATATATATTGAGGTTAAATAATAAATGAAACTAACTACAAGCATATTATTAATGTTTTAATCAAATATTTTTTTAAAAATAAAAATAATCATATATTTAATGTAAATTGTTGAATTTAAGAATTTAAAGAAAATATTGCTCACGAGTATCAAACTCCAGACCTCTCTAAACTAGAAACCTTATATTCCAACAAAAGCCACTAGACCAACTACCTATCATGCTAGAATTTATGTAACACTAATATTTAAACCACCTAGAATCGTTTCTATGTATATGAAGATGAGATAATACACTTTTTGGCCACTTTACTACGAATTGTAATAATAATAATAATTTTAATAACTATTATTGTATTAATAATAATAAATTTTAAATACTTAAAAAATAATAATAATAATAATTAAAATAATGATAATAATTAAAATACCCTTAAATAATATAAAGTAGTTACAAATTAAATACCCTAAATATAAAATTACATTCAAAGTTTTTTTAACAACTGAATCAAAATTTATTTTGATTTTTTTTGTACCAGTCACGTGGGTATCAATGTTTTTCGAATAAAATTTAATATTTTGACAGATTTTTCTTTTTATTGTTATGGACTCGATCAAATTAAATTTAAATTTAAAAAACCCGTGGGTAAGTATAAGAATCGATCTAATAAATTACAAAGATGAGTACATTAGTGAATAACAAATATTTATAATAGAAAGATTTTCCAGAGTTCAATGATTAAAAATAGTCACTACAATTACAATTAGTTTTATTTTTTTGAAAAATAATATATTTATCGTTAAATTTCATAATAAGGTCATATTACAACTAAACTCTAATGGATAAGATAGAATAATGATGTGTGAGTCCTTTTAATTTTTTTCAATTCATATATTCATATACATTGACATTTAATACAAACAATTTGTCGGATCACTCTTATTTTAATTATAATTATTATTATTATTTTAATTATTATAATTATTACAATTATTATTATGATAATAATAATAATTAAAATAATAATAATTATTATAATAATCATAATAATAATAATAATAATAATAATAAAAATAATTATTATTATTTTATTATTATTTAAAATTTTAATTATCGCATTGGTAAACAATTTTGTCTTGTGAACACTTTTTAGTTTCTAATATTGGTAAATGCAGGCATGAAACAACATGACTTATTTCACGGCTGACAAATTTATGTTGAAATTTATATCTCAATATATCATCTTTTGTATTTTGTTCCAATCTTAATACTGACGGGTTTTGTAGGATTAGTACCATAATAATAATTATTATTATTTAAAATTTTAATTATTATTATTATTTTAATTATTTTAATTTTATTATTATTATTACAATTATTATTTTAATTTTAATTATTATTATTATTATTATTATTATTATTATTATTATTACTACTACTACTACTACTACTACTACTACTACTACTACTACTGCTGCTGCTGCTGCTACTGTTATTATTATTACTGTTATTATTATTATTATTATTATTATTATTATTATTATACTACTATTAATATTATTAATTTTAATGTTATTATTATTATTATTATTATTAGTGTTATTCTTATTCTTATTATTATTGTTATTAATATTAATATTATTATTATTATTATTATTATTATTATTACTTTTATTATTATTATTATTATTAATATTAGTACTAGTATTATTATTATTACTGTTATTGGTATTATTATTATTATTATTATTATTATAATAATAATTATTATTATTATTAAAATTTTCATTCTGTAGACTTTTTGAAGATTTACACAATATATTTTAACTGAAACTCTCTATAAATGTTACGTATAACAAAATATAATAAAGTAATATATATTGAGGTTAAATAATAAATGAAACTAACAATAAGCATATTATTAATGTTTTAATCAAATATTTTAAAAAAAAAAAAAATAATCATATATTTAATGTAAACTGTTGAATTTAAGAATTTAAGGAAAATGTTGCTCACGAGTATCAAACTCCAGACCTCTCCAAACTAAAAACCTTATATTCCAACAAAAACCACTAGACCAACTACCTATCATGCTAGAATTTATGGAACACTAATATTTAAACCACCTAGAATTGTTTCTACGCATATAAAGATGAGATAATACAGTTTTTGGCCCCTTTACTACAAATTGTAATAATAATAATAATTGTAATAATAATAATAATTTTAATAATTATTATTGTATTAATAATAATAAATTTTAAATACTTAAAAAAAATAATAATAATAATTAAAATAATAATAATAATTAAAATAATGATAATAATTAAAATACCCTTAAATAATATAAAGAAGTTACAAATTAAATACCCTAAATATAAAATTACATTCAAAGTTTTTTTAACAACTGAATCAAAATTTATTTTGATTTTTTTGTACCAGTCACGTGGGTATCAATGTTTTTCGAATAAAATTTAATATTTTGACAGATTTTTCTTTTTATTGTTATGGACTCGATCAAATTAAATTTAAATTTAAAAAAACTCGTGGGTAAGTATAATAATCGATCTAATAAATTACAAAGATGAGTACATTAGTGAATAACAAATATTTATAATAGAAAGATTTTCCAGAGTTCAATGATTAAAAATAGTCACTACAATTATAATTAGTTTAATTTTTTTGAAAAATAATATATTTATCGTTAAATTTCATAGTAAGGTCATATTACAACTAAACTCTAATGGATAAGATAGAATAATGATGTGTGAGTCCTTTTAATTTTTTTTAATTCATATATTCATATACATTGACATTTAATACAAACAATTTGTCGGATCACTCTTATTTTAATTTTAATTATTATTATTATTTTAATTATTATAATTATTACAATTATAATTATTATTTTAATTATTACAATTATTATTATTATCATAATAATAATATTTAAAATAATAATTATTATTATAATAATCATAATACTTAAAATGATAATAACAATAATAATAATTATTATTATTATTATTTTATTATTATTTAAAATTTTAATTATCGCATTGGTTAACAATTTTGTCTTGTGAACACTTTTTAGTTTCTAACATTGGTAAATGCAGGCATGAAACAACATAACTTATTTCATGGCTGACAAATCTATGTTGAAATTTATATCTCAATATATCATCTTTTGTATTTTGTTCCAATCTTAATACTGACGGGTTTTGTAGGATTAGTACCATAATAATAACAATAATAATTTTATTATTATTTAAAATTTTAATTATTATTATTATTATTTTAATTATTTAAATTTTATTATTATTATTACAATTATTATTTTAATTATTATTATTATTATTATTATAATTATTATTAGCACTATTATTTTAATATTATTATTATTATTATTATTACTACTACTACTACTACTACTGTTATTATTATTACTGTTATTATTATTATTTTATTATTATTATTATTATTAATATTAGTACTACTATAATTATTATTACTTTTATTGTTATTATTATTATTATTATTATTATTATTATTATTAGTGTTACTTTATTATTATTATTAGTACTATTATTATTATTATGACTGTTATTATTATTATTATTATTATTCTTATTGTTATTATTATTATTATTATTATTATTATTATTATTAGTAGTAGTAGTAGTAGTAGTACTAGTAGTAGTAGTAGTACTATTATTATTAGTATTACTACTGTTATTGTTATTATTATTATTATTATTATTATTATTATTATTATTATTATTATTATTATCTTAATTTAAGGCAACATTTTAATAGTTGTTGTAAAAAGTTGTAAAAAATAAGCAACGAAAATATAAATTATTGCCAATGAATATGGTCCATATTAGGCAACAAAATATAGCAAAAAAAAAACTTATGTTGCCCACGATGAGGAAAAATCAAGTGTTTAGAAATTTTGCAACTAATTTCTAATGAATTTTGTTTCCAAAATTTGCAACTACTTATAAATTTCGTTGCAAAAAGTGAAAGACTGACACAATCTGCAACGAAGGACAAGTTTCGTTGCTAAACATACACTTTTAGCAACGACTTATAAAGTCGTTGCCTGAAAAATTGTTGCTAAAGCTCCATTTTTAGCAACAAAAAAACTTTCGTTGCCCAAGATGACGGGAAATCAAGTGGCCGAAAATTTTGCAACGAATTTCTAACAAAAAATTTTCCCGTCAATGAATTAGCAACGAAATTTTGTAACGACTTATGAATTTCGTTGCAAAAAGTGAAAGCCTGACAGAATCTGAAACGAAGGACAAATTTCGTTACTAAACATATACTTTTAGCAAGTCGTTGCCCGAAAAATCGTTGCTAAAAGCCCATTTTTTTGTAGTGTGTGCTGGGCCTCTAAGTTGATTATTGGAACCGATTGACTTTCCGTCGACGGAGGTACAATCTAGTTCTCTTTGTTGTTGCTAGCCATTGTTTTTGTCTTCACTCCTACCTGTTCCCCCTGCGAACTTCCTCGGAACATGGCCTTGAAACTGGGAATCTGCATCAACTGCTGGCAGAAATTCCCCATCTCCTCTTGATTCTTCTGCATTTCCAGCATCATGGCCATCATCATCCCTTGCCCTTCTTATGCTTCCTTCAATGCCTTGAGCATCTCCAGTTGCATAGCATTCGTCTGGTCTCCACCTGCATCCTCGCCTTGCCTTCCTGCGTCGGTTTGTTGTTGATTAGCCATATGTGGTGATGTCGAACTCCCCTCTGAAGCGTCTTCAACAAGTGGTTGGTCAAAATCCAGGTTTGCGCCTTGGAATGCTAGAGTTACTTGTCTTGAAACTGGATCCGGTGAGGTAATGCTATTTGTTGGTGAAGCAGCTCTTCCTGTAGTTCTCCCACTTCGAGTTGTGGGCATACCCTTCACGAATTCTACACCTCCCCAGCAGAGTCGCCAAATAAATGTGGGCAAGGAAATCGGGCCTTGCTTGTTTAGGGTTTCATGTTGGTTGAGGAGGAGAGAAATCCACAAAGAGAACATAATTGATTGATTGATTGTAAAGGGGAAAACGACAGGTGGGTGATTACTCCAACGACGCGTGGCAGAGCCCCTAGAATCCGAAAATCGTATTAGGGTTATTGGGATTCCAAGAGCCTTCTTCAGTTCTTCGAGTTGAGAGAGTGTTCCAATCTTGTTAGCGGTTTTAGGTGGAATATCCAAGACTTAATCTACCAAAAGAGTCCACCTCCTTCCTAGACTGGAAGGAGTATTTATAGAGTTTCCTGGAATTAAGTAATCACATGCTAGGCACATATTTTCAAGGAAATTCCAGAAATACCCTTTAAACATTAGAATAATGCCCATATTTCCCTATCCTTCTAGCTACCAATTCAATCCCTCAATCAATTCCCAAAATGAGCCGCCTCCACGAGTCTTCTGCCTCGGGACACGTGGAGGCTTCTCCCGGGTCTAGCACATTTATTTTTGACTTTTCCATCTTCATTCCATTAGGTTATTCAAACCCTAAATTGCACATTTAATGAGGTTATGGAACCCTAATTGTGAATTTAATTTAATTAGGTCATGTGAACCCTAATTTTACACATTGACCCACAACCAGCATGACAAGGAAGAGATCCATTACTTAAACTCACCATAACAACATCACAGAAAGTAGATCTATGTCGGTCAAAGTGCGTCAGTGTTCATGTTCATCAGTTTTCTGGGTTACCAAGAAAACTGAGTTCTTAAACGTTTGACCTCCTTTGACCAGCCACCAAATTCAATATATATTATATCTAGAGGTTCTGAAAGCATGGATCTAAAGATAAACTAACATACTATAACATGGTTACAAGAATAGAATCAAAATAATAAACAACTAACAGATCATGGCTTGACAAAATCTTGTCAGACATTGATTTTGAGTTTTTGGGTTACCCAGAAACTCTTTGGTCAAGCTCAGTCAACGATATTGACCATGATTATCTGAAATTCTAAGCATGATCTGGTCCTGCTACAAGTTCTAGATCACAGATCTCATAGCACACTACATGTTCAAACATTAAAAACACAAAAATCATTAACAACCAGAGATCTACAAGGCCTAACATTTGGTTGTCAGTCGACATAAAAAAAAATTCCAGATTTTTTAAAACACCAAACCTGAGCCTCTAGATGTTTTGGATCTAACATCAAGCAATTCAGATCATCATTATACCCTATATACAACACATTTTAACACTTAAACACAACTTTTATCAAAGCAATCAAGATCAGAATTTTGATTAGGGTTTATACCTTCTATGAGAAAACTCTTGAATCTAAGCCTCTGATTTGTTAATGGAAGTCGTGGGGCTTGATTTGGGGACTGGTCCACTACTATATTTCGTGGTTTTAGAGAGAGAGGGTCTTGGATGAGTATAAGTGTATGAATGAGCAAAAATGTGCACTTTTCTCTCTCTTAACCTATTTATATAACTTAGATGCATTGAATCTAATTTGCAAGGTGTCAAAGGGGATAAGATTGGCTGAGATTTGAGCACATGGGAGATCTAGAGTTGGTGACTTGCCAAGATATGGCAAGATTTGCAAGCAACAAATCTAAGAATGTGACAAAAAGGGTATTTTGGTCAATAGCCTTGTCATTTTAATGGTATTCTTGTCCATGATACTTGAATCTAGGGTTTAATCAATATATTTTAAACATTAAGGTTTTCCAAATAATTTCTAGGGTTTGAAAAATTTTGTTTAAAGTTTAATAAAATTTTAATTAGAACTTACTAATTAAAATTAGGGTTTTTAATAGAAAGTTAAGGTTTTAAGTACTTGGTTTCTTGATATTATTAAGGTTCCCCATATTATGAATTAGGGTTTTTTAATTAATATTATAATTTACTAAAATAATAATTAGGGTTACCACTTTAGCAATTAGGGTTTTAAATTGGAAATTAGGGTTTTTAATTTACATTTAGTGTTTCTAGTCAATAATTAGGGTTTACCTAATTAGCATAATATAATAATTGTCATTAATCACTTACCACAATTTCTTACCAATCGCAAACTCTGGTTTGAGTTTCAAGTTAGAATTTAACGAATTAATGCTAGGGTTTTAACATGTCACACAATAATTGACCAACGATTAACAATACGTACCTATAGTACATACTTATAGCACTGAAATAAAAATAATTTTATATTAATTATTTTATTTCCTTATTCCAAATCCAGAATTAGGGTTTGGATTCCATATCTGATATATCTTTCAAATACGTACCATAATTAATTAAATTAAAATAATTAACTTAACTAATTTGAATAAATTCATATAATAAATTATTTATTATAATAACACTAATAATCTTTTCATATATTATTTAAATAATATATAAATTTATTTTCATGGAAAATAAGTACTAAAATCATTTCTACTATAAAATTAATTAATATAAAAATATACTTTATAATAATCAATAATTCTAAATTAAAATTATTTGAAAGTATTAATGTAATAAATAAATTTTATTTATCACATATATACATACACATTACCTGGCACTTATTCCCACCTTTATAAATAAATTAAAAATTTATATGCAAAATTTCTTATTTATTTTCATAAAAAATATCGGGTTATTACAATGTATGAGCAATGTTAGGTTCTCTGAGACTGGATTCGTCAAATATAGCTTGTGACGATTCAAACATTTAGAAATATTAAAATAAAAATTTAAATAAATAAAATTCTTATTATGTGATATCGGACTACATAATTAAATAATTGGTGTGAAATATGTGACTATTAAATATACTATTTTAATATATTTATTTTATGTAAATAAATTGTTAAAAATAATTTATACAAGGGAAAAGTAAATGAATAAAATACAATATCATATATTGATTTTGGTTAAGAAAAAACTATAGAAACACAATTTATCAAAAGGGAAAGAGATGATTAAATGATACAAATTTTTGTATCCATTAATAAGTAAATGAAAATAATTTATAATATTAAAATAATATATAATATTAAATTATTTTAACAGGGTAAATTTATAAAATTATTTTTATGTATAGTTTTTATTTTTATGGGAAAAATTATTGGATGTACTGCATTATAATATTTAATGTAATATAATATATGTAATAATATATACTGTAATATGTATGTAATGTTAGTATAAGTGTATATGAGAATATACATACATTATGGGTATTGCCCAAGTAATAAAAGCATGTGTTGGGTTAGTATATGTGTTATATGTAAGACCCCAAAAATTTTTTAAATAAAAAGGAATTTCCTTTATTTATTATTTTGAAATAGTAAGGATTGATTTGATTAATGTGGATAGTTATGGGTAAAATGCGCAAATATTTTGAATAAGCAAGTGGTTATAAAATATTCATTGTTGTCGGGGAATATTCGTTTGGTCGTGGAATATTCTTGCTGTCGGGGAATATTCGTACGACGGCGCAGTCTTTTGTGGGCCCCATAACGGAAAGCGATTAAATGAAGAAAACGACAAAAATAAGTTGTTTATAAATAACGGCGTAGTTGTTACCGTTTATACTGTTGGAATACCCGGTGGATAAAGTAAAGTAATACGCGTTGTTGCACAGTAGCACACGGTATTGCACCAATTATTGATTCTTACGTAAGAAGGCACTACTCAATAATTGTTACAGTAATTACTGTTCAGTATTTTATGTTATTGATTCAATAATTGCTGCATTGATATTTTATATTACTGTTGTTTCAATAATTGTCACTACACAGTATTTTTCATTATCGAAGCAATAATTCATATTATCTGAATAATATTATTTGATAACATTATTGGCAATGTCTAGAAAGTTCTGTCTAAGGAGAGGTTTGGTCACCTAATTGCGCGCCAGTAAGAAGAAATTCTTATTGGAAAGCCCCCTCTTTCCTGGGAACGGCCTGGTTGCTAGTATTGTGATTCTGTAATATTATTTATGAATAATTAATTATTGATTCATATGATGAGGAAAATATTGATTTTATGTGGATATAGATGGAGAAAATTTTTAATGTGACAATTGTTGAAAATTAATATTTTATCTTTTTCTGATAAAATAATTCATTTAAATATATTATTTTAATAATATATTAACGGTGATATTTTTATGATGAATGTGAGATATATGAGTATATGAGGAGGAAGAGTATTTTTGTGGCATTAAATGTTTAACACAGATTTTGTGTGTCGGTAGACCTATTTCTTGACTGAAAATTTGATTATAGCCTGTAAAATCGCCTGTTTGTGGATTTCGGTCAATTTCTGTTTGGAATTTGGAAAAACTTCCTTCTGCAAAGTTGTAGAGAATTGAATTTCCTATAAAAACTCGCGAGATTCGAGTTTTCTGATAAAAGAGCTATTTATTGTGAATTATTGAAGTTCCGAAGCTCCGAAATAATTGATTTTTGGAAGTTTTAATTGTTTTAATTAACAAAAACGTTTTTGTGTTGGTTAGCCTCATTAAAAACATGTTATGTTGCTGAAATCAGATCTGAAAGAGTGGGCGTAGAATTTTTAAAAAATATATAATATTTTATTAAATTTTCTGCTTTGGTGTTCTAAGCAATTTCCTATAAATAGGTGCTTAGGTTAGAATTGAAAATCACACCAGAAACTGAAGTTTTCTCTCTCTATATTATCGAGCGTATTCTTGTGAGTATTTTGAGTATACTTTGAGTATTGCTATACGGTGAAAGTTCAAGTCATAGCCTATATCCGGTGTTTTAACTAGAAGTGCTGTCTTTCGAGGTAAAGGATGTTATTTTCTTCTCAAATGATATTATTTCTTCAATATCATTATGCTGAAATGTTGGTTGGAACTTTTTATCAAATTTGGAACTTTTTCATGTCGGGGTTACTATTCATGAGTTACTATTCACTAGTTACTATTCACGAGTTACTATTCACGAGTACTATTCACGAAGCGTGAAGCTGTTTTTTGTAAAATTTCTATCTTTTGGTGTCGGAATTACTATTCACGTATACGGCACTATTCACGTATACGACACTATTCACGAATACGACACTATTCACCAAAAAATGAAATTTCTTCTTTTTGTCCAAAATATCTATTCTGGATACTAGCTTTGATTGTATCCATGTTTTGATCATTCTTGAATTTTACTTCAGTATGATTATTTATGAAGTATTTTGAACTCAGATTGTTTAGAGTACGAATCCTTAATACTTGTTATTTTGTTTCACTGGATTCGTTTCCTTTAAAATATTTTTCATCATCCTCAGTCCTAAATGATGGTGTTACTGAATATCTTTGGCACGTAGTGCAAAGATGGTTGATTTTATTATGAATATCTTTGGCCCGTAGTGCAAAGATGTACAGGTGTTGAGATGAACATGAACAATTGATGAATATCTTTGGCCTGTAGTGCAAAGATGAACAGGTGTTTAGATGAACATGACCGACTGATGAATATCTTTGGCCTGTAGTGCAAAGATGAATATTTGATTTGATTTGAGATATATATTGATTAATGTTACAGGGATAAAATATTGATGATGAACTTTTAAATTCATAGACGTTAGTAGATTTTATTCTCTACTTAACCCTTCTAATGAATTGTTGTTTCCACTGCAGTTGTTGATCTAAAACTTGTTGTCTATTGTATTCTATCAGATTTTTCCCTGTTGAAGACTAAGGATAATTTGTTGTACATTATCTTAGTCATAATATTCTTTACTGGGCTAGTTGAGCTCACCCTTTTTCCTTGTTGTTCCATTTTTTTTTCAGGAGGCGAGAAAGTAGCGAGTACTAGTCGGGGTATGGAATGAAGGTTCTAGAGAGAGTTGTTTAGTAGTCCTCACCATTTTTTGTAAAATTATGTATCAATAATTATGATGGGGATTTATTTGCATGTGGATATTGTCTAGATGATAATGTTTGTATTCAAACTCACAGCTTATGGGTGGTAAAAGTTGTAGTTGTTTCTGTACCATGTGTATTTGGCGACTCAGAATGGGTTGGATGGAATGGACCTATTTTGGGGTTGTCACAGTTGGTATCAGAGCTTAGGGATATGATCTCTGGCGGAGATCGGGGAATAGAACTAGGAGGGGAGAGACGAGTAAATCCTTCGCTAGTGTGTTCTACCTAAGCTTATTTGTTGGTTGGTCATAATATAGGGGTAATATGTGATTTGTTAAATTATTTAATTAACCCTTGTTTTATGACAGTATTTGAGAATGTCGACTGAGAATGTTAACAGTGGAGTTAATGAGACTGTAGAGACGCCTGTACTCACCAATGAGGAGAACGTGCAACAGGCTGGCAATGTTCCTCCTGTGAACAACGCCACTGAGCAGACGATAAACGACGGGATGTTTAGGAGCTTTTTGCAGTTTATGCAAAACCAGACGAGGGAGACTCGTGTACAGAATACGGGTGGAAATGATAGCAACGCTCGGCTTGTCACAGCCAAGCAGTTCAAAGAGTTGGGACCACCAGAATTCTGGGGAAAGCCGGATCCGATCATGGCGGAAACGTGGGTCAAACAAATTACCAAGATATTTGATGTCTTGGGATGCACGGAGGAACAGAAAGTTCCATTCGCCACCTTTATGTTCCGTGGCGAGGCAGACTACTGGTGGGAGTCTGTGAAGCGTACACATCCAGCCGCACTCAGCATGTCATAGGAGACGTTTCAGAAACTTTTCAACGAAAAATACTTTCCTGAAAGTATTCGCCATATGTAGGAAGTGGAGTTTATTAGACTAGAGCAGAATAACATGACGGTGTCCCAGTACGAGGCGAAGTTCGCGGAGTTATCCAGGTTTGCACCTCATTTGGTGGAGAATGAGGAACGTATGACGCGGATGTTTCTGAGAGGTTTGAAACCCGGCATACGTCAGTATCTCATTTCTCATAAATTTTCTATCTATTCAGATGTTGTCAACAGGGCTCAGTTGTTAGAGCGAGATAACGAGTACGTTCAACCGAGGGACCATAACCAGGATCATACCGAAGATAGTAGTCATCAGAATAACGATAACCAGCGGAGAAAGAAGAATATGGACAAAGGCGGTAACCACTCTGGTGGTAATCGTGGCCATGAAATTAGAAGAAGCGAGTCAGGAGGAGATTTTAAAAAGAGGAGATTTAACAACGACCATGTGAAGACGATAGTGCCAGCAGCAACTGGTTCCAAGGGAGGAGAAAGACCACCGGTCGTATGTTACAAATGCGGGAAAGAGGGACATATCAGCCCAAACTGCCCACAACAGTTTAAGGTATGCTATAATTGTGGAAAAGAAGGACATATCGCTCGAGAGTGTACAGTAGCGAAACCCAGTCCAGCGGGAATGGTGACTCAAAAGGATGTCCCAGAAAAGTCAAAGTCAACGGTTTCTGGAAGAACGTTTGTCGTGACCGGTCAAAATGCTAGGAACCCGAATGAAGTTAGCACGGGTTAGTTAATTATAATTCTTGCGAAGTTTATACCTTACTAGGTACCGGTTCTACCCATTCTTTTATCTCTCTTGCTTGCGTTCAACGTTTGAACTTGACTCCGGAGAAATTAGACTTTGACCCATCTGTGGAGACTCTGTTAGGAGAAACTTTCATTACATCCGTTGTTTAGAAATCTTGCTTGATTCAAGTTGGCACTATCACATTACCTGTTAACCTTATTTCTATAGAGATATTTGCTTTTGATGTGATTTTAAGGTTAACTACTCATCATGCCAAAATTAATTGCTTTTGTAAGGTTGTTAGTTTTCATATTCCTAAGCAACCTGTTATTCGAATTCAAGTAATCAAACCATTAAAGTCAAACATTTTTATATCAAGCCATGAAGTCATTCGTTTATTGAAAAATGGATGTCATGTTTTCTTAGCTCATGTCATGGACTTGAACAAAAGTACATCAGATTTGAATGATATTTCTGTTGTTAGTAAATTTCCTGATGTATTTCCTGAAGAATTTCTTGGTTTACTCCCAGAGCGTGATATTAAATTTTGTATCGACTTTGAATCCGGTACAAAACCCATTTCTAAAATCTCATATCGAATGGCTCCTATTGAACTTCAGGAGTTAAAAACCCAACTGTAGAAGTTGATACCCGAGCTTTTATCTGGTGACTTCCTTTGTGGAATACACAGAAGCCAGACTTTCCGTAGGGGATGCCATATTCGTACGGTAGTAAATTGATAGGTGTTATTGTAACGTGCTATCCAAGGTTGGGATATGAGTCACAGTTGGGAACCACCTAAGTCGATAATCGAAATACGTAGCTTTCTAGGCTTAGTTGATTATTATCGGAGATTCGTTGAAGGATATTCTCGAATCGCTACTTCATTAACGCAGCTGACTCGTAGAGATACAAAATTCGAATGGAGCAAGGAATGTGGGAAGAGCTTCGAAGAACTCAAGAGGAGATTCATTTCAGCACATGTTCTGACCATGCCATCCTGGAAAAACGAACGTGGTAGCTGACGTGTTGAGTAGAAGATCGTATACAAGTACGAGTACGATATTGTCAAAAACTCATTTCATATAATTTACAAATAATAGAGATGGAGATGAAAACTCTAGGTATCCACGTGATGATATACGAGTATAATCGACTTTAATCGATAAAGTTAAAGTTGTTCAAGCTACACACCGGAGCTGGTGAATATGAAGAAGCAGGTACAAGAAGTTGTTATTCCAAAAGCGAGAATTGGCGATGTGAGCAAAGCTTAAACCTTCGATTTATTAATCCATTTGAAATTCTCGATCGAATAGGAACTGTGGCCTATAGACTCGTATTACCGCCAAGTATGTTGCGTGTTTATAACGTTTTTTTATGTACCGATGTGGACGACTCGAACCACGTCATTAAGTTAGAACCGAACGAAATAGCTGAAGACTTAACGTACGAGGAGGTACCTGTCAAGATGTTGGATAGGAAGGAGCATGTCCTACGCACGAAGGTCATACCACAAGTTAAAATTTTGTGGAGGAATCATGCTATAGAGAAAATGACCTTGGAGTTGGAAACGGAAATGAAAGCGAGGTATCTTTACCTTTTTGAAACACCAGTTACGTACGTCAATTTCGAGGACGAAATTTCATAAGGAGGGGAGGTTGTAAGACCCCAAAAATTTTTAAATAAAAAGGAATTTCCTTTATTTATTATTTTGAAATAGTAAGGGTTGATTTGATTAATGTGGATAGTTATGGGTAAAATGCGCAAATATTTTGAATAAGCAAGTGGTTATAAAATATTTATTGTTGTCGGGGAATATTCGTTTGGTCGTGGAATATTCTTGCTGTCGGGGAATATTCGTACGACGGCGCAGTCTTTTGTGGGCCCCATAACGGAAAGCGATTAAATGAAGAAAACGACAAAAATAAGTTGTTTATAAATAACGGCGTAGTTGTTACCGTTTATATTGTTGGAAGGGTGGATAAAGTAAAGTAATACGCGTTGTTGCACAGTAGCACACGATATTGCACCAATTATTGATTCTTACGTAAGAAGGCACTACTCAATAATTGTTACAGTAATTACTGTTCAGTATTTTATGTTATTGATTCAATAATTGCTGCATTGATATTTTATATTACTGTTGTTTCAATAATTGTCACTACACAGTATTTTTTATTATCGAAGCAATAATTCATATTATCTGAATAATATTATTTGATAACATTATTGGCAATGTCTAGAAAGTTCTGTCTAAGGAGAGGTTTGGTCACCTAATTGCGCGCCAGTAAGAAGAAATTCTTATTGGAAAGCCCCCTCTTTCCTGGGAACGGCCTGGTTGCTAGTATTGTGATTCTGTAATATTATTTATGAATAATTAATTATTGATTCATATGATGAGGAAAATATTGATTTTATGTGGATATAGATGGAGAAAATTTTTAATGTGACAATTGTTGAAAATTAATATTTTATCTTTTTCTGATAAAATAATTCATTTAAATATATTATTTTAATAATATATTAACGGTGATATTTTTATGATGAATGTGAGATATATGAGTATATGAGGAGGAAGAGTATTTTTGTGGCATTAAATGTTTAACACAGATTTTGTGTGTCGGTAGACCTATTTCTTGACTGAAAATTTGATTATAGCCTGTAAAATCTCCTGTTTGTGGATTTCGGTCAATTTCTGTTTGGAATTTGGAAAAACTTCCTTCTGCAAAGTTGTAGAGAATTGAATTTCCTATAAAAACTCGCGAGATTCGAATTTTCTGATAAAAGAGCTATTTATTGTGAATTATTGAAGTTCCGAAGCTCCGAAATAATTGATTTTTGGAAGTTTTAATTGTTTTAATTAACAAAAACGTTTTTGTGTTGGTTAGCCTCATTAAAAACATGTTATGTTGCTGAAATCAGATCTGAAAGAGTGGGCGTAGAATTTTTAAAAAAATATATAATATTTTATTAAATTTTCTGCTTTGGTGTTCTAAGCAATTTCCTATAAATAGGTGCATAGGTTAGAATTGAAAATCACACCAGAAACTGAAGTTTTCTCTCTCTATATTATCGAGCGTATTCTTGTGAGTATTTTGAGTATACTTTGAGTATTGCTATACGGTGAAAGTTCAAGTCATAGCCTATATCCGGTGTTTTAACTAGAAGTGCTGTCTTTCGAGGTAAAGGATGTTATTTTCTTCTCAAATGATATTATTTCTTCAATATCATTATGCTGAAATGTTGGTTGGAACTTTTTATCAAATTTGGAACTTTTTCATGTCGGGGTTACTATTAATGAGTTACTATTCACGAGTTACTATTCACGAGTTACTATTCATGAATTACTATTCACGAGTACTATTCACGAAGCGTGAAGATGTTTTTTGTGAAATTTCTATCTTTTGGTGTCAAAATTACTATTCACGTATACGGCACTATTCACGTATACGACACTATTCACGAATACGACACTATTCACCAAAAAATGAAATTTCTTCTTTTTGTCCAAAATATCTATTCTGGATACTAGCTTTGATTGTATCCATGTTTTGATCATTCTTGAATTTTACTTCAGTATGATTATTTATGAAGTATTTTGAACTCAGATTGTTTAGAGTACGAATCCTTAATACTTGTTATTTTGTTTCACTGGATTCGTTTCCTTTAAAATATTTTTCATCATCCTCAGTCCTAAATGATGGTGTTACTGAATATCTTTGGCACGTAGTGCAAAGATGGTTGATTTTATTATGAATATCTTTGGCCCGTAGTGCAAAGATGTACAGGTGTTGAGATGAACATGAACAATTGATGAATATCTTTGGCCTGTAGTGCAAAGATGAACAGGTGTTTAGATGAACATGACCGACTGATGAATATCTTTGGCCTGTAGTGCAAAGATGAATATTTGATTTGATTTGAGATATATATTGATTAATGTTACAGGGATAAAATATTGATGATGAACTTTTAAATTCATAGACGTTAGTAGATTTTATTCTCTACTTAACCCTTCTAATGAATTGTTGTTTCCACTACAGTTGTTGATCTAAAACTTGTTGTCTATTGTATTCTATCAGATTTTTCCCTGTTGAAGACTAAGGATAATTTGTTGTACATTATCTTAGTCATAATATTCTTTACTGGGCTAGTTGAGCTCACCCTTTTTCCTTGTTGTTCCATTTTTCTTCTCAGGAGGCGAGAAAGTAGCGAGTACTAGTCGGGGTATGGAATGAAGGTTCTAGAGAGAGTTGTTTAGTAGTCCTCACCATTTTTTGTAAAATTATGTATCAATAATTATGATGGGGATTTATTTGCATGTGGATATTGTCTAGATGATAATGTTTGTATTCAAACTCACAGCTTATGGGTGGTAAAAGTTGTAGTTGTTTCTGTACCATGTGTATTTGGCGACTCAGAATGGGTTGGATGGAATGGACCTATTTTGGGGTTGTCACATTATATGTATTAGGTATGTTGAGCAAGGATCAAGATCATTCGTCTTAAATAACATTCCTCCTTAAATAGCACTTCTTTATTAAAACTACGTCCTTTTGGAGTGGCCGTGGGTGGCATTTTTATAAATAAAAGAAAAACAAGTGGGACCACTCTCTTTTAAGTCACTCCAAAACGACATAGTTTTAACAAATGAATGTTATTTAAGGAAGAATGCTATTTAAGAGGAATGCTCTTGATCCTTGTTCTAGGTATGTTAGCCAAATATTACAAGCCTGTGACACCCCCAAATCTCTGGGTATTTCATTCTCATAAGATTTGGTGTTCACTGTCCAATTAAATAACATCTAATTACCCGTAAATAAGGATATAAATGAAACTCATAATTGAAATAGAAATCCTCCCCTTAAAGGGTTAGAACATCTTAAACAAATAATCTCAGGTCATCTAACCTTAATACATTAAAATGCGGAAACATAACATAATTAAATCAGTCTTATACATAAACATCTTTAAACAAATTAGAAAAGTTTTAATCACTAACATCATGACTTTTCCCTTACTAGTGGATGACTCGTCAACTTTCTCAACTTTAGCTACAATGTTTTATATGCCTCTATGAGTAAACAATTGCCCACAAGTATAACAATAACAACATGAATCACATAAGAGTAATCAATGGATACTGAATAATAGAAAGGTTGGAATTTTAATAAAGAATAGAAAATAGGATCAAAAGTATATTTGAGGGTCACAAGATCGTTGACTATGTCCAATGTTATTAAGCATCTCTACTTAAGCCTTTAACAGTCATAAGACTATATGGACATTTCTTCTCGTACTTAAGGGGATCAACCCTTCGTACCATATATTGTGCACAAACATTTTAACGCTATCGCGTAATATAATCCCTATAATAGAGTTGTTCCTCAGCTTTGTCATCCGAGTCCGCACCAAAGGAAGTTTGGTTTGTATTAACTTTAAGGGTAATTTAGAGTTCAACATTCATCAACTAAGGATTAGTTGAATCGATAAAGAATTGATAATAAATTTGATATTACAAGATAATATTTCAATAATAATAATAACATACAGTATCTGCAACTGAATAAATCTCATGCATCGGAGTATTGCTTTCGAAAGAATGGAAAGTTATTTGTAAGACCCCAACCTTTATGAATAAAGATTATTTTTCTCTAAATATTATTTTGAATAATAAGGTGTGGATTTGTTATAATGTAATAGTTGTGGGTAATATTTATAAAGTTTATAAAGTAAGCAAGTTATCATAAAATATTCATTTGGTCGAAAAATATTCGTTTTATCAAGGAATATTCGTACGACGACGCAATCATTAGTGGACCCCACAACAGAATTACTGTCAGAGTTAGAAAATGACAGAAATAACTTTATATAAAAATAATGGCAAAAGTTTTACCGTTAACTGTTGAAATAACTGGTGATAAAAGTATAATAATACGCGTGGTTACACAGTAGCACACGGTATTGTACAATATCTTTGAGTATCGATACTTACGTGAGAAGTCACTCAATTTTATTCAATAATTACTACAGTAGTTGATGCATAGTATCTCATATTATTAATTTAATCATTGTCACAGTATCAGCTACACAATATTTTATATTATTAAATAAATAAATGAGACGAAAAAGTTATTCATATTATTATTTGCATTATTGACGATGTCTAGAAAGTTTTGTCGAGAAAAGGAGTTTGGTCACCTAATTGCGCACCAATAAGAAGAAGTTCTTATTAGAAATCCTCCTCTTTTCTGGGAATAATCTAGTTGTTAATATTGTGAGTTATAAATGATGAATAAATGTTATTAAAATTTGTTTAGTGAAGCTATGTGAATTGAGATAAATAGAGGAGTTTTTTATGAAGTATGTATTGTAAATTTGGCTTATTTCATGGACTCCCACTTACTCATTTTTCAAAATTGTCGGTAAAAAGTTATCTCAGTTTTGTTTTATATATATATATATATAATACTTATATATATATATATATATATATATATATATATATATATATATATATTTAATGTGTGTGAGTGTGAGGGTGTTATATATATATATATATATATATATATATATATATATATATATAATATATTATATTTTATTATTGCATAGTGTTTGTATAGTACTGCATAGTGCTGCATAGTAAAATCAAAAATTTTGAAACGATTTCGCCGTCTGCACCCGTGAATCCTTTACTGTGCAGTCCGTGATTTTTTTTAAATAGTACTCTGCCATTCTCTTATAAATAGGATGCTTAGTTTAGAATTGAAAATCACACCAGAATCAGAGAATTCTTCTTCTTAATATTGAGCATATTTTTTTTTGAGTTTAAGGAAGCTTTGAGTGTAGAAAACAGTACAAGTTTTCGTCAAGAATATCCCTGCTAAACTGATGAGTGAATTTTACACCTACGAATCGTCCTCTAATTCGTACTTAAAACTGTGTTGATCCTGTATATTTATGTTCGTTTTTACTTAATTATGTTTGTTTTATGTTTAGGTGGCATGGCGTAGCATTCAGGGCATAAAAGTGGCGTTGTAACTAACTATAAGCATATTATTAATGTTTTAATCAAATATTTTTTTAAAAATAAAAACAATCATATATTTAATGTAAATTGTTGAATTTAAGAATTTAAAGAAAATGTTGCTCACGAGTATCAAACTCCAGACCTCTCCAAACTAGAAACCTTATATTCCAACAAAAGCCACTAGACCAACTGCCTATCATGCTAGAATTTATGTAACACTAATATTTAAACCACCTAGAATCGTTTCTATGTATATGAAGATGAGATAATACACTTTTTGGCCACTTTACTACGAATTGTAATAATAATAATAATTTTAATAATTATTATTGTATTAATAATAATAAATTTTAAATACTTAAAAAATAATAATAATAATTAAAATAATGATAATAATTAAAATACCCTTAAATAATATAAAGTAGTTATAAATTAAATACCCTAAATATTAAATTACATTCAAAGTTTTTTTAACAACTGAATCAAAATTTATTTTGATTTTTTTTTGTACCAGTCACGTGGGTATCAATGTTTTTCGAATAAAATTTAATATTTTGACAGATTTTTCTTTTTATTGTTATGGACTCGATCAAATTAAATTTAAATTTAAAAAAAAACCCGTGGGTAAGTATAAGAATCGATCTAATAAATTACAAAGATGAGTACATTAGTGAATAACAAATATTTATAATAGAAAGATTTTCCAGAGTTCAATGATTAAAAATAGTCACTACAATTATAATTAGTTTTATTTTTTTGAAAAATAATATATTTATCATTAAATTTCATAATAAGGTCATATTACAACTAAACTCTAATGGATAATATAGAATAATGATGTGTGAGTCCTTTTAATTTTTTTCAATTCATATATTCATATACATTGACATTTAATACAAACAATTTGTCGGATCACTCTTATTTTAATTGTAATTATTATTATTATTTTAATTATTATAATTATTACAATTATTATTATGATAATAATAATAATTAAAATAATAATTATTATAATAATCATATTAATTAAAATGATAATAATAATAATAATTATTATTATTTTATTATTATTTAAAATTTTAATTATTGCATTGGTAAACAATTTTGTCTTGTGAACACTTTTTAGTTTCTAACATTGGTAAATGCAGGCATGAAACAACATGACTTATTTCATGGCTGACAAATCTATGTTGAAATTTATATCTCAATATATCATCTTTTGTGTTTTGTTCCAATCTTAATACTGACGGGTTTTGTAGGATTAGTACCATAATAATTATAATAATAATAATTTTATTATTATTTAAAATTTTAATTATTATTATTATTTTAATTATTTTAATTTTATTATTATTTTAATTATTTTAATTTTAATTATTATTATTATTATTATTATTATTATTATTACTACTACTACTACTACTACTACTGCTGCTGCTGCTACTACTACTACTGTTATTATTATTACTGTTATTATTATTATTATTATTATTATTATTATTATTATTATTATTATTATTATTATTATTATTATTATTAGTACTACTATTATTATTATTATTAATTTTATTGTTATTATTATTATTATTATTATTAGTGTTATTCTTATTCTTATTATTATTGTTATTATTATTGTTACTAATATTAATATTATTATTATTATTATTATTATTATTAGTACTAGTATTATTATTATTATTACTGTTATTGGTATTATTATTATAATTATTATTATAATTATAATAATTATTATTATTAAAATT